>CM077094.1:165899920-167200944 GCA_039513925.1 Platanthera zijinensis
ATACGATTTACCCACATAATGAGCTCTTGAGAAAACAGCAGAGCTTTCTCAAGTGATCAATCAATAAACTCCGGGAGTAATTAGCATTTGAAATCTGCAGTGCTTTCCGCCTCTGCCTTCTCACTGAATGCAAAATTTACCTTTTTGTTGGTCTGGTTTTGATGATGACTCCATTCTTCTGCTGTAAATGGCTGCAAGGAGATGCTGTCCGCCCATCTCTCTGTACGATCATCTGCAGTGCTATTACTTTGGTAAATTATTTTTTGTGGGGCTGTATTTACAGAGTATTAGCACTGCTGCGTCAGAGATCTGGGCGGACAGCATCTCCTTGCAGCCATTTACAGCAGAAGAATGGAGGCATCATCAAACCCAGACCATCAAAAAGGTAAATTTTGCTTTCAGGAGAAGGCAGAGAGAAAGCTCTGCAGATTTCAAATGCTAATTACTCTGGAGTTTTTATCATTGAGCACTTGGAGAAAGCTCTGCTGTTTTCTGTAGAGCTCATTATGGGGTAAATCGTATTGTTATTTATATGCTTCTAACCCAACCCCATCAATCGAATCCCTGCTATATTATATGCCACACAATGGTTATGACTTATGAACTGTCATTAGTCATTAGTGAACATCTAACCTCGCCAAAGGAACTTCATTTACTTTTATATTCAAAATTAAGTTTTTGTTTGTCTTTTTAAACACATAACAAGCTAGATTGTGTACGCGCAGGAAAGGACGCGGCTGGTGAGAGTGAAGGCCATGGATGCCAACGGAGCCCTTCTTAGAAACGCCACCATCTCCATCAAGCAACAAAGACCAGGCTTCCCCTTCGGCGCCGCCATCCCCAAATCCATACTCACCAACAGCTTATACCAGAACTGGTTCACCTCCCGCTTCACCGTGACCACCTTCGAGAACGAGATGAAGTGGTACAGCACCGAGACATCCCAAGGCAACGAGAACTACTACACTGCCGACGCCATGCTCGCATTCGCCGAGCAGCACCGCATCGCCGTCCGCGGCAACAACATCTTCTGGGACGATCCCAAGTACCAAATGGGATGGCTCACTTCTCCCATATTCCCAGCTGAAAAACGCCGCCGGAAAACGCCTCTACTCCATCGTCTCCAGATATAAAGGCCGCCTCATTGCTTGGGATGTCAACAACGAGAATCTCCATTTCTCCTTCTTTGAGCAGAGGCTGGGTTCGGGCTTTTCCGGCGACGCCTTCTGGCAAGCCGGAAAGCTTGATCCAGGCACTATGTTGTTCTTGAATGACTACAACACATTGGAGCAGCCGGGCGACACGAAAGCGACGCCGGATAAATATCTTGCCAAGTTGAAGGAGATGCGGGATTATACAAAGTACTCTGGTAAGATAGCCATTGGGGTGGAATCGCACTTCAACCAGCCAAACATTCCTTTCATGAGAGCTGCGTTGGATAAGCTTGCGGGAGCAGGGGTTCCCATCTGGCTCACTGAAGTCGACGTCTTTCGAAGCCCAAATCAGGTACTTTCTTCAAAAAGAAATCACCAGATCGAACTTCTTCGGACGCCTACGAAAAAGTTTATGTTTTTAATTGCTTCAGGCGCAATATCTGGAGGCAATCTTGAGGGAGGGATTCTCATATCCGGCGGTTCGGGGGATTGTGATGTGGGCTGGATGGCATGCGGAGGGCTGCGACAGGATGTGTTTGACAGACAGCAACTTCAAAAATTTGCCATCAGGAGATGTGGTTGACAAGCTGATCAGTGAGTGGAGATCTGAGACAGTGGTGGGAAGAACTGATAATAATGGCATTTTTGAAGCCAGGCTCTTCCACGGGGAGCACGAGATCACGGTGCTGCAGTCTTCTGCGGGACATTTATCCGTTAATCAGGAAGGAGCAGTGCTTAGCAGTGAGGGCATGATGCAGGTGCTGGTTGTGTGAGGATCACAAATTTTTTGTGTCCAGCCTGAATTATAATGGAGAGTTGCTAGAAATACACTCATTTATATAAATGAGATATAACTTTTTTTATCACTCATTTATAATATAACTCTTTTATGGAAGATTCATTTATCTTTTTCACATGACACAATGTGATTGAAATAAAGGATTTGTATCACAAATATAAATGAGTTGTATCTTGAATGAATAAAAGAGTTATATCGCAGGTATAATTGAGTGAGGAACAGGGGTACCAGAATCCAATTTTGAAATGGCCGGAGCGTAAAGATACTCAATTTTGAAATGATTTAAGATATGTATGTTTGATTATTAGAGTAGGGAATGTTAGGTTGTTTCATAGCCTGATGAGGAAATAAAAAGGCTTTTTTTGTGTATTGCAAACATTTTCTTCATTAACATCTTTACCACTTTGGCTTATAAGTTACCTCATTAATATGCTTTGGCACTGTAAAATTGGTTGTTTTAAAAATCTTTACCAACACTAAATAACTACTCCCGCCTAATTAATGGAGGTGATGCATGATGAGAAATGACTGTTGACTGGAGAGTAAAAATAAAGAAAGTTGTTAACTGCGCAAGGATATAGCTATCCACTCGCCAAAAAATGAACTAGATTTATTCACAAACAGATCATCTCTAAAACCAGCTACCGGAACCCCTGGCTGTACACATCTTTCCCGATTCCCTCCTGATCGGTTCCACCTTAATTTATAAAGATGAGGAGACCCCCATGATCCCCACTAATGGAGATCATGGGTGGGCCCTCCTTACCCCCATGATCTCTCATGGAGATCATGGGGGTGGGCCCCCATTTTCTCCCACCTTCCGCGGAAGAAGAAACCGCCACCGGCGGTTCCCCTCCGGCCGGCCGCGGCCGGGCCGGCGCAACCATGGCCGGCCGCAACCATGGCCGGCCGCCGCCATGTCCGGCAGCCTCCTCGCCGTCGGCCTCATCCGGGCGGCCCCGCCTCAGGGTGGTCTCCCCGCCATCCGATTGAGGGAGAGGACCCACCGGCCGTCCGATCGGAACAAAATCACCCACTAACCCACTATGTTAGTGGTGGGGCCCCTCGTAACTTCCCCTGGAGCCTATAAAAGGACCCCAGGGGCTTCTCATTTAATCATCTTCTTCTCCTACGCTTCCCCCTTCTTCTTCCTCAGGTGGGAGCTCTCCCGTTTTTCTCCGCCGGCGGCCACCCCTCGTCGCCAACAACCAGCGGCCGCCTCTCGCCTCCAACCACCGGCAGCCGCCTGTGACGTCCAGCGGCCACCAACGGCTATCAGCACCCGCCAACGGCTATCAACACTCGTCGTAGGCCAGCGGCACCTGTCATCGGCTATTGGCACCCCACCAGCGCTCATTTACAAAGGGAGCACTCCAAGGACAGAGAAAGACGAGCAAGGGAGGAAGTGACAACCCTTGGATGCGCGCTGCCTCTGAGCGGGCGCGCCTAAAGCACCCCGCGCATTCCACCGTCCGAGTCCCGTTGGCGAGGCAGTCTGTTGCCCACCAACGGTTGCATACACACTCTCTCTCTCCTCAAGATTGTAACGGGAGCGGTCTGTCGCCCCGATTCACCCAACATACTGTAATCACTCTGATCTAGTGGATTTTGACCAGCAGCGAACCGGTCACGTGTTTTTTCACCCGGTTGAAGGGTTTTCCACGTTAAAACTCTTTGTGTTCATTTCCCCCTCTTCAACTGACTGTGTGCGCGCTCGACCGCTCCGCGAGCTAAGGCGGTCCAAGTTAGTCCGGGTCGACCGGAGCGCCGAGTTTGGCCGCAACACCTCCTTTTTCATTTGCCCACGACATCAGTTGCAGGATCTCAGTCGCCGATCATCGGGCGCCCTACCCACCTCCAGCCAATTCTTCCCATGTGCATGACTAGGGGTGTGTGTGGTGCAGTTTTGGCCCAAATCGCAACAGCGACGGCACAGTTTTGGCCCAAGCAAAACTGCACCACACCAAAACTGTGTGGTGCGCTGTCGGTTCGGTGCGATCTTTTGCGGTGAGGTTGCGGCTTTGATGCAGTATTTAGGTATGTGATTTACATAGACAACAAAAAGATGATGTAAGATGAAATAAGATGTAAAATTAGAGCAAAAATATAGTTACGTGAGCTATCTTCTCATGAATTAACTTGTATGAGACTAATAGGAGATGAGTGGCAAGAGCGAGCCTGAGAGAGCATTGTGTGCGTGTGTGTGTGTGGGATAGCAGGGACTGCCGAACTCAAACATTGTGCGGGCGCAGGCAGGCTCTGTGTGTATTAGGTGACAGTGATAACAAGGACTGCCGAACTCAGACTTTGTGTGTGCGTGCGCGCGCGCGCCCTGTAAAATTTTATGATGGAAACCGAGAAAGGTCGCAAGAACATCCAACCACAACCAAGTCAAGTAGAAATCAACAGCAGTAGAAGCACAAGAGTCTCAAAAAATCTGAAATTATCAACTTCTTTACAGGGCGATGCATACATTATGACACATGATTTCGCACTGTACCCGATGGAAGCAGAAAAAATACAAGCAAGAAGAAACCGCGCGGCTGGAGACTGACACCGCACAAGCCGCTGACTGCATGCCCTGTCCGTTGAAAACCGCCAAGTCGCCGACTGCAACAAGTCGTGCGGACTGCCTTTATTGAATGTTGATGAACTGAACAGAACCCGCTGATAGACCGAGTGAACTGCTCGACTAACCACAACCCGGAGGAAGTGACTTCAGACCGCTGAGACCGCAACCTGTTGTATATCGCTGACTGTAATCGCGAATTCTTCAACACCGAGCTTTCCAACTAGTGGTCTAGTCGCCCAGTGTTAGCCGCACAGCCTGCACAGATAAGTCAACTTCACTTAGTCGCGCTGGTTAGAAAACTGTAACCGCATGATCAAAGTGCGAGCTAAGTCTCATTGTTCTTATTATTTATGACGAGTCGGAGACTCCTGTTTATAGGCGACAGGAGAAGTGTGATCACCGCCCATAACGATAGGATAACCGTTCATCATCTTGCAGCTAACACCACGTATCCGCACAAGTGCGGATGCCAACTTCAGTCCGCAACTAAAAGACCAAACCGCATAGAAGTGCGGACAGCGAGCCAGTCTGTCGCGATAAACCAAGTAACTACTTACGCGAAAAGCACCACCGGTCTGCATAGCCGAGCGGACAACAACATCAGTCCGCGTGGACTTAGCAAACCAGTCACGCGTCCTGATCCATCATCACACTTATGACGGATTGCCAGTCTTTGCAACCAGACCATACAGTACAGCAGACTCGTCGAACTCCAAAGCACACCGCGCAATTCGGCGGTCTCCGCTTCCAGACCGTGCAACTGCATCCCGCAACATGACAACATACCAGACTTGTCATAACACCATGACTAAGACAACACAATCAGCGAACTCTGCCACAACCCGCGCGAATAGGCTCCAGCGAACTGATCAGTTAGTCTCAGCAGATCGCGCTAACCGCATGCCCCTTCGCGAGCCAGAAAACCTGACAAGCTCCAAACGCAATGTGCGGTCTCACAGTTCAGACCGCAACAGTCGTGGTTAGACAAGTCTAACCGCCCGGTTACTTCTCAGAGTGCTTGCTGAACCAGACCGCAGGAGAGAAGAGAAGAAGCCGAATTCCGGCTAACCGCCACCTTCTACCCGCTTGACTGTCGGTGGTCTCTGCGGTCTGTGGGCAATGCCATATCAGACCCCCTCCACTCCACTTCACTTTCACTTCAACAAATTCAACATGCCCGTGAGCACACGGGCGCGCACGCGTGCGTGTGTGCGTTGTGCGGTGCGGGCGATTTGTGCAAATTGCGATTTTTGATGCTCACCCTAATGCACCTCGTATCCAGTCCATGACTCATTGCTCAAGCCAGCTATTGCCTATGCCGTCATATTCACCTCGTGTTGCCGCCCTAGCCACTAAATTCACCTCCTACTACCTAGCCACTAGATTAAGGGTCTGTTTGGCTAAGCTTTGGCGGTGCAGGAAGCAGTGGTGAGAAACAGTGGTGCACGAATCAGCTGTTTTGCAGTGGTGGAAAAATTTATAAAACTGTTTGGAAAACTATATTTGCAGTGCTGTGTGAAACAGTGGTGTAGAATTAAACAGTGATAGTAATAATTAAACAACCCGAAGAATTTACGAAATATAAAAATATATAAACAATTTGCTCGACATTAATTTTATTTAATTATAAAAGTAAATATATTAATATTGATTGGGTTTCCCAAAATATGTTCGAACGAGCCATAAATTTTTTTTCCGATCTTATCTGGCTCGACACTATAATTACAACGGACACATTCTCGCACAATTTCGAGTACGTTCAGTATTCTAAACGGACGTCAGGATGCATGTATGCGCACTCGATTCGCTCACGACCTAGGAAGATTCATTTTTGACCTACACGAGCACCTCGACGTGACCCGCAATAAAAATTATTAAACATTTAAACATTAATTAATTATTAAAAAGAGTTAAAATGTTAATATAATTTATTAATAACTAAGTTTTAATATAATTTTATTAAAACTTAATTTTAACTTTTAAAAATTATTATATTAGTGTTTTAATTAATTACCAAAAATAAATAAATGTTACTATAATTTATTAAATATTAATTAATTATGTTATTAATATAAATTTTATATAATATAAATAATTATCAATATATATGTATATAAATTAAAATTAATATATATTTATATTTATATTATATAATATTTATTTTTTTATATTTAAAATTATTTTATATATTCTTACTAAAAGAAACAGCGTTGCAGCCCTGATTTTCAGGGCCCTGATTTTCAGGGCTGCAGCGCTGAGCTGCCGCCGTGAGCGGTGGCTTCTTGCAACCGTCCACACCAATTTTTTGTTTGACAGGGCGGCAGCAAAATTAGCGGCATGTCGCTGCGCTGCCTCTCTGCCAAACAAGCCCTAATCTCCTCCCTGCTCCTTAGAGCCGGTGTATTCACCACATGACGGGCCCTAGCCTACGGATTCACTTCCTGCCGCCGGAGTATCAAACCCTAGTTGTCAAAGTCCCCCCTCCCAATATTTGGAGCCCACCATTTCCTACCATGCTTGCCTTTCGAGCTTCCCTCTCGGTTACCAAACATTCCTCTCCATTCTCCAAACTCGCCGACATTTCATACCTAGAGTAACATAAGGAGTAAAGGATCACGGCGCCGAAGATACGAGGATGACTAAAACCCAAACGAACAAGAGAAACAAACTCTCCGTTTCTCTTGCTGCAAAAGCAACGTCTACTTTTTCTGTCTACTTTCAAACGTATGCTCCCATCCCTAATACAGATAACAGTAAATTCCACAAACAAATTAAAGTGATAAAATCCAAAATAAAACAAACACCTTAAAGCTGCGTTCATTTGGACGGAATTAAGATTGGATATTTAATTTAGAAACTAACTAATCTTAAAATCATTAGAAAGGAATTGATATTATTATAAATTGAATTCCACATAATTAAGTAGGATTTTCAATTCATATCTTTATTATACATTGCAAAATTCTCTATCCCCAAATCAAATATCTAAGCATTTATTTAAATTAAATATTCTCTATCCGCAAATCAAATTTCTAATCAATAATTAAATGAATAAAAAATAAACAATACAAAAATTTGAAATAATGGCTTATATCACATCACTATGAGGAATCCCGGATATTGTAGAAGAAGGATGGCCAACAAAAGAAGATCCCTAGAGATCTTTTGTCCTAGTTCGTTAAAAATAATAAGTAGTTTTCAAGGCTCATATAAATAATTTGTTGAGAAGATAATCCAACACCGATGCTCGCAGCTCGTTCTGAGAATATAGTCTTGCATTAGGAACACGTATCAAAACGACATTCCCGCAGGCTCCAGATTTTCAGATTTTGGTCACGATCGATTGCCAGAAAATCTGGTATCAGTACAAGATTTTGCGGGAAGCAATAACTGCTCGAGCAGACAATTGTGACTTCGAGAGCCCGAGCCTTGGATTCTCGAGCCTTGGAAGAAGCTGCTTCTTCACTTCATGTGCCACTCTGGGAACATGGAAATAGATAGATTCAGCAGAAGTTTATCACAATCATCAAACTATCATAATAGAGCTGTGGCACTGCTTCCTGAGGTTTCGTTTGAAAGAATTCTCTTGTTTATTTAGGCTTCGTTTGGCATAGCGGTGGTGGTGGTGAAAGCAAAAGTTACGAACTATCGTTTGTGAACGTTCAATCACACCTAAATCACACCGAAGAAACTTCATCCACTTTTATGTTTACAACTAATTCTCTTTGCGACATAACACCGCGCCAAACTGAGCCTTCCTTTATAAGGAAGTAAAACAATATGGTTGATGGGCATTTTAGCTCCTAACCTTGAGCTTATTTTTGCTAGCACTGCGAGGGAATTTTTGGGTGCGAGCTCTGCCGTGTGGTCAGCAAAATAAAAAATCCATTTTAATATTTTTGCGTGGAGATAATCTTTCAGAGATCAAAAAGAATTTCATAGGAGATCAAAGAGATCTCTCAGGCTGATACAAATGATCTCTTGCATCTGTCTGAGAAATCACTTTGATCTCGGCAAGAGAGCATTTTGATCTTATTGATCTGATTTTGTGAGATGCAGCGCTCCAATTCTAAAATAATCTTTTTTATTTTGCGGGTCATTTAGGGCTGGTTTGGCTTGGCGGTAGAGGTCTTCAACACGGTGGTTATGAACCATCGTTCAAGAGCGCCCAACTACACTTTAGGAACTCTAACCACTTTTATGTTCAAAATTAGTTTTTTTTTTTTTTGGGTGACGTCATAATCGTTGTCATGTCAAACATATTATAAGCAAAAACAAGATGCAAAACAAACCCTTAGACACGAGGTCAATATGATTAACGCTAAGAAGATAGACACCCTACAAAACCTGAGAGGTTCAGGTAAGGGGACAGCTCTCTCGAAGGATGATTACGCTAAAGAGGCTTGCGAAGCATACTACACATACCCCCCCCCCCCCCCCCCCCCCCCCCCCGTTGGAAGGTCGGAAGGAGAAGTGTGAGTTGCTTTGAATGGAAGCCCGGTAAACGGCGGTAGTAACTCTAATTGTCCTAAGGTAGCGAAATTCCTTGTCGCATAAGTAGCGACCTACACGAATGGTGTAACGACTGCCCCGCTGTCTCCAACATGGACCCGGTGAAATTGAATTCTCCGTGAAGATGCGGAGTACCAACAGCTAGACGATAAGACCTCGTGCTCCCTTTTATATTTTACTACAAGTAGGTCAAACATCATGTATGCTACATGTGTTTGTGCTAGGTATCATGCTAGCCCTAAAGAATCTTACTACTCTGATGCTAAGAAGATTTTGAGGTATCTTAAGGGCACACCAGATTTTGGCCTATGGTACCCTAGAAATGAGAATTTTGAACTAACAGGTTATTCAGATACAGATTTTGCAGGCTGCAAAGAGGATAGGAAGAGCACATCAGGCACATGTCAGTTCTTGGAAGGAAGACTTGTGTCTTGGAGCAGCAAGAAGTAAACCAGTGTTGCAATTTCAACATCTGAGTCAGAGTACACTCAGCAAGAGAGTCATGCTAGAGATGTTCTTCCTCGGGATCCATCCCACCCTTGAGACGGGACCTCGAGCTTGCCTACGAGAATCGTTCAGGACATATCCCTAATAGATCCCTCCATCCTCACGAGAACTTTCGTAACCGACTATGCTCGGGATGATTATTATGACGATTATCAAGGGCTCCTAGAGGAGGCCGTCATGTTGAGGACGACATCACTCATCGCATTCATATATAGACAAAAAAAGCTTTGGGTGATTGGCTCCTAGATATGAACCGCTACTTTGACCGATACAAAATGATTGATGAGCAACATGTACGGTTTGCCAAATGAAGCATCATAGGCAAGAAAAGATTACTAGACGAGTCTAAAGAGGACGATAGAGAGAGGGGGTACTATCTCATCACTCAATAGGATAATATGAAGTAGAGACTTAAAGGTAAGTATCTCTTCGCGCATTAGGGAAACCAATTCCTAAATCAGTTGTATCTCCTATGTTGTTAGGAGACGGAGTACGACACTCACAGGCGCAGCTACAAAAGACACAGAGTAACAAGAACATATAATAATAAACGGCAAACACGTCGATGAATAGCCACGCAGTTTTATATAATCAACAATATAAAAAAGGCATACAATAGGAAAAAAAATGCAGGATCCGATAAATGGCACCACGCGTGGAATCAGACACCTCCACGCGCTGAGATAGAACAATACTCACTGCAGTCCGTTGAACAACGGACACACATGGTTCGTACACGAACCTTCGTCGTTGGACGACGACCAACCCACAACCACCACCGGAGAGAAACTCTGTCAAGGTCAACTGCACGTGTGTAGGGGTGCATGTTGAGTTGAGCCGGCTCGAAAAAAGCTCGACTCGAGCTCGAGCCTATGGAGCTTGAGCTCGAGCACGACGAGCTCGAGCTTGATTACGAGTCAAGCTCGAGCTCATCTAGTGTTGTTCATGAGCTCGCGAGCCGGCTCGAGAGCTTTTTATTTATACATTTTAAATAAAAAAAAAACTCATGAGTTAAAAAGTTTGCGAGTTTGCGAGCTCGAGCTCGATAAGTTGGCATTGAGCTCGAGCTCGAGCTGTGGGATAAATGAGCTCGACGAGCTCGAGCTCGAGCTTGGAAATTTTGTCAAGCTCGACTCGAGCTCGACTCGTTTGCACCCTACCGTGTGCATGCCTCCGACACCAAGCCCGTGCCTCTCTGCCACCACGACGAGCACGACCCTAACCGAGCCCCTCATCACACAACACCTCCTCTGAACTCCGCTGTCGGAGGTCTCCAATATGATGTGGCAAGTACCTCCTCACTGCGCATCTCCAAAGTTTGGTGGCAACAACCCCTCCAAGACCGGTGGATGTCTCCTCCAAGGCCGGCGGATAATGTGGGTGCTCCAAGAGGATGACCGACGCTGCTCCAGGGAGGAAGAAGATTGTCGAAGACGAAGGGATCCGACGGGCTGTGGCGTGCGGCTCTCTTCCTCTCGCCATTTCTGTCGGGGTTCTCACTAGGCGGCTCTTCAGATCAGATCGAGCAATGCCCAGGTGGCTACCCCTGTTTGGGTTAATAAAACCCTACTGAATCCGGATCTGTTTTGGATCCGGATCTGGTTTGGATCCGGATCTGGTTTGGATCCGGATCTGGTTTGGATCCTAACAAACCACCACCTTGATTCGGGATCCAAAGCCACCATCTGCACAAAGTACTAACTGCACATAGCATCAACTGCACGTAACAATATTGCACATAGCACCACCTCAAAGGACCAGAGGCGTCAGCCGACCTGCTCTAGTCGACTCATACCTGCTCGAACTTAACCTCTGAATGTCAACGCAACTAGATCGTTGAATCTGACTCGTCTAGTCAGACTACCAGAAGGGCGATCCCATGCACCGCCTCAACCATCTACACTGCCGGCCGTAGAAATCATGAGCTTAACACCTCGCGTCCTGGTCCTCATCAGCCAGTACAAACTACCGCGCTGCATAGCTCGCAAGAGCACGGTGCGCGCTCGCATCAACGTCAGAACCACTCTCGCCGCAAAACTGCATCCTCTGGAGTCCAATCTGCCCAACGATATCAAATTCCTGCGCAGCCTGGATACCAAGTGTACCCGCTCAAGCCTACACACTGCTTTGTCATGCGTCTAGATATCCACCGTCCTTGTCTCCGTGACCTCACATGTTGAGCCGTCACCCAAAAAGACTGATTCAGACGTCACCCGTCACCTCCAAAGAACTGAACATCCCTGCATCTGAACATATATGCTACGAAGCACTGAAATCCAATATCCAGCTATCAGAGTCGCTCTGACTCTCAGTGAT
The DNA here is from genome assembly GCA_039513925.1 of Platanthera zijinensis. Classification (NCBI taxonomy): domain Eukaryota; kingdom Viridiplantae; phylum Streptophyta; class Magnoliopsida; order Asparagales; family Orchidaceae; genus Platanthera; species Platanthera zijinensis. Next base: position 165,911,781 of record CM077094.1, read on the forward strand.
GGTAAGAGCATCATCACTCTCCTCTGACAAGGCTAGCGTCCCCTTGTCCTCACTTTGGGCGTCCCCAGAACTCTGCGCACAATGCGGACAGTTCCTCCTGATATGACCGCTCTACCTGCAGTGGCAGCATGTCACTCTGCCTTCCTCGATGCGGATCTGGACTGTGCACTCTCAGATTCCTTCACGAACTGCCTCCATCATCGTCCTCCTACTGCCAAAGCATGCACACCCCCAGGAGTGGAGTCTGACAGCATCTAACTAGACAGTAACGCAAATGTGATATGCTCCACGTCTATGGTATCATTCACATACAGTAGTATGCTCTGCATATACTCGTATGATGCTGAGAGCGGGGTAAGAAGCAATAATGCTTTGTCGTCTTCCTCCACCTTCACACCAACCACATAAAGTTTGTTTAAAAGGTCGTTAAACACATTAAAGTGTTCTTGTAGGTTACCATCCTCCTGCATCTTCAGGTTGTACAGTCGCTGCTTCAGCAACAACCTCGTGGTCAATGACTTGCTCATATGCAGTCCCTCAAGCTTCTCACATAGCTTGATTGCAGACTCTTCAACACCGATGTTGAACAGCACCTTGTCGTTGACGCACATTCTGATGACACTGGTGGCGCGCTCATCCATCTCAAGCCACTCAAATTCCTTCACCGGAGCGAGCAACGACTCATGCCCCCGTAACACTCGCTTTAAACCTGCTCAACTAGCATGTCCTTGACCCGAATCTGTCACAGGCGGAAATTCTCGCTGCCATCAAACTTCTCCACTGAATTCTCGCTGCTCTCACCAGGCGGCTCTTCAGATCAGATCGGGCAATGCCCAGGCGGCTACCCCTATTTGGGTTAATAAGACCCTACCGGATCCGTATCTGGTTTGGAACCGGATCCGAACCAAACCGAAATCCCAACAGATGTAAGGGACTCTCTCTGTAACCGGGTATGTCTTGTTTTGATGATCTCGTTGTGAGAAGCAACATACAAGAGGAGGTCATCGCGACATTGTCCTACTTCCAGACAGGTCTTAGATCTAACATTCATAAGGAGTTGATTCCCCGTCATTTAGAGACGGTCGAGCAAGTATTTCAGCTTACCTTGGAGTACGAGCAACACCTGCGTTAAATAGGCTTGAAGCAGGTCATCTCATGATGAATTTACTCATAGAGGAGGTGGTTGAAAGTACTAAGATTGAGAAGACACCTGAGAAGAGTATAGTCCTCGTTGAGGATGGGTAGGAGACTGACACTGAACTATCCCTCAAAATGGAAGTTATTAGACACCTTTTGCATACCCCGTGTGCATATGAGGATGGTGATGCACCAGTACATGTTATACTTATTTGCCCAGCTTAGGCAGTCCCTGACAGGCTAGCAATCGATAGAGAGAGTTTCCTGAATAACGTTGCCCAAAAGGGCCTTGAGCGGATAAAGGAGAAAGTGAAGCAGCACCCACATCCATAGCGAGTCAGTTGGGTCGACAAGACTTTGATCCAAGTCACCCAGGGGTATCTTGTGTCGACCAATCCTACTTCTTTTGAGGATTGTGTTTGGTGCAATGATATTATAATGGGCATTGCCCATGAGTTGTTAGTTGAACACATCTATTTTATGACAAGGGTCGTATAATCACTCAATCAGCAACTCAACTTATGGATCAATCCAAGGGTCGGGTTGAGTCTTCTGTTAGCTAAGTTCCTCAAGATTATTCCACATCTTGAGGAGGAGCGAGTTTCTAAGAGATGGTGTTGATTATGGTTTTTCCTACATAGTGGATTCCACCATGGCATCTGAGAGCACCACAGACGCCCTTGAGCCTCACTCGAATGTTCGTCACATTCTGGATGAGTTTATTGACATCATGTTTAACGAGTTGTCTCCCCTGCGGGGATATGCATCACGTTATTGATCTTATCCTAGAAGCTTCACTGCCAAACCACCCACATTATCATATGAACCTCGATGAGCACGCTGAGCTCAAGCAATAATTGATAGCTTACTGAAGAAGCACTTTATTCGTGAAAGTTTGAGCCCTTGCGTTGCCACGGCTCCAAACTCTTCTTACCCCTAAGAAGGACGGTAGTAGGCGCATGTGTATCGACAGTAGAGCGATAAATAAGATCACAGTTAAGTATCACTTCTCCATCCCTCGACTCGCGATGGCATCCTTCATATGATGACTCGAGATCTTTTTGAAGATCAACCTTCGTGGTGGTAACTATCGAAATCAAGACTGAGAAAGGGATGAGCGGAAGAAGGCGCTCAAGTCCAACGATGATCTTTATGAGTGGAAGAAGACACTCAAGTTCAAGGATGATCTTTATGAGTGGCTGATCATGCATTTGAGATTTCCAATGCCCCCGAGCACCTTTATGAGAGTCATGATCAAAAAATATTGGCTCTACATAAGCAAGTTTTTGGTCTTTTACTTCGACGACATTATGATCCACAACCAAATAAAATAAATATGGGGAGACGCAAACAACATAAGACACAAGCCTAGAGGCCGTGTGGAATGGAGGCGAAAGTCGGGAAAGATCATCTGAGTCGCCCTCATCTCAAACAATCCCCCTCACGTGGAACACACGTGCATGCAGGCAGACACAAACACATAGCAAGCACGAAGAAGTAAAGACACATAACAAACAAAAAACTGCCACAAAACATCATCAAGTCCATAGCACCCAAGAAGCGGAAGAAGCCGCTGGAATCAGATTCTCATCAAGCTAGAAGAAATACTGCCGCTGGAATTTTGCAAAGCATGATTGGCAGCTACTGGAGGTGTCTGGATCGGGAGCAACGGATGGAGTGTCGAGAACAGCGGTAGAGAATAGCCCATAGAGGAGAGGAAGCTCCGAATCAACAGCATGCGTCGGCAGAAGAACCAGGCGGGATGAACAGGCAGATTCATGGCGGAAGAGAAGCGGTGGCATGACCTTTACTAGACCGTCGATAGAAGACGGGAGATGGGATTGACGAGGAAGTAACGGGAAACATCGACAATATCATCGAATTCGTCGGTTGAGGAGCGATGCAAATCAATCGAGCAGCTCACGCAGGGAGGCGGACTGGAGTAGAATGGATCGATGATATCCAGTGGAAGACGTGGCCAAATCGTCGGAAAGAAGACGCACAACAGCGGAGCCCACTGCCAACGGGATCGTCGGGGGAAGACGTCGCTCCCATCGATGGAATCAAACGTCTGATAATTATATAGGATTACAACAAGACTCAAAACACTGATAGCCGGTGTGGGACTAAACACATGGACACAAATAAAGACGTATTTCAACAGTTGGGCATTTTTGGTTATTCATATAGGCTGATAATTATATCAGTAACTTGAAAGTTCAACTTGAAGTTCCATCGATAACTCAGAAATTAATAACGAAATGAATTTTTAGGCATCATTAAGGATCAATCCTCGTGCCCAAAGCATGAAAATGGTTTTTTAATTGATCAAATTATATAAACGTATTGTTCAAACAACCGAAAAACTTATTTGTAATTTAAGGTTTCAGTTACGCTCAAAACTCAGAAATTCCTTCTATAATAAAACAATAAATTAGGAAGAGGGCTTCATTTGGAACTTGGCTCAGTTCCTAAACTGTTTAGAGAACTAACCTTCATTACTCTTGCAACCGAAGGTAACCATTTCTCTCCTCTAATCCTCTTCAGCTCCGCAACTCGTTCTTCCTCGAGTTTAGCTGCCTCTTTTGCTGCAATATCTCTAGCTTCTAATCTAGCCAGTGATCTCTGGCAAGCTTGTTGAGCTGCATCAACTATATCAGGACCAGCAACAGCGACAGATTGGATATGCCGTCGAAACTGAAAATATTAATGACAATTAATAACAATATAAGAGTAAAGGAAGACCAGAATGAGGTTATTTAACCATCCGAACTCGAGTTAAGTTTCGCTTGATTCGATCTTGGTTCAAGCTGGGCATGGCTCCTTAACTTCGACGCAAGCATATGCATAAACGAATTCTTAGTACAACAAACATATACTAATACAGATTAATTTATATATATACACACACACACACACATTGATGCACACGGATTCTAATTCAAATATAAACGAAAGCATAAACTGTTATGAACTACTAGAGAGAGACGGCTAGGGTTAGAGAGAAGGAAGAAATACCTTGTAAATGTCTGCATCCCCCCCCCCCCCCAAGGAGGATCCGGGTATATTTATACCCGGACCAAGGCCGGCCGGCCAAGGGGGCCGGCCGGCCCCAATTGGGGCTGAACCGGGTGGGTTCAGCTCCCCCCCCCCCCCCCCCGAGGGCCGCCATCTATAGAGTGGGGGCTGAACCAGTTGGTTCAGCCTCGTTGTCGCCTTCGGATCCATCCGGGGGCGTAACATTCCCCACCCCATCAAGACTCAGCTTGTCCTCAAGGTGGGAATCTGGTAGCCGCTCCAAACAGCAAAAAGAGCCCCCTGGCACTGGTGAGATGTGGATTCCCTGCAGACAGTATTCTCTCCCAGCTCTAGCAAACTCCATAGTCAGCCTTTCCCAATCCAGAGTCACCCTGCACAGCTGTCGCAACCATTGGGCCCCCAGAATCATATCTGGCCCCTGGATGGGCAATAAGTAGACATCCATGTTGTCGGTGTACCCTTGCACACTGAGTTCCACGTTCGGAAGCACGCCTTCACAATGCAGCTCGTGTCCACCGGCCACCACAACCGGCGACGCGACATCCGTGATGACCTCTAGCCCCAGCTTCTGTGCCACTGTCGGGCTAATAAAGTTATGTGTACTCCCACTGTCAAGCAGAATGGTCACCTGTTGTTGGTCAATCCTCCCCGCAATACTCATAGTGGGTGGAGCGGAGTCTCCCGCCATGGTCAAGGAAGATACCCCGTACTCGACTGTATCCATAATGTGCCCCTATTCCCCTCCATCTCCATCCGACATCGGATCTTCCTGCAACATGTAAACCTGGATCCTCTGACATTTGTGGCATGAGGTAAACTTTTCATCGCAGTTGAAGCACAATCCTTGCTCCTTCCTAGTCTGTAGCTCTGTCCACGTCAATTTCTTCATTGTGGCCCTATCGGCAGCTGCTGGAGCCCTCTTTGTGTCGAGCAGGTGTGTAGTGTTCCTCGAAGTGTCCCCCCTGAACTTTTGTCGATTGAGACGCTCTTCCTGAATCCGGGCCAAGCTGATAGCGTGTGTCAAGCTGCGCGGCATATAAGCATGCACCTCATCTCTGATGTCCTCCTTCAGGCCAGAAATAAAACAACTTGTTAATGTCCTCTCGCTCCACTGCACCCTGTTGGCCAACCGTTCAAACTCGGTTCGGTACTCCATCACCGTCCCTTTCTGACGCAACTTCTGAAGAAGAGCCTCGAAGTCTTCATACTCAAGGGGACCAAAGCGGGCGGTGAATCCGTCAACAAACTCGTGTCATGGCGCGTGATCTCGTTCCCGGAGGAACCATTGGGTCCACTGGTATGCGTCCTCTTCAAGGTGGAAGGACGCCAACTTTACCCACTGTGTCTCTGGCATCTCCTGATAGCTGTAAAATAACTCTGCCTTTTGGACCCATTTGAGTGCATCACCTCCCTTGAACTTGGGGTAGTTCATGCGGGCAATCTTCGGCGGCATATAAGCGCGTGGTAGTTGTGGCCCAAGTCCTCTGTACTCTTGCCCGTGTCGACGCGGTAGCCGTTGATCAGCGGCCACATGTGGGTACCCCCAATCCTCTCCATAGGGGTTTCCCAACAAAGGCGGTCTAAACTCCCATCCGCCTCCTCCCCGTCCGCCCGAGGCGTGTCCCGGTGCTCCTGGAATAGGGAGGAGCCCATCACGGGGTGTGTACCCCAGCCCGTGGGGACGTTGGTCCTCCTGGCAGTCTTCGCGGTGAGGAGGGAAATCCAAAGCAGACGCGGCGATTCCACCCAACGGGGTGGCCCCGGACCATACCGGTGGTCGGCGTGAGCCTCCTCCCCTTTCACCGTCAATTCCAAGCCCCCCATTGAGGCTAGAGGCTCGGTCGTCGTGCTCGGAGGCTGGAGTAGGAAGGGGAAACTGTACTGTGTTGGTCTCGGCCACCAAACCTTTTCCTTTAAGGTGTTGAGTCAACATATTTTTAAGCTCGTCCATGCGGGTATCCAATTTCTCTTCGAGACGTTTCTCCGATGCCGTTAACTTATCGGTGAGGGCTGCCACGGTGTCAGTCAGACCGGTGTATTTTTCTTCGAGATGTGCGAGCCGATTGGAGTCTTCTTGGGTGCGAGTCACCATGGTGGGAGCGTGCGTGAAGTTGCAACAATTGGAGGCGCAATCGGATGCACACTAGAAGCAGCGGCTGACGGAATGCGAGCAGGATGCGGCAGGGGCAGCAACCGCGGGAGTCGTCGATGAAGCGGGATGCAGCAGGATGCGGCGGAGGCCGCAGCAGCGGGATCGACGCCTGGCTGCGATGCGGCAGCCACTGGAAGAGCAGCAGGACGCAGATGCGGCAGCCGGATGCAGTTCGCCGTCCTCTGGGGTCGAAACGGAAGCCAGGCGGGGTCAGACTGGCCGGATCAGGTCGGCGGAGGTGGAGGAACGTGTGATCAGCTGTAACAGAGGGTGCGGCAGCGGACGCGATGCAGCGGCGGCCGATGCTGATGCGGCGGAAGCAGATGCGGCCGAGCGGTCGACGCGTGGGTTCGGACGGCGCGGGGACTCGACGCGGAAGGCGATGCGGGAGTCATCGTTGATGCGATGCGGTGATGAGATGCGGGAGTCGGCGAGCGGAATGTCAACCAGAACGAGAAAAAAGTTGGGATGAAGAAGCCTCTGATACCAAATATTACGAACTACTAGAGAGAGACGGCTAGGGTTAGAGAGAAGGAAGAAATACCTTGTAAATGTCTTGCATCCCCCCCTCCAAGGAGGATCCGGGTATATTTATACCCGGGCCAAGGCCGGCCGGCCAAGGGGGCCGGCCGGCCCCAATTGGGGCTGAACCGGGTGGGTACAGCCCCCCCCCCCCCCCCCGAGGGCCGCCATCTATAGATTGGGGGCTGAACCAGTTGGTTCAGCCCCGTTGTCGCCTTCGGATCCGTCCGGGGGCATAACATAAACATATATGTACACACACAAACACACTTTAATTACTGAAACCTCCACAGGGAGTTAGTAAAATTACAAGTTGCACCACTCCATCTTTTGAAATTACAAAAACATTCTCTGTATGTTTACATTTTATAACATACATGCTTACAAATATCCCACCTGGAGAGGACCTCCAGAGGGGTAAATTTTTGTGAAATCTTCAATCGTTGGGGCAAATTCATAGATATAACCAAAACTATCATAAGCATTGTTACCTTTTTTGATTTCTCAACAATCTCCTCTCCTGGAATGATCCTAGGTTTCTTCTGGGGTCCAGTACCTTCATCTTGAGGATATTCATAAAAGCTTGGAAATTATTAGATGAATTTAAAATTGAACCTGTATTTTTCATCAATGTCAGTGGAACAGACATACCAATAGTGTCCATTCTGATTCCAGGAGGGGCATTTTTAAATAATTTGATGACTCCTCCATCTGATTGGTGATCAATGTTTGCTGGAATATGAGTTGTAACTATCTCAATGTTCTTGTCCAAAAGATCGGTCAAAAGCTTTTGTGCCTGCCATTAAAAGTACTTGCAATGAGGAATGTCATAAATGAGGACATAAATGGTTTCAGTTTTGCATTCTAAAGAGTGTCGGCAATGAGTTGACAAATTTTATTGATGGAAGACAGCTCTAGAAAGAGTTCCATGAAATTATGAATTAAATAAACATAAGCAATTTGCAACATGAATATCTTCAGCAGCGCAAAGAGAATTAAAATAATTCATGGATAGCATCTCAAGCACGTGAGAAATGTAGCCTTTAATTTGCAAGATGTATAGGAAACAATTTGTATAGGGACTCATTTTGGCAGCTTGCATATGGAAAACATGTTTAGGGCCAATTTTTGAGTTCCGCTATTTCGAAGATCAAAATTCACTCTAAAGTTGGTTCGTATTTTCGGCTCGAATGGTGTTTGGATTGAACATTTTGATCCAAGCTAGGAGCCAAAAATGTGCTCGTATGACATTTCGATCTGTTTTTGAGCCCGCTCAAAAACTAATAAAAATTGTTCTATTACATGAATTAAATAAATATATAGTTATTAGTTAAACTTGTTTAATATTTTGAGTTATTAGTTTTTACGTATAATAATATAACCTATTTACCTTATACCAAAGAAGCTAAACCTAATTATGAAACCTCTAATCCCCAATTCCCCTCTTTGTCCGCCAGCCCTCCTCTCTCAGAGTTATTATTTTGTTTGTTCTTCGCCATCCTTTGCGGTTGAACCTCTTCTGATCTGCATTTTATGCGGTCTCTACACTTTGCTATCCACTCTCTTCTCTCTACACTCTCAAGTCTCAATGCCCAAGTACTCAACTTAGCATCATCTCACCTTTTGCACTTTGTTATTTGTTTGAGCTCTAATTTTCTGAGTTAGTATCTTTGTGGTGCTATTATTTGTAGGTGTATGCATTGTCTAGCTCGGGAAATGCCATGGTGCGCTGATGATTCACATTTTGAGACCTGCTAACCCGGTAATTGATTTGGTGAATTTCTCTCTCATTCACTGAAACTTGTTTTGTGAATGAGGTTCTCACACTCTATTTTTCAATCTTTGCAACGTATTTCTTACGGGTAAACCGTAAAACGCTATGTTGTTAAAGGCGCGCGTAAGGCTCAAAGGTTTGCGCCTTTGAGGCATAAAGCTCACGCATGGTTGTGATTTTTGTTCTAAAAATTTTCTTTTCAAAATAAAGAAAAAAATAATGTAATAAATCATTAATTTTGGTATGATTTAGTATTTGTGAAACATAATTGAGTGTTAAGACATAAATATGATGCAAATGATCACATTGATTTTATTTTTAAGAGATGTAAATGATAGCAATGAATAATTAATGAGTAGAATAGATGAAGAATTGAATCCAGAAAATGACTTGATGTTTGATGTTGATTATTTAAAATGAATGTGATTGCAATTTATCTTCGTCAGGCGTGCGTCCGCGCCTTAAGCATTGCATCTAGGCTCCAAGGCCCCTTTGCGCTTTGGTCACTCACTGGAGGGTGGCTGGAGCCTGGAGGTGGAGATGACGGAGGAGGATACTATGTAGTCGGAACCATAGTTGCCAAAGTGGGGTGTGCTCGAGAGAGAGAGAGAGAGTTACAAAAATCACTTACAATTGGACAAGGAGAATAGATTAATTTTGCATACCCAGTCATGACCCAAGATGGCTTGCATAAAACATTGCACAATGGTATGGATCATAAATAAGTATAACATAAAACTACCCAAAATATTAAAAAATATTAAGAGATTACGAATAGCAAATGAAGACGTATAATACTAACTCATCACTTTGATGCTTAACATGGAGGCATAATGATACGAATTAAATATGTGCAATAACTGATAATAGATACCTGGTCATTAAAGCTGTCACTTAAAACCGAAAATCGAAAATCGAACCAGAACCGCAAAGAACCGAATCGAACCATTCGCGAATTATTTGGGTTCCGGTTTGAATTTTGGAACCGTGAACATCATTGGTCTGGGTGTGGTTCTTTCATTTTATTATCCGGACCGGAACCGGAATCGGAACCGCAACATACAAGTCTCAAGCGATTCCAAGATTTTTAGACCCGATCCGAACCGGACCGAAGCAAAACCGAACCGCAACTCGTTTATTATTATAATTTATTAATAATAATAATTTTATTATATTGTTATTTTTTTATAATCTATCTATAATATCTATACTTACTAGTATGAGTGAAACTGACGTGATTTGATCCAAACCGCAATCGTACTAAAAGAGGTTGGTTTTGGATCTGTTGAGAAAGCTCCAAAACTTATATGTATTGCTTGTGTGTAAATACAAGGAGAGAATACAAATATATAGGAGAAAAAAGGAGAGAAGAAATCCTATACAATGATGTGGGACTAATAGGAGAAAAAGGAAATGAAAAATACATGGACCCAATCATGGGCCATTTATATGGGCTTTTCTAACACTCCCCCGCAAGCTGGAGCGTACAAATCGTATGCGTCAAGCTTGGACAAGCACTGATAGAAGAGAGTACTGGGAAGAGCCTTAGTGAGCACATCCGCAACTTGTTCTGTCTCGGGGACATGCTTCAGGTCGATCTTCTTCATTTGAACCTTTTCTCTGATGAAGTGACAATCAACTTCAATATGTTTAGTTCTTTCATGGAATACCGGGTTCTTGGCAATATGTATAGCTGCTTGGCTATCACAAAGGAGAATGGTTGGGGAAGGAAGTCTTATACCCAGATCGGTAAGAAGACTTTCCAGCCACGTTAGTTCAGACACTACAGATGTCATTGCCCGGTATTCCGCCTCAGCAGATGATCGAGCCACAACAGCTTGTTTCTTGCTCCGCCACGTAATCAGATGTCCTCCAAAATATGTGCAAAATCCACTGGTTGACCGTCGATCATCAAGAGAACCAGCGTAATCAGCATCTGAGTAAGCTATTAATGTAGGAGCTGAAGATGAGGTCTTGTAGACCAATCCCTGACCAGGGGCCGTTTTGAGGTATCTGAGAATACGTTCAACGGCATGAAGGTGAGATCTTCGCGGGGAATGCATATACCGGCTGACAATACCCACAGCGAAAGAGATATCTGGTCTAGTTACCGTGAGGTAGATCAATTTTCCAACTAGACGGCGATAGAATTCAGGATTCTCGAGTAATAGATCTGAGTCGGAATCCTGAGCACATAACTTATGATTCACATCCATTGGGGTATCGATTGGCTTACAACCAGAGTAACCCGCATCATGAAGAAGGTCGAGACAATACTTCCGCTGAGAAAGGACGAGACCATCTGGTCGTCTAGCAACTTCAAGGCCCAAAAAATACTGGAGGGGTCCCAGATCCTTTGTTTGAAACACTGTACCGAGATGTTGTTTTACCTCCTGTATTCCCTTTTCGTCATCTCCCGTAATGATGATGTCGTCAACATACACTAACAGAAGAACCGTCCCTGTTGTTCGGTGACGAGTGAACATCGAGAAGTCTGTCGTGCTGCGAGAAAAACCAACCTCCCGAAGAGCCTCTGAACCTGTCGAACCATGCCCGCGGTGATTGTTTGAGGCCATACAGAGCTTTCTTAAGGCGACAAACCTGAGACTCCCCCGTGGTCTCAAACCCGGGAGGTTGCTGCATATAAACATTTTCCTGCAGGTCGCCATTCAAAAAGGCATTCTTAATATCCAGTTGCAGTAAGGGCCACCGGCGATGGACAACCACCGAGATAAGAACCTGAACGGTGTTGAGTTTGGCCACCGGAGAGAAGGTTTTCTCATAGTCCATCCCTTGTTGTTGGGTGAAGTCCCGGGCGACCAGCCGAGCTTTCAACCAGTCAATCGTCCCAACAGCGGCATGTTTGACGACGAAGACCCACTTACACCCAACCGGTTTCTGACCCGGGGGAAGAGGTGTGAGAGTCCAGGTCTGGTTAGCCCAGAGAGCAGCCATTTCCTCCTCCATGGCAGCCTTCCATCCAGGATGTTGTAGTGCTTCCTGCACAGTGTTAGGAACCGAAATGGAGGAAATAGAAGTTGCAAAGGTGTGCAGTTGGGGAGAGAGGCGATGCATTGAGACATAATTTTCCAGAGGATGATTGGTGGAGGGAGATACCTGATCAGCAGGGAACGGAGTAGCAGATGATGAGGATGACTGCAGAGGGGTAGCGGAAGGAGGAAGGCGGCGAGTGTAAGTCCGGATTACCGGTGGCTTGGAGGCCGCAGGAGCAGAAGCAGGAGCAGGATTTGAAGGACGTAGGGACACATGCGTAGTAGCAGGGAAGGAGGTCCGTTAGTAAGATGGAGCACAAGGCCCTTGGCCTGAAGAACACGCCGAACCGAGTGGACCCAAGGAACAAAATTCTTCTTCCCAGATAAAGAGATAGTTGTGATCCGCAGCTCATCTCGGAGGTCTGAAAGAGAAGCCGGGCGGTCAGCAGGAGGAGTAGCCGCCTGTCCGATAGAGTCAAGGGAGGAGCCCATGAAGCCTGGGGAGGCCGCAGCGACTAGAAGAGCAACAATCCGCACGGCTAGAAGGCCTCGACCAGGGCGACTAGACGGCCGCAGCGACTAGACAAGCCCACGCGGTTAGAAGAGAGGTCGCAGCGGGCAGACATGGCGACAATCCCAGGGTAGAGAGACAGAAAGTCGCGACCAGGTGCGGATAGAGAGCAAGGACAATCCGCACGGTCACTGTGAGAACACCAGCGGCCAAAGAAGAAGGAGAAGTCGCGTGGCTAGCCAACGAGACCGGGCGACTAGAAGAAGGAAGCAGAGGCAAGAAAAGGGCCGCGAGTAGGGGCTCGAGCGGCAAGAGAGAGAGACCGCGAGAGGCAAGAAAAGGCCGCAAGAGGAGGGCAGAGGCCGCGAGCTGAAGTACTCGAGCGGCAAGGCTAAGAGGGAAGAGCGAGAGGGAGACCGCGCGACCTGGAACGCCGAAAGAAGAGGCCGCGAGAAGAACAACTCGAGCGGCAAGAAGGAGCGGCAAGGGAAGGGACCAGGCGAGAAGGAGCCGCGCGGTAAGAGGAAGACAGCGGGAAGTGGGGCCCACGAGTTGAGAAGAGAAGTTATAAAAGAGGACTTAGGGGTGGATCCACGGGAGAGAGGGAGGGAAAGAGGAGCAGGCAGCGGCTAGCCAGGGAGAAACCGCGGAGAGAAAAGGGCGACACGAAGAGGCCGCTACCCGGAGCAAGAAGAAGAGTCGGGCGGTTAGATGTAAAGCAAGTCGCAGAGGAGTTGCGGACAGGAGAGGAAGACGGGCCGGGCGGTTAGATGTAGTGTAACCGCAGGGACCGAACCGTGTCCTATGATACCATGTTGAGAAAGCTCCAAAACTTGTATGTATTGCTTGTGTGTAAATACAAGGAGAGAATACAAATATATAGGAGAGAAAAGGAGAGAAGAAATCCTATACAATGATGTGGGACTAATAGGAGAAGAAGGAAATGAAAAATACATGGACCCAATCATGGGCCATTTATATGGGCTTTTCTAACAGGATCAAACAAAATCGCATCATACCAAAACTGTGCAGTGTGGTTTGGCATTGGTGCGGTTTGGAGTCGGTTTTTACGGTACAGTTTCGATTTTTACACTATTATATAATGTATTTTCAATTGTACTCATATATTTTCCTGAAATAATTAAACTATGTGATGATTGGAATATCATGGTCTCTCGAAGAAAACGATGCGGCACAGATTTGTCGATTTTGCATCGCCAAAAACAGCACTGCAAACGATGTTGTTTTGCAACCAACGAAGTCACTCTACAACCAAACCATTTAGTACAGTTTAAAATCGGCGCAGTTTAAGATCAGTGTGGTATGGTGCAATTTTGTGGTTTTGTGATTTCAGTTTTTAACTTTCAGTGCTACTTACTATATTACACAAAAAAGTAATCTCACTTGGAGTAAGGCAAAATTCCTACGCCCGGGCCCCGGACTTCGAAGTTCTTGTGAAAAAACCGAACGGATTTACATTTCCCCTCCGGTTTTTTATTTTTGACCTCCCCAATTCATTTCGCCAAATTTAGGCTCCATTTGGGGGGACTTATTTTCAGCGGTCAAGCGGTTACGACCGCATGTACCGGACCTTAATTTAAGGTCCGGTACATGCGGTCGTAACCGCTTGACCGCTGAAAATAAGTCCCCCCCAAACGGAGCCTTAGTTTTGGTTCTACTTGGAACTGATTGGAACCGGACCGAACCACATAGAACCGGACCGAACCGTTAGCGGCCGGTTTGGTTTTGGTTCTTGTTGAACCGTAACCGGAACCGTTGACATGACGGTTCTAAAAATTATTCTGGAACCGGAACCATAACCGAAACCAGTCGAACCAAATAAGGTTTTGGTTCTAATTTAAAGAACCGTTACCTTAACGGTTCGGTTCACGGTTTTAGTAGAACCGGAACCGAACCGGAACCGTGACAGCTCTACTGATCATGTAAAATCATAACATTTCATTAGTCCTTCAAATCGAGCTTTCCCTCAAGCTCGAAAGAGGCTCGAACAGCTTAATTGCTCCTTAATTTCCCGCAAAAACAGCTCCTTGTAGCATGTCGTTGTTGCGGAGGCGGCACCAAAAAGAAGCTCATGCGGTGCTCACTGACATCAAAGATGATGGGGCGTTGTTGGAGGATTTTTGCTTGCGTAAAGACAAAATCAACAAATTCAGATGGTGGTGACGGGGTGCCTTAGGACTGCAGGTATTTGGTCGCTTGCTGAGGGGAGAATATCGGGCATAATATCTGAATTTGGGGCAAGTGTGACCAGTTGTTGCGAACAGTTGAGGGGACAGAGGACCTTGCTGAATGTGAACTATGATGGCACTGGTTGATTGGCAATCGCTGGAAGAACTGGCTCTATAGGGGCCGACATAACAGGTGGATGGAGCGGATGTCGCTGGATGGCATAGCCAAGGACTAATGGCGGCAATGCCCGATGCGTGAACTGCAAAACAATAACAATCGCCGACAATGGTGGGGCCACATGACATGCAGAGATTGGTGGAGTCTCTTTGTGCGTTGGTGGGATCGATGGCTGCTTTAGTGGGATCGGGCCCTTGAAGTGTCCGGACATTGTGAGTTTATCAATTATGGTGGCGAGTCGTAAAAGCGCGACTTGATATGGCACAAGCATCTCCAATAGCATCAAACGACAGCTTATTTTGCAGAGCTCATTGTCATACCGATTTAACTGAAAAATAACTAATTAATCAATATATTAATCCAATAAAGAGTAATCAATTAATTAATAATTAATCAATATATTAATCCAATAAAGAGTAATCAATTAATTAATAATAATGGCTATGATTGTTGGAGGAACTGGACGCGAGAAAATGTGTTGTTGTGAACGATGATGAAGGGGAAAATAAGTGGCTGGATTGACAAGATGACTATAGGGTCATGTTGCTCAACGAAAGTCATAAACACTAAGTACGTGAGGGCTGCTACGACATGTAGTTTCACAGAGACATCATGTGTCATCTGGATGAAGACATCAAGAGGGACGATGTAGATTAGTGTCGGTTTGATACTACTAGGGCAAACAAAAATAGAAAAAGACAATTAACAGACAGCAGGGATGTCAACGTGGCTGAGCTATTAAGGTTGTTGAGGCGTTGGCAGTGCTTGAGGAGTCGGGGTCTGGATTACTTGTGGCTCGATGAAGAGGAAGGGGGTCTTCTGAAGATTCAGATGGCTTTTGAGAGACACGATGCACCCTCAATCTTGCGATCAAAAGGAAATAGAAGAAGATGACTACGTCCATGAAGGGGCAATCGTCTGGAGGACGAAAAGACTATATGCAGCGACTGTGTCGAGGGAAAAGAAAGTATGATCAATCTGGAGGAGCAATGTATATGATCGACGATGTCAAGGACGTGTTGTAGTTGAGCGTGCGAGACTTCCTAGTTGTTTGTCGGCATGAGATGAAGATAGATGTGTGCGGCTGCGAAAATGAAGATGCGGGATCAACCTGTCTTGAAGGGATGAGCTCGAAGAGGTGGCTCTGGACGGTCTCGCAGAGCTCATCATAGAGTTGGGTGAGTCAACGAGCTGGCTAGCCAAACTCAAAATTAGAAAAGGGGAATGAGCCGATGCGGGAAGGATTGTAGAGATGTGAGGATCACTCTGACGGGGTGGTGAGGAGGATGAAAGGGCTCTGATACAAATTTGTTAGAGGTTAACTCATAGAATGTTGTCGCACCATCGGAAGATGGTCAGAGGTGGAGATAACAGACGAGGATACTATGAAGTTTGAATCGTGGTTGCTTAAGCAGGTGTGCCTGAGCGAGAGAGAGACCACAATCTCTTACAAGAGAACATGGAGAATAGATTAATTCTTGTATACCCATTCAAGACCCAAGGGGGGCGACATATAGCATTGCATAATGGAATGGATTGTAAATAAGACCTACATAAAACTATCCAAAATATTAAAAGATACTAAGAGATGATGACTCGCAAATAAAGACGCATAATACAGACTTGTCACTTTGACACCTAACATGATAACACTAATTAAATAAGCACAATAACTGATAATAGACAACTGATTGTGTGAGACCATAATAATATTTTTGCCAACCTCTAATCTCTTACTTTAGTGTTTAGGGTTTGCCTCAGTTTGGTATTTTATTATATCTTGTTATTTATCTAATCACTACTTGTTTAAATTGGGTTTACAGTTTTTCTTATTTTGTTATTCAATATTCATTTACTTATTTAAATATTGAGCAATGTTAGACTGTCATTTTGTTTTTTAATTAATTGTCTGATTAGCTTTAGGTTTTGTTTGCTTTTGTATTTTGTATACTTATTTTACCTATATTTTATGGATTATGTGTGTAGAGTTGTGTGCTTGGTGCATGGTTGACTGATTAAGTGACTATTGAGGCCTCGTGAATAATATTATGCTATCTACCGGCTCTGCTAAGCTATTTTCTAGTATCATATACTTATAAAGCTATAATTTATGATACTAAATTCTTAGCATGAGGGTTTGATATTAATATTTCCAAACAATGTATTTTGTGAATCTCTGCATATATCAGAATATGTGCGCTTGAGACTTGTCACTTCACTTATGTTGAAATGTTGCATGTTAGTTGGCAATTTGGACTTGTGCAGCGTTAGTTCATTCAATTCAGTGGTTGTTACATGCCGTGCAGATATGTTGGTTCATTTTGTTTATTTGTTTCACTGGTTGGCTCTTCTCCAGTATGTTGGTCTGTTGGTTAGCAACTTGGGTTGTGCATTGTGTTGGTCATTTACTCGTTTGATTGGCTGCTGTGTGCAGGGCCTATTGGCTATTGCTCACCTGGTTGACAAAAATTTACTTCATTGTTTTATCTCTGATTTGGTTTAACTGTCTCTGGTTGGCTGCTCCTCCTTTGGCCCATGCTTGTTGCCCATTCACGCATTTAGACATTTAGTTCGCTTACACTTACTAGCTGATTAAGAATGATTGAGAGGAAGTTAATAGCATAACATAGGTACATTACTGATTTTGCTTGTACAGTTGAGTGGTGATTTATTAGACACCTAAACCAAAAAATATATTATGATGACTTCTAAAACTTGTACCTAGGGTGCAAATAAATCATAAACCGGTTGCCTAGACTGGGTCTCAGCCCGATTAAGCCTGGGCCTGGCTAGGCCCAGGCAGGGCCTAGGGGGCCTCACCAAGCCCCCTGTTTTTGCAAGGGCCCGGCCCGAGCAGGGCCTAGGCCTGTCGGGCACAAGGCTTTGCTTGGTGCCCATTTGCCATTCCCAGCTGGGCACTGCCCAGCTGTAAAGAATTTAATGTTGGGCGCAGCTAGTCCCGGTTTTCCTAGCCTATTTTGGCAGCTAGGCCCGTTTTAGCTGCCTATTTTGTTCAGCAATTTGTGGGGCCTGTCTGGGTCTGGTCTGGTAGGCTCAAGAAAGCATCCCTTTTATTAGGGAGGCTCGGGCCTGGTCTAAGCCCGATTTTCCTAGGGCCCGGCCTGGGCCTGACAGGAATAAAGTCCGGTCCCGAAGGAGGCGGGACCGGCCTGAGCCCAACAGGCTTTTTTTGCATGCCTACTTGTATCGTGACATTCATCAATACTTGAGCAGCTAAGCCTAAGAAATATTTTAATTATCTTTACTGGTGAATCTGAATATATGAAGTTTTGCTTAATAATTTAGCTGTGTTAACATATAATTGTGTCAAAAGATCACTATGACTAGTCATGGATAACCTATAAACTCTATATCACCTACCACTACGTAGCATAAATGTGGCTCAAATCTTGGGCCCTGATATCAATTGATGTAAAATGGGGTAGGTGCAAGTGGTCTCTAAACATGCAACCCTAGGTGTGATGTCGTGGACATAATTAATGTCTAGCTAGGATGATGTATGCATGCAGATAACGATACAACAATAAATTGCAAGTAATAATAAGAGTATAACTCCCGCGCAGTTATCATAAACAAGAAAAAACAAATAATTTAAACAAGAGGGCAAGTTTGACTTTCCTCCGATCGGAGGGTCGTGGGTTAAATGTGTAAGCGAATAAGTTCTGCAAAACACGATTAGTCACAAAACAAATCACACTAACATAGGTACCCATCCCTAAGAATATAAATTATTGGATTCGCACAATAATGAAGAAAACTGGATACCAAACAATAAAACGCACAAATAAGGGGTCCGTAAGCGATGGAGAGAAGATATCTAATGTTCGTGAGCTGTGATGGGGTTGTCGATCCCTAGAGAATGGTAGATTGTTGTAAGTGGGCTGGATGAGGTGTTGTTGCAGTAGATCAAGGGAAGGAGTGGTGGAGGTGCAAATGAATAGAGACGACGATAATCATCGAAGTGATCATCTCTAGCACAGTGGAATCGCGTCGAGGGGTCGACAAAATCTATGGAAGTAGAGTGCTGAGAATGAGAGTAATCATCATAATAACATGGGAATCTCTTTGAAGGGGCTCTATGGGATCGGGTATAAATAGACATGGAATCCTCAACTGACGGAGATCTAACGACGCTATTAGTCATGAAGGAACCTAAATACTACTACTGGGTATCAAAATAAAGCATGGACCCGGTACTCTAATACCAATTTGATGCAAGATGAATGTATAGGTGACGCACACGTGAAACCCTAACTCTATATGCAATGCGAGCAATAACAAACAAATGTATCAAGCTAAGCTCAGTCCTAGAGTGATGTGAAAGCATACACGTAATCCAATGAATAAAATACCAATTGAATGTAGGTGCAAATCAATTATTCTGATTACAAATTAACAACAAGTAAATAATTAAAATAAAGTCTAGTCAAGAGCACGTTGTTCACAAAAAATAAATTATGAAGCAAGTATTAGTTTCACAAACAATTGCGGCGCAAGTATTTCAAGTGCTCACCAAATACACCCTGTGAGTAAAGCGAATTCATGGAAACACAACATATAATAATGGCATCCAACGGAATATAGTGCGAGCATACAATAATAGAAAAACAGGATATCAAAAGATGACTTACGTGCAGGCAGCAATGAAGCATGGCAACGGAGGAGGTAGGAGGGCTCAAGTGAGTGTGGTTGGTTGTTATAAAGGTGAGGGAAATATAGGGACTACTGGAAGTGAAGTGAAGGTCTCGGTGGAGTAGCTTGGGTGCTGGAACAAAATCTAGAAGAAGACAGAAGGTGGTTGGGGCAGTTACTAGGCTGTTTCGGGAATGAACTGCAGGTTGGCAAGGAGAGGATTGGTGGTGGGTTGCCAAGCTTGGATTTATGAGTCCTGGATGGAAAATAATTACTGGTAATGGAAACTAGGCAGTGGATGTGAGGCTGGAACAAAGATCCTGGGTGCTGGAATGATTGAATGGAAGAATGGGTGTAGGGCAATGGGTTGATTTCTGGCTAAGAAAGGGTTTCCAGGACCTGGACAGGTGGTGGAGAGTGTGTCTGCCTTCAGTATGAAGATGGAGAATCACGTTTGGGTTATGAATGCAGGAAATGGGCGATAACTGCTCTGGATCGGCAGTTACTGCTGAGATTGAGGTAGATATTCAGATTTGTGAGTAGTTATGTGGTGATTTGGTGTTGGAAGGTAGTTATATGGGGATAGGATAGTTGGAGGAGGAAAGTTCCTGGAGGTGGAATGGTCAGTGGGATAATGAACGGCGATGGGGTGTTGTAGTCGTGGTTGTAAGTGATCAAAAGAAGGAAATAGGCGGGATTACGATGGAAAAACGGAGTGTCTTGGAATGAGGCTGGTGGGATGTTGGGCAGGGAAGAGACAAGGTGAACGGAAGCCCTTGGAATCGCACAAGGGGGCCTCTCAGAGTCGCACCGGTAGGAAAAGATCGGCAATTTCAGGAAGATTTTGCAAAAAACTATTGATACCTCCACAAGGCAGCCTACACGCATTGATATAGGAGAAACAACCAGGGCGTCTGAAATAAATGGCTCTTAACGTCCAGACCGATCGGATGTCAAATACAATTTGAAATTAAAAAAAATACATGAAACAGACTCGAAACAATCATCGAGACGCATCCATGAACTCGGATCGTCCGAACAGGTAGTGGATCACTGCCGCCTATGGGAATAGAAGTATGTCGGCAAGCAATCTCCATTAGGACACCTCCTAACCC
Organism: Platanthera zijinensis; assembly: GCA_039513925.1. NCBI lineage: Eukaryota > Viridiplantae > Streptophyta > Magnoliopsida > Asparagales > Orchidaceae > Platanthera > Platanthera zijinensis. Next base: position 165,932,044 of record CM077094.1, read on the forward strand.
TGCCTAGAAAGTGGACTCTTTGGTCTTTGAAATCCGTCTTGCTAAAAATGGAAAGATGAAGGAATGTAAGGTCGGTGAACTCGCAAGAAAGTGAATGAAGAAACCTGCTAGTGCAAACTACCAAGAAGTTGAAAGGTCTGAAAGAGGAAAGATTCGGCCTCTGCTACCCTTGAATCTCTAACACGAAGCATCAAAAAGCTCGGGAAGACTCTTCTCCCTCTAGTGATGGGCCGATGGCCCGCATTTATGCCACGTCTGCTTCCTTCTCTTTAACTAAATTTACTGGTTTTCCTTTAAAATGATAGTATCACTGCCTTTGATTTATGTTGTCACCTCAGGTTGTATTATCATCTTTGACAATGTTGATTGTTGCTAAATCTACCATCACATCTTCCACGGCGACCATCTTGAAATGATGATTCTCCACGGCCTATATTAGCATGTAATTTATTGTTTCAATTGTCGAAACTCCATCTTTCTTTCTCCATACATGTATCTTTGAAAAGTATGATAAATGGAATCAGTGTAGTATTGCTCCATCATATCTTCATGACGACAAAAAAGTCCAAACAACTTTAACTGCTACGACATAAATATGTTTTGACTCTTCGATTATAGCCACGATATATTCATATCTTTTAGGAAAACTCCTAAGAATTTTTTCGGCCACCTTCTGCTCATGTAGGTCTTTACCCTGTGTTCAGAATTGATTAACAACTTTCATCTTATTACAGAAGTAATCATCAATAGACACGTTCGATTTCATGAACATATTTCAAACTTTCAATGAAAAGATTGAATATTTATATCGAATACCTTCAAATCACATACATCTTTGTACTATGCAAAAAAAACGCATCTTCAATAGAATGTTGAAAGAAGAACAAAGCTTTCACATCTCTCTTGATATCATTTTCCACCAAGTCCCAAACGTCTTGACACACAAATAACGTCCTTAGCATAGTGCTCCCGGTTTCGCACTGTTTGTTGATCTGTGGGATCACTGCTGATTGATGTTGTTTTTCATCTCCAATTCAAATTTGGTAGCCTGATGCCATATGTTATGAATGGTGGTGGAGACAGAAAGGAAGGGGTAAAAGTCAAGGTGATGGAGTAGATGGCTCACAGTATTGACAAAATGAATAACAATGGCTGAATCTAATTGCTTCAATGCTTATTCTAACACACATGAACAACTAAAACCCTAGTACTGCATGAAAAAACTCACATGCTGAAACAAAAATGTAAATAATACTCCATTTTTGCACTATACTTTAACAGTATACGTTGTAATCGACTCCACTGCTCTGTTGTATATTGAATTTTCAAGAAAAGTGCATGATTGCGATGGTAGTCGTTATTGAAATGCACTTATCATTCAACGAAACCCTAAAGAGAATGAGAAATAATAATGAGAAAAATGAAATTTTACCCAATTCAAAGTCAATTTTCACCTTAATCTGATATAGCTTGACACCGGGGGATTTCGCTTTCTTCTCATCGGGGTAGTTTGCGGAGTCTTCGTCAAACAATCCTCCATTTCTGGATTTGATGAGACCTTTTGAGGAAGAGACGCCGTCCGCAGCAACAGAATCGATTGCCGCCTTCCAGATGGCGTCTCCATCTTCCTCTCCGCTGCTGCTGTCTCTGCCGCCGGCGATTGTCATGTGGAAAACTGCTCAGGTCTCACCAAGTACCCCGGTCGGGACATTAGTCACATAATAACTAATGTCTCTAGAATTTTTATAATAAAAAAATTGTAAATTTCAAAATAATATTATTTAGATTTTTATGTTAAACTCTAAAATTTTGTTCATTTAAGGGTATGTTTGACAACCCAGCGCCGCTCCGTTCCGGCGTGAACGGCCCGGTGAAATAGTGTTTGGCGTGCTCCGGCTGAGAACGGCCGGCGTGAAAGGATGCCGGCCCGGTGTTTTGCAGCTGGTGGAAGGAGCGCCAGTCGACCGTTCTAAACGGTCGTTTTCTCTCTCCTCCCCGGCCTCCCGCCGGACCGGAACGTCAAACAGAGCCTAAGTTTAGCTTGTCTTAAGCTTGCATTTAGTTTAGTTAATTTATAGACAATTTTCTTTTATTTGTTGAGAATCACCTTCAGCACGCCGTCTCGTAGTCTCTCCTAGTCTTTACTAGCATGATGTTAACTTTAGGCAATTGTTATTCGCAAATCATAAACATCTATTTGCACATCAAATTTTTCATATTTATAAATTATTATTCGCAGATTAAGTTTAAACTTTAACAACCAGTATTTTCTTCTCACGAGTAGTGTCCGACAATGAAGGAACATATTTATCAACTTTTTGAGTCAATGCTCGAGACCAAAATGATGAAATTCACGTCAAATGGTGAAATTCATGTCAAATTGGTGAAATGGAGTCGTCACCATAGGTTCAAAAGATTGTCGGAGAAGTTCCTTCGTTGGCGTACCTTACTGAAGAGAAGAAGACATCAATTGCAAAATTTTAAAATTGATCTGCATGTAATAATTTATAAACAACAAACTAACTTTTGATTTGTGGATAAACTTTTATAATTTGTGAATAACAACAGACTAACTTTAATAACGAGATTTTCCTTATAACAAGAAAAGTCTCGATGTAGAATAGTAGGACAAGCGCACTCATCAGCAACACGACTAGCATAGTCATCAGCAACACAGTTCATTATTAGGTACACAAGTACATTAATATTTAACTCTTTATTGGGCTGAATACTCACTCATGTCCCTCACATGTTTATCACGAGCAACCTCATGACAATACGATGATCCTTGAATCAATTGAATGATCATCATTGAGTGATCTTGTATCCCTGGATGTTCCATGCCCAATGTGAAAAATAGGCTGACTTAGGCTTCGTTAGGAAGGACTTATTTTCACCAGTTAAGCGGTTACGATCGTATGAATCGATAGTTAATTATGACCTGATTCATGCGATCGTAACCACTTGACCGGTGAAAATAAGTCCCTCCAAACGAAGCATTAGTCCTTCACACACAAAACACAACTTCATAGTGGGAACTGATAGGCAACATAGTCGAATACCACCAACTAGAAGAATCAACATCCATGGGCATAGCTAGTATAGGTCCAGGGGGGGCACGTGCCCCCCCCCCCCCTGATTTATTGGGGAATAGGAATAGGGATTTCGCCCTTTTCATTTCCGCCATTCCGCTAACCTAGCCTCCGGCCCGCCGCTGCTCCCTATCTTGCATTCCTGCCGCTGCTCGCCTTCTCCTTCACCCGTGACCCGGCCATCAGAGAGTCCACCAAGCTTGTATTCAATTATGTATTAACGATTGTTATCCAAATCAATCTAGAAAATTGTTTTTATCAACACTAAATAATTGACATGTCTAAGAACTAAAATAATATCTATATAAGTGATTCATCTGACAGAGTTTTATTCTGAAGATTTTTCCCCAATGGAGGTTCTAAAACTTCATGACCAACTTGATACATATATTTTTTGACATGAGATCGAATAAAGAGTTTTCAATGCTGAATGGAATTTCCAATCTTCTAAGAAGATGGTGGAAACTGGAAGAGACGGAACTTATCCACTAGTATATTTGCTCTTGACTTTAGCTTTAATCTTACATGTTACAACTGCTAGTGTTGAAAGAGTATTTTCAGCCATGACTTGTGTGAAGAATCGACTCCGAAATAAAATGAGTGATCAATGGTTGAACAATGGTTTGTTGGTATATATAGAAAAAGATGTTATACATATTTATATACTATTGTCGTAAAATAGTGCCCCCACTCAAGCAAAATCCTGGCTACGCCCCTGTCAACATCGGCAGTAGCTTCAAGCTATTGAAATGGGGCTGGCCCACTCATGTGAGTATCTGGGCCTCCCCCAATCGGACTGCAGTCCACCAGCCCCAACCTGCTCTCCACACAACCGAGTGCGATCAATCTCTCAAACCGGACTGACCTCGCTTAACTGGTTTGTGGCGGGTTATTGAGGTCGGCGAGGCGTTGCGCTTGCCCGGCCTCGATCCCCCAGCCTCTTTTCGATAAGAAGTGATCTAGTTAAGCGTCACTACGAGGACTTCCCAGGAGGTCACCCATCCCGAGTGTTGAAGTCAGGAAAATTCTCAACCTCCGAAATAGGATCAAGGCAACCTAAGGTTACTGATTCTACGAACCGACGTCACAATTCAAGTGGCTAGCACGAGAGAGAGGAAACTATCTATAAGCACACCCCAAGTACTCCAACAGGGAGGTTCCACCACATACCTGGAAGCTTAGAACAAGCTTCCCCTTCGCAACCAAAGGGCTGAGCGAGGTACTAGGCAGACATGGACTTGGCGAGTATCTACTTTGGGGGACTCCGATAAGTGACAAATGAACCATCGACTAGACTGGATTTATTAAGATGTAATTTTTATTTAAAACATGTAGTTTCGTTTTTATTAGCCGCACAAACATAAAAACATTGTAATCAACTTGTAAAAAGAAATGAAAGGAGACTTTTGTTACTTACCTTGATATAGCTTTGCATTTTTAGTACGAGCATCTTCGCACGGGCTACGCCCGTGCTCGAGGCTCTTGGGCGGCCTTCGGCCACATCAGGCGGGCTTCGCCCGCCTACGCACGGGCTACGACCGTGCTCGATGCTCCCGGGCGGCGTTTCGCCTCATCAGGCGGGCTTCGCCACCCTGCGCCCGTGCTCAATGCTCTTCGGCGACCTTCGACAACATCAGGAGGGCTTAGCCCGCCTGCGCACGGGCTTCTCCCGTGCTTGATGCTCTGGGCGGCCTTCGGCCGCATAGAAGTGGGCCCCACATACGCACAATTCACCGTATCGGCGCCGAAACCAGCACCTGCGGGCACGCAACGACCTATGATTGTTTGCATACGCGTCGCCCTAATCAGTGTATGGCATTGAGTGACGTGAACTCACTCAACGGCCCGAGACAGAAAAATTTCGAAGTAGAAATGACGTTGAGTGAGGTCGATTCACTAAACGGCCCATGGCAGAAATAATTCTAAGTAAAATGGCGTTGAATGAGCTCAACTCACTGAACGTTATGCAGTCTAAGGCGTTGAGTGAAATAGAATCAGTAAACGGCCCATAGCAGCAATAATTCAAAGTAAATGTTATCAGGGCTTTCAGTGCTCAGTCTATGGCGTTCGGTGATCACGCCTTTCAGTGTTAGGGTGTGGTTCCCATACGAGTCGGTAAAAACCACCGGGCACACTTGTAGTTGCTCGTGATGTTTATGTTTGGAGGCCGGAGCGATGTTGGAGCTGCCTGGGCTCAGGGTTCGTCGAGCAGCGCTCCATAACCGAGCTGAAATGAGCACAATTTGGAGTTAGGTGGTACCTACCACCAAATTAGGTGTTAGGTAACACCTACCACCATTTTTGGGGTTAGGTAGCATTTGTTTTGGGCCTATAAATGGAAGCCAATTCCAAGGCCAAAACATTCATTCCAAGAGAGATTTGAGTGGAGGAAGATCGAGAGAAGATCTCGGAGAAGAGTATCGAAGATCGGATCGTCGGATTCTGAAGAAGAAGGGGCTTTGTGTAGCCTCTCCTTTGCGGCATTCGGAACGGATTTTTCAATCCATTGGGTAATGGTTTCTTGATTTCTCGCTTGTTTTTCCCTTGTCAATCCTTTTGTGGTTGTGGGAGAAGAGATTTATGCTTTTGCAGCAAGGAGAGATTTTTGTATTCCTTTGTGGAACTGGTACCTTGTGTTGGTGGTGGTGATCCGTTGTGGATCGATGGTGGAAAGTGTGCCTTGTGTATGTGGCGGTGGTGAAAGCCCTGTAATTTGTTGTGCGTGATTTTCACACCTTATAGTGGGGGCTTTCAAGGGTGGACGCTGATAGTCCCGTGGTTTTCACCTTATTGGGTTTCCACGTTAAAAATTATTGTGTCACTTTATTATTGCTGTGCTTGTATTTGTCTTGCTTGTAAATCCGCTACAGGTGCCCTGGTCGGGATCGTGCTATTTTTCCCAACATTCAGTGCTCTCAAAGCCGTGATCATGGTGTTGAGTGCAGTCAACCCAATTTTATGTATGGCGTTGAGTGCACTCAACGCAATTATCACGGCGTTGAGTGCACTCAAAGCCGTGAGTGGTGACGACTTTGAGTGCACTCAACGCCGTGCGTGGTCACGGCTTTGAGTGCACTCAATGCCGTGAGTGGTGACGGCTGTGAGTGCACTCAACGTCGTGAGTGCACTCAACGCCGTGAGTGGTGACGGCATGTCATCATATAGGTGAAAGGCAGGTGAGTTAATGAAAAAAATAGTAACGGCATGTCAGTGGCCAAACATGAGTGGTGGCAGTAGTGGTGCGGGGAGATAACAATAGCCAAGAGGAAATCAAAACCAACCAGCGACCGGTGCGAAGAGAGGACAGCGGGAAGCAACACCTAAACCCTAAAAACCTGAAAACCATCTGGAGCTTACCGGTGACCGGTGCGAAGAGCGGACAGCGGCAACCAAGAGAATAACGCCTCTTGCACTGTTGGTAATCGCGGAAGAGAGAAGTGGGAGCTGCAGCAATATGAGAGCGCGTAAACCTAGATCAGGTAAACGAAATGGAGATGAAAGGCAAAAGCGAAATTGAAACGAAATAACAAAAGGAAAATCATTAGGAAAAACTGAGAAAGATGTAGAAACTGAAAAAGATATAAGAACTGAAAAACGATATGGAGATTACCGGCGGGAGGAAATGTCGAGCCGTGGAAGGGAGAGGCTGGATGGAAAATCGAAGTATCGAATGGAGAGAGAAGAGGGAGCACATATCCACAACAACAGCGGCGGGGCAGCCGGGTGGCAGCTGAAGCGGGAGGCCGTCGTGCCGGTGGCAGCGGAAGCGGTGGAGATGTGAGAGGCGCGGTGTCGCGTGCAGAGGAAGCAGCAGGAAGCGCTACAGGGACAATGAAGGCGCTGGCAGTAATGGAAATGGCGGAGGGGCAAAACCGGGAGATAAAAACGTAATGACGGAGGGGCAAAACCGGGACATCAAAAATAACGGACTGCAGCAGCCGAACGTTTGCTTATATAATTAGTATAGATAGATGTTCAAAAAAAGTTTTATTTTTTGATGGCGGTAATAACCCTTGTCATTTCAACCCACATCTTATATCTGTGGTGTTTTTTTGTCCGAACGCATTGAAACAAGAAGGTCGTGTCAAACTGGGCCTAAGGCCTCGTTTGGAAATCCGGCTGGAGGCAGGGCGGGAGTTGGAGACGGAAGGGGGAACGCTCCGTTCAACGACATTTTTCGCTTGTTTGCTGGAAGTCTGGAACAAACAGAGCAAACAGAGCAAACGCCGTCGCGGGGCGTTTGTTTTTCCGCCTTGTGACGATGGTTGCTCCTGCACTGGCGTGAAAACCCCACCCCAAATTAATTCTAAGTTCGAACTTTGAATTACTTTGACTTCTCTTGAATTTTTTTGTAAAGTTGTCACGTTAGAATTTTGATCTAACTGCTCTTATTATTCCTCGTTAATTGCTGTAGCCAAATGAGAGAACAGCCGGTCTAATTTGGCAATTTGACGATTTGCTCATTTATTATTATTATTATTATTATTATTATTATTATTATTTTATTACCATCACACTAGGCAGTAGGCACACAAGCAGACAAGGATATGGAAATTAATTAAAAGAACGAGATCACACTTAAAATAAAATAAAGAAATCAATTAAGTCTATTTGTATGAAATATTAAAAATAATAATAAATAAGGGATAAAATTGAAAGATGAATGGTACACCTTAAGATATTTTCTCGATGCTCTTGGACAATAATACACGTGACATTAATTTAATAAAATTTGATGATGATTGTTGGAATCGAAAATTCCGCTTCACAAGAGTTCAGATCGAGAGAGATCAAAATATTTTAGATTGCATGTAGACAGGAGCTCGCGAGCTGCAGCAAGAAGGTCCTGCCACCTTTCCGGAAGTATATATGAACTTTCCCTCTAAAAGTAGAGGTAAGCTCGATACAGGCGAGGCATAGAAAGGTCTTTGGGAACCTTGGGGGGGGGGGCGCAGAGATCCCTTTCCTGAGGCACCAGACCTTCTGCGAGTTGGCTGATGACGTCGACCTACTCGCGAGGTCTTGCAAGTGAGCTCGCTCAACGAGCTCGTGCAGGATGAGAGAAGAGCTCGTGGATGAGCTAGGTAGACTCAAGCGTGGTGGACCCTGCGGTTTGGTTCGCATAGAGCTCGCCAATAGGGCGCAATCCATTGAGAGAAGAGCTCGTGGCGAGGTAAGTTCATGCACAACAAGCTCATTTGGGGGTGAATGCGAGCACCAACCTTTGGCGAGCTCGTCGTAGTATCCGCGTGCTCTCAATTATATTCTTCAGTTGGTTCTCTGGTCCTTGTTTCTTTAAGTCACGGTCATCATTAAGAGGTACATAGGCACACTAAAAGGTCAGGATCCATCTCGATGAATATAGGTTGTACAATATTATTGACATATTATTTTAAAAAAAAACCTAAATTAAACCTAATTATAAGTTTTGTTAAACTTAGAATAAATTGATGACATTTGATTTTCTCTCTCACGCACTTACATATATACACATATTGTCATATTGACAGAGGGAGAGAGATAAACGGATTTGAATCTCCTGTAGTTTGTACCGACAACTCCAGGGTGGAGTTCGACTCATCTCATGCGTTGCATTGAAATCCAACGCGCGAGATTTTTTCGTTTTTTTTTAAATTTATTACTTTTTACGGTTCATTTTTTGTCCTTTAGCGCATGAATTTATCTCGTCGTAGGATTAGCAAGATGAATTACGCTACGCGCGAGAATCGAACTCCACCCTGAATTTCTCCGTACGAACTCCATGCGATCCGGATCCAAGATAAACGTGTTGGCCGGTTGAAAGTGATAGAGTTGACTGTGATTTTGACTTTCTAATATTAGTTGGTGAGCAATATAATCAAATATGGAGGATTTTTTTATATTTGAATAAACGAAATCTCACAGGTGGAAATTTGATCAAGCCTTTAGTTCATTATTATACATACTTATTGATGGGGCCCTCTCTTTAAATTTTTGAGTCAGGCTAAGAGATCCAAGCTGCTGCACTGGAAGGACCACCTCGAAGGAAGGGGCGTAGCCAGATGCAGACTCACAAGTGCGCGCGCTCCCTGCACACACGCGCACACGCAGCGAGAAGGCGTGTGCGCAACGCGTAGGAGTGCGTGAGCGCGCCGGCGGCCGCCGCTGTCGTTGGGCACACTGCCCGGCCTGTCCGGACCGCCCGGGGGCACTTTCGTCATTTTGCTAAAACTGGTGATTCGGGTGACCGAAACGGAGTGACGTCTTTCGTCAACACAAATTCCGCCTCGACGCAATAACCAGCATATCCCTCCAGAAAATTATAAAAATGCCCCAAAGCCTTCATTTGAAGACAAGGAACTCCATAGGTTAGAGAAAGCTCTGGGATTTTCCGGCGAGGTAGTGGACTTAGACCGATCCTCCGCCCAGGAATTCGCTCCGCTCCCCTTCTAGCGCAAAGGCTCTATCAAGTGTAGAGCTGTCACTTAAAACCGAAAACCGCAAACCGAACTGGAACCGAACCGGAACCACAACGAACCGGACCGAACCGTTCGCAAAATATTCGGGTTCCGGTTTGAATTTTGGAACCGTGAACACCATAGGTCTGGGTGTGGTTCTTACATTTTATTATCCGGACCGAAACCGGAACCAGAACCGCAACATACAAGTCTCAAGCGGTTTCAAAAATTTTAGACCCGATCCGAACCGGACCGAATTAGAACCGAACCGCAACCCGTTTATTATTATTATTATTATTATTATATTGTTATTATTTTATAATTTACCTATAATATTTATACTTACTATTACGAGTGAAGCTTGTTCAGTTTGAACCCAAACCACAATCGCACTAAAGAGGGTCGATTTTGGACCGAACAAAACTTCACCGCATAAAAACCGTGTGATATGATTTGACATTGGTGCGGTTTGGAGTCAATTTTTGCAGTGCACTTTTGATTTTTATATAGTTATATAATATATTTTCAATTTTACGTACATATTTTATTTAAAAAATATAGAAGATATACAGTAACTATTTATTAGTAATCTTGAAAGACAACGAATTGTAGTCGGTTGTTACATTACGTTGAGCATACCGACGAGACGTGCAGAAGCCAACTAAAAGTCGTGGCAAGTCTACACGCGTAGGAAAGTGATTGATACTATCACACCGATCGTTGAAAATACCGTCAATAAGTGCGCAACATAATTACTTCTATTTTGATGTTGTTTTGAGTTTTACTATTTGCAGGCCGTTTTTATTTCATTTCGACAAGTTTGATTTTGGTTTTAGTTGGAACCGATTGGAACCGGACCGAACCGCATGGAACCGGACCGAACCGTTAGTGGCTGGTTTGGTTTTGGTTCTTGTTGAACCGGAATCGAAACCGTTGACACGACGGTTCCAAAAATTAAGCTAGAACCGGAACCGGAACCAGAACCGGAACCGGTCAAATAAAATAAGGTTTTGGTCTAATTTGAAGAACCGTTATCTTAGTGGTTCGGTTCATGGTTTTAGTAGAACCGGAACCGAACCGGAACCGTGACAGCTCTAATCAAGTGTCTGAGGCACGCCGTTCGTCCCCCCCTCGTACGCGCCCGGGCAGCCTCCACCGGCGTCGGCGCCCTCTGTCACCTCCGACTGTCGCCGCCGCCTTCGGTCGCCGTCGTTAGGCACCCTGCCCGGTCTGCTCGAACCGTCCGGGGGGCACTTTCGTCATTTTGATAAATTTGGTGATCCAGGTGACCGAAACGGAGCGACGTCATTCGCAAACACAAATCACGTTCTGGCGCAATTACCGACACGACCCTCCAAAAAATTATAGAAAGACATCTAAACCTTCATTTGGAGACAAGTAACTCTAGAGGCTAAAAAGGATTTTGAGGTTTTCCAGTGAGCTCGTGGACTTTGATCGATCCTCCGCTTAGGAATTCGCTCTGCTCCCATTGTAGCGCAAATGCTCCATCAAGTTTCCAAGGCACGACGTTCTTCTCTGCGGGTGTGCTCCCGTTAAGACCCAACTTCGACAGGAGCGCTTCCATCGAGCCTCTGTGGACTTGGAGATTTTTCCCAGCCGGAACGCCTCCATTGAGATTCTGAGGACTTAACAATTTTCCTAGATTGAGCGCTTCCATCGAGGCTCCAAGGTATTAGTTTCTTTTTCATCATCTTCGTACTTTGTGCTTGTAACAGAGAGGTGATTTGTCATCCTTCGATGAATCATCACAAACTCTTGTAAACTCCAACAATATAGTGGATTTTGGCCCGACATAAACCCGGCCACGTGATTTTTAACCCTTTTCGAGTTTTCCAAGTAAAAAAACCTTTCGTCATTTACTGTTATTTTTCTTTGACTGTTTGCGTGTTCAGTCCAATTCCGGGCTAAGACGGTCTAATTCTCCAGACCAGGGAAAAACCAAGTGACCCGCAATAATTTGGCGTCATCTGTGGGAAGGTGTTCCCAAAAAGCACTAAAAAGTTTCTGAACCTGAACGTCAGCTGCAATGATGAAAGAAATCACACACATTGCTAATCAACTAGCCTACAAAGAACACGCCCATAATCCCCACACCGCGCCTTGAGGAAGTGATCATGACACTAGCGAGCATTTTGGTGGAAGAACGAATAAGCCAGATGGAAGAACGCCATGCACAAACACTTATTTTGCTAAGGGAGATAGGAGCCTCCCAGATCTCCGAGGTATATCTCATTAAAGGAAGCTAGGCATCATTCCCCTCAGGGCACCGATCGCTCGGTAGAGTGGCCCGCACCACGCGCCAAACCGGGGATCAGGGGGCACCCCACGTAGGAGGCGCAACTCTTAGTAAGGTACCCCCTGACAGGAGGAAGGCGGCCAAGGGAAGACGATGGAAAGGAATCTAAGCCGAATGTCCGACAAACTCGATCGGCACCACGACAGAACCTCGCAAGTAGGGGGTAGCAACACATTGCCAAGCTCGGTACCTCTCTTATAGAGGTCATGTACGCCCTTAAGAACCACCCACAACTTCGGAGGTCCAAGGCGCTTCCACGAGGAATGGGCGACCAGTCCCAATATTGTTACATTCACAAAGGGAACGTGTACACAGAAAAGTGCATGCACCTAAAGGAAGAAGTTGAGTGGCTCGTATGCCATGGATTTCTTAAAGAATTTCATGGAGAAAGAGCAGTCATGCTGCCAACCCCGAACAAGCCTGTCGAAGGGCGGAACCACAAAGAAAAACCTCCCAGGGAACATCAAGAGCTGGCCCAGCCAACCGTCCCTAGCGCACCGGGACCCTCTGCAAATGCGCAACGCATCCAAACAGAAGGGAGATAGAGGGTGTTGATGAAAGAACCCCCCCCCCCCTCCCCCCCCCCACCCGGGGGGGGGGGGTGGTGGTGGTGAGGGGGGACCTGTCAAAGAAGGATACAGTCACCTGAATTAGTCGAAGCTGCGACAAAGAAGAGATCTACTATTCAACAATAATGAGTTACCTGGTCTAGGAGATCAAGATCGACGAGGGAAGGGCTGCGACGAGCTGAATCTCGTTGACCTGACGAGGAACCTCCTTGACGATCGACGACTGTTGGGTATTGCATCCACAATGACCCAGATTTGCAGGAAGACGCCCTTGAACTAAGATGAATTAAGTTGTATTTGATATCTCTATTTAGTTGTGTATTTGCAGACTATCATTGCTAAGTGTAGACCAATGTCAGTCTACAGTGGGTCATGAACACAGGACCATATAGTGTAATCCCTCACTGTGTGATCCAAGGTATTGACTCATGTGTAGCCTCTCAATTGAGATACACTTCATATTCAAACACTTGAACCATGGGATGAAGATTGCTTTCTTGAAGAGAAGAAGAAAATTCTCTAAGTTCTAAAATTTCTCCAAGTCCACTTCTCAAGAAGTCTACTATAGTTCTCGAGAAGTAGAGTTAGCAGTATTCGAGAAGTTAACTTAGTTCTCGAAAATCCTAGACTAGTTCTCGATAAATATCATTATAGTTCTCGAGAAGCTCAGTCTAAGTTCTCGAGAAGTCCCAGCCTATACTTCTCGAGTAGCCAGAGACAGCCTTGAAAATATTCTAAGTCCATCTCTCGAGAAAACCATTATAGTTCTCGAGAACTTAGTTTCTAGTTCTCGAGAAGTCAGCTTAGTTCTCGAGTACAAAATTTGACTTTCGAGTAATAGTTCTCGAGAAGTCTAATTAGTTCTCGAGAAGTCTTAGCCCATAATTATCAAGTACTAACTTAAGTCCAGAATGTTTAGCTCTCGAGAAATCAGCCTTGTTCTCGAGAACTTATTCATACTTCTTGAGAACAACAGTTCATTTTTCAGAAAATTTACTTAAAGTCCAAATCGACGGGATTTTCAAAAAGACTTGACGTGATTGGTTCACGTGTCGTCATTAATGTCTTTTCTAACCGTTAGGGGAAATCCTATATAATGTCTTTTCATTAAGAATAACCCTAAGCGGTGATCCGTACCTTCTAATTTTTTGAATCGGCCGTCTCTCTCCAAGAACGCACTTACAAAAGCCGTTGCCGTCGCTCAGGTTGAAGATCGACACGATTGTTTTCGATCAAGAACGACTTGCTGTTCAAGGAATCTTCATCTTCTCCTTGATCGAGTAGGTCAAAGTTTTCTCAGATCAGATCTACCAAGTCTTCTTCAACAATTTCTGAAAAAAGCCGCATAATTCAAGAAGAAGACCTAGAGATAAATTTTTCCAAATATGAGACAAATTTCTGTTTGTATTTCAAATCTCTTTGTAATTTTGTAGGAGATTATTCTCCGAGTGTAGGAGCGTTGTTCTCCGAGTTGTAGGAAGTTTTCATCTTCCGAGTGTAGATCTATTTAGATCGAGATTGTAGGAACTTGGTTCCGAGGCGTAGGATTGGTTTTCAATCTCAGATAGTGGAGTAGCTGAGTCTAGTGATTTACTAGATCGGTGAGGAAAAATGGACGTACCCAAGGTTGGGGAACCACTATAAATCTTCTTGTCGTCTGTGATTGCTTAATTGTTTGTGCTAGTTCGTTAAAATTTTTATTATTCCGCAAATAGATGCACAATTCACTTATTCACCCCCCTCTAGGTGATTTAGGTTGACAACTTAACACTTTTAATTGGTATCAGAGGGAGGTTGGTCGTTAAAAGGTTAATACCTTGATCAATTTCCTCTCTAAGTTGTCTCTTAAGAATTTTCTAGCAATGGACAAGGCTAAAGATTTTGCCAAGTGTACAACCCCATATTCGCTGGAGGGAACCTGGGGACGCCAACAATCAGGATTGGACTAGCTTCGGGCTAGCTTCAGGCTCAAGGCCAGAACCGCTTGCGCCTTGATGAGCTCCCACCTACGAGCAGGCGGGACCGTTTGCACCCATCCTCAACAAAGATCCACGGATGACCAAAGGCGGGCGAGAGGGCGTTGAGTCCACTTAACGCCAAAGTCCAAGCAGCAAAGGCGTCGAGTCCACTTGACGCCACGTTGAGTGAGCTCCACTCACTCGACGCCAAAGTCCAAGCAGCAAGGGCGTTGAGTCCACTCAACGCCACGTTGAGTAGGCATCAAGCTCACTCAACGCCGTGTTAAGTGGAGGCGGGAAGGTTCTCGGCTCAAGATTCTCGCCGCGGCTCAAGATTCTCGCCGCGGCTCAAGGTTCTCGACTCAGGGTTCTCGCCGAGTGGGGCCCAAGGCCCAGGGTAAAATTACTTAATTGTCCTCAGGTAGAATTACCTACATACCCATAGGGGCTGCATTTAGTATTTTATAAATAGCGGGATTTGGCTATTGACAGGCCAGCCAGGGGTATTTCAGTAATTTCAGGTCAGCAAAAGGCTATAAATAGACCCATAAGGGCTCCTTAGAAAGCAGACTCTCATTTTTCTCTGAATCTCTAGTGCTTTCTGAGGAGCTCCTAGCCCAGCTTTTGGCTTTGGAGGGGAAGCTCTCAAAGATCTTTCGGGTGTGAGGTGGGACCTCCCTGTTGAGGCTTTGGATCAGTCCTAGGTCGTTAGCAACCAGTCAAGGGGCGGGGCTTGAGAGAAGTAGGTGTTGGCTGCACCCCTGTTTTGAACATTCGTTGAGGTCAATTTTGGCTCCAATAGTTCTGGTGTGGTGAGCGTGGAAGGCAGCCAATATAAGAAAGCCTTGAGTTTGGTCCCATGACTGGAGATGACGGTGAAGGGTCTGGCTCAGGGGATTCTCCCACCCGAGGGGAGGAAGCGACGAGGAAGATGTTGGAAAACTTCAGGCGAGAGGTCCTGCAGACCATCAGCCTATCCTTCTCGGTAAGGAGTGAGTGGGCCACTCCTCAGATTCCAGTAGAGGCAGTCCCGCTCTTGGGCGAGAACGCTCCTGGGTAGCGCCCCGGGAAGGAGATCCCGGCAGAGGTTGGCGAGAGAGACGTGGCCGCGCGGGAGCTCTTCCCAGGTCAGCGCCCCGGAAAGGAGATTCCGGCAGAGTTGGGCGAGAGGGAGGTAGCAGTGCGAGAACTATTCCCTGGGCACGGTCTCGCGGATCGGGCCAGTCAGCCGATGGCGCGAGACGTGCCCTCTCGCCAGGCAGGAGGCGAGAGCCCCTTTTACGAGCTTATCATCTCGGCTCCGGTGCCAGAGGGGTTCCGGGAGCCGGACATGTCTTACTACTCAGGGAAGGATGATTCGGTGCAACATGTTCAGTGGTTCAAGGATGTAGTCTCGATCAGGCAGATGACGGATGCTTTCAAGTGTCGGTTGTTTGCCATCACGTTGAAGGAGAAGGCCCGGGACTGGTTCAACCAGTTGTCGGTAAGTTCCATTTACAGCTTTGAAGATCTATGCAAGGGGTTTCTGTTGAGATTCTCGACATCGAAGAAGCAGAAAAAGGAGGCAGAGTGCCTGTTTGCGGTAAGGTAGAAGCAGGATGAGACGCTGGGTCATTACGTTGATCGGTTTTAGGAAGAGATCCTCCTAGTCCAGGAAGTCCTGCGGTATGCGCTGATGCTCGCCTTTACCCTGGGGCTGAGACCAGGTTTCTTTAGCATAGAGCTGAAGAGAGTGCCCCCCTCTCCTTTGAAGAGCTAATGGAGAGGGTGGCAAAAGAGATCGATTTCGAAAGAGCCAACCCGGCTTTCGCTAGGAAGTTGGCCCGGTTAGCGGAGGATGATGTGAAGGAACCAGCATTAGGGAAGCATAGGGAGCAGAGGGAGCAGAGGGAGCCGAGGGAGGAAAGGAGAAGAGAAGAACCCCGAAGGCAGGGGCAGAACCAAGGTTGGGGGGGGGGGGGGCTCGGGAGCCACACAACCGATTGGGTTGGAGGCCTCAGGAGGGTCGCCCCCAGGGTCAAGGAGGAGGTCTGCAGGGAAGGGATAACCTTCGGGAGCCGAGGAGGTTCGATCAGCAAGCGTGGAGGCAGGGACCGAGAGACCACTTCCCGCCGCCACAAGAAGCGATGGAGGTTGGTAGAGGAAGAGGAGGAAGAAGAGGAGTTCGAGGGGCTGGATGAAGGGGAGGTGGAGAAGGAAGAGGAGGCAGGGTGGTGTTTTGTAACATCCCGACTTTTATTGGACCACCAGAACCCTAGTGGGCCCAATAAAAGTGGCCCGGACCCTACCCATGACCCGGTGAGGGGTAACCCAAGGTAGGAAATAGAGCTAGAGGACTCCGAATTGAGTTCCGTTAGTTCCTGTGGTCTCGTATAGTCCATACGAGCGCATCGGAACTCGTTCAATTGAACCAGAGGTTATATAGTGGATTTGGCCATTCCTCGCAGAACGTCGCGAAAATGAGATTTTTGGGTATTAACATAGAGAACTCCGATTTGAGTTCTGTCAATTCCCATGACTTCGTATAGTTGATACGAACGCATCGGAACTCGTTGCGCCGCGATTCGAAGCCTAACGATGATTATGGGCGTTTTGACCGTTTTAACACGCTGCGACGCGCAAATATCGGACTTTCGCCAAATGAACTCCGATTCGACCCCGGTCAGTGGTGTTGGACTCGTATGGTCAATACGAAGTCAACAGAAGTCATTCCAGTTAATTTCGACGACAATTGGTCAACTCGTGGTCAAATCAAGCATAATCGTACACCGAAAAGCGTGCACACACCAATTGTGACACGACACCCGAACCTTGACCCGACCCCGATGACTTGGACCCACATTGACTTTGACCAGCAAGGGGGACCCATCCTAGGGTTGACTTGGTCAAACCCTCCTAAAAATCCACTTTTTGGATTTTTCTCCAAATGAGGAGCCCACCTCCTCTCCATGGATGAATAACCCTTGCCCCCCTCACTCTCCTTGGGCCCCCAACCAGCAAGCCCCCATCCCACTACAAGTGGAGGCCCACCCACTTCTTCCCTCTCTCTCTCTCTCCCTTTCTACCCCTCCTCTCCTCTCTTTCCCCTCTCTTTCTTCATCATGGAGGCCCAAGCCCATGGGGCTTCCCCTTATTTCCCATATGGGGAATATGTGGCACCTCCAGCTGTCCAAGGACAGCTGGAGGGTTGTGATTAATCCCTCCCTAAGGAGGGATTAATCCCACATTGCCAAAAAGGAGAAGCCCTCCCTCCCCAAGCTTATATAAAGGCTCCCCCTCCCCTAACTATCCTCACAGCTCTCAGAGCAGCCTCTCCCCCTTCTCCCCCCTCTGCCGGAGCTCTGGTGGCCGGAAAAAAGGCAAGCCAAGGAGCTCCTCCCCCTCCTCCACCACCTTGAGCCATGGCCGACCAAGCCGGCCCCTCCCAAGCCCGCCAAACCCAGGTAGAAGCCTTCTCCCTCCCCCTTCTTCATTTTGAACGTTTTGCATGGCGCCATCGGCGGCCGGAGCGCCGCCGCCGTTCTCCCCTTCCCTCCCGTCTAAAAAAAAAAAAAAAAAGAGCTCCGGCGATGGCCGGCGGCGGCGGGCCGCCGGACCACCGCCGGAGGAAGCGCCCACCACCGGGCAGTCGGCCGGTGGTGGAGCCACGGCCGGCCGGTGGCCTGCCGGCGGCGGGAAGCACCCGTAAGGGGGGCGGGTCACGTACAGCGGGGGGGGGGAGATAAACAGTAATGTTATTTTATATATATATATAAGTTATATTATAATAATATATATATATTATAATATTATATTATTATAATAGGGTTTGATTTTTAAGAGATCAAATGAGAGCCTTCATGAAAAACTTTTCAACATGAAAATTGTTTTACTTGATGAGGGTAGTCTCTACAAAAATTTTGAGAATTTTTGGAGTTAATTTGGTATTTTTAAAAGCCTAAATAAAATTTGTGTGACTAAATTAAAGGCCCAAAACACTTTGAAAAATTACAAAAAAATTACTAGGCTCCTTTTAGGCTATATTAAGGGTTGTATCAAAATTTGGGGTCATGGTGATAAGTTTTGATATTTTTCCAAAAATTAGGAGCCTAGGGTCGTGCTTAGCAATTATTACGCTCGTTTTTCTCGAAAATGAAAATTGAAGCGCGCGACTATCCTCACTAAAAAGAATAATAAAATTGTCGTATCAACGAGAGTGGCCGAGGCAAGTGACCGAACCCCGTGTGCTCCGAGATTCCGTGAAACCGTTGAGCGCCTCGCCTCTCGGGTGATTTGGGTACGCTCGGAAGCGAGAGTACGAGTAGTGCTATGCGAATTATTCTCGATAACTAATGAGGGTGCAACTCCTGATAAGCCCCTGATCTGATTAACCCGTGATTAATAAAGCGCAACCAGATTCTAATCGGATCATAATAATGGGTGCAACCCAATGAAGCCTTATTAAAAACTGAAATAGAACTGAATGTGCCTCCTGAGAACGGGGATGGAACTGAAAATCTCTCCTGAGAACGGAGATGGAACTGAAGCCTCCTAGATGGAGTGATTGGACTACTAAGCATTTTCTTTATGATTATTCCAGTCTTGCACTGGTCCTGTTCTTTTATTCTTTTCAGTTCAGTACTTTCAATTCAGTTATACTCCAGTCTCGTACTGGTCAAGTACTTTCAATTCAGTTATACTCCAGTCTCGTACTGGTCAAGTACTTTCAATTCAGTTATACTCCAGTCTCGTACTGGTCAAGTACTTTCAATTCAGTTATACTCCAGTCTCGTACTGGTCAAGTACTTTCAATTCAGTTATACTCCAGTCTCGTACTGGTCAAGTACTTTTAATTCAGCTCTACTCCAGTCTCGTACTGGTCAAGTACTTTTAATTAACTCTACTCCAGTTTCGTACTGGTCAAGTACTTTTTATTCAGTACTACTCCAGTTTCGTACTGGTCACGTTTCTTTCCAGCACTTTAAATAAGCAGCATAATCACCGCACTTGTCTTCATTGCGATTTACTATTATAACCCCGGGTCCTGCTCTGACGAGCAGTCGTTATTAAGGTTGAGCCTTAGTTGGGGATAACCGGAGTTGAGGTATTCCTCCAGGTCTAGCCCCAAATAATGCGCTCCCACGCTCCTTGACGAAAGTAGAGCTAAGCGTCGCCGCCCGAAGTTTAAGCCTAGTAGGGCAGGCCAACGTAGACCCAGTGTGTGTTATGTTTGCCGTTAATTGATTGTTTGTAAATTGCTTGCGGTGGAATAGTGGCGGGTCAGTCCCTTCCACAGACCGTTCGTTCCGGTGCAGGAAGGTTGACGACTCAAGGCGACAGGGAGATGGGTACCACGGGTGACCGGCTGTTTTATTCCCCGTCGGGTTTTCCTCCGCTGGTCGGCCAAAATGATTCGTTGGATGTCGCTCACATCCAAGAGTACACAAGGTTGTACGTTAGGGCCTGGGGTTGTGCAGTACGATCACCCCCAGAAGTGGCAGGACTGGCCACTATCACCGACGGCCACATCGGTGAGGCCCGCGGGGCTTGCTACCCTGCTGGAACAGAAGCGGTCCAAACTATGTCGACATAGGGTCTGTGTGCGCAGGCTGTGAATGCCTGCGGTGTGTGCGCGGCTGTGAATGCCTGCGATAGAAATCAGGGTATGAAAACTTGTTGTGCTGATGAGCTAGTAGAGCATGGTTATAACCGTTTTATACTATTGCAGCTTTTTACGGTTATACTGCACTCTTTTATATTTGCTCCTAGCTATTCATATATGAAATGTTGTGCTAACCCTCTCTTGCTTCGGCTATTTACTTCTGTTGGGTGGGTACGTGCTCGTCCCCAGGATGTGGATCCGGGGAGGAGATTTGTTTCTACTTAGCTCTGTGACTAACGGTTAATTGATTAACCATTCACAGGAGGTGGAGCACCGTAGTGACCCGCTGCCGCAGGAGATTACGCCAGCAGCTAGGTCGACTCGAGCAGATGTACCCCCGCTGTCCCCCGAGTTTAGAGACGTGAGTTCGGCGAGCAGCGTAGAGAGAGAGTATATGAGGATTATATGTAGCACATGTATAGCCTACGGGCTTATATAAGTACTTAGGCTTCGGCCCTAAAACCGCTGTGATTCTGATATGTCATATATATAAATCTGCAATGGTTTCCTGTTAATGCTTCCGCTATATTCTGATGGGTTGTGAATGTTATGATTCGAGCCAACCGAGACGGCCATCTAGTGCTTGGACAGGGTGGATCGTTTCCCCTATAAGCACTGGGTGGGCGTCTTGGGCCAGTAGCACCCCTCCGGCCCGACCCGGGCAAAGGTTGGGGGGGTGCTACAAATGGATCAGAGCGATCACGATTCTTCCTTGTGGAGCAGTCTCAGGATCCCTTCGTCCCTCGCTTCGTTTTAGGTTCGGGACGAACCTTGCAGCGGATGCCTGGTGGACCCTAGTGTAGAGGCTTAGGGATTCTAGACTGTACGATAGTATGCCCATACACCGTTGTTTCCGTTTTGTCTGTCGTTTTTGCAAATTGCCACTACTTTTGCAAAATACTGACATTCTTTCCTGTTACTTCTCTAGATACCGGAGGACAGTAACGGGGGATCCTCGTCTAGGGGATATGTTCCAGCTACCCCACCACCAGACCCGGTCGCCCCCGCGGCTATACCGTTTGCCGAGACGGATATGGGGCAGACGCTGACGGCTATACTAGCGACGTTCCGGGATGCCCTAGCACAGCCACCGCGAGAGATGACCGCACCCACCGATCTGCTGACGACTTTTCGAGGACTCAGGCCTCCCCCGTTCAGGGGTACAGAGACGGCCATTCAGGTTGAGGAGTGGGTGGAGCGAGTGGAGGAGTTGTTAGTAGGGATGATGTGCCCAGCTGTGGCAGCAGTTTCTTTGGTGGTGACCCTCTTGGAGGGATATGCGAGGGATTGGTGGAGAGCGGCTAGTCGCTCTACCTTTCGAGGTCGGCCGATGAGCACGATCCTTTGGGGAGAGTTCTCCATAGCTCTACTAGAGTTCTTTATCACAGATACAGACCGAGCCGCGCTGCAAGAGAGGTTTCTGCTCATCCGACAGGGCAACCGCACTGTGGCAGAGTATGAGAGAGAGTTCATACACCTGGCACGCTTCGCCGGGAACCTGGCCGCCTCCGACAGGGATAGAGCTTCTCGGTTCTACCGAGGACTACGAGATGACCTGAGGCAGGCCCTGATTATGCTCTCTCAGGCCACCTTCCACACCATAGCTACCCATGCGACAGCTCTAGAGTTGGACCAGCAGATGGTGGCTCAGCGGCGCAGAGGTCAGGAAGAGCTCCCTCGAGACCAGAGACGATATGGAGGAGTCGCTCCCCATAGACAGGATAGAGAGCGCAGACAGCGACGCCGCACGCAGCCTTATAGGCACCCACCAGTACCCCCAGCACCCCCAGCTGTACAGCCAGACTTCAGACCAGCTCCAGCACCGCAGCCCCCACTAGTGGCCCGACGAGATGTTCCCTTCGCAGGGAACTGCTTCTTATGTCATCAGCCAGGACATATGAGGGCCTTTTGCCCTCAGGCGACGGGGAGACCCGGATTGGGAGCTGTTCAGGGTGGACAGCCGGCACGAGGGCATGGTCAGAGAGGTCGCAGAGGCAGAGCTGGCAGGAGAGGCCAGCAGGGCCGAGCAGCGCCCCAGGAGGCCTACGCACTAGACCTGCAGCACGGACCAGCCCCTGACGTGGTCATAGGTATATATCTTAGGCGATAGGAGATATCGGATCTTCCCCTGAAATTGTAGATTACATATGTTTATATGTATATGTATATTAGTTGAATGATATATATATATATATACTTTTTTCCATGTCATCAGGAATCTTGTTGGTAGAAGGACTTCCTGCCAAAACCCTTTTCGACACGGGAGCAACTCATTCTTTCGTCTCCCACGAATTCATCGCAACAAAAGGAAATGTTGTCCGTTCGACCGGACTGTCTATACGAATCCGTTTACCGGACGGGTCGGATATGACTTCTACCGAAAAGTGCTCGTTCCGGGCTGTGCTGGGAGAAGTGGAGTTCGAAATCTACGCAACCATCCTAGCCATAACTGGATTCAACATAATTTTGGGAATGGACTGGCTAGCCGAGCACCAAGCTCAGATAAACTGTTCCGCGCGAGAAGTCCGGCTACGGAACCCGAATGGCCAGACTGTCACGTTGACAGGTGTGCCCTCTGTCTCGCGTATTATCTTGACTTCTACGCAGATAGTGAAATTCGTACGACAGAAGGACGAAGTATACCTTATCTACTTCGAGATGGAAGACAAATCTCAGGTTCTCGCCAAGGTACCGGTAGTCCGCGACTTTCCGGATATTTTCCCTGAGTCCCTCCCGGGATTGCCACCCCAGCGAGAGGTCGACTTTCAGATCGAGCTCGTGTCCGGAGCACGGCCAGTATCACGAGCCCCCTACCGGATGGCCCCAAGGGAGCTGACTGAACTAAAGATCCAGCTACAGGAACTAATAGATGCTGGTTTCGTCTGCCCTAGTTCCTCGCCTTGGGGAGCCCCGGTACTTTTCGTCAAAAAGAAAGATGGGACTTTGCGACTGTGCATCGACTACAGGGAGCTGAATAAGCTGACTGTACGCAATACCTACCCCCTCCCTAGGATCGACGAACTGTTCGATCAGTTGCAAGGTGCGTCCGTATTTTCCAAGATGGACCTAAGATCCGGCTATTACTAGCTCCGAGTCCGAGAGGAAGACATTCCCAAGACTGCCTTCAGCTCTCGTTATGGTCTTTATGAGTTTCTAGTGATGCCCTTTGGGCTCACTAACACGCCTTCCGCCTTCATGGCCCTGATGCATAGAGTCTTCGAACCTTTCTTGGATCACTTTGTCATCGTCTTCATAGATGACATCCTAATCTACTCGAAGACCAAGACAGACCATACCCAGCACCTTCAGATGGTGTTATTAAAGCTCCGGGAGCACTCTCTCTTCGCCAAATTTAGTAAATGCGAATTTTGGCTAGAAGAAGTTGGATTCTAAGGCCACACGATAAACAGGGAAGGAGTGGCAGTAGACCAAGCCAAGGTCCAGGCGGTACAAAATTGGCCGCCACTCAGGACGGCTGCGGATATCCGGAGTTTCCTCGGTCTTGCCGGATACTACAGGAAGTTTGTCGAGGGTTTTTCCAAGATTGCCCTACCCCTAACTGCTCTCACCAAAAAGGACGTCATATTCCGATGGACGCCGGAGTGCGAGGCTGCGTTTGTCGAGCTGAAGAAGCGGCTGACTTCCGCGCCAATCCTTACGATCCCCACAGGGACCGAGGGATTCCAAATCTACACTGATGCCTCCCTGAAGGGATTGGGAGCTGTTCTAATGCAATATGGTAAGGTAGTGGCCTATGCATCTCGGCAACTAAAGCCGCACGAATTGAATTACGCAGCACACGATTTAGAGTTGGGCGTCGTTGTCTTCGCCCTCAAAATTTGGAGGCATTACTTGTACGGGGTAAGATGTGAGATCTTCTCCGACCACAAGAGCCTCAAGTATATCTTCACGCAGAAAGAGCTGAACCTCCGGCAGCGCCGATGGCTGGAATTCTTATGCGATTACGACTTCGCTCTCCAATATCACCCCGGGAAGGCTAACAGAGTCGCTGACGCCTTGAGCCGCCAGCCTGCGATAGCCGGGAGTTAGATGGAGCAGATCCCTAAAGAACTTTTCCAGTCTCTGATAGACATGGAGATTACCCTGGTTGCCCGAAGAGATCCGGAAGAGTACTACTCGCAGCTGTATTGGATGGAAATCCAATGCGACATCCGGGACCGGATACGAGAAGCCCAGAAGATCGATCCAGAAGTGATGCCGATCGTCCGATCTCTGCAAGAAGGGGCACAGGAGGACTATAAACTGCATGACGGGATTCTGCAATTCAAGCATCGCATAATTGTTCCCGCTACCGGAGGGATTCGTGAAGAAATTTTGCAAGAGGCCCATCAGTCCAGGTACTCGATTCACCCTGGCGTAGTTAAGATGTACGTAGACTTGCGCAGGACCATTTACTGGCCTGGAATGAAAAGAGATGTCACCGACTTCGTAGCCCGGTGTCAGACCTGTCAGAAGGTTAAGGCCGAATGCCGCAGTCCAGGAGGCCTATTACAGCCCCTGCCGATACCAGAGTGGAAGTTCAAAGACATCTCCATGGACTTCGTCTACGGCCTACCTCGATCCCGCGCTGGGAATGACTCAATATGGGTGGTCGTAGATCGACTCACCAAGGTAGCGCGGTTCATTCCAAACCGACAGGGCGACGGAGTAGATATCCTGGCCAGGATGTTCCTAGAGCAAGTGGTACGATTCCACGGAGTACCAAAGTCCATCGTGTCAGATCGTGACGGGCGTTTCACATCTAAGGAGTGGAGGCGGGTGCAGGCATATTTGGGAACCAAGTTGGCCTTCAGCACCGCCTTCCACCTGTAGACAGACGGACAGACGGAGAGGACGAACCGGACAATGGAGGATCTACTTCGATTATGCATAGTAGAGCACAATGAGCCATGGGAGCAGCTGTTGCCGTTGGTCGAATTTTCTTACAATAACAGCTACCAGGCTAGTATTAAGATGGCTCCATACGAGGCATTGTATGGAAGACGTTGCCGAACCCCGTTGACTTGGGCTCAGGAAGAGGACCCGGAAGCCTTGGGAGTGGCTTACATCGATGATACTACGGCAGCGATACGGCTGATATAGGAGCGGATGCGGGAAGCGCAGAGCCGGCAGGCTAAGTATTATGATGCGCGTCACCGACCGGTGGAGTTTAGCGTGGGGGAAATGGTGTTCTTGAAAATAAAGCTCATGCATGGTGTCTCCCGGTTGAGGAAGCAGAAAAAGTTAGACCCCCGCTTCTTGGGCCCCTATCCGGTGATAGAGCGTGTTGGCCCCGTCGCCTATCGTTTGGCCTTGCCCCCAGAGTTGGGGAACCTTCATGATGTGTTTCATGTCTCTTCCTTGAGACGAGTCCTCCGGCAACCAGAGCAGTACCTTCCTACTCCACCAGTGCAGCTACAATCAGACAGATCCGTCCGGCTCGAACCCGTCAGAGTAGTGGATCATAAGGTCAAGACACTACGTAATAAAACCATTCCGATGGTTAAGGTGCTATGGTCAAACTGCGGACGAGAAGAGTTCACGTGGGAACCTGAAGCACTCCTCACAGAAAAGCATCCAGAGCTCTTTCCCCAGGTATGTTACTTTCCCCCTCTACTTCAAGCAAATTTTCGGGGACGAAAATCCTTTTATTTTTATTGGATTGTAACATCCCGACTTTTATTGGGCCACCAGAACCCTAGTGGGCCCAATAAAAGTGGCCCGGACCCTACCCATGACCCGGTGAGGGGTAACCCAAGGTAGGAAATAGAGCTAGAGGACTCCGAATTGAGTTCCGTTAGTTCCTGTGGTCTCGTATAGTCCATACGAGCGCATCGGAACTCGTTCAATTGAACCAGAGGTTATATAGTGGATTTGGCCATTCCTCGCAGAACGTCGCGAAAATGAGATTTTTGGGTATTAACATAGAGAACTCCGATTTGAGTTCTGTCAATTCCCATGACTTCGTATAGTTGATACGAACGCATCGGAACTCGTTGCGCCGCGATTCGAAGCCTAACGATGATTATGGGCGTTTTGACCGTTTTAGCACGCTGCGACGCGCAAATATCGGACTTTCGCCAAATGAACTTCGATTCGACCCCGGTCAGTGGTGTTGGACTCGTATGGTCAATACGAAGTCAACAGAAGTCATTCCGGTTAATTTCGACGACAATTGGTCAACTCGTGGTCAAATCAAGCATAATCGTACACCGAAAAGCGTGCACACACCAATTGTGACACGACACCCGAACCTTGACCCGACCCCGATGACTTGGACCCACATTGACTTTGACCAGCAAGGGGGACCCATCCTAGGGTTGACTTGGTCAAACCCTCCTAAAAATCCACTTTTTGGATTTTTCTCCAAATGAGGAGCCCACCTCCTCTCCATGGATGAATAACCCTTGCCCCCCTCACTCTCCTTGGGCCCCCAACCAGCAAGCCCCCATCCCACTACAAGTGGAGGCCCACCCACTTCTTCCCTCTCTCTCTCTCTCTCCCTTTCTACCCCTCCTCTCCTCTCTTTCCCCTCTCTTTCTTCATCATGGAGGCCCAAGCCCATGGGGCTTCCCCTTATTTCCCATATGGGGAATATGTGGCACCTCCAGCTGTCCAAGGACAGCTGGAGGGTGGTGATTAATCCCTCCCTAAGGAGGGATTAATCCCACATTGCCAAAAAGGAGAAGCCCTCCCTCCCCAAGCTTATATAAAGGCTCCCCCTCCCCTAACTATCCTCACAGCTCTCAGAGCAGCCTCTCCCCCTTCTCCCCCCTCTGCCGGAGCTCTAGTGGCCGGAAAAAAGGCAAGCCAAGGAGCTCCTCCCCCTCCTCCACCACCTTGAGCCATGGCCGACCAAGCCGGCCCCTCCCAAGCCCGCCAAACCCAGGTAGAAGCCTTCTCCCTCCCCCTTCTTCATTTTGAACGTTTTGCATGGCGCCATCGGCGGCCGGAGCGCCGCCGCCGTTCTCCCCTTCCCTCCCGTCTAAAATAATAAAAAAAAGAGCTCCGGCGATGGCCGGCGGCGGCGGGCCGCCGGACCACCGCCGGAGGAAGCGCCCACCACCGGGCAGTCGGCCGGTGGTGGAGCCACGGCCGGCCGGTGGCCTGCCGGCGGCGGGAAGCACCCGTAAGGGCGGCGGGTCACGTACAGCGGGGGGGGGGGGGAGATAAACAGTAATGTTATTTTATATATATATAAGTTATATTATAATAATATATATATATTATAATATTATATTATTATAATAGGGTTTGATTTTTAAGAGATCAAATGAGAGCCTTCATGAAAAACTTTTCAACATGAAAATTGTTTTACTTGATGAGGGTAGTCTCTACAAAAATTTTGAGAATTTTTGGAGTTAATTTGGTATTTTTAAAAGCCTAAATAAAATTTGTGTGACTAAATTAAAGGCCCAAAACACTTTGAAAAATTACAAAAAAATTACTAGGCTCCTTTTAGGCTATATTAAGGGTTGTATCAAAATTTGGGGTCATGGTGATAAGTTTTGATATTTTTCCAAAAATTAGGAGCCTAGGGTCGTGCTTAGCAATTATTACGCTCGTTTTTCTCGAAAATGAAAATTGAAGCGCGCGACTATCCTCACTAAAAAGAATAATAAAATTGTCGTATCAACGAGAGTGGCCGAGGCAAGTGACCGAACCCCGTGTGCTCCGAGATTCCGTGAAACCGTTGAGCGCCTCGCCTCTCGGGTGATTTGGGTACGCTCGGAAGCGAGAGTACGAGTAGTGCTATGCGAATTATTCTCGATAACTAATGAGGGTGCAACTCCTGATAAGCCCCTGATCTGATTAACCCGTGATTAATAAAGCGCAACCAGATTCTAATCGGATCATAATAATGGGTGCAACCCAATGAAGTCTTATTAAAAACTGAAATAGAACTGAATGTGCCTCCTGAGAACGGGGATGGAACTGAAAATCTCTCCTGAGAACGGAGATGGAACTGAAGCCTCCTGGATGGAGTGATTGGACTACTAAGCATTTTCTTTATGATTATTCCAGTCTTGCACTGGTCCTGTTCTTTTATTCTTTTCAGTTCAGTACTTTCAATTCAGTTATACTCCAGTCTCGTACTGGTCAAGTACTTTCAATTCAGTTATACTCCAGTCTCGTACTGGTCAAGTACTTTCAATTCAGTTATACTCCAGTCTCGTACTGGTCAAGTACTTTCAATTCAGTTATACTCCAGTCTCGTACTGGTCAAGTACTTTCAATTCAGTTATACTTCAGTCTCGTACTGGTCAAGTACTTTTAATTCAGCTCTACTCCAGTCTCGTACTGGTCAAGTACTTTTAATTAACTCTACTCCAGTCTCGTACTGGTCAAGTACTTTTTATTCAGTACTACTCCAGTTTCGTACTGGTCACGTTTCTTTCCAGCACTTTAAATAAGCAGCATAATCACCGCACTTGTCTTCATTGCGATTTACTATTATAACCCCGGGTCCTGCTCTGACGAGCAGTCGTTATTAAGGTTGAGCCTTAGTTGGGGATAACCGGAGTTGAGGTATTCCTCCAGGTCTAGCCCCAAATAATGCGCTCCCACGCTCCTTGACGAAAGTAGAGCTAAGCGTCGCCGCCCGAAGTTTAAGCCTAGTAGGGCAGGCCGACGTAGACCCAGTGTGTGTTATGTTTGCCGTTAATTGATTGTTTGTAAATTGCTTGCAGTGGAATAGTGGCGGGTCAGTCCCTTCCGCAGACCGTTCGTACCGGTGCAGGAAGGTTGACGACTCAAGGCGACAGGGAGATGGGTACCACGGGTGACCGACTATTTTATTCCCCGTCGGGTTTTCCTCCGCTGGTCGGCCAAAATGATTCGTTGGATGTCGCTCACATCCAAGAGTACACAAGGTTGTACGTTAGGGCCTGGGGTTGTGCGGTACGATCACCCCCAGAAGTGGCAGGACTGGCCACTGTCACCGACGGCCACATCGGTGAGGCCCGCGGGGCTTGCTACCCTGCTGGAACAGAAGCGGTCCAAACTATGTCGACATAGGGTCTGTGTGCGCAGGCTGTGAATGCCTGCGGTGTGTGCGCGGCTGTGAATGCCTGCGATAGAAATCAGGGTATGAAAACTTATTGTGCTGATGAGCTAGTAGAGCATGGTTATAACCGTTTTATACTATTGCTGCTTTTTACGGTTATACTGCACTCTTTTATATTTGCTCCTAGCTATTCATATATGAAATGTTGTGCTAACCCTCTCTGGCTTCGGCTATTTACTTCTATTGGGTGAGTGCGTGCTCGTCCCCAGGATGTGGATCCGGGGAGGAGATTTGTTTCTACTTAGCTCTGTGACTAACGGTTAATTGATTAACCATTCACAGGAGGTGGAGCACCGTAGTGACCCGCTGCCGCAGGAGATTACGCCAGCAGCTAGGTCGACTCGAGCAGATGTACCCCCGTCGTCCCCCGAGTTTAGAGACGTGAGTTCCGCCGAGCAGTGTAGAGAGAGAGTATATGAGGATTATATGTAGCACATGTATAGCCTACGGGCTTATATAAGTACTTAGGCTTCGGCCCTAGAACCGCTGTGATTCTGATATGTCATATATATAAATCTGCAATGGTTTCCTGTTAATGCTTCCGCTATATTCTGATGGGTTGTGAATGTTATGATTCGAGCCAACCGAGACGGCCATCTAGTGCTTGGACAGGGTGGATCGTTTCCCCTATAAGCACTGGGTGGGCGTCTTGGGCCAGTAGCACCCCTCCGGCCCGACCCGGGCAAAGGTTGGGGGGGTGCTACATGTTTCCCTTCTGTGACTTCCACCAGGAGGAGGGTCACGCGACGACCACATGCCCGGAGTTCTTGGAGATATGGGAAGCCAGAGGAATAGGGAGACAGGATCCGCCGGTAAGGATCGTGGAAGAGCAGCGGGGAGGGGAGGAAGATAAATGCGAGGACCGGGTAGACGTGGGGACCCGAGGAGGGATCAGAGTGATCCACGGAGGGGTCGGGATTGAGGCAACTCGCAAGGGGAGCCTTCAAACCATGTTTCGAAGAGGGGTCGCCTCGACCTCCTTGGCTCCCCCTCCGGAAAAAAAATCATCTTTTCATCCGCAGATATGCCGGACTACGAGGATTCGTTCTGGACGCTCTGGTGATTCAGACAGCGGTGGAGAACTTCACGGTCTCCAGGATATTGGTGTATAATGGGAGTTCGGTGAACGTCATCTTCAAGAGAGCCTTCGATGAGATGAAGGTTGAGGGTAAGAGGGTCCTAGCCTCAGATGGACCGATGTTCGGGTTTTCTGGAGAAAGGAAAGAGGTAGAGGGAGGAGTAGGACTGCATGTAAAGCTGGGGGGCGTGTCACAGAACAGTAGGCTCGTGATAGTGGATGCCCCAAGTAGTTACAACGTCATCTTTGAGCGTCCCCTCATCAGCGCCTTTTGCTGCGTCCCCTCCTCTTCGCTTAGACCGCGATAGACATGTCGGGCATTGACACAGACGTAGCTTGCCACCGTCTGAACTTGGATCCCAGGACTCTCCCCATACACCAAAAGATGAGGACCATCACCACCAAGCTGGAGGAGCCCATCTGCGAGGAAGTCAGAAAGCTCTTGGAGGCAGGCTTCATCTCGGAGGTTCAGTACCCAGGCTGGATCTCTAATGTGGTAATGGTTAAGAAAGGGGGTGGGAAGTGGTGCATGTGTATTGATTTCTATTTATTAAATAAATCGTGCCCCAAGGATTGCAACCCTCTGCCTCGAATCGACGCGCTGGTTGACTCAGTCGTCGGTTTTTCTGTTATGAGTTTTCTTGATGCTTTTTCAGGTTATCACCAGATTCGCATGCACCCCCCCCCCCCCACGACGTCAAAGACGTCTCCTTCATCACTAGGGAGGGATGCTTCAGCTATAAGATGATGCCCTTTGGGCTGAAAAACGCATGAGACACATACCAACGCATGATGGATCGAGTCTTCCAGGGGCAGAGAGGGAGAAACTTGGAAGTCTATGTCGATGACCTGATGGTGAAAAGCAAGTGTGTGAGCTCACACCTGTGGGACTTAGAAGAGACCTTTGCCACCCTCCGGAGGTTCAAGATGAGGCTGAATCCCTTGAAGTGTGTCTTCGGGGCCAGCTGCGGGAAGTTCCTTGGACATCTCTTGACTCCGGCAGGGGTGGAGCCTAACCCAGATAAGGTGAAGGTCATCCTAGACCTGGAATCACCTCGCAATGCCAAGGAGGTCCAGCGCTTGGAAGACAAGCTGGATGGACTAAGCAGGTTCCTTTCTCGGTCTGGAGACAAGTGTTCATTGTTCTTCAAGGTGTTGAGGGGTAACCAGAGGTTTGAGTGGACAGCCGAGTGTGAGGAAGCCTTCCTAGGGTTGAAGAGACAACTCTCCCAAGCTCCCCTACTTCAAAGCCCAAAAGAAGAAGAGGACCTAGCCCTATATCTCGGGGTGGGAGCGGAAGCCGTGAGCTCTGTTCTAGTCAGGGAAGAGGGGAAGAAGCAGCTACCCATCTACTACGTAAGCCAGATCTTGAGGAAGGTGGAGCTCCATTACCCCATCCTTGAAAAGCTAGCGTATGCTCTGATCGTTTTGGCAAGAAAGCTTCGGCCATATTTCCAAGCACACACGATTAGGGTGGTAACCGACCATCCTCTTCGCAAGATCTTTGAAGGGATGGAGCACTCGGGGAGGCTGGCCAAGTGGTCCATTGAGCTGAGCGAGTTCAACATCTCTTTTATCCCAAGGCTCTCCATTAAGGCGCAAGCAGTGGCAGATTTCCTGGCAGACTATGTTGTTGAAGTCGGGGAAGAGGATCTGCGGCAGCAGGGGCGTGGAAGGTGATGGTTGATGGGGCCTCAGGAAAGCATTCCATAGGGGGAGGAGTGGTGTTGATAAGACCCCAGGGGGTAGCTATAGAACAGACGGTGGCCTATCACTTTCCGGTGACCAATAATCAGGCAGAGTACGAAGCCGTGATAGTTGGTCTTCGTTTAGCAAAGGAGCTTGAGATCCAGGATGTGGAGGTCTTCACGGACTCGATGGTGGTGGCATCGCAGATTCGAGGAGAGTTTGAAGCTCGGGAGCCTACCCTCATAAAGTATCTATCCAAGGTCAGGGCAGTCATCGGAGGCTTCCGATCATTCTCAATCCAGCACATCCCCCGGGAGGAGAGTGTGGTTGCCGACCGATTGGCGAAGTTCGGACCTCGGGGAGGAGGGACCCTAACCGAACTGTTCTGACCAACGATCGAAGAAGGGGAGCTGATGGAGATAGGTCGACGACCCTCGTGGGTGGACCCACTGGTAACCTTCCTGTCAACCAACGAACTGACAGAAGAGGTAAAGGATGCATGGAGTTTCAAGCGCAAGGCAGCTCACTACCTAATGTTGGAAGGGGGGTTACATCGTATGATTTCGTCAGGATTCCTAGCCAGGTGTGTGACCGAGGAAGAAATACCGAAGATACTTGGGGAGATACACTCAGGCGAGTGCGGCAGTCACTCGGGGGGAATAAATTTAGAGGCAAGGGTGGTCAGGCAAGGGTACTTCTGGCATACCCTGAGGAAGGATGCAACAGAATTCACAAGGAGATGTAAAAAGTGCCAGTTGTACGCCCCCCCCCCCTCCAGCTCTTGCCCACTCAAAGACTAAGGAGCATAACGTCACCATGGCCTTTCGCCATTTTGGGAATGGACTTGGTCGGGCCTTTTCCTCCGGCTAGTGGACAGAGGAGGTTCCTCCTGGTCATGATCGATTACTTCTTAAAGTGGCTGGAGGTTAAGGCCTTGGCTAAAGTCACCTCGCAGGTCATAAGGAACTTCGTCTGGGGGGAGATCATATGCAGGCACAGGCTGCCACAAGCGATAGTAACAGACAACGGTCCTCAGTTCGCCAGTGAGAAGTTCATCAGCTTCTGCGCCCAGCTGGGGATAGATCTCAGATTCGCCTCTTTCCACCACCCCCGGAGCAATGGCCAGGTGGAAGCAACAAACAAAATTGTCATAAACTTACTCAAGAAAAAAGTGGAGAACTTGAGGGAAAATTGGGTGGAACAACTCCCCTCGGTTCTATGTGCCTTGAGAATGACCCCGAACACGGCCACCGGCGAGACCCCCTTCAAGCTCTCTCACGGGTGCGAGGCGGTCCTGCCAGTGGAATTCGAAGTTCGGTCCCCTCGGGTCGCAGCGGCAGGGGAAGGAGATGAAACTTGGAGGTTGGGAAATGAGGAAGGGTTGCATCTCTCGCTGGACATGATGGAAGAAACGCGGGATGTCGCAATCATCAGGCAAGAAGAGATCAAGCGATGCATGACAAGATACTTCGATAAGCATGTCAGGATCAGACAGTTCGTCGAAGGGGATCTGGTGTTGAAAAAGGTTGACGCGGCGGGAAGGTCAGCCCCCGTGGGCAAGCTCAACCCAAACTGGGAAGGGCCTTACATAGTAAAAGAGGTCCTTAGAATGGGAAGTTACTACCTCCAGGATGTGGAAGGGAGGACCTTGAGTCACACTTAGAGCGGTGACGATCTAAGGCGCTTCTACCCGTGAGGGGGAGGAGGTGATTGTAATTTTGTTTCCAAATGTTATCATGTGTTACCATAATACATCCCATACTTTGATCCGCTATCAACTCTTTTCATTTTAAAGGTTAGGATAAGAACAGGTTTTGGTTATGAAATCTTCATTAACACCCCGAGCTCGGCTCGGCCCCAGGTAGACCCGCTGCGCAGGCTCTCATCTAGCTGGCAGGTCCGAAGGCTCGCCTGTGGGGGAGAGGTTTTGTTATGATATATTCATCAACACCCCGAGCTCGGCTCGGCCCCAGGTAGACCCGCTGCGCAGGCTCTCATCTAGCTGGCAGGTCTGAAGGCTCGCCTGTGGGGGAGAGGTTGGATATGGAATCTTCATCAACACCCCGAGCTCGGCTCGACCCCAGGTAGACCCGTTGCACAGGCTCTCATCTAGCTGGCAGGTCCGAAGGCTTGCCTGTGGGGGAGAGGTTTGGTTATGAGATCTTCATCAACACCCCGAGCTCGGCTCGGCCCCAGGTAGACCCGCTGCACAGGCTCTCATCTAGCTGGCAGGTCTGAAGGCTCGCCTGTGGGGGAGAGGTTGGATATGAAATCTTCATCAACACCCCGAGCTCGGCTCGACCCCAGGTAGACCAGTTATGCAGGCTCTCATCTAGATGGCAGGTCCGAAGGCTCGCCCGTGGGGGAGAGGTTGGATATGAAATCTTCATCAACACCTCGAGCTCGGCTCAGCCCCAGGTAGACCCGCTGCGCAGGCTCTTATCTAACTGGCTGAAGGCCCGCCTATGGGGGAGAGGAATGGTTATGAGATCTTCATCAACACCCCGAGCTCGGCTCAGCCCCAGGTAGACCCGCTGCGTAGGCTCTCATCTAACTGGCAGGTCTGAAGGCTCGCTTGTGGGGGAGAGGTTGGATATGAAATCTTCATCAACACCCCGAGCTCGGCTCGGCCCCAGGTAGACACGCTGCACATGCTCTCATCTAGCTGGCAGGTCTGAAGGCTCGCCTGTGGAGGAGAGGTTGGATATGAAATCTTCATCAATACCCCGAGCTCGGCTCGACCCCAGGTAAACCCGCTGCGCAGACTCTCATCTAGCTGGCAGGTCCAAAGGCTCGCCTGTGGGGATAGGTTTGGTTATGAGATCTCCTTCAACACCCCGAGCTCGGCTCGGCCCCAGATAGACCCGCTGCGCAGGCTCTCATCTAGCTTGCAGGTCCGAAGGAACGCCTGTGGGGGAGAGGTTGGATATGAAATCTTCATCAACACCCCGAGCTCGGCTCGACCCCAGGTAGACTCGTTGCACAGGCTCTCATCTAGCTGGCAGGTCTGAAGGCTCGCCTGTGGGGGAGAGGTTTGGTTATGAAATCTTCATCAACACCCCGAGCACGGCTCGACCCCAGGTAGACCCGCTGCGCAGGCTCTTATCTAACTGGCAGGTCTGAAGGCTCGCCTGTGGGGGAGAGGTTTTGGTTAAGAAATCTTCATCAACACCCTGATCTCGGCTCAGCCCCCAATAGACCCGTTGTGCAGGCTCTCATCTAGCTGGCAGGTCTGAAGGCTCGCCTGAGGGGGATAGGTTCGGTATTTTTAAATATTTCGACATGAATGTTCTAGGCTTGGACCATAGACACACCCAGAAGGCAGAACAGGAGGATTGAGGATCTCCTTGATCAGGAGGGGTCTCGGCCTGGAGAAATCTCGGCCGAGAGGTCTCGGGTAAGGGGATCTCGACAAAAGAAGTTTCTGGCAGGGAGACTTTGGTGGTGGATTCTTGGTCAGACAGGGAGAAGGTCTGGGCGCGAAGTCCCGACCGACCACGCAAGGTAAGGAAGAGGGTCTTCCCTTAAAAAAGGGGTCCATGGACGACGCTCTCGGCAAATGGATCTCGGCAGAATGCGGAAACGACGTGTCTCGGTCTCAAGGTCCCGGTACGTTCCCACCTATGGATCGCTAAGGGAGACTGCCGTAGGGGGGCCGTGGCCCCCCGGTGGAAGCGTTCTTGAGCAGCATTTGTTTTCAACAGTTAGAAAAAAAAGAGGAGCAAAGTTCCAACATTTACATTATAAACTGTTCACAATATTACAACAATGGGAACCTCTCGCCCATTACAAATCAAAGAAAAGAAGGAAACCCCTCAGGGCGAAGCGCTGTATCCGCTCGAGCTCCCGCTTGAGCTTCTGCGGGAGCTCTCGCCCGAACTCCCCCCGGATATCTCGCCAGCAGCCGTGGGGGATCTCGGTAGATCAGGGGGCGGAGAGTCGGGTGTGCCTGGGGGCTTCGGTACAGGCTCGAAGAGCCAGGGAACAAACCGGGGAGCGGTGACGACCTTGCCACTCTCGTTCAAACACCCCACCTCCCGCAGCATATCAAGGGTCAGCCCGACCGTCGCTTGGGCGTTGGTCTATAGGAGCTTGTCAATATCATATTCCGAGAAGTGACGGCTCCTCATCCTCTCTTCCAGCGATGGGGGAGGCGGAACCACAGCCGTTTCCGCGTGCCGGAGCTGGTCCTTTAACAGGATGTTCTCGTATCTTAGCTCGGTCAGCTCTGCGCGAAGGGCCGCATTCTGGGCGGAATCCTATAGAAGGGAGGATCAAGTCAACACTGAGACGACCCGTGGGTTATAAAGGCGAGAGTGCTGCTTGAAAGATCTCGCTTACCTCCTCCGCTGGGCGCAAGGAAAGGCGTCCCATAGCATCCGCCGGATGTGCCTTCAGAACCGCCGCCTGGGCCACAGCCTGGTCCCGCGCCTTATGCATCTCGCCGAAGTTGCAGTCGATGGTGATGCTTCGGCGTGCGCACATGTGCGCAAGCTCAAACCCGCGCTTCAGAGCCCTAACGGAGTCAAGGGCCATAAGCCGTGTGGGCAGCTGATCATAGAGACCGGCGAACTCCCGGCTGTAAAGGTCGTAGCCCAGCACGAAGGTCTTGTCGGTGACCTCGTCACGCTCTGCCCAGCTCAGAAGCAGCGTCGAGAGGGATACCCGGTTGGCCTCCGGGTCCCATTATAGCAGGGGTTCCCTTCAGCGTCCAGACACTTCATGCCGAGGCCAAAATTCTTATACCCCTTTGGCTCCTCCTTGGACAGAGATCGAGTGGAGGTCTCGGCAGCCGCCCCCTCGCCGCTAGCCTTGCTTGCGGCTGGAAGGTTCTCGGCAGGAGCCCCGCCGCTACTCCTGGTAGCGAGGGTCATCTCGCTGGCCACCTGCAGGACTTCTTCGAAAGACCGGCCTGGCGGGAGAGGTCGGACGAGCATAGCCGTCACGGATTTCCCTTTATCGGCAGCGGTCGGCTTGGGTCTCTTCAGCGGTTGGGACGAGAAGGCGTCGGGTTTTCGCTTCCCGACACTGGTCGAAGGAGGCAGGGCAGGCTCGTCCCGGCAAGCCTGGGCCGCAGACTGCGCGAAAGCCAGCGGATCTCTCGCAGCCTGGCCCTCGGTACCCGGAGTCTCGGCAAAGGGTTGGTGTAGAGGAACTTCTCGCTCTCCTGCAAGGGTGACAGTGGAATGAGTTGGAAGTTAGGAATGGGAGTATCAGGTTGAAGACGAGACCGTACCTTCACCGGGAGGCATGAGAGTGAGAGAATCGATGTCCCGCCGGAGGAATTGTACGTCAAATTCTTTCGTCCCAAAGAACTCTAGAAGGGCGCTCTCGCGAGATCCCAGGGTAGGCGGCTTGTAGGCGGCGTCCTCATATTGAACAGGCGCGAGAGGGATGCTGCCGAAGTCGCCATAGATAAAGATAAACTGCTCGCCCCAATGATGATGCTTGTTGGAGAGACCGGTTGTCTTGAGCAGTTGCCCAGAGAAGAAAACTACCCCTCCCTTCGTGCAGAAGATGAACAGCTTTCGGAAGATCGGAAGTGAAAGTAC
Organism: Platanthera zijinensis; assembly: GCA_039513925.1. Taxonomy (NCBI): domain Eukaryota; kingdom Viridiplantae; phylum Streptophyta; class Magnoliopsida; order Asparagales; family Orchidaceae; genus Platanthera; species Platanthera zijinensis. The sequence continues at coordinate 165,969,444 of CM077094.1, forward strand.
GGAAGAGAGATCTACCTTCACTCTAGAGGGGGGGGTGAATAGAGTATTTTAAAATAATTTTCAGTTTAAAAGAAATAAGGCAGATTAAGATTTAATTTATATTTAAGTGTATATGTGCTTGCTATGAAACAAAGATAAAATAAAAACTAAAGAAACACACAGCACAAAGCAAAGATAAACACACAGCAAACCAGACGACACAAGGAGCTATAGTGGTTCCCCAACAGCTTGGGTACATCCACTCTTCTACCACCCTTGGTAGGAATCCACTCAGGAAGAGTTGATCAGGTGTCCTGACACCAAAGAGCTTTTGATAAGGTGCTCAAAAACCAAAACTAGATTTTTTTGATCAGGTGTCTTGCCACCACTGAGTTTTGACAAGGCTCTCAGAACCACACTCAAAACTTTTGAAGGGAGTCTTGATAACCCTTTTACACCAGGAAAGTAAAAGTAAATAGGTTGATGTTGTCTTCTCTGTTCTCAGATCAAATGAGAGAAGCACTAGTGGATTTGATGAAGATATCAAAGCTCCCCCTGAGATTAGCAGTAGGTTCAGGAGTAGAAGCTTTGTACAGGGTGATAGGCCTTCAATGAGACTTCTCCAGCAAATGATGATTTCAGCAAGGCTGAAATGTGAGTTGTCTGGAGACTTGAATGATGAAGCCTTTTAGCACTTGAAGCAGATCTTTTAGTCACAGAAGATGAAAACTTGATTAGAGAATTTTTGTTGTTCTTCTTCTGTAATGCAATTCTTGTGTCTCTTGGTGTTGGTGTTGAATGATCTATCTTCTTGTTTTTTTCTTTTCTTCAGCTCAATAATCTCCAAAAGAACTGAGAGGATAATAATGAATTCTTGACTTGAATGGCCGAATAAACAGTCTTGAATGATTTCCAAAAATATCATTTGTCTCTAGGGAAAGTCCATTAGCAATATTCCATTTTTACCTCCCTTGACATTTGCATCAGATAGCTTGAAACGGCTAGGAAATCTTTTGCCATTAATGCAGCAATTAACTCTGAAAGAATTTGAAATAATTCCATAATTGATATTGACTTGATAGTAGAAAACGTCAACCTCATCAAGAAATAGTCGATCGGAGATCGACTATGGTCGACCAGAGCTCAGAGTTAATGAAATAGAACTGGAACAGAAAAAGTCGATTAGAGCTCGGAGAAAATGGAGATAAGCAGCATACAGAAAGCGTCGACCTGATTTGGACATAAATCGTCGACCTTAGCTTCAACAGAAAACGTCGATCTGAACTCAGGGAAAAAGCGTCGACCTGAGATCACCAAAAAACGTCGACCTGAACTCAGGGAAAAAGCGTCGACCTGAAAACGTCGACCTGGCTAAGGCAGAAATAGTCAACCTTGTTAAATCAGAAATAGTCGACCTAAGCTTGACGACAAAGCGTCGATCTAAGCTCAGCAACAGAGCGTCGATCTAAGCTTGACGACAAAGCGTCGATCTAAGCTCAGCAACAGAGCGTCGACCTAAGCTTGACGACAAAGCGTCGATGTAAGCTTAGCACCAGAGCGTCGATCTAAGATTGACGACAAAGCGTCGATCTAAGCTCGACGATCGTCGGACTGAAGCTCGACGATAGTCGACCTGAGCTCGACTATTTTTAACATTTGTCTCAGCTTTGATTCCTGATCTTGAATGGTCCTGGGGCAGCTTCAAACCTAAGTTCTAATCCCTAGACACATTCTAACTTGACCTTTTCAACTATACAACTAGGTCAAACAGATATTCTAAATACATAGTGATCCTTGCCCAAATTAGTAATAGGGTGTTCCAACAATCTCCCCCTATTTGGGTTAGGATTACTATTTACAGGACTTAGAATGAAATACAATCATCAAATGCAATCAAGCAATAAAAATTAAAGCAATAAACAGCATAGCAACAATCTGATAGAACCTCAGCAAGAGATTTAAGAAATGAATGAGCCATCTGCATACAAAAATCATTCCTTTTTACTTCCTTTCTTGAACAGAATTTCCCTGTTGGGATTGAGGGAATCCTTCTTTGATCTCTTGTCATCTTCTGCACCTAAGGAGGTTTGAGCTTTTGCTCTGGGAACCACAGCCTCAGGATGCAGCTTCATATAATCTACAGGATCAAAGAATTTCCTTGAAGAATACCTTTCCAACTCTGCTTTTCTTTGCTCGGACAGAATGGAGATGTTTGAGGTGTCCTTGCCTTGCTCTCTTGCCTTCTTCAGCTGGTCCAAGGTAGCAAGTTCTTTCATCTTGGCAGTCCAGTAAATAGGATTATTTTCAGGATCCTCAAAAGGAATAGGAGCTTCATATCTGTTAAAGGTTTCAGGAGCAGCAGCAGTTATTGATACAACAGTTTCTCTGAGCTTATATGGGTAAGGACCTTGAGATGAGTCAAGTTGCCTTTGTCCTTCCCTTTGAGTTCTGTAGTCTCTTTGATTACCTCTAAACTGTCCTCTTCTGGACTGGTTGCCTCTTTGATAATGCCCTCTGGGAGGATATCTTTGAGATGGTTGAGAAGGGCTTTGCTTTGGAGCCGAAGGTAGAGAAGCTTAGCCTCCACTTGATCCAGAATCTGGAGGAGGAGGAGGAGGAGGCTGAAACTTAGAGGAGTCTTTCTCATACCTGTCAAATTTTCTCTTTTTCTTCATTGCCTTCAATTGATTTTTGGAGTATTGCATCCACGGCTCAGTAATTTGGCAATCATGCAATATATAGTAGGGTACATCATTTGAACCCTTGGATTTTTCGAGAGGAACTCTTTTCAGAGCTTTGCTTCTTGCTTTTCTTTTCCTTACAATAGTACCATAAGAGTCATCAGATTCTGTTTGGAACTGATCACTTTCGGAACTTTGAGGTTGATCATACAGATCGTCGATCCTTTTGATATAATCTTCTTGATCTTTGAGCTTTTCAGAGACAGTAGGAGCAGGAGGAGAAGGTATAACAGCAGAACAAACAGTATCAGCAGGAGCAGAAACATCAACAATCATATCATCAGCAGTAGAAATCTCAGCAGATAAAACAACAGTCATAACTTCATCAGCAGCAACAGCACAAACAGAACCAACATCCACAGCTTTAAGAGAATTGACATAAGATTCAATTATACTGGGATCACATATTGAAAGAGGCACAATGGCCTTAGTAAAATCTTTAGCTTTCTGAACAGGAACTGATGCAATTTGATGGTAGATAGAATCAAAACTACTCAGTAGTGACTTGAGGTCCACTGTAAATAAAAGCACTGGAGCAGCAGTATCAGCAGCAGGCAATATAGCTGGAGGAGCAGCAGCAGCTTCAATAGCTTCATAAGGCATCTCCCCCTGGCTTGATGCAGACGGAGCTGGATCAAGGCACCTAAATGAAGTATTGGCCTGCGGAGAAGAGAGAGCGGAGAGTCTGGAGGATAGCTCCTGAATGGACTTCTGGAGTGGAGCCATGGAGGTCTCCAGCAAAGCCACTAGCTTGGGAGCCAGTAGCTCATATAGCCTATCGGCCAGACTCGGGAGATCCACTTGCTCAAGAGAGACTTGAGTAGAGGTGAATGAAGATGTGGCTGGGACTGAAGAAGTGGCTGCACGACTTGAAGGTGAGAAAGGAGGGATGGATGGCTGGTATATAGGGATGGTGGATATGGATGGTATAGGAATGGAGGTGGATGGTAAGAAAGAGGGTTGATCCAAAATGGCATACAACAATTGTTGGTAAGAGGAGGAGGAAGGAGGATCAAGAGAGGAGGAGGGAGAATCATCCATTAAGGAATCATCCAGAATGGAAGAGTCAATTGATGGATAATAGAAAAGAGGGTGGAATGATTCTGAAATAGTGGCTGGAGGAGATGAAGAAGGTAATGAAGTGGTGATGGGGGAGGAGATGACAGGCTAAATGGGAGAAGAGGAAAGCAATGAAGAGACAAGGGGAGGAGGAGAAATAGGAGCAGAGGAGGAGGCAGACAATCCCTCAAGAGATGCTGCAGGGGAAGAGACTGATAAAGTCCTTGTGCCTGAAGCAATTGTTACAGCAGCATCCCTGCTGGGTCTGAGGATCTGCCTGTCCCACTTGCTGAATAGGGCACAGGATAGCCTCTTTGAAGCATTTATGTGCATCCCAGTTGAAATCAGCAATTCTGGGCATCTGGAGTGCAGAAATACTCCTAAAATCCTTCCAAAATTCACAGAAGACTTGCTAATCTTCTTCTTGATTGAGTTAAAAATGATTGTTCCCCAATCCACTTTCTTCCTGTCAACAATTGCACCCATCAAGTTCAACTGATACTGCGTGATTGTATCATGCGCCAAGTGCTTTGCCAAAAGCACTTTTCCCGTAATGTCGGCGAGAAATTGAAACTCAATAGCCAAATCCTTCTTCAATAACCTGTTAGGGTTCGCGGCAGAATAACCCATTCGTTCTAACAACGAATTAACTTCCTCTCCAGACACAGCGAAGGAATCATTTCCAGAACTGAGAGCGAACACGTCCGTCAGGAGATTTGGGGATAGCGGTACCTTCATTCCGCTGATTGTTCTGACAACAGTAGTCTCGTTCTCAACTGTTGCTGAAAACACCCATTCTTTAATCTCATTTGCTGTAATCTTAATTCTGGTTGACATCAACCGCACTAGCTGCTGGTCGCGGCAAAGATTCAGAATGTCCTTGAAGCGTTGATCGCTGCCGTCGAAAGAGTCCATGTCGATGTCAAATCCTGTATCGAACTTCATTTTGGAGAGAATAGCGACTGTCGCTGCCATCTATATCTGCAAAAGTTCAACAAACAAGACCAAGTGTAGAGAGTTTTGGAGGGAAGAAGAAAATTTGCAGAGAGAATGAAGGCGAAAGCGACGAACGGTTGGCCGAAAAATGATTTTATATTAGGGTTTGACACAGAAAAGGAAAAAAAACATCAAACTCCGTTCGAAGTTTTCGGCTGACGGGGAAACTGAAGAGTCTTTAATGACATTGAACTCTGTTCAACGCTATAAATAGCGTCGAGCTCAGCTCGACGGTGACTAATCAGAAGATAGATAGACGCGCTATCTGAAAGCGATGAACTCCGGTCAACATTTTTGGACAACGTTGAACTTCGGTCGACGCTTTAGGGAAAAGCGTCGAGCTCCGTTTGACGTTTTTTGGAAAAACGTCGAGCGCAGTTCAAAGACAAAATCTAGCCTACAGACACTAGAAAATATGATTTTTTAGCCTAGTTTTGGTCTGTTTTTAGCTTTTGAAATCTTGGGATTTAATTTAAACTTCCTCCATCTAGCATTCCTAACTGATTCAGGAAGAAGGTATGCTTCTTTTCATCCAATGGTTTGGTGAAAATATCTCCCCTTTGCAAATCAGTTGGGATATATTGAAGTTCAATTTTATTTTTCTCTACATTATCCCTTAAAAAGTGATGCCTAATCTCTATATGTTTTGTCCTACTATGGAGGACTGGATTTTGTGCTATAGAGATAGCACTAGTATTATCACAAAAAAATTTAGACTTCTCTAAGTTGTAGGCATAGTCTATGAGCTGATTTTGCATCCACAATATTTGTGAACAGCAACTGCCTGCAGCCATATATTCAGCTTCAGCAGTTGAGGTTGACACAGATATTTGCTTCTTACAAAACCAGGAGAGAAGTCTGTCACCAAGGAACTGACAAGTTCCACTAGTGCTTTTCCTGTCTACCCTGCATCCAGCATAATCAGCATCTGAAAATCTAGTTAATTCAAATCCTGAGTCTTTTGGATACCAGAGTCCTAAATTTGGACAACTTTTTACATATCTAAGAATCCTTTTAACTAGAGTTAGGTGTGACTCTCTAGGGCTTACTTGGAATCTAGCACATATGCATGTAGCAAACATTATATCTGGTCTACTAGCTGTAAGGTACAATAGAGAGCCAATCATTGCTCTATATGTTGTCTGATCAACATGTTTGCCATGCTCATCAGCATCCAATACAGCATTGGTAGGCATGGGTGTTTTCATACAGGATGCCTCAGACATACCAAATTTCTTAACCAATTCTTTAGCATACTTGGTTTGGGAAATAAATATGCCTTCAGCATATTGTTTTACTTGCAATCCTAAGAAGAAGGAGAGCTCACCCATGCTACTCATTTCAAATTTGGAATGCATCAGGTTGGAAAACCTTCTGCACAAATTTGAATCAGTAGATCCAAATATGATATCATCTACATAAATTTGTACTAGTAGGGTATGAGACTTATGGGTTCTAATAAAAAGAGTTTGGTCTACTCTACCCCTTATAAAATCATTTTCCAGAAGAAAGCATGCTAGGGTCTCATACCATGCTCTAGGAGCTTGCTTGAGACCATATAATGCTTTATGCAATTTGAAAACATGATCAGGATAAGTTGAAGAGATAAAACCTGGAGGTTGTCTAACATAGACTTCCTCTTTGATGTCTCCATTGAGAAAAGCACTCTTCACATCCATCTGGTAGACCTTGAATCCCTTGTGAGCAGCATAAGCTAGGAATATTCTAATGGCCTCTAACCTTGCAACTGGTGCAAAGGTCTGGTCATAGTCTATTCCTTCTTGTTGAGAGTAGCCTTGAACAACTAGCCTTGCCTTGTTTCTGACAATAACTCCTTGATCATCCAGCTTGTTTCTGAACACCCACTTTGTTCCAACAATGGAGTGATCCTTTGGCTTAGACACTAGTTCCCAAACTTTATTTCTTTCAAATTGATGCAACTCCTCTTATATTACAATGATCTAGTGTGGATCTTGCTCTGCATCTTGAATGGATTGAGGCTCAACTTGAGATAGAAAACCAGTGTGCATCAGGTTCTGGTTGACCTGATTTCGGGTTTGCACACCAGTTGAGATGTCTCCAATCACTTGGGAGATTGGATGATCTCTTGTTGTTACTAGATCAACAGGGGATGTTGATTGTTCACCAACCTGTGTTGTTGTTTCCTCTTGTGGAATAACAACTGGCTCTTCAGGATGATTTTCTTCAAGAGGTTGAACTTCTTCTTCATCATCACTGCTCTCATTCTTTTGCTGAATAGGTTGAGTGGCTATATACTTTTCTTTAACCTGTAATCTGTCCATACTTTCTGAAATAGAGTGCACCTGCAAAGGTTCTATGGTAGAAGTAGACTTCTCCTTATAACACATGTTAGTCTCATCAAAAGTAATATGAACAGATTCTTCAATTTTACAAGAAGATTTATTATATACCCTATAAGCCTTGCTGATCATGGAGTATCCCAGAAACACCCCTTCATCAGCTTTAGCTTGGAATTTTGCTAAATACTTCTTGTCATTATTATGAATATAACAAGTACAGCCAAATTTTTTAAAATAATCTACTTTAGGTTTCTTCCCTTTGAGCAATTCATAGGGAGTCTTACCCTTCAGTTTATGTATTAAACTTCTATTCAACACATAGTTGGAGGTGTTCACTGCCTCAGCCCAAAAGGATAGAGGTAGGTGAGCATCTGTCAACAATGTAGTAGCAGATTCAATTAGGGTTCTATTTGTCCTTTCAGCTACCCCATTTTGTTGAGGAGTTCTAGGAGCTGAGAAAGTGTGCCTGATCCCTTCACTTTGACAGAACTCTTGCATAAGAAGAGAATCAAACTCTGTCTCATGATCACTTCTGATCAGGGTAATGTGAGTGTTGAACTCAATCTGTATGCATTTGAGAAACTCTGTCAAACACTTAAAGTTATCAGACTTCTTCCTCAGAAAGAATACCCAAGTGAATCTAGAGAAGTCATCTACAATCACTAAAGCATAAGATTTCCCTCCCAAGCTTTGTACTGTAATGAGTCCAAAAAGGTCCATGTGTAACAGATACAAAATCCTAGGTGAATCACTCTTATTAAGTGACTTAAAGCTATTTTTAGTTTGCTTGCCTAATTGATAAGCCCTGTAGAGTCCTTCCTTTCTGTAGGGGCCAGAAGGTAGTCCTCTAACAAGGTTGTCCTTGGAGAGCCTAGCAATGGTTCTAAGGTTTAAATATCCTAATCTTTTATGCCATAAATCATTTGGCTTGCATACTGAATTGAATAAACAAATGTCTGTATGGGCTGAAAGAAAATTTACTAGATAGATGTTACCTTTCCTTTTACCTGTTAACACAGTTGTGTTATTTTCTGACTTGATCTTGCACAGGGATTTGTTGAAGGTCACTTTATATCCTTCATCACATAGATGACTGATGCTTATCAGGTTGTGCTTCAGTCCTTCAACATATGCCACTTTCTTGAAAGTGACTGAGCCTATCTGAACAGCACCATATCCTTTGGTTTGGCCAAAATTTGAATCACCAAAAATCACTTTTGGTCCAAGTTTGGTTATGAAGGATGATAGGTTCTCCCTGTCCCCTGTCATGTGCTTTGAGCACCCACTATCCAGATACCATTGTTGGTTAGATATTGGATAGGTCTTCACCTGCACATAAACATTTTATTTGTTTTTGACCCAGTTTACCTTGGGCCTAGGTTGATAGCCTTCAAAATCTGAAATGAAAGACATCCCAGGTTGACTCTTATAACCCTCAGGATGATATCTCCTAAGAGGTACTATCCATTCAGTATAAGGGTTGAAACATTGGGATGCAGGACTTCTAGGATTTAATTTAGATTTGCTTCTAAAAGCATGTTCATGGCTCTGAGCTCCGTTCGGAGATCGTCGAGCTGAGGTCGACGTTCCTGGGTAGGATCGTCGAGCTCTGTTCGAAGATCGCCAGTGCTGAACTTCAGAGTCCAGAAAGCGTTGAGCTGAGTTCGACGTTTCAGCCTTATGTCGTCGAGCTCTGTTCGAAGCTCGTCGACCTCTGCTCGACGCTTTCTATTGAACCATGATTTTCTTTGGCAGATCAGCATTCTTCCTAGCTACCTCTACTACTGCCTTCCCTTTGTCAGAGACAAATTTGATTGGAGTTGTTAATATTGTAGGTTGGCTGGATAAAGCACCCAAGCCCAGTGTACTATTAAGTCTAGAGTTCACTGTGCTTGTGATGTCCATCAGTCTGATACTTCTCCCATTGAGGGATTCTTCAAACTTTTTGGCTCTTGACAGTTCACTTTTTAGTGAAGCTATCTCCTCCCTACAACATTCCAACTCCTCAGAGAGTTTGAGGTTATTTGAGTTTAGGACACTGTATTCAGATAATTGATTTCTGAGAGAGATTATCTCTTTCTCAGATTCTAGTAAATCTAAACACAATGTCTTAAATTCAATTTTAAAGTCCTCAGAATTGAAATCAAAAGAATTAATTGCCTGGTCCTCTTTGGCTCCAATTTCAGCTTCAGCTTCTGAATTAGATTCTGGTTCTGCATCTGAGTTTTGCTGAGAGGCATTGATAGCCATCATGTAGAATTCCTTTTCATCAGCATCATCCTCATCATCACTGGAGCTGGATGAAATTTCAGAATCATCTTCAGTTTCACTCCATGTCTCAGTAACAAATCCTTTCCTTGTGTTCTTGTTCTTGCTGGAGGAGGCTTTGTCTGAGCTGTTCTTCTTGTAATCTTTCTCTTTTCTTCTTTCTCTTCTATCCTTTTTGTCCTTGTTCTTGTTTTCTGGACAATCAGGCACAATGTGGCCTGGTTTCCGGCAGCCAAAGCAAATAATTTCTTTGTTGTTATTTGTCTTATCATATCTTGGCTTATCATGTTCTTTGTATGGACTTTTTCTGAAGTCTTTCCTGGCCAGTTTGTAAAATCTTTTGGCCAATAGACTGACCAATTCCTCATTGCCTATGAGCTTTTCTTCAGGCAGGTCCTCAATAGCTTTGAAGGCTATTGACTTCTCTTTCTTTATGGCTAGTGAGGCAGCCTTCTGTTCTTCTTCTCTGTTTCTGATGAGCAACTCATAAGATTTGAGCTTGCCTAGGAGAGCTTCAGTAGTAATTTCACTTAGACTTCTAGCATCTTTAATTGGCCAGATTCTTGAATCCCAAGTGCTGGGGAAGCACATTAGGATCTTGTCATTAAGCTCAGTCAATGAGATGTCTTTATCCAAGGTCTTTAACTCATTGACAATCAGACTCAATCTGTTGTACATATCTGCTACTGACTCAGTCTCTCCTTTCTTAAAATTCTCATATTGGGTTATGAGGTGAGATCTTCTGTCTTTTCTTTCGTCAGCAGATCCTGAGACAATATCTGAAAGTTTGTCCCAAATTCCTTTAGCTGAGTTGCATTCAGCTACCTTCTGAAATATTTCATCAGACATTGTTTGGGCTAAGATGTTCATAGCCTTGGCATCTACAGTCTTCCACTTCTTTATATCTGCATCTGTTCCAAAAGGAGGTGGAACAACATTTGTACTTGAGCTTGCTGGTGGACTTGGACAAACTGTCAAAACAGAATTAAAAATATCTTCGTCAATAGAATTCATGTATAATTTAATCCTTGCCTTCCAGAGTGCAAACTTTGAAAGATTGCACACTGGTGGTCTGGTGCTAGCATAGTCTTTATTCTGTGTCATGGTTTTATATAAAAATAAATATAATACAACTAATAACAAGCCTCTATAGAAGGTTGATCTTTTTCAAAGATCTTTTGGTTCAGGTATTAGCCTGTACAACCAATCTAGTGAAGATTTAGTTGTTGGACAACCAACCTGCCTCTGATACCAATTGAAAGTGCGGAAGAGAGATCTACCTTCACTCTAGAGGGGGGTGAATAGAGTATTTTAAAATAATTTTCAGTTTAAAAGAAATAAGGCAGATTAAGATTTAATTTATATTTAAGTGTATATGTGCTTGCTATGAAACAAAGATAAAATAAAAACTAAAGAAACACACAGCACAAAGCAAAGATAAACACACAGCAAACCAGACGACATAAGGAGCTATAGTGGTTCCCCAACAGCTTGGGTACATCCACTCTTCTACCACCCTTGGTAGGAATCCACTCAGGAAGAGTTGATCAGGTGTCCTGACACCAAAGAGCTTTTGATAAGGTGCTCAAAAATCAAAACTAGATTTTTTGATCAGGTGTCTTGCCACCACTGAGTTTTGACAAGGCTCTCAGAATCACACTCAAAACTTTTGAAGGGAGTCTTGATAACTCTTTTACAGCAGGAAAGTAAAAGTAAAGAGGTTGATGTTGTCTTCTCTGTTCTCAGATCAAATGAGAGAAGCACTAGTGAATTTGATGAAGATGTCAAAGCTCCCCCTGAGATTAGCAGTAGGTTCAGGAGTAGAAGCTTTGCACAGGGTGATAGGCCTTCAATGAGACTTCTCTAGCAAATGATGATTTCAGCAAGGCTGAAATGTGAGTTGTCTGGAGACTTGAATGATGAAGCCTTTTAGCACTTGAAGCAGATCTTTTAGTCACAGAAGATGAAAACTTGATTAGAGAATTTTTGTTGTTCTTCTTCTGTAATGCAATTCTTGTGTCTCTTAGTGTTGGTGTTGAATGATCTGTCTTCTTATTTTTTTTCTTTTCTTCAGCTCAATAATATCCAAAAGAACTGAGAGAATAATAATGAATTCTTGACTTGAATGACCGAATAAACAGTCTTGAATGATTTCCAAAAAATATCATTTGTCTCTAGGGAAAGTCCATTAGCAATATTCCATTTTTACCTCTCTTGACATTTGCATCAGATAGCTTGAAACGGCTAGGAAATCTTTTGCCATTAATGCAGCAATTAACTCTGAAAGAATTTGAAATAATTCCATAATTGATATTGACTTGATAGCAGAAAACGTCGACCTCATCAAGAAATAGTCGATCGGAGATCGACTATGGTCGACCAGAGCTCAGAGTTAATGAAATAGAACTGGAACAGAAAAAGTCGATCAGAGCTCGGAGAAAATGGAGATAAGCAGCAGACAGAAAGCGTCGACCTGATTTGGACATAAATTGTCGACCTTATCTTCAACAGAAAACGTCGATCTGAACTCAGGGAAAAAGCGTCGACCTGAGCTCACCAGAAAACGTCGACCTGAACTCAGGGAAAAAGCGTCGACCTGAAAATGTCGACCTGGCTAAGGCATAAATAGTCAACCTTGTTAAATCAGAAATAGTCGACCTAAGCTTGACGACAAAGCGTCGATCTAAGCTCAGCAACAGAGCGTCGATCTAAGCTTGACGACAAAGCGTCGATCTAAGCTCAGCAACAGAGCGTCTACCTAAGCTTGACGACAAAGCGTCGATCTAAGCTTAGTACTAGAGCGTCGATCTATGCTTGATGACAAAGCGTCGATCTAAGCTCGACGATCGTCGGACTGAAGCTCGACGATAGTCGACCTGAGCTCGACTATTTTTAACATTTGTCTCAGCTTTGATTCCTGATCTTGAATGGTCCTGGGGCAGCTTCAAACCTAAGTTCTAAGCCCTAGACACATTCTAACTTGACCTTTTCAACTATACAACTAGGTCAAACAGATATCCTAAATACATAGTGATCCTTGCCCAAATTAGTAATAGGATGTTCCAACAGGGAGGCTGAACTCGATCTTCTCCGATTGCCACTAGCAGATGAACGCTACAAGGATGGCGACCGAGTTTGGGTTTAGCTGGGCGGGAACAACACCGTAGTAACGGAGTGCCTGGCGCATCTCGGGCCAGAGGGGAAGGCGAAAGCCCACCTCGAAGAGTTCGAGGGGGATGGCGAGCTCCCCTTCTCTCGCGCTGTTTACCCTGTCCCGATTACCGGGATGTCTCGCGGTGAAGCCGGCGGGATGTACTGGGAAGTCATCCGTTGGTACTCTTCAGGGGTTAGGTGACAAGTGGGGAATTGATGTTTTCGGAAGGCTTCCGCGTAATGGGAACATCCCTCGTTCTCGTCTGGCATTCTATGGGGAGGATTGAAGATGAAAGGAATGGGAGAGAACGAAAGATAGGCGAGAACAAGAGAAGAAGGTGAAAGCAAGGGGGAGTTCTCGGCAAGCCGCGAAAGCAACGAGGAGAAGAAAGGAGGTTCCAGATCGGAGAAATAAATGCGTTTGATGACTCCTCTATTTATAAGAAATCAGGGTAATGATGTTTTTTCTAAAAAGGAGAAATAAAAATAGCGGCGGCGGTACAGGCCCCAGGTCAGCGACGCCTCGGGTTCCGGCTCGGGATGACAGCGACTGACCGAAGGTTCAGACTCGTATAAGGCATTTTGAAACAGCCAGGTGGAACATGAAGACCAAAGCAGGGATCGCTCTTGCCGGACGAGAGCTAAAAATGAAAATAAATAAATAATAATATTACAAGTGAGCTGTTCAAAATATATAAAAGAAAAAAAGGGTACATTGCGAGAAGGGAAGGCCGAGAGGCGAGAAGGGGTGAGATTTCTTCAAGTCAATACGGTTCCCAGCGCCATCGTCCTCTCTCCCGCTGTCTGGTCCTCGGGGGTGCTGACGGGTTGTAGTAGGAAGACAGGGTGGTGCACCCTAGGTTGATCCGACGGGCCTGGTCTCGAATCTGCGCGATGCATCTCCCAGGGGAAGACTCGATGGAAGGCCCACCCGGCCGCCCCGTCTCGCCGAAAAAATAATCACGCTCCAGGGCCTCCAGCCTCTACTCCACCATCTCGCGGAATTCTTTCGCCGCAGTGGCGCGGGCCCGCTCCCGCCGCATAAGCTTCGACAAGAGGACAACAATCTTCTTTCCACGTTTCTTCGAGCTCCCGACGTCGTTCACAATGGCCTCCATCTCGCCAGACGAAGGAAGGAGTGAGCTCTCGCCATCCTCTTCCTCTTCCTCTCCGTCTTCATCATCGCCTTCGTCATCTTCATCGGCCCCCGTTATTGAGTCCGGATCCTCTGAAAAATAGTTTTATGATTACGGCGAGGGCTGAGCAAGAGCTATGATAATGCTTTGCTTACCTGCAGCATGGTGAGAGCCACTGGCCGGCGGATGGCGAGAAGGCTCGGTACCCCCCTCAGTCCCATAGAGGAGGTGGAGCGGCTTTCCGCGTCCCGGGCGAAAAGTCTCGTACACGGTGGTCCCGGCCTGGTCTGAAGCATGGGGGAAGTCGTTCTCTCTCGCGGGATGACTGACCTCCTTTTGGGCTATGGAGGGGTCGATAGACACCTCTTCCGCCAGTACGGTGGGATAAGCTACTTGGCCGGACAGGTTAGAAGCCATTATCTCACCCCCCCGGGTGGCGAGACCTGGGTCAGCGGGAGCTGAGGATGCGAGAAGTCAGCTCGGCAATAGGAGACGCTACAAGTGAAATGGTCAGAAAGGGGTGACAGAGAAAAGCATACCCGTGATTCTCGGAGAGGCAGCCGGAGGAGTGACCTCCGCGACCTGTGGTCTATCCTCGGGAAGGTGAGGCGAAGGATCCGCGGGGCACCAGTGGTGACCCAGTGTCATCACCTCGAGCCGCTTCCTGCGAAAGACTTTAATCCAGTCATCAACCCTTGCGCATAGTTAGATCGTAATCGACTCGCAATCTTGGGGATCAGCGAATCAGAAAGGCGTACCTTCTGCAAAGGGGAAGTATCATCCGCACGATCGGGATTCGGGGTAGGCGGGTCCCTGTTCTCGCGGGAAGGGTCCCGCTGGATCGCTTTTGCCTTCTTTTTCTTCTCTTTCTTCTTCTTCAGCGGTGGAGGATTAGCGGTCGATGACTTTCTCGCCAGCCAAGGGGCAACCAAAGCGCTGTTCGCCTGGGCTCGCGCCTGGGCCGCGTCGATGCGATCCTAGAGGTCTTGCGGGAGCGGTTTGTCAACCTGTTTGGAATGCATGATGAGATCTCATGAGAGCTCAAACAGAGAGCAGCGACTCAGGGGCAGACTTAGGTCATCTATTAACACACATATATATAGAGCTATGGGATAACCCATCAAAAAGATTCTCTTTTTTGAGGTGACGCGTGCCCAGTGAATATTTATGGGTTGGACGTATCTTTTTGAGCGCAGAGCTAGCTCAAAAAGAGAGGGGATTGTGTACGACCCCATATTCGTTTGAGGGAACCTGGGGACGCCAACAGTCAGGATTGGACTAGCTTCGGGCTAGCTTCGGGCTCAAGACCAGAACCGTTTGCGCCTTGATGAGCTCCCGCCTACGAGCAGGCGGCACCGTTTGCGCCCAGCCTCAACCAAGATCCACGGATGACCAAAGGCGGGCGAGAGGGCGTTGAGTCCACTCAACGCAAGTCCAAGCAGTAAAGGCGCCGAGTCCACTCGACGCCACGTTGAGTGAGCTCCACTCACTCTACGCCAAAGTCCAAGCAGCAAGGGCATTGAGCCCACTCAACGCTACGTTGAGTAGGCATCAAGCTCACTCAATGCCGTGTTTAGTGGAGGCGGGAAGGTTCTCGGCTCAGGATTCTCGCCGCAGCTCAAGATTCTCACCGCGACTCAAGGTTCTCGGCTCAGGGTTCTCGCCGAGTGGGGCCCAAGGCCCAGGGTAAAATTACCTAATTGCCCTCAGGTAGAATTACCTACATACCCCTAGGGGCTGCATTTAGTATTTTATAAACAGCGGGATTTGGCTATTGGCAGGCCAGCCAGGGGTATTTCAGTAATTTCAGGTCAGCAAAAGGCTATAAATGGACTCATAAGGGCTCCTTAGAAAGCAGACTCTCATTTTTCTCTGAATCTCTAGTGCTTTATGAGGAGCTCCTAGCCCAGCTTTTGGCTTTGGAGGGGAAGCACTCAGAGATCTTCCGGGTGTGAGGTGGGACCTCCCTACTGAGACTTTGGGTCAGTCCTAGGTCGTTAGCAACCAGTCAAGGGGCGGGGCTTGAGAGAAGTAGGTGTTGGCTGCACCCCTGTTTTGAACATTCGTTGAGGTAAATTTTGGCTCCAACACCAAGCTTCCCATGTGCACAAAGAATAACTTTCCCATGTGGAAAGAGAGAATTAAATTTTTCATGGAAGCTGTGGATCCCCGGATCTTCATGATTGTTGAAGAAGGTCCTTACGTCCCCATGACCATATCCGCTTTAGATCCAACCAAGAAGGTTCCAAATAAGTTGATGGATCTAGATAAGGACGAGATTGCACTTGTCTCTCTGGATAATAAAGTTAAAAATATAATAGCAAGTGCAGTCGATGACTCTATGCTGCAGAATCTAATTCACTGCCAATCTGCTAAGGAGATGTGGCAGTCTCTCGTCACTCTGATGGAAGGTACAGAAGAAGTGAGGGATGATAGAAGATCCCTATTGAACCAGAAGTACGAAGCCTTAGGGCAAGGGCCAAAGGATACCATTGCAGATACATTTGAGAACTTTTTCAAGATAGTCAACGACCTCAGAGTATATGACAGATTCTTGACTAACGGAGAACTGAATGACAAGTTCCTAAGATCCTTAACCAAGGAATGGGATAATAAGGTAAGTGCCATCAGGAAATTTAGAAAGCTAGCTACTAATCCTCGTAGGGGGAGTGTTCTAACCCAAGACCAAGGACCCAAACATGTTTGGGTTCCTAAGGCAAATTGATTATGATTGCAGGTATGTCCAAAGGCCACCAAAATGCCAATCTGGTACTTGGATAGTGGATGCTCTTGGCACATGACCGGGACAAGAAGCTTACTTCAAAATTATTCTCCAGTGTTGAACGGACCAAAGGTCATCTTTGGAGGTTCAGACCGAGGGATAACTAAAGGCTACAGTATGATTACTAACGATAGTGTATCCTTTTCGGATATAGCTTATGTGGAGGGATTGGAACACAATCTTATAAGCATAAGCCAACTATGCGACAAAGGATACATAATTGAATTACACGCTGACAAGTGCCTAATAAAGTATGTTGACAATATGGAAACGATTCTATCTGGCACTCGAAGCAGGAACATATTTTGTTTAAATTTCATTTGTATAAATTCTTCTACACCAGTGTATCTTTTGGCAAAAGATTGTGTGTCTCTTGGTGACCAATGACACAAGAGGTTAGCACATATTAATTTCAAAATTATTAATAAATTATTCTCCCAGAACTTAGTACGTGATGCCCCGACTGTCAAGTACGTCAAAGATAGACCTTATCATGCATGCGTAAAAGGCAAGCAAACAAGGGTTACCTTTAAAAGCATTATTGAAAAAAATTCAAGTAGATGTATCCATCTACTTCATATGGACTTGTTCGGTCCACTACAAATTAGAAGTTTGGGAGGTAAGAAATATACATTGGTTATTGTTGATGACTACTCGCGCTTTACGCGGGTGTTCTTTTTGAAACACAAGTCAGATACCTTTGATATCTTTACAAATTTTGTTAGGCAGATCCAGAATGAATACAACTATTCTGTAGTCAAAGTCAGAAGTGACAATGGAACTGAATTCAAATTTAGGGCCATGACAGAATTCTGTGAAAGCTTAGGTATCTTTCATGAGTTTTCCTCTCCTCGCACTCCGCAGCAAAATGGAGTAGCTGAGAGAAGGAACAGAACACTCATAGAGGCTTGTAGGACTATGTTGAGTGATGCTTCACTTCCGGAGTATTTCTGGGCTGAAGCCATCAATACTACATGTCACGTGCAAAATCGAGCACTCATCAATAAGAATCATGATAAGACACCCTACAAACTTCTAAAAGGCAGGAAACCAACTGTTTTATATTTTAGAATTTTTGGCTGTAAATGCTTCGTGCTTAACAATGATAAGTATAATACTACCAAATTCAGTGAGAAAAGTTTTGAAGATATTTTTGTAGGTTATAGTAGCCATAGTAAGGCATACAGAATTTTTAATAGAAAAACTCTAGTTGTAGAGGAATCCATACATGTTGTATTTGATGAGACGAGCTTACTGCAAAGTAAATCGTCTAGTGTGCTTATTGAAGATGCAGGTATAAGGCTGAAAGAAATCAGCTTGGATGAACCGACTGAAGGTGAAAAAGAAAAGTTCATCAATATCTCTACTCCAACCCCCATTGGAGAGGCAGATGATCAAGATGAAGAAAACATCCAAGTTGATGAGGTCACTCTAGTGGCTGAAGAAGTTCCAGATGCTAGGAATCTAGAGCTCAGACATCTGAAGGATCATCCATTAGACCAGATCATTGGAGATCCCCGAGATGGTGTAAGAACTCGTCGAGGTACAACTAACGAGAATCTATATTTAAGTTTTCTCTCACAGGTTGAACCAAAGAAATTTGAGAAAGCAAACTCAGACGCATCATGGATCTTGGCCATGGAAGAAGAACTGAACCAGTTCAAGCATTGCAAAGTTTGGAAACTAGTTCCAAAACCCAGAGGTAAGAATGTCATTGGGACAAAGTGGGTCTTCAGGAACAAGTTGGACTAGGATGAAACAATTATAAAGAACAAGGCCAGACTCGTCGCCAAAGGATACCGTCAAGAAGAAGGGATCGACTTCGACCAAACATATGCTCCAGTGGCAAGGCTGGAGGCATCCAGACTATTCCTAGCTTATGCTGCATTGAAGGGCTTCACTGTCTATCAAATGGACGCGAAGTCCGCCTTCCTGAATGGTAACATAAAGGAAGAAGTGTATGTGCAACAACCCCCAGATTTTGTTGATCCTAACTTTCCTGAGTATGTTTATTTGTTATTGAAAGCGCTGTACGGTTTGAAACAAGCTCCTCGAGCTTGGTACGAAACATTATCTAGCTTTCTCCTCGAGAACAAGTTCACAAGGGGAAAGATAGATAAGACATTATTTCTTAGGGAAATTAAAGGCAAGATTCTGCTAGTGCAAATCTATGTCGACGATATTATTTTTGGTTCTATAGACGACAAACTCTGCAAAAAGTTTTCTAAACTTATGCAAGGGAATTTTGAAATGAGTAGTATGAGATAACTGAAGTATTTCTTAGGACTTCAAGTGAAATAATCTGAAGATGGAATTTTCATCTCACAGACTAAGTTCACCAAGGAGTTGATTAAGAAATTCGGAATGGAGAATGCAACCTCTATGAGGACTCCAATGGCCTCAGCTATGTCTCTGGACAAGGACGAGAAAGGGAAACCTTTCGATGAAACCAAGTACAAAAACATAGTTGGATTCTTGCTCTACCTTACTGCCAGTAGACCAAACATAATGTTCTCTACATGTGTCTTGCTAGATTCCAAGTAAACTGTAAGGAATCTCACAATACTGTTGCAAAGCGGATCTTGAGATACCTTAAAAGTACACCGAATCTTGGCTTATGATACCCAAGAAGTAATGACAGCGAACTAATTAGTTTTTCAGATGCAGACTTTGCAGGCAGCAAAGATGACAGAAAAAGCACTTCCGGGACATGTCAGTTCCTTGGAAGAAGGCTGATCTCATGGAGCAGCAAAAAGCAAAATTATGTCGCAATCTTAATGGCTGAGTCAGAATATATTTTTGCCGGCAGTTGTTGTGCACAATTGCTTTGGCTAAATAATCAGCTAGAAGATTACAACATGAAGGTTAAAGACATTCCATTGTTTTGCGACTCCTACATCGCAATAATAATTGCCAACAACCCAGTCTCGCACAGCCGGACAAAGCACATCGAGCTTAGATATCACTTCATCCGTGAGCATGTGGAGTAAGGGGATGTGGATCTGCAGTACGTACCAACAGATCGTCAAGTTGCAGATATTTTCACAAAGCCGCTGGACGAGACTAAGTTCAATTTCTTCAAAACTGAACTTGGGATGCTGAACAAAGAAGGATAAATCAAAGGGAATCAGTTCAAAGCTCAAGAATCGAGGATAATTCAAAAAGGTCAGAAATTTCTCAAGTGGAAGGCAGTTCTCAAGAAATACAGTTACTTCTCGAAAAGTACATAACTAGTTCTCGAAAACTTAAGTCCACTTCCCGAGAACTAAAGATCTGTCTCTCGAGAAGTACAATAAGTTCTCTAAAATAAGAAATATACTTCTCGAGAACTATAACCATGTCTCTCGAGAACTAACCCTACCTCTCGAGAAATGTCCTGTCTGTTTTTGATTTCTGTTCATTTCTTCAATTTTGAAAACCGATCGATTTCTGCATTATTCCAAGGGTTAATTTAGATTAATTTAGACACCTAATCAACATTACTAGGATTATATATATATCTCTACTAATATACGAAAACTACTCTTTGGTGAAACATTGCCTGATGTCCCTATATTGTCCTTATAGTTGTATTCATAATTACACAATTATACCAAACTTTATATTAGTATATTATAAAGACAATATCCTTTTAGGTAATTACACAACTTTACAATATTAAAATACAAAAAATAAAAACACTAGATACCCTAAACCTATTGTCTCTAGCCTAGGAATGACAAAAGAAAATTTAATGTTTTAACGTTAAAATATAATTTGTTTTACAAAATAAAAATTATATTCTTGATTTATATTTTTTACGGTCATTTTGAGTACTCATATGTATATGTTACGGGTCGGGCGGAGCCCGCCGTCGTCGGTCGGGTACTGTCGTGCGAGGTCATATGGGCGGGTACTGTCCACGACAAATGTTGCCGCCCACGATAAATGTTGTCGCCCACGACAAATGTCGCCGCCCACGACAAATGTCGCCGCCCACGACAAATGTCGCCGCCCACGACAAATGTCGCCGCCCACGACAAATGTCGCACCACCGACGAATGTCGCATCCCGGCGAATGTCGCACCCCGCCGAATGTCGCACCCCACCGATTGTCACACCCCCGACGAATGCCCCCAGGGCCTTGTATATATATATATATATATATATATATATATATATATATATATATATATATATAAAACTTTAGAAATCTCAAATCAATCGACATTTTAAAAACCATTCTCTCGAAAACTCTTCGTCTTCTGCCGACCAGAGCTTTGACACCACCGCCTTCTCGGGCTCCGTCCATCGTCGTCGTCAATCTCAATGGCACAACAATCCAGAATCGGAGTTGGCAGTGAACTTGTGGTCGCCGGGATTGCAGAAATTTCAGACGATTTCAAGAATTTGCTTCTTCTGCTAGAAACCGTAGGTTTGAACTTTGTTCTTTCAGAACCCTATAAGATCCTATTTCCATAAGTAGAAGAGTTCTTTAGAAATATCAAGATAAGGAGGAATAACACTGTAATGAAATCCAAGGTCAAGGGAGTCAAGATTAAGTTAAGCCCGACCAAATAGTGTCCAGACTTCTAAGATTGCCCATTGTGGATGATGAGGATGAACTGACAGACGATGACAATGACAGAATCTATTATTTCTGTGGAGTTACAGTGGACATTAACTCTCTAAGGAGGACTGCCCTGAATGATGTTGGGAAACTTCTAGTGGATATAGTTGGAAAAATTCTTTGGTGCAGGACAGGGTCTATAGGTTTCATAACCAATGATCTATTCAATGTCATGACAGTCATAATCAGCAGGAAGAAATTTCCATATGGTATGATGATTTTTGACTTGATCAGGGATGGCATTAAAGAACAAAAGTTTGCCAGGATAATCTCCTTGATGTTGCGTGAGATTGATCCAGTGGTCTTCAATACTTCAAAAGGTACACCAATTCATCACTTAAAGAAGATCTCCTTAGCTTCCATTCAAAGGTGGGAGTTAAAACTGAAGAATCCAAAGCAGATAGCTAAAGAGCTTGCAACCACTGCTTCAGAGGTCAGGACCTTATGTCCCTCCTCTCATGATGTTGCTGAACCATCTGGTGTAGCAACTGAGGGGGAGCATGTATCCTTTATTCCAGTAAACAGAATTCCCTCTCATCCTCCTCCAGGTAATACTCCAGTCAAAAGTCTAGCCAGATCACCAGCAAGATCACCAATCAAAAGTCCAATCAGAAGCCCAATCAGATCTCCAGTCAGGTCCCCACAGACAGATATCTCAGATCATACAATCTCAGATGAGCAAGTACAAAAAACTCTCAACTCAACTGTTGAAGACATTGATAGCATGATCAAAGAGCTCACCTCTGATGAACCTTTTCCTCCCCTCCACACAGAAACTTCTGAAGAACCTTCAAAGGATCCATCTCCAGCTCCTTCTCCATCTCCAGTTCCTTCTCCAAGAGCTACTCCTTCTCCTTCTCCCAGGAAAGAGTCATCTCCACCATAAACCATCCTTCTCTCAGGAGAGGATGAGCCAGAACCAGAGGACGTTGAAGCTCCTCTGAAGAGACTTGATTTCTCCCTTCCTACCCTATTTGGTGAGGAATGTGATATATTCATTCACACTTTCAGAGCTAAAAGTTCTGTAGTTGTTGAAGATATCCCTCCATGGGTAGTTCCTCATCCATCTAAGATTGCTACTCCTGCTGCTGCTGCTACCCCTATCAATTCAGATATTCTAAGTAGAATTGAAGTTCTGTTGGCTGAACAAATAAAACATTTTGATGAATCTCTGAAAGTAGTCCAAGACAAAGTCACTGCTTTAGAAAAAGAGATGAGCAAAGGATTTGAAGAAATCCAGCACAATACTGACTCCCTCAAATAATTATTTCAAATGGGTGGAAAAGCAATCGACCACATTATCACTAGTGTTGGTAAGGTAATGGAACAATCTGTAAATCTTGCCAACAATCAGATCCAGTTAGAGCAAAAAGCCCAAGAACATGTTATGAAAATCTGTGAAGAAGTTGACACATTCAAGGAAGATGTCATAGAAACATTATGTGTAGAATTCAGAAAGGGAGAGAGCTTGGTGAAAGAACATTTGGAAAAGCTTGTGGACAAGTTTACAGCTGCTGCAAACACAGCTTGGTCTGACAAGTTAAGTGAAATTATTAAGAATGTTTTAGAACAAATCCAATCTGTGAAATTTCATACATATGACACTTCAGTATGGATGCACAATCAGATCTTCCCTGACTTTCAGCTTGATCTCAATATAATTCCTCATAACCTGAACCCTCTTCCTGAAGGACAGTCAAGTTAGATACCTGCTCGGATGCAACAACCTCAGATGCCATGCTTCTCTCCAAGGCCAGAAGATCAGGATCCTCCTCCTGCTTCTTATGAACAAGTATGGGATGATGTGTTTCGTCAGGATTTACCTAAAATCCACAATTCTAAGAAACGGAAGTATGGGTAAGGCCCCTCTGCAAGCAAAAGTGTTCCCAAGCTAGATTCAGAAAAAAGAAAAGCTCAAGAATTTGCTAAAGTATGGAGTCCTACCTCCAAAACATTGATTCTTGATACTCTCAAGTTAGTAATGGACTATAATGAAAGCAGGAATCTCCACTACAGCTCCTCCACTGAGTGGGATCTCTATGAAAAGTCCATGACCAAAAGAAGGATATATGACAGAGAGTATGGCAAGAACAATCCTAAGGCTCCTCCAAAACCTCCTAGGTACTACCCAAAGCCCTATAGTTACTAGAGGAGACAACAAGAGAAGCATGACAGACAACATCAGAGCTAGGGATGATTTTCTGTTGATAACTGTTTTTGAGATTGTGGATGAAATGAATGTTGACTTGAAATCTAAAACATTATATATATACAATTTCTAGTTTTGCTAATTGTGTGTTTAATTCTTCATTTCTTGTATTTGAATCTATTCTTCATTTACAGTTCTTTCTTTATTGGTATAATTCACCTTAGTGTAGAGGGTTCTGACTTCTATAAATAGGGGGAGATTGTTGGGTATTGCATCCACAATGACCCAGATTTGCAGGAAGTCACCCGTGAACAAAGATGAATTAAGTTTTATTTGATATCTCTATTTAGTTGTGTATTTGCAGACTATCATTGCTAAGTGTAGACCAATGTCAGTTGATAACTTCTCAAATGAAGTTATCTTTGCCTAATATTTTACTTCATAATTAATAAAAAGGAGCTTAAATGGTAATAAATATGATTAATTATTGTTTTAATATTTATGGTACTAAGTTGGTCTTATTCCATAGTTTTATGCAAGATTTGTTGAGGAAATCAACTTGGAAGAGTAATGCATAATTCTTATTTTCGGTCTGGACCAGTTATTGCAACATCCAATTCTGAAACTGCAACATTTGTTTGTCCGAAATTTGAAATTTTAATGCCAATGGAGGTTTTCTTCAGCAGGGTGGACGTTTTAATGCCAAAAACTGACTAAATGAAGATTCATTCATTATTATTTTCGGATTTAAGGAGGAGAGCACCATCTAGGGTTGGAAGAAAACCTCTATTGGAGAGCACAAACTAGAGGAAGAAGGAGATCTTCGTGCGGATCGAAGAAGCGACTATAGGAAGAGATTCCTGCAGCGATTAAGCGTGAACCATCATGTTTTGTAAGATCTATTTCAATATTTTATGTGATTCCTCCAACGCCATGAATTAATTCTTCCTTAACCTTATATCATGAGAGTACTTGGTTATGTTTGATGGATATTTTCTAGTTTATGTTGTTGAAAATATATTGTGAACGTTCTTTATCAATTTTATGATTTTTAATCTGAAATTTTTGGCCAAGATTTCATCTTTATGCTACACTTCATAAATCGAGAGAGGAGTTACGGTAGTATATCATAATTTTGATATAGCATTTGAAGAGAGAAAGAGATTTACTCTTGGTGTTAGCAACTTAGGCTTTTGCTCTTTAAGCTGTTCTTATTTCACCCGAGGGAAAATATAGAACTAGGGATTGCCGATATCGAGAGATACGATTTTCTATTTTAAATCCGTTGCAAGGTAGTTTCACCACGCATTTTCACAATGACACATTCACTTATCCATCTCACGAACCTTGGAAATTATGATGCAAGATTATATCTTCAATTCGATAAGAAAACTATTTTTCCTAAGATTCGTAGTAATTTCATTTAGAAGTCTTTATCTTTAATTTTGTAGTTCAAGAAAATCACCAATTTTGTCTTACTTGGATTTAAGGAAAAGACCTAACTAGTATTTGCAAGCACTGAATTCACCACCTCCCTGTGGAAACGATTCTTACTCACTTTTATTACTTGACACAGCACGTGCACTTGTGTTTGAATACGTAGACCAAACGGGGAGTCTCATCAGTCTACAGTGGGTCATGAACACAGAACCATACAGTGTAATCCCTCACTGTGTGATCCAAGGTGTTGACTCATGTGTAGCCTCTCAATTGAGATATACTTCATATTCAAATACTTGGACCATGAGATGAAGATTGGATTCTTGAATAGAAGAAGAAAATTCTCTAAGTTCTAAAATTTCTCCAAGTCCACTTCTCGAGAAGTCTACTATAGTTCTCGAGAAGTAGAGTTAGCAGTATTCGAGAAGTTCACTTAATTCTCGAAAAGCCTATACTAGTTCTCGAGAAACATCATTATAGTTCTCGAGAAGCTCAGTCTAAGTTCTCGAGAAGTCCCAGCCTATACTTCTCGAGTAGCCAGAGACAGCCTTGAAAATATTCTAAGTCCATCTCTCGAGAAGTCCATTATAGTTCTCGAGAACTTAGTTTCTAGTTCTCGAGAAGTCAGCTTAGTTCTTGAGTACAAGATTTGGCTTTCGAGTAATAGTTCTCGAGAAGTCTAGTTAGTTCTTGAGAAGTCTTAGCCCTTAATTCTCGAGTACTAACTTAAGTCCAGAATGTTTAGCTCTCGAGAAATCAGCCTTGTTCTCGAGAACTTATTCATACTTCTCGAGAACAGCAGTTCATTTTTCAGAAAATTTACTTAAAGTCCAGATCGACGGGATTTTCAAAAAGACTTGACATAATTGGTCCACGTGTCGTCATTAATGTCTTTTCTAACCGTTAGGGGAAATCCTATATAATGTCTTTTCATTAAAAATAACCCTAAGCGGTGATCTGTACCTTCTAATTTTCTGAATCGGCCGTCTCTCCCCAAGAACGCACTTACAGAAGCCACCGCCGCCGCTCAGGTTGAAGATCGACACGATTGTTTTCGATCAAGAACGATTTGCTGTTCAAGAAATCTTCATCTTCTCCTTGATCGAGTAAGTCAAAGTTTTCTCAGATCAGATCTACCAAGTCTGCTTCAACAATTTCTTAAAAAGCCGCATAGTTCAAGAAGAAGACCTAGATATAAATTTTTCCAGATCTGAGACAAATCTCTGTTTGTATTTCAAATCTCTTTATAATTTTGTAGGAGATTATTCCCCGAGTGTAGGAGCGTTGTTCTCCGAGTTGTATGAAGTTTTCATCTTCCGAGTGTAGATCCATTTGGATCGAGATTGTAGGAACTTGGTTCCGAGGCGTAGGATTGGTTTTCAATCCGAGATAGTGGAGTAGACGAGTCTAGTGATTTACTAGATCGGTGAGGGAAAGTGGACACACCCAAGGTTGGGGAACCACTATAAATCTTTTTGTCGTCTGTGATTGCTTGATTGTTTGTGCTAGTTCGTTAAAATTTTTATTCCGCAAATAGACGCAATTTTCACCTATTCACCCCCTCTAGGTGATTTAGGTTGACAACTTAACATTTTCAGCGACTTTCCCCTAGTCGCGACCACCGGAATTACACCCTCCTACCCTTGACACGAATAATTTAGAGTATCTTCCTCTTCTACCCTGTGACGAATGTGCGAGAATGTTCGAGGAAGCAGGAGCCTTTTGGAAGCGAGCATCAGATGGAGCAAGAGGAGATGACTGCAAGGGAGGCAATAATGACAGGGGGTTACTTGTCGAAGGCTGCGACGAGCGTGTCATAGCTCCCTATTGTGTGGTCCTCTTTACAGGAATTTCCTTATTTCTCGCACCAGGGACTTGTTTCTAAGGGAGTTACCGATTAACGCTGATTCTAAGGGAGTGACCAGGTCGCAACTTTTATTGGGATTCAGGAGCGACCAATGGAGCTGATCGCGGAGGAGGCACAGATAAATTCTCGCCAGAAGCCTCAGTATTCGGCGGTGGAACTGCGAGTAGCAAAAAGCTGTCAGCAATATCAGGAAAACCTAAAAGTGGCGACTATATGAAGTGTGCAATGGCAAGGTTCTAACTTCGCGAAGCAGCGCAATCTGATTTCATCTGGGTTTGGGGCCCAACAAGGTATGTCAGAGGAGGAGAATGCGGTAGAGGAAGGCGAGAAGACTCAGGAGCATGTTGTTCAGCATCATCGTCAAGACCTAGTTTATCGAGCATTTGTCAAGTTTCGACAGGAATCTCTGGATTGTCAACCGGAGTAGCGACATCTTCAACACCAATCTACAGATTCTTCTTCTTGTAAGCAAGCGTTTTCCTCTTCAGCGACTTTTTTATGTGGAGGGAGCTCTGCAGCATCATCACCCTCTCGGGCTCTTCGAAGTTTTACGCTCCAGGAATCCGGCCAAATCAGCAATGCTCTCCTTGTATACTTTCTCGACATTCAACAACATCTTGTGTAAGTTCGGAAGGTGTGCATCAAAAATGAGCCACCCCCTCTATTTATAGGGGTCAGGAGCTAGCGAGAGACCACGAGTAGTCCATATACTAGTTGGTAGTAGCTCTCTGGATAAGTGTTTGATGTTTCTTTCCGAGCTCCTACATCACCCGCACAGAATAGGGATTGTGCATAACCCATATTCGTCGAGGGGCCCGCTTAAACCCATGTCAGCAAAGGGTCAAAGTCAACAGGTCAATGCAAGAGTCAAAGTTAGCACTCAAGACAGAAGAAGTCTCAGACGAGTATAACGAGCACCCCTTCCATACTTGCTAGGTAGGCGACCAAGATAGATACTCGCCCTAAACAGGCGAACTCTTTTGAAGTCGCATGGTCGCTAGGTGGGGGTTGAGCTATAAAAAGATCCCCCATGGATTATTTGCCAATAAATAGGATCTCAGGGGTACAAGATTGGGGACTTTTGCGTGATCTTTGGAATCTCGTTTTTGAAGATCTAAGCTGCAAAATAATGATCATCCTACATAGTCGACATCTTGAGATAGTCGTCATGCTTGTGTTCCTCTTGTACCCTGCTCATCCATTTTTGGTTGTAGAAAGGAAGTTCCTTCTAAACTTCTGGGTACGTGGTGAGACCTCCCTGTCGCAGCGTCTGGGGTCCTCTAATGTTTCCTTCATCTCCTAGTTCTTGCCCGTCAACCCCGATTACAAGATCAGTAACATTAAGCTGCATTGATCCGAATTTTGGAGTAAGGAATTTTCCCGACTTCAACACTAAGCACTTTTTGTAATGACCTTTTAGCACGCAGCTTGAAAGGATGATCTCCAGCACCCCCAACACACAACTTGAAAGGGGCCTTAGCTTGTCTACAAATCGTACACCCCAACCCTCTCCATGGACCGTCTCACACGGCGCATCTGCCAACTGGTGGATTGTTGGAGGTCGCAACATCCCTTTGATGAAGGAAACTCAAGTTAAGTATGCAGCGTAGGGAATTCCTAGTTAGGAGGTCACCCATCCTGCCACTACTCACGCCCAACCACGTTTAGCAATGAAGTTTCTTCCCTACTCGTCACCAATTGAGCTGTCTACATGTATAAATACGTCAAAAATTTCAGACCAATATTTCGAAAAGGAGCCCAACTTTGGAACTGGGCCAATCTCATTGACAAAAATCCTAACATATTACGAGAGGAACGGGAAGGACAGTTCGGAACGTCGTGAGACAGTTAATTAATTAATTTAGAAATATCTTACTAAATAATTTTCAGGAAATTCAAATGTCTAACATGTTAATTAGGAAAAAAATCTATGCTTACCACATACGAAAATATCTAAAGAAATTTAAATGCATTCATTTTTTTCCACATTTAATATTCTTCAGATATTAGCATAGATTTTTTTTTTCTAATTAACATGTTAGATATTTGAATTTTCCGAAAAATATTAGTGAGATATTTCTAACATGTTAGATATTTCTAATTCCTAACTGGGAATTCCCTTCATACTTAACTTGAGTTTCCTTCATCAAAGTAATACTACCGTCTGAGACGGTCCATGGAGAGAGTTGGAGCGTACGGTCCGCAGAATAACCGAGACATCACCTTTCGAGTTGTGTGTTGAGGGTGTTGACGATCGTCCTTTAATAATCTATTCAAAGCCGACCAAAATTCTTTTTTGCATAAATATTTTCTTTAAATTTAAAAATCCAAAATAGTGGGAGCCGAGTCGCTCAACTGCAACTCGGTCATATCATCTCCTCAAAAAACACGGCCATCCTAATTAAGTAATTATATTAATTGGATTAACGTCTAATTTTTTCTGTCTAAAAATACCGTTGAACTAAGACTCCTCGTCGGAAACCGCTGACAAAGTCCTCTAAATCATTACTCTTCCTCTTAGTATAAATGCATCGTCTTCTCCCCTTCTTTTCAGCAAGAAATCCTCTCTCTCTCTCTCTCTCTCTGTTTCTCTCCCTGTAATACGACCGAGAGACAGAGCAGAGCAACTACACAAGATGTGCTTCGAGGCTTCGGCAATGGCTTCCACTGCGGGATCGCTGCAGAGTTCTTCGTCCTTCAGCGCAGACACCATGCAGTTTCTGATATCTCCCCGAAATATCAAAAGATTTGATCACCGTGACGAGAAATGCGGAGATCCGGCGGCGTCGAGAGAGCAGAACAATTTGGGGCTCGTTGACTACGACTCCCTTCCGGAATTCCTGAAGCACAACGAGTTCATAGTCAACTACTACCGCTCTGAATGGCCCCTCAGAGAAACTCTTCTCAGCCTCTTCTCCATCCACAATGAGACCCTCAACGTCTGGACGTAAGATTAATCTCTCATTGTTAATAACATTTTTGATCTTTAGCAACACTTATTTATAAAAAAAAGTTCTTTTTTCAACTGTTATTGCAGGCATCTCATTGGTTTCTTTATTTTCCTCGTTCTCGCCGGCTACGCCGCCTCCATTTTCCCGGTCGGCGGCGCCGCGACCGGCATTAACGACAACCCAATGATGGAGCAGATCCGCTCGGGCAATTCGTCGATCATCTCCATCCCCTTCCACGATATGTTCTTCGTGCCCACTTATCAAACCCCCATCCCAAACACTCCCCTAACGTCCCGCCTCTCTCGCTGGCCGTTCTACATTTACCTCGCCGGCGCCATGTTCTGCCTTCTCATGAGCAGCGCCTGCCATCTCCTCTCCTGCCATTCCGCAAGAACGAGCTATGTCATGCTCCGTCTCGACTTTGCCGGAATCTCCGGCCTCATCGTCTCCTCCTTCTACCCGCTCGTTTACTACACCTTCGCCTGCCACCCCTTCTTCCGCAACGTCTACCTCTGCTCCATCACCGTCTTCGGCCTCGCCACCATAGTCATTTCGCTCGTGCCCGTGTTTGACTCGCCGCAGTTCCGGCCAGTTCGGGCCGTGCTCTTCGCATGCATGGCGGCTTCCGGGATCGTGCCCATCGCGCACAAAATGCTGGCTTTCGGCCACCGGCCGGAGGCGGTGCTCACTACGGGATATGAGGCGGTGATGGCGATGTTTTATGGGCTTGGGGTGGTGGTTTACGCCCTCAGGGTGCCGGAGAGGTGGCTTCCGGGAAAATTCGACCTCGCCGGACATAGTCATCAGCTGTTTCACGTGCTGGTGGTTGCCGGAGCTTACACGCACTATCTTGCCAGCGTGGTGTATCTCGGCTGGAGAGAGGCGGAGGGCTGCTGATGGTTTCCCATATGGACCAAAACAATTTGCATAATTTTTTGATAATTCTGTTCAAAAATTAATGTAAACTATCAATTATGATTGTTTTTTTTTATTTTGATGAAAAAATGGAAAAAAATAATATTTGTTTTTTTTGAGTAGAGAGTTTTATTCGTTCAGATTTGGAGGCGTTGAATTTGAAGAGTCATTGTTGCACAGAAGACGAGTGGTTTTGCGTGGTCAAAATTGACTGCTTAGAATAAGACTTCGCTTCACTAATATGTATATTATATACACATTTATTCACACGAATGATTTAACTAACATCCAAAGAAAATGAAGAAAAAATTCAAGCAAAAACAATAATAATAAGAACATATTTTTTTGTGATTTGAAAAATCTGACTTATCCATAGATATATAGGGCTTAATCGTTTGGACCGTTTTCATATTAGGTTTTTGTATTAAAGAAAATCTGACTTATCTGACTTATCCCTAAACACACTTATATAATGAAGTTTTTAATGTCGGCAAACAATCATTATGGGAGCTGTGTAAGTTTAGTATTAAAAACAATAAATTTATGATTAAATTCACCAATGTGGAATATTTGTAGGAGCAGAAAATTCAAATAAGAAAAAAAACAAACAAATGAAAATAAATCAGCTACTACAGATGTGAACTTGCACCAACACAACAAAGAAACTAAAAACCAATATAAATCTATCTGAACACAGAAATTTGAAGTAGTCTTGGTGAGCATGGAGAGTTGGTTACACGCATGAATAAAATGCTTACAAATTACATATTATAAAAGACATGTTGGGAATTAAGAAAAAGACATGCTGAGAATTACATATTATCAAAATCATACATATCCAAGGTTTATATTAGCAGTACAAAAGTTTCTTAAACACAAAAAATAACCGTCCAACCCTTAAAATTAGTGATATCATAGTTCTTTATCGAGTTGTGCGCGCAACCTACTCCTCCTAACAAGCTCTGGCATAACTAAGAAGATCTTACGCTTCAGCTCGCTAGCGCACAACAAATTTATTGCCTTTATGAGATTAGCCTCCGAAAGGTCTGGCATAGCTGTCAATCCCGCATACATTCTCTCAACAATTCTCTTTTCTCGTGCTGGTGGGCCACCGATGTTGTTTGCAAGATGAGTGACGGTCGCTGCTATCATATCAATAGTTGATGTTTTCTTCACCTTTTTCTTCCTTAGATGGCTTGCCACTACATCATCATCATCATCATCAGGAATATGCTCCACTTCGACATCAGCTTCATTACATGCTTTCACCCCAGTCGTTACATTATCACTCGTTGCCCGGTCTGTCCCACATAGAGCTGCAAGCCCCCCCCCCCCCCCCCAATTTACAATCACTGGACTATCCTTATAATGCTTCAGATATGGATGTTGAAAGATAATACTATGGGTAGTTAATAACCTAGAGGGGGGGTGAATATGTGTCTTTAAATTTTTTTGTCAATTAGATTAACTGTTCAACAGATTTTGTAAATATACTTTCACTAGATCACAACACATGCAATTCTCAGAACACAACACATACAATTCTCAGAACACAACAGAAGCACATGCAATCCATAGAGTACATAACAATTTTATAGTAGTTCTCCTATCTAGGGTACATCCATTTTCTCCCTTCTTCCTCACTAGCAATGTGCTAGATAAGGTTATATCTCCTCTTCTTCAACTCAGATAAAAAGATCTTACCGTCTCATTTTCTGTTAAGAAACCTACACTCAGATCAAAGGTCCTACCTAAGAGATTCACCCAATCTCCTACCTCAGGTCCCTCAAGAACCCTACCTTAGCATTTATAACACAGGCTTACAACTCAGTGATCCCACACAAATCACCTACCTCAGGTCCTTCAAGAATCATACCTCAGTCTTTATAAATTAGGCTTACAACTTAGAGAATTACTCTCCTACTCACTTAGATCTAAAAATAGATCTTACAAAATAAAGAGGTAAATATATTCAGAAAACAAATCTGTAATCAGACTTATCTGAAAGAATTCAGATTCTTCAATTCAGCTGCAAAGAACCAAATCTTGATGAATAATCTGGCTAAAAAGATACTTCTTTGGATCTGCAATCTTCTTGATGATCGGCTTGATTTCCTTGAAGAATTTGTAGAACAGATCCACTTGAATCTTCTGATCACTTGATGAAAGGATCTGAAGATCTTCTTGAAGACCTCCGTCTTCCTTCTTCTCCTTGGAGTTGTCGTCCTCCCCTGACTTGGAAGAAAATAGAATGAGAGAATTTTTCTGATTTTCAGATCACTACTTTCTGTGAAGACAACCCCTCTATTTATAGCCTTTGTGGATTGCTGGTTTCTGATTGATGACATCAACATGTGACATCATACTTCAAATTCTTCTTTAAACGGTTTTTGTTGAGATATCACGTTAATTACAATAGCTGATGTGACATTTCTTACTTGTCTTGACACTTCTATGTTAACTCTGCACATCTTTAGAAACATAAGTGTCGATGTCCAAAGTGTCCCGACACTTCTATGTTAACTCTGCACATCTCCAGCTGGACCGGTCCGGTTCTGTTTTTTGTTTTTATTATATATATATTAACTTGCACAGGGAGAGAGGTAAGAACAGAACAATAAGCCTGATTTTATTTTCCTAAACCTAAACCAAGCAGAGGGCGGCGGCAAGAACGGAAGAGGGAGAGTAGCAGCGATCGAGCGAGCGGCGGACTCTTCTTCTCCGGCGACGACGGATTCGGGACGGGATTGGCGGCGGAGGACCGGCAGCGGAAAATCCCGATCTCGGGCTCTTCTTCTCCGGCGGTAAGGAGGAAGAGGAGCGGCGGCACAGGAGGAAGGGGCGAGCGACGTGCTAGGGATCTTGGCTCGTCTTCTCCGGCGGCAAGGAGGTAGACGGGGCGGCGGCTTCAAGAGCATCTTGCGGCGGTTCTTCTTCTCCGGCGACATCAAGGAAGAAGAGGCAGACCGGCCCTTCTTCTCCAGCGGCGGCAGATCGGGAACGGCGCCATCTTGGCGCGTCTTCTCCGGTGGCAAGGAGGAAGATGGGGCGGCGCCTTCTTGGGTTCTTCTCCGGGTTCTCCGGCGACAGCGGTAGATCGAGCGGCGACAAGCAGAGGTAGATCCTGCAGGCGAGCGGTGGTCGACGGAGGCGGCGGAAGATTGATCGGAGTTCCGATCTAGTGCACGGCAGCGGCATCGGCTCCATCTCCGGTATAGGAGAGGGGAGATCCACGGCAGTGGCGGGTGCGGGTTTCTTCCTTCGGCGGCTCCAGCGATCCAGCGGCGGCGGCGACTCCGACGGTGAAAGAGAGCATAAGGCTGCGGTTCCTTCATCTTGAAGAGGGTAGCGGCTTTCTTGGCCGGACGGCGGCAGCGTGCTAGGGGAGTTTTCTTCCCTCCTTTCTTTTTGTTCTTGTTTTTCCTATTATAGGCTAGTGTCGATCCGTGGAGGATCGTTGAGTGCATTGCGTTGTAATCGAACCTCTATTTTGTTTAGTGGATCTAGCGCGCTCTCCCCGTGGACGTAGGAGCTTAACTCCGAACCACGTATATCTCTTGTCGTCTGTGTTATTTTTTCTGTGTTTTGGAAACTCGAACTAGTATCCTTCCGAGAATTGATTAGTGCGCGCCATTATTTGCTTTGTAATTCGCTTCCGTTGCTATTGTCCGCGACGAGTTCCGTACTCGCGGGCCGGTGCCAATTGCACAATAATGGGCAACCCACATACATAAACAAAACCATACATCAAATACATATTTGTGTATATCATTGAGTTGAAAGGGCTTTTGACATCCTCAAGCTGTAAAGTTGTTTCTTTACATACAGCTTATTCGTGAGGGATTTTGACATATAAAGCTCCTCCAACTTCTTCCACAGATCCACTGTAGTCTCAGCATCGACTACATTATACATAACCTCATCGGCCAAGCACAACTGGATTGTGCTGATGGCCTTCAGATCTAGCTCATCCCACTCGTCGTCCTTCTTCCCAAACTTCTCCTTTTCAAGGAGAGCCTTATGAAGACCTTGCTGGACGAGAACCGCTTTGGCCTGTTTCTTCCACAGACCAAAGTCAATTTTGTCGTCGTACTTGGGGACTTCAAATTTCGCTGTCATTATTGCTCACCGGGGTCCGAAGGGTCGAACCTCCCTTTGATACCAATTGTTGTGAAATTGGAACCGAATCCAAGCAAGCACAATCAAATGACAAAATAATTACGTGGTTCAGAGTTTGGGCTCCTACGTCCACGGGGAGAGCGCGCTAGAAAGATCCACTAAAACTGATGAGTTTACAAGATACAACAAGAGAAAACAGAAAACACTGAAAAACACTGTCTATCTTCCCCGCTGGAATCACCGCCTGCATCCGCCGCCTGATGCCGATCCCGCCTGGATCAGCCATCTGAGGTCGCCGAACGCCTGGAGTCAACTTATGGAGGCCGGCCGGATGTCACCTCGCTTGAGGTGACCGGATGCGCCGTCTCCGTTAGCTCCGCCTGTATCGCCGCCTCTGCGCCTACTTCCATCGTCGCCGCGCCAGATTTCGTCGAACCTTTGGGGCCTACTGTTGGTGGCCGGCCGAATGTCGCCTCGCCTGAGATGACCGGATGCGCCGCAACTTTGCGCGCCAGATGCCGCCGCTTGCTGTCGCCGTTCGCCGGAAGAACCACGTGAAAAGCTCAAAACTCTCCCTCTCTGAATTCTCACTAGTGCTGTATATTACCGAATAATCTAATGGCTAAGGAAGGCTGACCCCTATTTATAATAGGATCAAGAGTCATCAATATATAGAGATGAACACATATGGAGGGAGTTGTCAAAACATGGCTCAACCAAATAGGAAGAACATCCCCTAGATTATATCCCCCCCCATAAAGCATTTTCATGTTTAGGACTTCCCCAAAACAGGAATAAAAAAAAGGGCACAGATCGGTGAGGTGGCACAATCTCAACAGGATCACTCCTGAGTTTCGTCTCCTTCGCGGATTCACCCGCCGAATGCAATCTCGTGTCCTAACCACGCCCATCGCCGGTGACCTTTCCGTCTCCATCGTCGTTGTCCTAGCCTTCAACGTCTAGTGTCGTTTCCTTCACTTGCAGATCGAGTCATATAATTATATATATGATCTTGGCGTCGAGTGCTCTCAAAGTCATGATCTTGACATTGAGAGCACTCGACGACAAGACTTTGAAATGCTACTGGCGTCGAGTGCTCTCAGCGCCAAGATCTTGACGTGGAGTACTCTCAACGCCAAGATCGGCCAAGATCTTGGCGTTAAGAGCACTCGACGCCAAGACTTTGGAGTGTTGCTGACGTCGAGTGCTCTCAGCGCCAAGATCTTGGCGTTGAGTACTTTCAACGCCAAGATCTTGGCGTTGAGTACTATCAACGCCAAGATCTTGGCTTTGAGTACTATCAACGCCAAGATCTTGGCTTTGAGAGCACTCAACGCCATTTATCCTTGTTTGGCGTCGAGCGATCTTGGCATAGCTTGTGCGGAGGCGGCCGAAGCCCGCCTCGATGCGGCCGAAGCCAGCCCGAGAGCTTCGACCACGGGCGTAGCCCGTGCGAAGATTTGCCCGCTCGATGCTCTCGAGCGGCCTTCGGCCGCATCAGGCGGGCTTCGCCCGTGCATGGTTTCGCCCGCCCTCCGGCAGGCTTCGCCCGCCCCCCCGACAGGCTTCGTTAAAATATTATATATATTTTTAAATTTTATTATGTTTCATTTTTTAAAATTATTTTATATATATTTTTTGAAAGAATTTAAGTATATTTAAATATATAATTATGTTGTCTACGTCCGTGCTCGATTTCGCCCGCCCCCGGCGGGTTTCGTTAAATTATTATATGTATTTTTAATTTTACTGTTCCTTCATCCGCCGCCCTCTCTTGCATCCCGCTGCCGCCGGCCCCCGCCGGCGGGTTCGCCGGACCCGTCGGGAGTCTTCCGGCGGCCGGCGGGCAGGGCCACCGCCGGCGAACCTGTCGGGACGCTTCCGGCGGGCAGGGTCACCGCCAGCGGTGGCCCTGCCCGCCGGCCGCCGGAAGACTCCCGACGGATCCGGCGAACCCGCCGGCGGGGGTCGGACATGCTGCCGGGGGGCTCTGCCGTCGGCTGCAGTGAAAGTTTTATTAATTTTTTTTAAAAAAAACCTCAAGTGGGGACGGATATGGGCACTTTAAAAGGCCAAATATCTTTATATAATGACCAAAAAAACCAGTGTCATTTCACTGCATGAATGTCTGTATATATATATGTGTCATATATTCTCACACGTAGCTCCCGGAAGGGAAGTCGTGACCGAAGCCAAATGTTCATCTCCAACCGCCACGTGTTTCCAATCCCACGCCGTCTTCCGGCTTTCGCACACCTCCTCCCCTAAAGCCCCGCCACCATTTCCTCGCCGCCCGCCAACCAATCCCGGCCTCCTCGAGCAAACCGCAAACTTCGACTACTAACCGCGCTCGCATGAGTAACTCCCATCGCACGTGTCCACCTCTCACTCGCCACTACCGCCTCCGACCCACCCCCCTCTCTGATCCCGCCGTACCAAATCTCCCCTCCCCCTTCCCTCACACGTGTCACCACGCTTCACTACACGTACCCAATCACCCTTCACACGCGCCAAGCCCTTCTCCCCCTGCGAAAAACCATCAAAACCCACCGCCACTCCCCTCATTCTCCGACGCCATTGCCCTTCGCCGCCATGTACGAGCCCGTCGACGTCGCCAAGACCCACGAAATCCTGGCCCGATTCCGGCCCATCGCCCCGAAGCCCCAAATCCCTCACGCCCAAATCGCCGCCCCCGCGCCCCAACTCCGCCCCCACCCCTCCCGCGCCCGCAAGCGCGGTCGCACCGCCGCCGACAAACGCCAAAAGGCGTCGGAGTCACTGGCGGCATCATCCTCATCCTTCCTCTTCTCACTTCCCCGCCCTAATTCATCGAGGGATTCGCAGCCGCTCGTGGAGCGCGATCTTCTTCGAAACCTGCAGGCGCCGAAGATCATCTCCCCCCGACCCGTCAGGCCCGTGGGATCCAGCATCAGCGTGGGCGTGATCAGCGAGGGAGCCGCCGGATCGCCGGCTCCAGCAGCTCCCAAGAGGCCGGAGGAGGTGGAAGACGAGGTGGAGTCGGACGCGCTGCCGGCCGTCGTATCCGACGGGAACAACCGGGTGCGGATGGCGAACTCGGCGTACAAGGAGATGGTGGGTCAGCCGGAGTGCGTGTGGCTGGACTCCATGGTGGGTCATGAACGGGGCATCATCGGACACCAGCCCTGTTCGAGGAGGAGGAGGATCAATGGGGAGGTGATACTGGATTTCTCAGGCGAGGGGCGGGCGCCGCCTCTGGCGTCGTTAATGGAGGGGTTTTCTTGCAGGGCGAAGATTGAGTGGGCATGCGAAGGTAGGAAGACATTGGTTGATGCGCCATGCGAAGTCATCAGAGTTTACTGCGAGTCCAAGGATTATCTCTTCGCATGGAGATTTCACATTGCTGAAGCCTGTAGAATTACTGATTCCGTCTCTTCACCATCGCCGTCATCATGATCATAACTCTCTCTCTCTCTCTCTCCCTCTCTCTCTCTCTCCTTTGTTCTTGCAGATCACTTCACTAATATATAGCTGCTAATACTTTTTTTTAAAAAAAAGAGCAGCAATTATGCAAAATGGGAATAGTTCAAACATCTTAAATAAATAAACCCTTCAAGTTCAATCTCGTCTTTTTTTTAACAAATTGGCTCGGTTTGGCAGAGCTCTTTTTTGCTCTGATGAACTTGTATAAAAACGCCACAGTCAAATAGTTTATGGCTCCGTTTGGCACGGTGGTGGCGGTTGCCGGTCGTGAACATGTGAGCTAAGGCTTTGTTTGGCGCAGTGTTTTTAGAGCAGCATGCGGCTGTTTTTAAAAATGCCACGCCAAAGAGCGAATTCAGCGCCACGAGTGGGAGAAGCCCCCGCTGTCTAATCTCGGAAATGGAGCGATTAGGAGTCTTGATGGAATCACGGATATGCACAATTCGCGATTCTCGCCGTTCCTCGACCAAATGCCGCCCTAAACTCTTTTGAGATGCTGCCAGATAGCCGCTGCCGTGATCCCCGCCAACGCGAGAGCGGCCATGTTCTTCTTCTCAGTTCCAGTTTGACCGGAGCAGACTGAAATCAATCTTTTTACCATTCCAACAGCCCTATTTTCAGAGTTCGTTGTAAACCTCTGTGTTCCTGACAACCCGAGAGCGTCCATATTCTTCTTGTCTGTTCGAGACGGCTGCAGCCATGAGAAGCCCCACCACTGCTTTCTCCGGCGTTGTAATCCTCCGGCCATCTTATAATATATATAATAGCTGTAATATAAATTTTCCTCTTGGCCGGAATAATTAGCTAGAGCACCAGTCTTCCTGCTGAGTGATTGTTCTTTCACTTCTTCCAATTTCAAAGTTTTGCTTTTTAAATTAGGTTAAAATAAAATTTCAAACAGCATTACAAACGTAGTTCTTTCAAATAGTTTCACAA
This sequence comes from Platanthera zijinensis, assembly GCA_039513925.1. Classification (NCBI taxonomy): domain Eukaryota; kingdom Viridiplantae; phylum Streptophyta; class Magnoliopsida; order Asparagales; family Orchidaceae; genus Platanthera; species Platanthera zijinensis. The sequence goes on from CM077094.1 coordinate 166,008,327, forward strand.
ATTTTATTACCGCTCTACTAAACAGTTGATTATTCTACTACTAATTATCCAGTGACCCCCATCATACCAAACAGAGCCTAAATTGTCATTTGTTAACGCCCACTTAAGGAACTTCACCCACTTTTATGTTTAAACCGATGAAATTCCTTAAGTGGGTGTTAACAAATGACAATTTAACCTACATGTTCACCACTACTACCGCTGCCACGGAGTCATAACTATCGCGTTCATGGCCGCCACCAGCGCCGCCGCCAAACAAACGCCCACTTAAGGAACTTCACCCACTTTTATGTTTAAACCGATGAAATTCCTTAAGTGAGTGTTAATAAATGACAATTTAACCGTTGTTCACCACTACTACCACTGCCAAACGGAGTCATAACTATCGCGTTCATGACCGCCACCAGCGCCGCCGCCAAACGAAGCAAATAGTTCGACAGCTTTCATAGTCAATCGGGTGAAAATATAAACACGAGTAAATAGAAAAACTAAAGTTGAGTAAATAATATAAACATTATGGAAAATAAAACTTTCTTTAATGTTATAACAATAAATATATATTCTCGATATCACACAGAGTGGGTGAATCAAGCTCTTCTCGGTGAATCAAACTCTCCAGCAGATCCATGAAATAATTCAGAAATAATTTTCCCTTTTGGAAGACACGGGAGCGAAACAATCAACATATTTCTATCGGAAGACCAAAGGGATTCTTCCGATGTCTCATTTCTGGGTACAATGGAATTCATAGGTATAGGAAGAAGCCCCATCAAATAGAGATTTTTTCTTTCGACCATCTTTTGATTGTTAATACGAGATATTTAAGGACAACTAGCTACTACAAGCAGTACTACACCTTTGATCGTGAAATATCGATTGCTTGTGATACCCCGTGAATCACGTGAAAATAGGATACTCCAAATTCGGGGTGAAAGAATTTCATAAAACGTTTTTAGTGGAAAAGAGGTGAGTGAAGAGCTCTCGGGCACCGCCGGAGCTTTTGCTCTCCATCGGGGCCGCCACCTGAAACCCTCCCGGAGAGGATCGTCACTTCCTCTTGGTGAGGTGCGGTCCTCCACAGAGCCTAGAGGCCTCGGGTTCCCTCCATGCAGATTTTATGGCGAGGAAGAGGCGAGGTGGCGGCTCGCCGGCTTGTCTTCCTCAGCTCCGGCAAGGCTCCACTCTAGCGGACTTAGCTTGATGGGGGAGAGGGGTGGAACTCTTCCCGTTGGTCCCTTCTCTGAAGAGGAAGGGCCTTTATATAGAGTGGCCCAGACACCTCCCTCCCCTTCCTCTCCCTTCTTGGCCAAGCATAGGACATGGTTGGCCCAACCATGGTTGGCCCAACCATGGTTGGGTTGAGGTGAAAGCTGGCAGCTTCTCATTGGTGGGAGTGTGCATGCTAAGGGTAGACTTGGTTGGATTGACCAATGAGGGCTCACCTCTTGGATGTGTGCATGTTTTCTTTTTGATTTGAATGGAGGAGATTAACCGGGGGGAAAGAGAGAGAAAGAGCTAGATCAGGCAAGGTTTAGCCATGGAATTTGAGTATGCTGACAGCCAGTCAGAGGGGAGCATGCTGATTTTGATTTTGTTTGAGTGGGAGGGGGTGAGTGGCTTAAGTGGATCTTAAAATTCTACTTTTAAGGTGTTTTGACCAAAGTCAACCCTAAATAGGTCTCTCATGCATGTCAAAGTTCATATAGGTTCGAGTAATCGAGTGTCGAGTCGTCATTGTGGCGAATAAGTTAAAATCAAGTGTTCATGTTTCCCTGAACATCGTATAATTTTACGAGCAATATTTTTATGTACTTGATCAAACGACGTCAAAATCCAGCAAAACAAGTCTCATTGCACTTATACTGACGGTACAGTCTAATGAGACTGACAGAGGTCAATTCAGAGCTCGTTTGCCCATCATTTTAAAATGGCATTCTAGCGGGGCATCACGTTGTTCAAAATAGTCATTTTCTCCAAACAAGCTCGGATCGAGATGAAACAAGAGCCGGTGCACTCATATTGACTATACAAATTCAATGCATCTGACGGAAGTCGGTTCAGATCACGTATGCTCAATATTTTTGCACGTTACGATACTCAAAATGGTCATTTTTCACTAAACGATCTCAGATCGAGACAAAATGAGTACCGATGCACTTTTATCGACTATATGAGTCTAATGCATCTAACGGAAGTCGATTCAGAGCACGTATGCACAATATTTTAGCACGTTATCCTTAACCATGTAGCGTAGGCCGGGTCGTAGTTTACCAGGACCCGGTCCAAATTCTCTCCTCGTGTTCTATTGAACCAACTAGACCCCCTTATAGAAGGCGGGATGTTACACTTTGCACTGGGCGGCCTTGAGCCATAGCTCCAAAATCTTATTGCTCAGTACTTTGACTTGATGCTGGGTCTCGAGCAATCTCCACGTGGTGTAGTGGCCTAGCTCGGTAGCTCGCGGGAGCAAGCAAGCAATCTGGTTCGTGAGTTCTTCTGCATCGGCATCCGGCAACGACTCGGGATCTGCGCGACCATAAAGAGTGAAGACGACATCATACGCCTCACACTTGTCCTCCCAATCTTCCAACCAGGCGGGTAAGTTAGTGCTCAAAGTCACCTTGTGCTCGCCCTCATCCCTGGTTACCAGTGGTCGACCATAGACATCCTGACCATTGCGTCCAAATCCATAGTTCAGATGGAGGTAGGGATCGCTGACCTAAGAAGGATCGTCCTTCTCGTCCATGCTCTCGTGGGAGACCTTTGCCTTCTTCCTCGCAGGCTTCTGGGACTTATACTTATCCTTCCCCTTGTCCTGCCTCTTTTGCGAGGAACCTCCCTTCTCGTCAGGTCGCTATTGACTTTCAGTGCTCGTAGGCGGGTTGCTCGAAGGTTCCGGAACTTTCTCGACGTCGGCAAGCGGATTTACAGAGCTATGGAGAGAAGCCACGACCTCATTAGCCAGCGGGGGGGGGGGGGGGGGTCTCGCGAAAAATGTGGGAAGATGCAACAAAGAAAGAGATCAGTTAGTCGCCACGACAAGCGAGATACATACCAAAGGGAGCGGGTATGGGAGAAGCTCGCTCAAATATTCATCTTCACCGTGAAGCTTACCCCAGTTGATTGACATGAAGTCGTTATCTGACAACATAGAACTTGCAACCTCGAAAAGCTTCGACAAGGTGCTCTCTAGGCCCCTCTAGAAGAGGTGACAGGAATGTCTCCACTGATGGCTGCTGCGGTTGGCAAGGAACTCCTTAGAAGTCGTCGCTGACGATAACAGGCCACTCACTTCAGCGATGAACCTTGTTAGCTGTGCCGACTAATGCGCAGATGCAACTGCTCAAGTAGATGACGCCCTTGCTAGTCACGACGAACACGAAGATCTTTCGAAAGTCGAAAAGATCGAAGGAGATCTTCTTAGATCGCAGGAAACAGATAAATCCCCCGATCATCGCCATGTCGTTCGGGTTGATCTGAGTTGAGACTATGCTGAAGTACTTAAGTATTGTGCGAATAGAAATATAGAAACCGGAAAGTGGAGTAATGGAATTTTATTATCCAAAAAACTGAGTATTACAAAGGTATAGCCTCCCTTATATAGAATGGAGGAGATGGGAGAGAATGCAAACACCCAATGTGGGACTAAATACACAAATACATCATCTACAAAGCTAACCGCCAATCCGTCCAGGAGACCGCCTAACCGTGCGGTTAGTAGGCACTAACCGTGCGGTTAGTATGCACTAACCGCCCGGTCACCACCAGAGAACACGCCGCCGATCCATCCAGGAGACCGCCTAACCGTGCGGTTAGTAGACACTAACCGCCCGGTCACCACCAGAGAACATGCCGCCGACCACCGAGATCCCAGAGATTAGCCGGCTGACCGCCCGGCTACCAAACTGCCAGTCTTAGCCGCCTGTTCGCCCAGGTCTATACAGCAACACTCCCCCTCAAGCTGGAGCATAGATGTCAATCATGCCTAGCTTGCTGCAAATGTGGAAGAAAGAGGCGGACACAGGTTTTGTGAATATATCTGTCAGCTCTTTCTCCGAGGTAACAAACGGAGTGCAAATCTGGTTCTTCAACACTTCTTCTCGAATGAAGTGACAATCAACCTCTATGTGCTTTGTTCGCTCATGGAAGACCGGATTTTTAGAAATGTAGATCGCAGCCTTGTTGTCGCAGAACATGGGAAGAGGATAGTTGTAGACCTCTCCTAGATCCAGCATGAGAGCCCGCAACCATTTTAACTCACACGTGGTTGATGTCATGCTACGATACTCTGCTTCCGCACTAGACCTGGAGACGACTGACTGCTTCTTGCTCTTCCAGCTAACCAAGTTTCCTCCAACAAACGTGCAAAAGCTGGAAGTCGACTTGCGATCCCCTTTGTCGTCCGCATAGCTAGCGTCGGAGTACGCTTCGACTCTTAGGTGACCGTTTTTCTGAAAGAGAAGACCTTTCCCAGGTGCATACTTCACATACTCCAATATCCTTAGAGCGGATTGAAGATGACATTCCCTAGGCGACTGCATAAACTGGCTGACCTTTCCCACTGCATAGGAGATGTCTGGTCTGGTCACCGTAAGGTAGATGAGTTTGCCAACAAGACGCCGATACCTCGTAGTGTCCAATAGAGGTGGTGATTCGTCTGTCCATGTCTTGTCTTCTCCAGGAGCCATGGGACACCGGGCAGGTTTAGCACCCGTCAATCCTGCCTCTTTCAACAAATCAAGAGCATACTTCCGTTGGGAGAGAACCAAGGAACACGGTTTCCGAGAGATTTCAATTCCCAAGAAGTATTTTGGAGAACCCATATCCTTCGTGACTAGGTGTTGGCGGAGATGGACCTTCGTCAAGGCTACACCAGCTTGATCGTCGCCAGTAAGAAGAATATCGTCCACGTAAACAACTAGCACAACCAGACCCGAAGATGTCTTGCGAATGAACAAGGAGTGATCAGCCGAACTCCTGGTGAAACCGATAGCCCCAACGATGCTACTGAACTTATCGAACCACGCCCTAGGACTCTGCTTTAGGCCATAGATGGCCTTCTTCAACCGGCATACTTGAGTCTCCCCCTGAGCAACATACCCAGGAGGTTGCTCCATGTAGACGTCCTCGTGAAGGTCACCATAGAGGAAGGCATTCTTGACGTCCAACTGCGAAATAGGCCAATCCTTGTTGACCGCCACCGATAAAAGGACCCGAATAGTGCTGAGGCGAGCAACTGGCGAGAACGTGTCAAAGTAATCAACACCATAGGTCTGAGTAAACCCTTTTGCAACAAGACGGGCTTTGTACCGGTCCACACTGCCATCTGGACGGAACTTGATGACAAACACCCAGCGACAACCAACCACATCCGTGCCAAAAGGAGGAGGCACAAGGGTCCAAGTGCCCCGATCAGAGAGAGTAGCAATCTCGTCATCCATGGCAGCCTTCCAGTGAGGAATATCAAGGGCTTCCTAGTATGTGCGAGGTGTGGTAGTCGCTGAGATGGCTAGGGCGAAGTCCCTGCGAGAAGGTGTTAGCCAATCATAAGAAATAACAGCTGCCAGCGAGTGCTGGGTGCACGTCCGAACCCCTTTGCGAAGGGCAATGGACAGCTCCAGGTCCTCGAGTTCCGCAGTCACCGGTGCATCCGTGGCGGAGATAGCTGGCCCGGGAGAAGAGAGAGACGGCCGAGGGGACGAGGGAGAAGGATCATGATCAATAGAAGGAGCGGCTGGTAGAGGTGGTGATGGAGGAATCTCAAGAGGAGTGGATGTGGTGGAGAGAATGGGTGGAGAGGTCGAGTCGGTAGGAGGAAGAGGGAGGTTCGATCCATCGACCTGTGGGATGTCAGAAGAGAAGTAGGCGGCATTCTCAAAGAATGTCACATCCGCCGAGACGAACTGCTTGCGATGAACAGGGTCAAAACAGCAGTAACCTTTTTGAGTTGTAGAGTAACCCAAAAAAATACACTTCGTAGCACGAGGGGACAATTTGTCGCGAGTTGCGGCAGGGCTATGAACAAAGGCAGTGCACCCAAAAATACGGAGTGGTAAGGGAAAGGGATCCTTGGTGGGATAGAGGATGGAAAATGGGGTTTTGCCTTTGAGGACGGTAGAGGGAATGCGATTGATGAGGTAGCAGGAGATGAGGACCGCGTAGCCCCAATAGCTACGAGGAACCTGCATCTGCGTCATGAGAGTGCGAGCGACATCGAGGAGGTGACGGTTTTTACGTTCCGCCACCCCATTTTGCTGGGAGGTATAGACGCAGCTAGTTTGATGAATGATGCCATGTTGCGTACAGAAAGAGGCGAAATCACTACTCAGATACTCTTTTGTATTATCAGAGCGAAAATTTTTGACAGAAGCAGCAAATTGATTTTTAATCATATAATAAAATGACGTCCATACAGAAAAAAGTTCAGAGCGATCCTTTAATAGATACACCCACGTACATCTAGAATAATCATCAATAAAGGTTACAAAATAGGAACTCCCACGCCCGATGGTGAGGGTAGGGGAAGGTCCCCAAACATCAGAGTGAATAAGGTTGAACGGCTTGGAAGAGCCACGACCTTTCTTAGGAGGAAAGGGGGAACGGTGATGCTTGCCCAGTTGACAGGCATCACAGTTGAGAGGAGAGTCGTGCTGAGGTAGGTGAGGGAACAGTTGGTGGATGAGATGCGAGGGAGGATGCCCCAGGCGAAGGTGCCACTGAAGAAGATCTGTAGAAGCGGGAGAGAAGACGGAAAGTGCGGATACATCATCAAGGAAGTAGAGACCGCCCCTCTCAGTCCCAGTAGCAATCGTCCGCTTGGAGTCCGGGTCCTGAAACGAACAAGAAGAAGGAGTAAATGTTACCGAACACTGAAGTTGCTTGCAAAGAGAAGTAACTGACAATAAATTGCACGGAAACTTGGGCACATAAAGAGTATCCGCCAGGCGAAGTGACGGAGTAACTTGAACCATGCCCGTTCCATGCACCGGAGAGGGAGAACCATCCGCAACGAGAATAGGGGGCAACCGATCATGTGTTTCTAGGAGAGAAAAACACTGAGGATTGCCCGTCATATGGTTAGTGGCGCCAGAGTCGATTAGCCATTTACCTTGGGTAACCACATGGGCACTACCTGAAGTCGTGGCCACGGAGGCAGATGGCGGGGAAGAAGTAGGAGCATCACCAGCGGGACGAAGATGCGGATGCTTTGTCCAGCAGCGGTCAACCAAGTGTCCTGTGCGGCCACAATGAGTACAGAGGTAGCGAGAAGGGCCACGCCCGCCAGAGTGGTTACCACGACCACGAAATCCACCACGATGAGCCTGGTGGGCATAGGCATCCGGAGCCGGAGGAGCGGCAAGCAAGGGGCGTTGGAGCAGAGAGGTAACAGCGGCAATGCGGGCAGCAGTAGCATTCAGGGTAGGAGACTCAGCCTCTCCAAGAATTTGCTGCCGGATCATATCGTATGAGTCCGGAAGCCGCAGAAGGTAACAGACCACTAGGAGTTCCTGGAAGTGCTTCAGCTGAGTGGCCACATCTGCCGAGAGAGGACGATTTTGTAGAATCTCAGCTCCAAGGGCTTGGACCTGTTGGTAAGCTGCTGTTCGCCAACCAAGTACGAACCAGCGCATCATTCGCATCCCAGTCATTAAACTGGTCAGAGTCCGCAGGCGGAGGGTCATCGGTAAGATGATGATGCTTGCGCTGAGAGCGGAGAAGAAAAGTGAATGAGACACTCCAGTCGGGATAATTGGGCCCCAGAAGCTTAGAGACGGTGCCAAGATTCCCGGAAGCAGGAGGAGGAGGAGGAGGCGGTGGGACAACGACAGTAGATGAGGTGGAGCCATCAGAATTGGTCATCCTGGAAGAGAGGTCGCGCGGTTAAGAGGAGAGACCGGACGAGCAAAAGAAGGAAGAGGTCGCAGCGGTCACAATGAGACCAGCGGCAAGCAATGCCACGACCAAGTTGCGAAGCACAAGAAGAGAAGCCGCACGGTTAACAAGGGAAACCGGGCGGGAAGAAGAAGAAACTCGCAGCGGTCTTAGGGGAGACCCTGAGCGGCTAGAGAAGCCACGACCGAGCTGCGGTCAAGCAACGGGGAAGAAGATCGCACGACAAGACAGGTTGTGTGAGAACAAAAAGAATGCCCGCACAGGAGTTCGGGCGAGAAGAGAAGAAGAGACCGCGAGAGTTAATCGCGAGAAGCAACAGAGGATAGAGGAATCCACAGGAGAAGAGAGCTCGCGCGAGCTGAAAGACAGGCCGCGGCGAGTAGACAGAGGTCTCACGGACAGAGGAAAACGCAATCAGGAGGACTAGATCGGGTCCCTTTGATACCATGTGCGAATAGAAATATAGAAACCGCAAAGCGAGAGAATGCAAATACCCAATGTGGGACTAAATACACAAATACATCATCTACAAAGCTAACCGCCAATCCGTCTAGGAGACCGCCTAACCGTGCGGTTAGTAGGCACTAACCGCCCGGTCACCACCAGAGAACACGCCGCCGATCCATCCAGGAGACCGCCTAACCGTGCGGTTAGTAGGCACTAACCGCCCGGTCACCACCAGAGAACACGCCGCTGACCACCGAGATCCCAGAGATTAGCCGGCTGACCGCCCGGCTACCAAACCGCCAGTCTTAGCCGCCTGTCCGCCCAGGTCTATACAGCAACAAGTATCTGGTAGTACTCAGATCATAACATAAGTTATTGGTGTTGTCATTGTGATATGGAAGTGATCAAGTATGTAGTCTCACTGGCAACGCAGTATGAGCCTATCATGATCACACATAAGAACGTTTGGAGAAATTGGGAGATTGGCTTAGTATGATATGCTCATATGATGAGTTTAAAATACTTAGCCAACCAGACTTTTGAAGCGTCAAGTGTGTTTCGACCACTCAACGCTTTCATCGAGTCAAGTGTTGACTCGTAAAATGATGAGGTTGAGCGTGTTGAGTTTACTCAGCGATTTGTCGAGTCAAAGAGTTGATTCGTTGAGTATGACACTTAAGTGTTGAGTGTGTTAAGTATACTCAACGATTCGTTGAGTCAAAGAGTTGATTCGACGAGTCTGAGTCTCAGGCGTTGAGTGCGTTGAGTTCACTCAACGCTTTCGTCGAGTTAAAGATTGACTCGACAAATCTGGCACCTTAGCGTTGAGTACATTGAGTCCACTCAACGCCTTCGTCGAGTCAAGTGTTGATTTGACGGATTTGATACTGAGAGCGTTGAGGTGTTGAGTTCACTCAGCGTTGAGTTCACTCAATGTCATTCGTCGAATATCATATGAATAATCGACGATTCGTCGAGTATAGTTTGTATACTCGACGATTCATCGTATATGTCATCGATACTCGACGATTTGTCGAGACAAGGGTTGTCTGGTCGAATACACTGGATTCTAAGTCTTGGGTATACTAATAGCGATGAGAGTTATTCTATTTATTCCTTGGGTATAAATAGAAAGTTTTTAGGGTTTCAAAGTAACTGTTCATTCTGTCTAAGCACACGAGCCGCACTGTGCGAAAAACCCAAGACCTAAAAGCCGACAGAAGTTGTTCCGCCCACCGCCGATCCCGCCGTCGTCGCTTAGCTTGATTCCGACAAGTGTCGTCGCCGCCTCTTCTGTAACGGACCTAGCAGTCCATGAAGATGCAGGGCTTTCTCTCCCGACCTAGATCTTGTGCGACAAGATCCTATGGGTTCTCCCGTTCGTGTGGACTTCCTGTAAAGTTGTGGACACTATTCTGTACTAGGCACTATAGCCACAAAGTGATTAGTTGATCTCCTGGATCATCTAGGTTGAGTATAGACTCAATCCCGCAAAGGTAAATTAATTTTATTTACTGCACTTTACTTCTTGATTAATGTTCATCGCTAGATTCAAACTCTTTTGGGTTTTCTTGTTCCTTTATTTCTGCTGCGCGCACAAATTTTCTAATTCTATACTCCCCCCGACAAGGAAGCCTCATCGAGTATTCCTCGGGAAGGAACCTCTTCTTAATTAAATCTTCTAAGTCCCTCTCCTCAGTGACGGTCTTCTTGAAGACGTCATCAAGAAAGTTTTTTGCGTGCCCCATGCGGCAAGCATGAGCATTGTCCCCAACCATCATGAATCGCGAAGAGAAGAGTAGCGAGTATTAAGAGTGTGAAAGATGAAGGTCGGGGAAAGTCACAAGTAAGAAAGGAAAATCACAAATAGTGTAATTAATATGTATCCACCCCCTTTATTTATAGGCGGAGGCCAGAGGGAATTGGGCACCTCGCCGCAACTATTACATAAAGTTGCTACCTACCAGTTGTACATAGAAAGTCGCCAAAGCTCTAATTCGCGAAGATTCATCGAAAAAGTGCTACCTCGTTAAAACCTACACAGTTAGTTCCAGAAGTCGCAAAAAAGAAGGAAACAAACCCAAACATCATCGTAGAAAACACAAGTCGCAGATCCAGCGCGAGATTGAAGCTCGTCATTTAGAATGAATATTGTTGCGGACTAACTCGACGCCCCGATCGGACCGGATAATCCTGGACCGCCTTAGCTCGCGGAGCGGTCGAGTGCGCACACAGTCAGTTGGAAAAGGGGGAATGAACACAGGGAGTTTTAGCGTGGAAAACCCTTCAACCGAGTAAAAAACCACGTGACCGGGTCTCTGCCGGTCAAAATCCACTATATTGCTGGAGGTTACAATTTGATGGGGGAATCGGGGCGATAGGCCGCTCCCGTTACAATCTTGAAGAGGGAGAGAATGTATGCAGTCGTTGGTGGGCAACAGACTGCCTCACCAACAGGACTTGGACGGTGGAATGCGCGGGATGCTTTAGGCGCGTGCGCTTAGAGGCGGTGTGTATTCCGGGGTTGTTGCTGCTTCCCTTGCTCGTCTTTCTCTGTTCTTGGAGTGCTTTCTTTGCGATTGATCGTTGGTGGGGTGCCAACGGCCGATGACGGGGCCGACGGCCTATGACGAGTGCTGATATCCGCTGGCGGGTGCTGATAGCCACTGGGGGCCACTGGAGGTCCCGGGTGGCGGCCGGTGGTTGGCGGCGAGAGGCGGCCGCCGGGTGTTGGCGACGAGGGGTGGCCGCCGGCGGGGAAGAACGGGAGAGCTCCCACCTGAGGAAGAAGAAGGGGGGGAAGCGTAGGAGAAGAAGATGATTAAATGAGGAGCCCCTGTGGTCCTTTTATAGGCTCCAGGGGGAAGTTATGACGGGCCCCCCCACTAACATAGTGGGTTAGTGGGTGGTTTTGTCCTGATCGGACGGCTGGAGGGGCCTCTCCCTCGATCGAACGGCGGGGAGGCCACCCCGATGCGGGGCTGCCCGGACGACGCCGACGGCAAGGAGGTGGCCGGACCCGGCGGCGGCCGGCCACGGCGGCGGCCGGCCATGGCCGAGGCCGGCCATGGCCGCGGCCGGCCCTGGCCGAGGCCGGCCATGGCCGCGGCCGGCCCTGGCCGCCGCCGGCCCTGGCCGCGGCCGGCCATGGCCGCGGCCGGCCATGGCCGCGGCCGGCCATGGCCGCGGCCCATGGCCGTGGCCGGCTGGAGGGGAACCGCCGGCGGCGGTTCCTTCCGCGGAAGGTGGGAAAATGGGGGCCCACCCCCATGATCTCCATGAGAGATCATGGGGGCCCACCCATGATCTCCATTGGTGGGGATCATGGGGGTCTCCTTATCCTTATAAATTAAGGTGGAACCCATCAAATATAAAAAAACCAGACTGTTTATTACAAATGTCGTCAATGTCAAAGAGGAGAAAAAATACTTAAAGAAAAATTCTAATTCTTAGGAGGCCGCTGCTCAGGAAGAGCAGGATGTCGCCCGACCCAGTCCATATAGCATGTGCGCTCACCACAGCCATCACATCGTCACCTCAGTGAAGTTATTCTTCCATCCTCTCCAGCCTTCTTGCTGACCCCATGCTCGCTCGCATCCCGGACAGCTCCTCGTGATGTAGCTACTGGCGATGCTCGATCATGGTTTGTAGTCGCTCTAGCACATTGATCATGTGGAAGCGGGACTCAACACTAGTGAGCATCTCCGAGATTTCTTCCATCTCCGCCATTCGAACTTCCTAAACAGAGATCTGGCGATGAGAATAGCAGATGACGAGCAGATCGAACTTCACCTCAAGTTGCACGTAAGCGCGAGTAGCCGCCAGACAATACTTGTGGGAGGGGAGGTAGAGGGCGTCAATTAAACCACCCCCCGAGATTGAAGGCCGACTTATCAAAACAAGGAGAAAGTCGTCCGTATTAGACAAAGATGCGACAAAGAAGTGATCTACCATTTAGCGACAACGAGTTACCCGACCGAGGAGATCGAGATTGGCGGGGGGAAGGACTGCGCCGTGTTGCATCTGCGGGCCTGATGAGGGACATCCTTGACGCTCGACGGCTTTTCCCTGACCACGACCACCAGAATCTCGCTCCTACCCTCGGAGCGAAGAAGTGCGAGTATCTTCCTCCCCGACCTTAAGACAAGCTCGTAGGAGCGTGCATGTGGCAAGAGCCTTTTGAGTGCGAGTATCAGAGGGAGTAAAGGAAATTGGTTGTAGTGGCGGCGGCGGCGGAAGGTTGCTCGCCAAAGGCTGCGACGGGATTGTCGTAAGGAGAGATGTCTTACTCGCCCTTGGTTGTGAGGTCTTCTCCGCAAGAACGTCCTTGTGGCTTGGACCAGAGACTTATTTTTCCGGCCGCTTTTTCGACGAACTGACGCTTATTCGGATGGAGTGGCTACGTCGCTGCTCCTGCTGGGATTTAAGCGCGACCAAATGAACCGATCACAGAGGAGGCACGAAGAGATGCTCGTCGGAGGCCCAGTAGTCGGTAGTGGAGCCGCGAGTAGCAAAAATCCACCAGAAAGGTGACAATCTAAAAAGTTACGATGACTTAAAGTACACAACGATGAGGTTCTAACGTCGCGAAGCGGCGAGATCTGACTGCATCTGGGCCTGGGACCAGACGAGGTTTGCCGGGGGAGGAGACATCGGCAGAGGATGGCAAAAAGACTCGGGCACTGGCTGTTCCTCATTGTTGCCAAGGCCTAGTTTGTTGAATATTTTTTGAGTACCAACAGGGACCTCAGGATTAGTGACTGGAGTGACGACATCCTCAACGCCAGGTTGCAGATTCTTCTTCTTCTTGGATGTAAGTGATTTCTTCTTCAACGACTACTTCTTTGATGAAGGGAGCTCGACAACATCATCACCATCTTGTCAAAAGCCATCAAGTGACCGCGAGTAGTCTAGATACTCGCTAACATCTAAGTGTTGGATGTTTCTTTTCAAGCTCCTACACCGTTCACAAAGAGTGGAGATTGTGTATAACCCATATTCATTGAGGGTGGAACCACTCAAAGCCATGCCATCAAAGTGTCAAGGTCAACAGGTCAAGACAGAAGTCAAAGTCAACATTCAAGATAATAGAAGACCCGAGCGAGTATGACGAGCACCCCTTGCATACTCGCCTGATAGGCGGCCAACATAGATACTCGCTCAAGCTTAGCGAGCTCCTTTAGAAGTCGCATAATCGCCAGGTGGGGGTCGTGCTATAAATAAACCCCCATCTCTTGGATTTGCTTATAAATAGGACCCTATGGGTACAAGGTTGGAGATCTTCTTCTGGACTTTTGACTGAACTTTTGGTCCTGCTATAAAGGACTTTAGCCACAAAATAATGATCACCCCCTTGGTCGTCATCTTGTGATAGTCGCCAAGTTAGCGTCCACCTTGTACCATGCTCAATCATTTTTGGTTGTGTAGGGGAAGCTTGTTCTAAGCATCCGGGTACGTGGTGTGACCTTCCTACCGCAGCGCCTGAGGTCCTATTTGTTTTCCACTATTTCTATGTTCTTACCCGTCAAGCCCGACCGTTGGACCAGTAACCTTAGACTGCATTGACCTAAATTTTAAAGTAGGAAATTTTCCCGGCTTCAACAAGAATAATGCCAGATCTACCTGTCCAATGCAGATCCTCGCCCCACCGGTAATGAGAGGATCAACATCGCATACCACTCAGAAAAAATAGTTGTAATCATTTCACAGTTTCACCCCCGCTCATCTGGAAGGATCATCAATGCTCCCACCCGAACTGGGCAGGGACCATCCGGCCTTGGAGACCACCCGAAAAGATGTGGGCCGGGGCAACCACTGATCCATCCAAATACATATACTACACGCCGACCCCACCGCAAGATGAGACCCCCTCTTCAATACCTCAGTGGATGCGAGAATACCAGACCAAACAAGAGAGGGGTGGCGCCCTAGGCATGCGCCAAAGAAAGCAGACATCCGGAAGTAAACAAGCACGAAATATAGATCTAATCGATGAGTATGAGCGAGAAATAAACCTCTTGAGGACCGGCAACTCGCCAAGTTGAAAGGTCAAAACATGCAAAGCCCATTACACCAAAATCCGGCTAATCCCTAGTCAGAGATTTGAGAACAGGCCCAAGAACAAAACTTTCTCCCCAAACTCCGTCATCGTGTGGTTCGGCAGAAAATTTGTGCTGAACGCACCAAAATCAAACGGGCTAATCTCCCCTGCCACTGTAGCTTCCCACGTTCCCGCGAAACGCAGGAGCTCGTTACCGGCGTTTGATCAAATCAGAGACTGGTATCGCCACCATACTTGGTTGCCGCAGAATTCGTGGTAGGGTACTTCTGCGGGTGGCTGCTCGTATTCTGCGGTACGGTGCCATCGTTCTCCGCTGCAGGCATCCAAACTATTTCCCCTCGGAGCTTTCTTCGAAAACCTAGAGCTGAAGCGAACAGTGTTTCCTCGCCTTCTTACGGGTAACTGGGTTTGGAGCGAAGGTTACTGCACTCCCCTCTGGTAAGCATTGGAATCCCAGCACTCCCATTTTACCTTACCTTTTAACCAAGTTTAGCCTCAGATAGTGAAAGAATCAATTCCAGGTCAGCTGATTGAACTTATAATGTGCTGGTGATTTGATCCACTCCCCCCTGTTATTGTCTCTCATCCCCGAAATCGTGTTATTCTTTGTTAATGTTCTGTTCTTAAGATTAGCTTATCCTCATTGTGAACTTTGTAATATGATTAACTCCCATCGACTGTGATATTTCTCTTCTGCACCTGAACTCTTCCCACAAAAACTCCTCCCCCCCTCAAGCTCAAGGTTTTCTTAATTTTATGTGGAGTTGCGTTTTGCAAGTGGAAGACTTGCATTAATGGTATTAGAGACATGAGCCACCACGAAGGTTCGACCGTCTCCAACAATACGCTGTTGGGATTTAACACAATCCCTAGGATAGTCACAATAACCGTAAGGGTACAAAGACCGTGCAATAATCCGGAGAAAAATTCAACGCACGATAATTAATCAAAAACTACAAATAGAGGAGATGGAAATATCAATTTGATGCATCCTGCGACGCATCATAGTTTCTCATACATTTATTTATGCTTTTTTTATTTAATGCACTCGTTTATTTCATGTAACCATCTCAATATTTTATACTTGTGTTACTTTTCGGCTCATCGGTTTGACCGGTAGTTGAGACCATAAATAAAGAGGTCCGATATTATTAGTAGTAGGAACGTAGGGGCAAGCCTAAAGTTATTCGAGAGAAAGTATAAATTTAATAAGTAAACCAGTCAATATTATGATTTGAAAATGCCATTTCAAGAAGTAACTATTTTGGAAATATCATTGAGGCCAACCGTGAGTAATATTTTGGAAATTCTGTATTTTGGGAAAGAGGAGGTATTTTGGAAAGAATTAAAGCTTCCAGCAATCGTTGGGAAGAAATCGTGGCAAAGGCTCTCTCTGTATCTTATTAAATTCCCACCATGTAGAAATCAAAGGGGAGAATCAGACAGAGCTGGACGTGACATTGCGCGTCCCCACTCGTTGCCGATCAACTTGTCAGTGCCCTATTCCTGCCAGAGTTGTCGCTGCCTGCTTCCAGAGGGGAGCCGACAATTTGTTTCTCCAGCGCCGGCCTCGACAACAACCAATCCCGCACGAATCCCGTCCGTCGCCGCTAGGTCTGCCTGGGAGCAAGATCGCCGGGCGTTGTCGACGTCGATACTGGTTCTGACGCCCGGGTTTCGACCGACGCCTTCATCCGCAACCCCTCCGGTCGCCGACCCGATGCATTGTTCTCCCTTTTGTGTGAAAGATTTGGAAGGCCCTCTGCCTCGCAGCTGTCAAATTGGGTATACCCGTTTGTTCCTTTGCACTTAGTAAAGTTTAGGGCCCGTTCGTTTGCACCGTTTTCATAGCCCGTTTTCGTTTTGAGTTTTCGCAGTCCCAATGTTGTTGTTCGTTTGGCTATGTTTTGCCCCGTTTTCGTTTTGACTCAAAATGCCACGTTTTCACTCCTTCATTAAACCCCCCTCTCTCAAAACATACCTATTCCCCTCCGTTTTCACGCGTTTTGGGAAAGGTCCGCCTCCTTCCCGCGAAAAAGCTGCGGAAACCCTCCCGCCCCGTGAAATTCCTCCGACCAGCCATATCCACCCCTCAGGACGAGCTTCTTCTGCACTTCTTCGCCACAGTCCTCTAATGGCAAACTATTCGTCGGAGGTTTGGCCGCTTCACCTTCCCCGCTGACCGGCTCTTCTTCTCAATAGGAACAACAGCTCCCTGTTTCTCACCAGTTGTTTGTTTTGTTGCCTTTGTGCTGTCATCGTGCAGGATTTTTGTTTTGTTTTTACTCGTGATATTTGGCCCGCTGGGAAATTTGCTCCGTTTCCCAAGTATTTAGACACAAAAATTAACAGTTCAAAAGTGTGATTTAAGTAGATTCTTCCCTACCCATGCTTGTGTAAATCCATGGCCGATTCGTTCATGCTTGCGTATATCTACCTCTAATTTTGAAATCCGAGTACCATGAACTCGTAGCTCAAATTGGAAACCATGTGCAAACGAACATGAGTTTTCGTTTTGCCTCAAAACGAACTTGAAAACCAAACAGCATACGAACAGAAGTATTTGTTTTACCCAAAAACGAAAACACTTGATTTTTCGTTTTGAAGCAAAACGAAAACCAAAAATGAAAACGTTGCAAACAAACGGGCCCTTATGCTTTTCCAAAAATAATTGTTGTGCTTGTCTTTGCGTTCTTATTGCTTTAATATTGTTTAGTCATAAATTATCGTCTGTAATTTTGCTTGTGGCCGTGTAATCTTGTAGAAGGTTCGATCCAAGCGAGTACTTGCGAAGTTCTATCCGAACGAAGTTAGCGAATCTCTTAAAGTTCAAAGCGATGAGTTTCGTGTGTGCTTGTAACTTCGTTTTGGCCGCACGGCCCCTCTTTTGAAATAAAAATTCAAACCAATTTCAAACTCTAACCCTAGCCTACATCACAATCCGTTGCAAGTGTATCGCAGATGAGACAAATTAGCTTAATCTGCGGGTGAACAATGATCTTGAACTACAATCTTTAGAAGGACGCATAAGGTTCACTCTGGCAAACCTTCGTCGTCATCAGACGACCAAGCACCACCGACGCCGGAGAAGTCAACACAGAATAATGACCGACTCTCGTGTAAGCCCGCTGCTCATTACGTTGCTTGCCCCACTACAACCTCGCTGCACTCACTATAGCCCGCCGCAGCCTCGCCTTCTTATTCTCCGTGAATCCACCTTCAAGGGCCTCTTTCTCCAAGATGAGAACTGGTGGTTCCATCCAAGTCATAACCCAACCCTTTATATAACAATTTCATTTGCCTTGACCACTTACCTAAAAGTTTCATAGCATATAAAACACATGGGCGGCTTGGAGTGTCAACATCGGTGGCCGGCCGGTGGAAGCTTGATACACATGGGTTTGAAAGATCAAACCAACTCAACAATCACCAACCTGGTTTGAATTTCAAAAACACCATATTTTGCATCAGACACCAAACTGCTCAGAGCATTTGCATGAAACATTATCTACACGAAACACCAAACTGTACTGAGCATATGCACGAAGCACTAAACTGCACTGAGCATCTGCACAAAACACCACCTCACCGACAGAGGTATCAGTCGACCCGCTCCAACTGACTTCATCCTGCCTTGGCTTAACCCGGGAAAGTCGACGCTACCAGATCGTGAAAACTGACTCGTCGAACCCGAGTCTTGGGAAGGCGATCCGATGCACCACCACGACTATCAATCCTATTGCCAGCAGAAGTTATGGGCTCACCACCTCGCACTGCGGTCCCCATTAGCCGGTATAGTCTACCACACTGTACAACTCGCATGAGTACGGTGCGCCCTCACACACCATTAGAACTCCACGCTGGCCTCCCAACTGCAGCCTTCCGAGTCCAATCTATCCAACGACACCAATTCTTACGCAGCTTGGGCACTAAATGCACCCTCTCAAGCCTATGTATCGCTCCATCCCGCATCTGCAAGTCCACCGTCCCTATCCCCGTCACCTCGCATCTCGGGTCGCCACCCAGTATGACCGACCCGGCCCCACCTCTAAGGAACTAAACATCGACGCATCTGAGCAAGCGTGTTGCGATGCACCAGAATCAAGCATCCGACTACCCGAGTCACCCCAATTCTCAGTGACACAATAAAAATATTCATCTCCTGCCAAGTCCAATATCACCATGCCCGCATCTTGAACGTCACCTGAAGTACCAAAACTCCCAGTACGCTGCGGACAATGTCTCCTAATGTGACCAACTTGTCTGCAGTGGATACACGTCACTGTCTTCCTCAAAGCCGACCCAACCCATGAACCTCTCGATCCTTTATTGAAACTCCCTCGTCCATGCGCTACCAAGATCTGGTCACCCCTAGGAGTGAGGTCCTTCAACATCTGACTCGATAAAAGTGCCGATGTGTTTTCTCCCAACCCCACCGTATCCTTCCCATACAGGAGCAGTCACCATGTGCTTGTATGATGCTGTGAGTGAGGTAAGACGCAAGAGGGATTCATCTTCTTCCTCTATCTTCGAGCCAACCACGTGCAACTGGCTCAGAAGACCGTTGAACACATGCAGGTTGCCACCTTCCTACATCTCCAGCGCGTAGAGGCGCTGCTTTAGCAATAATCTTGTCATCACAGATTTCGCCAGGTACAGTCGCTCCAACTTCTCCCAAAGTCTTTCCGTCTCTTCAGTCCCAATGTTGAGGAGCACCTGGTCAGCCACGCACATCCTGATTGTGCTCGTGGCTCTTTCATCAAGATCTTTCCAGTCCTCATCTTTTATTGTTGTGGGCAATTTGTCGCGCCCCATCAAGACTTGAATCAAACCCTGCTTAACCAACATATCTTTTACTCGAATATGCCATAGTCTAAAATTCCTTCCACAGTCAAATTTCTCCACTGAAAATCTCTCCATAACTACGTTCTTTCCTGCCATTACTTTCCTCGGCAAACTAGAAGACCTGATTTATTTAAAGTTCAGATATAAAAAGTGGGAAGTGGACCTAGTCGTTCATCACTGCAGTTAAACCCTTCCTAGTGCGTCCAATAACGATTGTCTACCGATCCTCCCTCTGGTACCACTTATTGGAATTTCACACAATCCCCATGATAGTCACAATAACCCTAAGGGTACAAAGAACACACAATAATCCGAAGAAAAATTCAACGCATGATAATTAATAAAAAACTACAAATAAAGAAGACAAAAGTAACAATCCGTTACAAGTGCACCGCATATGAGACAAATTAGCTTAATCCGCGGGTGGACAATGATCTTGGACTGCGATCCTTAGAGGGACGCACAAGGTTCGCTCCGACAAACCTTCGTTGTCGTCAGACGACCAACCGCCACCGCCGCCATCGGAGAAGTCAACACGGAATAATGCCCAGCTCGCGTGTAAGCCCGCTGCTCACTACGTTGCTTGCCCCACTACAACCTTGCACACTCACTGCAGCCTGCGGCAACCTCGCCTTCTTCTCCGTGAATCCACCTTCAAGGGTCTATTTCTCCAAGATGAGAACCGGCGGTGTGTCCGTCCAAGTATAACCCAACCCATTATATAGCATTTCATTTGCCTTGACCACTTACCTAGAAGTTTCCTAGCATGTGAAACACATGGGCGGCTTACAGGGTCAACATCGGCGGACGGTAGGCGGAAGGATGATACACATGAGTTTGAAAAATCAAATCAACTCAGTATACGCGTGGCCAAGACCTCTCGCGGGAGCTGGACCTGATCCACAACACATTGATGGAACACCAACACATCAATATTGACAACCTTCGTCAGCTAATCACCGACATAGTTGTGGAAAAAGGTTGCTCCATCAGTAGTGCTCTCAGCCTGTGGAACACATGAAGCCTCATGATCACTGCTTGACCCGGAGCTGTCCGTAATCAGAGAAGACTTTATTACTGAGAATGCGGCGGAGATCGCCGTAGGTTCCATCATACATCTGAGAGTTGGCACAAAGCTCTCCCACTTGTTTTCCCTTAATCTTTTTCAAATGACTTGATTGCTTAAGTGCTTGAATGCCTGAATACCTCATTCTCAATGAAATTGAGTCTATTTATAGTAAATACCAGCTCAAATAACAACAAGAATTAGTGGATATGTTAACCTTTGGTAAGTGCCTTGTCAGAGAATATTAACTTAAGAGGATTATATTATAGAAAATAGAGATAATCATCTGAAAATGGATCAATTCAATGATGAGTTACGATAAAATTTCATCAGAAGATGAAAAGATAATCTTAATCAAAGTGTAAGGTATTATCTCGTGATAGAGCATTTAATGCTTTCGAGTTAGCAGATTTTTGTGCGAGGATAGTGGGAGCATTCTCCAACGGTAGTGGGAGAGAGATCATGAATATACCTCAAGGCGAATTATATACCTTGCTACAGTTATTTGTGATATCATTGTGTGATGTGTGCCAAGTGAATCCTTGAGCTGATTTTAGGCAAGCGAGCTATAACTATGTGAGATGTACATGTATGGTCCGTCGGTTCGGGTTTGGTCTAGAGATATTGGCCGTCCACATTCATGGTGATGAGAGTCTTCATTGGCAATGGCCGCATCATATTCACAAGTTATCCCCATTTTTTGTGATTTATTTTTGTTAGAAATCACGGTGGGGCCCTCGTCGGGTACATGAACCCAGATCCGTGGCCAACCGTAGTCGAATGACGAGAACATCCCCAACCAAATCTCCTGAGAGCGTGTGAGACCCTCGTCGGGTACATGAACCCAGATCACGCGGAATAGAATGGTGTGGCTGAGCATAAGAATGGTGTGGCTGAGCATAAGAATCGTCATCTTCTTGATGTTGCTCGCTCACTTCTATTTCAAGTGCAGGTTCCCAAGTCTTATTAGTATTTTGCAGTATCTGCAACATTCTATCTCATCAATTACCCGCCCTCTATTCTCAACTATGTCACTCCGTTTAATCTCCTCTTCCCCTCTACGCCACCCTTTTCCATCACACCTCAGGTATTTGGTTATACCTGTTATGTCCATACTCTTGGTCCTTCCACTGACAAGCTTGATCCTCGGACTACCAAATATATGTTTGTTGGTTATTCCTGTATTAAGAAAGGATACACGTGTTAATCTCCCACTGACCGCAAGTTTGTCGTGTCTGCCGTTGTTACTTTTATATAAGATCAACCTTTTTACTCTCTTCATTCATCTCCTCTTCCACCGCCGTTAATACCACGTCCCACCGTCTCTGTAACATCTCTACCACCACTTTTTCCAACCCCGGTCTCCGTACCAAACGATCCACCCCTTCTTTGTCTATACACTCATTATCCTCCTCGCTCCGATGCCCCACAACAGTTGCCTTCTACCTGTGGTACCTCGTGGCCAGCGGTCTGAAAATCCAACTCCTATAACCACAACTCATCCTCTGGCAAATTATGTATCCTTGCATTGTCTATCCCCAACACTTCTCAAAATTTCAACCTCTTTATCCTCTATTTCTATACCTAACTCTGTGCAGGAGGCTCTCCAAAATTCGGGGTGGCGTGCGACCATGGATGAAGAAATGACTGCCCTCTGGGCTAATCAGACCTGAGATCTGGTCTCCCTTCTTCCAGAACAGACTTGTATTGGATGTAAATGAGTCTTTATGATAAAACATGGTCTAGACGGGAACATTGATTACCTCAAGGCATGTCTTGTGGCTCGTGGGTTCACCCAGCAACAAGACCTCGATTATGATGCGACCTTCTTTCTTGTTGCCAAGTTGAGCACCATTCGTGTCCTCATCTCCTTGGTCGTTCATCGCCAATGACCCTTACATCAATTAGATATCAATAATGCCTGACAACCTTTAAGAAACTGTCTACATGCACGAGTCTCCCGGGTTTGAGACCATAGGGGAGTCTCTTGTTTTTCACCTCAAGAAATCTATTTATGGTCTCAAACAGTCTGCTTGCGCATGGTTTGACAAGTTTAGTAAGGTTGTTCGTGATGTTGGTTTCACTCGGAGCTCGGCGAACTTTTCTCTCTTTACTCGATATTGATCAACAGACACTATAATTCTCTTAGTTTATGTCGATGACATTCTAATTACTGGAGATGATTCCAAAGAAACACAAATGATCAAGCAACACTTGAACTCGGTCTTTCAAACTAAAGATTTGAGAAATCTTCGGTACTTTCTTGGGTTTGAGGTAACAAGACATCCTGGTGGTCTCGTCGTATATCAACGAAAGTATTGTCTTGATCTTCTTCATGATGCTGGATATTCTGGATGCAAGCCTGCCGATACTCTTATGAATGTCAACCACAAACTCTGTGCTCATGCCTCTGACACTGATCTACTTCTTCCAAACCCAGAATATTATCGTCGTCTGGTAGGAAGATTGATTTATCTTACTGTTACAAGACCGAATATCTCATTTACTGTTGGAGTTGTCAGTCGATTAATGTCTTCCCCTCGGATGTCTCACCTCCAGGCTGTTGAGCGCATCCTTAGATATTTGAAGACTGCTCCTGAACAAAGGCTTGTATACAAACCCTCTTCCCTTTCTTCTTTGTCTTTAATTGCCTATTCTAATGCTGATTACGCTGGCTTATTGGATGATCGACGTTCCACAAGTGGATTTTATACTTACTTCGGAGGACACCTTATTATCTTGCACAACAAGAAACGATCCGTGGTTGGTCGCTCTTTTGCTGAAGCCGAGTTTTGTTCAATGGCTGCTGTTTTGTCTGAGCTTACATGATTAGAAAGTCTCCTAGAAGATTTGGGAGTCAAGATTTCCTCACTAGACACTTTATTTTGCGATTGTCAAGCGGTTATACACATTGCTAAGAATCCCGTATTCCATGAACGGACCCAACACTTTGAAGTAGACTGTCACTTTTTTCGGGACAAAGTTCAGTTGAAGAAGCTAAAATTGAAACATGTTCATGCTGTTGATCAAGTTGCTGATATTCTCACCAAAGCCTTTTCATGCCCGTTATAATATCAGTTCTTGTCCAAGCCGAGTGCTTACAATTTGTATGCTCCAGCTTGCAGGGGATTGTTAGAAGAAAGATATGTAAAGACCCAATATAAGGCCCATCTTAGACCCTCTTGCTCCTTAAGTTTTAGTCTCACATCTTAAATTGGGATTGCTTCTCATTCCCTCTTCCCATATTAATGTACAAATACATGTATGTATATGCATTAAAGAAATTAATACAAAAATTATATTGTTTTTCTCTTCATTTGTCATGTTTTCCTACATTAATGATTACTTAATGAATTCATTTAATAATTAAATAAACAATTGAATTATTAATCCAGGGGCTCGAGGAGGGATGATGGAGATCTGCATGGTTCTGCATAGTGCTCGAGATGGGTTGCAGAGTTCGACTTGGTGCTTGATCTAGGGGGAAGCAGAGGCGTGCACTACATTGATCGAGAGCAACAGAGGTTTCAAAAGGCGGAATCGAAGTGGTCCAGGCTGGAATCGAGAGCATCAGGGGATTCGTCGCCTATTATTGGCAATGTAGAGGGCAGAATCGACGCCACTGGAGATGCAGAAACGCAGAGGGACTGTCGATTGGAGACGTTGAGCGTCAAAATGCCAGCGAGTCTTTGACTGGCATAGGAGAATCGACTGTCGGGGGATAAGAGCGAGCCCACTGGAGGCTATGAATCGGCTTTGGCTTGCGGAAGCAACAAAAACAACATCAATTGTGGTTTCAAAGACCACTGAGGACAGCGGTTGAGACCTGGTGTGGAAGTTGACGGCTTGGAGGAGACTTCGACAGGGGAATGATGTTAGCGGAAGAGAACCAAGAGGCTCTGATACCAAGTTGTTATGGGCCTACTCAGAGGTTGCTGAAGGAGTGGCTGGAGGTGGAGATGACAGTGGATGAGAGATACTACAAAGCCTTGACCGCGACTGCTTAAGCGGGGCATGCTCGAGAGATAGAGAGTTTTCAAAATTTCTTTTCGGGTTTAGAGAAAAGTCTTTCTTCATTGATAATCCCTTCATACACGCAAGGGGTCTATATATAGGATCCCCGGATGGTATAAATATGAATAGAACAATAGACTCTAAAATATTAAAATAACGATGACTGCTAATAATTCACTCGACTCGACTCAATACATATAATAATAGATACCTAACGGAGGATCGTAACAGATCCATAATATATGTATATATATTTACAATATTAAAAGACAAAAGTTATCTTTGGTGAAACATTCAAAATTGTCAAATATGCCCTTTTTTTATAATTTAATGATTTATCATATATTATAATCTATTTCAAAAAAATTAAAATGCAATGTTCATTCAAGTAATTACACCATCCTAAAATTAAAAGTAATAATGAAAATTCATAAAATCTAAAAAGTTTTTAGTAGAGCTCCTACACCTACTATGGTAAGGCTATCATTAGGTATGTTAGCTGTCTATTCAAGGAAGGTTGTCATTATTCATGTCTATGGTATTTTTGAGGAGCTCATTAAACCAATCAATTTTATTAAAGTTGTTTTGAAATGCATGATGATAGATGCATTAGAAAGAGGATTTTTTTTAACAAAAATGAAAGTGTTTTATAACTATTTTTTTGCATTAATTAATTAATATTGTACTTATTTTAAGTTGCATTAAATAATTCATAGGTACAGAGCCCCGAACCTATTACAGTTGAGGTGCTGCGATTGGCTGTAGGGGTAGAGCCCCGTGTCTCTCTCTCTCTCTCACACACACACACACGAGCAGCTCCACACGAGCTTTGCCCGTGCTCGTTGACTCTTAGCGGGCTGCGTTCGCATATGAGCGGGCTGCGTCCGCATATGAGCGGGCTGCGTCCGCATATGAGCGGGCTGCGTCCGCATATGAGCGGGCTGCGCCCACATATGAACATGTACTAAATGTGCATTTGTAGAGAAATGTTTAGTAATTTCATTTAAAATTAAAAGCAAAAACATTAATATGAAGCTTATCCAATGAAAAGTACCTATACTTGATCTCCTACAAAGCAAACATTCAAATGGACAAATCTAACATTTTTTACAGCATGCACAAAGCAAATGTA
Source organism: Platanthera zijinensis (assembly GCA_039513925.1). Classification (NCBI taxonomy): domain Eukaryota; kingdom Viridiplantae; phylum Streptophyta; class Magnoliopsida; order Asparagales; family Orchidaceae; genus Platanthera; species Platanthera zijinensis. The sequence goes on from CM077094.1 coordinate 166,033,785, forward strand.
CCTGCAAGGAAGGAGGTTGGGTTGTTATTTTGGGAGTAAAAGCAGTATTGCAATGAAGAAAGAAAATGTAAATTGTGTGCATATGGAGTACACATGATTATTCCTACAATGTTGGAAGTAGCGCAGTTATCCAAGATTAATTAAGAACATACCTAGTGAAGATTTGGAGGCAACACTAATAGTTTCACATATTATCAGCTTAAGGGAGAATAGAAAGGATAAGGAAGAACACAGAGCAATAAACCAAATATATAACAGTGGGTCTAGTGATTTTATTTGCATCAAAGTTAGGGAAATTCAGAGGAGAAGAACCAAAATTTCAATTTCGGAATTATCGTACCTTTAGATGTCACAAATCCTCTAGTGATATAAACTGGAAACCAATTGAAGCATCCAGTAATAATGTTGTCAACTATGCTCAACCTATTTTCATTAGAACCTAAAAAATCCTCCACCGAGAGCTTTATTAAGAAAAATTGTACTGCATTTTACCAAAATTCCAAAGAGAAAGCTGAGTAACAAAGTGATGGGAAGCAGAATAAATAATTTGTTAGCATAATTTTTTTTATGTCTTTGTCATAAAAAAACAACCACATAGGATATGAACATCTAAAACCATGAATTTTTTTTTTAATATCGCAATGGTAGAGTTAAGAAATCAGGTTAATGAACAAATACCCTCCTGTAGATTTCCAATTTAAAATTCTGACCGTCTTGTAGGTTTCCAATTTAAAATGCAATCATTGCAATGATTCTCTTATACTCTGTCAACACAACTTCAAAAATAATTGCAATAGCGGTGTATTTTTGCGGTGTTTTTGGAGCAGATATGTTAATGAAAAGATCATAGATGTCCAAAGCTAATCACAGGAATATGGAAATATGTAACCTTTAAATATAATTCTTTAACGAAATCATTCCGTGATCTTCAGAAAATTATGGGAATTAAATGAACTCAAACACATTCATTTAAAGAAAATTATTTCTGCATTGTGATACCTTTTTGACTGTTTTACTATTTCCTGATTCTTCAACAAAGACCAAAGTTTCCAATGGTCCAAAATTAAAGAGCTAAAACTCTGTCAGAGACAAGGACAGCATGAAAATTAGAATCATCACATAAGACTGATTGTTCTGAAGACATGAGTTTACGATTTCCTTTTAATGTCCAAATCAGCCAACTTTTAATCGGGCAGCTTCCATATGAGTTCTAAGTCGAAGTTTGGCCTAACCAAATCTCTATAATATTTTTGTTTGGTTTGAGTTCTTATCTGTACAGAGACAAGAAATTGAGAGTTAAAATTGAGCTTTATTAATTTCTCCAATAATACAAAGTACATAGCATGTGTATTGGTATATATTTACAGGTGAAGAGGGGAGAACCATAACACTATCCCAAGATGTGGGACTAAATTCTAACTCCTAAGTCGGCTTTACATGGAGAAATTTTTGGGTCCGGGCCCCGTCTCCAGATTTGGAGACGGAGCCGTTCCGATTTTGACACGTGGCGAGTTATTTATTATCTTTCCGCCCTCTTCTTTGATCGCAAGATATACAAAAATGATCGCAATATATACAAAATTGATCGCAAGATATACAAAAAAGATCGCAAAAAAATAAAATTGAACGTATATCTTGCGATCAATTTTGTATACAAAATGATCGCAATAAAATAATTTTGGATCCAAACTGGGACAATTCAAAATTATTTTATTGCGATCATTTTGTATACAAAACTGATCGCAAGATATACGTTCAATTTTATTTTTCTTGCGATCTTTTTCGTATATCTTGCGATCAATTGTGTATATATTGCAATCATTTTTATATATATTGCGATCATTTAGGTTTCTCCTGCGATCATTTTTATATATCTTGCGATCAAAGATATACGATCAAAAATTGAACGTATATTTTACGATCAGTTTTGTATACAAAATGATCGCAATAAAATAATTTTGGATCCAAATTGGGACAATCCAAAATTATTTTATTGCGATCATTTTGTATACAAAACTGATCGCAAGATATACGTTCAATTTTATTTTTCTTGCAATCTTTTTCGTATATCTTGCGATTAGTTGTGTATATATTGCCATCATTTTTGTATATCTTGTGATTATTTAGGTTTCTTCTGCGATCACTTTTGTATATCTTGCGATCAAAGAAAAACACGGAAATATAATAAATAACTCGCCACGTGTCAAAATCGGAACGACCCCGTCTCCAAATCTGGAGACGGGCCCGGACCCAAAAATTTCTCCTTTACATGGGCCATAATGGTGGGCTTTCTTTATACTTTCTTCAACACTCCCCCACAAGCTGGAGCATACAAGTCGTAGGAGCCAAGCTTGGACAAAAACTGAGAATATAAAGGTCGTGATAGAGCTTTTGTAAGAATGTCAGCGACTTGCTCTGTAGCCGGAACATGTTTTAAATCCAACTTCCTGAGTTGTACCTTTTCACGAATAAAGTGACAATCAACCTCTATATGTTTGGTACGTTCATGGAACACATGATTCTCGACAATATGAATGACATCTTGACTATCACAGAACACGGTGGCAGGAGAAGAGAGTTTGACACCCATGTCTTTCAGAAGGCTTTCTAGCCATGTGAGTTCCGAGACGACAAAGGCCATTGATTGATATTCTGCTTTTGCAGATGAACGTGCGGCAACAGATTTCTTCTTGCTTCGCCAAGTAACAAGATTCCCACCAAAATATGTGCAGAAACCACTTGTGGAACGACGATCATCAATGGATCTAGCATAATCGACATCAGAGTAAGCAATGAGAGATAGAGACGAGGAGGGCTTATATACAAGCCCTTGTCCGGGAGCAGACTTCAGGTATCGGAGAATGCGCTCAACAGTCTGGAGATGAGAAGTTCGAGGAGCATGATGAATCTACTGACAACCTCAATGACAAACGATATATCGGGTCTTATCACTATCAGATATATCAATTTTCCTAGAAGACGATGATAATATTCTGGGTTTGGTAGGAATGCATCAGATTCAGAGGAGAAAACACAGAGCTTGTGGTTGACATCCATGAGTGTGTCAGCTGGTTTGTAACCAGAGTAGACCGCATCACGAAGAAGATCAAGACAATACTTTCTTTGAGATAGGACAAGACCATCGGGTCGACGGGCTACCTTGATGCCAAGAAAGTATTGAAGATTCCCCAAGTCTTTGGTATGGAATACAGAGGCCAATGGTTCCTTGATCAAATGGATGTCTTTCAAATCATCACCAGTAATTAAGATATCGTCAACATAAATCAAGAGTATGACAGTGCCTGTCGATTGGTGACGAGTAAAGAGAGAGAAGTCAGCAGAGCTTCGGGTGAATCCAACATCACAAATAACTTTACTGAACTTATTAAACCTGCGCGGGGAGACCGTTTGAGATCATAAATAGATTTCTTGAGATGACAGACAAAAGACTCTCTCGTGGTCTCAAACTCGGGCGGTTGATTCATGTAGACAGTCTCGGGTAGATCGCCATTGAGGAAGACATTTTTGATATCCAGTTGATGCAAAGGCCAGTGACGATGAACAACAAGAGAGATCAAAACACAAACAATATTCAGTTTGACGAGCGGAGAGGTCTCATCATAATCCAGACCTTGTTGATGAGTAAAAGAACGAGCCACAAGGCAAGCTTTTAGACATTGGATTGTCCCATCCTGACCATATTTGATAACGAATACCTACTTACAACCTGCACATCTCTGGCCGGAAGGGAGAGGGATAAGATCCCAAGTGTGGTTTGCCCAAAGAGCGGACATTTCCTCCTTCATTGCCGCTCGCCACCCTGGATGTTGGAGAGCCTCCTGCACAGAGTTAGGAGTAGACATAAACGATAAAGAAAGAGCAGATCGCCCGAGTTCCGGAGAAAGACGATGTAAGGAGACATAATTCACCATTTGGTGAGCTGTAGAAGACATATCCGGATCATTGGAGCACATACTATCATTAGTAGAAGGTAACGGGCTCAGGGCAGCAGAAGTAGAAGGACAACGAGTGTACACACGAATCAAAAGCGGCTTGGGTGATTGGGATGGGAGTGGCGTGGGGAGGAGAGGTTGTAGTAGCGAAGGAACATGAAAAGCTGGCCGTAGAGGAGGAGACGGTAACGGTAGTGGAGGGTCAAGGGGTTGAAAATGATAGGGCTGGTCCTCAAGAAAGGTGACGTCTGCCGATGTAATAATCTTCCAATCAGTGGGAGAATAACAGACATAACCTTTCTGAGTGGAAGAGTACCCAACGAACATATATTTTGTGGCACGTGGGACAAACTTGTTAGTAGAGGGGTCATGGTTGTGAACATATCATACACAGCCAAAACACGAGGAGCGGCTGCAAATGGGGGTGTGAAGGGAAATAGAAGGGAAAAAGGAGCTTAAAAATTGAGAATAGAGGAGGGCATGCGGTTAATGAGGCGGCAGGCCATAGAAACCGCGAAATTCTAGCATATGGTGGGAACAGATGCGAAGAGAGTTTAGACACACGAGATTTGATGGATGATGCCGAACTCAGTACACAAGTCTGTAAACACATGACTTGTGTATTCACGAGCATTATCGGTGCGGAGAGTTTTAAGTGTAGTAGAGAATTGGTTGCGAGTCAGAAGGATAAAGACACGAAAGACACTAGACAATTCAAATCGATCATGCATAAAATACAACCACCTGACACGAGAGTAATCGTCAATGAAGGTAACAGAATAACGATAACCAGAAACATTGACAATTTTATAGCGTCTCCAAATATCTAAATGAACCAAACCAAGAGGAGCACCGATTCAAGTACAATATGGTGAAAAGGTAGAACGATGATGTTTGCCGTAGATACATGACTCGCATGTGAATTCATTGAGGGACACATCTGGAAGAGCTTTCTGAAGGATGCGAAGAGAGGCATGCCCAAGATGCCGATGCCAAGTGGCAGAACTAATAGTGGAGAGAATCGTGGGGTGGTTGTCTAAGAGGTAAAGCCCATTCACCAGTGTCCCTTTACAAATGACAGTCTGCGTTCGATGATTCTGCACAACATAAGAAGTAGAAGAGAAAGTCACATAACAATTAAGATCTCGTGTAAGGCAGCTAATAGATAGGAGATTGAACGGAGAGCCCGAAACATGAACTGAGCGAAGAGTGAGGGAGGAGGTAAGGGGCATATCGGCAGATCCAGCGACTAGAGCAGAGTCCCCATTTGCAACAATGATGAACTTGGGGTGAACCGAATTCAAGTAGCATAAAGGTTTTGTTGGGGTAATGTTATGTGTTTCTCCAGAGTCCAGAATCCTAGAAGAACCACGAGCAAGACAAGAGATCCCGTTGTCTGAGATTGACACCAGCATGCCCGGGGAACGGTCAATCATTCCTTGAAGTTGTTGAATTTGGAGGCGCAAGAAATCAATATCAAGCTGAACGCTATTTGAAGTAGAATGAGCTGTCATGGGCAAAGGGGCAACCAGTGAAACAGAATACTGCGGCAAGGTCACAACAATCAAGCGGCGGACAGCTACAGCAACAGGGGTAGAGAAGCGAGAATGCGGCTAGAGCAAGTGAGAAGGCAAGCCTAGCGACAAGATGACTGTGAGAAGAACCAGCAACTGCCGTCTAGAGATGTGGTAACAAGAAGAGACAAGGCAGCTGCAAGAAGTCGCAAGCGACAATCCGCGACAAGGCAGACACGATGAATAAGAAGAAGCTGCGGCAATGCACGACACGACCGACACCAGGAGCGGGGCAGCGATGGCTGGAGAGAGCATAACAAGTTTTGCGGCGAAATTAGCAGCTGAGGGGCACGAGGTGCGGCTAAGCAAGTCGCGACGGCAAGCAGAATCTGCGGATAGGCAAAGAAGCATCGACAAAGAAATTACGACTAAGAGGACCACCAGGTCCGCCTTTGAGTAGCAGGCAACCAAGCTGCGAGCGTAGAAGCTGCTACGGCCTGGATCGGAGAAGCTGCTGCGGCCTGGATCGGAGAAGCTATTGGCGGACACCATATGCAGCAAGAATTGCGGCTAATCAATAGCAAGACTCCGCAAGTAGATCCGCGGACTGAAGCGACAAGATGTTTCAGATTGAAGCGTTGGAGAAGCAACGACAAAAGACAAGCGGCCTGGAGCAGCGGCCTGAGCAGCCTGGAGCAAGACTAGTCTCAGCGACCTGGAGAGCAGACAACTGTCAGGCGAACACTGACCCGAGGAGCAATCGACGGCGGGGAAGACCAGAGGTCACTAGTCTAGCAATGGTGGTTTGGCGGACAGGGACTAGCAGCGGCCAGAAGACGACCTGTAATGCAGTCAGAGAGGTAATCGGCGGCCAGACAACAACGGTAAGGGGCTACACCGGCGGCCTGAGGAAGAAAAGCCGTGCGGCCTGGCGATCAAACACTGGAGCACTGGAAGCAGCAAGGCAAGTTGCGGGTAGCGATGGACAGGTCGCAAAAGAAGATCTGGGGTGGGTCCACTGGACAGAGGAGGGGGAAAAACTATAAAAGGCCAAGAAAATTGGAGAGAAGAGGAAGGCACGGGAGAGCAGAGAGAAAAACTGCGGGTAGAAGCGGGTGACTGCAGAACAAGGGAGAGACCGGCGGTTAAGAACAATCTAACCGCCCAAATGGGCTTGAGAGGAACCCGTAACAGAGATTTGGAGGACCGTTTTCCTCTGATACCATGTAGAAAGACAAGAAATTGAGAATTAAAATTGAGATTTTATTAATTTCTCCAATAATACAAAATTACATAGCATGTGTATTGGTACATATTTATAGGTGAAGAGGGGAGAGCCATAACACTATCCCAAGATGTGGGATTAAATTCTAACTCCTAAGTGGGCTTTACATGGACCATAATGGCGGGCTTTCTTTATACTTTCTTCAACATTATGCAAAATTCTTGTAATTCTTGTATATATGATTTGTGCAAGGTATCAAAAAATTGCATTAGGTTCTTATAACATAAGTTGTAGAACCAAAAAAACACATTTCCGGTCATTTATACTTCAAACCGTCTCAACAAAATGAATTTAAAATAAAATACTTTTTTCCCATTTGAAACAATATACCTTCAAGAGCATAGTAGATCAATGAAATGGAGGATGAAGGTTGAAGAGGTTGACGTTGATTAGTTGAAGCCGAAGAGGAAGAAATCCTTGCTGACTTTGATTGTAATTGTATAGGACCATTATCAAAGAAAGCAGTTACTAAATCTTTCTCTGTAGATTTAATAAGAGGAAGGAAGATGCATACCTAAGGCAGAGCTGTAGGAGGCCGGAGAAGAGTGGAGGTCCTCCGGAGGAGGTGCGTTGGGGAATGCTTTGTGAGGGGCGGCGGAGGGTGTGTATTTCTTGAAGAAATATATGATTGAAGAATGGATTAGGTCATAGCGTAGGGCGTGCGTTGTGGATTTAGTAGGAATAGAGGAGGGTTTTCGCAGAATGAAGAATGGGGGAGATTTTACCGGAGATTTTACCGGAGAAAGCTCCAAACCTTGTATATCCTTCTTGAATTGATAATTACAAGTATGAATACATTTATATATAAGAAGAAGAAAGAGAGAAATCCCAAACCTAGATGTGAGACTAATACAAATAGAGAGAAGATAGAAGAATGGACCCCTAGATGGGCCCTAAAGTAGGCCTTTCTAACAATAGTCATATAGGCATATTATGAACCCAACTATTTATGATCAGTTATTTGGCATATTCAGACTATTAAAATAATAATAACTATTTTGTTAATTATGAACCCCAATAAATCAGGATGTAGTAAGAAGTATCTCATGTTTGCACATTTGATTTGATTTATCATTCAAGTACTCGCTTACTTTGCTTTGAGCTTGAAACGATTAATTAATTGCTTTTATTTAGTTTAGTTGCAGTAATCTCTGCAGGCTTTTGTCACTTCCCATTTTATAAATATATTCTTTAGCATGTTTTTGTTTTTTTTAGTATTTTTAATACTGTTTTATTTAAGTGGACGCTTCTTGAGTAGGTTACAAGGTATTATAATCTTAGTTTGAATAATGGACTATGGAAGAAGTATTTTTGTAAAAGTAATAAATTTCTTTATATGTTTATCATTTCGTCAGAAATGGATGATGAGGCACTCACAAAGGAATTCTTGCAAAGCCGTATTGAACATCTGGAGCATGGTAATCTTCTTCTCCCTTGGATAACTGTTATTTGATTCATCAAGGCTTATTTCGTTTTAGTCCCACTTCATTTAATGGAAATGGAATATTGTATGCCTTATAATTTTGTTCATATATAATTGATCATAAATAGTTGGGATAAGGCAAACTAGGATAATGATTTTACTCATGCATTTTCATTGACATCTTTAGGTTTTTTTAATCTATTTACATTCTCTGTTGATATTGTGGATTTAACTATACTAGATCTTTCTAGCAGCTTGGTAGGAGTCACCGGATATGACTTGAATTGGCTGAACTTTAATGGACTTGGGTAAATTTCATCTAATCTTCTCTAGCATTCAAATTGATCAAGAATTAAACGTTGAAATTCGGCTTCCGACATCTTTGTTTTCAAAACACTAGGACGATGTCTACACCAAGGTTGTCAGGATCGAGATCCTAGATGAGATCGTTTCGAGGTTGAATCGGATCGGATGGTAGGATTGGATCGAGGATCTCTTTACAAAATCTGGATTGATTTACAAAATCTGGATTGATTTACAAAATATGGATCGTAAGATCCTATGATCCGGATCGCGATCCTGACAACCAGACTCTACACGCGGTGTTATCCTGATGATGGTGACTTTTATAGGGTTCATGATAATCATCTAAAGGTTCATCCCTAGCATAATCAAATTGTGCCTGAGGGTAGACAATTAGACATGATTTCTACGAACGTGCGACGGTTGGCGAGGATGATCAACATGATACTATGAGAACCTCTACGGAGGAGCACTATGGGGTTGAGCATATACGGATGGTGGTTACTCAAATAGTTTAAAAGTGCAACGAAGATGACCCGAATGGTACTCAACTCTTCCATCATAAAGTCGTGGAGAGGTGTAATGATGATAATGTGAGGACTTCTCATCGTGGTGTTTGTTTCTAGCATAATGAAATCGTGTTGAAGGGTCGACACGATCTCTGGAAGGGGTGTGCTGCTAATGAGGGCAATCATCATGATACCATGGAGATATCTCTGAAGTGGCTCAATGAGATCATGTATAGGTAGACTCGGGATTCCCAAATAGAGAAGAGGAATGAAGACAATACTAGCCATAGATGAACCTCAAGACTCTTTATGACCTACCGCTACGTTTATAAATGTGGCCCAAACCTGGGGCTCTGATAGCAATTGATGTAGGGTAGGATACGTGGTTGTACGACTAACATGCAACCCTAGGTAAAGCGCGGGAGATAGTATTATTACACACATGAACTATAAATGAACGCACTTGCAAGAATCGGTGGCGAAATCAAAACATAGCAATTAATGATTATATAACACACATATTTTAAGCAAGGCAAAACAATCTTTAGGCAAGTGGGTTTAAGCTTTCCTCCGCGTGAAGGGCCAAACCAAAAGCATGTGGCGAATGATTTCTGCAAATCAGAAGATATCTAAAACAAAATTCCACAAATACTATCGATCCATACAACAATAACACTGAAGGGCTGCCGTGCAATAGAGATTCGGTGAGGTGAAGCAATCTTATGGCTGTCCGGAGGGCTGGAGAGGTCAGATCGGGTGCTGGATTCAGGATTGAGAGGGTGCGGGCAGCTGGATCTGAGGATGTTTAGAGAGATCTGGACGTGGAGGTTCTCGACAGCGAGGAGGGCTGCTAGAAGTCAGAGATCTGAGCAGTTAGGAGGAGGTTTGGCTCAGATCAGCAGCCCCAGGCATCAGCAGTTGATGGGGGAGGTGTGGCTGTAAAGGGATTTAGATGTGTGGTGGTCTAGATGGGAGAAATAGGACTGGCGGGAGTCTGGAAGGGGAAAACAGGGGACTGGTGGAATTTGGATGGGAGAAATCAGCGCCTGGAGGGATGTCTGGAGTCTCCTGGGTGGTGTAGAAGGGATCTTTGGTTACAGGAGGAGCTTAGGAGGTCGACGGTGGAACATGAAATGAATTTCCTGCAGGCTACATGTGGGGTTTGGAAGGAATTTAGGGCTGCGGTCAAGTAGAAATACAAAGGAGATACAAAGGATTATCTAGGAGTTGTCAGCTATGGCCTCACAAAGTCGTCACTTAGGGCCTCACGGAGAGAATCGCCGGATTCTTGGAAGTTTCTTTCTCTAAAATCTTCAATAGCTTCCAAGCTGCCCCCTACTCCTATTTATATTAAAACAACATTAGAGTATCTCTTACATCAACGATTATGATTGTTCGTTAATGTAACTGACCCGATTACACTAAATAAAGACTAAAAAATGCTATATAATAAATGAAAATGTAAGTAAACAAAAATCCGAATGCATCCGTGGATGCGGATTGTCGATCTAGAAATGCTAAGTATGGTAAGTAGCCAATTGACCAGAACGGGCTCAAAACTCGTACTCCACCGTGGCTTTGCGTTGCCAATCCCCATCAATAACAAACCTCAGTAGGATAAAGAGAGATGGGGAAAGTGTATCATAATTTAAAAACGCCAAGCTATTTGTGTGCAACCCAATGCATTAGATAAGAAAAAAGTGTGAAAAGGGATTTCATAATGTTGAAGAAAATATGTAAAGGCCCAAATTAAGGGCCATATTTTGGCCCATCTTATGTTTTAGTTTAGTCCCATATCTTAGGATAGAAAATCCTCTCTTCTTTCTCTCCTTATCTAAGTGCACAAATACATGTATTCTTGTGTGGAAAATACTAAGAAATCAATAAAATTTCTTGTTTTCTCTCTCTTCGGTATATTTCTATATGGTATCAGGCCCGATCCAAAATTTTTTTTCGGGGGCGTTCTGGTAGCTTGTTGGACAATTAGCTTTTTCTAACTGCAGCCTCTGTCCTCTGCGGCTAAACTCTTTGTAACTGCAGGCTTGCCCCCCTTCCCACCCTTTCATTAGCTTCCCTACGTATTCCGGCCTTCCTCTTTGATTTTATATGCTTTTGCCTGCCTGTAGCTGGGCCCCACCTTTCTTCCTTGCTTTGCGGCTTCCCTTCTTTGTCGCCGAATTCGCGCGACCAGCATCCTGCTTGCCGCCTTCTACTCGTGCGACCAGCATCTTGCTTGCGACATCTCTTCTGCTCAAGGTCTCTTAGTTGTGCGGCTTCCCGTCTTCGGCTCGCATGACTAGCATCTTGCTTGCCGCTGTGCTCGTTCGACCAACGTCTTGATCGGTCTATCTGCTGCTCTTCTTCTCGCGCGGGACATTTTCCTAATCCCCTTCTTCGACTCGCGCGACCAACATCTCCTAGCCACCGATTTCTAGTTTGTGCGGTCTCCCCTGCCCTGGTTGCCTACAGAAATCTGTGCTTGTTTCCCCTGCTCGCCACGCCACCGATTGCTCTTCTCGCCGCCGCTGATTCCTGCTCGACAGGCCGCCGCCGTTGCAGCTTGCCAGACCGCCGCTGTTGCTGCTCGCCAAGATGTCGCTTTTGCTACTCACCAGGACGTAGATTGCTCTTGCCGCTGGGTCTTCTTCTGTTGCTCGCCCGGTCGCACTCTCGCCCCTTCATGGATTTGACTGAGGCTTCCTCCCTTCCTGATCGTGCTACTACTCCTCTTCCTGGAATCCATGATGAACTTATGATCACCACTATTTCTCTTAGTGGGAAAAAGAACTTCGTTGAGTGGGTGCACTCCGTTCGTCGGGTCCTACAGACCAAAGGCCTCCTTCATCATCTGACAACAACATCGCCTATCGTCCTTACCAAGGAATGGCTCCGTGATGACGGTCGGGTCCAATTCTGGATCCTCAATTCTATGGATAGTGAACCATATCGGATTGCCATGTACCATGGCACGACCTAGGCTATGTGGAAGGAACTCCACTCCCTCTATTTTGGCGAGGACAGTCTCCAGCACCTTCGACATCATCACTGTTCTTCAAACACTTGACCCCGGAATAACAGGGGACTTAACCTCCTTTGTTGCAAGATCCAAGACTTTTGTTGAGGCATGAATACAACATCAGGCCCTCATGACGGATTTTGCAACACAACAAGCACAGAAAGAGGCATTCGAGATCGCCATGATGATGACTCGTGTTCTCCCTCATCTTTATAACATCCGGGCCCAAGTTCTCTCTTCCTCTACTATTCTCTCTCCGTCGGATGTGTGTTTCATGCTCTTGAATGTTACTCCACCACCAGATGTTCCTGGCACTCTCTGTCCAACTCTCTTACAATAGCCTTTCCCCTCTCCTCCTGCTCCTTCGGCTCGTGGCGGCCCCCCTACTTCTCGGGGACGGGGATGTCATGGAGGACCCCGTCCTAAGTGCTCTTATTGTGACCGAGAGGGTCATCTTGAGGCCTCCTGCTATAACAAGCATGGTCTGCTCGCACAACACAATGCTATCATTGCGGTTGACCCTACCTGCATCGTCCGTGCTGACATTGATGCCTTGCGCACACAACTCAACCCTCTCCAAGGCATGATCAGTCACCTATCTGGCTCTGTTGCGACGTTCTCTAATGAAGGTATTTCATGTCTCTCTCATAATTCCGACTGGATTGTGGATTCAGGGGCCACACACCATATTACTTCACAAAAATCGAAGTGATATTTGATGCAGATTGCTCTCACCCTAGTGAGGTGCTTAGCCCAGTGAGTGACCTATCTCTTGTGACCCCGACTGAGAGCGAGCCTGAGCGACCTATTGAGTTTGTAGTGTCGTGTCCCTCACCCACACCTCTTTCTATGCCATACACCGGGTTAGTTAACACCTTAATCACAGACCCATTTCCTGACGCCACACCCACAGATCCTGTAACACCCCTTCCCAGTATTTCAGAAATCAGCCGTCCGGCCGGGTCAGCGATATAAAGAAAACTAGGAAACAGTATTAAAACTAGTAACAACAGGTAATAGAAGTCTATACTAAGCAACTTAAGACTAACATCGGAAGTTTAAAGAGTAAGCTAAGGGTAACCACATACCTGATATCTGGATTCACAGAGCCACTAAACAGGATTGGAATTGAAATAACTGAAAATCTGTAAAATAATAATAGTCTGATACAAGTTATATAAAATATTAATCAGGTACATTTTCCACATCTACAAGTACATGCTGAAAAAGAGTAAACTGAATGGGAAAAATACTACAAACTGACGCCACCATAATGCTCATCCTAGACGTAGTTTCCCACCTGGGTCACCTGAAAAACAGTGCCCACGAAGGGTCAGAGTAAGGAAAAATAACTCCTCCTAGTGACACTAAAACAGTTTTACATATGTATGCATGCATGCCTTTAAAACAGTCTCGTGCACTGAAAATATTTTATGTTATATGTTATGCATGCCTTCGCACTACTTCCTGGTCAAACATCTACTCGTACTAAGCTCGTGACTTTTGGTTCACTAACTTAAGTCCTGACATTCACTAACTAGCATATTGTCTCACGTCAGGTCTATACTTGAGTTCTATATGACTTCTAACCTGCTCATCTACTAGGAAGGCTCTAGGCAGAGTAGCTCCTAACGCGCAACTGAAACTGACGACCTGAGACCATCTTACGAACTCAATTGTTCTAGTGTCACGCGGACACGGTCTCGAATCTGCTAGCTGGCTCAAGGGAAGACAATTCCCAAGTCTGTACTACTCATAAGGTTCCATGTGCCTTATGAGAAAGGTAGTGCGCCTCTACCTAGCACGAAAGAACTCTGTGTGCTGGCTGACCTTTTTGGTTTGACGCTACTCTGCATGAGAAATCTTTTTGGGGAACTACTAAGCGACCCTTGACTTTCTTGTGGTCTACTAGAATGGACATTCACGCCCTTGTTCGGAACAGATTCCAAACCTACGAACACGGTTAACGCTTTCGTACTCTACGTTTCTGTTCATTATCCGACTACTTGGGTCTTAGGGAAATCGTGTCACCCTACACGATTTTCGTGACCGTTTTCCTGTCACCATATCGTTCTATGCATTGTCATGGTATTTGTAATGAATATATTCATGTGTATAAAAATACAATACTTGATATATCTAACTAAAAAGAATTTAAATTTCCTTACAGCGGTGCTGCGGCGCTCGTAGACTCGGCGCGGCGACATCTTCTATTCCGAAGGTAAACCTACTGCTGGGGACCTTCAAAGTGCTGCCCCGACCCCACCGAAGTCCTGCAATATAGGGCAGCCCTAATTTAATAATTTTCCCCTAAGGGCTTCCGGTGGAAAATCTCCACAACAACTAGGGTTACAAAAATAAATGAGCTAGCTTCGCATATTACCTTTATGAGGGCAAATCAAGGCTTTCCAAACGCCCTACCTAACTTCTGCAGAGGATTTAGAATCTCCAAACCTAATCTGGGCACAAGGGAACGAAAATTTAGTCTAGGTAAATTTCCAAAACACTAATTTCCACGAAGGAATAACGAGAAAGAGAAATCGGACTTTCCGAAACCAAAATCGGATCTCACTTCTCCGGCTAGGGTTAGACCCGGCACTTTCAAGGTTAAGGAAGGAAAAGGAATACTCACTGGCGCCTGCAGAGGAGGGAGGAAGAGTCGTAGACGCGTTCCGGAGGAGGATCGGGCGGCGGTAAGCCCTGCGGGAGGGCGTCGGCTGCGGATCGGGAGTCGCCGGGCTCGCCTCTTGCGGGAGACGGAACAGGACGGGAGAAGTTTGCGGTTTTTCTTCCGTGAAATGAAGTTTACGGGTTTAAAGCACTGCGGGTATGCGGGTATGGATGTTAACCGCATGAAGAGAGGAGGGGGAAAACTTCTATTGGCACCCCCAAAGCCATCATTAAGTTGCTATTCGCAAACCACGCCACTCAACTCCTTAAATTCTAAGACGATTTCGCTAAACAACGCTACTAAAATTTAATGTGCGTCACACTAATATAATAGCTAACATACGTTACCAATTAATGGACGCGACCCTAAGCATAGTAACGTTGTACCTTGACGATGCGCTGTCTCGATCAAAATCCGTCGCAACTCGCCCCTACAATTTAAATAAATTTTTTGCGTCAAAACTTTGGATGTTACAGATCCATTCTTGAGTGTAGGTCTATGTCGCTCTCCCATTGCCATTGCCTTAAGTCACAGCACGACCGAGAGCCCTGAGCCTTGTGTTGATCTCGTAGTGGCTATGTCACCCATTCACGGGGACACGAGCCCTTACGATGGTACTCACATGAAGGATCATGACAGTGACGAGTTTTACGACGACCCCCCGTTGAGCCTCTTGATGAGTCGCCACATCCTGGTGAGGATGCAATTTGGGTGAGCCGCCCGTTTATGAGCTTTGAGTTATTGGCAATTTGGCGTCTATTTTTCTATCATCTATAACCTTGCCCCAAAGAATTGATCTTGAGTGTAGCATAACATATATATGGCCTTCCTTGAGTACGCTTGAGCATACTTATATTTTGAGGGTCTACTTAGCGCATCACACCCTCGATGAGTTTTGGGACGCACCATCTGCTGACCCACCAGATGAGCTCTTTCTTTTCAGGGACACACATCACACTCGAGAGTCACATCTTCTAGTCGGTGCACATGATTTTCACTCAGGTGGTCGTCTCATTCGCAATGACTTTTTGTACACACCTCATGGTGAGCCCCCTGATGTGTCACGTTCCCTAAGAGACATTTGGCTCCTTACGAGCTTGTATTTGAGTATAGGTGTCTCACATGGTCACTTGAGCACTTGACACACACATGATGAGTTTTTCTACACTCCACTGAGAGAGCCCCCTAATAGGCCACTATATTTTAGAGAAATCTCTGTCATTATTAGATTTTCCCGTAGCCGGCATGTAGTATCCGTCGTGTTATATTTGCATCATTTGCATGAGTCTGTTGAGTCGTTTCTTCATCATTTGCATGAGTCTATTGTGTTGTATGTTCATTGTTTGCATGTGTGTCATGAATCGGTCCGACAAAAAATTCATAATAATAATAAATTTTGTAAGTCACATGCGGTTGTTCACTGACAAGAGCAGTTACTTAATGAAGACAAGCAGATGATAGTGAGAATCTGCGTTGTGAGACTCCGTGCGAGGCTTGCTAAAAGCTTGAGCGTTTGGCGAATGAATCCTGTTAAAGTAGCGAATAAACGACTAAAAACAAGTCGGAACTTTGAATAATTTAAAGTTTTATTCTCCAAAAAGATGTCTATTACAAAAGTATGCCCTCCCTTATATAGAATGAAGAAGAGATGAGAGAATACAAATAAGAGATGTGTGATTAAAAATTTACAGGACTAAGCGGACTATACATAACAAACCGCACAAGCCGCGCGGTTAGACAGAAGGGCTAACCGCTCGGCTACCACCAGAGAGAGAGAGAGATCGCCATGGGAGCCCGCTAGACCGCCCGGTCTCCAAGCCGGCTTAGACAAACCGCTAGATCGCTCGGCTATAAGACAACAACAACACAACAACCAACCTGCTGAAGGGAAACCGCCAGACCGCGCGGTCTTCAACCCGCCAAGACAGACCGCCAGACCGCTCGGTCACCAACTCCAACACTCCCCCTCAAGATGGAGCATATATATCGATCATGCCCAACTTGTCACAAATATGAAGAAACGAGGCGGATACTGGCTTGGTGAAGATGTCAGCCAGTTCTTTATCAGAAGTGACAAAGGGAGTGCAAATTTGTTGCTTCAAGATCTCTTCACGAATGAAATGACAGTCGACCTCAATGTGCTTGGTTCTTTCATGGAAGACCGGATTTTTGGAGATGTATATGACAGCCTTGTTATCACAGAACATAGGTAGAGGATGGTTGTAGACCTCCCCTAAATCCAGCATGAGAGCCCGTAGCCATTTTAACTCACAAGTGGTCGACGCCATACTACGATACTCTGCTTCTGCACTGTACCTGGAGACAACAAACTGCTTCTTGCTCTTCCAGCTCACCAGATTTCCCCCAACAAAGGTACAAAAACCCGAGGTTGACTTGCGATCCCCTTTGTCATCAGCATAACTTGCATCTGAGTATGCTTCAACCCTCAGATGACCATTCTTCTGAAAAAGTAATCCTTTCCCAGACGCTGCTTTGACATACTCCAAGATCCGCAAGGCGGACTGTAGATGGCACTCCCTAGGTGCTTGCATGAATTGACTCACCTTGCCTACAGCATAGGAAATGTCGGGCCTAGTCACAGTGAGATATATGAGCTTACCAACCAGACGCCTGTACCGCGAACTATCTGAAAGAGGAGACGAATCATCTGTCCAGGTTTTGTCTTCTCCAGTTGCTATGTGGTATTGGGCAGGTTTTGCTCCAGTCAATCCTGCCTCTTTTAAAAGATCAAGGGCATACTTACGCTGGGAGAGAACTAAGGAGTTGGGCTTCCGAGAGATTTCGATCCCCAGAAAGTACTTTGGAGATCCCATGTCTTTCGTGACCAGATGTTGACGAAGATGTCGCTTTGTCAGGGCTACCCCTTCCTGGTCATCGCCAGTGAGAAGAATATCATCGACGTATACAGCAAGAACAACTAGTCCCGAGGGGGTTTTGCGAATAAATAGTGAGTGATCGGCAGAGCTTCGCGCAAAACCAACGGCCGCCACGATGCCACTGAACTTGTCAAACCAAGCTCGAGGGCTCTGCTTGAGGCCATAGATTGGCTTCTTCAGCCGGCATACACGTGTATCCTCCTGAGAAACATACCCAGGAGGTTTTTCCATGTAGACGGCCTCCTGAAGATCACCATAAAGGAAGGCATTCTTGATATCCAGCTGGGAAATCGGCCAATCTCTATTTACCGCCACAGAGAGAAGGACCCGGATAGTGCTGAGACGAGCCACGGGAGAGAAGGTGTCAAAGTAATCAACCCCATAGGTCTGAGTAAAGCCCTTAGCAACAAGGCGAGCCTTATAACGATCCACAGTGCCGTCTTGGCCAAATTTGACCACAAAGACCCAACGACAGCCAACAACATCAGTGTCGAAGGGAGGAGAAACAAGAGTCCAGGTACCCCGCTCAGTTAGGGTCGCCATTTCTTCATCCATAGCCATCTTCCAATGAGGAATAGCAAGGGCCTCCTGATAGGAGCGGGGTGTGGCAGTGACAGAGATAGCCAGTGCAAAGGCCCTGCGAGAAGGGATAAGACGATCATATGAAACAACAGCAGCAAAGGGGTGTAGGGTACACGTCCGCACCCCTTTGCGAAGAGCTATAAGAAGATCCAGGTCAGCGGGTCCCTCGGCATCCGGAGCATCCGTGGCAGAGAGAGCTGGCCCGGGAGTAGAGAGCGACGGCGGCGGAGATGAGGGAGACAGTGGCGGAGAAGAGAGAGAGAGAGGCGGAGGGAGAGGAGTGGACGGAGATGGTGTAGGGGTGGAGATCGTAGTGGGAGACGAGTGAACGAAGGGAACAACAGGAGAATCAGAAGCTGGGAGAAGAGGAGAGGAGTCATCCGAGAAGTAGGAGGTATTCTCGAAGAAGGTGACGTCAGCAGAGACGAACTGCTTACGAAGAACGAGATCAAAACAACAATAGCCTTTCTGAGTGGTGGAGTACCCCAGAAAGACACACTTGGTGGAGCGAAGTGAGAGCTTATCACGGGTGACAGATGGGGCATGCACAAAGGCAATGCATCCAAAGATTTGGAGAGGTAGAGGAAAAGGCTCCTTGCCCGGATACAGAATGGAGAATGAGGTTTTTCCGTGGAGAACCGTGGAGGGAATGCGATTGATAAGGTAGCAGGCAAGGAGAACAACATAGCCCCAATAGGAGCGAGGAACATGCATCTGGGTCATCAAGGTGCGAGCGACATCGAGGAAGTGACGGTTTTTGCGTTCTGCCACACCATTTTGTTGTGAAGTATAGACACAACTAGTTTGATGAATAATCTCATTTTGCATGCAGAAGGTAGAAAAGTCATTACTGATATATTTTTTGGCATTATCAGATCGAAAAACTTTAATAGAAACATTAAACTGAGTTTTGATCATGAGATAGAAGGACGTCCATACAGAGAATAATTCGGAGTGATCTTTTAACAGATACACCCACGTACAGCGAGAGAAATCATCAATGAACGTGACAAAATATGAACTACCCCGTTCAACGGTAAGAGTAGGAGACGGACCCCAAACATCGGAGTGGATGAGATCAAATGGACGTGTAGATCCACGAACGTGCTTTGGAGGGAAGGAGGAGCGGTGATGCTTGCCAAGTTGACAGGCCTCACAGTTGAGCGGAGGACTTTGTGGAAGAAGTTGGGGCAGAAGTTGACGAAGAAGACGTGGAGGAGCATGACCAATGCGGAGATGCCATTGGAGAAGATCTGTGGAGGTGGGAGAGAAGGTGGAGAAAGCGGAAACATTGTCCAGGAAGTATAGACCGCCACTCTCAGTCCCAGTAGCAATCGTCTGTTGGGAGTCCGGATCCTGAAAAGAACAAGAAGTAGAAGTAAATGTGACGGAACACTGTAATTGCTTGCATAGAGAGGTAACAGATAATAAGTTGCACGGGAACTTGGGCACGTAGAGAGTCTCCGCCAAGCGAAGAGACGGAGTGACATGAACTATCCCCGTCCCATTGACCGGTGATGAAGAGCCGTCAGCGAGAATAACCGGGGGCAACCGAGCATGTGTTTCTAGGAGAGAAAAACACTGGATATTGCCGGTCATATGATTGGTAACACCGGTGTCGATTAGTCATTTTCCTTGAGTAACAACATGGGCACTACCAGAAGACGTCACCGAGGCGAACGGCTTTGAGGAGGATGTGAAAGCCATGAAGGGAGGAACAAAAAACTGCAGCGGTCACGGTGACAGCACACCAGCGGCAAGAAGGGCCACGACCAAGGTGCAGAGCAAGGCAAAGGGGAAGAAGAGAGAAGCACAAGCCGCGCGACTAAATAGGAGGTCGAGGCGACTAACAAGCAGGAGCTGCTAAAGGAGGGGCCGCACAGAGGAGGACAGGCCGCTGCGACTTAGAGACAGGTCGCGGGGACTAAGAGAGAGATGCGCGGCTAAGGAAGAAGGGCAGAGAGACCGCCTAAACAAGGAAGAACCCGTGCGAACAGGGAGAAATCGCAGCGGTTAGGAGAAAGAGATCTGCAGCGGTCACGATGATAGACACCAGCGGCCAGAAAAACCACGACCAAGCCGCAGAACCAAACAGAGGGAAAGAAGTCGAGCGGCTAGAAAACATCCCGCGCGAACAGAAGAAAGAGAAACCACGCGAACAGAGAAAAGTACGCTGGGAGGCAAACAAGGCAAACAAGTCGCGACAACAGGCCGGAGCGACTAGAAAAGAGGAGCAGCTAGAACGGAGGGCGCGAAGACTAAGCACAGGTCGCGGCGAGAAGAAAGGAGAAACTAAGAGGTCGCACACACAAAGGGCAACAACAAGGAGAGAAAGAAGCCACGCGAACAGGGCGCAAGCAGGTGGAAGAAACAAGTCGCGAGGACAGGTCGCAAGAAGAAGAAGCAAGCCGCGCGGATAGGTCGCGCGGTCAGAGAGGGCGCACAGAATCAGGAGGAGAAAACCGAGTCCTCTGATACCATGTTAAAGTAACGAACAAATGACTAAAAACAAGCCGGAACTTTGAATAATTGAAAGTTTTATTATCCAAAAAGATGTCTATTACAAATGTATGCCCTCCCTTATATAGAATGGAGGAGAGATAAGAGAATACAAATAAGAGATGTGAGACTAAAAATTTACAGGACTAAGCGGACTATACAGAACAAACCACACAAGCCGCGCGGTTAGACAGAAGGGCTAACCGCTCGGCTACCACCAGAGAGAGAGAGATCGCCATGGGAGACCGCTAGACCGCCCGGTCTCCAAACCGCCTGAGACAAACTGCTAGATCGCTCGGCTACCAGACAACAACAGCACAACAACCAACCTGCTGAAGGGAAACCGCCAGACCGCGCGGTCTTCAACCCGCCAAAACAGACCGCCAGACCGCTCGGTCACCAACTTCAACAAATCCCTATATAATCATAAGACGGATCGAAGCAAACACCTACGATCTTGATATCCCTGCAAGTATGGGTATCCACCCGGTATTTAGTGTTGAAGATATGACGTCGTACTACGAGCCTCGCGAGTATGTGGACCCAAACAATGTAAACTTCCAGACGCCAACACCTCCATTTCCGTTGCCTTGCCACCTTCATAGCCCACACACGTCTGATGACCACCACTACTCACCCACTTCTGACACCCACCCACATGGAGATTCGTCTTCTTTGGTTCTACTTACGGCGCCGCCGATCGCACTGGGATCCACCTCCCGCGAGTTGAGCGTTGAGAGCATCACGGAGACCAGATTCCACCAGTACATTCCTACTACAGACATTGGTGACACTTGTGTAATTGCAGCAGAGCTTGATCGATTCACTCCTGGACTTCGATCTCAGTACGATCGTCTCCATTCATCAGATATGACAGATTGACAACTCTCAGTCGGGGGGAGTTGATTGACGAGGACACTCTTCCATCGACGATACTTCGACGAATTATAGTGGACCTCTTCGAGTCTTACCTGACATATATCGAGAGAATTCCGATCCCTATTCATCGGGAGATGAATTCTTTCCAGCCGGGGAGATTGAATCGGAGCAGAGATGAGGACCTGCAGTGGAGGACGAGTTTTGGGCCTGTTCAGGGCCAAGTGACAACTTTCCATATATGGCGTACCCGGATCGATGATCGGACTCCGCAGATGTGTCCGGATTCGCGTTGCGAATTGATTTTGTAGGAAACAATGAGCAAATCTTGTATATCCTTCTTTCATATATCAAATACAAAAGAGAGTACAAATATATAAGAGAAGAGAGGGAGGAAGAATCCTATACAATAGATGTGAGACTAAAGGAGAAGGAAGAAAAGAGCCTATAAATGAGCCTTTACTTTATTTATCCTTATGTCTTCTAACACTCCTCCGCAAGCTGGAGCGTACAAGTCATAGGCACCAAGCTTGAACTAGAACTGGTAATACAATTTGCGAGGTAATGCTTTGGTGAGGATGTCAGCAACTTGCCCAGACGCAGGAACATGTTCAAGATTTAACACCTTTGATTGAACCTTTTCCCGAACAAAGTGACAATCAACCTCAATATGTTTAGTCCGCTCATAGAACACAAGATTCTTTGCAATATATATTGCATCTTAACTGTCACAAAACAACGTTGATGGTGAGGACAACCTAACTCCCAAATCCATTAGAAGACTTTCCAGCCAGGTTAGTTCTGATGTAATAGCTGCCATCGCACGGTACTCAGCCTCAGCATACGAGAGAGCAACCACCGTCTGCTTCTTAATTCGCCATGTGATAAGATTTCCTCCAAAGTAGGTACAAAACCAGTAGTAGAATGTCGATCATCCAACGAGCCCGCATAATCCGCATCAGAGTATGTAATAAGAGAAAGGGAGGAAGATGACTTATACACAAGTCCTTGCCCAGGGGGAGTCTTCAGATATCTGAGAATGCGTTCCACTGCCTGAAGGTGAGAAACCTGTGGGGTATGCATAAACCGACTGACCACTCCAACCGTAAATGATATATCTGGTCTCGTAACGATTAGGCATATCAGTTTTCCCACAAGACGACGATAGTATTCCGGATTTGGAAGTAGAGAATCAACCTCAGATCCCTGAGCACACAACATATAGTTGACTTCCATCGGGGTCTCCGCAGGTTTGCAACCTGAGAGACCAACATCTTTCAAAAGGTTAATGAAATACTTACGCTGGGATAAGACAAGACCATCAGGTCGCCGTGCTACCTCTAGTTCAAGAAAATATCGAAGATTCCCAGATCTTTGATTTGAAAGATAGAATTTAAATGTTGCTTAACATGTTGTATCCCAGCTGAGTCATCACTAGTGATCAGAATATCGTCCTCATAAACCAGAAGTATTATAGTCCCAGTTGATCGGTGACAAGTGAAGAGAGAAGAATCTGCTGAGCTTTGTTTGAAGCCAACCTCACAAACAACTTTGTTGAATTTGCCAAACCACGCCCGTGGAGACTGTTTGAGACCATAAATAGATTTGCGAAGTAAACATACACGAGACTCCCCCGTGGCCTCAAACCCGGGCGGTTGTTGCATATAGACAGTTTCAAGAAGATCGTCATTCAAAAAGCATTCTTGACATCTAGTTGATGGAGGGGTCAGTGACGATGAACAGCTAAGGAGAGCAAGACCCGAACTGTATTTAATTTTGCCACTGAGGAGGACGTTTCCTCATAATCAAGACCCGTACTATTGAGTAAAACCCCGTGCCACAAGCCGAGCCTTTAAGCAATCAACTTTTCCATCCGCGACATGTTTGATTGTAAAGATCCACTTGCAGCTAACACAACTGTGGCCAGGAGGAGGAGACACAAGATCCCAAGTATGATTACCCCACAGAGCAGTCATTTCTTCATCCATGACGGCACGCCACGCCGGATGCTGGAGAGCTTCCTGCACAGAGTTAGGTATAGAGATAGAGGAGAGAGAGAGAGAGCAAAGGTAAGAAGAGGTGGAGAGAGCCGATGTAGAGAGACATAATTTGCCAAGGGATTGCCGTCGAGGAGGTTGCCAGATCAACAGCCCGCGAGATCACACCGGTAGAGGGAAGTTGTTGCTGGGCATCTGGATGTGGAGGACGATGAGTGTATACTTCAATGATATGAGGTTTGGAGGGGACTGGTTTGGAGGGTACTGGTGGTGTTGTAGGAATCAGAAGCAGAGGAGTAGGGAGAAGTGGTGGAAGCGGAGATGTTATGAGAATGATGGGTCGAGGTAGCGGAGGAGGAAGAAGGGGATCAGAAGGATGATATGGTTGGTCTTCATGAAAGGAGACATCAACAGACACAACCACCTTACCAGTGATAGGATGAAAGCAAACATACCCCTTCTAAGTGCTGGAATACCCAACAAACATAGCTTTAGTAGCATGAGGGGCTAGCTTGTCAGTGGAAGGATCAAAATGGTGGACATAACAGGTACACTCAAAAACACGAGGTGTGAGAGAGAAGAGAGTCGTGGATGGGTAAAGGAGAGTAATGGGTGCCACAAATTTGAGGGCAGACGAAGGCATGCGATTGATGAGGTGACAAGCAATAGAGACTGCAAAGTTCCAATAGAGGGGAGGAACCTGCATTTGGATCATGAGAGATCTAGCCACATCAAGGAGGTGACGATTTTTTCCGTTCCGCTATGTCATTTTGTTGAGAGGTGTAGGCACATGAAGTCTGATGTATAATACCGAACTCAGCGCGTAGATTGGAGAAGGTGCGACCAGTATATTCTCGAACATTGTCTGTACAAAGAGTTTTAACACAGGTAGAGAACTGAGTGCGAGTTTTCGTAAGAAACGTATGGAATGTAGTTGGGAGTTCGGCACGATCACGAAGTAAATACAACCAGGTAACCCTTGAGTAATCATCGATAAAGGTAAAAAAGTATTGATACCCAAAAAACTAGGGACCTTATAGGGCCCCCAGATATTAGAATGTACTAAGAATAAAAGAGTATCGCTCCGAGTACATGAAGAAGAAAAAGAGACATGGCGTTGTTTGCCGAAAATACAAGATTCACAAAAGAACTCTTGAAGAGAGACAGTAGGAAGAGCTTTCTTGAGAATTGGAAGAGGGGCATTCCCAAGACGACGATGTTGATCAGTGGTGAGAGCATTGGGAGGAACATCAAGAAGATATAGCCCGTTAGACAGTCGTCCTCTACCAAGTATATTCTGTGTTAGCCGATCCTGCACCACAAAGTAAGAGCGTGAGAAAGTAACACAACAATCAAGGTCTTGCGTAAGACGGATAACAAAAAGGAGATTAAAAGGAGAGTCCGGAACATGAAGAACTGAGGATAAGGAGAGGGAAGGAGTAAGAGACAGATGTGCAGTGCCAGAAACCGGGATCCTGTCACCATTGGCCACAGTGATGCGCTTGGGGTAAGCAGTATCTAAGTATTTAGGCGGCTGCTGCGGAGAGAGATGATGTGTGGCACCCGAGTCCACAATCCAGTCAGAGCTGTGTGAGAGACATGATATATCTTCCTTGAAGATCAAGGTCACAGAGCCAGAGGAACCAGAGGAGCAACTAACCACCGCTTGAAGCTGATGGTGTTGAGCACACAACACAACAATATCATCAGCAGTGGTGGAACCAGATGCCATAATTCTAAGCTGTGAGTAGGCACAGAAACCGGGCGACAAGAAGGCACGCGGCTTGCCGGACAGAACCATCAGCTACTACGGAAGAACGATGAGGGCAGCGAGAGACGAAGCCGAGCGGGCACCAGCGGTAAGACGAGGTCGCACGCGACTAGAGGAGATTGAAGCAGCGAGTAGAAGGGAGCCCGTAGAGAAAAGAAACAAGCCGCGGCGGGAAGAACCCTGAGCGACAGCGGTTAGAAAGAACAGAGGCCAGCGAACAGGCACTAGACCAGGCGGGTAGAGACAGACCGCACCAAGATCAAGAGAGGTAAGAGAAGAGAAGTCGCCAAGAATAGAGAGCAAGAGAAGTCGCACGGTCTCAGTGATAACACACCAGCGGCAAGTAGGATGCCGCGACCAAAATGCGGAGCCCGCAGCAGAAAGAAGAGGCCGCTAGCGACAAGACAAGTCGCAGCGACTAAGCAGAGAAGGAGCCGTGCGAGAATTCCGCACGATCACGGTGAGCACACCAGCGACAAGGAGGATGCCGCTACCAATATGCGGAGCCCGCAGCAGAGAGGAGAGTCCGCTAGCGACAAGATAAGTCGCAGCGACTAAGCAGAGAAGGATCCACGCAAGAAGGCCGCACGGTCACGGTGAGCACACCATCGACAAGGAAAGATGCCGCGACTAAGAGCGGAGCTCGCAACGGGTAGGGAATTCGCAGCGACAATGAAAAGTCGCGGAGAGAAGCGAAGAGAAGACAAGAACTCGGCGGGTTGAAAAGGAGATCGCAACGAGTAGCGATTAAGAGAAGGCGAAGCGAGACGCGAAGAGAGGGGAGCAACGAGAAGACTGAACCCGGTGGGTAGACACGGATGAAGCCGCGCGGGCAAAGGGAAACAAGGGGGAAGGTCCCACCTGGCAGAGAGTGTATAAAAGAGAATGGGGGGGGGGGAGTGGAAGCCACGAGAGAGAGCAAGAAGAGCGGGCAAGAAAACTTAACCGCGCAGGAAGTTGCTGTTAGAAAGAGAGGCGAACGCAAGGCAGAGCTGATAAGCAGGAGAAGAAGCCGCCTGGTTAACAGGAGGACCAGGCGGTTTAGACAGGCACAAGACGGTTTGGAGGTGGATCCACAGGAGAGAAGAAAGAACCCGCAAAAAAACGAGCGGTAAGCCGAAAGAACAAGCCGCCCTGTCAAAAGAATAGACCGAGCGGTTAGGGAAGAAGAGAGCCGATCGGTAAAAAACAGGCCGGACCGGTTCCCTCTGATACCATGTAAGAAATAATGGACAAACCTTGTATATCCTTCTTTCATATATCAAATACAAGAGAGTACAAATATATAGGAGAAGAGAGGGAGGAAGAATCCTATACAATAGATGTGAGACTAAAGGAGAAGGAAGAAAAGAGCCTATAAATGAGCCTTTACATCATTTATCCTTATGTCTTCTAACAGATTTAATATATTACTTCATTAGTTTGTGTTATATTTTGATGTATTTGAGTGGACTCACCTCCGACCAATCATAGCCTTTGATGGTGGGATGACCTAGCCTTTATTTTATTATAAATAGATAGGTAGTGGGCTGATTGAGGCTATTGCAGAATTTGGAGAAAAAAATTTCCGGAATCCTGCAATCATCCCACGGTGCCGACTCCGTGGAACCCTAGGTGACGACTCCTAGGACTTGTATATCCCTCCCCAAGGTACACCCTAAGTCCCTAACCCGAGGCTCCATCTTCCACCTCCGAAACCCTCATTCACAGTTCCCCATAGCCCCCAAAGTGCAGCCACAAAATGCTCTCCAGAAATCCTTTTCAGTTCACTTCACTGTTTAATCATGAAATTTACTGTTCATCGTATAGTTTCCAAGCAGTCAATCCTCCAAGCCCCTGCCGCCGGATTCCCCATCCCATGGAGCCGCCTCCACCACTTGTGACTCCTTCACAGCAAACCGCCTATTCTCCTCCCTGAAGCCACAGCTGTCTGCCCCCTATATTCCTGAAGCCACTGCCACCCCTGCCCTCCCCTCTACAGTGCTGTCAGTCCCTTTCCCCAATTCCACAGCCGCCGCCCCCATCCTGCACCCTACCTCCTTGCCGCCAACCCCCCCATATGTGGAACCACCTTCCCAACGTTGTTCCCCTTCCCGGATCAATTCAGATCTGGAAATTTTTCAGCCCGGATCCGATCTCAAATTATCAGATCTACCCTTGCCCGTCCGGATCTATCCGCACGTGGCATGATCTACCCATTTTCGGCCCGATTCCACCATCCACCGCCGAGGGCAGCTACCGACGCTATCTCCACACCATCGATTTCACATTTGATTGTCGTCTCCCGCATCCGGCTCCAAAATCTCCAGTGCCTCGGTCAGCCCACTATTTAGTGAGATTTCATTGTACTGGATTATTATTTTCAACATTTTTGTATTGGACTGGATGCTATATTTGTTTGGATATATTGTATTGTGGTGGTTTGTTTAGATAATTATCGTGGTTTGTAGGATTTATTCTCCGCGCGCTCTTGATTTGACCCTCCACGCGGAGGAAAGCCTAAGCTTGTTTCGCCCTAATTAATTATTTTGCATTGCTGTGAATTCATTTGCGCGGGATGTTAATGTTTATTATCTAATTTGTGATTAATTCGTTGGGTTTTGCATAACATGTAGGGTTAGGTCACCGTTTATCCGTCGCCTATAGATTCGTCCAACGTCAACGACTTTGGCCAATTTTCGAGAACAATGATTTTACTAGGGTCAGTTGACACTCCTTTAACATGTTCCATGTGTCATAGATATGTAATTGCTATCCCCAAATGAACAATTTTCCTTAAGAAAAAAGTGATGGCCTCTTACCGATTTTAATAAGACAACCAGGACATGTTGTAGCTGCTCTACCCACATCTTTTGTTAAATGAGCATATTCTTGATGAAATCTACAATAAATTTTCTCGAGAACAAAATATTTCGTTCATCAAAGTCTTGAATGTTGATGGGATATTAGTCAAGCCTAATGTAACGACTAGGGAATCGAAATGGTTGCAATGTGTGTGAAAGACAATCTTCTCAATTTACTTTGGATCCATTCTGACTTGGTGATAGCCCGAATGAAGATCCAGCTTGGTGAAGACTGAAGATATGTGCTCCATGTCGCTCACCCAATAATTCGTCCACTATTGATATATGAAATTTATCCTCAAGCATTTTACATTTAATTCTCTATAATCCATTTAAAAGCACCTCAAACCTTTTATTCTTGATTAAAAGTACTGGGGAGGAGAAATAGGTCTGATTGGATCTGATAATGCCTATCTGCATCATATGATGTCATTTTTATGGTTGTGCTACTGTTAGTACTGTCCTTGGTAGAGGGCAGAAGTGGTGAGCTAGTTGACGAGGCGGGGGGCGTGGGGAATCCCCAAGTTTGCAAAAGTAATAAAAAGTCTGTCCGTAATTTATCTACCAGGTCTTTAGGCGATGCTAGGTCTTACTGTGATTAACCTTTAGGACTAGCAATAAGGGGTCCGATTAACATTCACCAGTACTGGTACGGGTCTACTCACGCATGAGACATGGGATCACCATTTAGATGATCAGAGCAGTAGTCTTGCCAGATGGAGTAAGATTTTTGATGTATTTTTTCTGTAATTTTTATTTACTGGTTTCTGCTACCATTACCATTATGATTGAAGGATCACAAGCACTCATAATGGTAGTAGTTCGAAGGATTACGAGCACTTATAATGGTAGCCCTAGATCATGCTATATATAAATAAATGCATAAAGGTTCCATAGGAGTGACTGAAGGGTTTGGAGAAGAATTCTTGGAGTTGCTTGAAGGTGCTGAAGCTGTGAACCCTAAGTGCCAAATCCTAGAGATTTAACTCTTGCGCATCCGGTCGGTTAAACTTAGGCTACTATCACTCTTCTTTCTCCCATATGAACCCCCAACAACACCTAGGTTGTCAGTCACAACAACCTGTTACGGTCCCGCCTTGATCGCGGGCTTTTTTATCTAGTTCTATTTTTATATTTTAGTATTCGTAGTTGATCCTTCGTGTCTAAGCCCAAGGAGGGGCATTTTGATTTACTATTTATATTTGGTTGTTAGCCAAGACTAGTAGGCAAATCAAGTTATATTTTATTTTTCTGAACCCTCTCTCTAGTTTCTCTCTCTCTCTAACCTTTCCCCTTACCTCACGGAACTCGCGCCAAACTCCCCCCCTCCGACGCCCTAGCCGCTTCCAAATCGCGAGTCGCGCGATTCCACAACAGTCCGCCTCCGCTTTCTCGCGGCGCAAGCCGCCGCCGCCGCTGTCATAGCTCGCCGGAGCTCCTCCTCCCTCGAGGACTTACCCCCTCTTCCCCCGTGCACGCGCTCTCGATATAGGGCAAGTAACAACCTGATATCAGAGGGAACTCTCCTCCACGCCACCGAAACTCCAGATCTGCCACCCTCTACCCCCTGCGACTGCTTCGCACCGCCGGTTCCACCCCGCCCGAGAACTTCTCCCCAACTTGCTCCGGGCCGCATACCTCCGCCCCGACCTGCTCTGGGCCACACAGCTCCGCCCCGACCTGCACAGCTCCGCCCCGACCTGCACAGCTCCGCCCGACCTGCTCCGACCCGAACGGCTTCTCCGGGACCTGCTCAACCCCGCCAGGACTCCGCACAACAACCGACGGGGGCCCCTTGCTCGCTGCCTCTTCCGGGCTACTTCCGCCGCCGGTCCCTTTTTAATTTTCTCTGGAGACGATACCCCACAAAATTTGTCCCACATAATGGCCGAACAGGCCTCCCTCTCACAAATTTTCCAGTCTCTCACCAAGCTCCTAGTGGATAACAACAACGCCCTCATTGCCGCCGTCACCACCCAACTAGCGTCTAACCGTACGACCCAACCAACAACGGGCTCTTCCAGTGAGGCGCCGATTCCGCCAACCCTGCCAGAGTTTTTGCCCCCGCGACACGAGGGCAACAGGGTGCCACGAACGTGCGGTTGGACTTTCCAATATTTGACAGCCACGAAGACCCCTTGGGAAGAGTGGCTCAATATTGCTGCCTTCCACCTGATGGGCCCCGCGCAACTTTGGTTTTCCCTACTGCAACGGGAGAAACCACTCCTATCTTGGGAAGATATCAAGGTAAACTGCACCCTCCGCTTCGGCCCACCCCTCCACAGCAATCCCTTGGGGGATCTCATTTCTCTCCGACAGACCGGTCCGATCGACGAGTAGCTCGAACAGTTTCAAGTCTACCTGGCCCGCACTATCTCCGTTCTTTCGACACAACAGGTGTGCATCTTCACGATGGGAGCCCATGAGCGTCTCCGCATGGATGTGGAATTTCAGGCACCCTCGGATTTTACGACTGCAATGAGTTTGGCTCGCATCTGCGAGAAGCGTCTGCTCTTGGATCGCCCCCATCTACATCACCCAGACACCGAGGGGCCCAGTCGTACCCCACGCCCTCTGCCATTGCCCACAGTCAGTCTCCTCGTTCTGGCCCGCGATGCCGACCGCCCGGATACCATTCGCCGACTGTCTCCACAGGAGATGAGTGACTGCCGTGCCAAGGGCCTCTGTTACAACTGCAACGAGCCATTTTTCCGTGGACATCGCTGCAAGCGCCTCTTCTGGTTTGAGATCGACAACCCGGCTGCAGAACGGGATACTGACACTGATATGGGGGATCCGATGCCGACCGTCACTACAGACCAAGCCTGAGGGCAAGCTTGTCGTCGGGCAGGGTGGAAATGTTACAGTCCCGCCTTGGTCGCGCATGTCGCGGGATTTTTTATCTAGTTTTATTTTTATATTTTAGAGTGCGTATTTGATCATCTGTGTCTAAGCCCAAGGAGGGGGCATTTTGATGGACTATTTATACTTGGTTGTGAGCCAAGACTAGTAGGTAAATCAAGTTATATTTTATTTTTCTGAATCCTCTCTCTAGTTTCTCTCTCTAACCCTTCCCCTTACCTCACGGAACCCGCGCCAACCCCCCCCCCCCCCCCCCCCAGCCGCCTCCAAATCGTGAGTCGCGCGATTCCGCAGCAGTCCGCCTCCTTCGTCTCGCACCGCAAGCTGCCGCCGCCGTTATAGCTCGCCGGAGCTCCTCCTCCCTCAAGGACTTACCCCCTCTTTCCCCATGCACGCGCTCTCGATCTAGGGCACGTAACACAACCCCCACTGCCTTTCTCCATGCTTTAACCAACTGCTTGCTTCATTGCCACCCCTCATTCAACATTTTCACACTGGAAGCCCATACATAACCCAGTCCCCTTGTTGCCAGTCTCCCTACACCAAAACTTCTATCTACTGCTGTCAACAGCCCCGTCCTCCCCTCCCCGAAACTCCAACATTGTGAAGACATATCATTAGATCCCTCTTCTTCCTACTACCACTCCTCACCTCAACCATGCTACTTGCTTCTTCGCCACCATGTAGCCCCTTCTGCCACTTGCCACTCTATCCTTCCTCAGATTGCCACCGACAGCATCCATGTGCTGCTGCTGAGTTCCTTCATTGCCGACCACCACCTAATCTCCACTATCATACTATCATCCTCCGGGCCCTCATGCATATGCAAGTCTTTACATTGGAGTATATTATCTCTTGTCATTATAATGATTGATCCTATATAATTAGAGATACTTGTTCGTAGATATTTGGGGAGTCTTATCATGAGACCCAATGTGTGAGCTCACAAAAGTGGAAAGAAACAGTTCAGCGTCAAAACCCTTGACGATAGATAGGAGATGAAGCACCGGGATTTTCGAGGAATGAATGAGGAAAAGGAGAACAAATTAAAGCCAGCTTATCGATTTCATTCAGCATTATCATAGAAAAACATCAAGCCCAAGGCTCATTTATAACAATTTGGAATTCTTGCCCCATAACACATCCATAACACATTGAACTGTATGTATGACATCTCAAAGTTCTTATTTAAGCACTTTTTTTGCAGAACGCGATGAACTCAGAAAAGATAAAGAGGAACTCAGAAAAGATATAGAGCAATTATGCATACAGCAAGCTGGCCCTAGCTATCTTGCACTTGCAACTCGAATGCATTTTCAAAGGTTTGTGATTGGCTTAATGTGAATACTTTTCTTCTTTACGAAGCTCCTTCTTTATTTGTATGAAAGCCCTCTCAGGATGGCTGGCTTGGAGCAGGAGATTGAGACGTTGAAAAAAAGACTAGCTGGATTATTAAGAGAAAAGCAAAACCTTCAGGAGGAACTTTCTGAAGCATACAGGATAAAAGTTAGTGAGCTTCAGAAGATGGGCTCCTTACCATATTTATGTTGATACTTAATACACATGAAATCTCTCAATTGACACATTATGCTGCTATTTTCAGGCGCAGCTGGCAGATTTGCATAATGCAGAGGTTTTGAAGGTACTACACCTCACTTTGGCTGTATTCAGGTGGCTTGTTTTAACTTTGACATGTAGTCATAGTTGAATATAATTATATTTAGTACACTGTTTTATATGTTATTTTGGCCCTATTATTACTAGTGTAACACACACATGTATATATATGTTACAGGTTGCACCCCTCTATCTTTTGAATTTGCAAAAACCTCTTCAGTAAGTTTACATTTCATGACATGCATGCACAAAAATATCACCTAGAGGGGAGCCTTAGGTGGATGTTTTTAATGTAGACTTACATGGGAGTTTTTTGTAATTTTAAAAGATAGAGGAGTGCAACTTGTAATTATGCCAACTCCCAAGGGAGGTTTGAGCAATAAATAACATATATATACATATATACACACTAGCTGTCTCGT
The DNA here is from genome assembly GCA_039513925.1 of Platanthera zijinensis. Lineage (NCBI taxonomy): Eukaryota > Viridiplantae > Streptophyta > Magnoliopsida > Asparagales > Orchidaceae > Platanthera > Platanthera zijinensis. The sequence goes on from CM077094.1 coordinate 166,066,825, forward strand.
ACGGGCTACGCCTGTGCTTGAATTCCCTTGCGAACGGGTTTCACCCATATGTGGGTTGCGAATGGGTTCCACCCACCCGTGGGTTGGGAACGAGTTTACTTCGTCCGTGGGTTAGGAACGTGTCTTGCCCGCTCGTGGTTTGTGAACGGGTTGTGACCGCCCGTGGGTTGTGAATGGGTTTTGCCCGCTCGTGGGTTGTGATGGGTTTTGCCCGCTCGTGGGCTGTGGATGGGTTCTACCCTCCCATAGGTCGCTTACAGGCTCTGCCCGTGCGTATGTGGCGAATAGATTCAACCCATCCACAACTTTTTTGTGCGAGCAAGGTCTTTCTCTTTGTTTGAAATCAGAATAAAAAAGGAAAACGTCAACAAAATTCATATTAATCATCCCCATTCCCCAGTAATCAAAACTATACATTATGTTACAGATCTCATTTTGGGTTCTTTCCTCCCCCTCACAAAATTTGCGCCACTTTGTAGCAATCAAATAGTGTGTGAACAATCTATAGTTGTGGTTCTCGTCATGATAAGCTCAATTGCTCTCGGGCATACGGGATCCACTCATGCGTGCTTGATTTGGTTTATTTAAGTCTAAGATCTCAATTCATGGAGCGGAGCCAATAAACTGTAGAGGAATTACTTTTTGAAGGACTCTCGTAAGTTCAATCTCAAATCAATACAAAAAACTCCAGTAAAAAAGAATGTTATTTTAATGCTGAATCCAGTTCAATGGAGTTCCTTCTCATGTTCAAAGAACATAAATAAGCTATTAAACATTGTACTAAACAAAATTATCCGATGGATTACATTAATATGAGTGAGAATGCCAAACATAACCACAACACCATTAATGAAATCCGCTGTCTACTTTGCTAACAATGTGATAGCAAGGTAGCAATGAAATTGAGTAGTGTAAATCCAAATTTAAACTGAAAAAATTCTTGCACAAATTAAAAACAAGGCAAGACATAAGTTGAAGCAGCATTAAGAAATAAAATGAAATAAATAAACCAATTCTTTCTGTTGAAAAGGGACATTTGGATTTGAAGAAACCCCAAATAACATCAACGATCTGGTTGAGGTGCTAGTTTACTTCGCCAGAGAATAACATCAAAACCTGGTGAGTAAACTAAAAGCTGATCGGCATGCATCATTTATTCTGATGTTACACTGAATTTGAGCACCTGCAAAATGAGGAAAATATATTGAACAAATTAAAATGATGCGAGTTTTTTAAAATTTCTAAAACATTGCACAAAGTGCATAAGAGCATCAGAGTATATCTTGGCAAACGGTGCCAACAGTTTCATGTGAGAGGGGAAGGCGGTAGAACATAAGGTTGGTAAGATCGTAGAGTCAATTGCAGAGAACATAAACATGTTAAAAATACGTGAAGCATGAACATGTAAGAAATGCAACAATCAATGAAGATTCGGAAACTGATCAGTAGAAACAAATCAAAGAAGAGAAATGAGTCTCCTGCATTTGAGATTGACGCAAGACGGTCCTATTTGATGGGGAAGTAAATGAGTGAACTCCTACATTCAACTACACATCCGACGAATTTTGCTTGCAATAGTAATTAGATTTATAAATCAAAATAAACTTATGCCACAATAGTTAAAGCTACCAAATAAGGAGACACGAGAAGTCGTATAAGTGCAAGAGTGACAAAAAATCAATTAGAAATGACCAAAACAATTGAAAACAAAGATTATAAGCTACTATCTTTTCAAGTTGTGAACAAACACACGACCCAATGATAATAAAATAATACACACCTTGAACTCGCACAATATTGAAAGGGGAGGGCTGGAGATGTCTTCGGAGGGCTGTGGATTAGCCAAAATTACGAACCGGGGCTGATTTCAGCAAGGAGCTGCTGAAGTTGGCTGTTTTAGAGGTCTGGGCAGCAATCTTGAGGATGGTGGTGGCTGTATGAGAGGCGTGGGAGGCTTGACAGGAGTCCTGGAATTAATTCCAGGTGCTGGACTTGCTGAAACTGGACTGCAGGGAGGGGATGAAATTAATTCCATGTGCTGGATTTGCTGAACTGGGCTGCAGCACGGGCTTGGAATTAATTCCAGGGGCTGGTTTTACTATACTGGACAGCAGGAGGTATGGTTCCTGCAGCAGGGAGGGGTCGCCGGGGTTAATGGGAGGGTGCTGCATTTGGGACAGCAGTTGGAGGGGTCAGCAATTGTGTTCCACTTGAGTTAGGAGAAGAAATGGGGAACGGATTGGTAGGGGGTTTATGGAGGTAATGTGGCTGAAATTTAGGAGAGATTCCTAAATTAGAGGGGGGGGGGGATTTTCGGCAGGTCTGAGAGGGAGTGTGGGGATTCAGTTTAAGAGTACTTAGTGTCTCCACGTGTGGCTGAGAATAGGGGAAGGGGAGGGGAGGGACCGGCTGTTGAGAGGGTGTAGTGTGGATGGTGGGTCTGAATTTTAGGGGAGTTGTCTAAAATTTAGGAGAGGAGAAAGTGGGGTAGTGGGATAGATATGGAGGTGGTATGGGTAGTGGAGGTGGTTTCCGGCTGGTGGTTGGTGGTGGACGGAGGTGGTTGCCGGTTTTTTGGCGATCGCCGAAAAATGCAAAATGAAGGGAAATTGAAGGGGAGGCTAGGGTGGATCACCGTGGGTGACCGGAAACATTCTCCGGTGATCGTCAGAGGTGGAAATGGAGGGTATGGGGGTGTTGTTTTCCTTTGTGGGAGATGAATATGGTAGTGGTGGTGGTGGACTTGGGGCGGATGTGGGGTAGATGGTGGCCAAATGGGGGGGGGGCAAGGGCTGTTGTAGGGGTGGTGTTCAGAGATACTGTTGAATAGAAATCCATTGGAGCATTGGAAAAAATATGACCTGCAAAGAAGAGAAGAGAATCGACATTAATGCAAAGATCAATCAAGATTGAAAATAAACCAAAAGAAATGCAGTAAAGAAAATCAATCTAGGATTTTGGATGATGCCTTAGGATCATGGACGATGAAGCTGGGGTCATGGAATAAAGAAAAGAACGGTAGCTACAAACTTTGTGGCAGTTTTACTAGAGTGTGGCCGAATGGGTCTGAGTTGATTTTGGCGAAGATCTTGGATGGTTGAATGTGGTTTAGGGTTGATTATGATAAAATTCCGGATGGTCAAATGGATTGGGTTGATTTTGATGAAGATCCTGGATGGTCTTTGTCACTCCATGACCCAGTAAGCTCGAGTTAATGAGGCGGGAATAATACTGTGATTTTGAACTTTTTGCAGTACACAGATCAAAAGCAATAAATAAACATATTTTATTGATATTTTATAATTTACAAGTACAATTTGTCACACATACATATATTTTTGCCTTTACATTTTTACATGCTAGTATTCTGCATAATATAAAGTAGTCTTCCTCAATGTGCTCCGTCGCTTGCATCTTCGTAGGTACTTAAAAATAATTAGTAGGCTGGTGAGCATATTTGCTTGCTCACCTTTGAAAGAATAGCACAATATTTATGTATATAATGCACAATATACAAGTAGAGTAATGTATCAAAAACAGTAAACAAAATAAGCATATCTGCATATATTTCTTGTCTTTTTCCATATATATATATATATTTATAGAAAAATAGCTCATTTATTAGTTAGAGTTTACAATACGCCGATTGACCTAACCGGAGGCCCATTGCCTTTTCAGGCTCAGTTGGGACCCAACATATCCCGCTGATAGCTAATCCTCCGATACGGGTTCTGCTTACACAATATGCGTTCAGGATTAGCCCATAAAACAGTTTTTATGGAACACTATTCCCCCCACTTTATATGCCCGCAGACATGACTACAAAAAAAATCTTTAGAGAGCATTACCCCACTATATCCCCTCGAGCCAAATACTGAGCTAACATACTAGTGCATATCACCACACAACATTATAATATGGTTCATAGTAGTCGTCATATTACATCGACACATCCTGAATTATTTTAATCTGCTGTAAACCGGTCAATTATTACCCGATGATCAGTCTAGTCGTAAATGACCCCATTGTACTGATTTTGTAATAGTGTCGATCTGACCCCACAATAATTCCACAATCGTAATTGTTTTCATTAATGTTATAATCATTTCCATAATATTGTGCATCAACGCATCTCAAATTATCAACATTGGTCGCAGACCACCCAATATTAGTTTAGTCATAAAAGATCTCATTTGACTGAAATAATATTGGTTCGACCTCACTATAATTCCACAAGCGTAAAAAAATCATCAAATATTATATTTTCGCACGATAATTAGCATAACCATTTCATATTATCAATATGCATGCAATCTATAACTCGGGGTCTCATTATTACTTGAATACAAGCGACTCAATCCTTTGTCATGCCTAGCGAGTTATCTTAATTATTTCAGCAACATTTAGGTATAAATGTCACTCGCGAAAGCTACAAAAATATAACTTGCGTAGACATAAATACTGTAATATTTTCCACCCACCTCAATCTTCATGCTCCCAAATCTAAGCTCCGAACTTCCTCTTAGCAAAGTCAGCACCTTGACAGAAATTCAACAACATTGACAATTAATTGCGCACTGACAGAAAAATATTATTTTGGCACCGCTTTCGCAGAACCTTGGAAGGCTTCCACACGAGTCGAGGCCAAAAAATGACCCTCGAGCTCCTCCCGAAGATTCCCTTAAAGTTCGACAGTAAACCAATACTTTCTCTCTCCTCTCTCACAGCTCTCTTAATTTCCTTGAGATTGGACTGGAATTGCAATGAGGAAAGAGTGCCCTTGCATGTGTATTTATAAGAGCTTCGAAACTCTACCAAAATTGCCTCAATCAGAGTTCAGGAGCTCCCAAAAATCACGAAAAACTGAAGAAGGACAAAGGGTTGCTTTTGGGTGGTTGGATTGGTACCACATGGCCTGTACAGGCGTTGCACATCGCTTATCCAGGAGCGTTGCGTGCTGGGCATGCGCATGCGCGTGCCCACCACGCGCCTTGGGTTAATGACGGGCCGCCCCGCGTCCCGCGCGAGTCCCACATGCACTTAGCGCGTGCAGGTGTGTGGCCCTCCTATATGGCAGGCGCCATATGTCGGCCCGCCCTCCAGGCGGCCTCCACATAGCGCTGGCGGCTGCCACATGACGTCTTGTGTTTTTGGTCCTTTTGGGTCCCTTTTATGTCCCAAATATTATCAAATTACCATCCCTAGGATTTTTTGACGTTTTGGACCCAATCAGGCCTCCATTTCGCCAAACTCTGAACGGTTATTGCCTAAATTGTACTTTTCCATATGAGTCTTGATTTTGACAAATAATATTTTGATTTTTATAGATTTCGATGTTTCGAGTCTATTGACAGTCTCAGTTTCTCAAAATTTGGATCGGTTGCACCAAAAATCATTTTTTTTTCTCATGAACTTTGATTTTGACAAATAATATATCAATCTCTCTCTATGTAATTTGACATTCTGAGTCCATTGACGGAGACTCTGGTTCTCAAAATTCGTGTTTTTTTGAATGATCTCAAATTCTAGCAAGTAATATGTCGATTTCTAGATTTTTCGACCTTCTGTGTATAACCGTGGACTCTGTTTTTTGAGATTCGACTCCGTTTGATAATTTGAATGCATGATCATGATTATTAATCCATAATCAACATTATTTATTGCTAATCATGATTAAATAATTACAGGATATTACAGTCTTGGACTCCAGTTTCTTGATGGGCGGAGAATTGGGAGGGGCTTGATTCTAGTTTTCACATAAGGGGGATTAGAATGATGATGCCCGATATGTCTCACTTAAGGTGGAATAGATGGATGCAAGATGATCCCCAATTCCTAGAAAATGAATAAACCACAAATAAATGTTACATATATAAACTATAAAGTAACAGATGCTAAGTATAGAATGCTAATATAAATAAAAATCTGAAGTAGCAAATTGTGTAATTGAAGACTCGGCACAAAATAAAAAATTCATTTTGCGCTCTAAATTCTTCCAATAGCTGAGCTTTATCTTGGGAGCTGATCTTTGGAAGTTGAGAGCTGTAATTAAAAAAAGACTGAAGAACAACCAAAAAATAAATAAATAAAGAACTTAAAAATGAGAGAATGCACGGAAGGAAAACGATCTATCAGACAGACTTTGAAAGCTGAATGGTCTAATCAGAAATAAAATTAAAACAACCAAAAACTTGATCAAAAGGAGCTTAAAAGAAGAGAATGTGTAGGAGTACTTCAAATGCTTGTTCTCCTTTGACGAAGTTGATGTTTGTGGAATTGCGGAGGGGAAATATTCGGGGCAGGAAATTAGGGAATATTTAAAAAAAATAAACTAAGATGTCCAGATATTGATGCATAGCATGGGGATGGGGTAGAATTTTGGGGGTAATATTGGGAAGGAGATGTGAAATTTTGGGGTAGAATTTTGGGGAGAATTCCCTATCACTATTGACTTACATCAAGGTTCAACTTTAGGCCCTTATCTCTTTACCTTACCTTAGATGAGCTCACCGGACTTATCCAACAAGCAATACCTTGGTGTTTATTGTTTGCAGATGATATCATTTTGGTCGATGAGACGCGTGAGGGTGTAAACACAAAATTTGAATCTTGGCAAGACACTTTAGAAAAGAAGGGTTTTAGATTGGGCAGGACAAAGACAGAGTATATAGAGTTTAAATTTAGCAGTGCAAGAAGGACGGATGACATCATTATTAAGTTGGGTAATCAAGATATTTCCCGTAGTGAGTGTTTTAAATATCTTAGATCAATAGTTCAAAAAAGACGGAGGTATTGATAAAGATGTGAGACTTAGAATCCAAGCGGGTTGGTTGAAGTGGAGAGGCGCGTCAGGGATCTTATGTGATCGTAAAGTACCATTAAAACTTAAGGGCAAATTTTACCGTACTTTAATTAGACCAGCATTGCTCTGTGGTTCTGAGTGTTGGGCAGTGAATTGTGTACTTGAGCAAAAATGGGAGTTGCGGAGATGAGAATGTCTAGGTGGACGTGTGGAAACGAGACTGAATAAAATTAGGAATGAATATATCAGGGATAAGATAGGAGTATCACTAATTGCAGAGAAGATGCGAGAAGCTCGAGTAAGATGGTTTGGACACGTACAAAGGAGACTATTAGAGACACCTGTTAGGTATTGCGAGAGTCTAGTCACTAGGCATGTTAAACGAGGGAGGGGTAGACCAATAAAGACTTGGAATGAAACTATAAGGAAAGACATGATGTACTTAGGCATTAGTGAGATTATGATAAGATAGGTCGCAATGGCGACAAACGTTCCATAAAGCTGACCTCACTATAGTGGGATAAAGGCTTGAGTGTTTTTTTGTAGATGTGAAGCTTCTAATATAATGCATGTTAAATTTCAAACTGAGTTTGATATTATTAGAGTGAGGGCTTTTGAAGGGTATTATGGGTTCTATCTTCAATTCTATCTTCGTAGTGCATGCTTACTGAGATATGATGTAAATATTGAGAATAAGGTCCTTCCTTATTTTCAGGGAAGCTCGTATATTTTCATCCTATAAACATCAGTACTTTATAAACTACAGTTTTAATGAGATTACAACACATCATTTGTTATGGACACGCATTCGCCCAAGCAAGGGACCATCAACACTCTCTCATATGGAAACCGCCATGACACATTTATGGTGGAATATATTATCATTATTTAATTAGTATCCATTAATTAAATATTTAGCACAAATTATTATTAATTAGTTAATATCGATTAATTATTACGGTTTAGATAAATTCCATGGAGGAATCCGGCAAGGAAAGGGGGCCGGCGGTGATGAGCGAGAAAGAAAAGAGGAAGAAGAGAGAGGAAACTTAGGGAGCAACCCTAGTTTCTTTCATACATCCAAGATGATCGCGAGCCAAAATACCCCCCCCCCCCCATATAAATGAGGGAGAACACACATAATAACAAGAACAAATAATATTAATTAATTTATTTAATTCAATCAATACAACAACAACACTCAAGCCTTTATCCCACTATAGTGGGGTCGGCTATATGGATCCTTTGTCGCCATTGTGCCCTATCTTTTGTCATAATCTCACTAATGCCTAAGTACGTCAAGCCTTTAATTCAATCAATATCAATTAATAATAATTAATCAATATTAACTAATTAATTAATAAAAATTAATGCTAAATATTTAATTAATGTTATTATTAATTAATGGATACTAATTAATTGATAATAATATGTTCCACCATAAATGTGTCATCGAGGTTTCCATATGAGAGCGTTGATGGTCCCTTGCTTGGGCGAATGTTTGTCCATAACATACTAATGCGGAGCAGAGACGAGAACGAGCTTTGGGCCCATTTGAGGCTGATTTGGAGACTTATGAGGATAGTCGTTCCGAGAGAGATCTTGAGAGTGAGTTTCGTACTGCTGCCCCTACCTTTGACGACTCATCGAGTCCCGAGTCTTTCAGCTATTGGCTCGTGGATATGGAGTCTTATCTTAATCAGTTTGAGTTATTCGGTGAGCGTCGCGTCAAATTTGCGAAACTTAGACTTTTAAATCAGACAAGAGCTTACTGGTCTAGCGTTGAGAGGACCCGCGAGCGAGACCATCTTCGTCACATCACTAGTTGGGTGGACATGAAGTGTATATTGTGCCAAAGGTAGCCTTTGTCTTATTAGAGTCGCATTCTCGACCAATTATTTCCCTTCAGTAAGGACACATGTCTGTCGCTGAGTACAAAGATCGCTTTGATGAGTTAGTTGTGAGGAGCGATATCCGAGAGGACCCAGTCATGGCCACTACTAGATTTCGGTTGGGACTTCAATCTGACATTCATACCAATGTAGTTTATCATAGCTCGGAGTCCCTCGAGCAGATATATCAGCTTGACCTTCGTTATGAACAGTCATTGAGATCCGTAAGAGCTAGTCGATGAGATTCTCACCTTGACCTCCGCAGTACGAGTCTCTCCCATACTGAGGTCACCATGACACTTACCACTGTCTTGTCATCCACGACAAAAGTGATAACTGATGCAGATTACTCTCACCCCAGTGAGCTGCTTAGCCTAGTGAGTGACCTATCTCTTGTTTCTGACCCCGACTGAGAGCGAGCCTGAGCGAACTACTGAGTCTGTAGTGTTGTGCACTTGTGCCCCTCACCCACACCTCCTCCTCTGTCATCCACCGAATTAGTTAGCATCCCAACCACAAACCCATTTCCTAACACCGCACTCACAAATCCATTCTTGAGTGTAGGTCTATGTCGCTCCCCCATTATCATTACCCAGAGTCACATCACGACTGAGAGCCCAGATCCTGATGTTGATCTCGTAGTGACTATATCACCCATTCATTGGGGCACGACGCCTTATGATGGTACTAACATGGAGGATCATGACCCTAGTGACGAGTTTTATGATGATCCCCTTGTTGAGCCTGCTGATGAGCCGCCACATCCTGGTGAGAATGCAATTTGGGCGAAACGCTCGTTTATGAGCTTTGAGTTATTGACGTCTCTTTCGCTATCATCTATAGCCTTGCCCCGGAGAATTGATCTTGCGCGGAGCATAACGTATAGAGGTCCTTCCTTGAGTACGCTTGAGCATACTTATATTTTGAGGGCCTACCTTATGGCGCATCACACACTCGATGAGTTTTGGGACACCACCTGCGGACCCACCAGACGAGTTCTTTCTTTTCGGGGGCACGCACCACACTCAAGAGTTATGTCTTCTAGTTGGTGCTTACGATTTTCATTCAGGTGGTCGTCGCATTTGCAATGAATTTTCTAACACACCTCCTGGTGAGCCCCATGATGTGCTACGTTTTCCGAGAGACATTTGTCTCTTTACAAACTCGTATCTGAGTATCGTTGTCTCTCACGATCATCTGAGCACTCGTCTCACACGGGATGAGTTTTTTTAAGCCTCACCGAGAGAGCCTCCTTATAGACCACCTACCTTAATAGATTTTCAGGTCATTTGTAGATTTTCCCATATGGAGCATGTTGTGTCGGTCATGTGTTGTTGGCCTCATTTGCATGAGTCTGTTGAGTCATTTCGTCATCATTTGCATAAGTCTGTTGTATTGTCTCTTCATCGTTTGCATATGTGTCATGAGTCGATCCGACGAATAATCCATATTGATAATAAATCTTGTAAGTCACATGCGGATGTTCATTGACAAGTGCAGGTACTTCATGAAGGCGAGCAGGTGATGGTAAGAATCTGCGTTGTGAGGCTCCGTGTGAGGCTTGCTAAAAGCTTGAGCGTTAGGAAAATGAGTCCCTACTCAGTCCTGAGATGCATCGAGACAAATGCTTATGAGCTGGACATCCCCGCAAGCATGGGTACCCATACTATATTCCATGTCGAGGACCTGATGCCATACTTTGCACCTCACGAGTATTCGGGCCCACATCCTGGCGGCCCTCCCGAGCCTTTACCACTATTTTTATCACCCACCACTCAGTCTACCCCCGAGCCCTTGCCACCACATTTATTTTCCCGTGCTCGGCCCATTTCTGACCCCCACTTAACTGGGATCTTGTTCCCAACGGTTCCACCATTGGCACCTCAGATCCTACCAGATCCTTCTGTTACTGTATCGAGAGATGAGATTATCACTGAGATCTTTTCGCATGAGTCTGTCCCCTCTACAAGCGGTCTCGTGTGCTGCTACCTGGTTTGTTGGCCCGGACAACCCTTCATCAATGACACCTGGATGCTACCAATGGAGCTTGATCGACTCGCCCTGGACTTTGACTTCAGTACGACCATCTCCATTCATTGGAGATGGAAGCTTTTCAGTCCGGAAGAGTTGATTGGCGAGGAAACTCTTCCATCGACAACACTTGTACAACCTCCGGTGGACCTCTTCGAGTTTTACCTGGCTTACAACGAGAGAATTTTGATCCATATTCATCGGGAGATGAATTTTTTAAAGCCGGGGAGATTGATGCAGAGCAGAGACGAGGATGAGCTTTGGGCCCATTCAGGGCTGATTTGGAGACTTACCATATATGACGTGCCCTGATCGACGATCCAACTCCGTGGATGCGTCCGGATTTGCGTTGCGAATCAATTTCATATATAACTTTGTACTTTTCGGATTTAATTTCATGTAGTTTTGGCCCCGAAACCAACGGCCAATCCTAGCCGTTGATTCTGGGTGCCCTAATTTTTATTTCTTATAAATAGGTGGTTTAGGGCTACCGTCATTTCTCATTGCTGAATGAGTGAAGAGCTTCTTCCTTCATTCCTCTGATCTTTTTCGCGGTGCCGACTCCGTGGAGCCCCCTTGGTGACGACTCCTTGGGTAAGTGTGTATCCCTTGTTATTTTCCACATCTTTCCTATTATTCCTGCTGCCCAGCCCCTGTTTTCAGCCGCCGGCCACCTCCTAAACAACCACCAAACTGCTGGCCAGCCCCCTTCAATCAACCGCCAACCTTCAGATTTTCCCAAGCCTCCAACCCACAAGTCGCCACCCCTCCCACATCAGGCCGCCGCTCATTTTGGTCCCCAGAACCCGCCAGCAGCCTCCCTTGCAACCAGGTCAACCCTGCCGCCACCATTCCCTCAGCCGCTCCGCCCTTTCTTCAGGCCGCCAGCCACCCAAACAACCAGCCAGGCTATTTTACCCCTAAAATCAGCCCAAATCTGGTTTTTCCAGCCAGATCCAGCCGCCCAATCTTTCCTTATTTGCTTCCTTCACTTTCCAACCTGTGGCTCCACCTCCCAACAGCTGGCCATCTCCAAATATGTCCATATCTGGGCATTCCAGCCCAAAACCATCCCCCTCCCTCTCCGATCCAGCCCTCCTAAACCCCGACCAGCCCTCCCCTTACCCGATCCGGTCCACCAACCATCGGAATTCCTCTTTGAGCCCTCCAATATTCAGATCTATTTCATTGGCAGCAACCCTCATATTTTTGTGGTGTTTTTGTGTTGGTATTCAGTTGTAAAACATTGTTATTGTATGGTTATTTGATGATTGCCTGGGGTTAATGTTTATTATGCTATTTGCTCCTTGAAAATCTCTAACTGCAGGAAGAGTTTATTCGCCGTGTGCTCTTGCTTTGGCCCTCCACGCGGAGGAAAGCCTAAGCTTGTTTCGTTCTAATTAAAATATTTGTCTTTCTGTGAATGATTTGCGTTGGATGTTAGAACTTATTATCTAATTGTGATTTTTCTATCGGGATTTTGCATAGCATGTAGGGTTAGATCACTGAGTTTCCCGCCACCTATAGATTCGCCTTGCGTCACATACCATCGCCCTTGAGAATCGACCTTGCCCCCATGGTCGAGTGTTAGAATTTTGTTGAGGTCTTTGAGAATGTCGTTAGTGGGTATGGTCGAAAGGAAATGACAATGGATGGAGGCGGAATAAGGATGATGTTGGTTGGAGGAAATTAAAATTGAGGTGGGTGGATTTATGTACATAAATAGTGGGTATTGACAAAAATAGTGGTCAGCGAGAATGTGGGGACCAAAATAATTTTTGGCAACTAATGAGAAAGCAATTATAATGGACACGGGGGAGGGAATGGAGGATGGGTGTGGGGCTAAGCAATTAATAATTCAGATGGGGCATGAGGAAGGGAACCGACAAGTTTTTAAAAAAGAAAAAATAGGTTCAACTTTTGAGGCTGATGGCAATAAATGTGTAGAGGTGAGTTGGGGCCAGCTAGCACAAAAAAGATTAAGATGTGTGGCACATGCAGGTGGGTGTATACGATGGGTGCATGAAAAGAGGCTAAAAAAAACTAGAGGGCAATATGTGCGACAACTAGGAAATGTAAATAAAGGGGTTGTGATGAGAGAGGGAGGGAAGACCTTGGGGGTTTGGCTGTTCAACGGGTATAATATACTTATTGTGACAACCAAAGGCAAGAGGTGTGGAAATAGGTTGAAAACATGCCGACCTGTTGTGTAGAAGCGCAAGGAGGATGAAAAAGAACACCGAATAGGAAAAATAAGATCACCGGGTTGCGGAAGTGCCGACGAGAGCTTTAGGAAGAGCAGAATCCAGACGACGACAGGAAGGAATCAGTGAACTGGCGGCTGCGACGAGAGTGGGAGATCGATGCTTGTGCGATAACGGTAGGGCTATACGTCCCGTCCGACAACATGAGGTTCTTGTTTTAGCGCTGGGGTTGGAAAAGGGGCTGGTTGGGCTGATCGAAGGTGCACTGCGAGCAACGAGGGCGATGCCTTCCCCTGCGTGCAATGGCACTGTGAGTCTAGTTTGTCCGCAATAGGGGATAGTGGATCTATGGGTGTTGATGGCAAGAGGAGCGAGGAGGGTTCTTGCATGCGATGACCCCTTTCTTACTCTAATTGGGGCGGAGCTGGTAATGTCCGTGGCACTGGTATAATCATGTGAATCAGTTTCAAGCCAGTCAGCGAGGGCATATCCTCTTGTTGGTCGTTCCTATCGACGAGGGCCAGCTCGCGGGGTGCCAGAGCAAATTTCTCCTTTATGCATTTGTTGTCGTCGAGGTGCTTGGCAATGAGGTCACTCATAGCCTGGAGCTCGCTGCGGATGTCGTGGAGGAGGTTGAGAGCGAGCGCGAGCGCAGGGCTGGTTCCTGGTGGCTGTAAGGGTAGCAGGCGGAGAGCGGCAGGTCGGGCCATTATTAGGGTTTAGATAAAATCTCGGGAGAAATCCGACAAGGGAAGGTGGCCGGCGGTGGTGAGCGAGAAATAAAGGTGGAAGAAGAGAGCAAACTTAGGGACCAACCCTAATTTCTTTCATACATCCAAGATGATCCCAAGCCAAAATACCCACCCCCCTCCTATAGATGAGGGAGGACACACATAATAACAAATATTTAATTAATGTTATTATTAATTAATGGACGCTAATTAATTAATAATAATATATTTCACCATAAATGTGGCATGGCGGTTTCCATATGAGAGCTTTGATGGTCCCTTATTTGGGCGAATGCATGCCCATAACATCATCAAACCTATCTTTTCAAGATTAAGTTACCCTTTAGACATTCTATAGTTCAAACAAACTTCCTTATTACATAGAACATGCCGCCCAATGAATAGGCATCCCAATGAGATATTTAAATGTTGTTTAGTAGATCAATCAACCACTATGAACAACACTTTTATTTCTTTGAATATGACATGTGAAGATCTAGTCAACTAGAACTGCAAGATTAAAAGGTTGGAGTGTGTATGTGCATGCTAACAAGAAGTTCTGAACCTTTTAAAGTAGATTTCTGAATCTTTCCATCTCTATTCAGTGGGGTAGCTAGCATGTTTACCTTGTGATGAAAACCTTCAGCTGATATGATGCAGTAACAGAGTATCAAAATAGAAAAATACAAAGGAATTTTATAGAAGAAGGAGCTCGTGCGAAACCAGCATACCCGGGCTGACACTACCCTAGAACTGACAATGAAGCTCTGAGAGCAGAAGAGAATGGCTCTTGGACGATGAGCTTTCGCAGCAGAGAAGAAGCAAGACAAAAATTCAGAAGAAAGAAAAAAATTGTGAAGAAAGGAAGAAGTAGAGGGGTCCTAGGTAGAGACGAAGAAGAGGGACCATGGAGGGAATAGGAAAAGCTCAATGAAAATTGAGTGCCACAAAAGTGGTACAGATCGGCAGACTGCGAGAGGAAGAAATCTGTGTACCGCGAAGGAGGAGCAAATGGGTGAAAACCTGGTAATGACGAAGCCCTAAGCCGAAGCCTTAATCTGCGACGTTGAAGGGCATATCCAGAGTAGAGGCCGGACAATCGAAGAGCTTTGAGATTTCTTCCGGAGCGGAAGCAGGATGCACGTAGAGGTTTGAGAAAGCGAGCGAAAGCCAGACGGGCGTTGTGCTTCAAGAGTAGAATGCAGAGAGCTTTGAGACGATGGGGCGACACGGAGCTTCATGGAAATGAACAGAAGCCGGACTTCTAGGTCGACTCAAAGTTGTCTTGGTTGAGGCAGAGCTTGGAGACTATGGGGCAAGGAGATGTAGAGGGGGGGGGGGATGGGATTCCTTTCTTTGGAGATGCATATGGAGGGGGGAGAGAAGATGCATAGGGGTCAAACGGGCTTCAGCGACGCCGAAGATGCTAGAATAGGCTCCGAGCCTCTGATACAAAACGATCCTCTGAGGTTCCAATAGGAAACAACTTTATGACCGGATAGGAATTGTTATTGTACAACCTATATTTGTCGAGGGTGGACCCCTCTAGAGCCAGGTCAACAAAGGGTCAAAGTTAGCAAGTCAAGACAAAAGTCAGAGTCAATACGCAAGGCGGCAGAAGGTCTGGGCGAGTAAGGCGAGCTTCACTCGCATACTCGCCACGTAGGCGACTATGCCGGTTACTCGCCCGGCTGGTCGAGCTCCCTCAAGAAGTCGTCTAGTCGCCGGGGGTGGGGCTATAAATAAGACTCCCCCTCCCATTGGATTTTCCTATAAATAGGACTCCAGGGGTACAATGAGGACTTCGGATCTAGCAAAAGATCTCGAGCACCTCATTTCCAAAACTTCGAGCTGAGCCTTTGGATCCCTTATTCAGAGAGACAAGTCCCGAGTTTGTGACTATCTATCTTAGTCGTTTATCGTGACTTAGTTGTCAGTCAGTCTCCCGTACCCTGCTCGGACAACTTCCCGACCATTTTTGTTTTATTTCATGTTACCGTTATTACTTGGTATAACACAAAATTTATAGTTAATAAATTTAGGTTCAATAAATATCAAATTATTAATATATATAATGAAAAATGATTAAATTTATAAAAATTCACTTAAATATTAAAACCCGATATATGAAATATCCCCGATTCCCCCGACTAACCGCATGAAAAACCTAAACCGACGGGTCCCGATATCCGATATCTACAACATTGGTGAGACCTCCCTGCCGCAACACCTGGGATCCTTTTTGTTGCCCGTCTTTTTCTTCGTCCTAGCCCGTTAGCCGTCGAGCCCAACCCTGAACCGGTAACCTTAGGCTGCCTTGATCTGATTTTTGGAATAGAGATTTTCCCGGCTTCAACAGTTATCATCATGCTTGGCACTGGAATTTTTTTGGGGGTATTACGGGAGAAGGATGAAATGACAGTGACAGTGCGGTTTCTCAGAGGGAAGATTAATTAAATAACTTATTATGAATGGGTGATGAAAGTATTTGTGGCCAGAGTAAATGTTACACCATGGGGGCCTCTTCCCTTATTCTCTCTCTCTCTCTCTCTCTATATATATATATATTTGTAGACTTGTAGTGAGACGTCTTGTTGCAATTACTCATTGCGTTTTTTTATGTATTTTGAGAAGATCTACAAGGTGAAGTTTTTTAAAATATAATTCCACGCGATTTAATTGGCTCCTGTTGTTGTATCAAGCTGAATTCTAGACGATTGATGTTATTAGTTATCTCAGTACCTTTTAATTTGTGAGACTTGTTTATTGGCTACTGGATTTTTTGTTATTTTCTATTTTATAGAATAAGGAAGCGGAAATGCAGCTGAAGTTCTTCCAGGGCTGCGTTGCTGCTGCATTTTCAGAACGTGACCACTCTTTAATGGAGGTTATATCTTTATTTATAGTTTAATCCGATCATCAAAATATAATCAGTACTGTTCTGCATTTCATTTGCATTATAATTTCCTTGCTTTTTTTCAGTTCGAGAAGGCCAAAGATAGGGATGAAGCTATTTTAGAGAAATTAAACATTTCTAAGCAAAGGTATCTTTGTTAGACGTCTTAAAAGTTGGGAGTTTAATATATTTTGTTTTACAAAACCTTTTCCTAGTTCGTTTGGTTATTTGTGCACTTATTACATTTTTATACGTAGTGCTCAAAGTTTTTCTTGAGAGGAACTGGAAATTGTCATTCCCTCAGATATTTATAGGCTTACTAAAATTTATGGAAATTCACTTTTATACCTTGTAAAGCACTTAGCTTACATGAAACATAAGTTTTTTTGTTGAGTTATTAACTCAATTTACAGTGGTCTTTACTTGAAAGAGCTTAAAGGGTACTTTAGTCATTTGGTTCTTAAAATATTGTTATAGTTAACTAATTTTAATTGTTTGACACTGAATTTTTTATGGATGAATAATGAACACTTCCTTAGAAGATTTCATACATGTCTGGATCTATTCTTTTTGTTGTCACTTACAATGTAAGTTTTGTGGGCTTGACATGTCTACATGAATATGACCTGTTAGTATATACATGCTTCTATATATATTTTTATGTATTTTGTGTGTATGTATATGTATGTCTGTATATGAATGTGTGCGTGCGCGCGTGTGCACACACAAACACACTTATAGTTTTTCAAACAATTTTCTACCGGGCCATTTACCGGGACCTCCCCTCTAATTTTGTTAAATTACTGACAACACCCTCTTATTTTCGAAATTACCGGGCCATTTACCGAGATCTCATGTAATCATTTAGAATATTTGGAATAATATGATTTAATATTTCAAATTCTCACATTATATCAGAGCAGGACGTAATCTATTGGTCCTCTCC
Organism: Platanthera zijinensis; assembly: GCA_039513925.1. Taxonomy (NCBI): domain Eukaryota; kingdom Viridiplantae; phylum Streptophyta; class Magnoliopsida; order Asparagales; family Orchidaceae; genus Platanthera; species Platanthera zijinensis. Next base: position 166,084,327 of record CM077094.1, read on the forward strand.
TTTCGTGTGAATACTCCCGGCCTTCGCATGAAAACTATCAAGTTTTTCATTAACTCTCCCGTTCTGACACGAAATCTCCCAAAACGGTACCCGCCAAACAACATCGTAAGCTCGCCACTTTGCTCTCCCAGCACGATCAACATCCACGACCAAAATAGAGGCCATCCACGGGCTTTTATAAATTTTACTAGAGGAGAAGAACTCGCTACTCATCACCTCGCCGCTCCTCGTATTCACGGACTCCATGACCTTGTTTCCTTCCTACACGTGTCCGCGGCTGTTGTAACATCCATAGTGTGGGCGCACTTTAATTTTAGAAACGTTGCTCGGCGAGTCGTTTAAGTTCGAAGGCGTTAATAAAGTGTAGAATGGGTTGCGTCTAGCCAAATTATCATTTTTGAGTTTTGGGGTGCCAATAGCAGGTCTCACCCCATATCTCATGCGGTTGTTTTTCCAAACCCCTCACCCGGTAGCATTAATACCCTCACGATATTCTAAAAGCCGCATCTTTTATTCGTGGGAGATAAGAACAGAAACCGCAAACCCGCTAGAGCCGCAGCCCGACGATTTCCGCATTTTCGTCTTCCGCAAGCCGACGACATCGTGCCCGACGCCCTCCGATGCCCTAGCCGACGCCCGATCCACCTCCAGAAGTCCATTCCGGCTTCTCCTCCCTCCTCTGCAGGCGCCAACAAGCCTTCCTTTTCTTTCCTTGGCCTTGGAAGTGCCGGGTTTCAACCCTAGCCGGTGGCAGTGGAAACCTTTGGTTTCCGGTGAGTCTATTTCTCTCTTATCTCCATTCCTTCGTAGAAATCCTTCGTTTTGGAAACTAGTTTAACCTAGGTTTTCATTTTGATTGCCCTAATTAGGTTTTGGAGTTCGTGGTTCACCGCGGAAGTTTAGTTGGGCGCTTTGAGAGTCTCAATCGCTATACGTAAAGGTAAATTATGAAGTTTAACATTTGTTTTTGGTAACCCTAGTTGTATGGAAATTTTCCTCCGGAAAATCGTAGGGGAAAAAATTATGAAAATAGGTTTACCTTAATTTGCAGGACTCTAGTAGGTTCGAGGCAGTTTTCTGAAGGTCCCCAGCAGTAGGATTGCCTTCGGAAGAGAATGTCGCCGCGCCGAGTGTACGAGCGCCGCAACACCACTGTAAGGAAATTCTAATTTCTTTTAGTTAGACATATCAAGTAATTATATTTTTATACGCATGAGTAGGTTTCATACAAGCATCATAACCATGCATAGAAAAGTGTGGCAGTAGGAAAATAATCGTGGAAACGCGTAGGATAACGCTCTTTTCCATAACCACGTTAGTAAAGTCATGAACAGTTATTTAGGTACGAAACTTTACCCGTGTACGTAAGTTTGGAGATTGTCCAACCAAGGGCGAGAAGGTCCCTTCATGTTGACCATGAGAAAGTCGGTGGTCGCTCAGTAGTTTCACCAAAAGAGATATCCCAAGCAGAGTAGCATCAGACTGAAAGGTCAATGAGCACACAAGTCTTTCCGTGCTAGGTAGAGGCGCACTACCTTTCTCATAAGGCATATGGTATCTTATGAGTAGTACAGTCTTGGGAGTTTACTTCCCTTTGAGACAGTTAGTAGATTCGAGACCGTGTCCGCGCGATACTAGAATAATTGAGTTCGTAAGATGGTCTCGGATCGCCAGTTTCAGTTGCGCGTTAGGAGCTACTCTGCCTAGAGCCTTCCAAGTAGATGTGCAGGTTAGAAGCCACCTAGAACTCAAGTATAGACCTGACGTGAGACAGTACACTAGTTAGTGAACGCCAGGACTTGGGTTAGTGAACTAAAAGTCACGTGCTTAGAACAAATAGATGTTTGACCAAGAAGTAGTGCGAAGGCATGCATAACATATAGCATAAATGTTTTTAATGCACAAAACTGTTTTCTAAAGGCATACATTCATCATATGAAAATTATTTTTAGTGTCACTAGGAGGAGTTGTTTTTCTTTACTCTGACCCCTCGTGGGCAATGTTTTTCAGGTGACCCAGGTGGGAAACTACGCCTAGGATGAGCGTTATGGTGGTGTCAGTCAAGTAGTATTTTACCCTTCAGTTTTTCTTACTTTCAGTATACACTTGTAAATGTGGTCAATGTAACTTATTAATGTTTGTTATGCAATGTATCAGACTATTAATGTTAATCAGATTTTCAGTTAATTCAATTCTATTCATATTAGTGGCTCTGTGAATCCAGTTTGAGGTATGTGTTTACCCTTAGCTTATTTTCCTATGAAGGTAGTAGATGTTTCTTTTAGCTACTGTTTCCTAGTTTTCTTTATATCGCTGGCTGATTTCTGCTGATTGGTATCCAGGAGACCCTTCACAGAGCCATAGGATTGTGTAAGAGTTCCGTTTAAGTCCTAGTTTTCGGTAGATTAAGCCAGATTTCTCTAGCTGTTCTATTTAGTGAACCAGGTGAATCTTTCTGTTTAATATAGTCCTAGATGTTTCTTTTACCTGCTGCATATTAGTTTTAATACTGTTTCCTAGTTTTCTTTATATCGCTGATCCGGCCGGACGGCTGATTTCTGAAATACTGGGAAGGGGTGTTACAAATTGGTATCAGAGCCAGGTTTAGGATCCCTGGACCCTAGAAAGAATTCACAGAGCCATAGGATTGTGTAAGAGTAAACTCTTGTTAGTAGAGTATTTTAAGTGGCGTTTAAGTCCTAGTTTTCGGTAGAGTACGAAATAAAATCGCTAAGCCAGATTTCTCAGATGTTTGTTAAATAAATAGATTTCCTTTGTATGTTCTATCAGACACCACGAGTTAGTGAACCAGGTGAATCTTCACGTCAGGACCCTGTTCCTAATGCGACCATGGGAGACGCTGCCGTGTCACAGGTATCACCAGTTCCAGCAGCTCCAGAAGGCATGGACATAATGTCTCAGATAGCCAGGGCGGTCACTGTTGCCTTGATGGAGTTTCGGAGAGGACTGGCTGCAGGGTTTCCAGCTCCAGTACAAGTACCAGTCCCTGCACCAGCTCCTTCCCCAGTACCCGTGGAGATGACCCTGGAGCGCTATTTGAGAAATTTTAGAGAACTTCAGCCTTCGAACTACAGTAGGGATGAGACCCCGATGGACACAGAAGATTGGATAGCAAACACCAAAGACCTGCTGAATATTTTGGAGTGCCCAGAGAATAAGAAGGTTCCTTTGGCTGTTTTCCTCCTCCGAGGTGAGGCGAAAGTCTGGTGGGACAAGTACCGGGCAGATGATCCTGTAGGTAATGCGAAATGAAATTTCCTCATATTTTAGGAGGTAATGCGTTTCACTTTAAATTGTATGACCATATTTTTGGCCAGGTCGTACGTCAGACATGTTTCCTTGGGGCGATTTCTCTAGAGCCCTTGCTAGTTGGTTTGTGCCTCCTTCCGCACGACGAGGTCTCCAGGAGAAGTATCTTAAGATTTTCCAGGGGGACAAGACAGTTACTGAGTACGAGCGAGAGCTTACTCATCTGGCTCGATATGCATGCGTGATGCATGGAGATCAGACTGAGAAGTGCAGTCACTTTGTGGATGGTTTGCGTGACTCGTTGAGGCAGCCGCTGATGACTATGATCAACGCTGATTACAGGAGCTTAGTGGATATGGCTCGCAGGCTGGAGGCCGATCAGCAGAAGGTTCAGAAGCAAAGTAATTTCCGTGCGAAGCGATCTCAGGATTCGCATCAGCCGCAGTAGAGCAGAAATGATCAAGGAAAGAACTGGAACAAGAAGCCGAAGCCCGATGGTAAGAAGAGTGGTCAATCTGGTGACAGGAGCAAGGACTATCGCACATGTCCCAAGTGTCAGCGTCGCCATCCAGGAGAGTGTTTGGCCAGCGCAGGCGTATGCTACAAGTGCCGACAACCTGGTCATATAGCTCGCTTTTGTCAGGAAGTTGGTGCAAATCAGGTAAGCAAAGTTTGTTGTATTACATTACATTCTTGTAATTTCAGTAGATGTTAAATGAAAATTTTTCCTGCAGTCGAAGTTCGAAGTTGGTGGCTCTAGCAGGGCAGATAAGGGCAAAGCATTGATGATAACTGATGGGAGACCACAGCAGGGTCGAGACTTGGTGCAGCCCAGAGCATATGGGCTTGGTCAGCAGGAGGCGAAGGATCAGGAGGATGTAGTGACTGGTAAGTGCTTTATTTTACGTAACAAGTTTATTTAAATCCTCCGTAGTGACCATCCTTCATAATTCATTCATGTAGGCATTCTTATGATTCGTAATTTACCCTCTAAAATTCTGTTTGATACGGGTGCCTCACACTCGTTTATCACGGAATCTCTAGTGCGTAAGTTGGATTTAGAAGTCTTTCCAGAGTCAGTACCGCTGGAAGTCATGATGCCGAATGGATCCCTTCTGCAGACCAGAGATAAGTGCAGAGTTCCGGTGCAGTTTGGGAATACCGAGATTATCGTGGAAGCTTTGCAGCTACCTATAGCAGGATTTGACTTGATCTTTGGAATGGACTGGCTTTCAGCTGTCAACGCCAGGATTGACTGTAGGGCGAAGCAGATTCAGTTCGATAGCCCCAACCGGACATCTTTCTCTTTTCAGGGATTGAAGGGAGTAGTGAAGATGATTATATCTGCAGTCCAAGCGAGAAGATGCATCAGTAAAGGTTGTGAGATATTCGTAGTTTTGATGAGCGCGGAGTCTAAGACTGACTTGACAGAGGTGCCAGTAGTGCAGGAGTTTCCCGATCTTTTCCCGGAAGAGCTCCCTGGTGCCCCTCCAGATAGAGAGATTGAGTTCCCGATAGACTTGTAGCCTGGGGCTACACCGGTAGCCAAATCTCCCTATCGGATGGCTCCAAGGGAATTAGCGGAGTTGAAGAGCCAGTTGCAGGAGTTGCTTGATTTGGGTTTTATACGTCCTAGTACTTCACCTTGGAGTGCTCCAGTACTATTCATGAAGAAGAAGGATAGTAGTCTGAGATTGTGCATAGACTACCGTGAATTGAATAAGCTGACCATAAAGAACAAGTACCCGATTCCCAGGATTGATGATTTGTTCGACCAGTTTGTGGGAGCGAGCACCTTTTCCAAGTTAGATCTGAGGTCGGGCTATCATCAGTTGAGGATTCGTGACGTGGATATTCAGAAGACGGCTTTTAGTACTAGATATGGACACTTCGAGTTTGTTGTCATGCCGTTCGGGCTGACCAACTCTCCATCAGTATTTATGGACCTGATGAACAGGGTTTTCCGGGAGTACTTGGATCGTTTTGCCATCGTCTTCATAGATGATATCTTGGTGTTCTTTAAGAGTGCAAAAGATCATGCAGCACACCTCAGGATTGTTTTGAGCACACTCAGGAAGAACCAGTTGTATGCTAAGTTTTCAAAGTGTGAGTTTTGGCTTTCAGAGATTGCATTCTTAGGCCACATCATCAGTCAGAAAGGGGTTAGTGTTGATCCGAAGAAAATAGAGGTCATTAAGAATTGGCCAAGGCCGACGACAGTTTCAGAGGTTCGCAGCTTTTTGGGTCTTGCTGGTTACTACAGGAGATTCATTAGGGATTTTTCAAAGATAGCCTTACCACTGACTTCCCTCACTAGGAAGGGAAAGGGCTTGGTTTGGACTGTTGAGTGCGAGTTGTCTTTTGAAGACTTGAAGGATAGGTTGATGACTGCACCGATTCTGAGTTTGCCTTCAGGGCCTGACGGGTTTCAGATTTATCGCGATGCTTCAGGTCAGGGTTTGAGCTGTGTCCTCATGCAACATAGAAAGGTCGTAGCCTATGCCTCGAGACAGTTAAAGGTTCATGAGAGGAACTATCCCGTGCATGACTTGGAGCTTGCAGCAGTCATACATGCTCTGAAGATTTTGAGGCACTATCTCTATGGAGTGCGTTGCGAGATCTTTACTGATCATAAGAGCCTCAAGTATATTTTTGATCAGCGAGAGCTCAATTTGAGGCAGCGTAGATGGTTAGAGTTTCTATCAGACTACGATGTAGACATTCAGTACCATCCAGGTAAGGCGAACGTTGTGGTTGACGCCCTTAGTCGTAGAGGCTCGTGTTTTTCCCTTCTCACTCAGCAGAAGGAGTTGGTACGAGAGCTGGAGAGACTGGACATCGTCGTTGTGCCCCGTTGCAGTTTTGGTTCAGCTTGGTTGAGTTTGATGGATATTTCGTGCGATATTAGAGATAAGATTAGGACAGCTCTACCGTTGGATCCAAAGATGGCAGAGATTTGGGTCTCAGTGCAGTCAGGTCAGAAAGAGAGGTTCTCTATTCAGGATGAGTTATTATTGCATGATGGCAGAGTGTGTATCCCAGATGTTAGTCACATTCGCGAGGACATTCTTTTCGAGGCACACAATTCCAGGTATTCTATACATCCTGGCAGCACGAAGATGTATGCAGATCTCAAGAAGCTAGTCTGGTGGCCAGGCTTGAAAAGAAATGTTGCAGATTATGTAGGGAAGTGCGAGACATGCAAGTTAGTTAAGGCCGAGTGCCAAAGGCCTGGAGGCAAGTTGCAGCCACTTCCCATTCCTGAGTGGACTTTTGAGGATATATCTATGGACTTCATTCATGGTTTACCGAGATCGCAGCGTGGGATTGATTCCTTATGGGTTATAGTTGATCGACTTTCTAAGGTCGCCCATTTCATTCCTCTTAGGAAGACGGATCAAGGTCGAAGCTGACACAGTTATATTTAGACGAGATAGTTCGACTTCACGGTGTTCCCAAGACTATAGTTTCAGACCGAGATGACAGATTTTCCCCAGGGAGTGGCGTTACGTACAGGAGCGGTTGGGTACCAGATTACATTTCAGCACCGCTTTCCATCCCCAGACCGATGGACAGACTGAGCGCACAAATAGGATTTTGGAGGATCTATTACGGATGTGCATTTTAGACTTTGGAGAAAAGTAGGAGAAGTATATTACTCTTGTGGAGTTCTCCTACAACAACAGTTTTCAGACAAGTATTGGGATGACACCGTTCGAGGCCCTCTATGGTAGACGTTGTCGTACACCGTTGTGTTGGGCTGAAAGTGAGGAAAGATTTTCTATCAGGGAGTCATGGATTGATAAGACCACTGACAGGATCAAGCTCATTCAGGAGCGTATGAAGACAGCTCAGGATCGCCAGACCAAGTATCATGATCAGAAGCACAGGTCAGTAGAGTTCAGTGTTGGAGACTACGTTTATCTGAAGGTCAGACCAGTCAGGAGAGTCTCTAGAATTAAGCGGATGAAGAAACTGAGCCTCAGATTCGTTGGTCCTTTTGAGGTACTGGAAAGAGTTGGTGAGGTTGCATATAGGTTGACCTTACCTGAGGAAATGAGTGGCGTACATGATGTATTCCACATCTCCTATTTGAGGAGAGCTGTCAGAGATTCTAGTCAGATCATCAGTACCGAGGAAGCACCAATTGAGACAGATCTTACTATTGGGGTTAGACCAGTCAGAATCGTGGATTCAAGGATTCAGAAGCTCAGGAACAGAGAGATTCGCATGGTCAAAGTCCTTTGGATGAACTGTGGCCGTCCAGAATTTACTTGGGAGCGAGAGGATGAGCTTAAGAGCAATGCAGACTATTCTTTCCTTTTCGATTCAGGTATGGTTTCAATTTTCGAGGACAAAACTTTTTGTTAGGAGGGGAGATTTGTAACATCCATAGTGTGGGCGCATTTTAATTTTAGAAACGTTGCTCGGCGAGTCGTTTAAGTTCGAAGGCATTAATAAAGTGTAGAATGGGTTGCGTCTAGCCAAATTATCATTTTTGAGTTTTGGGGTGCCAATAGCAGGTCTCACCCCATATCTCATGCGGTTGTTTTTCCAAACCCCTCACCCGATAGCATTAATACCCTCACGACATTCTAAAAGCCGCTTCTTTTATTCGTGGGAGATAAAAATAGAAACCGCAAACCCGCTAGAGCCGCAGCCCGACGATTTCCGCATTTTCGTCTTCCGCAAGCCGACGACATCGTGCCCGACGCCCTCCGATGCCCTAGCCGACGCCCGATCCACCTCCAGAAGTCCATTCCGGCTTCTTCTCCCTCCTCTGCAGGCGCCAACAAGTCTTCCTTTTCTTTCCTTGGCCTTGGAAGTGCCGGGTTTCAACCCTAGCCGGTGGCAGTGGAAACCTTTGGTTTCCGGTGAGTCTATTTCTCCCTTATCTTCATTCTTCGTAGAAATCCTTCGTTTTGAAACTAGTTTAGCCTAGGTTTTCATTTTGATTGCCCTAATTAGGTTTTGGAGTTCGTGGTTCACCGCGGAAGTTTAGTTGGGCGCTTTGAGAGTCTCAATCGCTATACGTAAAGGTAAATTATGAAGTTTAGCATTTGTTTTTGGTAACCCTAATTGTATGGAAATTTTCCTCCGGAAAATCATAGGGGAAAAAAATTATGAAAATAGGTTTACCTTAATTTGCATGACTCTAGTAGGTTTGAGGCAGTTTTCTTAAGGTCCCCAGCAGTAGGATTGCCTTCGGAAGAGAATGTCGCCGCGCCGAGTGTACGAGCGCCGCAACACCACTGTAAGGAAATTCTAATTTCTTTTAGTTAGACATATCAAGTAATTATATTTTTATACGCATGAGTAGGTTTCGTACAAGCATCATAATCATGCATAGAAAAGTGTGGCAGTAGAAAAATAATCGTGGAAACGCGTAGGATAACTCCATTTTCCATAACCACGTTAGTAAAGTCATGAACAGTTATTTAGGTACGAAACTTTACCCGTGTACGCAAGTTTGGAGATTGTCCAACCAAGGGCGAGAAGGTCCCTTCATGTCGACCATGAGAAAGTCGATGGTCGCTCAGTAGTTCCACCAAAAGAGATATCCCAAGCAGAGTAGCATCAGACCGAAAGGTCAATGAGCACACAAGTCTTTCCGTGCATGGTAGAGACGCACTACCTTTCTCATAAGGCATATGATATCTTGTGAGTAGTACAGTCTTGGGAGTTTACTTCCCTTTGAGACAGTTAGTAGATTCGAGACCGTGTCCGCGTGACACTAGAATAATTGAGTTCGTAAGATGGTCTCGGGTCGGCAGTTTCAGTTGCGCATTAGGAGCTACTCTGCCTAGAGCCTTCCAAGTAGATGTGCAGGTTAGAAGCCACTTAGAACTCAAGTATAGACCTGACGTGAGACAGTACACTAGTTAGTGAACGCCAGGACTTGGGTTAGTGAACTAAAAGTCACGTGCTTAGAACAAATAGATGTTTGACCAGGAAGTAGTGCGATGACATGCATAACATATAGCATAATGGTTTTTAATGCACAAAACTGTTTTCTAAAGACATGCATTCATCATACGAAAATTGTTTTTAGTGTCACTAGGAGGAGTTGTTTTTCTTTACTCTGACCCCTCGTGGGCAATGTTTTTCAGGTGACCCAGGTGGGAAACTACGCCTAGGATGAGCGTTATGATGGTGTCAGTCAGTAGTATTTTACCCTTCAGTTTTTCTTACTTTCAGTATACACTTGTAAATGTGGTCAATGTAACTTATTAATGTTTGTTATGCAATGTATCAGACTATTAATGTTAACTAGATTTTTAGTTAATTCAATTCTATTCATGTTAGTGACTCTGTGAATCCAGTTTGAGGTATGTGTTTACCCTTAGCTTATTTTCCTAGCTTCCGCTGAAGGTTTTAAATTTCTTAGTAGATGTTTTTTTTACCTGCTGCATATTAGTTTTAATACTGTTTCCTAGTTTTCTTTATATCGCTGACCCGGCCGGACGGCTGATTTCTGAAATACTGGGAAGGGGTGTTACAGTTGTCACAGATTTCGCTTGCTGCAAAGCCAATTTGAACTCGCGAGCTGAGCTCTCCACCTTGCTTCTCCCAACCTGCAAAACAAGACCGATTCTTGTTCTTGCGATTGCTGATCCCATTACTCACCTAGTCGAGCTCGCCGATCCATTCCAAGCTGTCTCATCGCTTCCAAACAACGCTTGAAGATCAATACTATCTACCTGAGCACTTCCAACAGTCATCCAACATGCAAGATCTGTGACTGCCTTATGCGAGTACTTCTCGAGATTGCCTCTTCCCAGCAGGCGAGCCGCCCCTCTGCGAGTTCTCCATCAACTTCAGTTTTTCTTGCTTGCTTTTGCGAGCTCACCCCTTGAAGTCGCCGGCTCTTCTTCCATGCTCGCCAGACTTGTTCTTGTTAGAAAAGACATTGTAAAGGCCCGCCTAATGACTCATTTAGTCTTTCTTTTTCTCTTGTTGTATTAGTCTCATACCATGTATATGAGACTCCTCTCTCCTTCTCCCTCCTATTTATATGTACTCATACATTGTATTTACATACTGAACAAGGATATACAAGGTTAACTGGTTTTCCTTCATTGATCGTGCTCTTTTCTACATGGAGCACCGGTCCTCCTTGGGCGGTCTCTGATTTCTTAACCGCCACCCCTTGGGCGGTCTCATCTTCTCTTCTTTCCGCGGGCTCGGCGAGTTACCTTCTTGCTGGATAGAACTCTTCTATCTGCTCGGTACTCGACGAGTTTCTCTCTTTTCGCAGGCTCGACGAGTTGCCTCCTTGCCGGATAGATTTTTTTCTATTCGCTCGTACTCGATGAGTTTTTCTCTCTCCTCCTGATTCTCATGTCTTTCTAGTGCCTTTATAGCCTCTGCTGCTGGGGCTCACCTCTTTGCCCTCCCGCGATCTGTTTTTGAGTCCGCTGCGGTTTCTTCTTCTTGATCGCACGGGTTATCCCTTCTAACCGCGACGGGTTGTCTTCTTACTCGCTTGGTTTATTTCCTCTTCATCGCGCGATTTTTCTATTCTAACCGCCACGACTTCTCTTCTGGATCGCGCGGTCTGTCTACTCGCGCGGTTTGCTTGCACAGCCTCTCGTGGTACCTCTGCTACTTGCCCCGGTTTTCTGCGGAGTGCTATTTTCATCTTAACCGTTGCGGTCTTCTCGCTGCTTTGCACGGTCTGGTTTTTGCCGTTGTTTCTTGTTCTCTCTAGCCGCTGCTCGTACTAAGCGGTCTCCTTGCTTGAGTTTTTTCCGGCTTGCCCCTGTGTGTTGCGGACTACCGGTCGATGTCTATAACCGCATCCTTCTTTCTTGCCGACTTCAACTGTTGTGTGGCCTGCTCTTCGCCTTCTCTTCGGCTTTCTGGTCGCCGTTCTATGGCCACATTGCTTGTCGCCTTCCCGCCGGGTTGCTCGTGCGGTTTGTTCGCCTTGACCGGCTAGCCGTCCTGTGTAACTGGCTGCCCTCTTGCTCATGGATACTTCTACTGCTACCTCTTCTCATGCTGCGTGGGCTATTCCTATTCCTGAACTCCATGACGAGTTACGCATCACTATTATCTCTCTGACAGGAAAGGAAAATTTTATTGAGTGGCTGCATTCGGTTTGCCGGGTTCTTCAATCAAAAGTATTTCTGCATCACGTAACACAGGGTGTTCCCGCTGTCCCTACCGATGACTGGTTTCGTAACGATAGGTGTGCTCAAAAATGGCTTCTCAACTCTCTTGACGGTGAACCTTACCACATGATCATGTATCACAAGATGGCCAAAGCGATGTGGGATGAGCTTCATTCTCTTTACTCATGCAAGGACAGTCTCCAACATCTGTATGACATCATTACTGGTCTTCAGATTCTTGACACCGGCAGTGCTATCGACTTAACCTCATTTGTTACTCAGTCCAAGACACTGGTTAAAGCCTGGATTCAGCATCCGACCCCGACTTTGGACTTCGCTGCCCAGTGCGCTCAAAAGGAAGCAGTCGGTATTTCCATGACGATGGCTCGGGTCCCGCCTCATCTTCAGAGTGTTCGGGCTTAGATCCTCTCGTCTGGTGTGACTCCCTCGTTCTCTGATGTGTAATCCATGCTGCTCAAAGTCGTACCGCCTCCTGATACTACTGGACCTCCCTCCACGACCCTTCTCCAACACTTATCTACTCCATTACTACCTCTCCCTCCTACTCATGGAGGGCATTCAGGCTCTCGGGGACGGGGTTGTGGGGGCCGGCCGCGACCTAAGTGTTCTTTCTACGGAAAGGACGGACACCTTGAGGCGACCTGTTACCGCAAACATGGTCTTCCTCCGCGTCTGACTGCTTCTGTTGTTGCCCCCAACCCCTCTGCCACTCGTGCTGATCTTGACGAAGTTCGCCTCCAACTCCAGCAACTTCACGGGATGCTCAGTCACCCGCCTACCTCAGTTTCCTCCGTCTCTAATGAAGGTATCACCTGTTTATCTACTGGTCCACGCTGAATGGTGGATTCAGGTGTCACTCACCATATCACCTCGCTGAAGCCAACTCAATACTTGTATTCTTCATATCCTAAGTGTATCACTGTGGCTAATGGCGCCACTGTTTCTGTCTTTGGCTTTGCTGATATTCCTCTGAATTTCTCTATATCTCTCCGCTCGGCTCTTCATGTCCCGGGCTCCCCGTTTAACTTGCTTTCTGTTAGTTGTCTCACTGCCGATTTGAATTGTTCTGTCACATTCACTTCTACTTCTTTTCTGATGTAGGGTCGACAGACGTAAGGTATCATTCGTAAAGGACGATTGCAAAACGGGCTCTACCTTCTTGATGTTTCTCCTACCATCCTCTCACCAGTCTCCTCCGTTGATTGACATCAACGTCTTGGGCATGCTCCTCTATCGGTTCTCAAGAACGCCCTTCCTGATATTTCTCTTCCGCCTTTTAAGTGTGATTCATGTATTTTGGGAAAACAACATCGTTTATCTTTTCCTTCTAATTGTACTCGGAGCTCCGCTCCTTATATTTTAGTGCACTCTGATGTTTGGGGCCTATACAAAATTCATAATATATCTGACTATCGTTACTTTGTTACCTTTATTGATGACTACTCTCGAACGATATGATTATACTTACTATGTGATCACTCCGAGCTTACTTGTGTTTCGGACTTTCGTTCTTGAAACTCGCACACGGTTTTCTGACAAAATCAAAACTCTCCGAACTGATAATGCTTGCGAATACACTATCTATGAGTTTACCAATATCTGCTCTGAATTCAGAATTATTCACCAGACTTCATGTGCCTATACTCTGCAACAAAACGACGTCGTCGAACGGAAAAATAGACACTTCCTTGATATTGCTCGCTTGCTTATGATTCAAATGCAGGTCCCCAAGATATATTGGAACTTTACTCTTTCGATAGCATGCTATCTCATTAACTGTCTTTCTTCCTCCGTTCTCCAAAATGCTACTCCGTTTAGTCTCCTCTTTCCGTATACTCTGCTGTTCTCTCTTACGCCTCACATCTTTGGTTGTACTTGCTATGTTCACGCACTTGGTCCGCCTTCAGACAAGTTGGATCCCCGGGCAACTAAACACATGTTTGTCAGATATTCTCGTACCCAAAAAGACTATATTTTTTATTCTCCTACTATACGCAAGGTGACCGTCTTTGCTGATGTTACTTTTTGGGAAGATCAACCATATTTCGACGCTTCAAACCCACCTCTTCCACCCCAGTCTTTGCCAAGACCTGTCATCCCTGTTACCTCTCCTCCACCACCACTTCTACCTGATCCGGCTCCCGTTCTTTAGAAACCCCCTCTTATTCGTGTCTATACTCGTCGTCCTCCTCGCTCCGCCGCCCCATTGCAGTCGGCTTCGACCTCTGACACTCTGCGATCTGCTGATCCGACACCGGCCTCCACTGCCCATCCCATGACGAATTATGTGTCATTACATCGCCTGTCCCCGATGCTTCACACCTTTGCTACTTCCATATCTTCTGTTTCTATTCCTAACTCTGTGCAGGAGGCTCTCCAACACCCAGGCTGGCGGGCAGCCATGGACGAAGAAATGACAGCCCTCTGAGCTAATCGGACGTGGGATCTGGTTCCTCTTTCTCCAGTTCCGACTACTGGTAGTTGTAAATGAGTATTTTTCATCAAACATGCTGCTGATGGGGCAATTGACCGTCTTAAAGTCAGGCTGGTGGCTCGTGGATTTACTCAACAACAAAGTCTCGACTATGAAGAAACATTCTCCCCTGTGGCCAAGCTTAACACGGTTCATGTTCTCCTTTCAGTTGCTGTGCATCGCCAATGACCCTTACATCAACTAGATATCAAGAATGCCTTTCTAAATGGAGATTTGCAAGAAACAGTCTATATGCAACAATCTCAGGGTTTTGAGACCACGGGGGAATCCAGGGTTTATCATCTCAAAAAATCAATTTAAGGTCTCAAACAGTCCCTCCGGGCATGGTTCGACAAATTCAGTAGGGCTATACGAGAGGTTGGTTTTACTCGGAGCTCGGCAGACTTCTCTCTGTTTACTCGATATCACACAACAGACACTGTTCTCCTCTTGGTGTATGTCGACGACATCCTAATCACAGGCAATAACTCAAAGGGAATACAAATGATCAAGCAGCACCTGAGCTCTGTTTTTCAAACAAAAGATTTTGGGAACCTCCGATACTTTCTCGGCCTTGAGATCGCGAGATGTCCGGATAGCCTTGTCCTATCTCAACGGAAGTACTGTCTCGACCTCCTTCGGGATGCCGATTACTCTGGATGCAAGCCGACCCAAACTCTCATGGATGTCAATCATAAGCTTTGTGCTGGGGGCTCAGATACAGATCCACTTCTTTCAAATCCAGAATACCATCGACGCCTTGTTGGAAAACCGATTTACCTAACGGTCACAAGACCAGACATATCCTTTGTTGTTGGGGTTGTCAGCCGGTTTATGCACTCTCCTCGGATGTCTCATCTACAGGTCGCCGAACGCATCCTGAGATACCTAAAAACAGCCCCCAGTCAAGGGCTGGTATACAAAACCTCCTCTACTCCTACTCCAACTCTGGTTGCGTATTCAGATGCAGATTATGCTGAATCCCTGGATGATCGACACTCTAACAGTGGATTTTGTACCTACTTGGGAGGACATCTTGTTGTCTGGCGCAGTAAAAAACAAGTTGTGGTTGCTTGATCTTCAGCTGAAGCTGAGTACCGTTCAATGACGTCTGTTGTATCCGAGCTTACTTGGCTCGAAAGTCTCCTAGGAGATATGAGAGTAAAACTTTCCTCACCAACTGCCTTACTCTGTGATAGTCAAGCTGCTATACACATAGCTAAGAATCCGGTCTTCCACGAAAGAATAAAACACATTGAAGTTGATTGTCACTTCATTCGGGAGGAAGTTCAAATGAAGAAACTTGAATTGAGACATGTTCCGACTACTGATCAAGTTGCGGATCTTCTTACTAAGGCCCTGCCTAATACCCTATTCTATAAGTTCTTGTCCAAGCTTGGTGCCTACGACTTGTACGCTCCAGCTTGCGGGGGAGTGTTAGAAAATACATTGTAAAGGCCCGCCTAATGGCCCGTTTAGTCTTTCTTTTTCTCTTGTTGTATTAGTCTCACACCATGTATATGGGACTCCTCTCTCCTTCTCCCTCCTATATATATATGTACTCATACATTGTATTTGCATACTGAACAAGGATATATAAGGTTAACTGGTTTTCCTTCATTGATCGTGCTCTTTTCTGCAGTTCTCAACTATGGTAATCACAACTTCCTTCTGCTCCCGCTAACATTGTGCCTCCCATAATCATTTCCCTCTGGAAATATCGGCACTACGTCAAAATTAACTAGACCCAATTATCTAGATTGGAGTGTTTCCATCACCTTTATTTACGATCTCAACACAGGAACCATCATCTCACTGATGTTTCTCCTCATCCTGCGTCTTACTCATATGTTGATTGAGATGTCAGTGTTGCTTTTGTTTGCATCTGTCTTGCAAACTGCCTTTTTAATTAATGTTTGCACATCACCCGTTATGAAGAAATTGTGAAGGCATTATTATGGGATCATCTCGCTGCCCTTTACTCCAAGGGCGCCAAAACCTCTCTTATATACACCCTGTATTCTGATTTCTTCACTCGGACCAACTCTATCTCCCGATGTTGCATATCAGGAAGTTCAATTTTTCATTGCAGAACTTCTCTAACATCGTTTACTACGTACCTTGCCACTCAACAAAAATATTTTCAGGAACTCTTGTTGATATGCTATCTTCTCCGCTTGCCAGATTTCTATGAGATGATCTGACAATAGATCTTTGGAGAACCTGACACTTCCACCTTGGATGCAACTGCTTCTAGTATCTCTGTTGCTACTAACCTTCTGCAGCGACCACCACTCAGTTCATTCGACCGGTCATGGAGCTCAACGCAGTTGTGGAGGGCGCACTGGGGGTCTTGTGGGACCTCACTCTCTTTGCTCCCATTGCTGATGGCTTGATCATCTTGTCGAGAAATGCTTTGTGAATCATCCTCACCTCAATCATTAGTCCCATGTTAGTACTATTGCGCTCGTGCCTTCTGCCTTACCGTCCACCCTGCCGCCAAAGTCCAACTGCCGGTTCTCTTTGGCAGATATTTAGGCTCCTCAAAATGAGAGGAATCAAAATCTATTGTTGGGTCTCTCATATCAATGGGAGCACTAATAGACACATTTGTGCCTTGAATTAAATCCTTTAACCTCTTTTTAGAGATTCTCTTTGAGGCATTCTTTATATGATCAAAATGAACATCCAAATGATCAAATTGATTACTAACCCATCATTGAAATTCGGCTACTGCATATCCGTTTTTGGAAAACTAGAAAGGTCAATACATCTGATGCTATCTTGATATGATGACCTTTATAGGGTTCTTGATATTCCTCGAGATAATTACCTCTAGAAGAATCAAATTGTGGAAAAGTGTTAGCCCAATTTCTACAAGTGACGGGCCGGGGACAAGAATAATTATGATAGTATGAGGGTCCTCCCCAGAAAACTCTACATGCATGATCAGTGGCGGAATACAGTTCCTCAAATAGAGGATTAACGAAATAAGTGGACTCGTGTTCATCAAATAGATGATTAGAGTAGCAATTGCTACTTTAATATGACATGGTGAAACATATAGGTTCTAGTCCCGCATATTCTTAACTAAGCTCGAATCTGGGGCTATGATACCAATCTGATGCAGGACAGTCCTATGTGATGGGGAAATAAATGTGTGAAACTCTTACATGCAACCATACATATCCTAGGCACTTTAAAATTTGCAATAACTTTCTTTATAACTCAATTATGAATGATAAACCACAATAGTTAAAGCTAACGAATAAAGAAACATTTGACATTGTATAAATGTAAGAGTGCTTGTAGTCAAACAACTAAATAAATGAGAGAATACACACACTCAAATAACTGAAATCAAAGCATACAAATTAATATCTCTTCAAGTAGAGAACAAACACACGACCCAACGGTAAGGAAACAAATATATGAATCTTGAGCACCACGACTATAATTAGGGGGGGGGGGAGGCACTTTTAGAGGGTTGTCTGGGGCAGATCTCAGCAATCAAGAACTGCACTTGGTTGTCCTGGAACGGGGACAGTAAATTGGGAGGTGGTCTCTCAATAGCAAGCAATTGGAATTTGTTGTTCTAGATGGTCTGAATGGCAATCGGGGAGGTTGGGTGGCTGTATGAGAGGTGTGGAGGGTTGGTCAGGGTTTTAGATGGCTGTACGGTGGCTGTACTGCACTCAGACAGCAATTCCAAGGAGGTTTTGGAGCTGGTGGTGGTGGCAGAGGGTGGTTCCACGGGAGGCTCAGATGCAGGGTGCTGCAGTTAAGAAACAAAGGGGATGGGGTGCATTCAGCCCAACCGTTAGAGGAGGAGCCCGACTGTTTCTTTTTCTGGATAGGAATTGGGTAGCTAGCTGGGAATTAGTTAAGGGAACGGGGAGGGATTCAGTTTCTAGGATGAAGTGGGATAGTGGGCTAACAATTAGGAGTAATTTTAGGTGGATCCACGTGAAGACTAAGAGAGATTTGTGAGATTTGTGGAGTGGGTTGGCTGCTGTAATGAGGGGAATGTGGGAGAGAGTTGATACTTGAAGTTAGGAATTAACTCCTTTAATTTAGGAGGTGGGGGTAATGGGTGGTTATGAGGTGGTGGGTAGTTATGAAGGAGGTTATGGTGGTTATGAGTGGTGGAGGTGGTAGGTGGTGTCCAGAGGTGGTTTCCGGTGGTAGTGGTCACCGGAGATATTTTCCGGCGATTGCCGGAAAACTCTGAATGATGAAAATGTGTATGGGAGATATAGGAGAACCACCGGAGTTGAACTCTGGTTATCGCAGAAGATGTTTTTATTGGGTAATGTGGTTGTTTTCTATGGGGGATGAGGGTGGTGGTGGGTCCACAACAAGGGGAGGGAGGAGTGGTGGCCTATCACTTGGGCAGAAGGGGCAAAACCCTTTTGGCCAGCTGTTTGGAGTGCTGGCAGCAAATTTGTAGGGGGATAGTTGGTGGAGGGGTGCGATTGATGAAGTTGGGGGTGGTTTTGAAAGTGGCCGGTTGCTGCACCTGTGGAGGGGGGATGTAAAGGGCTTGGGCAGTGGCTGGGAGGATGTTTTGAGAGTGGATTTGATGGCTGTTTTCAGTAGGGTAGGTGAGGAGGGCTTTCTTACGACAATGGAGCGGGGGTTGATTAGGGTGGTCGACCAAGGAGGGGAAGGGGTAGACAAGCCCGGGCTCCGCACCCGGAGTCGGCTTGGGCACCGAAATGATCAAGGACTGGGCTTCTAGACTCCAATCTTCAATGCCCAAAATGAGAACCCTCACCATCTATTTATAAACTCTAAGGGGGCAACAGACGACTATGATTGGTCGATCGTTCTGACTCAAAAATAAATAAAAATACAACTCGAAACGAAAAATGAAAAGAACAAACTATGGCCTACGATCGTCAATCCTCATAAGATGAACGGTTCCGATTATCGTGCAAGTCGGTCACGATCCCCGTCAAATTATAAACTCGCTTATGCCAACTCTCTTAAATCAAATGTCATTGAAATTTATTCTATTTCCTGATTATACAAAAATTATAAAAGAATAAAACAAAGTATATGGATGGTGATAATATGTAGTTTTAGTATATTTTCACACATGAATGACATAAATTTACTTTTGGCAGAATAGAGGAGCTTGAATCAGCTTACTACAGTGAAAAGGAAGGTCATATTGCCTTAGTGAATGAGCTTGGTGAACTGAAAGAGCAAACTGAATCTTTTGAGAAGGTCTTACATCTTATAACTTTATAGAATTTAACTTTAATTGTATCTTCAATTGACAATGACAATGAATTTACTTACAAAATCTGACAAGTGTGCGTGGAATGTCTTTTTCTATTTCAGATGCTTAAATTCTTATCCATGTTCCTTTCTTCTCTTTACTATGGATTTCTTTTCGTTTTGTTTCCAACTGACATCAAGAAAGTTTGTTAAAACAATACTGGCTTAATTAGCTTTCCTACTTGCTGTCATGTTAAGAGAAGATAGCATGGTACTTCGAGTTCATAATTCCCTTTAAAGCATCTTCACTTTGAAGTGCAAAAATTTGGCAGGAGATATGTACCATTAGTGCACAGTGGAGGTTATGGCCCTCAATCTATATGACCTCATATTCGAGCCATCAAAAGCATGGAACAGGAAAAGTATTCATTAAAGTCGCCTTTCATGCCTCTGCTTAGCGACTATCTAATCTATGAATGAATTCAAAGTCAATTACTATGTGTTCTTCATTAATTGAAGTTAATAATGTAGAATGACCAGTTGACATTAAGTTACATTATTTTGCCAAGTCAAATTAAGTCACATGACATAACTTTGTAATACCCGGTAAGGCTAATTTGGTCATGTGGGTATATTTCCTCCACTCAAGTATATGTATGAGTTAAATCCCTTGGTATATTATTCATTATGCAATAATATTTCTTGGCTTTGCTTTTTACTTGTTGTCACAGTGCCGCGCTCGTGCCTTAAGCATCCCCGTCACTTCCCCGCTTCATACATTCGACAACTGAACCTGCCCTTTCTCGATCAATCAAAGCAGGTGTCTTCTCCTTCCTCTCGCACGAGCCGCCTATGTCATAGGCAGAGGAATTCTGCCGATCTCTTGAGGATGGATCGTTTGTTTCTGTTCAATCACATGGACGGAGGCTTTCCTTCAGCGATTCATCGTCGATGCCCCTTGTTAGGTTCCAATCGCTCGTTCTCTACTCCGTCGCTTCTAGATGCTTATTTCCCGCTCAATCTTTCATACGTTGCTCCCTCCAAACGAAGATCCTTTCACGCTGCTTCTGTAACACCCTTACCCAATTTAACAACAATTCAAAAGCCCGATCTGGAATTATGATATTAATTAAACTAAGCAATAGTAATAAAATTAGTACATAGCAAGACATATCCAGAGTACACAACGAAAAATTAAATACTGGAGTTAAAGTTAAAGAAATACCTTAAATTTTGATTCACTGAGTCAACTAGAAATATAAAGTACAAGAATTTGATCAACTAAAAATCATAAATGAGTCAGATACATTTGAGTTCATACATAATTAATTCATCAAAAATGAAATGAAAGACAAACTAAAATGTAGAAAAAATCTCAGAAGCTTATCCTAAGCGAATCTCCCAACCCGAGCTCTTCGAAAAGAACGGTCTGAAGATAGGGTCAACATAACTAGTGAGTAAGAAAAATTCTTTCTTTTAGTGACACTAAAATAACTTTAAGAAAATGTGCATGCTTGCTTAAAATAGTATTTTATGCTAAAGCAGAGTATATTATAATTCTATGCATGTTTTTTTATAAAAGATACTTTTTGAACATAAATGTCTTTGTTATAACTTGATCTTATACTAAGTTTTCTCTAGTTTTGGAATCATTAAATTGTAGGGATTCTGGGTTCTGACTTGTATTTAGAGTTGAGATGACTCATATTTTCTTTCATCTTCTTCTTAGTGGTATAAATTTCTTATACTCATTATTGATATTTGAGTCCCTTACGACAAACATAGGTGCTCTAGTGTGTCTCGGGTAGGCTCACAAACTCACATCTTACAATCTCCATGAGGTGTCGACTTCCCCTTTTGAGGCTCATACAGTTTACTATGCCTTATGAGTATGATGACGTGTCTCCATCAATTACAAGATAAAACACTCGGTCATGCCTCATCTTTATCTTTTTATAATGACCGACATGAACAATATAAACATCCACTTAAAGCCACTAATCTTAAATGGTTCATTAGTCTTTTATCTAATTATTGGTCGACATGATTAATTTTAAGGGAACATTTGCATAAAATCAAAATCTTAAGTTCGTATTTTATCACCCTTAATTCTTATGTCATGTCTTAATGTTACTTTTAGGCTTTGGTTTTATTTTATGTTATCCTTGTATGTTAGTCATTCATATATATTGAGGAGTGTTTCTTGTTTCTAATGAATAATTGAATTTCTCTCCATTCAACACGGTATCAGAGC
Organism: Platanthera zijinensis; assembly: GCA_039513925.1. NCBI lineage: Eukaryota > Viridiplantae > Streptophyta > Magnoliopsida > Asparagales > Orchidaceae > Platanthera > Platanthera zijinensis. The sequence continues at coordinate 166,105,688 of CM077094.1, forward strand.
CATCGATACCTAATCGCGCTCCGCCGACCTCGACTCAGCGATCCCGCGTCTCGTTCGCTCATTCTGCTCGCGTCGCTCCGCTCCCGCGTCTCGTTTGCTCGCTTCACTCCGCTTCCGCGTCTTGTTTAATCGCTTCGCTACGCTCCCGCGTCTCGTTCGCTCGCGTCACCCTGCTCCCGCAAAACTCCGGCGGCGTCACTTCTCCTCTTCCTCCCTTCTTCCGCTCCCACTCCGCCCCTCTTTGCTCTGTTCGACCCGTCAGCTACTTCTGGACGCCAGATCCCGTGAGGGGATGTTCCCGTGAGGCTGTTCCGGGACTTCTGGCATCTCTTTCTTCTGTGTGAGGGGATGACTACTTCCGTTCCCTCCCTTGGATCCTCTGCCGGGATCATTTGTGTACCTCTCTTTCTATGAGAAGTTTTTTGGGCTTTGCCCTTTTCTTCCCGTTTGTATTTCTTCCCGAGGCTTCTATCCTCTTATTGCTATGGAAGGGAGTGGTGAATCTCCAAATATGTCCTCTGGTATGTGCATTGAATCCTCACGGATGTCCACATTGGGCTCCAACCGCGCTATCCATTGACCACGAAACTCCTCAAATTACCACCATGAAGCTCGATGACAACAATTACCTCCCGTAGGCCCGGTCTATCGCTCTTACTCTCAAAAGCCGTTGTATGTTTGGCTATGTTTCCGACACTACATCAGCACCCAATCAGGCCTCTACCGAATGGTCTCAATGAGAGTCCGAAAACTCCATGGTGATGTCGTGGCTACTCAATTCTATGTAGGAGAGCATTGATCGGAATTACCTATTCCTGGACACAGCCGCAGATATTTGGAAAAGAGCTGAGGTTACCTATTCCTGTCGAGGGAATGTTGCCATATCTTTCAACTTTGCCGACAGATTTTTCTCTTGTGGTAAGGCGATCGTCCTCTTTCCTCCTATTACCTGGAATTTACTTGGCTCTACCAATAGTATAACCACTTTGATGCTCTCGCTCTCGTCTCTCCTGAAGGTGAGGTTCTTGTTCGGGCTCACAAAAACGCAATCAAATCTTTGAAATTTTCCACGGGTTGCATCAGGACTTTTATCAAATTAGTGTCTAGTTTCTTGGGCGGTCTCCTCTTCCCTACCCTTCGGAGGTTTACAGTCTTGTTCAACAAGAGTTCGATCGTCGCCAGACTTTACATACCGACCCTACCTCTGACGGCTCTGCTCTTGATTTTCTGTTCTCCCCGGTGTGCGTCCTTCTCGTGAATTACCACTAAGTCTGGGGAGAAGGATCGTCTCCTTTGTGATTATTGCAAGAAGGTCCGTCATAAAAGGGACACATGTTTCAAGCTCCACGACTTTCCTCCGCCCAGATGGGGTCCTGCTACTCATGGTGGTCATGGCTTTGGTCGCTCTTCGGGCCGTCATCCCCAGTCCCTCTCTTCTCATCTCTTTGATGCTTCTGCTGATACGTCCTCTCCAACAACCGCTCCTACTCTCTCTTCGGATGAAATTCTTGTCTTTCGTCTTCTGATGCACGGTCTTCCCTCAGAGATTTCTGCTTCATCCTCCTCATATTCCCACCAGGGGACCACAATGCTCATTCTGCTACCAACCGTGCCGCCCCCACCCAGTGGATCATTGACAATAGAGAGATTGATCATATGGCTGACACTGCTTCAGGTTTTATATCCTACTCTCCTTTGTCAGATCGTGACAAAGTGAGTGTTGCTGATGGTTCCTTTTTCTCTATTGCTGGTAAAGGAACCTTTCTCAGCTCTTCTCTCACTCTCTCGTCCGTTCTTCATGTTCCTAAATTTACTCAAAATCTTTTTTTTATCAGTCAATTTACCAACTCTACGCACTGCTCAGTGACTTTTTCCCCTCTTCTTGTATCTTTCAGGATCTGACGACGGGGAAGGTGATTGGCTCTGGTAAACTGTGCGATGAGCTCTATCTGTTTGACCCCTCCAGCTCGGCTCCTAATCCTCTACCTCTGTTATGAATTATTGTTTTCTGCTATGTAGGCCTCTGTTTTTAACACTTTTTCGTTGCGATGTATGTGAACTGGGTAAGCTTAAGCGGGTCTTTCTTCCTCGGATGTCCCCCCTTGTGCTACACCTTTTGAGATTATTCATTCTAATGTTTGGGGCCCTAGGCCGGTTGCTTCTATTTCTGGGTGCAAATGGTTTGTCACTTTTATTGACTTTTTTTCTAGGTGCACATGAGTTTATCTCATGAAAAGCAAATCTGATGTTTTTCTTTATTTCAACGTTTTCATAAAATGATTACCACTTAATTCAATGCCACTGAAAATATTGTGAAGTAATAATGGTCGTGAGTACATTGACTCTCACTTTGAATGCTACCTGTGTGACTTGGGTATCATCCACCAAAGTTTGTGTGCGTACACTCTTGCCCAAAATAGGGTCGCCGAGCGAAAGAATCGGCACCTCCTGGAGGTTGCTCCTTTTTTATTACTTCAGTTGCACCTACCCAAATACTACTAGGAGGAGCACCTCCTCAGATGCACCTACGCATCTTATTAATCGCTTGCCAACTCGTATCCTAAACCACAAAATGTTAAGAGTCAAGCTAACATATGCTCACCGGGTGGTGACCATAACCAAAATGATGGCTGATTGTATTAAAGGAGATTTGATCATTTGCTCGGGTAATTGAACAAGAAAGTAAACCCTAAGGTACGCTCTTTCGTGTTCTCTCTCTATCGATATGGCATCAGAGGCGGTTCGTTCCTCGATGTCGACCTGAAGGCTCGCCGTGGTTTCGTGTCTGTCGCGCTTGCTTGATCCGGCTGAAGCGATCACTGCTATTTCGTCCTGTCGCGGTCGCACTTGTGTCGCCGCGATTGTCTCTGTCGCTCGTTTCTCTTTGGAACGCCTTCGTCTCCTCTCTCTGGCTGAAGAAGTTTGTTGACCTCAGTTGGTGCTGCTAAAGCCCTTGTCTCCTCTCCCCGACTACTATTGTTGCTGTTTGGGGGGGCCTGCTTCTGTGGTTGTTGGCGTTGTTTTTCTGTCCCAGTCTCTTTCTCTCTTCTCCTTGGTGATTGTTCCTATGTAGGACAAATTGAAGGGTGTTAATTACTCTGAAGGGGTGGTTGATCAACTTAAACACTATAGTGGAAGAAGTTCTAACATGGACTTCAATCAAAGTGTTACTCAAATCAAGCTAAATGAGAGAAATTATCTCCTATGGGCTCAATTTATGCAGATATTCATTGGGAGTCGTCGAAGACTTGGGTTTCCCACCGGATCCAAGCCGGCTCCAAGCAAGACTGACCCTCCATATGAGTATTAGGAGGGTGAGAATCTTACTGTAATCCTCTGACTTGTCAATTCTATGGAACCCAAGATTGCAAGTCATTTTCTATTCTGTCAAACTGCGAAAGAAATATGAGAGTTGATCGAACGAAATTACTCAAAAAAGGACTGAGCTAGAATATATTAACTCCGGACTGAGCAGATCCACATGACAAGGATGGGTGATTTCGAGTAATATTATAGCAAACTGACCCATAAGTGGGCAGAAATTGATCAATATTCCGCTATCCAGACTATAAAAGACTACAAGACTGAACTTATACAATGGAGGGTATTTGAAATGCTCTATGGTCTTCCTCCTGAACTTGAATTCCAGAGAGCTCAGATGTTGGGAAGAGATTCTGTGTCTGATCTAGAGACAGTGTCCCACTATATTCGAGGGGAGGCAAGCCGTATTAACTCATTTCGTTTGGATATTCATGTTGTTCATGAGAAAATCTGCCCTCGCTGCTGAGCAGAAGAAATGACATTCAAGAAATATGATATAAGAAGACAAGAGTAAAATGAAGTGCCCTCACTGGAGGAAAAAAGGTCATGGGAATGATAAATGCTGGGATCTTCATCCTTACTTAGTTCCTTCGGGTTTGATTCGTGGTTCTGATGGGAAATATGTGATATCTCAAACTGCTATGTATGACAATTTTGAGAATACTGGGTATCTTCTGGCGGAAAACGTGAGTTTTACTAGAGAACTCAAGTCTCTGAAAGCCGATGCCGCTGGAAGATCGCTTGCTGGTGACTTGGCAAGTACGATTGCTCATGTTCATACTACTTCCATGTCCTCTAAAGGATCATCTGCTCCTTGGATCATTGACTTGGGGGCATCCGACCACATGACTGGGTCTTCCATGAGAGTTTCTTCTATTTCTCCTGCATCTGGTAGTGTGAAATTCGTTGATGGATCCTCAGCTTCAGTGACTGGTAAATGGGTTATTCATCTTTCTCTCTGTTTTCCTCAAATCTGTGGTTATTATTCTCTTATTTCCCACAAATCTGTTATCTGTGAGCAGTTTAACTAAACAACTTAACTATTCTATCATCTTTTTCTATTCTCATTGTGTTTTTCAGGATCTGACGACTGGGAAGACGTTTGGTGGTGGACATGAGTCAGGTGGTGTGTATGTCATGGACAACTGTTAAGCTCTTGGTGCTCAAAAGTCAACAAATTCTGATCAGTTGATGCTGTGACATAAGAGATTTGGACATACTTGTTTGAATACCTTAAAAGCTATATTTCCGCATTTTTTTAATGTTAAAAAAATACTTTTGATTGTCAGTCTTGTGAATTGACTAAGCACTGTAAAACCAACTATGCTTCTAGTCCGAGTTGAAGTGTGAAATGTTTTGATTTGATACATTCTAATGTCTTGATATCTCCTATTTGCTCTATGAATGGTTTTCAGTATTTTGTTTCTTTTATTGATGATCACTCATGTTGTACTTGGGTGCACCTCATGAAAAAGAAGAACGAAGTTTCAAAAATATTTCAGTTGTTTTATCATCATGTGCATACTCAATTTGGAACTAAAATTAAAGTTCGTAGGAGTGATAGCGGAGGCGAATATACATGCAGTGATCTTCAGAGTTTCCTAGGAGACCATGACATTATTTTCCAAACTTCCTGTCTGGGGACTCCTCAGCAGAATGGGGTAGCCAAAAGGAAGAATCGCCATATCTTGGAGACCGCTCGTTGTCTGTTGTAAGAGATGCACGTTTCTAAGGGACTTTGGGATGAAGGTGTCCTTACCTCCGTCTATCTAATTAATCTGATGGCCACTGGTACATTGGAGGGAAAGTACCCCATAAAGCTTCTTTGCCCAAATATGCCTCTATTCAATCTTCCGCCTCAGATATTCAGATTTGTTGCTTTTATTCATATGTAGGGCCTCATAAAGATAAATTAGGCCCGCAAGCGATAGTGTCTTTGTGGGATATGCTGCCAACCAAAAGAGGGTATAAGTGTTATTCTCGTGCTCTCCGAAGAAGGTTTATATCAAAAGATATTACCTTTTTTGAAAAAACTTCATATTACTCCGATGAGGGCAAAATTATCACAGTTCAGGAGGAAAGAAAAGATGAGAGTGACACGTTGCCACCCCTACCTATTCTAGTTGATGTGCTTGCCCCGGGAAGTGTGGATATTCCTGTTAGAAAGGAAGCTCCAACCAATGATCTTTGTGTGTACAGAAGGAAGAAGGATCTTCAAGCATACTAGAGAAGACAAAACAAAAATTTTGGGCAAGAATATCACACTCATGCTCCACCACCCACCACCACTCTGCCAGATCCAAGTAACACCACCACTCATGAGACCACTTCTGTGCTTCAAATTCATTGTGGTCGTACTAGATATCCTATTGATAAGTATGTTGGGTATCACTCTATCTCCCACTCATTATAAGTATATCTTGCTTCTATTTCCTCTATTTCTATTCCTAACAGTTTTTCAGAAGCTAGCTTGAATCCTCACTGGATAAAGGCTATGAAGGAGGAGATGGATGCTCTCCAACGTCAAAAGACTTGGGAGATTGTCCCTATTCACCCAGCCGGATGCAAATGGATATATACTACTAAATTTTTTCAATATGGAACTCTTGATAGGTATAAAGCGAGATTGGTGGCAAAGGGCTTCACTCAGGTCGATGGAGTTGAATTCCAAGAGACATTTGCTCTGGTCGCTAAACTGAACTTAGTCAGAATCTTATTGTCTATTGTTGCTCACAAGAGTTGGACTTTGCACCAGCTTGATGTAAAAAATGTCTTCATCTATGGTGAATTGGAGAAAGGAATATATATGACTCCTCCTGGTATGGATGTTCCTAAAGAACATGAGTGTCGTCTTAAGAAAGCCTTGTATGGTCCGAATGTGGCGTCTTGGCAAGGACCGCTGCACCTTCAAGAGGACTTATGTGCAGTTTTAAATAGGCAAAAGTCCTCACATCGACGTCCTAGGGAAGTATGTCATAAGAATTGTGATCGACTTAGGTTTGAAAGTTAGAATATAGGTACGCTAACGGGGAAAACGGTGGAAGTTGTGGATACGATGATTAGGAAAAAGATAAATATTGTATGCCTACAATAAATTAGATGAGTGTGTGAGAAAGCTAAATTTTTAGATAATTCAGGTTTTAAATTATGATACACAGAAAAAAAATAAAACAAACAGCGAAGTAGGTATTATTGTGGATACTACTTGGAATGATGACGTTGTTGGGATAAGTAAAAAATATGATAAAATCTTTGCTCTTAAATTTGTCATAGGAAAATAAAAATGTGATCAGTGAGTACGCGCCATAAGTAGGATTAAGTGAATCTATTAATATGCAATTTTGAGAAGATTTAGATGATTTAGTAAGAGAAATCCCACAAGAAAGAAGATTTTCATAGGAGGAAACTTAAATGGACATATAGGGAAGAAAATGTAGATTACACAGCCATTCATGGAGAATATGGATATGGAGAAAGAAATGAAGAAGGACGAATCATTTTAGACTGTCGTAGCACATGAGCTAATTATATCTATAGAAAGCAATGGACAAACCTTTTAGATACTTCTTCATTAATTAAATACAAGAGAGAATACAAATATATAAGAGAAGAGAAGATGGAAGAATCCTATACAATATATGTGAGACTAAAGGAGGAGGAAAGAGGCCTATAAATGAGCCTTTACATCATTTATCCTTATGTCTTCTAACACTCCTCCGCAAGCTGGAGCGTACAAGTCGTAGGCACCAAGCTTGGACAAGAACTGGTAATAAAATTTGCGTGGTAATGCTTTGGTGAGGATGTCAGCAACTTGCCCAGACGCAGAAACATGTTCATGCTTTAACACCTTTGATCGAACCTTTTCCCGAGCAAAGTGACAATCAACCTCAATATGTTTAGTCCGCTCATAGAACACAGGATTCTTTGCAATATGTATTGCAGCTTGCCTGTCATAAAACAACGTTGATGGTGAGGACAACCTAACTCCCAAATCCTTCAGAAGACTTTCCAATCAGGTTAGTTCAGATGTAACGGCTGCCATCGCACGGTACTCAGCTTTAACAGACGAGCGAGAAACCACCGTCTGCTTCTCACTCCGCCATGTGATAAGATTTCCTCCAAAGTAAGTACAAAAACCAGTAGTTGAACGTCGAGCATCCAACGAGCCCGCATAGTCCACATCAGAGTATGCAATAAGAGAAAGGGAGGAAAATGGCTTATACACAAGTCCTTGCCCAGGACCAGTCTTCAGATCTCTGAGAATCCGTTCCACTGCCTGAAGACGAGAAACCCGTGGGATATGCATGAACCGACTAACCACTCCAACCGCAAATGATATATCCGGTCTCGTAACTGTTAGGTATATCAGTTTTCCCACAAGATGACGATAATATTCTGGATTTGGAAGTAGAGAGTCAGCCTCAGATCCCTGAGCACACTTATGGTTGACTTCCATCGAGGTTTCTGTTGGTTTGCAACCCGAGAGACCATCATCTTGCAGAAGGTCAGTGCAATACTTACGCTGGGATAAGACAAGACCATCAGGTCGCTGTACTACCTCTAGTCTAAGAAAATATCGAAGATTTCCCAGATCTTTGATTTGAAAGATAGAATTTAAATGCTGCTTAACATGTTGTATCCCAGCGGAGTCATCACCAGTGATCAGAATATCATCCACATAAACATGAAGTATTGTAGTCCTCGTTGATTGGTGACGAGTGAAGAGAGAGGAATCTGCCGAGCTTTGTTTGAAGCCAACCTCACAAACAGCCTTGCTGAATTTGCCAAACCACGCCCGTGGAGACTGTTTGAGACCATAAATGGATTTGCGAAGTAAACAAACACGAGACTCCCCCGTGGTCTCAACTCGGGCAGTTGTTGCATATAGACAGTTTCAAGAAGGTCGTCATTCAAAAAGGCATTCTTGACATCCAGCTGGTGGAGGGGCCAGTGGCGATGAACAGTTAAAGAGAGCAAGACCCGAACCGTATTTAATTTCGTGACTGGGGAGAACGTTTCCTCATAATCAAGCCCGTACTGTTTAGTAAAATCCCGTGCCACAAGCCGAGCCTTTAAGCGATCAACTATCCCACCCGCGACATGTTTGATTGTAAAGATCCACTTGCAGCTAACACAACTGTGGCCAGGAGGAGGAGGCACAAGATCCCAAGTATGGTTACCCCACAAAGCAGTCATTTCTTCATCCATGGCGGCACACTACGCCGGATGCTGGAGAGCTTCCTGCACAGAGTTAGGTATAGAGATAGAGGAAAGAGAGAGAGCAAAGGTAAGAAGAGGTGGAGAGAGCCGATGTAGAGAGACATAATTGGACAAGGGATGGGCCGTCGAGGAGGAGGCCAGATCAACAGGCCGCGAGATCACATCGGTAGAGGGAAGCCGTTGCTTGGCAGTTGGACGAGGAGGACGACGAGTGTAAACTTCAATGATAGGAGGTTTGGAGGGGACGGGTTTGGAGGGTACCAGTGGTGTAGGAATCAGAAGCAGAGGAGGAGTAGAGAGAAGTGGTGGAAGCGGAGACGTTACGAGAATGATGGGTCGAGGTAGCGGAGGAGGAAGAAGGGGATCAGAAGGACTTGTGTGATATGGTTGGTCTTCATGAAAGGAGACATCAACAGACACAACCACCTTTCCAGTGATAATATTAAAGCGGACATACTCCTTCTGAGTGCGGGAGTACCCAACAAACATGGCTTTGGTAACACGAGGGGCGAGCTTGTCATTGGAAGGACTAAGATGGTGGACATAACAGTTACACCCAAAAACACGAGGTGTGAGAGAGAAGAGATTCGTGGATGGGTAAAGGAGAGTAATGGGTGCCACAAAGTTGAGGGCAGACGAAGACATTCGGTTGATGAGGTGGCAAGAAGTAGAGACTGCAAAGTTCCAATAGAGGGGAGGAACCTACATTTGGATCATAAGAGATCTAGCCACATCAAGGAGGTGGCGATTCTTACTTTCCGCGATGCCATTTTGTTGAGTGTAGGCACATGAAGTCCGATGTATAATACCGAACTCAGCGCATAGATTGGATAAGGTGCGAGCAGTATATTCTCGAGCATTGTCTGTACGAAGAGTTTTGACACAGGTAAAGAACTGTGTGCGAGTTTTCGTAAGAAATGTACGGAACGTGGTTGGGAGTTCGGTGCGATCACGAAGTAAATACAACCAGGTTACCCGTGAGTAGTCATCGATAAAGTTAACAAAGTATCGATACCCAAAAATACTAGGGACCATATATGGCCCCCAGATATCAGAGTGAACTAAGGATAAAGGAGCATCGCTCCGGTTACAGGAAGGAGAAAAGGAGACACGGTGTTGTTTGCCGAAAATGCATGATTCACAAAAGAACTCATGAAGGAAGACAGTAGGAAAAACTTTCTTGAGAATTGGAAGAGGGGCATGCCCAAGACGACGATGCCAATCAGTGGTGGAGACAATAATGAGAGCAGTGGGAGGAACATCAAGAAGATATAACCCGTTAGACAGTCGCCCTCTACCAAATATATTCTGCGTTAGTCGATCCTGCACCACAAAGGAAGAGCGTGAGAAAGTAATACAACAATCAAGGTCTTGCGTAAGACGGCTAACAGAATGGAAATTAAAAGGAGAACCCGGAACATGAAGAACCGAGGATAAGGAGAGAGAAGGAGTAAGAGACAGATGACCAGCGCCAGAAACCAGGATCCTGTCACCATTGGTCACAGTGATGTGCTGGGGGTAAGCAATATCTAAGTATTTAGGCGGCTGCTGCAGAGAGAGATGATTTGTAGCACCCGAGTCCACAATCTAGTGAGAGCTGTGTGAGATACACGATATACCTTCCTGAAAGATCGAGGCCACGGAGCCAGAGGAGCGACGAAGTACCTCTTGAAGCTGATGGAGTTGAGCACACAACGCATCAATATCATCAGCAGTGGTGGAGGTAGAAGCCATAATCCTGATCAGCGACTAGCCATGGAAACCGGGCGGCAAGAAGGCACGCGGCTTGCCGGACAGATTTAGCGGTTATTACAGAGGAAGCACTGAGAACAGCGAGAATAAGCAGCCGCGTGAGAACAAGCAGCGGCGAGAACAAGTCGCAGCGGCGAGAACAAACCGCGCGAGAAGGGGCAACCGCGCGAGAAGAGGCAGCGATGCGAGAAGAAGCAGCGGAGAGAACAAGCCGCAACGGTGAGAACAAGCCGCAGCGGCGAGAACAAGCCGCTCGAGAAGAGAAACTGCAACCAGAAGAAAGCGTAGCGGAGCAGGGAAGCCGTCTGGTCTCGGTGTCAACACACCAGCGGTCAAGAGCCCGCGACCAAGAGGCGGAGCCCGCAGCGGGTAGAGAAGCTGCAACGGCTAAGAGAAGGCCGTGCGGGAAGTCGCAACGGGTAGGGAAAGCAGCAGCAGGAAGGTAAGCCGCAATGACTAATCAAGGGAAGAAGCCGCGCGAGAAGTCTGCATCGGTCACGGTGAGCACACCAGCAGCAAAGGATGATGTCGCGACCTAGATGCGGAGCTCGCAGCGGGTAAGGAACAACTCGCGGCGAGAAGAGAAGAGAATGTCGCGGCGAGCAGGGAGTAAAGAAGCGAGAACAGAACAGAGAGGGAGGCCGCAGCGGAGAGAAGAAGCCGACAATCTGGCAATCCGGAAGAACAGACCGTGCAGATACAAAGACCGCAGTGAGCAGCAAGACGACAGGGCAGAAAACCGGCAAAGCGACAAAGGGAGGAAGGCTATAAAATAGCGGAGGAGTAGAAGAGATGGATCCACGGAGGAGGAACAAGCCACAACGAGTAAAGGGAGAGGCGAGAAGGCGAGTAGAGAAATAAACCGTAGCGAGTAGAGGGAGAGGGCCCCACCATCCCGAGAGATTTATAAAAGGGGGGAAGAGAGGTGGAATCCACGAGAGAAAGAGAGAGGAGGATAGAAAACTAAGCCGGGGTTAGAAAAGGAGAGGTCGCCAGACTAAGTGGTTAAGCAGATAAACAAGCTGCCCGGTTAAGCGGGGGAGCGGGCGGTTAAAGAGGAGCGGGTGGTTAAAGAAGAAAGGATCCACGGAAGGAAGGACCAAGCCGCCTGGTTAAACAGAGGAACCAGTGATTAGGGAAGCAGAGAACCAAGCGGTTAGGCACAGGCCAGACAACCTCCCTCTGATACCGTATAGAAAACAATGGGCAAACCTTCTAGATACTTCTTCATTAATTAAATACAATAGAGAATACAAATATATAGGAGAAGAGAAGAAGGAAGAATCCTATACAATGGATGTGGGACTAAAGGAGGAGGAAAGGGGCCTATAAATCGGTCTTCTAACAGTATCAAATACGTTTTTCATAAAGAGGGAAGAACATTTAATTACGTTTAAAAACGGACCAAATAAATCACAAATTGATTATTTTATGACTTGCAAAATGAATAAAATGATTTGTAAGGATTACAAAATCATACCAGGAGAAAGTTTGACACCACAACATAAGTTAGTGGTGTCAGATATACAATTTAAATATAATAAATTTAAGACAAAAACAAAAATGGTGCAAAACATTCGGTGGTGGAACTTGAAAATGGAAAAGCTGGTTGCTTTCAAGAAGATAAGTATGAAATGACTAGTTGATGACCCTTATGTTGATCCTAATATCTCATGGGAAGTTATGTCTTCACATTTAAGGATAAGTGAAAAGAACGTACTTGAAATATCAAAAGGTCGTGCGCCCCCAAATAAAGAATATTGGCGCTGGAAAGAGGAAGTGAAAGACAAAGTGAGGGCAAAGAGGGTCAGCTATAAATGACTCTACGCTTGTAGGAATGATGAAAATTTAGCCAGATATAAAGTCGCCAAAAAAGAAGCTAAACAGACAGTAAGTAAAACAAGAAGTCAAACTTATGAAATTTTTTATAAGCGGCTAGATACCAAAGATGGAAATCGTGACATATATAAAATTGCTCGAGCTAAAGAAAGAAATACAAGAAATTTAAATCAATTAAAATGCATAAAAGATGAGACAGATATAGTTTTGACCGATGATGTGGATATTAAAGAGCGATGAAAAAGATACTTTTATCAACTCTATAATTAAACAAAGAACAATGAATTGAACTTGGAAGATTTAAGTAAATCAGAGTAGTATAGAAACATAATATTTTATCGTAAAATTCAGGTATCAGAGGTAAAATATGCTATAAATAAGATGAAAAATGGAAAGACTGTTGGGCCAGATGATATACCTATTGAAGTATGAAAATATTTAGGAAATGAAAGAATTTTGTGTCTTACATGTTTTTTCAATAAGATACTGAAGTCAAAGAGAATGTCAGACCAATAAAGAGAGTATCTTGGTACATTTGTATAAGAATAAATGAGATATACAAAATTGTGTTAATTACAGAGGAATTAAATTGACAAGTCATTCCATGAAACTATAAGAACGAGTAATAGAAAGAAGAGTAAGTCGGGAGACTAACATCTCGGAGAATCAATTTGGATTCATGCCAGGAAGGTCGACTATGGAAGCTATACATCTCTTGAGGAGACTCATTGCCAAGATTTGCATATGCTGTTTATTGATCTTGAGAAGGCTTATGATAGAGTTCCAAGAGAGATCTTATGGAGAGTCTTAAAAAAGAAATGTGTAAATGTTTCATATATTGACATAATCAAAGATATGTATACAAATTTAGTGACAAGGGTGAGGACATTTGGAGGATTAACACAGGAATTCCCTATCACTGTTGGCTTACATCAAGGTTCAGCTTTAAGCCCTTATCTCTTTACCCTTATCTTAGATGAGCTCACCAAACATATCTAACAAGAAATACCTTGGTGTTTATTGTTTGCGAATGATATCGTTTTGGTTGATGAGACGCGCGAGGGTGTAAACGCAAAACTTGAATCTTGGCGAGATACTTTAAAAAAGAAGGGTTTTAGGTTGACCAAGGCAAAGAAAGGGTACATGGAGCTTAAATTTATCAGTACAAGAAGGACAGATAACTTTGTTGTTAAGTTGGGTGATCAAGATATTTCCCGTAGTGAGTGTTTTAAATATCTTGGATCAATAGTTCAAAAGGACGGAGGTATTGATAAAGATGTGACACAGAAACCAAGTGGGTTAGTTGAAGTGGAGAGGCGTGCCAGTGATCTTATGTGATCGTAAAGTACCACTAAAACTTAAGGACAAGTTTTACCGTACTGCAATTAGACCCACGATGCTCTTTGGTTCTGAGTGTTGGGCAGTGAATTGTGTACATTAGCAAAAAATGGGAGTTACGGAGATGAGAATGCTTAGGTGGATGTGTGGACACACGAGACTGGATAAAATTAGGAATGGATGTATTAGGGATAAGACAAGAGTATCACCAATTGCAGACAAGATGTGAGAAGCTCGACTAAGATGATTTGGACACGTACAAAGGATACCATTAGAGGCACCTGTTAGGCATTGTGAAAATCTAGTCACTAGACATGTTAAACGAGGGAGGGGTCGACCAATAAAGACTTGGAATCAAACTATAAGGAAAGACATGATGTACTTAGGCATTAATGTGATTATGATAAAAGATAGGGCACAATGACGACAAAGGATCCATATAGCCGACCCCACTATAGTGGGATAAAGGCTTGAGTGTTGTTGTTATACTTCTGATCACTTAGTCTTTGTCTACAAAAAGTAGGAATGCATCACTATTCTCATAGTGTATGTGGATGATATCATTATTACCGAAATTTATGACCACCACATTACTCTGGTTAAAGAAGAATTGACTTCTGCCTTTGAAATCAATGATTTGGATCTTCTTCGACACTTCCTTGGAATTGAGATTGCTCGATCTGCAGGAAAGAGGTTCTTGAAGCCTAGACAAAGGGCTTAAGGTGCATGTGCGTACCTGACAAGGGTAAAGCACAACCACATCCTTTTTAAATAATTAGCGTCTAACATCAGTTCATCTTCTTGATCATATTCTTCATCTATTCTACACATTAATCATTTATTACTTATTATCTCTTTTAAAATTAGAATCAATGTGCTCACTTGCATCATAGCTAAGTTTCAATGCTCGATAATCAATATAGTCTCTTCTCTGAACCCTCGTCGCCCGACTTTTCGTGTACCTCGGATGGTGACGTTATTAATGCCATGTTTAATGCAGCCTTTAGTATGACATTAATAGCCCGACTCTTCGTGTAACTGTTCGGCAGCCTGCCCTCAAGTATAAATAGGGACCTGGGGTGCTCGAACGGGGACAACGGACGTAGACCTGAACCTACCCCGTTGTAGGTACGAACACTAAGCCTTTTTCTTTTTCCCTCCTCTTCTGTATTCGCGCATACCCATTGGGTACCCGCGCCTCTTGTAATCCTTTTACTGAGATGATCCAAAAGCTCACCGCAAGAGAGGCATTCGCCGCAGTGGGTAAGTCTATTGTTCACCGCTGTCAGCGACACTTTCTTCTGTTTTTCTTTTGTTCGCCGAGTCCGCAGGGCAGAGTAATCGGCCGCTTGCAGTTTGCAATCTCTCCACCGAACTCCCCAACCGGTTGTTGAGTGTGGAAAGACTAGGTGACAATTTTTGCACCAACACCAGTGATAATCATATCGTCAATATACACAATAACCATTGTAGTGTGAAATTGACATCGCCTAAAAAACGTTGTATGATCAACATTGATCTGCCGATATCCCATGCCTATTATAGCTCTTCTAAACCTGTCAAACCAGGCTCGAGAAGATTACTTCATGCTGTTCAAAACCTTGTTTATCATAGTTTTGCACTAGGAAAACTTAACCCCTAAGAAGCTAAGATGTCCTTGATGACCCTGCATACAGGCTTTTACAGTTGAACTCATTTAGATTGGATGGTATTATCCTCTAGTTGTGCACTCATTGTTACGTCTTTGGGTAAGGAATCCTTGTCTTTGTCCGCCCTAAGCTGGTTTGTATGTGTAAAGAGTAATCTGTCGACATTTTATATTTGTAGGGTTCACTTATTTTTTGGTTATCTTGGTTTTTTGCTGTTATCAAATTTTTTTTTCTCAAAAGTTAAGTTTATTCTTCTTACCAATGATTAAATCGAACTTGCAACTTTGTTGCTTGAGCTAATATCCTTTCTCATTTGTAGGTTATTAATAAGTTTTATGCAATTCGTGAGCGAGATACTGGGCTCTCTGCAGGTCATACATTGCAAAGCAGGTGCTCATGTCTTCTTGATGATCCTTTGGACAAGTGGATGTTCAATAGTGATAGCAAATCCACTACTTCAGTTTACATTGTAAGCTTAAAAATCATTATCCATAGTTTTAGTGATATATATATTGTACCCCTCTTACTCTTGAAATTACAAAAACCTCCCATCTCTTATGAAATTACAAAACCTCCCTTATAAGAATACATTTCATACATCCATGCACAAAATGGTATTTTTGTGCATAGATGTTATGAAATGTAATCTTCAAGGGAGGCTTTTGTAGTTTCAAAAATATGAGTGTGCAACTTGAAATTATGTCAACTTCCAGGAGAAGTTTTGGTAATTATTCTTATATATATATATATATGTGTGTGTGTGTGTGTGTGTGTGTGTGTACGAGCATCTTCGAGGGCTACTCCTGTGCTCGATGCTCTCTGGCGGCCTTCGGCCGCCTCTAGGTGGGCTTCGCCCGTGCTTGATGCTCCGGGCGGCCTTCGGCCGCATAGAAGCGGGTTTCGCCCTCTTCCACGCAATCCACCAACTTGACGCCTCACCCGCCACTCGCGACCCCCCGGAACGCATATGCAAAATCAAACAACAACCATAGGGCTCTAGGGGGCTGCGAGTGGCGGGTGCGGCGCCGAGCTGGTGAATTGCGTGAAAGCGGACAAAGCCCGCTTCTATGCGGCTGAAGGCCTCCCGGAGTATAAAACACGGTCGAAACCCGTGCGGGGGCGGGCAAAGTCCACCTAGAGGCAGCCGAAGGCCGCCAAAGAGCATCAAGCATGAGAGTAGCCCGTGCGAAGATGCTCTCTCTCTAACTTTCTCTTTCTCTCTCTCTCTCTATATATGTATATGTCCAGTCAATTATAAATTTTTTATAGCAATTAATAAAGAATTGACTTCAATTTTCCCCACCGAAAAATAATAGTCTGGGAGAGAATTAATTGGTGGTTATCTAATGCAGATTCAAGAATTTTAAGGGGGAGGGGGGTCACACATCTTCTCCCTCCAGCTAAAAGAAAATTTGAATATCTCCATCTTATCAGAGTCATTTCCCTCTCATTTCACCATCGTTTTGACGTGTAAGTAGACAAATTTCATTGTTTCAACTAGGGTAATCTAAATACTCTATGAATTCAAGTCTTAGGTCATTTTTCACTCAAAATTTTTTTATTCAACATAATCTTATTCGTCTATTCAAACCCGTGCCTTTTTTCATGCTTTTCTGAAGAAAGCAAACTGTGTCGAGTATTGTCCAACAAACTGTTTATTGCCACTTTCCATAGCAGCTACAATCCCACTAATAATTCCACACCATAATATTTACATTTGAATAGAGCCTCTTCAAAATCTATCTTCTTTAACTTTGGAATAAAATGAAAAAAATCCCATCTTAATTACAATCAATTTATGATTATTAATTAGCCAAACCCACCTCCACCGTCACCTTCGTTCATGGCTTCCACGGCTCTGTAGCCGCCGCCGCCTCTTTCCGCCGCGTCCTCCGCCACCACCACTGCTCCCCAGCCAAACCCACCTCCACCACCACCTCCGTTCATGGCTTCCACGGCTATGTAACATCGACGAATGTCTGGGCTTGGAGGACCTCGCCGGAAGCATCAGGGGAGGCGGCCTCGAGCGCACCCGCATCGCCCCGTCTTCCCAGCTCGCCGAATGATTCAGCTTCCGCCGCCACTTAGCTCTCTGCCTCCCATCCACCCCACCAGCCTTTGGCGCGCTCTTCTTCAGCCCTGGCCCCTACCACTTCCTCCCCGCCATGGGCGGAGCTCTCTCTCTCTCTCACTCTGTCTCTATACATTTTTATAGCAATGCAATAAATTATCTAAAGTGGCGAGTGAGGCAGAGATATTCGCTGCGGCTGGAAGAATAAAGGCGGAATAGTTGCGAGCAGAGGCAGGGTAAAACGGAATTCTTAATGTAACTAAATGACATGTACTGCAGCAAAACAAAATTTGCGTTTATATTAGTGTATGTGTGTGTGTATATGTAAAACCATGAGCTGCTAAACTTCTCTGTAGCGGTTGGAAATTAAGTAAAATTTAGAATATTCTTGATAAGTTTAGTTGTCTTTTTAAAGAGTTCTGACTTCTCAATGTATGCATTTATATGAAAAGTCATTTTGGCACGCGGAGGGTCATTTTGGCACGCGGAGAGTCATTTTGATTGTTATATGAAGCCTTGTTTGGGCCATGTTGTAACAAATTCGAATATCAACATTTCAACAATACAAAATATTTTTAGCTCCTCATTCTTCTTCCTCCATGAATATTTTTCCTCAACAAATTTGGTATCAGATTTAGGTTTTGATTGCAGCTTCCACAAGCATCACACTTCCTATGCCAAAGCTAGAGAAGGATTATACAACAAAATCAATCCACATGGAGGTGCTTACCGCATACAGAGTTTCGAGTGTAGTCAAGCACGGTGGTACACAACCCCAAGTTGGTGCACCTTTGCTGATAAACAGAAAGTCTACCTTGGAGGAGAATGAAAGAAAAGATGATTATATTCGGACTACCACTCTTTGCAACATCTATGATGACAGAAAGCAAAAGTCATCATGTTTATCACCTCCGAAGAGATGTGGTATAAGATCCAAAATATTTCTAAAGTGCTGATAAGGTAAAGAATGTACATATGAAAACTCTCTGAGGAGAGTCTGAATAGTTAAAAATGAATGAGAATAAATCAATCTTCAAATATTTCACAAAATCTCTACTATTGTTAGCCAATTAAGAAAGAAGGGATAGAAACTAGATATCAAGGTCATTGCAAATCTTGCATTCTTTGAACTCTGAATATGATTATGTTGTGATGGCCATACAAAAGTCTGACGATGATGACTATTGACTTGCTTATGGGTTCAGTTGACACACGTGAACTATGAATCAAGAAGATAGAGAAGCAAGAATTGTGGAAGAAGCTTTACAATCAAAACATACTTTGAAGGAAGAACATTTCTGTAATCGTTGCCATGTAAGGGATAAATGATACATAATATTGGAATATCAACATGATGTATGGTAGACTTGTGAGTGCACAAATATAATGCAAACCTTACGTGAAGGGCGGGGGAAAACAACTCTATTTTCCCTAACTCTAAATGTGACACACATGCAATGATCAAACCTTGACTTTTCACATATAGTAATGTAAGAATAAATCATATGAAAATATTTTAAACGACGAAAAATAATTCCTTTAAGCAAGCGGATTTTGGCTTTCATTCGCGTGGAAATCCAAAACATGAGCACGCGGCAAATGATTCCTGCAAGCCAAGGGTTAATCTGAAACAAAATTCTACAAATTCTAGAGATCCGTAGAGAAAGAGTATACAATCACATAAATAAAAGGGGGCGTAGCGTGGAGATGCGGTGATTCACGAGTGCTTAGTGGCTGTCCTGGAGGAGGTGGTTGTTGTAGGAGGTGGTTGTTGTATGATGACTGGAATCCAACACTAGAAGTGGGGAGGGCTGGGTACAGTGGACAATTTTCTAGATCAAGAGGGATTAAACAACATGGGGTGTGGAGCTTCAGTTGACAGAGGGAAAAGGGTATTGCGGCAGATCTGGGACTTCAACCGACCAATAAAGAATAATTTGGAGGGTGTGGGGGCTTTGACTGATAGGGGGAAGAAGGGTATGAAGGCAGATTTGGAGCTTACAACCGACCAACAGAGAATCTGCGGCAGGTCTAGGAAGGAGGTTGGGATTGGGGTTACGAGGATGGAGTGAGGGTGCAACGGGGATTCCAGGGTTGGATTCCAGGGTTGGAATCGACAAATTAGGGAAGTGCTTGGGAGTTTTGTGATATGGCAGGGTTGGTGGGCCTGCAGATTATGGGGGGGGGGATTTTGTGGGGGAATTCTGAGAAGGTGGGCTGCGAAGGACAGAAAACATAACGGATACAAGGGATTATCTAGGAGTTGTTACCTGGGGCCTCGTAGAGTCGTCACCGTGAGTGGATTGTTGTAATCTAGGAAGAACTCTCTAAAAATCAGCAATGAACCAAGGCATTTTCCCTTACTTTTATTTAAAAGAAACTACCTAGGGCATTTCTTACATCAACGACTGTGATTGACCGTTAATATAATGGACCCGATTATAATTAATACCACTAAAAATTATAATGTCATATATGGAAAAACTTGTAAACAAAAATATGGACGCATCTGTGAAGTCGGATCACCGATCCGGTCAAGTTCTCCTGCGCAAGTACACAATCGTGGGTCCCTCCTTGCGGCGCGCCATTTTGGGTGGGTGATCCCCATCACTATAGAAGGATCAAAAATCTCAAGTTAAAAAATTTTCGAACACAAAAGGATGAGGACGAGGAACAAAATAATTAAACATTAAATAAATTTTGTAGCAAAAGAGTACTAACAGAAGATTGAGATTGACTATGACAAAGTGTTCATTCCTGTCATCCTCATGGGAGCATTCCAATTGATTATCTCTTTTGTTCATCAACATAGATGGTTGAAATATCAAAATGGATGTGAAGTCTACTTTTCTTAATGAAAAGGTGCGTAGTGAACAACTGGCATGATATATGATGAAAGGGAAAAAGAAGATGTTGATGCTAAGCATTGTGCTATATAACCTAAAGCAAGCACCAAGTGTTACGAGGGAACACACCTTTAAGTTTAATCGTTCCTTGACTTCTTACTCATGGAAATACCTTTTAGCCACAACTTGTGATGTCGTCACCACCCAATGAGCTTAAGATAGCTTGCTATCTTTTAACACCCCCTCAAGCTAACACTATAAGCATCCATCATTCGAAGCTGGAGAAAGAACGTTTGAAGAGATTTACCAGAAACGGCCTTGGTGAACATATCGGTCAGTTTGTCTTTAGACAGTACAAACACCGTAGTTATGGTTTGATCCTGAATTTTACCCCACAAAATGACAATCAATCTCAATATGTATAGTCCTCCCATGAAAGACGGGATTGTTTGCAATGTGGATAGAAGCTTGGTTATCGCAATGTAAGTGTATGCCTTCCGAGACAGGAAATCTCATTTCTCCCAAAATAGATTTAACCCAAATCAATTCACAAGTAGTAATGACAATAACACAGTATTCTACTTTAGTAGAGGAGCGAGCGACAACATTTTATTTTTGTTTCTCCAAAAAACAAGATTGCCACCCACAAAGATTAAATATCCACTTGTACACCTTCCGTCGAGGAGGAACCAGCCCAATCAACATCACAGTACCCGTGAACTTTCGGGTGGTCACAATCTTGATAGATAATGCCCTTTCTGGGATCCTTTTTTAAGTATTTCAGTATCTGAAGAACAACTTGATAGTGATGAACTTTTAGGACTGTGCATGAGTTGATTAACTAACCCGATAACAAATGATATATAGTGTCTTGTAATAGTCAGATAAATCAATTTTCCCACAATACATTGAAATTCCAACTTCCTCTCAAGATCCTGAGAATTATCTTTGTGAATATCATAATTACGATCCACGGGACACCCAAATATCCAATATCACTAGGAAGATCTTGGACGTATTTGCGTCGGGAGATCATAATTTTCCCAGCAAATCGAGCAATCTCAATACTAAGAAAATATCGAAGAAGACCTAAATCTTTGATTTCGTAGGCAAATGTCAACTCCCTTTTAACTAGAGTAGTGTGTTGATCATCAGTCTCTATGATAATGATATCATCCACATAAACAATAGGAATAGTCGTAAGCTCTTCCCTTCTGTTGATAAAGACTGAGTGATCATAAGTAAAATGAGAAAAATCTAAACTCATGAGTTTGCCACTTAGCTTGTCAAACCAGGCCCGTGACAATTGTTTGAGGTCATACAATGCCTTCTTGAGACGTCACCCCTGTACTTTAGGAACATCCATACCCGGAGGAGAAAGTATGAAGATTTCTTCTTTTAATTCACCGTGGAATAAGACATTTTTTTACATCAAGTTGATACAAAGACCAAGACTCGTGGGCCGCAATAGATAACAAAATTCTAACAAAATTAAGTTTAGCAACAGGAGCAAACGTCTCCTGGAAGTCAACGCCATCAATCTGGGTAAAGCCTTTTGCAACCAGTCTTGCTTTATATCTATCAAGAGCGTCGTCTTGAAGATATTTAATAGTATATACCCATTTGCATCCGACAGCATGCCGCACATGCGGAATATGACAATCTCCCAAGTATTCTGACATTGAAGAGCATTCATCTCCTCCTTCATAGTCTCAGTCAAGTGGGTATTCAAACTAGTTTCTGAAAAACTATGAGGAATAAAAATAGAGGAAACTGGAGCAATATATGATTTTAGAAAAGGGGTGATAGAGGGATACCCAACATATTTATCCATAGGATATATGGTACGACCACTATGAATTTGGAGAGAAGATGAGCTTCCATGAGTGGTTTCAGGGTTCGGATCTAGTGGTAGGTGGTGGAGCATGAGTATAACATTCCTTCTAGGTATTTGTGATCTCTCTTCTCTGGTACTTGAATATTCTTTCTTCTTTTATAAACATGTAGATCATTGGTGGGAACTTCTCTTTTAACATGAACATCCAAGTTACTAGTAGGGAGAACATCCACAAGAGCAGGTAGAGGTGACATCATACCACTCTCATCTTTAGATTTCTCTTGACAAGCAACATTTTTGCCTTCATTCGAGTAATATGGAGTGTGCTCTTATACCCAATGAGGGAGAGTAGCACTTATACCCCTATTAGTTAGCGGCATATCACAAAAACAAATTTGCTAGCTTGAGGACCTAACTTGTTCATATTGTGTGGTCCTACAATATGAAGAAAAGCACCCCATCCAAAAATCTTATGAGGAAGGTTAAATAAAAGAAAATTTGGGCAAAGAAGTTTTAGATGATACTTACCCACCAAAGTATCAGATGTCATTTGATTGATTGGAAAGATTGATTTGAGAACACCTTCATCCCACAACCCCTTATGGACATGCATCTCTTGCAATAAACAACGAATAGTTTCAATGATATGAAAGTTCTTCCATTCTGCCACAACATTTTGTTGAGGGATCCCTGGGTAGGAAGTTTGGAAAATGATGTTATGATCTCCCAAAAACCTCTGAAATATTTCATGCACTTCATTTTTCTTTCTCATAAGATAAATCCAAGCAAAGCATGACTAATTATCAATGAAGGAGACAAAATAATAAAATTCATTCGCATAACAGATTGGGGATGTCGAAACATCATAATATATCAAATCAAAACATCTCACACTTCGACTCCTGCTGGGAGCATAGTTGGTTCTATAATATTTTCCAAATTCACGAGATTAACATTCAATATTAATTTTGGTAACATCAAAAGAACTAGGAAAACTGATTTCAAGGTATTCAAGCTAGCATGCCCAAATCTATTGTGCCGCAACATCAAACGATCAGTACTTGAGAAATTATGAGCACCAAGAGCAAGACCAATATCCATAACATAAACGCTACCTAACTCATGTCCACTACTAACCGTCTCCTCATTCACCAGATCCTGAAAAACACAATGGGAAGAGTAAAAGGTGACAACATAATTGAGTTGTTTGGTTAAACTGCTCACTGAAAGCAAGTTTGTAGTAAATGAAGAAACAACAACGAATCTGAGGGAAATAGAAGGAGAGATTTTCATAATCCCTTTACCAGTCACCGAAGAAGTTCCATCAACAAGTTTAACACTGCCAGACGCAGGAAAAACAAAAGTGATATCCTTAGAAGATCATGTCATATGATTGGAGGCTCCAGAGTCAATTATCTAGGGAGAAAATGGCTCCATGGTAAATAAAGAGGTAGTTTGGACATACATATCTGTACCAGACAGGCTTGTAGTAGGAGGTCCTCCAACACTAGCTTCAGTGCCTTTAGTTCTCTAGCTAAACTTTCATTTTCCGCCAAAAGATAGTCAGTGTTCTCCAAGTTGCTATGCATAACAGTCTGGGATCTCATATTGTTGTAAGAAAGGAAAAATAATAATAGAAGGAGCCCCTAATCCCCTCTATATATGGAGGAGGATGTTGATCATGCCCAACTTGACAACAATTCTTCCAAAGCTACTCCCATTCAGTCCTTTCGTGAGTATATCAGCGAGCTGTCTATCAGAGGGAAC
Source organism: Platanthera zijinensis (assembly GCA_039513925.1). NCBI lineage: Eukaryota > Viridiplantae > Streptophyta > Magnoliopsida > Asparagales > Orchidaceae > Platanthera > Platanthera zijinensis. The sequence continues at coordinate 166,129,328 of CM077094.1, forward strand.
AAAAGGAGTACAAACGACCCCCTTTTAAATGTTCTCTTTGATGAAATGACAATCAACTTCAGTATATTTAGTTTGATCGTGTTGGACTGGGTTATGAGCAATGCTGATGACAGCCTTATTATCACAACACAGTCTAATGGGCTCCTCTTCTGAGAGACTCAAGTCACTTAGCAAAGAGCGTAACCAAAGAACTTCACAGACGTCATGAGTCATAGCCCGAAACTCTGCTTTAGCGCTAGATCTTGCCACAACATGTTGTTTTTTACTTTTTCAAGTAACAAGATTTCCACCAACAAGAGAACAGTACCCTGAGGCAGATCGATGATCGTTGATTGAACCGACCTAATCAGCATTTGTGTAGACTTCAATTTTTAGAGTTGAATTTGAGAAAAACAAGATCCCACTCCCAGGTGAGGACTTGAGGTACCTGAGTATCCTGTGGGCAGCATCTGTATGACGAGTCTTCAGACCATGCATAAATTGGCTGACAACACTTACAACGTAAGCAATATCAGGACAGGTATAGGTCAGATAGATCAACCTCCCTACCAATCTCTAAAATTCCGAAACATTTTCAATCTCCTTTCCATCATCACGATCCATCCTGTGGTTCGCTTCAATTGGAGTATCAGCTGGTCTACAACCACTCATTCTAGTCTTGTCAAGCAGGTCCAGAGTATACTTCCTTTGAGAGATGAAAATTCCATTATTAGACCTTGCCACTTCGATGCCCATGAAATATTTTAGTGCACCCAAGTCTTTTACCTCGAACTCAGAAGCCAATTTCTATTTTAGGGGTTTGATCTCTTCCACATTGTCGCCTGTTATAACAATATCATCAACATAAACAATAAGGGCTGTGAGTTTGCCGGTCTGTTGTTTGATAAGCAATGTATGATCAGAGTTGCCCTGGTGAAACTCAAATGACAACATGACTCTATGAAATCTCCCGAACCAAGCTCTTGGAGACTGTTTCAGCCCATTTAGGGCTTTCTTTAACTTGCAGATATTTCTTGTTGAACCTCAAGGAGTAAGGCCTGGTGGAAGAGACAAATAAACTTCCTCATCAAGGTCTTCATGGAGAAAAACGTTTTTTACGTCAAGTTGCCAAAGGTCATCCTTTGCAGGCAGCACAGGATAAAAGGACTCTGATAACGTTCATCTTTTCTACAGGGGAGAACGTCTCCTGATAGTCAATCCCAAGTGTTTGGGTATACCCTCTTGCCATCAGTCTTGCTTTACACCTTTCAACAACACCTTGAGGGTTTTGTTTAACTTAGAATACCCATTTGCATCCAACCGGTTTTTTTCCATGGGGAAGATGCACCAAATCCCATGTGTTGTTCTTTTTAAGAGCAGTCATTTCCTCAAGCATAGCCTCTCTCTACATGGGAATCTCCAGAGCACTCTACCAAGATACTGGTACGGACATGACAGCAAGGGAAGACACAAAGGTCTTATGGGAAGTAGAGAATGTGTCATAAGAAACGTAATTGGAAAGATGATGTTTAGTACATGATCAAATACCTTTCCTGAGAGCAATGGGAGGTTCAGAAGGCCACGAGTCAGGAGCCGGTGTTTGATCTGGTTGCACCGTTAGATCAAATGCGTTGGGGGCCTCTGTTTTCGCCTCGTATACACCTGCAAACTAGGAGCGGTGGGACGAGGAGTAGGAGGATCACTCACTTCCAATGATATAAGCTCCCCCTGAAGTGAGGGATAAGGTGGAAGAACGGGTAGCGGTACAGAAGAAGGAGAAGGAGGAGAGGGCACAGAAGGGGTATCACCCAGGGCTGGATAATCGGCCTCAGATTCGCGGAACGTGGCATCCATGGTGATAAAGACCTTCGTAGGAGGATGAAAATACTTGTAGCCCTTTTGCGTAGGAGAATAGCCGATAAAAACGCACCGTAGTGCACGAGGATTAAGTTTAGTTGGAGGGTGATGAATGTGAACAAAACAGGCATAGCTGAACACCTTAGGAGGAAGCTGAGAGGAAGTGACTCGAAGAGTGCCCAGGGGTGTGGCATTGCCAAGAATGCGAGGTGGCATGCGATTAATGAGATACGCCGCAGTAAGGACAACATCACCCCAGTAGAATTTTGGAAGATGCATTGTAGATAGAAGACAGCGAGCCACCTCTAATAGGTGACGATTCTTACGCTCCACAACACCATTTTGAGCAGGAGAGTAAGCACATGAAGTTTGATGAATAATGTCATGGTCAGCGAAGTACTGAGCAAACTGTGAGTTCAGATATTCGCGGTTATTATCACTACAAAGAATTTGAATGTTGGTTTGAAACTGAATGCGGATCATGTTATTAAAATTTTTAAAAGTAGTAAAAACGTCACTTTTATTTCGCAGTAAATATAATCATGTAGTGTGAGAAAAATAATCAATAAATGTGGTAAGCCAAACACAGCCAGAAATAGAAGATACAGGACACGGTCCCCAAACATCAGAGTTAATCACAAAAAAAGGGATAGAGCTAGGCAACGAAACACGATTAAATTTAGTTCGATAGTGTTTGTTAGCAGTATAAACATCACATACAAAGGAATGAAAGACAACAATAGGCATAACAGGAAACAATAACTTCATAACAGGAATAGACATGTGGCCTAGGAAGCACCGGTAAGGGTACGGGTACCGGATACGATACGTACCCGGTACACCGGTACGACAAAATTTACAAAATAAGGATACGGGTACGACATGATATGTTATAACAAATATTATATATATATATACCATGTGCAATAAATAATTCTCAAAACATCGAAACATAAATCATAACTTGAAGTACAAGTCTACAAATCAATGCAACATAACATGAAGTTTTTAAACATTAAGCATTCGTAAATATTTCAAAATTTAACATCTTATATGTTTAACCAAAAGAGATAAAATTAAACTAAAGTTTACTCATCAGTCTTTTTCTTCTTCTTCATTGTTGGAGATCAACTTCATTATTAGAGATAAGCATTTTCAATCTTCAATTAGTCTAGAGACAAGTTATACGTTTTTTTAATAACTTGCGTCGTATCAACACGTTCAATACGCGTACTTATGACAGAAACGTACCAGTACCAAAAACTTACTCGGCACAAATACACAACTTAATTGGACTTACCAACGCTTCCTAACATAGAGACAACTTTTATTTACTCTAGAAAAACAGACTCCTATCACACTATGCAAAATGATGTGCTAAGTCCAAATGTGTCTACATAGGTATGTCCGTCGAGTACCGGGTACGTATCAGTACCGGATACGTATCTGGTACGGGTACGCTGCCTTCGGGGAAGTACCCATGCTTCATAGCATGTGGCCTAAGTGACAATGCCAGGAATATAAATCGAATGTGCTAGAGTGAAGAGCCAAAGAAGGTGTCACTGGGCCAGAGTCAAGCACATATAGACCATTGACCAAACTACTAGAGCTAATCACCGTCCTTATCTTCAGGTCCTGAAAATCACAAGAGCAAGAATGAAACGTCACAGAACAGTTCATAGAATTCGTCAAATGGCTAATAAAGAGTAAATTATGTGTGAAATTTGAGACATGTAGAACAGATGATAAGGTGAGGGAGGAACAAAAGATGGAGTCCTTCCCAACAATAGAGGAAAGGGACCCATCAGCTATGCTCACCTCATCATGACCCGAGAGAGGAGTGTAGGATATGAAACCCGAGGCGGAGCGAGTCATATGGTCAGTCGCTCCGGAATCGATGATCCACTGAGGGGAAGTAGCAGAGTGAGCACCTGGAGTCCCTGTGTTGGTATATGAGGTGAAGACAACAGACTTTGTGAAAAGCCCTTGCATCATGCGATGAGGGAAAAAACTTCATTAGTCGAAAAAACTCCAAGGAGGACAGAAGGATCAGCACCAGACAGAGCAGGAGAAGCATCTGTAGCAACATCAGTGAGATGGGCAGAGCGAGGAGTAGTATGTCAACCAGGGAAACGCCTGAAACCCTGACCACCATGAGGAGGAACACCACCCCTCGATGGAGGAAAGTCATGGAGTCTGAAGCAGGTATCTCTGGCATGACTAGTCTTCCCGCAATAATCACAAAGAAGATGGTCTTTATCACTACCCTTCAGCTTAAAATCACGGGAAGGACAAACACCCAACAGAGAAGGGGTACCAACAACAAGGGAAGAACTCTCAGGAGCTGGATCGGGAAGTAGAGTCTAGCGACAATCAAACTCCTGTTGAACCATGCTATAAACCTCCGAAAGAGATGGTAACGACAAAAGCTCCAAATACGAACACTAATCTGATCAAAATCCCGATGAAGACCAGCATGAACTCAAGGATGCGGATGCGATCCTCCCTAGTACAAACCATAGCCTCATTCACCGAGCTAACAAAGGTGAGGGAATCAAAATGATCATATTCCTGATACAACTGAGTAAACTCCAGATAATAAAAAGATGGAGGACGATCACTCTGACGGAGTAAGGATATCTTTCGTCTTAACTGGAAGATCTGAGTAGTATTACCCTTGTGAGAATAAGTAGCATCTGCACGCCGCCAAATATCAACAGCAGTATCCAGAAATAAGTAATTGCGAGCGATGGAATCCTGCATGGAATTCGTTAGCCAAGACATGACTAACGAATTTTTTTAATCCCATTGAGGCCAATTCGGGGCAGTCATCTCCAGTTCCTTAGTTTGCCCAGTGACAACCAAAAATACGGCGACTCTTAAGAGCGAGGGTGATAGAGCGAGACCATGAGAGGTAGTTAGAATCATCTAGCCGGAGAGTAGTAGTCTGCGGAGTATTGTGGTCATGACTACCACGAAGAACCGGTGTGTTGGAGGCAATAGAGTCACTGAGAGAAGACATAGTGGCTCAAGAATAGAAATCTGGAAACCACACTCCACGTAGGGCTGCGAAGAACGGCTGATTACGCCAAACACATACAAGTGTAGGAGAGGGGAGGAATAGAAATCCACGTCATACAATGGTGAAGGGAGCAAACGGCGTTGGAAGGAAGCAAAAACGTCACGGCATGACCGACGTCGGAAGAAGAGGGACTACAAACCTTAGAGAGACGAAGAGGAAGGAGAAGAAGAAGAAGGAAAACGGGAGACTGAAGGATGTGGGAAGACCCGACAGACAGGGGTTGTAAGAAGGTGATGAAGAAGAGCCGTCGAAAGAGGGGGAGCAGTCGGCGGGATGAGCAGGTGGGAGCGGAATCGACTGCGAGAACGACGACCTGGAGCGGGCTATTCTGATACCATGTCGTAAGAGAGGAAAAAAAATAATAATAATAATAGGATCCCTAATCCCCTCTATATATGGAGGAGGATTGGGTTAACCAATACAACATTATACGACACATAAAATAAGCAGAACATAATAACACATATTGTAACACACATACTTCACATCAGTATCACGAATTCAACCAGGAGGAACCAGGTTGGTATGTAAGTTCCAACACTTATCTTTCTCATGTCATTTTACTTTTATCTTCTTGTCTCACTTTGTCCTTCTCACAGTAGGGACACTTCATCTTTCTCTTATCTTTTTGTCTCATATTCTTAGAATGCCTCATCTTCTGTTCAACAACAAGAGCAGATCTATCATGGCCAGTATGAACATCAGTGCCAATAAAGTTTATACGACTCGCCTCCCCCCTAATTTAGTGGGCCACAGTGTCCAGATCAGGAATGGAATCTCTTTCCAACATTTGAACTCTCTGGAATTCATGCTCCGAAGGAAGCTCATAAAACATTTAAAACACTCTTCGTTGCATAAGTTCAGTCTTGTAGTCTTTGATGGTTTGAATAGCAGAGTATTGATCTATTTCCGCCCACGCCCACAGTAGGAACCGGGTTGGGATGCAAGTCCTAACACTTATCTTTCTCATGTCATCTTACTCTTATCTTACTCTTATCTTCTTGTCTTACTCTGTTCTTCCCACAATAGGGACACTTCATCTTACTTTTACATTCTTGTCTCATATTTTTAGAATGCATCTTCTTCTGTTCAGCAACAAGAGCAGATCTATCTTGGCCAATATGAACATCGATGTGAATAGAGTTTATACGACTCGCCTCCCCTAATTTTTTGGACTACAGTCTCTAGATCAGGAACAGAATCTCTTCCTAACATTTGAACTCTCTGGACTTCAAGCTCCAAATGAAGCCTAAAAAGCATTTCAAATACCCCTCGTTGCATAAGTTCAGTCTTGTTGTCTTTGATGGTCTGAATAGCAGAGTATTGATCAATTTTTGGCCATTTATGAGTCAGCTTACTATAATATTTCTCGAAATCATTCATACCTGTCATATGTATTTATTCAGTTTGAAGTTGATAAATCCTCGCCAAGTATATCTTTTTAGGGTAATTTCGTTAAATTAACTCTCACATTTCCTTAACAGTTTGGCAGAAAAGGAATTGACTTGCAATCTTGGTTTCCCTAGAGTTGACAAGCCAATTGATCAAAATGAGATTCTCACCTTATTGCTCATATGAAGGGTCAGTCTTACTTGGGGCCAGTGATAAACCCAAGTCTTCAACGGCTTCTAATGAATATTTGCATATTTTGAGCTCATAAGAGATAGTTCCTCCCATTCAGTATGATGTGAGTCACACCCCGAGTGAAATCCGTGTTGGAACTTCCTATACTATAGTATCTAGAGTGATCAGCGGCCCCTTCAGGGACATTCACACCCTTTAGTTTGTCCTTCATTAGGGCCCCAAAGAATAAGAGCCACCAACTGGAAGTAGGGACACCAGAAGAATTGGCAAAAACAACCAAACCTTAAAAGCACCTAATAGCGGAAGGAAGAAGAGAGGCAGAAACAACAACAGAACAGGCGTTGGACAGGAACATGATCGAAAAATAAAAGAGCAGACACAGACAGAATCGTTGACAGAAACGACAATAGGAAGGGGATCGAACGGTGTTGACGGGAATGATGACTGGAATAACGACTGGAATGACAACCGTGATCGCCAACTGGAACAACCAAACGGAATGGAGACGATAAATATCTCGTCGACGCTGGACGGAGAGGGAAAATGGTCCCGATAGGCGATCCTTCAGAACGAGAAGCAGAGGGCAACGAGAGATGAACAACCTATCCTTAGGGTCGACAACGTTGACGAACAACCCGCTCTGATACCATGTTACGAGAGAACACACCTTTAGGTTTAATCGTTCCTTGACTTCTTGCATGGGAATACCCTTTCATCCACAGCTTGTGATGTCGTCACCACCCGGTGAGCCTAAGATAGCTTGCTGCCTTTTAACACCAAGAACTTGAAACACCTGGATTGATACTTATTTCAAGAAACATGGCTATGTTCATTCCCACATGAAGATTCAATATACATTAAAGAAAGCAAAAGGGATATCTTTCTTGTTTGGCTTTATGTCGATGAGTTAATCTTTTTTAGTAACAATCCATATATGTTCAAAGAGTTCAAGCAAAATATGAAGCTAGAGTTTGATATAGCCGACATTGGCCTTTTGACTTACTTGCTCAACATTGAAGTAAAGCAAAGCAACGATAATATTTTCATTTCTCAAGTAACAAATGCAAAAGATGTCCTTAAGAGCTTCAATATGGAGACATGTAGGCCGATTAACACACTGGTAGATTGCAAGACTAAATTGTCCAGGAATCACAATGGTCAAAGTGTTGATCTACTTTTCCAAAAGCCTACTTGGATCTTTGAGCTGTATGACGTTGGAGCTAATAGTTTCTATATGGAACAGGCAATTCTGCTCACATGATGTCTGCTTGGTTGTTGGTGCAAGGGAAAAGAATTTCCATAGCCAGCTCAATCTTCGCCCCCTGCGGGCTTACTAGGACGATCCCCACTCCCAGGGAGTCCTTTCTTGATGCTCCATCCACAAACATTTTCCAGGGGACAAATTCCACTCCCTCCTCTTGCCCTTCCCTTTCGAGGAAGAAGTTCGCCAAGAAGTTTGCCACCGTCTGCGCCTTGATGGTCATTCATGGAAAGTAGACTATATCGATTCGCTAAGTTCGACGAGCCACTTTGCGAGCCGACATGAATGCTCCATTTTTCGAGGACCGTCCTCAGAGGATGGCCCATCACCGCCTTTGTGGTGTGAGCTTGAAAGTACGACCTCAACCTCCTCGTCGAGGTGATAAGCATGAAAGCCAGCTTCTTTAAAATTGGATAGCGTAGCTCCGCCTTCCTGAGGACTCTACTGATATAGTGATTGTTAGTTGCTGCTTCCCCTCCTCCTGGACTAGAATCGAGCTTACAGCCTCAGCTCCCACTCTGAGGTATAGGAAGAGATTTTCTCCTTCGCTGGGCCCTGAAGCAAAGAGGCTTGCACTAACTGCTGCTTCAAGGCTTGGAAGGCCGATTCACATTCGACTGTACACTCGAACTTTTTGTTGCTACTGAGAGTTCTGAAAATGAGGGAGCATTTCTCCCGCCTTTGATAAGAATCGACTTAGCCCTGCGAACTTCCCCGTCAGCAGTTGCACCTCTTTGGTATCTCTGGAGGAGGGCATCTCCACGATGGCCTTTACTTTGTCAAGATTCGACTCGACTCCTGCGGGAGTGAGGAGACGCCCCATGAACTTTCCTCTACTAGCTCCGAAGACGCCTTTGGAGGGGTTGAGCCTCATTTTGTACTTACGTAGCTCATCATAGAAAAACCGACGGCAGAATCAACCAACGCGTTGATTTTAGGCTGGGGGTAGCAATCCTCGGGCAAGCTTTATTTAACAAGGAGTCATTGCCCGCTGGTTTTCTTGATCATTACAATATTCGAGATCCTGCCTGGATACTGGATCTCTGATACAAAACCCGCCTTTAGCAGCTTCTGAACTTCTTCACGGATCGGATTGTCCAAAGATGTGGCGATTGACCTTTTCTTTTGGCGAATCGGGTGGACCTCGAGGTCCAGATTTAAGCGATGACATGCTATCTCGGCATCAATGCCGGACATGTCTGCATCGCTCCAGGAGAAGATATCGACGTTGGCTAGTAGACACATCACGGTCTTTCGTTGATCCTCCTCCAGCAGCTCCTTGCTGACCTTTGCGCTTTCAAATCTCCCGTCTGATGCACTCACTTCCAGCTCCTGCACCTCTTCGGCCGCCTCCAGGCATGCCATTCCTTCCAGCACCATGTCCACCTCTTTTGTATCTTCTTTCCGGCCGATGGTGTTGATGACTAGTAGATAACACTCCCGGGCCACCTTCGGATCGCTCCTGATCCGAATCTGCACACCTCCCTTATTGTACTTTAGGCATTGGTGGAAGGAGGGTACAAATTAGAATGCGTTGATGAACGGCCTCCCAAAAATAACATTGTAGCTGGTTGAAGTATCCACAATGACGAACTGACAGTTCTTCGAGGTGCCCCCAAGGGTCACCAACAACTCCACCCCTAGTTCAACCTCTTTTCGCTATCCCGCGAAGCTGAATAGTGGTCCATCTGAGGTTCTTACCCTTCTAGCCTCCACTGCCAGAACGTCAAACGCCTTCTTAAAGACGACATTGACTGAGCTGTCGTTGTCCATCAGGATTTTAGCAACTGTAAAGTTTCCTATCGTTACTTGGATAACAAGGGCATCGTGGAAGGATCCTCGTTCCCCAACATATCCTCTGCTGAGAACGTAACTTCGCCGGTCGGAGATGAATTTTGAGACATCAATGTGACGCTCCTTTTGAAGATGCTGTGAAGGCTACCCTTGTGGGAGGCCTCCACTCTGACTCCTCCATGGATGGATTTTATCCCTCCTCGAGTCCCGATATTGACACGTTCCTTGCATCTCCCTTTAGCGGGGGCCAGGATTAGCACACACCCGGCCATTGCTTCTTCTTTCTGGTCTCCCTCCCCAGGGCTCTCCTAGCTTCTTCCATTGCACTCCTTGTTTCCAGAAACTCCTGGCAGGATGAGGTGGCATGGCCCTCCACTCATTGTAAGTCACAAAAGGTGCCTCTCTTCCTTTCTCGCCGCTCTTAGTTGAGGTTTCTTTTTTCTTGGCTCCGAACAAGGTGATTAATCACCAACGCCTCTCTAGGAGAAGACCTGAAGGGCCTACAAAACTCTTTCTGCCTCTCCGGTGCGTCGAAAGGAGCATGACGCTCAGGGGATCGTCGTGGGCTAGGCCCTAACGAACAAGCCCCTCCTTCCACTGACCTCCACGGGGGCCTATTTGTTGGGGACTGGAACCTTCTCTCGAGCCCCTATGCCCTGAAATAGCCTCCGGCCTTCTGGATTCTCCGCCATACTTGTGGTCTTCTTCTGTATTCCGGATTTCTCCCACACTCTTTGGCTCTTACTGCTTTGAAAGCCTCGAAAGAGAGGCAAAATAGTTCTTGTTATTTCCCTCGGCTTGGACAAACCGCCCCGCGCGGTCAATCAGATCCTAGCTCCATCCTGAACAGTCCCTCATGCAGGCCGAAAGTAAGTGCCAGTTGGAGTGTATAGCTATTCACCTCCTGAATCTGTAGGATCTCCTCCTGGAATCGATCGATGTAATTCTCTAGCGACTCTTCGGCCCCTTGCTTTAGGAGGAGGGCAATCGGCCCCTTCTTCCTCTTCTTTGAAGTTTCAAAACGCAACATCAGGCCTCGAGGCAATTCCTAGAAGCAATAAATGGATCCTATGGGCAACTGGTGGAACCAGTCTCTGACCTTTTCTTTGAAGGTGATCGTGAACTGTCAACACTTGAGCACGTCCGTCATTGCCCGGATTGAGACTACGTCTTCGAACTATTGTAGGTGTTGGATGAAATCCTCCCTACCTGTGTAATAGTTAAGCACGGGCTCACAGAAACACTCGGGGACTGGTGCGATCACAATATCCTCACAGAAAGGGCTCGTTGTCCCTTATTTGCGAGCTATCCTCTGGTGAGCTCCATCATCCTCGCGGAAGCGAAGAGTTTGCGGGGTGATGTACTGACTTCCGCCAAACGGTACTCGCTCCTCGTTAGACACCATCCCTCTCTCGAGGTACTAGAAATTCGGCGAGCTGACTGATGAAATCGCCCTACTCGCGAGGTCTTACTGGCAAGATCGTGCAGGATGAGAGAAGAGCTCGCGAATGAGGTAGATCCAAGTGTAGCATATCCGGCGATCTGGCTTGCATAAAGCTCGCCGACGGATCGCAGTCGGTTGAGAGAAGAGCGCTTGGCGAGAGAAGCTCATGCTCATCGAGCTCGTTCGAGGATGAATACGAGAACCAACTTTTGGCGAGCTCGCCATAGCGTTGGCGAGCTCGCCATAGCGTTGGCGAGCTCGCCATAGCGTTGGCGAGCTCGCCATAGCGTTGGCGAGCTCGCCATAGCGTTGGCGAGCTCGCCATAGCGTTGGCGAGCTCGCCATAGCGTTGGCGAGCTCCCCATAGTGTTGGCGAGCTCGCGATTCTTCTCTTGGTTCCCCGGTCCCTTGCTTCTTTAAGTCAACAGTCCTTATTCGTAGATATGGAGGCTCACCCCTTGGTCGGTGCTCCACTCGACGAATATGGTCACACTTTTGCCAATGGTTGGTAATTATTTTTCTCTTTCCAATTTTAGACTCATTAGTTTATCCAATATCTCTACTTGAATCCTATCAAAGATCTTGGCTGCTAGGGTTGGATCTCTCTTTGCCTCCTGAGCAAGGGGCCTATATAAGGGCCAAGATCAATTCATTGCTACACTCCAAAGGGACAATAGAAATATTGTTCATAAATAAATAGTGGAGATAGGACTATTTATGATGATGATGACGACGACAATGATGATTGCAACACCTTTACTTTTTTTGTTTTCATTGAGTTGATCAAGTTCTTAAGTTCCACCTATCTAGTTAATAAAAAAAATTTAAGAAGGGCATGCCATGATATTTGGCATTCCCCGTATTTTTATTTGTTTCCATGGTTTTTTTAGGGATGCTAAGACCAAGAGAATTAACATTAGTGAAAAATTATGTCAAGCATCTGATTTCACATCAATCTCATCACCCTGTCCTATGCCAATGCAACATAAATATATTCAACTTCATATTTTGCCTTTATGATGTTCCCCTCAATTTTAAAACTCTTATGCAGGCCTCTTTAGAAGAAGAGATCGAGTCACGGAAGCAAGCAATGGAAAAGCTACAAAACAATATGAGGATGGTATTTGAAGGTGATTCTTATACTGAGTTAAATATAGTTTCATCTTAATAATTTGTTTTCCTTTTTTTCAATTCGTAGGGGCTCCAAATTGAAAAACATTTAAAAAGAAGTGTTTGGTCCCTCGAGAAAAAGCAAGTATGTATTTACTTTTTTGGAGATTTAGCTCATATTTGTTCTCATATTTTCTTTTTTACTTTAAATAGTATTTTATAGATTTGCATCAATTTGCAGATGCAGTTCATTGAAACGTTTGGGAGTGGGATTTCATCTCTGCGTCATATTTATAATCAGCACAGAGTGGATGTTGTGGAAATACTGGAAGAAGAAAAGTCTCATTGGAAGAAAGTGCTTCTTGAAGTTGATGAAACATTGCTCCAAGTTCACTTGAAAAGGGAGCCAAAACGTGCATCTTTTCAAGAAGAGCATTTGTCTGATAGCAACCCATGCAAGGATCTTCATGTTACTGATGATGTTGACTTCAGCCATCCCACGGAGGTATGATCCAAGTATGGTAGTCCTTTTGCAAGAAAGGTGTTATTTTCTTTAATTTTCAACAACTTAAGCTTTACATTCTTGTTCTGCTAACTGCAACCAAGAAACAGTCTGATTTAGGTATGGTATTTATATTTGCAGACTTTCTTTGGCTACTTATATCCCCTCGCTATGTGCTGACCCTAAAATTATAATTGTACTCCAAAATGCTATTTGCAGACCAAATATGAAAATTTTACAAAAACATATAATGAGCTCTTCATTTTCTTCTCTTTAATGCTAGAAAATATCTTAATTGCAGCTTTCAAATAAAGCTACAGAGTAGAAATTTTGAGAATTTAAAGTAAAAATTAAAATCAAATATTACCATTTCGTGGTTGACAAAGCCCATATGATTACCTTTGAAAGATTAAAACTTTTTTTTTGCATTTGAAACTAAACCGATATAGTCTTGGTAGAGCTCCATCAAATAGTTAGTTCATTATGAATTCATGTAATAGCAAAAAAAGAGGATACTCATATAATCACAACATTCTCATAAATTAACCCAAATCCAGCTCGCTAAAGTTTTTATCCCACCGCACGTGCCGCCGCGCTTACCTCCGCACGCCGGTTGCAACCGATTGTCCTCCGACTAGCCTCTGCTCAGTCACTGTTTACGATTTCGGGCATTGCGCCTTTTCTTACCGCCGCTTGCAACCATGGAAGACGGCGACGTGACCATAACCTAGTTGATGGAGATGTTCCAATCGATGGTGAGTTGGTGACCTCCTTCTACACCCCGATAGACTCCATCCAGTCCCCACCGCACGCATCCGATCCTCCAATGATGTCCCCTACAACGCCCACTGCCACGAGCAAGGCCAACCTAGGTCCGAAGGAAGTAACATTCCTTGTTATGCTAAGATGTATTTTCCCATTTTTGAAGGTCGTGAAGACCCATTCTCACGGCTCACCCGCTATTAGCTTTTCTTCACAAACCAACGAACTCCGTGGGTGGACCGCCTTGCCATTGTCTCCATTTACTTCATGGATCCAGCCAAAGTTTGGTTCACTCAGCTCCAAAGGGAGTGACCCTACCTCACCTGGGAGGTGTTCAAGGACTCGTGCATGCTTCACTCCGGGCTTATGTTTTGGATAAATCTTTTTGGCGATGCCCTAAAACAAATGGCCCAGTCGACAACTACTCGGAGAAGTTCCAGGTTCTGTTAGCACGTGATCCTTTTGTGAGCCCCACCCAACAAGCCCCCATTTTTACGACGGGCCTTAATAATCACATTCGTCTCGATGTGGAGTTTCAGGCCCCTCCAGACCTCACGACTGCAATGAATCTCACACGGCTATGTGAGAAGAGACTACTCTTAGACTGCCCCCAGGGAATCCACAGAGATACGACGAGACCTTTCCAAGGTAGCAACACCCCAGGGCAACTGCCTCCCGACTCTTCTTAGGGGGCCAATTCGAGCCGCCCTCCTTTTTGTCGACGCCTTTTTGTCTCAAAATGGTTGACCACCGCACTAAGAGCCTTTGTTTCAATTGCGATGAGACTTTCGGGACGGGACATCGATGCAAGCGTCTCTTCTTGCCTTCTTGGTGGAAGTAGATGACCCTTCTGATGATGACGATGATGAAACAAACACAGGAATTCCATAGGTTTCCCTCCATAACATCTCCGACCCTTATGCGAGTCATACAATCTAGATGGCCATCATACCCTGGGGACAGACCCTCCTTGCACTCATAGACATGGACAACACACACAACTTCATCAGTCAGACTACCGCTACCCGACTTCACCTTCTCGTCACACCTCGCAATCGTGTGCATCTGTGTATGCTTGCCAACGATCGCCAAATGGAGTGTCCATGCATTTGCTGTCGGCTCCCCATTATAATGAAAGATCATCAGTCCCTTGTCGACCTCCTTGTTGTGGACCTCCAGGGGTTTGAGCTGGTTCTTAGCGTCCACTGGCTGCAGACTTTGGGACTAATGATGTGGGATTCCGACTGCCTCATGATATGATGGCACCAGGGCTCGCAGTGGATTGTGTAGCACGGGCACTCTCTGATTGCAGGGATCTCTTCTTGGTCCACGGAGCTCCACACTCGTCTTTTGTCTCGACCCTGGGGGGCGTTTCACCCAGCCCGTACCAACTCTTACAGGATTTTGACGATACATTCACACCATCGGTTGGGCTTCCCCCTATCCGTAGCCAGGACCATTGCATCTGTCTTCTACCGGGCACGATGCTCGTGGTCGCCCGACCGTACTGCTTTCCTTCCTCCAAAAAAATGAGATTGAGCGGCAGTGCACCGTTATGATTCAGCAAAGATCATCCGATGCAGCGTCTCCCCGTTCTCTTCACCGGCCCTTTTAGTGCACAAAAAGGACGACATGTGGCGTTTTTGTGTAGACTACAGAGAGCTGAATGTCAAGGCGGTCAAGGATGAATTTCTCATTCCAATGGTGGAGTAGCTTCTGAATGAGTTACATGGCGCCCGCTTCTTCTCCATGTTGGACTTGCACTCAGGCTATCATCTTGTGCGCGTAGCAGCAACCGATGTAGAGAGACGACACACCGCCGCCACTTTGAATTCTTGGTTATGCCTTTCGAGCTCACAAATGCCCCCTCAACTTTTCAAGCCCTGATGAATGATGTATTTCAACCCTTGCTTTGTATGTTCGTATTAGTGTTCTTTGACGACATTTTGGTGTATAATAAGTTTTGGGCCTTGCATTTACAACACCTCTGCATAGTTCTTCAATTAATCAACCTTCACCGCGCCTCGTTCTCAAGGCCAGGAAGTGCTCCTTCAGTATTGGTAGTGTCACATACTTAGGCCACATTGTGCAGGCTCAAGGAGTTTTGGTCGACCCGAAGAAAGTCTAGGGTGTCGCCTCTTGGCCCACCGCCCAAATGTTGTGCGACCTCCGCGGGTTTCTTGTCCTTACCGGTTACTACCGCTGCTTCATCCGTGGATACAATGCCATCGCCGAGCCATTGGTGGCTCACTTGTGGAAGAGTGTGTTCATTTGGTGTGAGTCGTGTGACGTCACCGCAATGGCCAACGCTGCTTCTTCCACTCACATCTGCCGCTCCTCCCCTCTCCTTCCTCCGATCAACTCCTCTGTAACATAACTCCACCGGGATCCAAGAAAGGGGACTCAAATACCTTTAGGAACTTCTCCCTCGTCTGCCTTATCACTTGATCTTAAACCGAAACAAACAACATAATCCTTCTTTACTAGGAAAACTAAAGTTCGTGCAAAAATGTATTCCAACTTCTACCTGTGTGTCTCGAGTACATTATCCATTTGTCAACAATTTTATATCCTATGGAGGCATTTTTTCTAAGGAAAGAACAAACAAAAACAACAATAGCATATACATATTCTACAATGAAGCACATAATCAATTTATTACCAAACGAAAAAAATGAGGGTATTACAATCTAACCCTTTCACCAATCGAAAATGCGGGCGTTGGGTACTGGGTAGACAATGACAACACAATGGAAAGAAAAATGTGTTCATAATAATTCAAAAGGCCTTACTCATACATATATATGAGTAAAGGAAAAACCCTAAACTGGAGAAAAGACCACAATACTCCAAAATGGGGTTAATACAAAAAAAATGACTTGGACTTGACTAAATATATATTACAACTCTCCCCCTCAAGTCTGTCGGAAGATGTCGATCATCCCAAGTTTTTGAATATCATCGGTGAGCACATCACAACCCAAGCTTTTGGTAAACACATCAGCCAGTTGATCTTTGGAGTGAACAAAAGGAGTGACCACTATTTTTTTATCCAAGTGGTCTTTGATGAAGTGTCAGTCAACCTCAACATGCTTTGTCCTGTCATGTTGGACCGGGTTATGGGCGATACTAATAGCTGTCTTATTATCACAAAACAAGGAGAAAGGGGTTGTCTCAGAGAAACTCAGATCTTGTAATACAGTACGCAACCATAGGCCCTCACATAGTCCTTGAGACATAGACCGATATTCTGCCTATGCACTTGATCTAGTCACCACATTCTTCTTCTTGCTACGTCATGTCACAAGGTTTCCACCAACAAAGGAACAATATCCTGTTGTGGACTTTCTGTCATCACGACATCCAACCCAATCAACATCAGTAAACACTTCAATCTTCAAGTCGTGGTTCTTGGAGAATAGGAGACCCCGACATGGGGATTTCTTCAAGTATCGTAGCACACGATACGCAGCTTCTTGATGGCTGATCCTGGGCGAATGCATATATTTTTTAAGAATACCGACCGCAAACATAATATCAGGGCATGTGTGAGATAAATATATAAGGTTCTCAACCAATCTTTGATAACGTGATACATCAGTGTGATCACCATCACCATCTTCCTCAATCCTATGCTTTTTCTCCCTATGGGTGTTCGCAGGAACACAACCTAGCATACCAGTTTCCTTTAGAAGATTCAATATATACTTCTGTTGGGATATGAAGATACCCGCTCAGATCTAACCACCTCGATACCCAGGAAGTATCGTAGTCTTCCCAACTCTTTCACTTCAAATTCAGCAGATATGAGGGTTTTGAGATTAGCAATCTCCTCCGGGTCATTTTCGGCAATCATAATGACTTCCACATAGACAATGAGAACCACAATCCTCTGTTCATGTGACGGCGCGCCACGACCGACGCGCGTATATTCCCGCAAGAAGCGGTGATCCGTTGCCCGGACGGGCGATCAGAGCCCGTAGTCGCGTCCGGATGATCGTTTCGAACTACTTTCGTATTTTATGTTTTTTATTCTGAGATGTATTTAACCCCCGGTCGGCCCAAACAATCCTAGCCAGCGGTTTGGGGGGAAGAGGCATCGCGAGTTTCCTTTAGACATTTGAACCGTCGGTCAAGACACAGGAGGGATTCCTGTTCATCTTCTTCCGCCGAGAAGGAATCGCGCCCGGTGCTACGCCAGGTGCTTCCGCCTCCGCCGAATAGCCCCCGTGAGCCCACCTCCCTCTTCCTTGCATACACCTTGACCCCTCCTCTCCCCACCTTCCGATATACCCATGACTTGCAAGCCGTCGGCCTCCCCTGTTCCCAGCAGCCCGTCGATCCCCACCTCCGCCTGAAACCCTTTTTGCCGCCCATCCCTGCACTTCATCAACCCTCACAGGCTTTCTCTCCGTCTCCCAACCCGAACCCCTTTCCCCTGCTGCTATTCTAAGCCACTCCACCACTCCCCATTCAGTCCACCACTGGCCTCCGTGCAACCACCCTACCCCATTCAAAGTGTCGACCACCACCACATCACTGCCCCTTCAGTCGTCCCCTATAGGCCACTCAGTCATTACCAGCCCCGCTCCACTACCAACACTGTCACTTGCCACCAACAACCGCCGCCTGCATTTGCAAATCGTGGTATATCGTTCTTATCCCTTATTGTTGTTTATTTTGGCACCTTACCTGTAGTGGATGTTATTTAGTACCGTCTCTTGTGTAACTTGCGGAGTTCTTTTGCGCTCGCTTAAAATAGTCTGCGCCTCAATTGTTTGCAAAGTTAATATTTTCATTCTACTTTTAATTAATTATTGACAACTGCCTGTGCACCTGCTGTTAACTTATAACCCATAATTACTTGCTTGCAATCTTAACGGACCGTTGTCGCACCAGCGTTTCAACGCATTGCATATAGGACTGCATTAGTGCGTCCACCTTGTGTCTGCTTTACCACTGCATCATCATCTCTCCAGATAAACATGATATGGTCAGATTGAGCCTGTTTGTATCCAAACTTGAGCATAGCCGTGAGAAATCTCTCGAACCAGGCCCTATGTGATTGCTTCAGGAGATACAAGGATTTCCTTAGGCGACAGACAAGCCCTTCAGTTCCTTTCTTTACAAAACCAGGAGGGAACTTCATGTACATCTCTTCATCAAGCTCACCATGGAGGAACACATTCTTCACGTCCAGTTGATGGAGGTCCCAGTTCAAGCAAGCAGCGCACGATAACAATACCTGAATGGAGTCCATCTTTGCTACAGGAGCAAAGGTCTCCTGATAATCAACTCCCTGGGTCTGAGTGTATCCTTGAGCAACCAGACGTGCTTTGTATCGTTCTACCTTGTCACCTTGGTTCTGCTTAACCGAGAAGACCCACCGGGAGTCTATAGCTTTCTTTTCGAGAGGGAGAGAGGAAACATCCCATGTGTGGTTTTTGTCCAAGGCAGACATCTCATCTTGCATAGCCTGTATCCAAGCAGGTATCTCCAAAGCTTCCTACCATGTCTTAGGAATACGTGGGGAAAAGGAGAAATCATAGTAGAGGAACCCGATACCGAACAACGGTGGTATACGTGGGGAAAAGGAGAAATTGTAGTAGAGGAATCTGGTACAGGGATAGGATCTATGGATACCGGAGTGGAAGAAATTGAAGGATTGGAAAGGGAGAAGAGGGAGAGGAGTCAGAGTAACATCCGTATCACGACTACTCCCCCCCTGACGAAAAAGTCGAAGGCCGAAAATAGGACTCCCTCTCCCAGAAGGTGACATCCATGGTACAAAACATACGCCGAGAAGGGGGGTGATAACAACGATATCCTTGGGTCGTAGAAGAATAACCAAGGAAGACATAACGTTGAGCTCGAGGGTCAAGTTTGTCGCGATGGGGTTGATGCACATGCACGAAACAGACAACCCCAAGACACAGGGTGCCAAATGAGAAGTATGAACCACACTGAAGGTGGAGAGACGAGCTAGAGGAGTAGTAAAGGAAATGACATGAGAAGGAAAGCGGTTGATAAGGTGAGCGGCTGTAAGAACTGCATCACCCTTATAGTATTTAGGAAGGTGCATAGTGGATAAGAGGCAACGAGCAACCTCAAGGAGGTGCCGATTTTTGCGTTTGGCCACTCCGTTTCGAGTAGAAGTGTGAACACACGTTTTCTGGTGGATAATACCGCGAGAGGTAAGGTAAGAGCCAAAGGCACCACGGTCATCATACTCCCCCCTATTGTCACTTTGAAGAACACAAATAGAGGTATTAAATTGGGTTTGCACCATTTTATGAAATGCTTGAAAACAAGGAAAAACTTCATTTTTTTGTTTTAACAGATAAACTCATGTAGTGCACGAGAAGCAATCAATAAATTGACAAACCATCGAAAATCAGATAAAGATAAAATGGGGGATGACCCCCAAACATCAAAATGTATAACATCAAAAGGGATGCTAGTAGGGGAAGAAAGATGCGAAGAAGTATGTTTCAAATGCTTAGACTTATCACATACATCACAAGTAAAGTTTTGAAGGAAAGGTAAAAAAGTAGGAAATAACTTTTGCAGATAAACGGAGGACGGATGTCCTAGACACAGATGCCAACGGTGAACATTATTCGCAGTAAAAGTAGTACTGGAGAGAGACTGAGAGAGAGGATGAGTGTCATGGTTCCTACTACTGTTAATGTTCCGCTTCATACCCAGTTCCTGAAAGACACAAGAATCAGGGAAAAAGTTACCGAGCAGTTAAGGGATTTTGTAATATTGTTGATGAAGAGTAAATTGCGAGGAAAGAAGGAACATGAAGAACAGAGGGAAGGAAAATGGATGGAGAACAAGAGATGTTGCCTTTACCCACAATGGAGGACAGAGAACCGTTAACAAAAATAACTTTGTTCTTACCAGACAAAGGAGTATAAGAGAAAACCTTTGGAAGACCCAGTCATGTGGTGAGTGGCACCAAAGTCGAGCAACCACTCAGAGGGTAAGGTGGTGACAGCATGAGCACTAGGTATAGCAATGGTGGCCAGAGAAGTAGAGTTTCCGGTGACAAGATCGGACTGAGAGTAAAGCAGACGACAAAAGGCATCCAATTCTTGAGCTGTGAGAGAGACTGAGGCGGAACAATTGGACTCATCATAGACATTTATAGTGTAAGCAGCATCATGAGAACGGTTGCCATTGTGTCTATGTCCCCCACGGCCTGGTCTACGCCCACGACCACGCCCACGTATAGAAGGTGCCAGATGCGGATGAAGTTTGAAACATGCCTCCCGAGCGTGTCCCCTTCGACCAAAGTAATCACATGTAGGCACAGAAGATCCAAGAGTTGGAATATGACCATGACCAACACTAGTCAGGGCAGAACAATCAGGAGGATTCATAACACTGAGGGACTTGCGGTGGTCTTCGTCACCCAGAACTATACTTAATGCCTCCTGAAGTGAGGAAAGGGGCGAGCGGTGGGGAACATGTGTCTGAACCATATCAAATTTCATATTCAAGCCCATCAAGAAAATATGAAGACGAAAGCGATCCTCCTTTTGCTTTAACTGAACGACATCAGTAGTACATGCATGACTGAAATGCGCAAAGTAGCCCAACCCTTGATAAATGTGCTTGAATTACGAAAAGAATGATGAAACGGTCATCGATCCTTGCCGCAACTCCAAAATGCGGCGAGTGAGCTCATAAACCTTGGTGGAACTATCAATCTGAGAGTACGTTTCGCGAGCACGGTTCCAGATCTCGAATGCCGAGTCCATCAACATATAGCTCTGATAGACCTTAGGAGACATCGAATGCAGGAGCCAGGACACAACTAGAGAGTTGTCAGAATCCCAACGCTTCCAGGAGGGATCAGTCTTGAGGGGCTCCTGAATCGTCCTATCAATATATCCAAACATCTGTTGGTTGCGAATGAATGTTAAGCAGCACGAGACCATTCAAGATAATTTGTGTCATCCAAGGGAATCGTGGTAATCTTCAAGAAGTCGGAGTGGCCATGAGGCCGTTGAGGGTCACTCATCTGAGGTTGGATCGCTCCCGGAGAAGATATAGAAGAACCAGGATCACCCATATTGACAAAGAGGGCTCTCAGATCACAAAAGAAGGGTCTCATATAAGTGGAATCTGGGCAGCAATGGCATCATCAGGGCAGCAGCGGTAAGGCATTAGCAAGATCCAATAGGGCAGCAATACGACACGAGAGAGCAGCAGGAAGTAGCAGTAGCAGCCTGTGATAGGAAGAAGAAGCAGGAACAACGGCTCACTGGAGATCAGTCGGAGAAGAAGCACAGGGCGTCACCGGAGAGAAGAAGCTGCGGGATGCGCTTCACTTGAAAACAACGGCGGGAGGAGGAGGAACAACGACGGCTTCATAGGAGAATAACGACATCATTCTCCTCAGCCTCCGACGGCGACGTCGGCTCCGCCAGATAGCCGCATCGGCGGATGGCTCACGATCGGTCGCTCAGACCAGCGATGGAATGGGGACGATCGTTCGATGAAAAGGTTGGATCAACAACCAGCGACGGGATAGAGACGGACGGGAGCAGCGACGCACGGTATTAGGGTTACTTTCTTGCTCTGATACCAAGTGGAAAGAATAATGCTTTCCTAATTATCCAAAAGGTCTTACTCACACATATATATATAAGCAAGGAAAAACCCTAAACAGGAGAAAAGACCACAATACCCCAATACGGGGTTAATACCAAAAATGACGACTTGGACTCGACTAAATATATGTTACAACTAACACCCATGTGGAATAAATAATCTGGAAAAAAACTGTAAGATTTATTGAAGAAATTTAGGGAAACAATTTCACAAAATCTGGAAAAATAGGTTTAAAATGTGGATTATACCATCAAAGATCGCAACTAAGAAAGTAGGCATGAACAAAAAAAGATTTTTAATAACCAAACCCTACAAAAAACATTTGAGAGATTTGAGATAACCTAGATTTTTGGAGATAGGAGAAATGGTGGAGGACTCACCTATGGCAACTGTTAGAGAAGCCCATTTAACTAGGCCCATTTTGTATCTTTATTGGTTTTTTCTCTCTCCTCTTTAGTCCCACATCTTGTATAGGAACTTGCTCTCTCTTTCTCTCATCTATATATTTGTACTTATTCTTTGTATTTTACACAAGTGAACATATATACAAGGTGGATTTTTCTCTTCTCTACATGGTATCAGAGCCACCAGTCCTCCTTGGGCGGCTTCCCTCTCCTTAACCGCCTATCTGTCTGTGGTCTCTCTTCCGTGCCTGCGACCTGCTGCGGACTGTCCTTCTGTCCGCTGCCCGCCCTTGCCGCTCGGTCTCTTGCGGCCTGTCTTGGCTATCCGCTTTGCTTCTCTTCTTTCCCTCTCCTCTCCATGGTTCCACCTCTCCCCTCAGGCCTCTTATAGCCTTCCTGTGGGGTCCACCTCTCCCTTTTGTTCCTGGTCCAGACTGCCTTTCTTCTCGCGCGGTCTCCCTCCTGCTATCCGGCGCGACCTGCTGCGGCCTCTTCCTGCTCGCCGCTTTCAGCCTTGTTGCTGAGTTCTTTGCTCGCCACGGCTTGTTGCTCGTCGCGGACTCTTGCTATCCGCTTGAGTGTTCTTTACTCGCGGTCTCTTCTCTCTGCCCGCTCGTGGCCTCCTTCTCTGACCGCTTCTGTGATCAGCCTGACCGTGCGGACTGTTGCCTCCCGCATTTAGGTCGCAGTATTCTCCTCCTCTTTTTATCCGCTTGAGTGTTCTCTCCTCGCGGACTCTTTTCTCTGCCCGCTCGTGGCCTCCTTCTCAGACCGCTGCTGTGCTCAGCCTGATCGTGCGGACTGTTGCCTCTCGCATTTAGGTCGCGGTCTTCTTCTCCTCCTATCCGCGCGGATTGTCTCTGTCCGCTGGTCTCTATCCGCCTCTGGTCGCGGCCTCCTCCTGCCGCTGGTGTCTTTACATCGTGACCAGGCGGTCTCCGTTCTAGTCGCGCGAACTCCTCTCTTGTCGGTCTGCTCTCCTAACCGCTTCTCCTCCATGAGTTCTGCTGATTCTACCGGCATGGCGGCTTCTCCTACAGACCGCCCGGCCTCTATTCCAGAAATACGGGATGAACTCCGTATTACTACTATATCTCTGACTGGCAAGAAGAATTTTGTCGAATGGGCACATTCTGTTCCCCGAGTCCTGCAATCCAAGGGGTTTCTTCATCACTTGACCCAGGTGGTTACCGATACTCCTACTGATGATTGGTTACGCAATGATGGTCGTGTGCAGACATGGATCCTTAATTCTCTTGATAGCGAATCCTATCGCCTGGCCATGTACCACGAGACGGCCAAAGGCATGTGGGACGAGCTCCATACCCTTTACTCCGGCAAGGATAGTCTCCACCATCTGTATGACATTATCACCGCTCTCCAGGCCCTTGATAGCAGTGGTACGACCGATCTGACCTCCTTTGTTGCCCAGGCTCGGTCTTTGGTCGAGGCGTGGATCCAACATCAGCCTCCTACTGTAGACCTTGCTGCCCAACGTGTCCAAAAGGAAGTTGTGGGTACAGCCATGATGATGGCTCGGCTACCCCATCACCTTCACTGTGTACGGGCTCACATCCTCTCCTCTACTGTTACACCGTTATTCTCAGATGTGTGCTCAATGCTTCTCAAAGTCACCCCGCCTCCGGATGTGTCTGGACCTCCTTCTCCGGCTCTTGTCCAGCAGGTCCCTCCTCCTTTACTGCTTCCTCCCTCTTCAGTCCGTGGAGGCCGCTCTGATTCTCGGGGACGTGGTCGAGGTAAACGACCTCGGCCTAAGTGCTCGTTCTGCGGCAAAGATGGGCATCTTGAAGCCACGTGCTATCGCAAGCATGGTCGCCCTCCTCGTCCGCAGGCGTCTGTTGCTGCCACCGACTCCTCTCCCACTCGTACTGACCTCGACGAGGTTCGCCTCCAGCTCCAGCATCTTCATGGTCTGCTCAGCCGCCCGCCAGCCTCGGTTGCCTCCGCTGCCTCCATCTCCAATGAAGGTATCGCCTGCCTCTCCTCTAGCCCGCGATGGATCCTCGATTCTGGTGCCACTCATCACATCACCTCTATTCGGCCGCTTCAGTACTTGTCTTCCCCTCACCCGAAGTACATTACTGTGGCCAATGGGGCTTCCGTCTCTGTCTCTGGATGTGCTGATATTCCTCTCACCTCTTCTCTTCTCCTGCGCTCGACTCTTCATGTTTTGGGCTCTCCTTTCAATTTACTTTCAGTTGGTCGCCTTACTACTGATTTACATTGCTCAGTGACCTTTACTTCTTCTTTTCTGATACTGGATCAGCAGACGCGGACTATCATTGGTAGGGGGCGAATGCAGAACGGGCTTTACCTTCTTGATGACTCTCCTACTCTCCTCGCCGCTGTCTCCTCATCAGATTGGCATCGACGTCTTGGTCATGCTTCTCTCCCTGTCCTCCAGAAGGCTCTCCCGGAT
This sequence comes from Platanthera zijinensis, assembly GCA_039513925.1. Taxonomy (NCBI): domain Eukaryota; kingdom Viridiplantae; phylum Streptophyta; class Magnoliopsida; order Asparagales; family Orchidaceae; genus Platanthera; species Platanthera zijinensis. The sequence goes on from CM077094.1 coordinate 166,154,172, forward strand.
GTATTTCTTCCTGCTTTTCAGTGTGAAACCTGTATTTTTGGCAAACAGCCACGTTCATTGTACTCGGAGCTCCGCTCTTTTTATTTTAGTACACTCTGATATCTGGGGTCCGTACAAGATTAGTAGTATTTCTGGCTATCGATACTTCCTTACATTTATTGATGATTACTCGCGCATGACATGGTTATATCTTCTTCGCGATCGTTCTGAGCTTCCCCGCGTCTTCCAAGCATTCATTCTTGAGACTCGCACTCAATTCTCTGTGCCCATTCGCACTATTCGTACCGACAATGCACGAGAATACACAGGTCATGACTTCGCGACCCTCTGCTCTGACTTCGGCATTATTCACCAAACCTCGTGTGTGTATACTCCACAACAGAATGGTGTCGCCGAGCGCAAGAATCGTCACCTTCTTGATGTAGCTCGCTCTCTTATGCTTCAAATGCAGGTTCCCAAACTATACTGGAACTTTGCACTCTCCACAACCTGATTTCTTATCAACCGTCTACCATCCTCCGTCCTCCAGAATGCTACTCCGTTCAGCCTCCTATTTCCCTCCACTCCGCCTTTTCCTGTTACCCCTCGAATATTTGGGTGTACTTGCTATGTTCACCACCTCGACCCCTCTACCGACAAACTGGATCCCCGTGCGGCCAAACATATTTTTGTAGGTTACTCGTGCACTCAAAAGGGGTATGTGTGTTATTCACCTACAACCCGCAAGGTTACTATCTCTGCGGACGTCACTTTCCGGGAAGATCTTCCCTTCTTTTCTACTCTGGATGTCGTTCCCATTCCAGAGCCCGTCGTTCGTCCTATCATCCCTGTTCCCCGCTCCTCCTCCTCCTGCCCAGCCTCCGGCCCGCCCGCCTCCACCTGTCATTCGGGTCTATTCTCGTCGTTCTACTCATCCCGGTGTCCCACTGCAGTCGGCTTCGACCTCTGATGCTCCACCACCTGCTGCTCCGGTTCCTGCCTCCACCGCTCACCCGCTGGCAAATTACGTCTCTCTACATCGTCAATCACCGCCACTTCGTCACTTTGCCACATCATTATCCTCTGTCTTTGTCCCTAACTCTGTGCAGGAGGCGCTTCAACATCCAGGCTGGCGGGCTGCCAGGGAGGAAGAAACGACGGCCCTTTGGGCCAACCAGACCTGGGCCCTGGTCCCTTTACCTCCCGGTCAGCACCCTATTGGGTGTAAATGGGTTTTTGTCATCAAACATGCTCCAGATGGCATTATTGCCCGACTGAAGGCCCGACTGGTGGCTCGTGGCTTCACTCAGCAGCAGGGTCTTGATTATGAGGAAACTTTCTCTCCGGTAACCAAGCTCAACACGGTTCGTGTGCTTCTCTCTGTGGTTGTACACCGCCGCTGGCCCCTTCATCAGCTCGATATCAAGAATGCGTTTTTGAATGACAATCTTCAGGAAACCGTTTACATGCGCCAACCACCCGGGTTTGAGACCACGGGGGAGTCTCGGTTGTGTCTTCTAAAGAAATCCATCTATGGTCTCAAACAATCCCCTCGGGCGTGGTTTGAAAAATTCAGCAAGGTGGTTCAGGATATGGGTTTCACTCGGAGTTCTGCTGACTTATCCCTTTTCACCCGACACCGGGCAACTGGAACCGTCCTTCTGTTAGTTTATGTTGACGACATCTTAATTACTGGGGATGACTCAAAGGGGATTCAAGCGGTCAAACAGCATCTGAGCACCGTGTTTCAGACCAAAGACCTAGGGCATCTTCGCTACTTCCTCGATCTTGAGTTCGCACGACGATCGGATGGGCTTGTCCTCTCCCAACGAAAGTATTGTCTCGATCTTCTCAAAGATGTTGGCCAGTCTGGTTGTAAGCCAGTTAATACCCCAATGGAGGCAAGTCACAAGCTCTGTGCTCATGCATCTGATAATGATCTGCTTCTCCTGAACCCGGAATACTATAGACGCCTTGTCGGAAAGTTGATCTACCTAACAGTCACGAGGCCTGATATATCGTTTGTTGTTGGGGTTGTAGTCGGTTCATGCATGCTCCCCGGGTTTCTCATCTCCAAGCTGTTGAACGGATTCACCGGTACCTTAAGGCAGCTCCGGGTCAAGGGCTTGTGTACAAAACCTCCACCTCTGCCCCAGCATTGGTTGCTTACTCTGATGTCGACTACGCTGGTTCCCTGGACGATCGGCGGTCGACCAGTGGGTTCTGTACTTATTTTGGAGGTCATCTCATTACATGAAAAAGTAAAAAACAAGCCGTGGTCGCTCGATCCTCCGCGGAAGCTGAATACCGATCGATGACATCGGTTGTCTCTGAACTTACATGGCTTGAAAGCCTTCTTTCTGACTTGGGAGTAAAACTTCCTTCATCTGCTGTTCTATTTTGTGATAGTCAAGCGGCCATACACATAGCAAAGAACCCGGTGTTTCACGAGCGTACGAAACATATCGAGGTTGACTGTCACTTCATATGGGAAAAAGTTCAAATGAAGAAACTGGAATTAAAGCATGTTCCGGGCACTGATCAAGTTGCTGATATTCTCACAAAGGCTTTATCAAGTACCTTTTTCTACCAGTGTTTGTCCAAGCTGGGTGCATATGATCTATACGCTCCAGCTTGCAGGGGAGTGTTAGAGAAGCCCATTTAACTAGGCCCATTTTGTATCTTTATTGGTTTTTCTCTCTCCTCTTTAGTCCCACATCTTGTATAGGAGCTTGCTTTCTCTTTCTCTCATCTATATATTTGTACTCATTCTTTGTATTTTACACAAGTGAACATACATACAAGGTGGATTTTTCTCTTTTCTACAGCAACCACCAGAGAGATGGACGCAATCACGATGTGTTCAAGGCCTCAGGCTACTCGTCGGCCGAAATCGCGAAGGAAGGGTCTCCGACCGTACAGAAATTGTGAGCATCGGTGGGTTTTGGCGTGGAGTACAGGGGGGTATCTGTTTCAGTCTTGGGCATGGGTTTTAGGGCGGGGTGCGCTTAAGTGCTTTTGGGTGTCAAAAATGGTTTTAAGTTTAAAATTTGGGAGTACGAATAGTCAAAATGGGTTGGCGAATATCAACACCATTTATATAATGGCTGTAATTTAATGCAACAGCTGGCGACTTCATTCTTCTCTAGAACCTTTCTATAGTCCTGTTAGATTAAATTTGTGGATGTTCAAATATAAGAAAAACTACTAGGTTTAAAAATGTCTAGATGATTTATTTAGATATCCCACTTGATTCAAGCTTGGAAACCACTACTATGTGATGAAAATTTAGAGAGTGAAGATGACAAACATCAAAATCGAACAACTAAATATTCAATTTAGGCTGCAACAAAATCACCATGTACAAATTATTTAATTCCTAGGCATGGAGTATAATCTAACGCAATCAAATACATCATGAATTTGAACACACAAATGGCATGAATGGAATAAATACACAGAGTAAAGTGGGGGGAAACTTGAACATGTATCATTCTTTGATTCATTTTTATGTCGCGCAATTACCGTCATCCTCAGAAGTGCACCCATATTTTCAAATAGACTTTTGATGATGGAAAGAGCATTCACAAATACTAGTGTTCTACTAGATGAACTCCAAACTCAAAATTGAATAATTGATAAAATAACTAGGGTTAATAACTTTATAAAAACCTTGATTTTCTCTCTTATATTCAAGGCGGTCAATCTTGAACTGTAATGAAAATAAATCTGTTTTGTAAATTGGATGCTCTTGATATCTCTAAATCTAAAACATGCATATGAACCTATCAGGCTCTCTAAACCCTACTGGAGATTGCGACATGTGTCCCACTCGGGATGGTCCTCACACTTTATTATATTTGTCGCCTTAAAGATTCGTCGATAATTCATCGCCTTTAGAACACGGCTTTCACCCATAAGGGTTCTCTCTACACGCAACCATCACTTAGCTCTCACTTGCGACAAGTGATCCTTCATCCTTGCTCATATAATATAGTCCTTGCTGAATTATGCTCTCCACTTCTTGCTCAGAGGTCTTTGTGCTTATTGTTCATGGCTACACTCAACCCTAGCATGTGAGGTGTTGCCTTTGCATTCAGTGTTTTTGCAGATAGTTCTCCCTCGAAGGCGATCATCACAAAAAGCTATCCTACTCCTTTTTGGCCCATGCTGATACGACCCCTTCTCCTGGTGAGGCTATACCAGGTGAGCGTGCGGCTGGTTCTGTTGCCCCAATCCCTGCTCTCCAATCCTAGGCCGAGTTGCACCATATCCCGCAGGCCGAGCACCCCAACCCTTCTCCACACTTGTTCTCAGTGCGGAGGGTTGTTGAGGTTGGGGATCGAACCCCGTACCTCCTTGATAAAGAGTCCTTGGCATGACTCACATCACCAACTAAGCAACACTTTTTATGATACAACACCTTCTCTTGGTCAGGCTATACCAGGTGGGCCCACGACTAGTTCCGCCGCTCCAATCCCTGGCCCCTCCAATCCCTGGCCCCTCCAATCCCTGGCCCCTCCAATCCCTGGCCCCTCCAATCCCTGGCCCCTCCAATCCCAGGCCAGGTCGCACCATGTTCTGTAGGACAGGCACCCCAACCCTTCTCCCCACCTGTCCTCAGTGCGGCAGATTGTTGAGGCAGGGGTTCAATCGATTCGACTTGACTTGCTTATGATACTAACGCCAATGGATACTACCATTATGAGCTCCCTGTGGATCTGAGAATCCCTCGAGTGAAAACTCATAACTTTATTACTTTCAGTCGGTACTCTTTTCGTGTATCAATATGCACGATACAAAATGAACTAGTACATGCGCAGACATAAAAAATAACACACACGATAAAGAAATAAATATGCGCTAAAACATGCATAATACATATGCGAGTAAAAATAAGTAAATGTGTGATGATGCAATGCGGGTTGCATCAGCTCTCTAGTGTTGAAAGATCTCATCCCCATCGGGAATGTAATGTAGCATGCTACAAGGAGGTCTTAATGTCGGTCTAAAAATGCTTTGTTACCGCCATGTTACGGAATAACTAGGACCTGAGCAAACTCCTCCAATATAAGTTTGAAAGGTAAATGGGATGTAGGAGACTTTGGGCTGTAGTAGGTAGGGGGACAAAGGACCAATTTTTCGCTACAACTGATGAATTATAAGTAACTTCTCTTTGTGGAAAGATGCAGAAAACCAATCTTCTTCGAAAAATATAACCTTCAGTGATACAATCAACTATGAAATTATAACTTTTTGAAATGCTCACAAATTGTTAGTTATAATTTTACGCATATCATTCAAATGATCAATAAAATTCAGAGCATCAAAGAGAAGAGTATCACTAAGTGAAAATGCAAGGGGAACAAATAAGCAAGGTACGGGGCAAACAAGTTCAACCCGTGGAATCATTAAATCATGGTGCTTCAATCGCTATCTTGTTAGACACTTAAGATTATCTACTAAGCTTAGTTCATCTGCCTCAATTTGTTTACCCAATGATGTCCGGCGAGCACCACATAATTTGATTTTGACTCTAAATTTTTCTTTAAAAATTTTCTAAAGAAATCCCTTAATGTATGTGCCCCTATAAGGAATGAATGTCTTGGGGTCATTGTTATCCTCCTGACAGTGATGTCTAAATAGGTAAATAGTTAGACAATGTAGTCTAAATCGGTCGATATTTTGACGATGAAGCTCAATGTGCTCGCCAATAATCAAAGGATAATTGAGTGAAATAACAATGTGATCTCCAAATATAAAGTTGATATAATGATGCATCATGAGTATGTGGTGGCAGGAAAACTCAGAAATAATATTCTACACTAGCCTAAGAGGTTCAAAAAATGGTGATATCACAGGCCATCTAAGATGAATGATACACTAGGATCACCTGATTTTTCCTTGAGTGGTGGCCCAAGTAGAAGTGTAGCTTTGAATGGACGATGTGGAGTTAGATTGGGGGGAGATAGATGATGGTGAGGTTCTCTCGGTGCCCTAGGAACACGACCGTTTTTATGAGGAAGAAGAACAATCATACGTCCACAGTGATCAAACGAGAGTTCCTCGTGCTATCGTATGCGACACGCCTGTCGTACTGATAGGGTCACCCTAATAGGATTTTACAAGCATTAGTGGAAGCAACATGCCATGTTATTGCATTCTGATATACGCTCCCTATAGAAAACTCTACGAGATAGCGACGAGAAACTTGCATAATCAAATGTCTATTAACCTTGGATAAGCGGTTGGGTTGTTCTAATGTGTGTGTCTCAAATCCTAATGTGTTCATCATACGTAGAGAAATGAAATTTTCCATACTAATGTCATCGATGATAATGGAGCAAAACTATCTATGGATGCATACAGTAATGTGGAAAATACCGTGCCTCATATAGTCATCTTTTGTAGACTTGATGTGTGATCAAATTATAACGAAAGACGCAGACTAAGTGATCAGCATGCTCTCCTTCTATTTCTAATACGCCTCAGACTTGGGTTCAGGGTTGGATTCACTAATACAAACTCCATACTCATGCTCATGTCCATTGGCATAATCAATAATATCGAAGATGTGGCGTCGTGAGCACTTTTAGATGATTTGTACCCCGACTCCATACACTTGAAGCATTGCAGCATTCCCATGTTGGTCTTGGACCCAATGATCTCCTTACCCAGGAAGGGGTTAGTGGGAGGGGTCGGGGTACCAATAGTGATAAGAGGACGAGGGGATCTAAGATCCTAGTAGTGGGGGCAGTGGTGATGCTCGGTGAAGGTATTTCAGTAAACTTAAGTTCAGATGTCCGCTTCTACAAGGACTTCACTCTACAGACTCTACTTAGAGATATCACCTAAGTCGTGGTAATCATTCAACTCTAGTTAGTCCTTGTGGAGAAAACCTCAAACTTGTATATACTGTCTCAATAATGAAATATAAGGTATGAATACACATTTATAGGAGGGAGAAAGAGAGAAGAGATCCTTATACATGATGCGGGACTAAAGAGGAGAAAAGAATAATGCTAAATAAATGGCCTCCAACATGGGCCTCTTTACATGGGCTTTTCCAACACTCCCCCGGAAGTTGGAGCGTACAAGTCGTAGGCACCCAGCTTGGACAAGAACTGATAAAATAAGGTACTTGGTAGGACCTTTGTGAGGATATCAACAACTTGTTCAGTCCCCAGAACATGCTTCAATTCTATCTTCCTCATTTGAACTTTCTCCCGGATAAAGTGACAGTCTACTTTAATATGTTTTGTTCTTTCATGGAAGACTGGATTCTTTGTTATGTGTATAGCCGCTTGGTTATCACATAACAGGATGGCAGGTGAGGGAAGTTTTACTCCTAGATCGGCAAGGAGACTTTCAAGACATGTAAGCTCAGAGACAACTGATGTCATCGATCGGTATTCTGCTTCAACTGAGGATCGAGCAACCACGGCTTATTTCTTACTCCGCCAGGTAACTAGATGACCTCCAAAATAGGTAAAAAAATCACTGGTTGACCGCCGATCATCCAAGGAACCAGCATAACCTGCATCAGAATACTCACCAGCGTTGGAGTAGAGGATGAAGTTTTGTATACCAGCCCTTGACCTGACGCTGTTTTAAGGTATCTTAGGATGCGCTCAACGACTTGAAGGTGAGATATTCGAGGTGCATGCATAAACCAGCTGACCACCCCAACAACAAAGGATATATCAGGTCTTGTGACCGTTAGGTAGATCAATTTCCCAACAAGTCGTCGATAGTATTCCAGATTTTGGAAAAGAAGATCTGTATCGGAAGCATGTGCACACAACTTATGATTTGTATCCATTGGAGTAGTAGTGGGCTTGCATCCAGAGTAACCAGCATCTTGAAGGAGGTCCAGACAGTACTTTCATTGGGAGAGGACAAGTCCATCCGGACGTCTCGCGATCTCAAGACCAAGGAAGTATCGAAGATGCCCCAGATCTTTTGTTTGAAAGACGGAGCTAAGGTGTTGTTTGGCCGCTTGGATTCCCTTTGAATCGTCTCCAGTGATTAAGATGTCATTAACATACTAACAGAGGAACCGTTCTTGTTGCCTGATGACGAGTAAACAGAGAGAAGTCTGTTGAGCTCCGAGTAAAGCCGACTTCCCGGACTGCCTTACTGAACGTGTCGAACCATGCCTGAGGGGATTGTTTGAGACCATAGATGGACTTCTTAAGATGACAAACTCGGGACTCCCCCATGATCGCTGCATGTAGACTGTTTCCTGGAGGTCGCCATTCAGAAACGCATTTTTGATGTCCAGTTGATGTAAGATTCATTGGCGATGCACAACCATGGAGAGGAGGACATGAACGGTGTTGAGCTTTGCTACTGGAGAGAATGTTTCCTCATAATCGAGACCATGCTGTTGGGTGAAGCCACGAGCCACCATGCGGTCCTTCAGACGGTCAATTGTCTCATCAGTAGCATGTTTGATGACAAAGACCCGTTTACACCCAACAGGTGTCTGACCGGTAGGTAGAGGTACCAGGTTCCAGGTTCGGTTAGCCCAGACAACAGTCATTTCTTCTTCCATGGCCGCCCGCCAGCCAGGATGTTGGAGAGCCTCCTGCACAAAGTTAGGTACAGAAATCGAGGATAATGAAGTGGCAAAAGTTTGAAGTCGTGGTGATAGGCGATGTAAGGATACATAATTTTGTCATGGGATGAGCAGTAGATTCTGGTGCCGGATCACCAGGACGCGGAGCGTCAGAGATCGAAGCTGAATGCATTGGGGCAACGGAGCCAGGATGACGACGAGTGTAAACGTGTATAAGAGATGGCTTGGAAATAGGGGGAGCCTGGTCAGGAATTTTTTGTGGAGTGGTAACGGGAATGACAGGATGTAGGACGGGTGGTGGTAGGGGTGTTGGAGTTGGAGCAGAGAAGAAAGGAAGATCCTCTCGAAAGGTAACATTGGCAGAAACAGTCACCTTGCGAGTGTCAGAGAGTAGCATACATAGCCTTTTTGAGTCCGTGAATAGCCAATAAAGATGTGTTTGGCCGCCCGGGGATCCAACTTGTCCATGGATGGACCAAGAATGTGAACGTAGCAAGTGCAACCAAAGATGCGGGGAATGAGAGAGAATGTCGGAGTCGAGGGGAACATGAGGCTGAATGGAGTGGCATTGTGGAGTATGGGGGAAGGGAGACGGTTAATCAGATAGCAAGCCGTCGAAAGGGCAAAGTTTGAATAAGCTTTGGGAACCTGCGTTTGAAGCATGAGAGAGCGAGCCACATCGAGAAGATGTCGATTTTTATGTTCGGCGACTCTGTTTTGTTGGGGAGCATAGGCACACGATGACGGAGGTCCAGAATTATCAGGAGGTGGTGAGACCTTGAGCAACATGGAACACACTTCTGATAGTGACGGAGTAGCAGCAAAGGAGAGGATCTGAGCCCGAACGCTCTGAAGATGAGGTGGTACACTAGCCATCATCATGGCATCACCGACGGCTTCTTTTTGAGCATGTTGTGCAACAAGATCCATCGTAGGAGATTGATGTTGAATCCAGGATTCAACCAGAGTCTTGGCCCGAGCAATAAAGGAGGTGAGGTCGGTGACCCCGCCAACATCAAGAGTCTGAAGATCAATTATGATGTCATATAGGTGTTGGAAACTATTTTTGCCGGAATATAGAGAGTGGAGCTCATCCCACATCGCCTTGGTTATTTCGTGATACATGGTCATGCGATAAGGTTCGCCATCAAGGGAGTTGAGGAGCTACGTCTGAACTCGACCATCGTTGCGCAACCAGTCTTCAGTAGGAGTAGCGAGAACAGCTTGGGTCAAGTGATGTAGAAAGCCTTTGGACTGAAGAACGCGGCGAACAGAGTGCACCCACTCCACAAAGTTCTTCTTCCCAGCTAAAGTAATAGTAGTGATCCGCAATTCATCCCGGAGTTCAGGGGGAAGGGTCGGGCAGTCTGCGGAAGAGGAAGCCGCCTGTCCGATAGAATCAAGAGACGGCCCCATGCCCAGGCGGTCAGGAGGGTAGATCGGCGGATAGAGAGGAGACCGCGGATAGAGAGGAGACCGCACGGATAGAGAGGAGACTGCGCGAGTAGATCGGAAGGCAAGACCAGCAAGCAGACAGAGGCTGCACGGTAACCGCGCGAGAAGACCACACGGTCTTGGTGACAACACACCAGCAACAAGGAAAGAAGAGGTCGCGACCAAAAATGCGGAGCGGTTAGAGAGGGGAAGCCGCCTTGACTAGAGAGCAGAAAGAAGCCGCATGGTCTTGGTGACAACACACCAGCGGCAAGAGGCCGCGACCAAGATGTAGAGCCCGCGACGGGAAGAGAAGCAACAACGGCTAAGCAGGGAATAAACTGAGCGAGAAGTCCGCACGGTCACGGTGAGTACACCAGCGACAAGAAAAGATGCCGCGACCTAGATGCGGAGCTCGCAGCGGTTAGGGAAGCCGCAACGACTAAGCAAAGAAGAAGCCGTGCGAGAAGTCCGCTCGGTCGCGGTGAGCACACCAGTGGCAAGGAGAGATGTCGAGACCTAGATGCGGAGCTCGCAACGGTTAGGGAAGCCGCAACGACTAAGAGAAGTCGCGGCGAGAAGAGAGGAGAGCGGCAAGAAGGCTAGAACTCGGCGGGTAGACAAGGAGACCGCAACGAGTAAACAGGAAGCGGGTAGCCGGGAAGAAACCGTGCGGGCAGAGGGAAAAGGGGGAAGGCCCCACCTGACAGAGAGAGAGAGTTATAAAAGGAGAAGGGATAAAAATAAGAGGTGGAAGCCACAAGAGAGAGAGAGAGAGCAGGAGAAGCGGTTAGAAAAAACTTAACCGCGCGGGAAGCCGCGGTTAGACAGGGAGTTAACTGCATGGGAAGCCGCGGTTAGAAAAGGACTTAACCGCGAGGAGGACCGGTTTGCTCTGATACCATGTGGAGAAAATCTCAAACTTGTATATACTATTTCAATAATGAAATACAAGGTATGAATACACATTTATAGGAGGGAGAAAGAGAGAAGAGATCCTTATACATGATGTGGGACTAAAGAGTAGAAAAGAATAAAACTAAATAAATGGGCTCCAACATGGGCCTCTTTACATGGGTTTTTCATATAGTCCTGAATGGAATAGCATAACCCGTTCATGTAATTGGATACAATCATGTCATCATCCCCGCAGATGCTGAGACGGGACTAGAGGACAAGATATTCATTGGTGTGCTCGCCCCCAATGACTTCTTTTGTCATAGATTATTGAATCTATGATACACTGTTTGAAGATAGTCACGGGGAACATATCGCTTCTTAAGTTGTGTCTTGAATTCTACTCATGTGGTGATGAGGGCATCTCAATGTTAAACCTCATGCGCTTTAGTTTTACCCACCCGATTAATGTTGGTCTCTTCAATTTAAGCGTTGCATATTTGACTTGCTTATTCAGCGGCAGTTACTTCCAATTCTTGAAACTCTCCATGCGTTTGCACTAGTCTAAACATTCCTCTGGTTCTAAACGTCCCTCGAAATCACCTGCACCTAACTTGACTCCAATATCCCAACGTGTTACAGAGTTGATGACCTGAGTGTGCAAGCTCTAGACATTTAGGATTAGGGTTGGGGTTCTCTTCAAGTACTAGGGAAGATACTCACTCTAAGGCTCCGTTTGGGGGGACTTATTTTCACCGGTCAAGCGGTTACGACTGCATGAATCGGACCGTAATTAAGATCCGGTTCATGCGGTCGTAACCGTTTGACCGGTGAAAATAAGTCCCCCCAAACGGAGCCTAAGTTTATGGTGGTTTCTTTGTTATTGACTGATGTGTGTAATCAATTCATTACATGACTTACATCTTTGATTCTTTTAGCAAGAATTTTGATTATTTTTGCTAGGTTTTCCATTGAGTATTTAAATCATTGACACCACTTTCTAAACTCCTTATGCTATTTATATTTTATAATTTAACTTTTAAGTATTTAAGATAGTTTAATTCTTCAAAATAAGAGAGACATTTCTATTATTATTATTTTAAAAGAAATACTCGTCTTTTTTAATATTTAAAACTTAAAATGATTTCAAATTAAAAATATATATATATTTTTAAATAAGAAATAACATATGTTTGAGGAGATCTTAAAATACAAACATATATTTCTAAAAAAATTTAACTTTAAATTTAAACTATTTTAAATTAAGATTTTTTTAGTTAAAAGAACACACGTTTTTTTTTAAAATCAGTTCGTCTAATTCATGCTCGGAGTGAATTAAGGGGCTCTGATATCAAATTGATGTAAACCAATATTAAAAGATATTTTAATATTTTTTATTCCATACTTATGATGAGATTAAAGTGAATTGAGGAGAGCGTGACTGACTCGTTGTGCATATAAACGAAGTAATTAAATTGGGGCTTAGCATGATGCTCTCAAATGGCCAATGGTCAATTAGTGAAAGACATGAAATTATAAATCATACAACAACACTCAAGCCTTTATCTCACTATAGTGGGGTCGGCTATATGGATCCTTTGTCGCCATTGTGCCCTATCTTTTGTCATAATCTCACTAATGCCTAAGTACATCATGTCTTTCCTTATAGTTTCATTCCAAGTATTTATTTGTTTTCCCCTCCTGTAATGGTCTCCTTTGTACGCGTCCAAACCATCTTAGTCGAGCTTCTCGCATCTTCTCTGCAATTGGCGCTACTTCTGTCCTATCCCTGATACATTCATTCCTAATTTTATCCAGTCTCGTGTGTCCACACATCCACGTAAGCATTCTCATCTCCGCAACTTCCATTTTTTGCTCATGTACACAATTCACTGCCCAAAACTCTGAACCATAGAGCATCGTTGGTCTAATTACAGTATGGTAAAACTTGCCCTTAAGTTTTAATGGTACTTTACAATCATATATGATCCCTAACGTGCCTCTCCACTTCAACCAACCCGCTTGGATTCTATGTGTCACCTTTTTATCAATACCTCCGTTCTTTTGAACTATCGATCCAAGATATTTAAAACACTCACTGCGGGAAATATCTTGATCACCCAACTTAATAACGAAGTTATCCGTCCTTCTTGTACTATTAAATTTAAGCTCCATATACTACGTCTTTGCCCTCCTTAACCTAAAACCCTTCTTTTCTGAAGTGTCGCCAAGATTCAAATTTTGTGTTTACACCCTTGTGCGTCTCATCAACCAAAACGATATCATCTGTAAACAATAAACACCAAGGTATTGCTTGTTGGATATGTCCGGCGAGCTCATCTAAGATAAGGGTAAAGAGATAAGGGTAAAGAGATAAGGGCTTAAAGCTTTGATGTAAGCCAACGGTGATAGGGAATTCATGTGTTAATCCTCCAGATATCCTCACCCTTGTCAATGAATTGTATACATATCAGTGACAAAGAGGAATTACACAAGCTTCTATAATTAATGACAAAGAGACAACCATAGTTTAGGGCAAACTCCAAAATAATAACGATGAAATAAATAAGCATAATGTTATTATAACAAGACATAAGAGAACCACAAGTAGTATATCTTTAGCTCGCAAGCGTGGTGTCAAAATTAATCTGGGCTTGGGTCTGAAGTATGACTGAATGGACTTGCATCAACCTTGGAGACTCTCAGAACTAGTTGTGCACAACAGTATTGGAGTCCTGACTGACTGAGAGCTGGGCAATGGAGGAAGGAGTTGAGTGGAGGAGGCTTAACAAGCTCTTGTTGCTTAGGAGAGGGCGGCATGGAAACGGTCAGGCTGGAACGATGGTGGTAAGTAATGAGGTTGTCAGACGCTGCTAGGAGGGATCTGGAGGTTGTTGGAGGGCATCTATGGCAAGAACAGTATTGTACTACTCGGCAAATCAAAGGAGGAGGCTCTCAAAGTTTGATCCCAATGGAATAGTCATCAGGATGGTTGGTGGTTTCAGAGGAAGTGTTGTCAATAGTCGGTGCGGTGAAGCCTCTGGAGTTGGCAGCATTGAGTATCGTTGGGGCTGGAGGGGGCATCGTCGAGGCTAAAGTGGCTTCGTTGAGGATGGAACTGTGTCCGGCGGGAGCGATGAGCAGAGAAGGAATTCTCTTTCATTATTTTCTTGGCTAGGGCTTAATGATGGTTGAGTTGGCTTTTAACAGGAATAGGAAATAAATTTTAATCAATAGAGGCTTTAATAGGTTTTAAAATATTGAAATTCCAAGAGTTTGCGAACCAATGTAGTTTTTTATATTCTCCCAATGATATAATGTAAAATTAAATGTCTCGTTTTAAAATATTTTTTAAATACTTAAATAATATTAATTTAAATGTAGTTCACAAACCAATGTATGTCCTTGCCTGGGTGTTGTTGATGGAGTCTACAACCGTCCTCCAACATCCAGGGCCACGCCCTTAAAGGGTAGCGTGCTTTGACTCTACCTTAAAGGGTAGCGTGCTTTAACTCCATCGGTGCTGCCAGAGGAATAGGTGAAGCCGATGACTGGAGTCTTGTATATACATATCCTTTTATATTTACTTATTTTGGTCTACCTTATCCCCTTCTCTTTTTTCTTCTTTTTATCTCGTATGTTAGATTTGACTATCTGTAATTTATCAAAGATTATTGACTTCATGACCTTGTATCTTGCGGCTTAAAGTAATTATTCTGATAGACCCCTCAACTAATTCCAATTGACTTGTTCCTTTTACTTAACTATCAAAATTCACTATGTGGAAATTAGTGTTTGTGTTTGATAGCTCGCTTCCTTGGACGTTTTTGTTAATTGTGCATCTTAAACAAACTAGCGAATTATTGTACTAAAGCACAAAAATAAGTACAAAATCGTGAGATATGCTCGTGGTAAGCTGTTGACGGTTGGTTCCCTCCAAGAATTCCTCTCCAAATGGCAGCTTACAAGGACTCACTAGATAACCCAATTGAGGATGGGAGAAATGTTATAAGACAAAAGACAACTCATGATTAATTACAATAATAATATTATAGGATCACTAAAGTATACACCTCTAGCTCTTCTCTCGTAATAAGGAGTTTATTTGAGGAGCATATGCTTACCCGTCAATCAAGGACTGTATTCGCATCAATACACCAGTTCTTAAAATTGGCCATATCCTCAAGGGTCATGTGTTTGAGAAATATGCGTGGCATCATATCATGAATCGGTGGAAGTGAAACTGTTGAATATGTGTAACGAGAGTTATTGTCCATGGTGGGTGGTTGAGTGATTTAACTGAAGTCATCTGGTTCTCACAACGAAGGAAGGAATATACCTGAGTATTTATTAATTTAGGAGTGAAAATGGGCGTCTCATATTTTTTGAAAATTGAGTTGATTTGGGCATTAAGTGGGTCAAGTGGTAAGGGTGATAGGTATTTTTATAAATGTGAACCAGAATATTAGAATTAGGGTTAGATGAGTCTTCTTGAGTGTGAATGTTTGGAGATTTGGAGGGGGGATTACAATGGATGATTCTGAAAAAACATTGGTGATAATATTGAGTTTATTGCAGGAGAATCGATAATAATAGTGTGTAGGTCTTGATTTAAGGCGCTAACATGGTGTTGTAGTGGGACTTCGGGAACTGTAGGACAAAATTTCATTCATTGAAACCTATGAACATGGAAGATATCCGGGCTCTTGAAAAAGGTGGAAGAGGGCATCATTGAGGCATGGGATGGAGGTGCAGAAAGCGTCAATCCTATTCAGGGAAGGTCTTGTCATTGATAGTTTATGAGGTGAGGTTGAGCCCTTCTCTGAGGAATGATGTGGTGCGGGAAATCTTTTGTAGGGAGATGCTAGACCTCGAAGTAGGGAGGGATGACAAGAGGTGTTTGGGTCTATAATAGAGGCCTTTCTAGTGCGCAGGAAGCATGAATGGCATTGTAGGTGTGGTAGAGGTTGTGATTGGCGGTGACTATGTTGGGTACGGGTTGAAAGTGTTTAATAGGGGTATAGTGTTGAGGACTGAGTCAGATGCAAGAGAAGTGGACTGCTTCAGTTGCGCAGAACAAGGAAAGGCTTTGCAGTGAATAGTGGTGCTAAGGTCGGACAATGGATTTGTTGTTACTGGATTCTTAAGGGTAAGAGGAGGAAGTAAGGAGGTGTAGGGAGCAAGGAAAGTAGCTAGGGCTTCTGTCAGAGGGAAGAGAAGGGGAGAGGGGGAGAGGGGGAGAGGGGGAGCGGAGGAGTCAGTGGCTAATCCTGTGTTCCTTTGCGAGGATGTCGTCGAGAGTAGCGTCGAATCGATCGAAGCTTGATGCATCAATGCCATATTGGTGAACATATCGAGAGAGGAATTGTGCACCGTGATGGGCGAGTTCCCAGGGGCCGAAGGAGCGGCAGTTCATACTAGTTGATATAAACTCGAGCGAATGATTGCTCTAAAACCTCAAAACATTTACAAACTCGTGGGTCATGCTCACGCCAAACTTTTGAGGGCTAGTTCCTCTCTAAGAGTTCATCTCTAAATGAGAGCTTACAAGACTCCCAGATAACCCAACTCTTATCAAAGCCCTCCTACTATAGGAAGGGGGAATCTTAATAAAACAAGAGACAACATAATTAATTACAAACGTAATTTTAGAAGATGACTAAAGAAGACACCTCCAATTCTTCTCTTGTGGTGAGGAGGTTGTTCGAGAAGCATTTGTGTATTCGTCAACGAAGAAGCGTATTCGTACCTGCATCAATATTTCATTTTATCATTTTTACGTTTATTGGAAGATCTAGAAATTCCATCTATTATTGTGTTTACCATTCTCTGTTTTCTCTCTTATCTGCATTAGAAAATCTTAGGCATTGATTCTTTCTAAGTTACCGCACTCAGATTTTCTTATCAATTAGGGCATTCGTTGAATAGTCATATTCTAATAGGAAAGTAAATGATGGTGAAATTAATTAAATTTTGAAAGGCTTTCATTTGTCAAATTATAGCCTTTATATGGTGTCTTTTGAATGGTTGTGAGGATGAACTGAGATGAATCCACGTAGACTAATTTTGTGCTCATAATTAGCAAATTTTGATTGTTTAACCAACTCCTGTATATGGCATGGTGTTAATGTAGGGGGTGAATATTCTCTCAAGTGATCTTTCAAGCAGAATGGGAAATACCTCAGTTTTCCTTTCCCAGGCATTACAAGAAAAAGTGAAAATTCACATTCCCTTCTCTTAACTACTTTCATTCGATTGTTTCTTTGTCTTTATAAAATTTAGTGAAAAATGGATTCATGTTCAACTCTTCATTATAGACCTAGATGGATGCAAGGTACCCTGATAGTTTATTTGTTTCATATTTGTTCGATGTCAGGTTGCTGCTTTGCTTCTTTTGTCACAACAAGAAGAAAGACATTTACTGGAGAGGGAAACCAACTCCGCATTATACCAGAAGATGGAAGAGCTTCAAAGGAACTTTTCTCAAGTATTTACCAACTGTAATCTTTTCTCCATCTTGCCTACATTTTGAGATAGGTAGCTATGTTTCATTGTATGACTATTTTAGCTTACTGATTGCTTAAGAAATGCACATCCTTCAAGAGGAACTCAGGCACTCTTTTTTTCTGAGGTGTACTGAAATAGGTAGTTTACCATTTAACAAATGATTTTATGAGGTATATTGAAATAGGAAGTTAACCAAACTTTGCTTGACATTGGACGAAGGTTTATTTAGATATAAGATCAAGACTTTTTGTTGGCGCACAACGTTCGACACAGGTGTATTCCCGCAGGAGGCTGTGATCCGCTATCCAGTTGGACGATCCAAGTCCGTGGTTGCGTCCGTATGGTTGATCCGAGTCGATTTCATATATTACTTTTTATGTTTTGAGTTGTACTTGATGCCCGATCGTCCCAAATAGTATGAACTGTCTGATTCAGGTACTTATGTTGATCTTCCTGTGATGCAACGATTATGGTTTCTAGGGTTATATATATGCAGCAGTTCAAGGGAGGGGCATCGAAGGTTTTGCGGTTTTGCAGGAACCGCCGGTCGTGTGTCTCCAGGTGCAACTCCTGGATCTTTGGTGCGACGCCAAGGTCGTCCCTTCCTTTCTCCTCCTACTCCACCGCCCAATCACCGTAAGGCCACCACCTTCCCTTCTGAGCCCTCTCGTAGCCCAGATTTTCCCCACCGTGAAATCCCTACAGCCACCCACTTTCCCCTAACAGCCACCACCTAGCCCACCCAAGCCTCCACCAGTCCAGAACTCCACTTTCGACATTGTCCCCGCTTTCTACGACCTTGGATGCCCTCCAACAACCGTCATTGCATCCGCCTGCACGTGTGAATTGTGGTATAAAGCTTTATTCTCTATTGTTGTTTATTTTGGTACCCAATCTGTATTGGATATTTATTTTATTTGATGTTAGTATCTATAATTGTTCGATTTGCAGGGTTCATTCCACACGCTTGAAATAATTGCGCCTCGTTTGATTTGCGAATACGCTTGTTTCTCTTTAATTAAAGAAATTTGTGAATTCTTGTGTCTCTGTTATATTTTTATAATAATTAATTATTGTTGCAAATTTTAGCAGACCAATTCTTGCATCGTCATCATTCTCATCACATTTAGGATTACATTTAGAGCGTCCACCCCGAGTCAACCTACCACTGCATCACTTTTTCGGGTGCATAACCTCAAAATTAGTTATTCATCAGGTATAGTGACATTTGGGAATCATATCGTGTTAAAAAATATTGGCTTGAGATTTTCATTATTTTTTAAGAATCCCCAAGCAAAAGAATATTCAATCACAGATGAGAGCTGTTGGTGGAGTCTGAGATAGTTGGGGATGGGGGGGGGTGATGTGATGGAAGTTAGATGGAGGCCAAGAGTATTGATGGTATGTTGTCAATGAGCATGAGGTAATGGAGTTCGGTTGGATGACGAGCATGGTGAGCATTGCCTCATGTGAATCCATACCATAAATTCTACTACTAAGGAAGACCATTGAGTCTCACTAGAGAGAGGGTTCCGTCGGATCACATCGGCGAAATAAGGATTGATGCGGAGCATAGACGAGCACTTGCAGTGGATGACGAGTTTTGGGCTCATCGGGGCTGATTTGGCGACTTTCTATATATGGCGTGCCCGGATCGACGATCGGACTCCGCAGATGTGTTCGGATTCGCGTTGTGAATCGATTTGATATATTATTTCATTATTTTGCATTTTATTTTGATGTATTTAGGTGGCCCCACCTTCGGCCAATCGTAGTCATCGATGGTGGGATGCCCTAATCTTGGAATTTCAGCCCCGATCTGTTATTTCCACCACTCGTACGTTCCATTTTTTCCTGGATCCATCCCTAAATAGCGGATCCACCACTCACTGACCCGGATCTACTCGTACATGGCCGGATCTACCCTTTTCTCACCCGATCTCATCATCTACCGTCGAGGATAGTCACCATCTTCATTTTCACATCGCCGATTCCCCCTCCGATCGCCGATCTACACATCCGGACCCTAATTCTTCAGTGTCTCGGTTCAGCCCGCTACTTTGTGAGTTTGCTTTATGGTATTGGATTATTTGATTTGACATTTTCATTGGTGAATAAATATGTGTTGTGATTCTTACTCGTAGAAATTGTTTCGGTGCGCTAATAATTTACAGGTTGAGCTATTCGCCGCCCACTGTGCTTTGGCCCTCCGAGCGGAGGAAAGCCATTATAAAATTGCCAAATTAATTAGTTGTTTTTCAATTTCAAATATTTGCGTGGAGTTAGAATTATCATTGCTCAAATTTATTTGTCGAGATATCGACGATTATATTGTATTTAGGCTCAGATTAGCATGTCACCCTTTCACTATCACCTAGCGTCGTAGGTTTGTGCACTCGTAGCCTACCCCTACATCATTTTGGTATCAGAGGGAAGTTGCACACACTTTTTGATACGTAGTTCGTAGAGTCTATAGGTTTTTTGTTATGTCTAGGTGTTACATTTATTCTTCTCCTCACTTTGGAGGTCCCGAGTCCACTTGCACCCGCTCTCACAGAGCCCCGTCAGGGAGACCCTCACATTACTACGACAGTTATCCTCGATCGCAGCACACCACTTTTAGAGATCGTGTTGACCCATCAACACGACCCCACGATGCTAGAGACGATCAGTATGATGATTGGCGTCGTTCTTATCCGTACACGCGAGTGGATCGTGTTGAACTTTCGACACGACTCGGTTACCTTAGGGATGATTATTATGAGAATAGTCGTTCCGAGAGAGATCTTGAGAGTCAGTTTCGTACTGCTGCCCCTTCCTTTGACGGCTCATCGAGTCTCGAGTCTTTCAGTTATTGGCTCGTAAATATGGAATATTATCTCGATCATTTTGAGTTATTCGGTGAGCGTCGTATCAAGTTTACGAAACTTAGACTTCTAGATCAGACGAAGGCATATTGAGCTTGCGTTGAGAGGACCCGCGAGCGAGACCATCTTCGTCGCATCACTAGTTGGGTGGACATGAAGCGTGCATTATGTCAGAAGTATCTGCCTTCGTCGTATCGGAGTCGCTTGCTCGGCCATTTTTTTCCCTTCAACAAAGATCCATGTCTGTCGCTGAGTACAAGGATCGCTTTGATGAGTTAGGCTTCATTTGGTACTGCGGTGGCGTTTGCTTCCAGCGGGTCGAAATGGAGAGTTGGAACCGGAGGGGGGAGGCGGGGTTGGAAAAGCGGCGTTTGAGGGTCTTTTTCTTCTTGCGGCGGGTGCAAAACCCGCCGTCCGGCGGCGTTTGCTTCAAACGCCCGACAAAAATGCCGAAACAAACGAAGCCTTAGTTGTGAGGAGTGACATCCGAGAGGACCCAGCCATGACCACTCCCCGATTTCGGTCTGAACTTCGGTCTGACATACGTACCAAAGTGGTTCATCATAACTCGAAATCCCTTAAGCAGACATATCAGCTCGCCCTTCATTATGAACAGTCATTGAGATCAACAAGAGTTGGTCGATGGGATTCTCACCTTGACCTCAACAGTACAAGCTCCTCTCACACCGAGGACACCACTTTGCCTATCATTGTTCAGTCAGACATAACTGAAGTGATACCTGATTCGGAATGTTCTCACCCCAGTGAGGTGCTTAGCCCAGTGAGTGACCTATCTCTTATTTGTGACCCGCCTCTTGTGACCCCTATTGAGATCGAGCCTGAGCGACCTAGAGTCTGTAGTGTTGTGTCCCTCACCCACACCTTCTCCTTTGTCATACACTGGTTAGTTAGCACCCCAACTACACACCCATTTCCTGACATCGCACCCACGGATCCATTCTTGAGTGTAGGTCTGTGTCTCATTGTCATTACCCAGAGTCACATCTTGACTGAGAGTCCAGAGCCTGATGTTGATCTTGTAGTGACTATGTCACTAATTCACGGGGACATGGCCCCTTACGATGGTACTCACATGAAGGATCATGACCCTAGTGACGAGTTTTACGATGACCCCCCTGTTGAGCCTCCTGATGAGCCGTCACATCCTGGCGAGGATATGATTCGGGTGAGATGCTCGTTTATGAGCTTTGAGTTATTGACGTCTCTTTCGCTATCATCTATAGGCTTGCCCCAGAGAATTGATCTTGCGTGGAGCATAACATATGTAGGGCCTTCCTTGAGTACGCTTGAGCATACACATATTTTGAGGACCTACCTTATGGCGCATTGCACCATCGATGAGTTTTTGGACGCACCACCAGCTGACCCACCAGACAAGCTCTTTCTTTTCGAGAACACGCACCACACTCGAGATTCACGTCTTCTAATCGGTGTACACGACTTTCACTCAGGTGGTCGTCTTATCCGTTATGACTTTTCATACACACCTCCTACTGAGCCCCCTGATGTGCTATATTCCCCGAGAGACATTTGGCTCTTTACGAGCTCGCATTTAAGTATAGATGTCTCTCACGGTCATCTGAGCACTCGTGACACACGGGTGAGTTTGTCTACACTCCACCAAGAGAGCCTCATGGTAGGCCACCATATTTTAGAGACGTCCTGGTCATTATTAGACTTTCTCGTAGCAGGTATGTTGTGTCAGTTATGTTTCATTTGCATGAGTATGTTGAGTCATTTCTTCATCATTTGCATGTGTCTGTTGAGTTGTTTGTCCGTCGTTTGCATATGTGGCATGAGTCGGTCCGACGGAAAATTTCTAATGATAATAAATGTTGTAAATCACATACGGATGTTCACTGGCAAGAGCAGGTACTTCATGAAGGCGAGCAGGTGATGATGAGAATCTGCGTTATGAGACTCTGTGCTAGGCTAGCTAAAGGCTTGAGCGTTAGACGAATGGATCCCTATATAATCATGAGATAGATCGAAGCAAACACCTATGATCTTGATTTCCTTGCAAGTATGGGTATCCACCTGGTACTTAGTGTTGAGGATATGACGTCGTACTACGAGCCTCGCGAGTATGTGGACCCAAGCAGTGGGGATTTCCAGCCGCCCACACCTCCACTTCCGTTGCCTTGCCACCCTCATAGCCCACCTATGTCTGATGGCCACCACTACTCACCTACATCTGACACTCACCCACCTAGGGACTCGTCTTCTTTGGTTCTACCGACGGCGTCGCCGCTCGCACTGGAATCCACCACTCATGAGTTGAGCGATGAGAGCATCATGAAGATCAGACTCCACCAGTGCATTCCCACTACAGTCGTTGGTGACTCCTGGATACTTGCAGCAGAGCTTGATCGATTCGCCCCTGAACTTCGACTTCAGCACGGTCGTCTCCATTCACCGGAGATGACAACTTTTCAGTCAGGGAGAGTCAATTGGCGAAAACACTTTTCCAGCGACGACACTAGGGCGACCTCTGGTGAACTTCTTCGATTTTTACCTGACATGCAGCTAGAGAATTTTGATCCCTATTCATCGAGAGATGAATTCTTTCAAGCCGTGGAGATTGATGTGGAGCATAGACGAGCACTTGCAGTGGATGACGAGTTTTGGGCTCATTCAGAGCTGATTTGGCGACTTTCCATATATGGCGTGCCCGGATCGACGATCGGACTCCACAGATGTGTTCGAATTCGCGTTGCGAATCGATTTGATATATTATTTCACTATTTTGCATTTTATTTTGATGTATTTAGGATGGCCTCACCTTCGGCCAATCATAGTCACCGATGGTGGGATGCCCTAATCCTTCTTTTATTATAAATAGATGGTTTGTGGGCTGGTTGAAGACACTGAAAAATTTGGAGACTACTAGTCCCGGATTCCAGCGATCAACCCTCGGTGTCGACGCCGTGGAACCCTTGGTGACGACTCCTAGGTGCTCGTTCTTCCACCCAAGGTAACCCCTAACCCTAGCCCTCATTTTCCACCCCTCACACCTCTCACCCAGCCGCCGGCTGCCCCCAAAACCCCCTCCCAAACTGCCGACCTGCTGCTCCCAATTCCTACCGCAGCCTGCTCCCAAAAAACCCCCACCGCCGGCCTTCCCCCACCCTCCAGCCCGCCACCACCGCTTTCCCCCTTCAAGCCGACCACCCCCCTTCAGCCTTCCACCCAGCGGACCACCCTCCTCCCCTCCACACCACCAGCAAGCCGTCTAAAGCCCTAGCCGGCCACTCTTTAAGCCCCTTCCACGTGGATCCACCTTCCTCTAGTCTGAATTCACAAGATCAATTCAGATCTTGGAATTTCAGCCCCGATCCATTATTTCCACCACTCGTATGTTTCATTTTTGCCCGGATTCATCCCTAAATAGCGAATCCACCCCTCCCCGCCCGGATCTACTCGTACGTGGCCGGATCTACCCTTTTCTCGCTCGATCTCATCATCTACCGCCGAGGACAACCACCACCTTCATTTTCACGTCGCCGATTCTCCATCCGATCGCCGATCTACACATCCGGACCCTAATTCTTCAGTATCTTAGTTCAGCCCGCTACTTTGTGAGTTTGCTTTGTGGTATTAGATTATTTGATTTGACATTTTCATTGGTGAATAAATATATGTGTTGTGATTCTTGCTCGTAGAAATTGTTTCGATGCGCTAATAATTTGCAGGTGGAGCTATTCACCGCGCGTTGTGCTTTGGCCCTCCGAGCGGGGGAAAGCCATTATAAAATTGTCAAATTAATTAGTTGTTTTTCAATTTCAAATATTTGCGTGAAGTTAGAATTATCATTGCTCAAATTTATTTGTCGAGATATCGACGATTACATTGCATTTAGGCTCAGATTAGTGTGTCACCCTTGCACTATCACCTAGTGTTGTAGGTTTGTGCACCCGTAGCCTACCCCTACATCAAGGATCCTACTCATCCTCACTTGGGACCTGAATTCGATGGTTATAGCATTGCGAGGAAGATAGAGTTCCAGTAGAGTGGCGACCATGGAAGATGGAAGAAGCTTGGCTAGGGACGGAACAATGATCTATTTGTTGAGTGTGTGTGTGTGCTGGTGTCCGTTAATGAGTATATTAGAGTGGGGTGGTAACACCTTTTGAAAATGAATGCATGTACTTGGTATTATATATATATAGGGTTTTTTACCGGGAGCTCCCCTGTGATTTGCATAATTACAGGTTGCACCCTCTCTATCTTTTGAAATCATGAAAACATTCCTTTTTGAGTTTACATTTCATAACATACCTGTACTAAAATAGATGAGTACTTTGTTTTGCGTGAATACTATGAATGCAAACTCGAGGCGATTTTTTTTGTAATTTCAAAGGATATAGGGGTGCAGCCTGTAATTGTGTAAATTCACAGGGGAGGTTTTGATACTTAATAGTATATTTATATAGAGAAAGTACATTGACTAAAAGGTGTGAACAATCCTTAAAAATGATAGAGTTAACATTTGATAGAGGGGTGCAACTTATAATTGTGTAAACTCACTGGGGAAATTTGTGTAATTAATAGTACATGTATAGAAAAAGTAACATGTCTAGAATTGCGTAACCCTTTACAAAGGAGAGAGTTAACAGTTGACACCTCACATAGTTGATAATATGAATGAATGGGGGGGATGGGGTCAAGGATTCATAAACATATATGGGAATTGTTTGATAAGGTACGTAGTGGATGAAGATGTTTTGATGTTAATATTTTAGATATCGGTGGGCTGCGCTTTTCTATTTTTAAGGCCTTGAGTTTTGCAAAGATCCTACTTATTAGAATATTGGTAGCGGTCCCATCCAACAGTTCTTTTATTATGGACAACCTCAATGAAGGTTTGTTTATCTTGGTACTATTTGCATGGATGCGTTCTCCAGTTTAACGCTAAGATGCTACTTGTCTATGTTTTTCCAGTTAGATATATTTTACTTGTTCACTAGCAAATCAGCATGTGCTTTATATTTTGTATAGGTTACACATGAAAAGATTGAAGCTCTCATGGAGTTGGCTCAGCTGAAGCGTGAATACCACGTACTGCAAGAGTATGTTTTGTACTCTTTTCTTACGTCACTTCATTCTAACATTGAGATTTATTTCATGATAATGTTGTATAAAGAGTTTTTAAGATTGCTTCAAAAGAACAAAGCATATTTTACTTTTTTGAGATACTGTAACGCCGTTGCATTTGACTAGGGTAGACGCCTTAATGTATTTTTTTATTTTTAATCTTAAAAAATCTCTGTTAATCAAGCATTGACTATTTGAGCATAGGTATTGTACAACCTGTATTCGTCGAGGGTGGACCCCTCCAGAGCCAGGTCATCAGAAGTCAAAGTCAGCAAGTCAAGACAGAGGTCAGAGTCAACGCGCCAGGCTACAGAAGACCTAGGCGAGTATGGCGAGCTCCCTTCGCATACTCGCCAGGTAGGCGACTAGGCATGATACTCGCCCAACCGTGCGAGCTCCCCCTGGAAGTAGCCTTGTCGTCAGGGGATGGGCTATAAATAAGACCCACCCCTCCCCCAGGATTTCCCTATAAATAGGACCCCAGGGGTACGAGGAGAGGGACCTTTTGGAATCTCGCTGAGATCTCTCAAACTCTTTTCTTGGACGCTAGCTTAGCCTGTGAATTTCTTTTTTCTCAGAGACCAGGTCGCGACCTAGCGACTATCTTCTTTTAGTCGTTGCGACTTAGTTACCAGCTAGTCTTCATCGTACCCTGCTCGATCATCCGTGGTTGTGGAGGGGTTGCTTCTTCTAAGCATTCGGGTACGTGGTGGGACCTCCCTGCCGCAACACCTGGGGTTTTGTTTGTTCGGTGACTTCCGTGCTTTAGTCCGTTAGCCGTCGAGCCCATCCGTTGAGTCGGTAACCTTAGGCTGCCTTGATTCGATTTTTGGAGTAAGGAAATTTTCCTGGCTTCAACACTTGGTGCGGTGAGCGTGGATCGCAGCCAAGGAAGTATAGCCTTGCTGATAGGAGAGATGGTGAGTGCAGGCGAGCAGGGCAAGTTTGTCAGCAACTCGGCGGGAGTTGTTAACTCGGCGCGAGGTGGCGAGTTTGTGACTGTAGCTGCGTTCGAGGAGTTTGCAAGGAGGATCGAGAGGACCATTCTCTCAAGGCTCCCTCGTCGCCCCGATGTCACGGCGACCTCACCCCGTCGCGTAACACCGTCAGACGAGGAAGCGCCGCCGAGGAGACCTGGGAAGGAGCGATCTTGGGAGAGAGAGCGACTGATGCATTCGCGTCACTATCTGACGAGCAACCAGGGGATCAGGTTCCTAGACTTCGAGCCGCCGGCTAGGTACCATGTTGCTCGCCCGTGGAGCGAGTATGAGGATGACACCAGCGAGGATTAAACCCGTCACCGCTAGGGAGGGAGGAAACCCTTTTGTGACGAGATCCTAGCAGCCTCAGTTCCCGAAGGATTCCGAGAGCCTGTCCTCACCTACTACTCCGGCAGAGATGACCCGGTCAGACATCTCCAGTGGTTTGAGGATGTGGTGTCCATCCGCAACATGTCAGACGCCTTCAAGTGCAGGTTCTTCTCGATCATCTTCAAGGGTAATGCGAGAGATTGGTTCCACCAGGTGTCTGCCGGTTCTGTCTACTGCTTCGCGGATCTGCGTCGGGGCCTTATGGCAAGGTTCGTGACGTCCAAGAATAGGAAGGAGGCAACTGCTCTCTTCAAGATTGCTCAGGGACAGGACGAGAGTCTTGACCACTACATCGACCGTTTCCAGGAGGAGATCTTAGAGGTGGAGGAGGTGGACAACTTCACTCTGATGTTTGCCCTGAAGTTTGGTCTGAAGCAGAGCCTCTTTAGCATGGAGATGGGGTCCAAACCCCCGAGGTCCTTTGAGAAGATGGTGGAGAGGGCGAATACGTTCGTCCAGGGAGAGGAGAAGAACAAGGACTTCTTGGCGCGGCTGGATGAAGATGAGCCGTTAGGAAGGGGTAGAGGAGGGCCTTCGGAGGTAAGGGCTGGAAGGCTGCCGGAGAGGCAAGTCGAGGGGAGAAGGGAGGAGCCGAGGAGAAGAGAGGAGCAGAGGAAAAGAGAAGAGCCCAGGAGGGAAGAAGAGCGGAGGAGGCGGGAGAGGCCTCGAAGGCAGGAAGAGAGGAGGCTCAGGAGAGGAGAGGAGAGGCGATTCCAGCACCCTGCGAATCGGCCTCAGTGGAGGCAGCCTGTTAGGCCGTGTTTCCAGCAGCAGAGAGGAACAATCGCCTGCAGGGAGGAGGCCGGAGAGGAGCTGGAGGAGAGGCGATGGCCATTGTTCGACAGGGCAATAAGCGTCGCAGGCAGGAGGCGCGAAGGGCGAGGAGCCAAGAGGTAGAGATTCCCCTCTACTGCGACATACATCGGGTAGAGGGGCATGGGACGATGGCCTGCCCGGAGTTTTGGGAGGCGAGGAGGAGGCTGGAAGCTGGAGCAGCAGAGAGGGAGTAGCCCAGGCAGGAGGTGCCAGCAGGGCCGGTATCGTTCCAGGCTCCGGTAAGGAGGAGGAACGAGGACCGGGTCGACCAAGGAGGTCGCGGAGAGGTGATCCATGGCCCAGGAGGTGGGCATGTCGAAGTGATCAACGGAGGGGCTGGACTCGGAGCTTCCCGCAAGGGAAGCCTCCATCAGATCTACCGGAAGAGCGTTGCGTCTACCTCTCAGAGCGTCGCTTCGACCTCTCAGGTCCCGCCGCCGTTAGATGAGATCACCTTCTCCGATGAGGTACATGCTAGGGAATGAGACCACTATCGACTACTGTGGGGAGGTCGTGAGCTTCATGGAGCACGGGCCAATGATGTCGTGCACCAAGTAGCAAGATACTTCCAACCAATGGAGAGTGGCGCCCGACTCGTCCGTATTAGTCCCTTCCTCGTCGAGCTCGTGGGCCTCAAAGTCGTCCATCACAATCTCCTCTTCTTCGGCCCCCAAGAGCATCCAAAAGTCTCGGTTGGGGCATTCATGGGTCTGTGAGTACGGGCTCTTGCAGCGGAAGCAGAGGCCCTTGGCCCCAAGGTCAAGGTACTCTTGATGAGATATCTGATGGGGGTGGCGGCTGCGGCTGTGGCGAAGGACGGCCAGGCGCTGGCAAAAGGTTTGGGGTTGTCCGACCCATTAGAGGCGGCGGTCGGGAAGCGATCGGCCGAGAAGAGGCAGGGGGCGTTAACTAAGAGGACGGGGCGGAGGCAACGACGACAACGGTGGCAAAGTCATCCCCCGCAAAATGCCCTTGCTCCATTGCGCGCGACAGGGTGGTGGGGTCGTGGACCCGAAGACGATTACAGATGTGCAGGCGTAAGTCGGCAAGAAACATGCCCAAGTAGTGGTCTAGCGATAAGTCGGGCACGTGTGTGGCCACCTCGATGAAGTCATCGATATAGGCGTCGATAGAGTCTGCTTGGTGTACATTGCCCAAACGTTCGTAGGGGTTGCCGGTGTGGCGACTGTCATAACGACGGAGCAGCTCGTCCTTGAGGAGCGGTCGGGACAAGGCCGGTGACGAATGGCAGAGCCAACGGACCCAATGAAGGGTCAAGCCCTCCATGTAGATTGTGGCTAGGGAACCATTTGAGTCGCAGATGCTCCCTGGATGTCGAAGTAGTGCTCAGCCCGGGCGAGCCAACCCAGGGCATCGGTCTCGTCGAAGACCGGTAGTTCAATGCGGCGGAGAGCGTCGGCTGCAAGTTCGTGTAGAGGTGGAACGCCAGCCGGAGGATCACCGAGGCTGCTGGTTGAAGTCGTGGTGGCGAGTGGCGGGGTCGGTAGAGCAGCCGGCAATGGTGGAAGAGAGGTGAGGAGGGCGTAGTTGTCGCGGACGACAACTTGGAGGTCCGACTGGGTCGTATCGACCCGATCGAGGCGGTCGGAGAGCACCACAGTGGCGGCGGGAGGATCGGAGTCATACGCCATGTTGTGGATGGTACGCATACGCCGGGGACACGCTGGGAGGAGCCGAGGGTGCCGAACAGGGTGACACGGGAAATCGGCAGAGAGGGCTATAGGCGCGACACGGGGAAGGATGGCGGCGCTCGAAGGGAGGTCGGATCAGTTGATAGAGGGTGTTGCGGTTAGCGAGGATTGAGCTGGCGGCGGCGTGACACAAGAGAGAGAGAGTGAGAGAGAAGGGAAAGGGGAGGGGCGCGGTATACGGCTAGGGCAACAGGAAACCGCTGGGTCAGTTCTCCCTTCTTCAATTTCTCAATTCAACAACCCAAAACATAATAATCAAGTCCACACATCTCCCTTATATAGGGGGAGACCACATAGGCTGGTTGGTCGTACAAGCATAAAATAAAACACCAAAGATAAACAGATACAAGACCCATCAAATGCTGCATGAGAATCATGTCGTTTCCGTTCCCGCTTACACCTAGTGTAAATGCGCACGAACCGCCTTCCTTCGACCGGATCCTCCCCGTCCGTATCAGATTGATATATATGATCCCACTTTAGGATGAGTGTTAAAGCCCAATTGTAAAAGCCCAAAATATGGGTCCAATATGGATTCATCATCTCTCTGGTATTTAGTCTCACATCTCGTTATAGAGATTCTTTTTCCTCCTCTACTATAAATAAAGAGAGGAGAGTCAATGTAATGGGGTAGATTAAAATAATATATTTAATTTTCTAGTTGTCACAAATAGCACCTTAATCGAACAGTCAATTTTGTATTTGTCCAACGAATTGAAACATGAAGCAAACACACGTTACAACTTTCTTATGCTTGCATTCTAATGTGTTCTCATTTGTTAATTGGATGATAATATATTGAATTATTATTTTTTATCTTAGCAAAATAATGAGTGTCTAAATGTTCTAGACTGAGAACTCATGCATGGTGAGAAAAGACGTGAGTTTCCTTTGGTTACCCGTTTTAGTGAATTATTTTTTTTATTTTTATTTAATACCGAGTCTTCATGAAAGATCTTTGCTTTTGCATATTTTGGTTTGTGGCTTTATCCCTCAGTAGCAATTTTGAAGGTGTTGTTATATCTCTGGTACTTTTTTATTTTGTAAAACATGCAGCAGGCACGCCATGAAGTATGATCGTTTACCAACTGGTAGTTTTGACAAAAGTATTACTTCCCAGGAAGGAGAACGAGAAGGGACACTTACAAACATTTTGAAGAAAACATCTTTGAAGCGCTGGATAGGTAAAAATTGTGGTGCAAATGACACTAATGTTAAAGTTATCAATGAAAGCAATGTGACATCCAATGAGAACTACCAATTGGATTTTGCCAGGTTTGTAACATTTCTGTTTAGGAACAATTCCTAATGTATTGGCACTAATGCTCTGAGTTTGTGCTTCATTGACATATTGTTCTTTATTGTATTGAGATGTTTTTGAATACCGCTTATTTCATTGTTAGTAAAGAAATAAGTCAAAAATCATCACTTGATGAATCTTTCTTCTAATATTAATATATTATCCAGTTTCTTCATAGTTTTCAAGAGATAAGTGTGGATGTTGTGGTATATTTTTTTAGTTTTCTTGTTTCCCAAGGTGTGATACCTGATGTATTTGTTTGTTACAAATAATTTTCCTGAGTATGATAAATTAAAAAATTTCCAAAGCCAAGCCTATTACTTTTTTTATTATATAGTCCTCTGGCATACTTTCTTTTGTTTTTACGGTTTTAGAACTGGTTGAGGTGTTATCGTGTGACCTTGAGGTCACGGGTTCGAGTCTTGGAAGCAGCCTCTTGCAAAAATGCAAGGTAAGATTTGTCTACATTTCACCCTTGTGGTGGGACCCTTCCCCGGACCCTCGCTACGCGGGGATGCTTTGTGCACTTGACCTCCCTTTAGGATTGTAGGACTCTGTGTTTTCTTACTTTAGGATGGACGATGTTAGAGCAGAAATTGAATTATTGTATTATTGTTCCCTCAATATTCATATATACACGTCTCCTTAGAGCCTGACAAATGAATAAAATACTTCTGACTTAAACCTTGACTTTATATCTATTTAGCACTCCTCATCCTGATGAGTGATGAGTATACACTATACATCATAGAAGCTCAATCTGTTACATGCATATAGCTAATCATGGGATCTATCAATCCTTTATCGTAAGATCAGTTGGCTGTTTATTTGAACTAACAAATGATATGGCAATTCTTTTTAGTCAGTCTTTCATCAGACGAACTGATAGTCAATTTCAATATATTCTTCTTTCTTGAAACACTGGATTTGACCCTATCATCTAACGCAATCTTAACCATAACTTCTTTTCAGCCTGAACACTCGATTTTTTCATATCATCTCATTGTTGTATACTTGTTGTTAGCAACTTGTGGATGCTTGTAGTTAGATTGTGGATTCGCTTGACGAGTTAAGTCATGATGTCCACATCAGACTCCTTGTAAACTCGATCATGAATTCATTAAGTTGTCCACCTAGTGCAAGGTGTCTTCATCCACATAGGAAGGAGATAAGTTGTATCATTGGAGATTGTTAAGATATCAAAACTAATTGGTAAATAGACAATGTAGGGATTATCGTTGATCTTGCGGAGTATTTTCAATAGTCTAAATTTCCTTTGTCGTGGGTTGTCGTATTACCCACTTGGAATTCACTCTTTCTTAAATGTACCATGAACTATTCACTTCAAAAGTCTTGTGTTTTGATGCTTATCTGACCATGCTTTATACCTTGTACTGGCTTCCATAGTTTTCTCGTGTAACTCCTTTATTTGAGTTGAAAACTTAGCCGTTGGTGAACTCTTTATTGTTCCCTTTAGGCAATGTTGTAGGTCAAAGACATGATTCAGTTGTTTTTAATTTTTTATTAACAATGTCGAATGGTGATTGACACGTCGACGAGTGAACTTAGAGTGCTATGTTCATGCAGTGCCGAGCTAAGCAAAGTCTCATGGCTTCAATTTATTCAAGTAGATGCTTCGGTTTATGCGTAATGACTCCATTTTGATTGTTTGTTTGTTGATGTGCAATATCTAAGTGATGATCTTGTTAGACTCCAATGGTTTTGCAAAAATCTGCTTAAATTTTTTGAATCTCACTTGGAATTAATCATTTGTAACACTTCGTGAATTAGCATGATTACAGAGAAGAATAGTTAACGATGTTGGTGGTATATAAAGTGCATTGAAATTAAGAAAGTGAATAAATATGCACGTCTAAATAAAGAGCCAAACTAAACTAATGAGAGCCAAATATTACTGGTAATAAAGAGTGCACCCGTACAATGTGAATTTTGAAAATTAGTGTACCCTTTCCGAGTAATGGAGCTGAATACAAAGGTGTGAAGGGCACTGCTATAGGAGAGATAGACACAATCCGGAATGACAATGGCGGCTATATGGTGGTCGGCGAAAGGGAAATATAGTTGTTTGTGGACGGATGAAGGGGAGGAAAGACAAAATGTGGGTTGAATAAGACTGAAAAGGATGTGTGGTGGCTTTGTTTGTCCTATGGTGGCTAGGAAGGTTGGTGCAACAGTTGGAAGGGATTTGGAAGATGAACAGTGGGTGGAGGGGTCCAGAAAGGTTGTAGAGGCGGTGGGAGCAAGGCTTGAAGAGGGGGCTGCGGGGCAAGGGTGGCTTGGACGGAGCTCTGGGATGCTTAGGTGGAGGTCGGAAGGGGCTGGGATGGTGTCGATGGCTGCTGGGAGGAGCTTTGTCCAAGGAAACATCAACTGGAAGCTTGGAATGGAGGGGGGTAGGTGGCTAGAAACTTGGACGGGGTGGGAAAGGCGACTGGAAAGACACGGGGAGAAGCGGCTGGACGAGGGGAATGGGCAACCTATTTGCTCTCGAAATATAGATAAAAACATAATGAAATGCATAAAAATACAAGAAATTGGGTCAATCGCAATCACGATCTCCGATCGTCCATTTGACAATCTAATTAGTGTCGGTCTGGTAAATCCTCAAATGGTGCGCAATTGATCCTTCATTAATCTCTCTGTATTAAAAGCATTCATCTCTGATGAATGGAGATTGTCATGCTCCAAGTGCAGGCCAAGCAAGAATTAAATCAGTTGCATGAAATCTGACGTCTCATTATCGTAGCCTCTGGTAAGTGTGGTGTGCACTGAAGGTCGTTGCCCGCCAAAGCAAACAATGGTCCACGCCCAAAGTAAACCATCGTATGGGTGAAAGGTAGGGATGCAATGGAAGGCTGGTGGTACAGGTAAGAATGTGGTAAAAGTGGGGACTGGGGCTGAAGGGGAAGGCTGAAGGTCCCAAAAGTTAGGTGGCCACACATATAGAATCAAATCCACAATATTGAATACAAGATGACTACTCATATTCATAGTAATATTAAGCTCAAAGAAATTTGACTCAGACTCTCTCATGACGGTGTATGAATCTATTCGTCGAGCACTCAAATTCAAAGTTGTCCCCATGTGAACCTCCCAAATAATGTGCAAATCATCACTCAATCATTTTTATTGAATATTTGCTCTCTTATGTAACTATCCGGCAAGTTTTCAATTTCTTATTATTTAATATTATTTTACGTCGGAGTATGTCATACAAAACATGCAACAAATGCAAATGAACAATGATTGACCAGACGCACAGATAATATACATACTCTATGTAATGATGAAGTTCCTAAGGATATGTGGTTTATCTAGAGGTTCTTCTGGTGTGGTGTAAAAGTATACGTCAAGTGTATGAACACTCAAATGATTATCTAGGACATTGGCACCGAGTTGTAGCATCATGACGTACCAAATGTCTCTTAAAGGATGTAAATCATCAGGAGGCTCACTAGGTGGTTGATAGAAAATTACAACGTAGACGATGCAATCTATCAAAGGGATGTTGAGGAACTCAAAGATGAGTCGAATATCTCTCAAGGGCAAAACTCGTTAAATGGCTCTCCAAGAGGTGTATAAGAATGCTTGTCATGAATGTGATGATCACTCAAATGAATACCTAAGAGATTCACTCTAAGGAAACTTCTACCTAGAAAGGATTCATCGGGTAGCTCACTTAGAGGCTCAACATGGGCTCATCAAAAATTCAGTCTTAGCAGGATGATCCTTGAGATAATGTCATCGAAAATAGAAGAGAAAGCCACTATCAAGTCTATACGATGCTCCTGACCCTCAATCGGAATAGGACTCCCCATGACAATGTGGTGAAATTTAGATGAACATGCACGTAAGAGAGATTCTATGATAAGTCCAATAACTAAATCGATGCAGGGGCATAGGAAGAGCACATCACTGTAGGATCATGTGGTTGCTCGCACTCATTCTCTTTCGAGGCCATAGGATCTATGTCAAGCTCAATTGACATTCGATTCATTGGATAATGTGTCTCACTAGGGTGAGAGAAATTAGTGTTAAGTTTCACATTTATCATGTCTGATAGAATAAGAGTAAGCATACTAGTGTCCTCATAATGGGAAGGACTCGTACTAGAGAGGTCAAAGTTGACTAACTTTTGCGGGTCTCAAGGACTACTCATAATGAAGGCCTAATTGGTATGTCTGCTCAAGAGACTCTAAGTGGTGATGGGTCAACTCAGTACTTATCTCAGATCGAAGTACATATTGAAATCGGGAAGTAGTTATAGAGAGGACTTCGCTCCTTACTATGAGCTCATCAAAATGGTCCTTATACTTAGCGACGGACTTGCTGAAGGATAAATTATTGCTCAAGCAAGAGATTCCAACACATTGCTGGTAAATACCTCTGACACAACCTATGCCTTATCTCTACCCAATTAGTGATGCAGTGAAGACGACATCGCTCGCAGGCTCTCTTATGCTAGTCCGATAAGCTCTCTCTTGGTCTAAAAGCTTAAGCTTCACAAATCCGACGCGTCGCTCACCGAATAACTCAAAGTTGTCTAAATAATATCCCATGTCGACAAGCCAATAACTAACTACATCAGAACTCAACAAACAATCAATTGGTGGTGCAACTCTACAAAACCTATTCTCAAGACTCTTATCAAAACAATGATCATCTAATAGTCCCTCCTACCAACCGAGTCGTGTTGAGGTGTCAACATAATCTCAATGAGCGATGGGCGGGGGGTGAGGGTAATCAGCATAATAGTATGTCGATCTTTCTGAAGAAACTATATGGGATCGGGTATTGATGAACTCGGGATCCTCAAATAGAGGAGAGGGATGAATAACTGGCTATGAAGGAGCCTATAGACTCAATGACCGTGTATCAAAATAAAGCTCGAACCTAGCTCTGATACCAATTAACACATGACGAATCTACAAGCGGTGATCGTGTGATTCCCTAGCCCTATATGCAAGCAAGCAATCATAAACAAATGCAAATGTCCACGACATACCTAGAACGAAAATGCAGATGTGAGCAAATAAGAAACACACAACCAATGAATTGAAATCTCACAACTTGAACCTTAAAGCAAAAGCAACATCTCAATCATGCAATGATTTCTGACATGCAATTAATTAAACAATATTAATTTTAAAATTTTGCGCATGTGTCGCAATTGATCACAAATATTGCACTAGTAAGTAGGTAATAATTGCAATTAATTGAAAGTGATGAAATTAAATGCAGGGCGAATAAATAATACTTGTCTAAATAAAGAGCTCAAACTAGACTAATGAGAGACAAATTTAACTAGTAATAAAGATTGCACCAGTACAATATGAAATTTGAAAATAAGTGTAAACTCACAAAATAATGTGGCCTAGGACGAAGGTGTGGAGATTTGTTGCTTGTATGAGCGACAGAGGCGATTTGAAATGACAATTGTGGTTGTATGGTGGTCGGTGGAAGGGGAATATGGCTATTTATGGACGCGTGAAGGGGAGTAATGGCTAAAGTAGGCTGAATATGACTGTAAAGGGTGTGGTGGCTCGGTTTGGGCTAGGGTGTACACGGAAGGTTTTTGCAACAACTGGAAGGGGCTTTGAAAGATGAACGGTGGCTGGGGGTGTGAAAATCCAGCAATAAGAGGTGGTGGCAGGGTCGAGGAAGGCAGTAGAGGAAGTGGGAGGCCTGGAGAGTGGGGTTGTGGGGCATGGGTGGCTTGGACGGATCTCTAAGAGGCTGTGGTGGAGTCGCAAGGTTTGGGATGGCGTCGATGGCTGCTAGGAGGAGATGTCCAAGGAAATGTCAGCTTGAAACTTAGAATGGAAAGGGTAGAAGTTGGAAACCTGCACTGGGGTGGGGAAGGCAAATGGGGAAGATAAGTGGAACAGCGGCTAGAGGTTGGGGAAGACCCTTGGAGTTGGCACCATAGAGAGTTGTCGGGCTTCAGCACCCGACGAGATGGAGATCGTGCGGTTCTTAATAGAAAATCCCCAAATCTCCCAAACTAAAGCTGTAAAATCTTATTTATAGAGAATGACTTAAGGTAAATATATTTAGCAACTATGATCTAATGATCGGACTATTTAACATAACTCTCAAAATATAGCTTCAAAATTACAAAAAAAATATATATAAATACAGGAAATCTAGTTGCTCGCAATCACGGTCTCCGATCGTCTATCTGACGATCTAACAAGTGTTAACCCAATAAATCATCAAATGGTGTGCGATCGATCCCCTTCAGAGTCTACAACATGTCTTCCGAAATGCTTTATGCCATGCAAAATGGGGTTTACGTTCCACTCTTTTGCATCTTCCCCTTGGCGGTTTGACATACATAACACCTTTGTGATCTACCCAGTAACCTCCCCCCTTTGTTGTGGCCAGTAACATGTGAACGTTACCAAATAGGTGTTGTTTCATCCAAGTGTGTGGCCAACTTCTTAATGTAATTCATGAATCACCTTTTTCAGGGGTAATTGCTAGAAACGAACAAGAAATTACCTTTCAAAAACTGATCTTGGATGCGGTATTTGCCCACATCTATCAGATGAAGTTTCTTCAATATCTCCTTGAAACATACATCTTCTTCTTCATATAACTCCATATAGTATAGCCCAACCACTTCCTGGACCATGATTAGTAGAGTTCTCTACTCACGAAGTTTGACGTTTTTTTGTAGTCATCGACTTTGTACACAAGCTTGTAAAAGAATTTTTGGAGAATTTTCAGCATCTCGCTAGCATATTGTTGTTGATGTGTCTCTGAATGCTTGGAAATTTAAGTAAGAAAGCGAGGCCCATCTCCTACCTCAACCCAATTGCAATGTTGACTTCCCTCATGTCATATTCTATTTTGAGTAATTTGTCAAAGTTTGGTAGGTTTAGTATTGGGGAAGTTTGTTACAGGCGATGAGCATCGACGTCGACACATGAGTTAGAGAGGCCGCGATGAGTGCTTGGTCAATCAATTCCAGGTGGACCACACTTGCGAGCAATGATGGTTGGGCAGCATCAGTTATCTGTTATCTCAACATTTATATTCCTGCATATTTTGATTTTCATTTTATTAATGTAATGCTCCCAGGTAGGTTTAAATACTTTAGCCATCTTGTATTAGGGATTATCTCAAATGAATGAAAAGTTGGAGCCTAGGTCTGGGAAAGAATATCTCTTGGTTTTGTATTCTTCTCATTTGTTGGTATGAAATCGTAGAAACCCCCGCTAGACAACACAGAACATTTTAACTTCACTTCATTGGAACTTGACCTTCATCAAGCGAACGGTGACTAGCACCACAAGTGTGTTGAATTCTTGGAAAACCCAAGAATGAA
This sequence comes from Platanthera zijinensis, assembly GCA_039513925.1. Classification (NCBI taxonomy): domain Eukaryota; kingdom Viridiplantae; phylum Streptophyta; class Magnoliopsida; order Asparagales; family Orchidaceae; genus Platanthera; species Platanthera zijinensis. The sequence goes on from CM077094.1 coordinate 166,192,104, forward strand.
GGTTGTTGGTCTACGGAAACTCCTCACTCTCATATCTGCATCGACACTCTTTAATTGCTTGCATTTTGTTCTCATCCATTTGGATGTATTTGGTGTTACGCGGTTTATCTAGCATGCCATCCAACAATGTTATTGGAAACTTGTAGCTGCTTGTGATCTTAGTGATCATGCAATTACACATTCATCGGATCTCATCCTTCAATTCAGTAATGTACTAATGTCGGTATGGCAAAAGGCTCATGCTCTTCGGAATGTGCTATTTATGTAGTAACTTTCTAAATTTCTTCCTTGGTATTTAGTTTTCATTCAAGCTCATCCAGTAATGCAACAAGTTAGGTAAACTCATTCTTAAACCATGTATATAGAATGTTGAATATCCCACTCGGAAGAAACCCTCACAGTAGCTATGAGGTCGCCAAATTCTTCAAGCATCTCGTAAAGAGAGAGAGCAAGAGTTAGAGATATAATGATAGTGACATAGTGGGAAAGAGAAAATGATGAGATAGAGTGAGATAGAGATAGTGTTAGCCTTTATGGTAGCTTTTTGTGTTTGGTTATAGGCAATGATGTATTTTTCGTGTTTGCATATTGATGACGACGAAGGGTCTTCAAATTTATATCAAAATTTATTCATGCCAAAATGTCTACATGACTCGGAATAACTCATCGAACAATAATTTATTTCTTAAAGTATAGGAACATGCCCTAATACAACAATGATGTTTGTAATGTATTAGGATTTAGGACCAAGATCTTATAACTTCGATCTGACTAGACCGGACTGTTACAAGCCTATTTTAGGGCTTCGTCAGAGGTGGAGGCAGAGATACAAGGGGGAGCCGAGCTCTACCCGCGGAGATTGCGAGGGGAAGAGGAAGAAGGGAAGTCGTGCTCAACCCTAACCTTAGAAATGGGGGATGAAGAGGAGACTAGAGAGAGGGAAAACATATAGAGAGCTAAAGAAAATAAGATGCATTCGTTCATACTTTCTACATGACACTACGGGTCTATTTATATACTTATAAAGTGGCATGAGTGTAAATACTCAAAAATAAAGAGAAAAACACAAAATGATAAAACACAACGGATTCGTACATCGGCTCGATTAATAAAATACACGCCTAACATGAATACATGACGACACTAATTAACGACATAGATAATTGGTCGTGTGGGACCATAACATCCCACCCGCCCTTCAAATTGAGTTTGTCCCCAAGCTCGAGCGAGGCTTGCACACCTTCTGGCTCCTTAATTTCCCTCCAGAATAGTTGCATGTAGTGCGTCGGTGTGGTAGCGGCCGCATCGTGTGACGAGAGGCTGCAGGGATCTGGCATGACAGAGACACTTGCAAAAGGAAGACCATCGGCTCGAAGCGCTGGAGTCGGGGAGAGTGTGCCCGGTGAGCATTGACAAATATGGGCGGCGGAGAACCTTACTGAAGGTGATCTTCAGTGATGAGAGGCTATGGCCCCGAGTGGGAGCGGTCGTTGGAAAAAATAGATCGAGAGGGACCGCTGGAACAAGTGATTGACGCGAAGGCTGGAGGATGGAGACTGCAGGGACTAATGGCGGCAACACAAGTTGTGGCGGCATCACCGTGGGTCGTTGAGGCAACGATGTCGGTTGTGCGAACTGCGGGAATGGAACTACTTAAGGCGATGAGTGATCATAACTACGGCCATCAGAGAAGCTACTTCGAGCGCAGGTGGGAATCGATGGCTGTTGTAGTGGGATCAATGGTGGCGCCAGTGGAATCGTACCCCCCAAGCGCGGTCGATGCTGGCTGTGAGGTGCACAAGCGCGGCGTCATGTGACGCAGACATCTTTAAATCGGGGCTCGTCATCATGCCACAGTAATTAATTGATTAATCAAATAAAAAAATTTATTGATGAGTTTGGATGAGACAGCTAAAACGAGTGCATGATGGGCTTTATGGAGCTATCAGTTGTGCGGGGCTCAAAACAAGCAGGGACACAGGGATCGAAGTGACAGAAATACATTGGGCTCGAGAGGATGGTTGTGTGCTCGGCCCGACGAAGAGACGAGCATAGGATGCTCGATACGACTTCTCAAGTGGCTTCAGAGACCAGAAGACAGTGGTGGATCAATGGAGGAGATGAGGGTGAGCGCCGATTGCATGGGTGCTGAACTGGCTTGTTGGTTGTTGAAGGATGCTCAACGGCAGGTTGAATGCAGTGTCGCACGTCTACGATGGGAGTAGATGGGACAGTGAAGGCGTCGGTTGTTGCGGGGAATAATGTCGATGATGGGACGAGCAGCGTCGATGGCGAGCAAAGGAGATGATATCGTTGACTGGGAGGATGTGATTGGGTGTCATCTTGCAGGAGATCAATATGACAAAGAAATCAGCTTGATGTTGGCGGTTCGACGAAGTCACAGGTTGGAGCATCGTCTAGAAGGATGTGGATGACGTCGGCTGCTGGCAATGTACGGTGTATCGTGGATTGTTGCAGCATTGAAGAGGAGCGACGGCCCGTCGGGGCTGTTGTTTGAGGGGGTGAGGTCGACCGAAGGATCTGATACCAAGATATTACGATCCCATTTTGGGGCTTCGTCGGAGGTGGTGGTGGAGGCAAAGTACAAGGGGAGCCGAGTTTTACCCACAGCGAATGCGAGGGGGAAGAGGAAGAAGGGTATCCTTGATCTACCCTAACCCTAGAAATGGGGGATAAAAAGGAAACTAGAGAGGGTGAAAATTTAGAGAGAGAAAGAAAATAAGATTCATTCATTCGTACTTCCTACATGACCCAAAGGGTCTATTTATAGACTTACAAAGTGGCTTGAGTGTTAATACCCAAAAAAAGAGAATAATAAGAAACGATAAACCACAATGGACTCATACATAGGCTCAATTAATAAAAGACACCTAACATGAATACATGACAACACTAATTAACAACGTAGATAACTTGTTGTGTGGGACCATAACACGGACATCTCATTAATTTCCTCTTATGGTTGTCGGTTTTATATTATTAAAGCCGCTCCTCTGGCACGAGGTGCACCAACGCCATGACTCTGCTAAGCAGAGACGGGCATGGCGGCCCAGGAGCTGGCAATGTCGTTGATATATATTGACGATAACTACGAATGGATGATGGGTAGAAATGTAGAATGGAAGAAGAAAATGAGGTTGAGCAGGAGTAAGGAATTTGTTTTCGATGACGGGTATTTGACCTGAGGTGTTGTTGCTAGGGTCATTGGAGTTGAAGAGAATATCTATCGCACACGCTTGTCTAAAGGAAAGAATGTGATCTCCGTAAAGATAGTCGAAAAAGGCAGCACTTCCAAAAACAAATGTTCCTAATTTTGTAGTCTTTAGAGATGATGATGATGAAGAGGATAAGGAAGTTGAATACAATAATGAAGAAGATTATGATGACTGTGGAGATAATGATGAAGACTTGTTTTTTTTGTTGATGATTAATTAATTTTGTACTAACGAGTATTAAATTATATGTATTTTTTATTTTATTTTTTTACCATTAACAATGTTTTATTTTTCTTTTGTGTCACATTGCTCATTGTTGGCATTAGTGTTAGTGAAACACCCCAACCAAGTTTAACAAGAAATCAGCAGTCCAGACGAGCCCGTGAAAAAAAGTAAACTTAGTAGCGGTATATAAACTGGTATAATGCAGGTAAAAATGAAAATACTCAAAGGAAACTTACAGCGGTAGTAGAGTAAGAAAAACTAACTGTGGTAAATGTGTACCTTGCAATGTTGAATTCACAAAGCCAACTAGAACTGAATATAACACTGTGAGACTGAAATACCGACAATCTGTAATAAATTGGTATGTTAACAAAATATCGAGTACAACAATACATAATGTCTGCAAGTAAATAAGGTACAACACAAGAGGTACAACTGTAAAGACTTACAACTGAGATGACTGCACCGCCTATCCTAAGCGGATTTTTTGACCTAAGCCCCCTGTAAAAATAAGTTTCAAATAGGTCAGGCCCACAGGAGAGTAAGAAAAATTATTCCATCCAGTAACACTTAAAGAAAAATATAAATGAATTTTACTTGAATTTGACAAAATATGCATAATTTGTCTAACATTAAAGTTGACACTTGAGTTCATGATTTGGCATATAATCGACCTACTGAATGTGTTTTGACACACTTTTCTCAATTGTATAAGTCATTGCTTTCTGAAGTTTTGGAAGCGTGACTATTGTAAGTTTCAACAAGTTTTATTATTATCTTATTAAATCTTGTCACTAATGGCGAATGTACACAAACTAGTAACTGCAGTCTGAGTGACAAACTTGATGGTGTCTTGAACTGGATGTCCCTCAAGTGGAACACAGACTCCTATCTGAGGAGTTCCATATTTGTAACAAGGGTCATCGACCCTAAGCTTGTAATTCAAGTGGTAGCCTACTGGCCCTTAGAACACGGTGGTGTGCCTCCACCAGACACATGAGGGTGAACCTTTCTCGCCAATTTTCTAAACTAATCTAGATTAATGTTCAGTGAGTCAAACACGGGATAGTGTTCTAGTTAAATATATTGGGCTTAGGATTTTCATGATACTGAATCTGTTAAGTTAGCCTAAGCGTATACCTACCCCTTTGACTTGGTTCTGACTATAGGAACTTGTAACTTCCAAGTGCGTCTAACAACATTCTTAATAACATGAATTAAAAATAATCTTAACTGTTTGACTACAAGGAATCGAATTTCTTACCGCAGTGTTGCGGCGCTCGTACACAAGACGCGACGGCATAACTGTCTAGGATACATGAACTCCTAAAATTTCTTTTCTGATCTAGCATTGAGCAGTACAATCACTCGTAGTTTGAAATTTATCACACACCATAATCAGTTAGTTTGGCATCCTACTATAAAAATTATTCTTAAAATGATAAGGACATAATTAAAGAAATATCTAGAGGGGGGTTGTTACCTTGCTCCAAAACAACAGAACACTACACCACAAACCAAACAATTTCTGAAAGGAAGGAGTTGAGAGTTTCAATCTCCAAACGACAGCGGTTTGCAGATTAGGGCTGGAGGAGTATCACCCTTTCGGAGATCTGGGAAAAGTACAGTGAGTCGGCACTTTATGATGGCCTGGAAGAAGCCTACAAACCCACTGCTGGGAGAGAAAAAAAGAAAACTGGAGGTAAGGGGGTCGGTTCACTCTTAACTGCAAGGAACAAAAGGTTTCTGCCAGGGAGAAGAACACCAGCGGTTCAAAACTACCCCAGGAGTAGTCGACCAATCTTCTAGAGTGTAGAGGAGGCGTCGACGAGCCTTCCTGGTGGGATCGCTGCCGTCGAAAATGCACTATGCGAAAGCAGCGCTGACTGTTATCGGGGAGGAGAAACTGGGCTTACCTAACTTCTCTCCTCTATCGAACCATGTGGGGGGAGGGGTGGTGGGAGGAAAAGAACGGATGCTACCCGAGCAATTACGGGAATTTGAAGAATGGCATAAGGCTAGGGCGGCAGTCAGAGGAATCAAGTGGCTAAGAGACGGGATTAAATGGTGTTGGCTTGAGCTTGACCGGAGAGAGGGGTTGGTTTAGTGCAAAAATTTAATTCTATTATTATTATTATTATTTTGTGTTATTATTACCACTAAGAAGCATTAGTTAAAATGAAAAGATAACTCCAAACTCCGCCGGCTCGCTTAATTTTGCTCGCGATCGGACCTTGAGATTAAAAATTAAACTAGTCGTCAAAATTTATTGCTTTACAGTTAGTGTGAACTATATAGTTGTTTTATGTTATGTATTTTTTTTAATTTAATAAACTAGATACTGTCTCTTTTGTTTTGTTTTTTGCATCCTGCATTTGTCAGGCACGCACCTGAGCCTTGTGCATAGACTTCAAAACTCTTCTGCGTCTCAGTGCACTTTGCGTGCACCATTAATAACATAGTGTCAATTTATTCCATCTTTTTACATGAACTAGAGTTTTTTTTCTTACAACATACTTTTGAATAGCTTTAGACCTTTAGTCTTGAGTAGAGTGAAATCACGCTTTATTGATTCTTTTCAAACTGATTATTTGGTGAATCCTTGACGTGTTTTCTTTATCTGAATGTTTTCAACCCAATCTGACTTGAAATCTTATTTTGCTTCCTTTTGGATATTTTTGTTTGAGTTGACATGCATCTTGGTTGAAATCTGTGATTCTTGTGAAATGTTGAGTCACGACTGTTTAAGTCGATGGTACATTCATTCTTTGTTTGGGCGTTTATTCTGAATTTTTAAATATTTTGCAGGTTGAAAGTTGAATATGCAGCTCTTCAAGAAAGTATTTTGAATATGGAGCATCTTACTTCTTCAATTCACCGGCTGCATGTCTCGCTTTTAAAGGTCAGTTCTGTACAGCATTCTGAAATTATATACTTATGTAAACGAGCGAAAGCAACACTATGCTTCTTACGGATATCCCTGGTGCTCTCTCATAGAGTTGAGCCTGGATGTTGGCTCGGGATCATCTCATCCTGACATCCTTTGACTTTTTGCATCATGAGTGAACCTTCCAATCTTCCTTTTTTGTTTGCATCATTTTATTATTCAGTAATGAATTAAATGAGTACTTTAGATTGTGGATTACTCAAAGGCTCGAGCTAGCCATGTATTTTTTAGAGTTGCATACCTATTACCCTCATTTATTTTTGTCAAACACATAACCCTATATATATTTCTTATAATATACTCATGAACCCCATGCATGTATGTGGGTTGTTTATATTTTGAAATAAATGTTGATTCTATTATATTTTGAATAATTTGTGAAGTTTATTGAAATCCACCATTTTGTCCACCTTTCATCTTTTGTTATTTAAAAAAAATCATGGCTGAATAATTGGTAGATGTGGTGACCAATCTACGTGGTTTACAGGTTTAGGAACAATTAATTGGTTAGGGTGGCGAAATGGTAAGGGGTCCTTTTTTTCTTTTACTACCTTGTATTTTTATTATTTGAAAGAAGGTGTACTTCTCAATCTTAATGATTTTATTTTTCAGTTGGCTTTTGAGTTGGAGTATTACTTCAGAATTCCTTTCACTTGGAGAATTGGGTTTCTAAGTTGAAAAGTGTAGACTTTAGTTTTTTTATTATTTTATGTTTGTATGTTTGTCCTCCTATAGGTTGGTGGTGTTAGATGTACAAATTAAATATAATAAATTTAAGACAAGAACAAAAATATTGCAAAAAATTCAGTGGTGGAACTTGAAAGTGAAAAAGCAGGTTGTTTTCAAAAAGGCGGTTATGGAACGACTAGTTGATGACCCTTATGTTGATTCTAATGTCTCATGGGAAGTTATGTCTTCACATTTAAGGATAAATGGAAAAAACATACTTGGAGTATCAAAAGGTCGTGCGCCCCCAAATAAAGAATCTTGGTGGTAGAAAAAGGAACTGCAGGACAAAGTGAGGGCAAAGAAGGTCAGCTATAAATCACTCTACGCTTGTAGGAATGATGAAAACTTAGCCAGGTATAAAGTCGTCAAAAAAGAAACTAAACAGATAACAAGTAAAGTAAGAAGTCAAGCTTATGAAAAATGTATAAGCGACTAGATGTCAAAGATGGAGAGCGTGACATATATAAAACTGCTCAAGCTAGAGAAAGAAAGACAAGAGATTTAAGTCAAGTAAAATGCATAAAAGATGAGACATACAGTTTTGACGAATGATGTGGATATTAAAGAGCGATGAAAAAGATACTTTTATCAACTCTATAATGAAACAAAGAAAAATGAATTGAACTTAGAAGAGTTAAGTAAATTAGATGAGTATAAAAACATAATGTTTTATCGTAAAATTCAAGTATCGGAGGTAAAAGATACTCTAAATAAGATGAAAAATGGAAAGGCGGTTGTGTCTGATGATATATCCATTGAAGTATGAAAATGTCTAAGAAATAAAGGGATTTTGTAGCTTACATATTTTTTCAATAAAATACTGAAGTCAAAGAGAATGTCAGACCAATGGAGAGAAAATATCTTGGTATCTTTGTATAAGAATAAAGGAGATATATAAAATTGTGTTAATTGCAGAGGAATTAAATTGATGAGTCATGTCATGAAACTATGGGAACGAGTAATATAAAGAAGATTAAGACGAGAGACTAACATCTCGGAGAATCAATTTGGATTCATGTCAGGGAGGTCGACCCTGGAAGCTATACATCTCTTGAGGAGACTCATTGACAACTATCGAGAAAGAAAACAAGATTTGCACATGCTGTTTATTGATCTTGAGAAGGCTTATGATAGAGTTCCAAGAGAGATCTTATGGAGAGTCTTAGAAAAAAAGGTGTAAATGTCTCATATATTGACATAATCAAATATGTGTATACAAATTCAGTGACAAGGGTGAGGACATCTGGAAGATTAACACAGGAATTCCATATTACTATTGGATTATATCAAGTTCAGCTTTAAGCCTTTATCTCTTTACCCTTATCTTAGATGAGCTCACCAGACATATCCAACAAGCAATACCTTGGTGTTTATTGTTTGCGAATGATATCGTTTTGGTTGATGAGATGCCCGAGGGTGGTGCAAAACTTGAATCCTGGCGAGATACTTTAGAAAAGAAGGGTTTTAGGTTGAGCAGGGCAAAGACGGAGTATATGGAGATTAAATTTAGCAGTACAAGAAGGACAAATGACTTTGTTATTAAGTTGGGCGATCAAGATATTTCCCGTAGTGAGTGTTTTAAATATCTTGGATCGATAGTTCAAAAAGATGGAGGTATTGATAAAGATGTGACACGTAGAATCCAAGAGGGTTGGTTGAAGTTGAGAGGCGCGTCAGGGATCTTATGTGATCGTAAAGTACCACTAAAACTTAAGGGCAAGTTTTACCTTACTGCAACTAGACCCGCGATGCTTTATGGTTCTGAGTGTTGTGAATTGTGTACATGAGCAAAAAATGGGAGTTGCGGAGATGAGAATGCTTAGCTGGATGTGTGGACACACGAGATGGGATAAAATTAGAAATGAAAGTGTCAGGGATAAGACGGGAGTAGCATCAATTTCAGAGAAGATGCGAGAAGCTCGTCTAAGATGGTTTGGACACGTACAAAGGAGACCATTAGAGGCACCTATTGGGCGTTGTGAGAGTCTAGTCACTAGGCATGTTAGACGAGGGAGGGGTAGACCAATAAAGACTTGGAAAGAAACTATAAAGAAAGACATGATGTACTTAGGCATTAGTGAGATTATGACAAAATATATGGCACAATGGCGACAAAGGATCCATATAGCCGACACCACTATAGTGGGATAAAGGCTTGAGTGTTGTTTTTGTATGTTTGTCCTCCTATATATTATGGAGGGGCTCTTATTTTCCAATTAATGAATTGAAAATCTCTCCTTCCAACATGGCATCGGAGGGAACGAAACCCTAAGCCTTTTCATCGCACGATGTTCCGCTCGTCTTCTTTCGTTCTGCCGCCTCGATCGGTCGCTCGCGTGCCTGCAGTGTCAAAACCCTAGTCCCACGGCGCTCCTTCCCGCAACCTCTTCCAGCGCCTAAACCTGCGTCGCCCACCTTCGCAACCCCCGCTTCTCCCGCCTCTGCTCACCCCCGCCTCCGCTCCGCCTCGCATCTTGCTTTTTTCCTGGACGTCAGATCCTGTGGGGGATGTGCTTGTGAGGCGATTTCTTGGATTTTTGGCATCCATTTCTTTTGTGTGAGGGGATGACTGCCACCGTTTCCTTCTCTCCCTTCCTCGGCTGCCTTGTCGGGATCAACTGAGCACTTTTTTCTATGATAAGTTTTTACGGCTTTGCCCCTTTCTTCCCATTTGGTCTTCTTCCTGTGGTTTCTATTCTCATGTGGCTATGGATGGGAGCGTTGAATCTCCAACTTTGTCCTCCGGCGTGCACATTGAATCCTCTCTGATACCCCCATACTACCTCTATCGAATGGTCTCGATGGGATTACGAAAACTTCATGGTCATGTTGTGCCTTCTCAATTATATACAAGAGAGCATTGCTAGGAATTACCTATTCCTTGATACAGCGGCAGATATTTGTAAAAGAGCTGAAGTTACCTATTCCTGTCGGGGAAATGCTGCTCAGATCTTTCAACTTCACTGGCGGATTTTCCTCTTGCGGCAAGGCGATCGTTCTCCTTCTTCCTATTACTTGGAATTTACTCAGCTCTACCAGGAGTATGACCACTTTGATGCTCTCAACCTTGTCTCCCCTGAAGATGAAATTCTTGTTCGGGGTCGTGAAAAATGCAATCGGATCTTTGAATTCCTGCATGGTTTGCATCAGGGTTTTGATCAAATTAGTGTTCAAATCCTTGGTTGTACTCCTCTTCCCTCCTTGTCGGAGGTTTTCAGTCTTGTTCAACAAGAATTCGATCGGTGCCACTTTACATACTGACACCACCTCTGACGGCACTGCTCTTGTTGCCCATGTTCGCCCCAGTGGGCGTCTTACACGTGACTTACTACCTAAGTCTGGGGAGAAGGATCATCTTCTCTGTGATTATTGTGGGAAGACTCGTCATACAAGAGACACTTGTTTCAAGCTCCACGACTTTCCTCCGCCTAAAGGGGGTCCTGCTACTCATTGTGATCGTGGTTATGGTCGCTTTCCAGGCCGTCATTCTCTGTCCCGCTCTGCTTATCTCTCGGATGCTTCTGGTGATGTGTCTTCTCAGGCTGCACCTCCTGCTCTCTTCTCCGATGAGATTCTTGCCTTTCACCGTCTGATGCACGACCATCCCTTTGAGGGTTCTGCTTCCTCCTCGTATGCCCACTAGGGGCCCCCGGGTGCTCATTCGGCTTCCAGCTACACCCCCACCCAGTGGATTATTGACAGTGGGGCGACCGATCATATTATGATTAGCACTGCTTCAGGTTTTGTATCCTACTTTCCTGTATCGGGTCGTGACAAAGTGAGTGTTGTTGATGGCTCTTTTTCCCTACTGGAAATGGAACCATCTCATATTTTTCCCTCACTCTTTCGTATGTGCTTCATGTCCCTAAATTTACTTGAAATCTCCTCTCTATCAGTCAATTAACTAACTTTATGCATTGCTCAGTGACTTTTTCACTTCTTCGTGTGCCTTTCAGGATTTGATGATGGGGAAAGTGATTGGCTCTGGCAAACTGTGTGATGGACTGTATCTCTTTGACCCCTCCAGCTCGGATCCTGCTCCTTTGTGGGCTTTTCATGTGGCTTCGTCTACTACTTTGGAATCATGGCATTGTCGCCTTGAATATCTCTCTATCTCTGTTATGAAATTCTTGTATTCGGTTATGCAGTCTTCTGTTTTTAATGCTTTTGTTGTGATGTATCATGTAGGTAACCTGGGTAAGCACAAGCGGGCCTCTCTTCCTCGAATGCCCCCTCCTTGTACTGCACCTTTTGAAATTATCCATTCTGATGTTTGGGGTTCTAGCCTGGTTGCTTCTATTTCTATGTATAAATGGTTTGTCACTTTTATTGACTGTTTTTCTCAGTGCACATGACTTTATCTCATGAAAAATAAATCTGATGTGTTTTCGTTATTTCAGCATTTCCATACGATGGTTACCACCCAATTCAATGCCACTGTGAAAATATTACAAAGTGACAATGGTCGTGAATACACTGATTCTCACTTTGAATGCTACCTGTGTGACTTGGGTCGCATCTACCAAACTTTGTGTGCGTACACTCCTGCTCAGAATGGGGTCGCCGAGCTTAAGAATCGGCACCACCTAGAGGTTGCTCGTTGTTTATTACTCCAGATGCACCTACCCAAATACTACTAGGGTGATGTGGTCCTCACGGCTACACATCTTATTAATCGGTTGTCAACTCGACTCCTAAACCACAAGACACAGTTAGAAACTCTCAATATCCCATCTAGTGAGGTCACCTTCGTATTTTTGGATGTGTGTGCTTTGTCCATGTGCACCATACCTCCAAGCTTGATCATCGGGCATTTCGGTGTGTTTTCATTAGATACTCAAAGGGTATAAGTGTTTTCATCCTGGGGCACGAAAGATTTTTGTCACCATGGATGTCACTTTCCATGAATTCGAGCCCTGTTATGGGAATTCCCTTCAGGGGGAGACTGGCATCATGGAAGTGAGCTCCCCCACTATTCCTCTACTTATATCTCGTCCATATCAGCCTCCCGTCTCTTTTCCTACTATCAGCCCTGTGGATTCGCAGCCACCTGTGGATCTGCCGTCGCCTTTGCCTCCTCATCCTACTCCTCCTTTGCAGGTTTATACTCGTCGGCGAAGGGGCACAAACGATCAGCTCTTGGACACTATATCTGAAGCCACATCTGATCTGTCTACCGATTCTCAAGGTAATCGTGCTTCCATCCTACATCCCATCTTATTATATGTTTTATGACTCATTGTCCTCCCGGCATAGAGACTTTATCACTTCTCTGTCCTCCATCTCCATTCCCTCCTCGTGGCAGGAAGCTCTAGACCTTCAAAAGTGGAAAGATGTTATGCAGGAAGAGATGATTGCCCTTGAGAAAAACTACACATGGTGTTGGAGCATGTGTTCCACATTCCCTAATTTGAGAATAACAAATCTCGAATGTATTTGATTATAGTTTGTTCATGGTGTGCAAATATCATAGTAAAATTCTCCTATGGATCAATTTCGGAGACAATTTCGTCTAAATCTAGTAATTTATATGAAAAGTCGCTACCACCTGCGTTATCTCGATACCGCAGACGGTATCACCTCGTGCTGCCACGTGTGCCACGCCATGTTGATCGAGACGAGAGGATAGTGGACGTGCATAATAGTGGGGCTACCGCCTGCGGTATCGTGATACCGCCTGGCAGTATCTCGAAATTGTGCGCGCCTTGGCTGAACCGTGCGGGATCATGGCTGACATCATCAATGCTACCGCGGGCGGCAGCTCACTATCGCAGGCGGTACTGAAATGTTGTACTTAGCCAAAATTGTCTCTGAAACTGATCCACAATCATGAGTTTTGATATTCCCGATGAGGCTTTCAATTTGAATTTTTAATCTCGAATGTATTTGATTATGGTTTGTTCATGGTGTGCAGATATCACAGGTAAATTCTCCTGTGGATCAGTTTCGGAGACAACTTTGCCTAAGTACAAAATTTATGTACCGCCTGCGATAGTGAGCTACCGCCCGCGGTAGCATTGATGACGTCGGCCATGATCCTGCACGGTTCAGACAAGGCGCACACAATTTTGAGATACCACCGGGCGATATCACGATACCGCAGACGGTAGCCCCACGATCATGCACGTCCACCATACTCCCTGCGCGATCAACATGGTGTGGCACACGTGGCAGCATGAGGTGATACCGTCCGCGGTATCGAGATAACGCAGGCGGTAGCGACTTTTCATATAAATTACTAGATTTAGACGAATTTTGTGTTCACACCTCCAGGAGCTTTCATTCTCGAGCGTTCTCATTCAGAGCTCTCCGAAACCAGAAAAACTCTCAAGTTCCCAAGAAAGTTCAGGGCGAAGAAGAGACCGTTCGTGCACATCAACTCCGGCGATCTTCGCAAAGCTTCACTGTTTTCTTCAACGTTCAATACCACTGGAAGTTTTAATCTTAGTTTTCATATTTTGTAACGAGTCTATAAATTTTCAATAAACTTTTTCTTTGCAGACAAGATATAAAGAGCATGAAAAAAATACCAAAGTTTATGAGACTTGAAAGTAGAATTTAAACATTGTAAGTAATCTTTCAAAATGAAATCAAAATAATGCAATTGCATTTCCATCAAGAAATTTGGAATTTAAAATATGTAGAAAGAACGAGGTAGCGCAATACTGCCTGCGGTATCAGTGAAGCATAAAAACCGAGATTTGGAATTTGATCTCGTTTTCTCCATTTTTCTCTCAAACCCTACCGCGAGAGCATCTCCAGATCTGGCGATATCAAGTTCTTTTAGGTTTTTTTTTTCTTTAGATCTCTTAAATTTTTGAAAGGGTTTTTCGAGTTTAGGAGGAGATTGAAAATCCATTTAAGTTTTTTCTTTAAATCCATCGAAAAATTTAAAAATTGGAAGAGATCCATGTAAATCTTGGAAATATGTTTGGAAAGATAAAATTTTGTTTCGAAATGTTGCTTGGATCTCTTGACTTCAAGTTATTTTTGGGACGAGCATGTTAGATTTCGGTTGAACGCGTGAAGATTTATTTCTGTAGTAGATTTTTGAATTGAAACTATTCTAAGATGGAAGAAACGATATCGCCTGCGGTATCCAGATACCGCCCGGTGGTAGTGCTATGTGAATTTTTTTCAATTTTATTTTCATTTAAGGAAATGACATCAGGAGGAAAGGCTAGAAAAGGTTCAACCAGTAATCATCATGCGTCTATCAATCATATTCGGGGATATGAGAAAGTGATGATTAGAGTTCGGTGTTTTGTGGAATTCAATGCGACAGAACATGCTAATATATATGACATGCTTGTTAGAGCAGGTATAGTGTATGTCATAATTCCTGACAGTTTTTCATCTGTACTTGTAAAAGAATTTTATAATCATCTTGAAGACCCCAAGAATACGGATTTAAATGGAGGTGTGATTTTGTATATTCAAATGGAAATAGTTGCGATAACTCATGAAGATCTTAGAAATGAATTTGGATTGGAAGAAAAAATCACTGTTTGGATATAGTAAAGAATTACATAAAGGATCTAGAGTTGTCAGTACTGAATCTTTCTTTACATGGAGTGGGTAGTAAGAAGCTCATCACTAATACTGCATCTCTAACACCAGATGCTTATATGATATAAGACATCTTGAGGCATACCATTATGCTCATGACAGGTGACACAAAAACTATCACAGCACAGTTGAGTGTAGTCACTCATGACATTTTAGAGAGTGGTGATTTTGACGTTGCAAACTTGTTATTGTCAATTATCCGTCATACTCATAGAATGAAAGATTCTTTAAGAAAGAGATTAAATATTCTCCCTTTGGGAAGTATTATCCAAAGGATCTTGCTAAAGAAGTATTCGATAGTTAGAGATTTTTACTTGGATGATTGCTTTCCTCCCATTTTTCACACGGATATGATACGGCCTCCACCATCTCAGAGTGAATCATCATCGTCTACTAGGCCACCACTTTGGAGAGGTGGTTCTCTTCGGGAAGAAATCAGAGAGTTATGAGAAATCGTTGAAGAACATAAAGAAGACACGGCTGAGAAATTGAGTGGAATGCAGAAAATGTTAAAGTGGTTGGTTGGGGTGTCGCAGAAGAAACCTGCTCCTGCAGAAGAGCACGAATGGGAGAATCACGTGATAGATCCACCGCCCCACTCGATACAACGAACTCGAAGGCAAAGAGACATTCAAATAAACTGTAAGTATAATTACAATACATAGAGTGACTTGCCGAGTCCAAACATATCCCTGGAGTAACGGATACGTACCGGTGCCAGGAGTGTACCCTTCATAAGATAGGCAAGTTGTCTTACAATGGCCGCAACCGATCCCTGTTAATTTACAAAAATCACAAATAATTATTAAATAATTTCCAAAAGATATTCTAGATTATGCTATATATTACTTTGTTAATAAGTAATAAATTGTAAGGTATTCTTTCAAATATGTAGTTATACACATTAATAAAGCTTTACATAGAAAATTCTAAAAATATGAAAAATTCAAAGTCCTCCAGATCATCATCAATGAGCATTTCACATGGCCGCCAGCTCTGCAAATTTCATATCATTATGTCCTGTTTTTTTTTCTATATTTGCACAGCCTGATACATTCCCACATTTTAATGCTCTCCTGCCAGTTCTACATTATCTGATTAAGTCTTTAGGGTTATCCCTAAGTCGTAAGCTCTTAACCCTAAACCCGACTGCGCTCAGTAGCCGCTGTCTGAAATGGCGTTCTAGGCTGATGGATTCAACTTACAAAACCATATGTGTTCTTCTAAACGGTGCAGGTGGCAGATGATGCGGCCTTCAATCCATCGGAGACTACGAAGTCATTGGGTGCCATTATCACCAAAGCGAACCAGGCGAGGACCGCGCTAGGCAGCTCGCTCCCGGTTAGCTGGTTCTCAGACCCTACAGTCAATGTTGTTACATATGAAAGCCTCTACGAGCCAGACGGTTTATCATCAGAGCGAAGAAGTGATCGGACTGTCAAGGCAGCAGGATTTGAAATGGTGGAGCTCCTGATTTTAGCTGCTGAGTTCTTCAAGGAGAAAACTGTAATGAATGCAGATACTTGCTCCTAGTTGGTATTCATCACCCATCTGTAGTGTGTCTTCCTACTGTCATAAAATCTCTCTTATCTTGTAATGAGCTGTAAATAATGTCCACAATTAGTTCATAGTTTTTATATATTATTTATAAAATTGAAGTGGCCATGTGCATTAATAAATAGCAATAAATGTAAGCAGTGGTTGGAAGCTGAGCAGAGGGGTTTAGGGTTCATCTCACTGAACCGTGGGTTTGAACACCTGAACTCGCCTATGAAACTATATTTTATGATTGTGGTGTTTTTATTCAGGCTCTGTTTGGCGCAGTGTTTTTAGAGCAGCGTGTTACTGGTTTTAAAAATGTCGTGCCAAACAGCGAAATCAAGTTGTGCAGTGGGAGAAGTCACCGCTGCCAAATCGCGAAAAAATAACGGTTTGGAGTCATGAAAATTTTTCACGACTCCAGAACCGTGCAGGCTGCGATTTGTTCTCGCCGTTGGGTTCCTGTTCGCGCTCATGTGTTGCTGACCCTCCCTATTGAAACTTGTTGACCTAGGAGGAAGAGGATGATGTCTCTTTGCCAATTTGCACATTTCATTCGATTCAGGTGCGTCAAATAGGGCCGAAATCTTCTTTTCCTGTCCTCGTGGAGGGCGAGGGACAACGCCGCTTGTCATGAACGAATCTCTTGTTGTCTGTTGAATTTGTTGAAGTGGAAGTGGACGGACTGATTGGGCAGACAGCACAGACCGCAGTCGGCTGGCGGCTAGTTGATGGCGGATAGCCGGGTTCTGTCTTCTGTTCTTCTTTGTTGCGGTCTGTACCAGTAAGTTCCCTATAAGGTAACCGAGCAGTTACAGTGGGCTAAACGCGGCTGTTGCGATTTGGTTGGTGAGACCGCAGAGATCGCTTGGAGCTGTCAGGTTATCTGGCTTGCGTTGAGGCAGGTGGTTAGACTGGATAGCGAAGGCTAACCACACAGTTTGTTGTATTCTGCTTGTGCGGTTAGAAGCTAGAGTTTGTTGGTTTTGTGGACTTTGTCATGGTGTTGTAACAAGTCTAGTTGTTTGCCTAGTCGTGGTCTGCTTCTGGAGTTCGCGAAGACCGCTGTTCTGCGCGGTCTGGTTGCGGAGACTGATAGCTCGTCATAAGCATGTTGTTGGCTTAGGACGCGTGGTTGGATTGCTAAGTCCACGCGCACTGAGGTGGCTGTCCGCTCGGTTATGCGGACTGGTGGATCCTACCGCTTGTGCAGTTAGGTTGTTGTCGCACACGGTCTAACTCTGGTATCTGCACCCTTGTGCGGATAGGTTGTGCTGGCTATAGGATGGTGGACGGTTATCCTATCGTTATGGGCGGTGACCGCACTTCTCATGTCGCCTATAAATAGGGGTTTCTGTCTCGTCATATAAAAAACGAGAACAGTGAGAACTCAACTCGCTTTTAGAACTTGCAGTTAGTTTTTTTAACCGGCGCGACTATGTGAAGTTGACTTGTACTGTACAGGTTATACGGCTAAGCATCGGGAGACTAGACAATTAGTTGAAATGCTCAGTGTGAAACCATTCGCGGTTTACAGTCAGTGATATACAGCAAGTTCTCGGCTGACGGCTTGAAGTCACTTCCTCCGGGTTGCGGATAGTTCGAGGAGTTCGCCCGATCGATAAACAGGTTCTGCTTTCAGTTCATCTGCATTCAATAACAGGCAGTCCGCGCAGCTTGGTTGCGGCTTAGCGACTTGGCGGGTTCAGCGGACAAGACTGGCAGTTAGCGGCTTGTGCGGCTTCAGTTTTCTGACCGCGCGATTTCTTCTTTGCCTGTAGTTTTTTGTTTCCATCTGGTACATTGTGAATCATGTCTCGCAATGTATACATCGTCGTATAAAGAAGAAGTTAATTCCAAATTGAGACTTGTGTGTTTCTATTATTGTTGATTTCTACTTGACTTGATATTGGTTGAGTGTTCATGCGACCTTTCTCTGCTTCCTTATAAATTTTCACAGCGTCTCCTCTGGTTGTGTTGTGCTCCGTCGGAATCTCTCCTTTGGCGGCGGGAAGCAATGTTGTCATGTCCTTTTCTTCTTTGAGAGCTTTGCTTTGTTGAGAAGCTCTCAGGGCAGGGGTGATCAAGCTCGTTCGTCGTTGCTTGCATCTTGACGTTGCTTACTTGAGGCCCTATTCTTAGGTTAAATGATTATTGCGTATGCTTTTCAAATTAGCTTAAATGATGAAATGAAATTTCTATTTTGGGAAGAGAATGAGATGATCTAATTACAACTTATATTTCAAAAAGAATTTTTTGATTTGGGTTTTTATAATTTTTTTTTTCATACAACTATGCATCACAGGTTCAAGCATCGTTCTTCTAAATAGTTTCATAGGTTTTATCATCATTCTGTAAAATAATTGATTATTTCATCACTATTTTTTCAATCGCTGAAGCCGAGCAAAATTTGGCCTCAAACTCACCAAATTAAAAAAAAAAGGGCAGTGGCAAACCGACCCTCTGATTCTTTAGTCATTATTTAGAATAATTTTAAATAAAAAAAGTTGGCCTTATTTTCAGGAAAAGTGTCAACAGATAGATCTCGTAATTAAATGGATTTAACTCCAAAAGACGCGAAAAATAAAATATTTGGGATAACAATCACCTAAATTTTAAGATAATGTTACGTTCATGCTTAATCCCGCAGTACGCTTCCATCACTTGGGAGGAGAGTATTTTAAATCTGCTTCGGTATTGTAATCAATTTAGATCTAAAGTCAACAGCATTTTTGTTGTATTATATTTGTATTTTAAATCATTCATATATTAAAATTATAATTAATACCAAGATAGCTCAACACGTTATGTATCCTTTGTTTATTTATTCTTTGGCCAGCGACTTTTGTTCTTTATTTAGGGTTCATTGGATTAGTCCGTTTTTGGAAGGTGTGCGAGTAGGTTTGACCGCAGGATCTCGCCATCAACGGTCGAGATGCATCTCCTACAATACTCCTCAAATTCGTCTTTATCATACTCCTGCAATATGGTGCGAATATTAATCTGCACAGTTGGATCTCGCGATTCTACGGTCGTAGGTACAGGCGCACCTCCAGGAGGTGCGCATATGCCTGAATTTTTTTTGTCTTTGGATTGTGCGGAAGTGGAATTGAACTTGGGATTTGAAATCAATTTTAATTTATGCGTGTGTTGGAATGGACTTCAATTTCAATTTCATCATGTCCTAGATTAGACGATGAATCGCCGAAATTGGGAGGATTAGGACAATTTGATACATTTTATATTATGATGTTTATTATTTTCAGTTAAAACGCCTCATCATGCCATGAATTTTATCGATCAAAACGCTTAGTTTTTGACCTTGACTGCTGATCCTTTTCTTATGGTGGGTGATAATGGAAAAAGTTTGGCAACACAAAAAATAATTATTTAATAAAAAAAATTTCCTTATGGATAATATTATACTCACTTAAAATATACAAAATAAATCATAAAAAGTAGGCCTTAGCACAAAAACACCAGACTCCTATAATTAGGATTGTAAATGGGGAAATAAAAAGGTCGGGAGTTTTTGTGCTAATAAGACTTACTTTTTTGTAACTTTTTGATATGCTTTAGATGAGTATAATATTGTCCTTTCTTTATTTGCAAAGTTCCAAAATATTATTTTTGACTTTTCACGTCTACAGTTTCATTCTCACTCATCACGTTATTAGAGCTGTAAAATCTTGTTCACGAATTATTTAGGTTCTGAATTTTGGAACCTGAACATCATTGGTCCGGGTGTGGTTCCATTTTATTATTTACAAGTCTCAAGCGATTCCAAGATGCAACCCGTATTGTATTATACTTACTAGTATGAGTGAAACTGGCGCAGTTTTCCAAACCGCAATCATATTAAAAAAAGGTTGGTTTTGGACTGAACAAAATCGCATCATACCAAAACTGTGCAGTGTGGTTTGACATTGGTGCGGTTTGAAGTCGGTTTTGCATTACATTTCGATTTTTACACTATTATATAATGTATTTTCAATTTTACCCATCATTTTCTGAAATAATTAAAGTAATTGATAATGGGAAAATTTTGACGACACTAAAAAGAACTATTTAATAAAATTATCGGCGCGGTTTTTCTTTATTTGCAAAGCTCTAAAATATTATTAATTTGGAGACGCCCGGGTCCCGGACTTGAAGTTCAAACACTCTCTCACAGCTTCATTCTCATTAAAACATCTCGTTATATATAAAATCCAGATTTCTTACCAAAAAAAGGCAAAAATCATACATTTAATAACAAATCATCAATAATCAATTTATAATATTTCATCAAATAATCCTCGTATATATAATAATAATATATTAATAATTCCCGGTGAGTCCCGCAGCAGCAAGAAGCACCTCACCAATGCGATTTGAGCTGATCGCCCATGGCGAGAGCATTGGAGACGTATTTCCTCAGCTGCTTGTTGATCCTCGCCAGCGGAAATTCCGCCGTCGGGATCTCGCTGAACGCCTCCTCGCATTCCGTCACCCCGAAGCTCGCCGCCGACAGGTAGTTCATCACATCGGCCCGCCTCCGTGACGTCGCGAGGAATCTGGCGCTGTCGCGGAGTCCATCCAACACATCGCCGTAGCTCTCGGCGCAGGCCTCCGCGCCGGACTTCTGCCGCGCGCTCAACCTAGGCGACCGCGCCAGGAAGGCCGCCTTGGCCTTGGCCTGCACGGCCACCTCGGTTGCCTCCTTTACGGCGGTGACGGTCATCGTCCAGGCGTTCACATGGCGGAGCGGGGCGGAAATCTGGAGGCAGAGCGAGGGGGTGTCGGAGTTGCGGCAGAGTGCGGCGGCGGTGGCGGTGGCGTGATTGGTTGCAGCGGCGGTGGAGGCGAGGATGATTAGGGTTACGGCGGCGATTGAAAGGACGGATGAAACCATAATCGATCGATCGGCGGATCGATCGGCGAATCGATCGGCGGATGGATGGATCAAAGACAGAGATCTAGAGAAAATCTGGATCTAGAAAGCCCTTTCGTTAATAGAGGAAAAGATATATACGATCGTGAAGGGGTTTTCGGATTGAAGTTCGGCCATTCTTTTTGAACGGCGGCAGCAGCTTCCGTTCGTTTTCCCTCTCTCTCTCTCTCTCTACAGGTAGGTAGGTTCCAGATCCTCTCCATTCTCCCTCTCTTTATCCAAGGGTGTACATTTTTTTGAATATATAAAAAATATAAAGGGATAAAATTAATTAACCGTTGGATCTCCTAAATAAAGAGGATCCTAAACTCCTAATACCAAATTCTAGGGTTTTGGTTTTATTTTACAGCGGGGAATTCGACTTTTTAGGGGATGCCATTTTTATCATATTCCATGCCTTCTTCGTCCTAAACAAAAAAAATGTAAAAACATTTCCTGACTCTGCTCTAAGCGTGCTAATAAAATGTAGGCGCGCCCTGAAAATTAAGGCGTGCTTATAAAACAATGTAAAATGCATCGCCAGGTGGATGCTACTTGGACGCATATTGCATTGTGTCAATGAATGCACAATGTGAAGTGTTGTATGCGTACATTGTCGTAGTGTAGCATGCACTATGGAAGCGCGTTGGACGTTGTGAAGTGGCGTATACTGCATTGTGAAAGTTTGGTGTGGCGATGACGGTGACGGTTGTACACGTGATGATGATGATGGTTATGAATCGTTGTTCGTGAATGCCCAACCTCAGCCCATTCACCCTCAGCCGGGAACTTCCTCCACTTTTATGTTCAAAACTAGTTGTATTTCGTATGGAGGCGGCCGTAATGGTTGTCATGTCAAACGTCCATTCTTTGATTGGCTGTTTTGTTCAAACTCATTGAAGCAGAAACACCGCGGCAAATTAAGGGAGCTCGGAAATTAATCTAAGTTGAATTCTAGAAATTGAGTTTTAGGGTATTTTAATTGAAATTTGGGGAGGATGAGAGGAAATTGCCTTGAATGTCAAAGCCCATATATTGACATTTACAGTTGTTCTTAGTCTATAATATATATATAGTTTTAAGGTGGGCCTAATTTGGAGCGCAGATAGTCAAAACAGCCTCTCCCAGCGTGCTCAATATTTAATACATACGGTATTCATTCTGCCTTGCACGACATCCTGCCCGACCAACCAGCCTCTCCCAGCGTTCGCCCCTCCATGTGTTTCCATCCTCGGCACGCGCAACTGCGTCAGATCCACCGACATCATCAATCCTGATCAACTCAACGACGGCAGGTCGTCCCCCCATCTGACTCGACGAAACCATAGTTTAGACTTCAGCCGCAACTCACTACAAGATAAAGCATCTACCGCCATGTTTCTTAAGAAATTTCCCGGCTCTTTGGCCCTGCGCTGCTTCAAAACCCAATTACCCAATCGCCTTCATCTCCAACACAGTCTAAGGGTTTGTTTGTTTACGCTTTTGGACCCGGCGTTTGCGCCAAACGCGACGGCACGGCGGGTAAACAAATGCCGCCGTGCGGCGTTTGCCGCATTTGGACCCGCTGCGCTAGAGGAAACGGCGAAATCCATGGCTTTTCGATCCGCCGCCTGCCGCCTCCGTTTCCATCGGCCAGCCCGTCTCCTCCCGCCCCATCTCCTCCCGCTGAAACAAACAAACCCTAAGACCTCCGCCTAACGTTACCAATCGAGTATTCTCTTCCGACGGTGAGAATGCATCCTCTTCTTCCCGTGCTTGATCTCGGTCTATAGATGATTAGATGTGTATTGCAATGCTGAGCAGATGATGAATAACGTCCAAAAAATTTTGCTAGCGGAAATATACCACAGGATTGAGCCTGGCGCAAAATAATTTTAGGTGAGAATAACGCACCAACTAATTAATCCAGCACGGGTCCTCTAACATGGTCGCCGGTGTCAAATAGATTTTCTATTAATTCATTATAATTGATATATATATATATATCCAAAGAAATCCGTGCAGTAAATTAAATGTATTGTCTTCTGAATTTTATATGATTCCTCTTGGCAAAAATTTCTAGGAGATCTCTCTTATTAATATGGTCCTGAACGGAAATTTGGAAACGGAACTCTTTAGCTCCGTTTGGTACGGTGGTGGCGGTAAGAAGAAAACGGAGTCTTGAACAGATATTTGCGTGAGTCATCTTCCAACATTGAAATAGTCTCAATCACGGTCTCCGTTGACCAACTCCAATAATTATAAAATCACGTTTAACGCATTTAATGTCAGCATCTTCTTTTATTTAAATCCGCTGCTGAGTCCAACATCTCCAAGACGAACAATGTTCTGCGGGACTTCAGCCCTCCACCAGATGGACGCCGACAGCCCACCGGCGCCGTCAAAGGCCGCAAAGAAGCACCATCACAGCAGCAGCAGCAAGAACCCATACTCATCTCGCGGCCTGGACAAATTCTCCTCTGTTCTCACCGACCTCGAATCCAGAAAGAAGAAGATCATGGAGAGCACCAGCTCCCAAGGCGTCTCCATGGTCCGCTTCATGTATTCCGACTCCCGTGACTGGATTCCGGTCATCGTCCGGCTAAGAGATGACAACAACACCACCAGAAGCAATAATAGCAACGTTTACAAGAAGCCCATGTTGGTCAACGAGCTTCCACCGCCGGCGCCGCCTTTGTTGACCAAGGTGGAGGAGATCATCGAACCGTTGCCGGAGAAGAAGACGAAGAAGAAGGTGGTGGTGGAGGAGAGGCGGTGGTGGAGGCGAAGACCTTCGTATTATATGCCGGTGGCTATGATGCTAATACTTCTCTGCTTTGTGATTTCTGGACGCGCGTTTGCAATCTGCTGCGTGTCCGCGTTCTGGTATTCGATTCCTTCGTTGAAGGCAGATGTGAAGGGTACATATTTTATTAACCGTGTTTTTATGAAATCTTATAAAAATCTTTTAAGAAGATGAAAATAAAATAAGCAATTATTAGACATTAGTACTAATTTTAAGCTTTTTCTCCTCCCAACTGTTGTAAATTGTAATTCAGAAGGGAGGTAGAAGGTTAGAAGGGTAATTTGTTATTCTATTTTTCAATTTTATTTATTTATTTACATGGTTGTAAATTAATGGAAAATAATGACTGGTACAAATTAGAAGAACAATTTCATGTATGCAATTCTTAATTTCAGTTTACAATTTTGATGCGTTTGGGAGATTATCAAAGGGAGTGAGATGAAATGAAATAATAATTTATGATTTAAGCTTGCTTAGTTTGGTGCGGTGGTGACGGTCGTGAATGTGGTGGTCATTCGTGAATGTCCGGCCTCACCTAAAAAAATCCATGCTTTTTATGCTTAAAACTAATCTATTTTCTTGGTAGCAGTCATAACCTTCGTGAAAACTCAAGGAAGATGGGAAAGAATAATAAGCTCCTTCATAAGTCAAACATCTTTGTAATTTCTTTTGCGAATGACTAAACAAAGTCGTGAATAGTTGTTCAACCTTGAAGAAACTAAGAATTGTCACCCATCGAGTTGGGGCAAGGTGCAACTTCAGCCCGTGAAGTTTTAACCAAATACATATTAGAAGAAGGATGATAAGTAAAGGTCGATTAATGATAGATGTAGAGGTGAAGGGCACGAAAATGAGAGCCTTGTTGGACACAAACGCATTTTACTTCTTCATGTCCAAAACAGCTGCTGTGAGAATTGGAATACCAATCAAAATTGGACCAACACACCGTGAATTTGTTAATTCTAAGGTAGTACAAACTATTGGCCTTGCACCAAATGTGGACGTTCGCCTTGGAGGATGAAATGGTAAGGTGTATATTGAAGTTATTTCCTTTAGGTACAATGACATTATCATTGAGATGAATTTTTTTTTAATCTGTTTCATAGAGTTCTTATTTGCCACATGTTTGGAATGCATCTCATTGATGGTCTGACTTCCTACTCGTTACTGATAAAGAAACTCTGTGGGCAAGAAGAGAACTCTCTGCAATAAGGTTTGCAAATAATGAAATGATGTGAAACAGTGATGGAATTGATTGATGTGTCAAGGACCATGCATGAATTTTGTAGGAGAGAATGTCACGGTGTTAATGTTAAGTCAATTGCTCCATGATCAATTTTAACCATATGTGGAGGACTATTCTAAACTAGTATATGAATATGTGAGAATATTTTAGAATTGCATATAAGAGTCATGCGCGCGTGTGAGATATGGAATGATGTAGAAGAATATGTAATAATCTAATCTCCTCATTGCATGATGAAATCTAGATCCATCTTGGATTTTGGAGGGAAAATGGGAGGTCTATATATATAAGAGGAAGACCTCTCATCACTTTAATCATCCATGATTTGGAGCTTGTTGTTGTTGAAACCGGAAACCGGCTTTTTGTGGAGTCTGAATCCTTGAGGAAGGGGTGATTGCACACTTACTTTGCCTAGCTAGCTTGGCTGACCGAAGACTTAGAACTTGAAACTGACCCGACGCTCCAACACGGAGGTCTCACCACACACTCGGAAGATCTTAGAGCGCTTCCCCTCCTAAGCTCAGTGCTGAGCTAAGGTCACCTCAGAAAGCGCTAAAAGACCAGAGAGTAAGAGAATTGGAAAGCTTGCATTCTGAGTTACCCCCTTAGGCCTATTTATAGTTTTTAAAACCTGGCTTGCAAATAGCGTACGTAACTTCACTGCTCTGAATGGTTATATGCAGTCAAAAGTGGTCTGTCAACAGCCAAACTCCGTTGTTCTGGAAGACTATTTGCAGCCCTACAAGGGCATCCAGGTAATTTTACCTCTGGATCCTACTAGGCGAGTGCCCCATGAAGGCGCCACTTGCCTAAAGGGGCGAGGGCTAGGGTAAACTAGGAACTCGCCTCCGCGGCACCCCATCATGGGTGAATGCCATTCTGGAAGGGTATCGCATTCCTCAACGCCAGGGAACTGAAGGCGTTGATAGCACTCGCCTCACTCAACGCCAAGGAACTGAAGGCGTCGATATAGCGTGCCTCACTCAACGTCAAGGAATTAAAGGTGTTGATAGCACTCGCCTCACTCAACGCCAAGGAACTGAAGGCGTCGACAGATCGCGCCTCACTCAACGTCAAGGAACTGAAGGCGCTGAGAACACTCGTCTCACTCAACGCCAAGGAACTGAAGGCGTCGACAGAGCACGCCTCACTCAACGCCTAAGAGCAGAAGGCGTTGACAGGTCTAGCTTCACTCAACGGCTAAGAGCAGAAGGCGCCGACAGGTCCTGCTTCACTCAACGCCTAAGAGACTGGCTCGGGCGGCCTGCTCGGCGAACATTGGAAGGGTCTCGCTTCAGGTCTCGAGCCCCCTCGCTCCTGGAGATCCTGCAAATCACTGATCCTGGAGGGGGACCCACTCATCGAATACGGGGTTATACAGTTGTGTTAGTGAGTTTCCACTTATGAGAGTTTACTGTGCTTGTTAGTGATGAGTGTTATTGTATGTCTATTGAATTGTCGAGTAACTTTGTTCAGAACTATAATCAAATATTTTCTCTTTATTTTGTTGCATTGTTGAAGCAAAACTTATTTGGTTAGCACAAATTTGTGGAGAAAACTAGTCAATTACAGCACGCATCTTGTTCTAAAGTTCTGTGTGCGTGACATCGTGCTCTAAATCGATAAGATTGTATTTGAAAATATAATTCATTAGTTGAAAGGCTGAAAGCTCATGGGTAGCTTGAGCACGACTCGAGCTCTAGCATAATATATATGTCTCTATTTTTTCACGGAAAAAATCTTGTAGCTCCTCGTAAGTTTTTTTTCTTTTGTGAAACATAGTTTTTATTGGACGTTGTTATTAGCAAATCATCTTTTGATATTAGCAAACCATTGTTATTAGCAAACAATCTATTTTGAGAAGGGCTATTAGCAAACTTTTTTGTTATTAGCAAACCACCAAAAAATAATAAAAAAATACTTTTCCAGCATCGTTGAAGTGATTGCTAAAACATATAGAATTTTTCTAGCAAATCATTATTACTCTTTCATTTCATTGTCTCAAAAGTATTTTTTCAATAAAGCTAAAATATTACAACCCTTCTTTATAAAGTCAAAACATTACAACACTTCTTCATAAAGTCAAAACATTACAATCCTTCTTCATAAATGCAAAACATTACAACCCTTTTTCATAATATCAAAACTTTACAACCCTTCTTCATAAAACCATAACATTACAACATTCTTCTCCTTTCCAAAAAATATTGTATATTCTGCATAAAAATCATTCAAAATATTTTCAAAATGAAGTAGAAAATATTAAAAATAATGAAACATTGGTTTATGACTCACCTCATTTTCTCTAGCATTGAAAACGTGGAGTGTAGGTGCTCTCCCATGAATTTGAAATTGGATGATGATATGTTCTCCAAGGATGATAGATTTGAGGTAGTAGACATTCATCTTTCATTCTTAGCCCGACAAAGTGATTGTTATTAATAAATCCGATGAAAATTATCTTATGCATTGGAGGAACCAGTGAATCCAATGGAAAAAAAGATATACTTTGTGCCTTTGATACTAGAACAACTCCCACATTGTAGCATGCTGATATAATCAAACTCATGTTCGGCATGGACATCCACTTTTCTAATGGTGCGGGTATGGTAACACAATCTAGTGAATGAAATAATTTTTTACACCTTTAGTTACCCAAAATGTGACCATAAAGAAGGTCTTTCTTACTAATCTCAATAGCAATATCTCTTCTTACTTTAATCCATTCTTCCGAGAAGTTCAAAGCATCGACAATAGCATGATATCCACAATATCCATTGGAGGGCGCATTGAAAACATCTACCATATTGGTTGCTATTTGCGGTGGTAGTTGACAGTGCACCCGGTCAAAGAATTTGTTTGTTTGGGTTGTTTGACCCCTTGATGACTTCTTCAAGTTCTTCAACATATCCGGAGCATCATATCCAACAAAACATGCTCAAAGTGTGAAGGCTCACGTTTTGTGCTTTTAAAATCTTCTTTAAACTTCTTTGTACTCCCTTTAGGTCTTCCCTTAGGTTTGCTCTATATATATGGCTCCAAAGTGAGGCTTGAACTCGGATCCATTATTTTACGTAATTTTTTCTTCATCTCCAACTGTTGATGTTGAGAGATGTTTTGATACCTTCTTATAATACCCTCAATCTCAATGTCTATATCACATTTCTCACTATTTGCAATTGTCTCGTCTTCCATGTCTTCCATACTCAATTGCCTCCAATGGTTATAAATTAACCATATAACGGATATGCCTTGTTTTGAGTGACATATATACCTACCTCATGAGCACAAGGTAATCCCAATGTGTTTCGGGTTGTGTGTATGCAATCTTCTTCACACGGATACTCTTTGCTCGAATATTTTTTCCTCTTCCCTAATTAAAGACAATGCATTTATTGAGACACGTCCAACAAGACCTGAATATAATATACTCTTGTATTCAGTGCTCATCTGTATTGAACTATGACCAAATGTTCTTCTAATTTCTGTATGTTGAAGTGTAATCATCTGATCAAAAGCCCTCCAAACCGTGTTCAAGCTGCCAATAGAAACTTCAAGAAATTTTTTCAAGTGATTTTTTCTGTATGTTGAAGTGTTCTTGACTGTTAAACATTTAGAGGAGAGAAGGTCGTGATGCTCAACGTGCAAAAGAACTGATAAAGAACAAGCCATGATGAATGAGGAGGAGGGGGCGGGATCCGGGAATAGAGTTTAGGAAGGATGAGGAGGCGGAGGAATACAAGAGAGGGGTTTTCGCATGAGAAGGAGGCGGTGAAATACAGGAGAGGGGTTTTCGCGTGAGGAGGGGCGGAAATCGGGAATAGGGGATACGGAGGAAGAGGATCGGGCGGAATACATGATAGGGTTTAGGAAATTGGGGGTTTGCTAATAAAGGGAGGAGCCAAATAGAAAAAACATCCTAAAAATCTTGAACCCGATTTTTTGGGTTTGCTAATAACGAACACAGGTTTGCTAGTAACAATGTCCTTTTTATATGTTCATCATTTAAATAACCAACCTATAAAAAAAACACAATTGAAAACAGTAAAATTGAGCCCTAGCTCGACCCTCGAGGCTAATTTTTCGCAGGCCCGTTCAAACATCTTGGATTTAGAGTGATGTTATTAGCAATTCAATTATCAATATTCACAGGCCATCGCTATTTGCAGTCTAAAATAATTTATTTATAGTCTAATGTTTTATCTGCACCCCAATATTTTCTCCCAAACTAGCTTTAGTTTGCTCAATTATTATGGGCGGCTTCCAACTTTGACGGTTTGGGCACCCACAATCAGATAAAAGCAATGATAAAATCAAAAACTTAAATTAGAGCATTCAATCTCTTGGTTTCATTTCCCATTTATTCAATCAAAGAGATGAGTGTTTGGATGTAGAATACGATTTTAATTAAGTTCTGGTTCATACGATCGTAGTCGCTTGATCGGTGAAAATAAGTTTTACCAAACGAAACCTAAAACTTTTGTACAGACATGAGTGTTTGGATGTAGAATGAAGAGCAAACAGATTCTGGCACCAGAATCAGCCTAAAAGATGAAGAAAATCTTCATATATAGTCTGAGGGAGGTGCTCTGCATTTCATCATCGCGAAGGGGAGAGGAGGATGAGAAAGAATGACATCATGGGTTTTTGGGACTTGGAACTCTGAAGCGGCGTCCCTGTCGTCAATAACGAAGGGCGAGGACCCACAGTCGCTTTGGCCGTCTCTGTTGGGGATCCCCGGTGACGCCTTGTTCCATATGTTGGAGCTTGTATAACCGTCTCTTGCTCTAGATCGACCGCGCAACCACGAGGAGGTCGACGTTCCGAGCAAGATGTGGAGGTTGGATGAACCCATGATGTGAGAACTTGTGGAGTGAAGACAAGGTCAGCACTAGGGAGACACGGGATTTGGGAGGGTATGAATATACTTAATTGGACTGCTTATAACATCACTTTTGATTTAGAGTACAACAACAACACTCAAGTTTTTATCCTACTATAGTGGGGTCGGCTATATGGATCCTTTGTCGCCATTGTGCCCTAACTTTTGTCATAATCTCACTAATGCCTAAGTACATCATCTCTTTCTTTATAGTTTCATTCCAAGTCTTCATTGATCTACCCCTCACTCGTTTGGCATGCCCAGTGACTAGACTCTCACAACGCCTAACAGGTGCCTCTAATGATCTCCTTTGTACGTGCCCAAACCATCTTAGACGAGCTTCTCGCATCTTCTCTACAATTGGTGTTACTCCTGTCTTATCCCTGATACATTCATTCCTAGCTAATTTTATCCAATCTTGTGTCCACACATCCTTCTAAGCATTCTCATCTCCCCAACTTTCATTTTTTGCTCAAGCACACAATTCACTGCCCAACACTCAGAACCATAGAGCATCGCAGGTCTAATTGCAGTACGATAAAACTTTCCCTTAAGTTTTAGTGGTACTTTATGATCACATAAGATCTCCGACGTGGCTCTCCACTTCAACCAACCCGCTTGGATTCTATGTGTCACATCTTTATCAATATCTCCATCTTTTTGAACTATAGATTCAAGGTATTTAAAACACTCACTAAAAGAAATATCTTGATCACCCAACTTAATAACGAAGTCATCCGTCCTTCTTGTACTGCTAAATTTAAGCTCCATATACTTTGTATTTGCCCTGCTCAACCTAAAATCCTTATTTTCTAAAGTATCTTGCCAAGATTCAAGTTTTATGTTTACACTCTCGCGCGTCTCGTCAACCAAATCGATATCATTTGCAAACAATAAACACCAAGATATTGCTTGTTTGATATGTCTGGTGAGCTCATCTAAGATATGGGTAAAGAGATAGAGGCTTAAAGCTGAACCTTGATGTAAGACAACAGTGATAGAGAATTCATGTGTTAATCCTCCAGATGTCCTCACCTTTGTCACTGAATTTGTATACATATCTTTGATTATGTCAATATATGAAACATTTACACCTTTTTTTAAGACTCGTCATAAGATCTCTCTTGGAACTCTATCACAAGCCTTCTCAAGGTCAATAAACAACATGTGCAAATCTTGTTTTCTTTTTCGATAGTTGTTAATGAATCTCCTCAAGAGTTGTATAGCTTCCATGGTCGACCTCCCTAGCATGAATCCAAATTGATTCTCCGAGATGTTAGTCTTCCGTCCTACTCTTCTTTCTATTACTCGTTCCGATATTTTCATAGTATGACTCATCAATTTAATTTCTCTGTAATTAACATAATTTTGTATATCTCATTTTATTCTTATACAAAAGTATCAATATACTCTCTCCATTGATCCGACATCTTCTTTGACTTCAGTATCGTCTTGAAAAAAGAGCGGAGTTAATATCAGCACCCTTAACTTGTTAAATAGGTAAAAATGAAGAAATTGATTTCAACCAAAAGTTTTTAAAAATAACTTATTTTTTAAATATAATAAAGTAGGAGGACTAAAAAGCATAATTATTGCCATTAGAATTGTTTTTTGAGTTTGCAAATCACTCGCTAAACCCTAAACACCATTTCGCAGATCACAGATAACGGATTCCTGCTTCTTCCACCTTTATTTCTCTGAATTCATGGCGGCCGCAAATCAAATGGAGATGCTGTTGGGAATCCCTTTCCCGGTCAGCCCCGCCTCGCTGTACGGAGAAAGCAGAGTATAGCTCAATTTCACCGAGCCGCCGCGGTTCTTCAAGCTCAAATCGGCGTTCAGCCCCGCAATCTTCTGCTCCACCACTTTCAAACTCGCGGCGAACCTCTTCAAAGCCTCCACCGCCTTCTCGTCGCCGGTCCACTCCTTGCTCGGCCGCTCGCCCAAGTAGACCTCGTCCGACGCGTGCGTGGACAGGATCTCGATGACGGAGAGCTCCAGAATGGCCTGCAGCTGTCCGGTGATCGTCTTCAACAACACCTTGTCGGGGTTTTTCTTCAGCTGCTCGTAGTCCTCCGTTCCGACCTCCGGCATGAACCGCCGGCTCAGGCTTGGTCGGTTAGGCAGGTAGCCACCGTACGGATACTGCCCGAAATTCACGGCGGCGTGCATTGCCGACGCCACCCATATGATGATGGAGCAGATTTGGACGAGCGCCGGCAGGGAGTTTAATTCCGGCCACCATGGCTCGCTTTTCTTGTCGCCGTGGCCGATCTGAACCGACTCATTCCACCAGGCTTGGAGCTCTTTGTCGTTTTGGATGAGCGAGTCGTCGGGGTAGTAGATGGAGCAGTACTCTGCCACCCATGATTCGATCGCCGACCAAATGGCTAGGCCGTCGACGGCGTACGGGTAGTCTTTGATCGCGAGCCCGACTTTGGTCGGGCTGGATAGGTCCTCCACTGCCATTCCCCTGTTCAGGAGCATGGTATCAAATTCACTTTTAACAGCTCAAAAGAGGACTTTTGGCACTTTACACATTGAAATATGGCGTTTTGGTGCTTTGTATTATGAATCTCTAAAATTTGCACTTTGGATCCTCAAATTATCTATTTTTGATATTTTGCACCCTCAGGTCCTAATTTCAATAAAATTTAGGTCCTAACACCAAAAATGCTCATTTTAAAACTTTTATCCCAAATTATTGGTGTTGTGTGGACCTAAATACCGTTGATATTTCGGCTTGAGTGTACAAATGCCAGAAATTGATATTTATAGGTGCAAAGTGTTAATTTTTAAAATTCGAAAGGACAAAAACCTGATATTTTGCGGTCAAGTGCTAAAATGCATTCAAAAGATTACATTTTTGAGAATTGAACAGAATAGTACCGCTTGATGAGATCGGCGGGGAGTGCTTGTTCGACGAAATTCCATCCTTTGTAGACGGCGGAGGATATCTCCATGGCGTATTTCGAAGGGAAGACGGAGAATTCAATGATGCCGCCGGCGTTGATGAGGGCCTGCCGTGCGAGGGCATTTATGTTCATGGTGTCGCGGTAGTGAGGAAGAAGGAGCTTGTTGATGGGGTGTAGAGCGCTGAGATTCCTGTTTGTGGAGATCACGAATGGCTCTATAACTGCGTGCGTCCGCAGCCTGATAAAAAAATTTAGAGATTTGTGAGAAAACAGGGGAGAGGTGGTGAGCGGGGGATAAACAGAGGAACAGGATTCATCACCAGTGGCTGATTAGCTGGTGAATGCCGTAGTCATTGACGGTAACGAAGCCCTTGGCGAGCTGCCAGATCGCGGCGTCGACCCCTTTATCTGCCGGCGTGTAAACAGTGCTTACAGCGCCGTGCTGCTGGCCCTCCGGGTGCGGCAGGCTGAGCTCGATGGCAACTGGCCGGAGGGTGTCGTCTTCTTTGAGGAAGAGGAGGGTTCGTGTGGCGTAGACTTTGCTCGAGGTTGAATTGATTCGTCCAAGGTAAGGCATAAGTGCATCATGGTAATCAATGATGAAGAGCCTGCTGCTGCTCAACGCCTAAATTGAAGCAAAAAGGGATTCAATGATCCCTGGTTTTCAAAGAAAGTCAATTTACTTGGTAGGAGTGAAAGTCACCTCTTCAGCTGTGTGCCCATCGAGATTTTTTTCTATGTGCGCTGCTGTAATCTTACTGTTTTGGTCACCGTAAAGAGCAGAATCGAGCTCGCTGGCCGGCGGGAATACCTTCGACATACATATACACAAATAGTCAGCCATCTCTGCATCCCCAATTTACTAACAAATTTTTTTTTCAAATGGCAATCAATGCAGAGAAGCTACAAGATACCTTGAGTCTTTCGATGATGACAGGATTCACTCCAGCCAGCATTTCTCTTGCAAACTCCTCATCAGATTTCCATGTCCATTTGTCAACTTCAAGGTGGAAAACAGAGAGCTCATTAGCCAACTGCCAAACGTGAAAAACAGAGGGAGGAAAAAAGAGTTTTTTCTTTTGTAATTAAAACCAGAGGAAAACAGAATTAACCTTGAATGATTTGCGGCACAGGAAGCTTGAGAAAACTGCGCTGGCCGTTGGCAGGAGTGAGCTTGCTCTTAAGCAACTCGAGCGGTATGGCCTGGATGAGCGCCTTCACCTGAGGAATGTCCGGCAGCGGCAGCCCCCCCTCATACAGCTGAAAAACGTCCTCATAACTATTAAAAGTGTTCGGCGTTTTGTCGAACGCAGCTTGAAGAACAGGCAGCAGAGAATTTGCCAACGATTTGATGGAGTTGCCCAAGAAATCAGACATCTTTAGGTGCCCGAACCGCTCGTCCCTCGGCACGTAGATATCCAAATCAAGCGAGTTTAACCTGCTTTCACTCTTCCGATCTGCAACGAAGCTCATCCCGTCAACACATCATCAAACATTGTTTTTCTCTTTGAACTCTCAATTCATATAAACTCACCAGTCTTGGTGGGTGCCCTGCCGGTCTTTCCGCGGCGGGGATAAGGGTGCTCCGACGAGCCACCGAGAACCGGCCGGGCGAGGTCTGAACTCTTGTCCGGGTTGCCGAGATCGTTATAGTAGGCGTAGTTGTAGACCCGATCCCATTCCTCCAGCTTCCTGTTCACGTCGTCTCCTCTCAGGTGCCGGAGCTCCTCCTCCCTATACGGCCGCAGGGGATCCGGCGTGTTCTTGGGCAAATAACTCTGCATATGATACAGAGCATAATGAGAAACAGAGGACATGAAAGGGGAGAGGAAAGCAGAGTGGTGATGGATTCATTACATCGTTGGAGAAGAAGACGCGGTCGTAGGTGTACTTGCCGACGTTGTAAACCCAGGAGTTGCAGTCGAAGTGGATGCGGCCCTTGCCGGGAAAATCGTCGACGGTGATGGACTTGAGGAAGAACTCCGCCAGGTGGCTGTTCTTAACAATCACCGCGCCGGGGATCCCTTCACCCTCCTTTACATGAAACGTCACCCCGAATGTCATCTCGCCGGCGACGATGTTATGAATGGTTGGAAACGGAGGCGGCTCCAAATACGCCTTCTCTCCGACAACCCCTCGATTGCCGTTATCTGCGCTCATGTTTCAGAGGGTTAATTAGTAAAAATTGCTGTTTGTAATTAAATGCGGCCATTGCTGAATATAAAAGGGAAAGAAAGTTGAATACTGACTGGGGTCGCCGGCGGTGGCGCTGACAAGCTGAAGGGAGACTTGCTGGCCGAGAAAGTCTTGGATTGTGTTGAGGACGGTGGCGCCGAAGTCGTTGAAGTCGAGGACGTTTTTGTCCATGAGGACAACATGGCCCTTCACCTTCGTTCCCGGCCCGAAGATGTTCCCGATGATGTTTCCGATCATCTTGCCCGGCCAACTCTCTGCAACTCTTTGAAAGTTCAGTGGAAGCAGTCTCAAAGGCGAGATATTGGAACTGGGAGATCAGCTGACTTCTGCATTTGTAAGGCAGGGTGACCATTATTTATAGCTTCTAGTTATTGAGTTATAATATGATTTTTAATAGAAAATATTGAGTTAGGTGGTAAGTGGAAAGGATGAAAAAAAATAGGCGATTGATATAGGCACATGCTAAATGGATATATGCAGTCTTTTGATGTACGCAGCACAAAAATAGCTATTTGTACATCTTTTTGCTATTTGTAGCTCAAAATAAAAAAATTTGCATTTCAATTGCATTTCATGAGAAACATCAACATCAAGGGCTGGAGGTAGTGGCGGAACTAGGAAATTTTCGAAGCCCAAGCACACTTAATTTAAACTTAAAATATGATAAATATTTAGTAAATTGGATCTATGTATGCAACTCAAAACAAGGATTCAACAATTATAAGTTTAGATACTTATTCACGGATTCAATTAAACTATTAATTTTAAACTATATATTTTCTCTGACAATCATGTCATTGTTTAACATGCATCACTTTTCAGGGCATAAAACACAATCAATCACACGAGTTGCAAAACTTTATCTCATTGGGTCAATTCATCGAGCATGTGTAATACAAGATAAAAATACAATAAGATTTCAAGCAAAATGAATCATGAGTATAAAATAATCTTATAAACAAATTTAATCAATGTTATTCTCAAATCTGAACTCTAGAAGCATGCTCGAAAGCACAACTTCATCGACCATCTCCTCAATTTTGAAGGAATAGAAGTAGAAAAGTACCGTTTAGAATCATGTCGCCTCTCGTCATTCCCATGGTCCATTACAGCGTTACTCCATGTCTCCATCGCTTTCCCCTGTTCGGGCCGAAGGAAGAAAGAACCTAATAACTGAAGAAGAAGAAGACAGCTCTGCTCGCGCATCAACTCTTTCACACCGCTTTCCTTTGTTCGGGCTCTGGCGGAAGAAGCTCCGGCGAAAGCAGCTCCGGCGGGATGTGGGCGGGCGAACGGCTTGAGCAACTCCGGTGGATTCCTCTTCGTTTTTCCGGAAAAGTAGCGGCAGACAATTAGATTTTCGGGAAATCAGGGGGTTGCGTTTATTAAAGGGCCAGCAAAATAGATATTTTATTTTAAACACATTGAATGAGCTGCGAATATCAAGTTATGGTGTGCAAATATCAATCACCAAAAAAATGGACTTATCTACGCGACTTGAGATGATGAAGACTTGACATGATATTAGTGAATCGTTTATGTATAATAAAATAAATTTTACATAATTAACTAATACAATAATTTATTTATTTTTGAAATGAATAATATTTCTCATGAGATTCCCTAGAATTTTCTAAGTTAAACCGGCAAGATTCGGACCGAGTATGTGCAAGCTTGACCGGACCGATTACGTACAAGAAAACTGCAAGCCTCAAGAGCCCCCAAAGGAAGAACCAAACCCATGCAGGCGCCCCCAGCCTGCGCGCTGTCGCAGGGCCACGCCCCCGCACAGTGGCACCCCCGCGCGACCGCCGGGTTGCGCCCCAGCACGGTCGCGGTACCGTGCGGCCGCATTCCTCGCGACCGCACCGTGCGGCTGCCGGAGGCCCTCGTCGTCCCCGACTGCCTCCTTCGTCGCTGCCGCCTCCAAGCACCTTGCCCGGGCCGCCCGGACCTCCTGGGGGGAGGGGCACTTACTACTTCTTTCTTTGGTACACAATATACCGGACTTACCCACTTACTATCCGAGATAAGATAGATAATACCTGCGTCTAGGCATTTAATTATTTCCTTCATTATTACTTCTTTCAGGGGAGAACTAAGTCTACGTTGATGTTCAATGGATTCATTTGTTTCATCTTCAAGTAATATTTTATGCATACAAATGATTGGGCTAATACCTCTAATATCGGTAAGCGTCCATCTCATAGCCCTCTTAAATTCTCGTAAGACTTAAAACAATTTTTGTTCATTTTCACGGTCTAATGAAGAGTCAATCATGATCAATAGAGTGTTATCTTCCTCTAGAAAAACATATTTAAAATGTTCAGGTAGAAATTTTAATTCCAATATTGGAGGATCAAGGATAGATGATTTAATGACTTTAGGTTTACTTGACCTACTTATTGGTTCAAATTTCTTATCAAATGGTAACTTTTCATAAAAATCAAGAGTCTTGACACATTCATCCATTTTTAAATCTTTCTCTCATTCTTCATTTTTTAAAATTGTCAAAAATTTTTGTTCTGGATCATCCTTATCATGCATCATTTGGATAGACACCTCTACTTCTTCAATAGAATAACATTCTTTTTTATCATTTGGAAACTTAATTGTCTTAAAGCTGTTAAATGTTACTTCTTCATTGTTGACTCTCATTGTTAATTTTTCCTTCTGGACGTCTATAAGCATTCACCCTGTGGCTAAAAATGATCTTCCTAAAATAATTGGTACATCATTTTCCTCATTCATGTCTAGTACTACAAAATCAGCCGGAAATATCAATTCTTCTACCTTTACCAACACATCTTCAGCAGTTCTCTTAGGAAATGTTAAAGATCTATCGGCTAATTGAAGTGAGAGATGTTGGTGCAGTCTCTCCAAGACCTAATGTTGTATAAATAGATAATGACATTAAGTTAATGCTAGCCCCCAAATCACATAACGCTCTTCCAAAAAATTTCACTCCTATCAAATACGGTATTATAAAGCTTTCGGGATCTTTCAGTTTTGGTGGTAGTTTATTTTGTAAAATTGTGCTACATTCTTCTGTTAACGTCACTATCTCTTTATCTATAAAACTTCTTTTTTTATAAGATATCTTTCATAAACTTAACATAACTAAAGCAAAACTTGATAAAAAATTGCAGGAATTTATGAATATCTTTAAGAAATTAACTTTAAACATTCAATTTATCGAAGCATTAGAATAAATGCCAAGTTATGTTAAATTATGAAAGATATCTTATAAAAAAAGAAGTTTTGTAGATAAAGAGATAGTGACGTTAACAGAAGAATGTAGCACAATTTTATAAAATAAACTACCCCCAAAACTGAAAGATCCCGGAAGCTTTATAATACCATATTCGAGAGGAGTGAAATTTTTCGGAAGAGCGTTATGTGATTTGGGGGCTAACATTAACTTAATGTCATTATCTATTTATACAAAATTAGGTCTTGGAGAGATGGCACTAATATCTCTCACTTCAATTTGCCAATAGATCTTTAACATTTCCTAAAAGAATTGTTGAAGATGTGTTGATAAAGGTAGAAGAATTCATATTTTCGACTGATTTTGTAGTACTAGACATGAATGAGGAAAATGATGTACAAAATTTCCTTTTTTATAAGATATCTTTCATAAATTTAACATAGCTTGACATTTGTTTTAATGTTTCGGTAAATTGAATGTTTCTTATTTTTTATAGGTTTTTTTTCTTACGATTCAATTGTTTTAATTGTTTTTTCTCTTTTCTCCTCCTCCCTCGCTTTTTCTAACAACTCATCCCCACTTAAAATTTCTACATCGCCCCTTAAAGCGATAGCTTTGTAATAGATATTTTGTTCATCTCTTGTGGGATTAGTTGTAGTGTCAGAAGGTAATAATCTCATTGACTTTTGACTTAATGAATTTTCTAGTTTACCCAACGTAGTTTCTAAAAATCTTAAGGAAGATTTAATACATACCATTTTAGATTCATTCTTTTTAAATATTCCTAAAATAAATTTATCAGTCAATTTTCTTGAATTTACTTAGTTATTCGGAGGATTATTTTGAATTGGGTTTGTATTTTGATTAAATATGGGTTGTTGATTCATTCTTTGATTATTTTTTCATGAGAAATTAGGATGATTTTGTCACTCATGATGATAATGATTTACAAAGCCAGATGGTACTTGTCTTTGTTGTCCCCCTACATAATTTACTTCTTCAGTGATTTGATTTAATTGTTCTGCGATTAGTGGGGGGCACTAGGTGTAGGGGTAAATAAAGAATCCAACCTTTTATTAATCAAGTTGAATTGAGAAATCATTTGAGCACCCAAAGATCTTATTTGATCCGCTTGATGGATTCCAACCGGATTGATATTCCCTTATCTTTCATAAGCTTGATAGTTATTTGATGTGAGATCTTCTAATATAGCATAAGCGTCTTCCAGATATTTTTTTCATTAAGAACCCTTTCGCGGCTCCGTCAACTAAAATTATGATTGTAGTTTAGAAAATAAAAACTTATTGGTTTTGGGCTTACCCGTGGTGCAAACATTTCCTTAACAACTCTTTAAAATGCTCTCATGCATCATAAAGAGTTTTCTCATGATTTTGCATAAACATGGTTATGCCCCTGATCAATTTAGCAGTCTTCGAGGGTATAAAATATTTATTTACGAATTTATACATTAGTTACTATTATGTAGTGATAGATTCATGTGGTAATGAGGCTAACCAGTCCTTCACTCTTTCCTCTAAAGAAGATGGAAATAGTCTTAAGAGAATTGGATCCTCAGATGCTGCATTAAATATAGACATGTCGCAGATTTCAATAAAGTCTTTAAATGTGAGTTTGCATTTTCACTACTTAGACCTCTAAATTTACTATGTTGTACTAATTGCATAACGATGGTATCCATTTTAAAATTATTAGCCTTAATTGTGGATCGAGCAATGCTGAAATGCAAATCTCCTCTTAAGGGTGTATTATAGTCACAACATGTCATTCGTGGCGCAGCAGGTTGACCTTTTTAATCAACTTGACCCACATTATCATTCATATTATCTTGTGCGTGGTTATCTTTTTCAGGATGAATAATATTAATCGTTTTAAAAAATTTCTGTTTTATCTGCAAATACGTTCAATTTTAGAATTTAAAGATAATAATTTAATATTCAGATATCCGGACATACACTAAACAGACTTCTAAATAAATATAAAAATAAAGCAAAAACTTGATCTCTAAATACTCGAGATTTACTAATATTGCAAGAAATAATCACTAAATTAGTAGCACTTCCCCAGCAACGGTGTCAAAGACTTGATACGCTCGAAATAGATTTATATATTATACGTAAGTACATGTGTCGGATCAAGTAATATATAGTGAGTTAAGATTGTTCTCACAGAGAAGTGACTAATCTAGCTAGCGCTTGTAAGTACTCGCTTTATATTTTCTTTAAATTCAAGCGGATTAATTAGATTGAACTTGTTAATGAAAAATTAAAAGAAAATAATAAAAAAACTAAATACACTTACTTATGATTATTTTTATCAAGTTGGAGAAATAGTCTTTTTTGTTGATTTTCTTTGCCTATTGTGAAGAGTTTTTAGGGTGAACCTTCATGAAATGTTTAAATCACTATCCTACAATAATTTGAAATTGGACATCTTTATCTCTCGATCTCAGAAATCCATTTACCATAATTCCCCTAGTTATCTCTCGATCTAACTTAGGTAGAAAAATAATAACATGAAACACGCAAACCAATGTTGTAAGAAAAGATGAAATCTCTTTTTTATGTTATATTGATATTTACGTTACAATTTCGTGACTCCTCTCTCGAATCTTGCAGCGCAGTATAAAGATTGAATTTTAAATAAAATTTACGCGACTCCACTTTTGATCTCGCAGCACAATATAAAGAATTCAACTCTAAAATAGCGTAACTCTTCTATCGAATCACGTCACGCAATTTAGAAAAAGAATACTTAATCCAAATATTACATAAAATAAAACATAAAACTAACAAAGATAGTTATTCAAACAATCACAAAAGAGAATTTAAATCGCATCATTATAATAAATTAAAGTACTCTCAACATACACGGCCTACGAATTTAGTTCATGATGGAGAGATGAAACCACAAAACAAGAAAGATCTTACTAGATATGATTATAGAAGTTTAAATGATGCGGGAATTTGTGTCCAGATCTCGCTTCAAAGCCTTCTTCCTTCTTGTCGGCGTCTCCAAACCCTAGCATCTTTCTCCTTCTCAGAAATGATGGCTCTCTAGAACTCTTCTCTCCAAGATTTTTCATCTCTCTCCTTTATGTATAAGATTTCCCTCTTAAAAATGAGCAGTCTTCTCTCAATAGATGTCTCTTTGCATATTTGAGTTTGATGCAAAATTCAAAATTTGAATTTTAAATTCTCCCAGAACTTACTGTAACAAGTGAAAAAAGGTTGTTGTAACAACTGCACAATTAAAATATAAGTTCAGCTTTTACTTCTCCGGTTCCATTTTTACAGCATTTCAAGTAAGAAAAACATAATAGTTCAATTAACCATAAATAAAATAAATATAAATTTATCTATATTTATACTCATTTAAATCATGTCTTCACATTTATGACAAATATTATGTCAAAATAAAGCATGGGATAACTTCTTTTTGGGAAACGATCAGGTCGTGGAGTCGCGCCCCCACACGGCCGCGATATAGCTCCCCCACACGGTCGCGGTACCATTCCCCTGTGTTGCCACGATACTGCGCTCCCGCAAGGCCGCGGTATCACGCCCCCGCGCGATCGCATTCCTCGCGGACCCGCCCCGTGCGCCCTGCAT
Source organism: Platanthera zijinensis (assembly GCA_039513925.1). Lineage (NCBI taxonomy): Eukaryota > Viridiplantae > Streptophyta > Magnoliopsida > Asparagales > Orchidaceae > Platanthera > Platanthera zijinensis. The sequence continues at coordinate 166,234,125 of CM077094.1, forward strand.
GAAGCGCGCGCGGGCGACGGTGGCGGTCTCCGCCGCCGCTGCCGGAGGCCCTCGCCGTCCACGACTGCCCCCTTCGCCGTCGGCCGCTGCCACCACCTCCGGGCATCTTACCCGAGCCGCCCGAACAGCCCGGGGCAAGGTGGCACTCCCATCATTTTGGAAAAATGGTGATCCAGGTGATCAAAATGGAGCAATGTCATTCGCCCGTACAAATCACTCTCTGATGCAATTACCACCACAACCATCCAGAAAATTATAAATAGGCCCTCAAGCTTTCATTTGAAGACAAACAACTTCAGAGGTAAGAGAGACTTTTGAGATTTTCCGACGAGATTGTAGACTTTGGCATATTCTACGCTCAAGAATTCTCTTCACTCTCCTATTTACGCTCAAGCTCCAGCACGCCCCAAAGTCACGTCCACCGCCTCCCAAGAGCGCTCCCATCAAGGCTCCGCATCAGCGAAAGCACTCCCTCCAGAAGCTCCGTGGACTTAGAGAATTTCCCAGCCTGAACGCTTCCACCCAAGTTTCGCGAGCTCAGCAACTTCCCAAGGCCAGAGCGCTTCAATCGAGGCTCCAAGGACTTAGCCGTTTTCCCTCATTTTTTGCACTTGTAACGGAGTAGCGGTATGTCGCCCTCCGAGATCAAATCAATATTTGTAAAACTCCAAGAAGCTAGTGGATTTTGCTCGGCACAGCTCCAACCATGTGATTTTTCACATTTTCTGGATTTTCCACGTAAAAAATACCTCTTGTCATTTGATGTGGTTCATTTTGACTGTTTGTGCACTCAGTCTGATTCCGAGCTAAAGCGATCCGATTTCTCCGAACCGGTAAAAGACCGGGCGACCCTAAACAATTTCTTATTTTTTTTAACATACTACAAATTTATAATAATTTATAAAAACAGAATAAAAGGACATAAAGATTTATAAAAATAAGAATGGAATTGAAAACAAAAAATTTAAATAAATTCAAAATATATTTATGTTGGTGACACTCTGTTTTTACAAAAATGTATACAGAAAAATCGAGAATATTATATTTTAGATTTTTTTCATTGACAGCCTTTATATAGCTATTGACGGCTCTTATATAGCTATTAGCAGCCCCATAAAAACACTTAATAAGATAAAAATGCCCTCTAATAGCAACCCTAAAAAGCCTAAAACTTCTTATTTTCATTTCTCCCAATTCCTGAACCCCGCATCTCTGCAACCCGCGACAGCGAACCCGCCGAGAACGGCGCCTCCCCCCCCCCCCCCCCCCCCCTTCCGCCTGTCGCCGCCCGCCGAAAACCCCTATCTAGGGGGCTTCCCATCTTCCACATCTCACGGCAAACTCCAGTGGAGGTTGCGACCTGTGACCTGCGCCTGCGAACTGCTGTGGAACGACACCTCTCCCTCTTCCGCCCATCGCCTAACGCTCAAAACCTCCTCATTTTGGAAGGTATTTTTTGTTCTAGGGGAGATCTAATTTGTTATAATCATCAGATCTCTTTATCTGATTCCTTCTGAACAAGTTGCCGATTTTGGATCTGTATGGTCTCATTAGTTGGCTGCAGTTTCTGAAACCTTGAACAACTTGTTGGACTTTTCTTTCCATAATTAGGGTTCCAAATATGTCATTCTCTGGGAGGAGGAACTGAATCTAGAATGAGGACATTGTTGGTTTCCGAATAATAAATCTTTAGTATACTGTCTTATTTTATCTTAATTCTCATTGTTGTAGACATAATTATAATTGAAGATTGTTGCCTTTAAGTTGCTCTGATTCACAAGATGTCTCTTGTCATTGTTATTCATAAAGATCTATTCCTAAATGAAAGTTGTGTTCTATTTTTCTATTAGGTAATTGTGAAATTTTGATATTATGCTATTTCATGATCATAATTATGAGTAAAAACGGTCTGGGGTTGATTTATTTGCCTGAAAATTTGAAATTTAGTTATATTTTTTACCATTTAGAATAACATAGTGATTATATTATATTTTTTTTAAAAAAATGGGCTGACAATAGCTAATGAACCGCCATTATCGATTTGTTGGGCGGCTTTTATAATTGGACTGTCAATATCCAAAGTCGGACTGCCAATATAAACGCCCTATTTATATGATGTGTTGACTTCTATAAATTTTTTATATTTTGTTGATTGTTTTTATGTAATGATATTGATGGGGTTTCTCTTGAATTTTCTAAGTTCAACCGGGAAAACTTCGATCGACACAAAGTTGAGCCAACCCGATCAAACGAGCTGCACACGCCTCAAATGCCCAAAAACACCTTGGAAATGGAGCGAAGTCGAGTGTGTGCGCGAGCAACGAACACGCGCCAGCGGTGGGAACAGGCACCACGCCCGCGTGCGGGCGGCCGACCCGTGCGCACGCAGCCCTCGCCCACACGCGGTTGCGCGCAGCCCCGCACACGTGTGCGAGGCCAGCCTACACCTGTGTGTCCTGCGCGTGGACAGCCATTGTTGGCCTCCCCCGCGGCCTTTAGCCACTGCCGACCGCCACCGTCGTCGGGCACCTTGCCCGGGCTGCCCGGACTATCAGCAGGGCACGTCCATTTTTTCATGAAAATTAGCGATTCAGGTGATCAAAACGAAGCAATGTAATTCCCCGACTCAGGATCCAGCATTCCAACCCGACACAATTACCAGTGCGTCCCTTAAAAAACTGTAAAAATTCCCTTATGCCTTCTTTTGAAGACAAGCAACTCATAAGACGAGAGAGCTCTGAGGTTTTCCGACGAGAAAGCGTGACTTAGATCGTTTCTCCACTTAGAACTCGCTTCGCTCTCCCTCTAGCGTGCACAAAACCTGACACTCATTTGGACGTTTTTTTGCGCTCGGGAGAAAGCACTGGAAAGTGCTCCCTTGGATACTCGCGTGAAGACACTCCAAGGCTTCAAGAGGACGCTCTCATTCAAGTTTCGTGAACACTCCAATCAAAGCTCCATAAACGCACTCATCCAAGCTTCATGACTAAGTTTATTTTTTGCTCTTCCTGAATTCAAAAGCTTTTAACGGAGAGGTGGCTGCCTCTTAGTAGTCTTGCAATACTTGTAAATTTAAAGCTAAATAGTGAATTTGGCTCGATACAGATCCGGTAATGCGGTTTTTCATCTTTTTTGAGTTTCTCATAATAAAAAAATGTGCCATTATTGTTGGATTTTTATTGACTGTTAACGCGCCCAATACTCTCGACCATAGGAAAATCGGGCTGCGAGCAACTGATACAATATAAATTTGAAGTGATTTAAGAAAAATCAGCAACTTATCCATTAAAATGTTAAATAGTTAACTTATCAGTTTAACATCTTATTTGAAATAAAATAAGGAATGGTATTGATGGGTTACACAACTATTTATAAGGGGATTTTCCCATGATTTCCTCCCAAAATAGGAGATCATGAGGTTGATTAGTCAACCTCACCTCCCATGAATTCCTCATAATGAGGGAAACATGGGGGAGGGCCCACTCCCTCTCTCTCCACCAAAAAACCGCCCCCCTTAGGGGGAAATCGCCGCCGCCGGCCAGGCCGCAGCGGCCCGCCAGGTCGCCGCGGCCAAGCTACGACCGGTCGGGCCGCCGCCGCCTGCCGGGCCGCCGCCGCCCGCCGGGCCGCCGCTGCCGACCGGCCAGGTCGCGGCCGCCGGCCAGGCAGCCGCCAGCCAAGCCGTCGTCGGCCAGGTCGTCGCTGGCTAGGCCGCGGCCGCCAGCCAGACCACCCGGCCTAGCCGTCGGCCTAACCGCCGCCTGGCCGCCGACCTAACCGCCTCCTGGCCACCGGCCGGCCACCGCAGCCGCCCGGCCACCCCACCACCGTCGACGGCTTGCCTGCCGTCCGATCGTGGTGGGCTCTCCTTGCCGTCTGATCTGGTGGGTAACCACCCACTAAGTTAGCGGTGGGGCCCGCCATAATCCTCTCCATGAGGCTATAAAAGGAGCCTCGGGGCCTCATCATAATTCACTTTTTGGCTCCCGATCATCTTCTTCCTCAGGAAACAGCTCTGCCGGACTCCTCCCTCAGGTCGCCCTCCAGCCACCTCGAGCCACCAGTGGACCACCAGCAGGAGAACGCCTAAGTCCCGGAACGAACGAAAGAAGGAGGAATACGACCACTGCAAGCGAACAAGCTCCTAAGACGCGCTCCAAACTTCCAAGCACTAGAACCACTCCTCGGATTCCAGTGTCCAAGTCGCTCCCGTGGTGCGGTCTGTCGCCCATTGGGAGCAGAACTCTCTCTCATCCCCCAAGTTGTAACGGGGAGCGGCCTGTCGCCCCCGATTCTCCCTGCACATTGTAACCACAAACAGCTAGTTGATTCTGACCGGCACAGATCTGGTCACGTGGTTTTTTACCCGGTTTAGGGGTTTTCCACGTCATCACATCTTGTATTAACCTTCTATTTTCATTGACTGTGTGCGCGCTCAACCGCCTCGTGAACTAAGACGGTCGAAGTAAATTCGGTCCGATCGGGGCATCAAGTTAGTCCGCAACAGTTTTATGTCGTCTGTGGGAACACGATTCCCAGCATCCTTCAAAAGAACAAGATCACCAGCTTTGCCGCTTCCAAATTCTGCTTCAATGGCAAAAAGAAGCACCCGCACCACTGAAGGATCCGCCCTTGGCGGACACGACGAACCCGCACGCTCCCACTCTTTGGTGGACGTGCCACTAAAAGCTGAAGTCGCTTTCGCCCCCCGTCACCGCCCTAGAGGGCGTGTTCGCCAGATGGAAGAGCAACAAATTGAAATGCTCACCCTGCTCCGAAACCTAGGAGCACCTCTTGCTCCCCCGCTGCCTCCAACACCAGCTAACCTTCCGCCACAGCCAAATCAGCACAGGACCCAAGAAGTTCCTTCAAGACAGGAAGGACCCGAAGAATATTCTGAAGCCACTAGTTCCGCTCACCCGACCCAGAGAGCGGCGAGAGCAGACCATCTTCATCATAACCCCGTCAATGATGTCTGCTTTCCTCCGCTAGAAATATTTACCCGGGAGGAAATTCGAGAAGTCATCGCTGAAGAATATCGTCAGGAAGGTAGAAAAGATATTCACGCCCGCCGACCGCTCGGACAAGGCTCCCCTTTGGCACCACAAATCCTCGACCATCCAATCCCACATGGATTTAAACTTCCGAACATTGAGATGTTCGATGGTACCGACGATTCGCTTGAACATGTTAACCACTTCACCACCATTACGAGAATCTATAATGCTCCAGACCAGTTGCTCTGCCAAGTATTTCCAGCCACTCTCAAAGGGCAGGCCCGAACATGGTTCCATTCATTAAGGGCTGCTACCATCGCCAATTTCACGGAGCTAAAAAGACAGTTTGTTGATCAGTTCATCGCTAATCGCAGGATCGTCCACGACCCTTCCCACTTGTCAGGAATCCGTCAGAACGAAGGAGAAACCCTGAAGGACTTCTTCTGACGTTTTACTGCAGAAGCCCGCCAGATAATGGGAGTTGACCCCGAGTTGTTGAGAGGGGTGTTCCTCGGAGGCCTCTGCCCTTGTGTCTTCTACTGAGCACTGATGGGGGAAACCGTCCCCAGTTATCCTGACCTCATCCACAGAGTAGAGGTGCAAATTACCGCCGACGAAGTCATTGAAGCCCATCGCCAGCAGTTTGATGGGGCCCAGAAGCGGAAGAGAGAAAAGGAGCCGGCTCCCAAGCATCAAGAAGAAAGATTCCGAGAAGAGCGGTGGAATGGGCAACACAGGCAAAACCTTCAAAGAGATCGACCACACAGGGAGTATACTCCCCTCAACACCACGCGCACCAATGTACTCTATGTCATTCAAAATGAGTTAGCATTAAATCGGCCTATAACCCCAGGATTGATCAGTCCAAATATTACGAGTTTCATCGAACTACGGGACACACCACTGAGGACTGTGCCCGCCTGAAGGAAGAAATCGAGCGCCTTGTCCGTCTGGAACTTCTTGGAAGGATTTTGCAGGGACGCATTCAAGACCAACAGGACTCGCCTCGGCCACCTAGAGATCAGCAAAACGCCCCGCCAAGAGGAGTTGGAGGTAGGCAAATGGTCGAAAATATCGAAACCACCGCTGGATCACCATTTCTTTCCGCTCAAATCCTATCAGTATGCGCGCAAGGAGGCATCCATGAAGACAAAAAGTGCAGGCAGGACACCACCATAGCTTTCGGAGATGAAGACCTTGTCGGGCTCCGAACACCTCACCAAGACCCCGTGGTAATCAGTGTCGGGATCAGATATCCCTGCTATAATGTTAAACAAATCCTCATCGACAACGGAAGTTCCATCGATGTCTTATTCTCCGTCACCCTCCAGAGCATGAACATCTCCGCACAACATCTGGCAACGGCAGCCGGACCAGTATACGGCTTCGACAACCATCCAGTTCAGGTATTGGGAATGATCACCCTCCCAGTCACCATGGGGGAATTTCTAAGGCAAGTGACGCACGAAATCCACTTCGTCGTGGTAGATTCAAGCTCCGCATATAATGCTATTTTTGGAAGGCCCGTCCAATCCATCTTCAAGGCTATCCCCTTGATTCCTCACCTGACCATGAAGTTCCCCACTCTGGGAGAAATCGGAGTCGTACGCGACAATCAAGAAGCCGCCAAAAATTGATACTCTAAGCAGGCCCAGCCTGTACAACCCCGTATTAGCGGAGTGGGGTCCCTCTAGCATGTGCAGGTCTAGCAATGCATTTTTAAGCTTTTTGAGGGGTTTGACACTCTTGGTGGCCAATTTAGGCTCAACCTGCATAATATACTAGTAGGGGATGAAAAATTTGTCTCCCCCCGACCCCTTTGAGGGGTCGCCCCGGCCAGTACTCGCCTAATCGCCGAGCTCTCTAGGCCACCTCTCGCGTCTCGCCTCGCAGGCTGCCTATTCGCCAGGCCGCCTCCCGCGTCTCGCCTCGCAGGCCGCCTATTCGCCAAGCCTCCTCTCGCGTCTCGCCTCGCAGGCTGCCTCTCGCATCTCGCCTCGCAGGCCGCCTCTCGCGTCTCGCCTCGCAGGCCGCCTATTCGCCAAGCTACGTCTCTCCTCGCAGGCCACCTATTCGCCAGGCCGCCTCCCACGTCTCGCCTCGCAGGTCGCATATTCGCCAGGTCGCCTCTCGCATCTCGCCTCGCAGGCCGCCTATTCGCCAGGCCGCTTCTCGCGTCTCGCCTAGCCGTCTTCTCTCCAGGCCGCCTTGTCGCTCGGCAGGTGTCCTTGCTGCCTTCTCGCCCGGCTTAAGGGTCTGCCCCTGGTGGACTGCGATTAGCCACTTAGAAAAGCGGGATTTGGCTGTTGGCAGACAGACCCGGGGGAATTTTAGTAATTTCAGAGGAGCGGAGGTTTGTTATTTGCAGGTCATTCTCATAAATCTATAAATAGACTCTTAGGAGTGCTTTGAAGGGGATCCGTTTTGACAACTCTTCTTCTTCCTCCTTCATCCTCCAAGGCACTTAGCTCAAGCATTGGCTAGGGAGGGGGAGACCTCAAAGGTCTTCCGGGTGTGAGGTGTGACCTCCACGCTAAATCCAAGGGTCTGTTCCTAGCTTCTTGAGCCTTTGTCCTGTGACATTCTCCTGAGTGTAGTAGGTGTGAGGTCACCCCTTTCTTGGAACCTCGAATTCCACGAGAGACCAAGTTTTTGATTTCAACACAGCCAACCAAGGCCACCACCTTAAACATCGACGACTTCGACTTGTGCGACGAGGCGATATTGTAGCGGGGAATGCCTATGGAAGGGCTAATTGAAGTCCCCCCTTTACCAACAGACTCAGCTCGCACCATCCAGCTCAGATCGCTCTTACCACAGTAAGAGAAAGAGGAACTGACAGCCTATCTCCAGAGGAACAAGGATATCTTTGTCTGGGCTCCGGAAGATATGTCTGGCATAGATCCTCACATCATTCAGCACTCTCTCAACATCAACCCAGCATGCAAACCTGTTATCCAGAAAAAGAGAAATTTTTGCTCCAGAATGCCTCAGGCAATCAGAGAAGAAGTAGAGAAGCTCCTCAGCGCCCATTTCATCCGAGAAGTGAAATACCCTACCAGGGTAGCTAATGTCATCTTGGTAAAGAAGTATTCAAGAAAATGGAGGATGTGCGTGGATTACACCAACCTCAATCAAGCGTGCCCCAAAGACAGCTTCTCGCTCCCCATAATTGATCAGTTAGTCGATTCAATCGCCGGGCACCAACTCCTGAGCTTCATGGATGCTTACTTCAGTTATAATCAGATTCGAATGAATCCTGCGGACAAAGAGCACACGACCTTCTGAATAGACAAAGTGGTGTACTGCTACAAAGTTATGCCCTTTGGACTCAAGAGCGCGGGATCCACCTACCAATGACTCATGAATAAGGTTTTTAAGGACCTTATCGACAAGACAATGGACGTATACGTGGATGACATGCTAGTGAAGAGCATTCGTCGGGAAGATCACTTGGAAGACCTCGAGAAATGTTTCAAGATCCTTCGGTAGTATAGCATGAGGCTTAACCCCACTAAGTGTGCCTTCAGGGTTACGTCAGGAAAATTCTTAGGATTCATGGTAATCCAGCGGGGGATAGAAGCCAACCTTGAGAAGATTAAGGCTTTGGAAGACATGTCACCACCCCGATCTCTTAAGGAAGTACAACGGTTGAATGGGAGGATCACATCACTCTCTCGGTTCTTGGCACGGACCGGAGATAAATATATCCCCTTCTTCAAGATTCTCCGCGGAGCCAGAACCATGGGTTTCTAGTGGACAGACGAATGTAAATCAGCCTTCGAGTCACTAAAGCAGTACCTGGCCTCCCCTCCACTTTTGTCAAAGTCGGCCCCAGGAGAAACTCTTTTTTTATACCTCTCCATCACGTCGGCCACGCTAAGCTCCGTATTGGTAAAGATGAAGGAAGAATTCAATGCCCCATCTACAACCTTAGCAAGATCCTCTCGGACACTGAAACCCGATATCTGGTTTCAGACAAGATAGTCTTGGCACTTGTTTTCTCAGCAAGGAAGCTTTGTCTCTACTTCCAGGCTCACACCATCAAAGCATTCACCGAGCTCCCTCTCCGCGCCATTCTTCAAAAGCCTGAGGCGTCTGGCCGGCTGGTCAAATGGGCAGTTGAACTAGGCGAATTCGACATCCACTTTATGCCGCGTCCCATCATTAAGGCTCCATTTGGTTCGGCGGTGGCGGGTTAATCCGGCGGGTGGAAACGGAGTGTTCGAACTGGAGGGGGGAGGTGGCTGCTCCAAACGGATCTTTTTGGCATTTTTCTCAAGGCGAGTGGAAACGGAGCAAACACCGTCGGAGGTTCATTTGTTTACCCTCCTTCCAGCGGCATTTGCCCAAAACAGAGCAGTGAAACGCTCAAAAAAATAGAGCCTAAATCCCAGGTCTTAGTAGACTTCATCATTGAAAATACCTTGCCAACAGAACCAGATGTCACACCAGCAGAGCCAGGACAAGGATGGACTATGTACGTTGACGGAGACTCCGGAATGGAGGGCACCAGGGCCGGACTCCTTCTCATAAGCCTGGAGCTTGTCACTCTGGAGTACAGGCTCGGGTTAAAGTTTCCTACCACTAACAACATAGCAGAATACGAGGCCTTAATCGCAGGGCTCAGGCTCACCATCGACTGTCACGCCAAGAGGATAACAATCTACTCCGACTCCCAGCTCGTCGTCTCCCAAGTGGAAGGTGACTATGAAGCGAAAAGTGAGCAGCTCGCCCAGTACCTCCAACTTGTGAAATCTCTCCTGCTTTAGATACCGCAAGCCCAAATCCTCCATATCCCAAGGGAGCAGAATAGTCGAGCAGAAGCCCTGTCAAAGCTATCCACATCACCATCTCGCTATCAGCCAAGAAGACGTCAGGTTGAAGAAATTGCTTTTCCCAGTATACAGGGACCGTGGGAGGTACTGGAGATCGAAGGACAAAAGTGATCATGGATCACCTCGTTAGTTGATTACTTAGAAAACCAACAACTGTCGGAAGATCAAAAGGAGGCTCGTCACCTAAGGATGAGTGGGCGGCCACCTTCACACTAATCAACGGAGAGCTTTATAAGCGGTCCTTCGCAGGACCCTACCTGAAGTGTTTAGCAGAAACTGACGCTGAATATACCCTCCACGAAGTCCATGGAGGGGTCTACGGAGAACAATTGGGCGAAAAATCCTTGGCCCGAAAAATCCTACGTCAGGGCTTTTACTGGCCAACCATGAGAAAGGAAGCGACAGACTTCGTCCAAAGATACAAAAGCTGCCAGCTACATGCCAACATCCCCCGACAACCTCTCGTTTTCCTTACCACACTACAAGGAGCTTGGTCATTCGCACAATGGGGGATAGACCTACTCGGCCCCTTACCTCAAGCCTCAGGACAGAGAAAATTCATCATCATGGTCATCGACTACTTCACCAAGTGGGTAGAAGCGGAGCCCCTTGCCAAGATTACTAAAGAGAACGCAAAGCAGTTCGTTTGGAAGAACATCGTCTGCCGCTTTGGCATACCAGCAGTAATCATCACTGATAATGACACTCAGTTTACAGGGAGGTCTTTCACTAAGCTATGCGAGGACTTAAAGATCGAGTTGCGGTATACGATAATGTCGCACCTCCAATCCAATGGGCAGGTTGAGGTGACCAACCGAATCATTCTGAAGGGACTAAAGGCGCGACTCCAAGATGCAGGGGGCAGTGGGTCTACGCGCTCCCCAATGTGTTGTGGGCATACCGGACAACGAAAAGAGCCCCTACAGGAGAAACGCCATACAATCTCTGCTACGGATTTGAAGCTATCATCCCGGTCGACATCGGCGTCCCAAGTCCCCGGGTTTCCAACTTCAACCTCCAAACGAACGACGACGCTCTCCGAGACAATCTGGATTTGATCTCCGAGACCTGCGAAAAAGCCACTCTCTACACTGCAGCCTACTAGCAACGTACGACCCGCTATTACAATCGCAAAGTGAATCCCCGTCCGATCAACGTGGGAGACTTGGTCCTTCACACTCTGGAAGGGGCTGGGAAAGGAATGCATGGCAACAAGTTATCTCCAACGTGAGAAGGACTCTTCATCGTCACAACAATGGTGAAAACAGGGACATACAAGCCGCAAAATGTCGAAGGAAAGACTCTCTCTCGCATTGGAATGCGCAGAACCTGCGTCGATTTTATCAATGATTTCTCGCTTTATGTTTGTCTAATTGTGTAACGCATTATTTAGCAAAAATACTATGATGTGTGTAAGCCGCAAGCCTGATCCCGTGCACGTGATCTTCATTCAAGTATTAAATTATGTTGCTGCAAATCATGCTTACTCAAATAGGAAAGACGACGCACGCAAACACTCTGTAGGGGCCTGCCCCCCTCACGAAGAAGCCGCGAGCAACCCTCGCGCAAACTAAGCCGTGAGCAGCCCTCGTGCAACCTCGTGGGGGTCTGCCCCCTCACGAAGAAGCCGTGAGTATCCCTCATGCAAACTAAGCCGCGAGCAGCCCTCGTGCAACCTCGTGGGGGCCTGTGATAGTTTTACTTTCAAGACAACCTAAACACCTAGAGGGGGGGTGAATAGGTTCTAATTTCTTGTTTATAAATCTAGGCAGAATTCAATCGCAAATTAAATTATCTAGCACAGCATTCACAGACAACTAAGCATCACAGATTGCACAATGTTTTATAGTGGTTCCCCAAGATCTGGGTACATCCACTTTCCCCCTTCACCTATCTAGCAATGTGCTAGATTCGGCCAAACTTCCACTATTCTCAGATCCTCAGATCCTACAGCTCAGAACCTGGATAGGTTCCTACAACTCAGGCTCAACAGCCCTACCTCAGCCTTGCCTCAAGGCCTACCACTCAGAGAATAACCTTCTCCTACACTCAGGCAAATAGCCCTACCACTTAGAGATCACCTCTCCTACACTCAGCCTTTATAACACAGGCTTACAACTCAGATCTGTGTAAACAGATCCTACAGAAATTTAGAAAAGATATTTTGATGTCTTGCCTTTGTTGAGAGAGAAGAGGACAAGACACTTCTTGATCAGCTGATGAAATCAACTGAATCTGAGCTTTCTTCAAAGCTTCTTGAATCTGAACTTAGCTGAGTTGATTTCCAAACAGCTTCTTGAGAAACCACTGATGGCTTCCTTCTTCTTCTTCAAAATGACTGGATCCCTCTCTATCCAACACCTTTTCTGATACTTCAGACTTCTTCTTCTTCTTCTTAGATCTACTGATGAAGAACTTCTTTAGAGCTTAGCACTTTCTTGAATTGAAGCTATAACAGGATTGTAATCCTTCTGTTTCTTCTTCTTAGATCTTCTTCAGTTATCTTTCTTAAATTTTTAAATTTAATTCCTTCTGAATATGTCTATTTATAGACTTTCTTCATGGTAACCGGCTGATCCGGTTTCTAACTGATTTCTGACAGGTCTGACAGCTTCAGTTAAACGGTGGCAACCCACAGCTGTCAAGTCTTCAAACAGTTCCTGTACCTTAGCCTTGGACAGCAAAATGTCGAGACAGTCTGTTAGAAAGTGTCGAGACCAATCTGTCTATCTGTATCGACACAAGTGACTTTGGTGTCGACACAGTCTTTGATGATGTCGACTAAGTTGCCTTTAAGTCGACACAGCTTCTTCAGAAAATAACTTGGTCTAGACTCTGCAGTGTGTCGACACAAGTCCTGTGTGTCGACACAGTTGTTGTAGATTCAGAACTCAGTATGTGTCGACACAGCCTTCAGGTGTCGACACATCAATCTTCAATTCTGCCAAAATGTGTCGACTCAGTCTTCTGGTGTCGACACAAGCATAGTCGACTTCTGCCAATATGTGTCGACACAGTCTTCTGGTGTCGACACATCCACCCAGTGTCGACACAGTAGAGGTCGACTATCTTCCTCTGGTCGACTATCTTCTTCTGTGTCGACTATCTTCTTCTGTGTCGACTATCTTTCACTAGTCGACTATCTTCTTCTGTGTCGACTATCTTTCACTAGTCGACTATCTTCTTCTGTGTCGACACTGCTTCTCAGTGCTGAGGTCGACGATTTTCTTTATGTGTCGACACTGCTTCCCAGTGTCGACATAAATGTGGTCGACCATCTTTCTCTGTGTCGACACTGATTTTTTGAAGTGTCGACACAATTTCTTCAGGTGTCGACATGTGGACTTAGAATATTTTTCTGCATTCTTTAATACTTCTTCACCTGCACATGTCAACTCAAAACAACATCAAATACACCTTGATGTGTATCATTGAGCTAAGTTGGGCTTCTTCAAATCAGGTACACTTTTTCTAATGTACCCAATAGCCTGCCCCCCTCACGAAGAAGCCGCGAGAGCCCTCGCGCAAACTAAGCCACGAGCAGCCCTCGTGCAACCCCGTGGGGTCCTGCCCCCCTCACGAAGAAGCCACGAGCAGCCCTCGTGCAAACTAAGCCGCGAGCAGCCCTCGTGCAAACTAAGCCGCGAGTAGCCCTCGTGCAAACAAAGCCGCGAGTAGTCCTCGCGCAAACGAAGCCACGAGCAACCCTCATGCAAATAAAGTTGTGGACTAGAACCGCACAAACAAAGCCACGGACTAGAGGCGTGCAAACAAAATAGCTATGATGGCATAAAGAAAATAATGTTATACGAAACAGATGGAATGATACAAAAAAGACAATCAGCGCCTAAGGGCAACAACAACAACAAATGCTGAACAAAAAAGCAAAGTACAGTATAACTAACTAAAACAGCAAAATGCAAATACATAACTGCAAAGATGTAAGAGCTATTACTCATCCTCGGCATCCGAGTCAAGACGCTCATCCTCAGAAACATCCTCAAAGCCGAAACCGGATGTGTCACATCCTAAGCTCTTGCTAACTAGACGGAAGGCCTTCGAGACACCGCGCCGGAGTGCTAACTCACGAACATCGTTCATCTAAGGCTCAACCTCCTTGGACCAGATCTCGTCACGAACCTCCTCTGCAATCAGGCAACGGTCTCGCATATAGTCCAATGATTCCAGATACTCCGAAAGTCCCACAGCCTTCAACTCTAACGCATGTCTATCGGAAGATAGCATCTCCACTTAGGCCTTCACCGCCCGAAGCTGAGTCTCGAGGCCAGTGGCCTCCTCTAGCGCCGCCTGCAACTAGGTCTCCAAGCCCAAAGTCTCCTCATTCGAGTGCTTCAACATCTGGGTGGTCCTCTCCACCAGGGTCTTCTCCACCTTTAGGGCCGCTGGTACGCCGGTAACGTATATATAAAATAACGCAAGTGTACGTGCCGGTTCAAGTAATATAAAGTGAGAAGTGATCGTTCCCTCGAGGAAGTGAATGATTTAACACTCGCAACTACTAGCTTAAACTTTTCCTTAAATTCAAGTGAGATAATTGGTGTGATTTAGTTAAGCGAAACTAGAGATAATAAATACTACTTAGTTCTTATCTAAAAATGACTTTTTTTACTTTGGAGAATTAATATTGCGTGTTGTTTTCCTTAGACTAATATGTCAATTGTTTTTAAGTCATCTCTCATAATTGGATAATTACTGTCCTGCAACGATTTTTAAGATGAATAACATTATCTCTCGATCTTCGAAATCTGCTTACCCTACTTCCCCTAGTCATCTCTAACTTAGGCGGATTTAGAATAACATGAAGCGCTAAAATAAAAGTTGCTAACTTGAGATGAAATCTCTTTCTATCTCAGAGTTATTTCATGACTTATGTCACACTTACGTCGCTGCTCTCTCGAGTCTCGCAACGCAGTAGAAAGATGAAATTTTGACTAAAGAATCACGCGACTCCTCTCTCGAATCTCGCCACGCGCAATGAGGATTCAACCTTAGAATAGCATGACTCCTCTCTCGAATCTCGCCACACTATCTAGGAGAAGAACACTTACTCAAAAATTCCACAAATAAAAGACATAATCCCAATAAAGATAGATCATCAACCAATCATGAAAGGTAAATTGAAATCAAGTCATTATAATGAGTCTAAGTACTTACAACACACAAGACTTATGAAATTAGTTCATAGTGGAAGGGGAGAACATCACAAAAATAGGAAAGATCTTACAGCCCATGATAATAAGAATGTAAAATAACGCCGGAAGATGCTCTCCAATTTGCATACAAGCAATCCTTCTCCAAGATCCGGTGTTGCCCTAAGTCTTCTTCTCCAAGCAATCTCCTCTTCTTTTTCTTCTCCAAGAATGAATAATCATCCCTTTTCAGGCCAATTTCGTGCTTCAATTTCGTGCCCCCATCTGAAAGGATGCATTCTTTCAATTTGTAACTACTGCAGTTTTTTTCAAAATTCGGATTTTTAAATTTCGAAAGTTATTATAAACTTTCACAGCACAGAAAACTGCTTCAGCATTCCTTCTCCGGATTGAGTTTTTCGGCGATTCTGATAAGTAAACATTAGAAAATGATCAAATTACTCAAACATAAGTTAAAGATAAATTTTATCATCTTTTTATACTCAATAGAACATATTTTCACTATTTTGTGTCAAATAACATGGACATAGATAACTTCATTTAAGAAGTTATCACACCCCCACACTTGAGTCTTGCTAGTCCCGAGCAAAGACAATTCATAAAATTTATTTGAGTGAATGGATAGCAATTGAGATGAGAATTCAATGATCCTTTTCCTTAACCTAACTCAGTCAACGCATAATCAAGACTACACAACTGATAAGCTTGTCAATCATTAAAAATTCGACTCTCACAAATTCATTAGTTTGATAAAAGAAAAAAGTGCAATTAAAAATTTTTGTGTTGTGTGTGATTTCTTCAAAATTTATTTATTCACACGCAATTGTTTTAGCCTCCGCATGAAATGAAAAGGATGAGAATATGCTAAGTTTTTGATCTTAACCTCGACAAGAGCTTTTGTTCATATGGAAGTGGGTTTGGCTTTGGCTATGTTGGCAATTTTGAATGCTTGATAGTGGAGTGGAAAAAATCACTAATCGATAGTCCTAATCAATTACCATATTATGAGGCTCAATTCATAAACATTAAATATATAAATATTATGTCCATAGTTGGGATCATTCCAAGTATGTATTCGCCTACCTAGGCCACATATCACTATGACAAAGTTGATCATTTTTCTGCTTCTCTTTTTTTTTGTCACAGTTGGGATCATTCCAAGTAGGCTTCTACATACTTAGGCTGCATATCACTATGACATTTACTCTCTTTTTTTATATGCTTAATTGAAACACCCATAAATGATTAGTGAATTAAGATACGACTAGTCGACAACTAAGGAATTTAATCATTTGGTAATGTGAAGCAAAGGATAAGGAACAAGTTCAAAGAAACTCATGAATGCTCAAAATGGTTTAGCTACATAATCCCTTGTCTTGGTCTACATCATTAACTCAGTTCTTGCTCATCCCTCCCTATTCATTTTCTAGGAGTCAATTATCAACAAAAATTTGCAGGGAGGAATAAATAAATTAAAGAAAGTTGTGCATAAAAATAAACACTTAAGTCAAATATCTTACTAACTTCAAATTCAGCGTCCGAAATTTTAAGATTGTTTAGCCTAATCATAATTGGGGAAAGAATTCAGATCATTAACCTCAAGCTCAATCAAAATATTAAGCACCCCAAATAGTGGAGGATTAACCCCCCCCCCCCCCCACCCACACATACACACTTAAATCATTGCTAGACCCTAGCAAAACTACATGTAGTACATAAGTTGTAATATTGATATAACAGACGACACTAGTAATGAAATATATAAGGATATAAATAAATGAATTCAAATAACTCCCCTGAATTCAGAAGTGTGGACAGTTGTTCAACTTTCTTCATTCATTAAGTATCCATTAGTACTAATCATAGTCGATTGAATAATCAACTTGTTCTGCATCGAAAACAAATAAATCCGTCGAACAATAAAGATGTCTTCTTTTCCTGAAAAAGTTAGCTCCAAAATGTACAAAAAAAACTTACAGCACATACATAACATTGCTTGAAATAATCATTAGTAAATAAATATCATTTTAGAGCATAGAGCATTTAAAACATTATAAAGCTTGAAACAAGCCAAAGATTATAATCCAAAATTATAGCAAAATAGAATGTATGTTAGCACATAATATAATCCAAAATAAGGCATATAGTATTAGACATCAAAATAGTTCCAAGCAGATTAATCAACTAGTAAATAAGTGGAAGTGATTTTCAGCTGCTAGGGAGATCCATCTGCTTCGTTCCCCTCGTTCGCCTCCTCTTCATCTTCTTCATCTCTTGTGTCCTCATCATCATCAACATCTTTGGCCTCCTCCTCGTTCACAACCTTTGTTGGATCCACTCTAGACCCGTCCGATGTCAGAAGGTAGCCAGCTTTATCGTTCAGAATCTAACCCTAGTCGGCGGATCGTGAAATGAGGAGAAGGGGGAAAAATTCTTATAACGAGAGAGAATTTAATTATTTGATTAAACCCAGTTTAGGTTATATTACATTGGATTAATGATTTAATTAAAGCGTGAACCGCCATCTAAAGATAAACAGGCGCGTTGGTTCAGTTGACCCCGAACTGAACTGTCAGCCGTCTGACACTAGAGGAAAGTGGCAGAGAAATATTTTCCATTACGCATGTAATGGGGTTGTTACAACAACCAGTGTACGACGCCACAAGGAGCAGACAGAAAGATATATCCCATTACGCATGTAATGGGGTTGTTACAACAACCAGTGTACGACTCCACAAGGAGCAGGCAGAAAGATAAATCTCATTACGCATGTAATGAGGTTGTTACAACAAAAGTCAGGATTTTAAAATTTAGCCATTTTCACCATTTCTTGACACTTCTTAATCCAATTTAATCTCATCCAAAGCTTTTAAACGTTCTCTTAAAGATTCTCAACCAAAATTTAGTAAGGGTTACAACATACTTTCTCCCAAAATGAAAAATTCTGTAGAAAAAACAAAATAACTGCTTTATATAATTATATATATATATATATATATATATATATATATATATATCTAATCGATGGGTTGCCTCCCACCAAGCGCCGCATTTAGAACGTCCCGGCCGGACGTTTCTCGTCAACTTGTCATTGTAAATTTATGACCATCGCCTCACGATGATCATTATTTACATAATACACCTTCAATCTTTGGTCGTTCACTTTGAACTCAGAGTCATCCTTCTCATTGCAAATCGTTACTACTCCAAACGGGTACACCTCTTTTACTCTAAACGGACCTGACCATCTAGACTTAAGTTTTTCTGGAAAGAATTTTAGTCTCGAGTTGAATAACAAAACTAATTGTCCCGTCTTGAACTCTTTTACAATTAGTCTTGAATCATGTCATTTCTTTGTCTTTTCCTTATATACCCTCGAGCTCACATATGTGTTCGATCGAAGCTCATCCAATTCATTAATCTGTAGTAGTCTTTTCTTCTCTGCCTCTTGAAAATCGAAATTCAGATTTTTTACGGCCCAATAAGCTCTATGTTCCAACTCCACTGGGAGATGACACGTCTTTCCATAAATCATTTTGTACGGAGTCAATCCTATAGGAGTTTTAAATGCAGTTATGTAGGCCCATAAGGCATCATTTAGCTTGAGCGACCAATCCTTGCGTGTGGCATTTACCGTTTTCTCTAATATTGATTTAATCTCTCGATTTGAAACTTTAGGTAGACCATTGGTTTGTGGGTGGTAGGCAAGGGCGACTTTATGAGTTACTCCATATTTCTTCAAAAGTGATTTAAATTATAAATTACAAAAGTGTGCCCCTCCATCACTAACTATAGCCATTGGTGTACCAAATCTAGTGAAGATGTTAGTCTTGAGAAATTTTAATACAACTTTGCCATCATTTTTTGTGCGGCTATTGCCTCTACCCATTTTGAGACATAATCTACCGCTAGCAGAATATACAAGTTCCTATTTGAGTTTACAAAAAGACCCATGAAATCTATGCCCCACACATCAAATACTTCGACTTCTAGAATATTAGTCATAGGCATGCTTGCACCACGATGAATATTTCCCACTCTTTGGCATCGATCACAGTGTTTTACAAAGGTATGGGCATCCTTAAATAATGTCGGCCAATAAAATCCTGCTTCTAAAACCTTCATAGCAGTACGGTCTCCCCGAAAATATCCTCCATATGGAGAAGCATGACATTTTACAAAAATACTTTGGACTTCAACTTCAGGAACACACCGACGAATAACTTGATTTGCACATATTTTGAATAAGTTTGGTACATCCCATAAGTAGAATTTCACCTGATGAAAAAAACGTTTCCTTTGTTGGTGATCTAAATCCGGAGGCAGCACTCTACTAACGATGTAGTTAACAAAATCTGCATACCACAGAGTGTTACCTTCGGTGATTGCTAGTACATGCTCATCAGGAAAATTTTCGTTGATCTCTACGTGACTATCCCTTTCACACTCTTGCTCTAGTCGTGATAAATGGTCAGCTACCGGGTTTTCAGCTCCTTTCCGGTCCTTGATCTCAAAACTAAACTCCTGAAGAAGGAGAACCCACCTAATGAGTCTAGGTTTTGCATCCTTTTTGTCCACTAAGTATCGTATCGTGGCGTGGTCCGTGTAAACTACAACCTTAGAATGTATCAAATATGCTCGAAACTTTTCGAATGCAAAGACCACCGCAAGGAGTTCCTTCTCTGTGGTAGTGTAGTTTATTTGAGCATTTATAAGGGTCTTACTTGCATAATAGATTACATGAAAGACTTTATCGTGGATTTGTCCTAACACGGCACCTACTGCGTAATTACTTGCGTCACATATGAGAATAAAGGGCGATGACCACTCTGATGCTCTAACAATAGGTGCAGAGACTAAGCTTTTTTTCAGAGTTTCAAAGGCCTCTAAACACTTAGCATCGAAAACAAATGCGGTGTCTTTTTCAAGCAAATTACATAACAGCTTAGTTATTTTTGAGAAATCTCTTATGAACCGT
Organism: Platanthera zijinensis; assembly: GCA_039513925.1. Taxonomy (NCBI): domain Eukaryota; kingdom Viridiplantae; phylum Streptophyta; class Magnoliopsida; order Asparagales; family Orchidaceae; genus Platanthera; species Platanthera zijinensis. The sequence goes on from CM077094.1 coordinate 166,254,109, forward strand.
CGGTAGAACCCCGCATGTCCTAAGAAACTACGAATGCCCTTGATATTTGTCGGTGGAGCGAGTTTCTCTATAACCTCCACCTTCTCTCGGTCAACTTCCCAACCCCTTACTAGAAACTTTGTGCCCTAAGACAATTCCTTCTCGTACCATAAAATGGCACTTCTCCCAGTTCAATACTAAGTTGGTTTCAACACATTTTCTCAAAACTTTACTCAATACTCTCAAACACGCATTAAATGATCTGCCAAAGATAGAGAAATCGTCCATGAAGATCTCAATACCCTCTTCCATTAACTCAGCAAGGAGAGCGATAATACAACGCTGGAATGTGGCGGGTGCATTACATAACCCGAAAGGCATTCTCCAGACTGCAAAAGTTCCAAATGGGCATGTAAAGGTTATTTTTTCTTGATCTTCGGGTGCAACCATGATCTGATTGTACCCCGAATATCCATCTAGAAAACAAAAGTACTCACTACCCGCCAATCTATCTAGGACTTGGTCAAGGAATGGAAGTGGAAAATGATCTTTCCTAGTCATTTTGTTCAATCGCCTATAGTCCATACATATTCTCCATCCCGTGATGGCCCTAGTGGGTATGATTTTGTTATTCTCATTTTGAACAATAGTCATTCCACCCTTTTTTGGTACGCACTGCACTGGGCTCACCCACTTGCTATCTGAGATGGGGTAGATGATACCCGCGTTGAGCCACTTTATTATTTCTTTCATTACCACTTCTTTCATTGGAGGACTAAGCCTACGTTGATGTTCTATGGATCCTTTCACCCCTTCTTCTAATAATATTTTATGCATGCAAATGGACGGGCTGATTCCCTTGATATCGGCTAGAGTCCAACCGATGGCACCCTTAAACTCTCTCAAAACTTTCAGTAGTTTTAGTTCGTTCTCCCTTTCCAATGATGCATCAATGATAACTAGTAAGGTGTTATCTTCACCAAGGAAAACATATTTCAAATGTACGGGTAGGGGCCTTAACTCTAATGTTGGTGGTTCAAGAATGGATGGTTTCATTACTGTAGGCTCGTTGGTTCTACTTATAACTTCGAAGTTTTTATCAATTGGTAACTTGTCATATGAGTCTAATGTTTTGACCACCTCTTCCGTTTCTAAGTCATTCTCTCTTTCTTCATTAGTCAGAATACTCAGCAACTCATATTCTAGATCATCGCCCTCTTGTATCAACCTTGGGGACACAACAACTTCTTCTATCGAATAACACTCCTCTTTATCATCAGAAAATTTCATAGCCTTAAGGACATTAAACGTTATTTCCTCATCATTGACTCTCATTGTTAATTCACCTTTTTGGACATCTATGAGGGTGCGTCCTGTTGCTAAGAAGGGTCGTCCTAAAATAATAGGTACCTCCTTATCTTCGTCCATATCTAACACAACAAAATCAACGGGGAATATAAATTTTTCTACCTTAACCAGTACGTCCTCAACCACTCCCTTAGGAAATGCTAATGATTTATCAGCCAATTGGAGTGTAAGAGATGTTGGTGTGATCACCCTAATGCCTAATTTGGTGTAAATAGATAACGACATCAAGTTGATGCTGGCCCCCAAGTCGCACAACGCTCTTCCAGAAAATTTCATCCCAATCGAACATGGAATTGTAAAACTTCCAGGATCCTTCAGTTTTTGAGGTAACTTATTTTGTAGAATCGCGCTGCACTCTTCAGTTAGTGTCACTATCTCCTTATCGACAAATCTTCATTTCTTAGACAAGATGTCCTTCATGAACTTGACATAGCTAGGCATTTGCTCAAGTGCCTCAGCAAATGGAATATTTATAGTTAACTTCTTAAACATGTCCATGAATTTTTGGAATTGCATATCAAGTTTATTCTTAACGAGCCTAGATGGAAACGGTGGTTGAGGGTAGATGATTTCCTTCTTTTTGTTAATTGGATTATCGGTTTGATTTACCACCGGTTCCTTAATCTCACTAGGACTTTCCTTCTCTAATTCACTTGACTTATTATTCCTCTCATTCTTCTCTTCCTCTCTTGCTTTCTCCAACAACCCATCCATGCTTGCTATCTCTACTCCACTCCTTAATGTTATAGCCTTGCAATGGCCATTGTGATCATCTCTATTAGGATTAGGTGTGGTGTCAGAAGGTAGAGATCTCATTGGTCTTTGGTTTATTGAGTTTGAAAGTTGACCTAAAGTTGTCTCTAAAGACCTTAAGGATGATTCAATTCCTACCATTTTAGAATCGTGTTTTTGAAACATTCCTAAGATGAATTAATCTGTCATTCTCCTAGGATTTACTTGTTGATGTGAAACATTATTTGGAGGTGGGTTCGGGTTTTGGTTAAATCCCCCTGATTGGTTCATACCTTGATTAGTCTTCCAAGAAAAGTTCGGATGATTTCGCCACTCGGGATGGTAATGATTCGCGAATCCTGGTGGAATTTGCCTTTGTGGCCCGCCCACATAATTTGCTTCTTCAGTAATGTGATTTAATTGTTCAACCGTGAGTGGGGCATTAGATGTAGTTGTTGATAGTGAATCTAATCTTTTGTTAATCAGGTTAAATTGTGAGGCCATTTGGGCGGCCAAAGATGTGAATTGGTCCACTTGATGGATTCCCACTGGGTTGCTATTCCCTTGTCTCTCATACGCTTGGTAGTTATTTGAAGTTAGATCTTCTAATATAGAATAGGCATCCTCGGGATATTTCTTCATCAAAGAACCCCGTGCAGCTCCGTCAACTAAAATCATAGTTGTCGTATGTAACCCATTATAAAAGGTAGATACTTGTTGATGTTGGGCCAACTCATGATGTGGACATTTCCTTAGTAACTCCTTGAAACGTTCCCAAGCGTCGTAAAGAGTTTCCCCGTTATTTTGTGTAAACGTGGTTATGTCCCTAATCAGTTTTGCAGTCTTAGATGGTGGAAAATATTTATTTAAGAATTTTTCAACCAACTGGTCTCATGTCGTGATTGAATCATTAGGCAACGAATCTAACCAATCCTTCGCCCTTCCTTCTAAAGAAAATGGAAATAATCTTAACATTATTACATCTTCAGATATACCATTGAATTTGAACATATCGCAAATTGCTAGGAAATTTCTCAAATGAGAATTTGCGCCTTCATGACTAAAACCTCCAAACTTATTATTCTGCACTTGTTGCATAATCAGAGGATCCATTTTAAAATTATTTGCAGCAATTGCTGGTCGAGCAATGCTGAAATGCAAACCTCCTCGTAGAGGTGTGTTATAATCATGATAAGTCATTCGTGGGGCCGCAGGTTGGCCATTTTGATCCACATAACCATCATTATTATTAGGATTATCTTGCGCAGGATTATCCATCGCAAGATGAATAATATTAGCATTTTTAGCTTCTCTTCGGTTCTGTCTACAAGATCGCTCGATTTCAGAATTTAAAGGCAATAACTCAACTTGCTTATATCTGGACATACACTGAACTAACTTTTAATGATTTAAAAAAAATAAACAAACAAACACTTGATCTCTAAATACTCAGATCTTGCTAATATTGCAAGAAATAACACACTAAATCCGTCACACCTCCCCGGTAACGGCGCCAAAAACTTGGTACGCCGATAACGTATATATAAAATAACGCAAGTGTACGTGCCGGTTCAAGTAATATAAAGTGAGAAGTGATCGTTCACTCGAGGAAGTGAATGATTTAACACTCGCAACTACTAGCTTAAACTTTTCCTTAAATTCAAGTGAGATAATTGGTGTGATTTAGTTAAGCGAAACTAGAGATAATAAATACTACTTAGTTCTTATCTAAAAATGTCTTTTTTCTTACTTTGGAGAATTAATCTTGCGTGTTGTTTTCCTTAGACTAATATGACAATTATTTTTAAGACATCTCTCATAATTGGATAATTAATGTCCTGCAATGATTTTTAAGATGGATAACATTATCTCTCGATCTCCGAAATCCGCTTACCCTACTTCCCCTAGTCGTCTCTAACTTAGGCGGATTTAGAATAACATGAAGCGCTAAAATCAAAGTTGTTAACTTGAGATGAAATCTCTTTCTATCTCAGAGTTATATCAGGACTTATATCACACTTACGTCGCTGCTCTCTCGAGTCTCGCAACACAGTAGAAAGATGAAATTTTGACTAAAGAATCGCGCGACTCCTCTCTCGAATCTCGCCGCGCGCAATGAGGATTCAACTTTAGAATAGCATGACTCCTCTCTCGAATCTCGTCACACTATCTAGGAGAAGAACACTTACTCAAAAATTCCACAAATAAAAGACATAATCCCAATAAAGATAGATCATCAACCAATCATGAAAGGTAAATTGAAATCAAGTCATCATAATGAGTCTAAGTACTTACAACACACAAGACTTATGAAATTAGTTTATAGTGGAAGGGGAGAACATCACAAAAATAGGAAAGATCTTACAGCTCATGTTAATAAGAATGTAAAATAACGCCGGAAGATGCTCTCCAATTTGCGTACAAGCAATCCTTCTCCAAGATCCGGTGTTGCCCTAATTCTTCTTCTCCAAGCAATCTCCTCTTCTTTTTCTTCTCCAAGAATGAATAATCATCCCTTTTCAGGCCAATTTCGTGCTTTAATTTCGTGCTCCCATCTGAAAGGATGCCTCCTTTCAATTTGTAACTACTGCAGTTTTTTTCAAAATTCAGATTTTTAAATTTCGAAAGTTTTTATAACAACTAAAAAAGTTGTTATGACAACTTTCCCAACACAGCAAACTGCTTCAGCATTCATTCTCCGGATTGAGTTTTTCGGCGATTCTGACAAAAAAACATTAGAAAATGGTCAAATTACTCAAACATAAGTTAAAGATAAATTTTATCATCTTTTTATACTCAATAGAACATATTTTCACTATTTTGTGTCAAATAACATGGACATAGATAACTTCATTTAAGAAGTTATCAGCCGCGTGTGCGTCCTCTAACTCGGATTTCAGCCCCGACCCGATCTGGCGAAATCGTGCAATGTCCCGATCATGTTACTCCTTCAGAGAGGCAAGCAAGCTCGATGTCGACCAGAGCTTCTCCTGAAGAGCAAGAAACCATCTTTCAGACTCACGTAATGGTCATTCCAGATTACCGCAATCTGGGTCTGGGTCTCTATCTGCACAAAAAAAGTCTGAAATTAGCACCAAATAATAAAGAAAAAATAAAGAAAATAATCTTTACAACAAATCAAGGCACTTACTGCATCACTCATCGCCCTCAAGGAAGAGGATATCTGCGGGGCCGCTGCCTCCGAAGATACCTTAGGGACTTGGGACACGGGCATCTGCACCTCAGGAGTCAACTCAGGACAAGCATCAGAAGGAGCCACTACCATTGCCGTATCAAGGTCACTAGGAGGGGCTACCACAAGATTTCCTCTTCCAGCCCCCTCCCTGAGAAGTCCCAACAATCTGAGCTGTGTCTGAAAAAATACCACACCGCAGCAAGCGCTTCTCCTCCACATAGTCAAAAATATTAAATAGACGGTTGGCTAGTTCACGAGCCTCTGAAAACCCAAGTACCGGAGAAAAATCTTGTTCCTTCCCCCTCACGCGGCGACAACGGTCATGCAGCATATCCCACGCCTCGGGAAGGCCCCAGGAATTCCTAACATACCCGAACAAAATATTCCCATGTCGGTGATCTTTGTGAGCCTCAAACTCCAACTAACTTTTGTTGCTACGAACCTCCACTCGCTCGCCACCATCAGATCGGACATCGCACCAATCTCGAAACTGATCCAAGGAAAACCGCTCTCCGTGCTCGCAAAAAAAGGCAACTAAGCCCATAATTCGGGCAATTCCAACCGAGACAAATTGAGAAATAGGCACCCCGCTAACTTCAAGATCTCGATCACCTCCACATATGGCGGGAAACGTAAACCAGATCTACGGGAGATTTGGTAAATCGTCAACCAGACACGAGGAGGATTCTGGACTCGCTCCTCGGAACATGGAATCCTCACCTCCAAGTCAACAGGAAGCTCATATTTCTTCCTCCAGATTTCAACACCGCCGTCAGTCAAAGAAGAGCGCAAACGCATCGGACCAGAAGAACGCTTCGAGACCTGTACAACATAAGAAATAAAAGAATCAGGTTTGCCTAATAAAAATAAAATAAGGCTGGGAATCACGCATCCAAGCGCATGCAGCCCGAACCATGCGCAAACAAAGTGCACACCCGCGCACAAGAACCACTCCAGTCAGGACGCTCATCCTCAGAAAGAACCATGCGCCGGAATGGAGGGCGTCGGGGCCAGGACCGGTTTTACTTGGACCGTCTTAGCTCGATGCCCCGGTCGGACCGATTTTACTTGGATCGTCTTAGCTCACGAGGCGGTCGAGCGCGCACACAGTCAATGAAAATAGAAGGTTGACATAAGATGTGATGACGTGGAAAAACCCCTCAACCGGGTAAAAAATCACGTGACCGGATCTGTGCCGGTCAGAATCCACTAGCTGTTTGCGGTTACAATGTGCAGAGAGAATCGGGGGCGATAGGTCGCTCCCCGTTACAACTTGGGGGATGTGAGAGAGTTCCGCTCCCAATCGGCGACAGACCGCACCACGGGAGCGACTTGGACATTGGAATCCGAGGAGTGGTTTCTGGTGCTTGGAAGTTGCTTGTCCAAGTCGCTCCCGTGGTGCGGTCTGTCGTCCATTGGGAGCGGAACTCTCTCTCATCCCTCAAGTTGTAACGGGGAGCGGCATGTCACCCCCGATTCTCCCTGCACATTGTAACCGCAAACAGCTAGTGGATTCTGACCGGCACAGATCTGGTTACGTGGTTTTTTATCCGGTTGAAAGGTTTTTCCACGTCATCACATCTTGTGTCAACCTTCTATTTTCATTGACTGTGTACGCGCTCGACCGCCTCATGAGCTAAGACGGTCCAAATAAAACCGGTGCGACCGGGACATCGAGTTAGTGCGCAACAGTTATCTTACAACCACTTGGTTAATATTATATTTTAATTAAATTACTTTAACTATGATAGTGGACAATATTTTAATTATATTAATAGCTGGCATACATTTTATAACTGTGGTTGAGATTATAGTATTATGTCCACTAGGGCGACTATTAAAGTGGCTCATTTTCAAAGAAAGCGTGTTTGAGGAGGGGTTTAATTAATTTTTATTTTTTGTTTGAATATCAATAATTTCTTTTTATATAATTTTGATTAGTTGGCAAAGGTTAAATTTGCATTAAAATTATTGTTTATTTTAATTTAACTAATTGTATATATCTAATTAGAGCATGCGTTCCACGAGACATTCTAGTCTAATTAGAGCATGGCGTTCCACGAGACATTCTAGTCTAATTAGAGCATGCGTTCCGCGAGACATTCTAGTCTAATTGGAGCATGCGTTCCGCGAGACATTCTAGTCTAATTAGAGCATGCGTTCCGCGAGACATTCTTCGGCTCTGGGGGCATTCGGCGGGGATGCGATAATCGGCAGGGTGCGACATTCGGCGGAGTGTGACAATTGTCGGGATGCGACATTCGCCGGTGGTGCGACATTTGTCGTGGGCGGCGACATTTGTCGTTAGCGGCGACATTTGTCGGGTGCCGGCAACATTTGTCGTGGACAGTACCCACCTCTATAACCTCGCGCGACAGTACCCGACCGACGACGGCGGGCTTTGCCCGCTCCCGGCGCCCGACCCGCAACATATACATATGGGTGCTCAAAATGACCGTAAAAAAAAATAAATCAAGGATACAAATTTTATTTTGTAAAATAAATTATACTTTAACGTTAAAACATTAATTTTTCTCTTGTCATTTCTATCTAGATACAATAGGTTTAGGGAATCTAATATTTTTATTTTTTGTATTTTAATATTGTAAAGTTGTGTAATTACCTAAAAAGATATTGTCTTTATAATATACTAATATAAAGTTTGGTATAATTGTGTAATTATGAATACAATTATAAGGGCAATATAGGGACAAGAGACAATGTTTCACCAAAGACTAGTTTTCGTATATTAGTATACAAGTGATAGGCACGGGCCTTCGGCCCTGGGGGCATTCGGCGGGGGTGCGACAATCGGCGGGGTTCGATATTTGTCGTGAGCGGCGACATTTGTTGTGGGCGACGACAATATTTGTCGTGGGCGGCGACATTTGTCGTGGGCGGCGACATTTATCGTAGGCGGCACCCGCCTCTATGGCCTCGCGCGACAGTACCCGACAGACGACGGCGGGCACCGCCCGCTCCCGGAGGGCTCCGCCCGCCGTCCGCTTCGGGCGGGCTCCGCCCGACCCGCAACATATACATATGAGTACTCAAAATGATCGTAAAAAAATATAAATCAAGAATACAATTTTTATTTTGTAAAACAAATTATATTTTAACGTTAAAACATTAATTTTTCTCTTGTAATTCCTAGCTATAGAGAATAGGTTTAGGGTATCTAGTGTTTTTATTTTTTGTATTTTAATATTGTAAAGTTGTGTAATTACCTAAAAGGATATTGACTTTATAATATACTAATATAAAATTTGGTATAATTGTGTAATTATGATTACAACTATGAGGGCAATATAGGGACATCATGCAATGTTTCACCAAAGAGTAGTTTTCTCATATTAGTATATATATATATATATATATATATATATACCACTATAAAAGAAATATCAACTCATGAGTTCAAAATTCAAATAGCCGTCGGATCATGGTCTCATAATTCGGTTGCCGTCCTATCTTTAATCATTAAAAAAAGAAAAAAAAAATTAGAGATCCTAAAGCTATAAGTGCGGCAGGGTGAGAGAGAGGGAGAGAGAGCGGTAGAGTAGAGAGAGAGGCAGCGGTAGGGAGAGAATATTAAATTATATATTATATATATTATATATATAGTACATTATATATTATATAATAGAGCAGAAGAGAGAGAGAGCGGTGAAGAAAAAAAGCGGGAGAGAGAGAGCGGTAGAGAGAGAAAGCGGGAGAGTGAGCGGTGAGTTTTATTTAGATATAATTATATTATATTTTATATAATATATCATATTTAATTATATGATCTATTAAATTATATATTATATTATATATATATTATATATATATTATATATACAAGTGACAGGCACGGGCCTTCGGCCCGGGGGGCATTCGGCCCGGGGGGCATTCGGCGGGGGTGCGACAATCGGCGGGGTCCGACATTCGGCGAGGTGCGACATTCGGTGGGATGCGACATTCGTCGGCGGTGCGACATTTGTCGTTGGGACGACATTTGCCGTGGGCCGCGATATTTGTCGTGGGCGGTGACATTTGTCGTGGACGACGACATTTGTCGTGGGCGACGACATTTGTCGTGGACAGTACCCGCCCGCAACATATACATATGAGTACTCAAAATGACCGTAAAAAAATATAAATCAAGAATATAATTTTTATTTTGTAAAACAAATTATATTTTAACGTTAAAACATTAATCTTTTTTTTGTCATTTCTAGCTATAAACCATAAGTTTAGGATACCTAGTATTTTTATTTTTTGTATTTAAATATTGCAAAATTGTGTAATTAACTAAAAGAATATTGACTTTATAATATATTAATATACAGTTATGTATATTTGTGTAATTATGAATACAACTATAAAGGCAATATAGAGAGATTTGCAATGTTTCACCAAAGATTAGTTTTCGTATAATAGCAGAGATATATTAAATTCTATATTATATAATAGAGCAGAAGAGAGAGAGAGCGGTGAAGAGAGAGAGAGAGCAGGAGAGAAAGAGCGATAGAGAGAGAAAGCGGGAGAGTGAGAGCGGTCGAGAGAGAAAGCGAGAGAGTGAGCGGTGAGTTTGATTTATATATAATAATTATATTATATTTTATATAATATAGAGAGAGGGAGAGAGAAGAAAGAAAGAGGGAGATGAAAATATTTTTACTCACAAACGTCTATTTTTTTACAAAAATTAAAATGATAGTATTGATGTAAATTTTTGTGCGGTCATTTTGAGCACTCATATGTATATGCCCGCAGTGACCCGTAGGGGCGGGCGGGCGAAGCCCGCCAGTTGCTGGAGAAGCCCGCTTCAATGCAGTAAAAGACCACATGAAGCATCAAGTACGGGCTTCGCTCGTGCGCAGGCGGGCGAAACCCGTCTGATGCGGCCGAAGGCCGCCCGAGAGCATCGAGCACGGGCGTAGCCCATACGAAGATGCTCGTATATATATATAAAAGTCTCATGATTGGATAATTTTCTTTTATTTTATGAAGATAATTTATTTTTGATAGGTGGACCCCAATTTATAGGAATTTCGGATTGTAAATATTGGGAATTCCTGCTCCCCCACTAACGAAATAGGGAGTTATCAGACGAAACCGTCGTGTGCCGATCAGCGCACCCGATCTACGCAGTAACCATCGCGCACGGGATCCCAACCGCCACATGGGATCCCGTGCCCCCCCCCCCTCGCTTGGCCGCATGCCGTCCTCGGTCGGTCGTCGTGACTCAGCCGACCACCAAGGGTCGACCGTCACTCCCTTGGCCGCTTGGCGCCCGAGTGGATGAGGGCTCGGTCGGCCTTCCGGGGCCGGTCTCCCCATGGCTGCCCGATGTGTCGGAGGCCGGGGGATTCAGCCGGCCTCCAAGGGCCAGCTGCCCCCCCCCCCGGTTGCTCCCTTTGCGGGCTGCCGGGGGATTCATCCTGGCCTCCAAGAGTCGGTCGCCTGACGCACGAGCGTCCGGGGGATTCGATCTGCCACCAAGGGCCAATCGCCCCCATAGCCGCCCGACGGGTGGCCGGGGTATTCGGCCGAGCTCCAAGGGCCGGCCTCCCCCTTCCGTCGCCCGGGGCACGAGCAGTGTTTCAACCTGAGTTGCACCATTACTTTATTTTACTGTATTTATTTGAATATTTTGTAGCGCAAGTATGTCTTTTAATTCCCGTGTATTTGTGTGTTGTGCCGCGTTTACGCAATTGTTCGTGCGACTTATTTGTGTGACCGGCCAATAAGATCTTAAATAAATTGGTCCGTCAAATTATGACTAGGATTAAGACTTCGCTTGGTTTGACGTTTTGCTCAGGCGGCGGGAGAAGGACCGCTTTTGAAACCGGAGGGGGAAGACCGCGGTTGGAATCCCTCCATTTTCCTCCATTACCCATGACGCGGCGGGTGCAAACGGAGCAAACGCCGCCGCTGGCCATTTGGTTACCCGCCGTGCGGCGGCATTTAGCTCAAACGGAAAGCTCCAACGCTGCGCCAAACGAAGCCTAATTTGAACAAACAAGAAATGAAATTATTAAAATATTAATTAAAACTGAAATTAATAAAACTTAGTCCAATTTCAGATTTTTAACAACCATGACTCTTAGCATTCACCCCATTATTCTCATTTACCTTCTCCTAAATGCTTTGAAAACTGAAACTCCCCTTTACTATTATTTTAAATTACTCAGCCTAATTTGCCCATTTTGTAACCCCCTGCTGCCATTTAATACAAGGTTTTTAAAGTCAGTTGGGTCAGGCAGCCCATCATTAGTTAACATTATTAAAAACTGACAGATTTCTCATAACAGTTGTCTTTGCCTTTAAGTATTTCCTTAATATTATTATAAACAGTCGCCTCTTGACTCTTCAAACTTTCCCGTTTATTAATGTTAACGGCTTCCTTTGCTTTTGAAACCATGGCCTGCCTTCCGTTTTATATACTCCACGCGAAAAGAGGAGAGAACAGCGGAGAAAGAATCAAGAAACGGAGAAAACATCTTTGTTTCTCGGTATTATCCGCCAAAGCTCACCCTTTTCGCCTCCCGACACTTCATAGGGTTCGATGGGGAAGACATAGATTCCGGGAACGAAGCTAAAAGGAGAGGGCTGGAAATACATTCGCTCGTTCAGGAGTTTTGGCTACTCGACCGAAGGGGTTCCCACCTCAAAAGAAGAAAGCCATCAACAGCCCACCACGACCCGCCACCGCCGCCAGGGTCTTCCTTCGGCTCCACCGAACTCATCCGGGTCTACCTTCAGATTTCTCAACGAGTCAGCAGCCAGCTCTGCTCCTCTCCACCCCACCATTGAGTTCTCGAGAATAAGGCTGATTCCTAGAGTTCTCCTTGCTGATCCAGCTCTTGAATCAAAGAGTCCTGCCCTATTTTCCTCTTCACCACACCTCGGTCACTTCTTTTGAAGGTATAAGTGTATAACCCTTACCTCACTTCGCATCTCCATTTCTATTAGTCCAATTTCATGCATATTGCGAGCGATTAATGACTTTAGAGCTTGCTTGTCACAAAATAACTCATAGTCATGTTTGTCGTTAATTTGTTTCCATTGCCGCTACTCTTCCGTTTCGAGAAGCTTGTGGATGAGACGAATTTATTGTTGAAGACGTACAAGTGTTAGCCGTCTTATTTTGAAAGACGACCAACAAATTTAGCTTTTAATCAAATCAATTTCAGAATCTGGAATGCATCAATTTCAGAATCTGGTGCACGGGCAGTCGGGGGCTCGGGCGGGCTCCAAGGGTTGGTCGCCCCCTTTAGCTCTAGATCTTTTTGATAAGAAGACTCTCGGAACCAATCTCTAGATCTTTTTGATAAGAAGATCTTGAACCAAAACAATTTGAGTATTTTGACAAGTAGACTATCATAACTGTTGAAACCGTTATCTAGTCTCAGAGAGAGTTCAGACTCAAAGGGGATAGTCTGCACTTACTTATCCCGAACTGAATTTCTGGACAAAGAATTTGAACTAGGAACAGACCCTGAGCTGCAGCAAGGAGGACCCGCCACACACACGAAAGATCTGAGAGAGCTTCCCCTCCCAATCCAAAGCTGAGTTGGGCACCTTGGAGAGCTCTCGAAACCAACCAAAGCAAACCAGAGGAGAAATAAAGCCAAAGACCGATCCTCTCCAAAGGTGCTCTTAAGGGTCTATTTATAGTTTTCTAAGTCTGGTCTGTCAATAGCGCAATCCCGCCTTTTGGTTTTGCTAAACACAACCCAAATTGGTCTGTCAGTAGCAAAACTCAGTTGTTTGGAGGGGTTATTAACAGACAAACAAGGACATTATGGTAAAAACACCGATGGGTTAGTGGTTTATGTGGTTGTCACTCGCCTGGAGTGGCGAGTGCCTGATGAGGCTGACACTCGCTACCACTCCAGGACTGGGGGCGAGGGCAGGCCCGATTACCCCACTCGCCTATCCCTTGGCTAGACCATGGGACAAATGTGGGCATGTGCGCTCTACTCGACCCATGCTATTGACGGCTTAACCACATACAGGCCAGGGAATTCCTTCCCCACTCTCTAGTACGACTCGTCTTAGCCTAAAGTTTCTCTCTTTGTCTTGGTTTTCTTCTGAGGGACTCATTCGGTGAACACGAGGTTGTACACGGTCCTCGCTCTTTGCAAGATTGTCCCAAGCTCAGAAAGAAATATTCAACCCCAGGTGTTCGACGAGTGGTGGCTAAACTTGAGTGAATCTAATGGTGGGCACCACAATGTATTATATATACATGTCATCCTAGGGGGATAGTGAATACCGCTACCCTCCCCTCTCCTTTTCCCGACCTTGATCACGTCATGCCTCTCTCTAAGGGATTCTAAGATCGTCTTGCCAAGGAGAGGGAGCTACATTTATCTAATCTAATATTGCTAAACGCATGCCCTGGCTTGCTCACTATTCCCTCAGCAAGCTGTTGAAGCGCAAGTCCGCGAAAAAGGCTAAGCCCGACTTGGCAGCCAGCGAGCCGCCTCTCAGTATTCCACCTTCCACGGTCGTCTCTGGGCTCGCACTCCATGTCTCCATCGCTTTCCCATGTTCAGGCCAAAGGAAGAAAGAACTTAATAACTGAAGAAAAAAATCTAATAACAGAAGAAGAGTAATAACTGAAGAAAAAACCTAAGAACAGAAGAAAAAGAAGAAAAAGAAGAGGAAGAGGAAGAAGATGATGATGATGAAGAGGAGGAAGAAGACAGCTCTGCTCAGGCATCAACTCTTTCACATCACTTTCCTCTGTTCGGGCTCTCGCGGAAGAAGCTTCGGCGGAAGAAGCTCCGGTGGAAGCAGCTTCGGCGGGATATGGGCGGGCGAACGGCGGAAGCAGCTCCGGCGGATTCCTCTTCATTTTTTCGGAAAAGTAGCAGCGGACAATTAGGTTTTCGGGAAATCAGGGAGCTGCGATTATTAAAGGGCCAGCAAAATAGATATTTTATTTTAAACACATTGAATGGGCTGTGAATATCGAGTTATGGTGTGCGAATATCAATCGCCAAAAATATGGACTTTTCTACGCGACTTGAGATGATGAAGACTTGACATGATATTAGTGAATCGTTTATGTATAATAAAATATATTTTACATAATTATCTAATACAATAATTTATTTATTTTTGAAATGAATAATATTTCTCACGGTGTTCCCCTGAATTTTCTAAGTTAAACCGGCAAGATTCGGACCGAGTATGTGCAGGCTCGACCGAACCGATTACGTACAACAAAATCGCAAGCCTTAGGAGCCCCCAAAGAAAGAACCAAACCCGTGCAGGCACCCCCAGCCTGTGCGCTGTCGTAGGGTCGCACCCCCGTGCGACCGCGGGGTCGCGCCCCAGCACGGCCGCAGTACCGCGCGACCGCATTCCTCGCGACCGCACGTCGCGGCCGCCGGAGGCTCTCGTCGTCCCCGACCGCCTCCTTCGCCGCTTTCGCCTCCAAGCACCTTGCTCGGACCGCCCGAACCGCCTGGGGGGAAGGGACACTTACTACTTCTTTCTTTGGTACACAATATACCGGACTTACCCACTTGCTATCCGAGATAGCATAGATAATACCCGCGTCTAGGCATTTAATTATTTCCTTCATTATTACTTCTTTCAGAGGAGAACTAAGCCTACATTGATGTTCAATGGATTCATTTGTTTCATCTTCAAGTAATATTTTTTGCATACAAATGATTGGGCTTATCCCTCTAATATCGGCAAGCATCCATCTCATAGCCCTCTTAAATTTTCGTAAGACTTCAAACAATTTTTGTTCATTTTCACGGTCTAATGAAGCGTCAATGATGACTGATAGAGTGTTACCTTCTTTTAGAAAAACATATTTAAAATCTTCGGGTATGAGTTTTAATTCCAATATTGGAGGATCAAGAATAGATGATTTAATGACTTTAGGTTTACTTGACCTACTTATTTGTTCAAATTTCTTATCAAATGGTAACTTTTCATAAGAATCAAGAGTCTTGACGTATTCATCCATTTCTAAATCTTTCTCTCATTCTTCATTTGTTAAAATTGTCAAAAGTTTTGTTCTAGATTACTCTTATCATGCATCATTTGGGTAAACACCTCTACTTCTTTAATAGAATAACATTTTTTTTATCGTTGGGAAACTTAATTGTCTTAAGGATGTTAAATGTTACTTCTTCATTGTTGACTCTCATTTTTAACTTTTTCTTTTGGACGTCTATAAGCATTGTCCCTGTGGGTAAAAATGGTCTTCCAAAAATAATAATTGGTACATCATTTTCCTCATTCATGACTAGAACTACAAAATCAGCCAGAAATATGAATTCTTCTACCTTTACCAACACATCTTCAACAGTTCTCTTAGGAAATGTTAAAGACCTATCAGCTAATTGAAGTGAGAGATGTTGGTGCAATCTCTCCAAGACCTATTTTGTATAAATAGATAATGACATTAAGTTAATGCTATCCCCCAAATCACATAACACTCATCCGAAAAATTTCACTCCTATCGAATATGGTATTGCAAAGCTTTCGGGATCTTTCTGTTTTTGTGGTAGTTTATTTTGTAAAATTGTGCTACATTCTTCTGTTAATATCACTATCTCTTGTCTTTCATAAGCTTGATGTTAATGTAGTTTACCAACACATCTTCTATTAATTTCACTCCTATCGAAATCATTTGAGCACCCAAAGATGTTATTTGATCCGCTTGATGGATTCCAACCGGATTAATAATATCTTGTCTTTCATAAGCTTGATAGTTATTTGATGTGAGATCATCTAATATAGCATAAGCGTTTTCCAGATATTTTTTTTCATTAAGAACCCTTTTGTGGCTCCGTCAACTAAAATCATGATTGTAGTTTAAAAAATAAAAACTTGTTGCTTTTGGGCTTACCCGTGGTGCAAACATTTCCTTAACAACTCTTTAAAATGCTCTCATGCGTCATAAAGAGTTTCATCATGATTTTGCATAAACATAGTTATGTCCCTGATCAATTTTGCAGTCTTCGAGGGTAGAAAATATTTATTTAAGAATTTATACATTAGTTACTATTATGTAGAGATAGAGTCATGTGGTAATGAGACTAACCAGACGTCCTTCACTTTTTCTTTTAAAGAAAATGGAAATAGCCTTAAGAGAATTGGGTCCTCAGATGTTGCATTAAATATAAACATATCGCAGATTTTAATAAAGTCTTTAAATGTGAGTTTGCATTTTCACTACTTAGACCTCTAAATTTACTATGTTGTACTAATTGCATAATGATGGTATCCATTTTAAAATTATTAGCCTCAATTACGGGTTGAGCATTGTTGAAATGCAAACCTCCTCTTAAGGGTGTATTATAGTCACGACATGTCATTCGTGGAGCAACAGGTTGACCATTTTGACCAACTTGACCCACATTATCATTCATATTATCTTGTGCGTGGTTATCCATCTCAAGATGAATAATATTAATCATTTTAAAAGCTTTTCTGTTTTGACTGCAAATACGTTCAATTTTAGAATTTAAAGCTAATAATTTAATATTCTGATATCCAGACATGCACTAAATAGACTTCTAAATAAATATCAAAATAAAGCAGAAACTTGATCTCTAAATACTCGATATTTACTAATATTGCAAGAAATAATCACTAAATTAGTATCACCTCCCCAACAACAATGTCAAAGACTTGATACGCTCGAAATAGATTTATGTATTATACGCAAGTACATGTGTCGGATCAAGTAATATATAGTGAGTTAAGATCGTTCTCACAGAGAAGTGACTAATCTAGCGCTTGTAAGTACTAGCTCTACATTTTATTTAAATTCAAGCAGATTAATTAGCGTGAACTTGTTAATGAAAAATTAAAAGAAAATAATAAAAAACTAAATACGCTTACTTATGATTACTTTTATCAAGTTGGAGAAATAGTCTTTTATGTTGATTTCTTTTGCCTATTGTGAAAAGTTTTTAGGGTGAACCTTCATGAAATATTTAAATCACTAACCTACAATGATTTGAAATTGGACGTCATCATCTCTCGATCTCAGAAATTCATTTACTATAATTCCCCTAGTTATCTCTAACTTAGATAGAAAAAGAATAACATGAAGCACACAAACTAATGTTGCTAAGAAAAGATGAAATCTTTTTTCTTATGTTACATTGATAATTACGTTACAATTACGTGACTCTTCTCTCGAATCTTGTAGCGCAGTATAAAGATTGAATTTTAGATAAAGCTTTACGTGACTCCTTTTTCGAATCTCGCATCACAATATAAAGAATTCAACTCTAAAATAGCGTAACTCCACTATCAAATCACGTCACGCAATTTATAAGAAGAATACTTAATCCAAATATTACATAAAATAAAACATAAAACTAACAAAGATAGTTCTTCAAACAATCACAAAAGATCTTACTAGATATGATTATAGAAATTTAAATGATGCAAAAATTTGTGTCCAGATCTCGCTTCAAAGCTTTCTTCCTTCTTGTCGGCATCTCCAAACCCTAGCATTTTTCTCCTTCTCCAAGATGATGGCTCTCTAGAACTCTTCTCTCCAAGATTTTTCATATCTCTCCTTTAGGTATAATATTTCCCTCTTAAAAACGTGCAGTCTTCTCTCAATAGATGTCTCATTACATATTTGAGTTTGATGCAAAATTTAAAATTCGAATTTTAAATCCGCCCAAAACTTATTATAACAAGTGAAAAAAGATTGTTGTAACAACTACACAGCCAAAATATAAGTCTAGCTTATACTTCTCCGGTTCGATTTTTACAGCATTTCTTGTAAGAAAAACATAATATCTCAATTAACCATAAATAAAATAAATATCAATTTATCTATATTTATAATCATTTAAATCATGCCTTCACATTTATGATAAATATTATGTCAAAATAAAGCACTAGATAACTTCTTTTTGGGAAACTATCAGGTCGCGGGGCCGCGCCCCCACACGCGGTCGCGATATCGCTCCCCGGCATGGTCGCGGTACCACGCCCCCGCGTTGCCACGATACTGCGCTCCCGCGCAACCGCGGTATCACGCCCCCACGCTGCCACATTCCTCGCGGACTCGCCCCGTGCCCGCCGCACGCAGCGCGCGCGGGCAACGGTGGCGGTCACCGTCGCCGCCGTCGGAGGCTCTCACTGTCCACGACAGCCTCCTTCGTCGCTGGCCGCCGCCACCGCCTACGGGCATCTTACCCAAGCTACCTGAACAGCCCGGGGCAATTACCACCAAACCTCTCCAGAAAACTATAAATAGGTCCTCAAGCTTTCATTTGAAGACAAACAACTCCAGAGATAAGAGAGAGCTTTGAGATTTTCCTACGAGATTGTGGACTTAGGCCAATTCTATGCTCAAAAAATCTCTCCACTCACCTCTTTACGCTTAGGCTCCAGCACGCCCCAAGTCACGTCAACCGTCTCCCAAGAGCGCTCCCAACAAGGCTTCGCATCAGCGAGAGCACTCCCTCCAAAAGTTTCGTGGACTTAGAGAATTTCCCAGCCGGAATGCTCTCACCCAAGTTCCACGAGCTCAGCAACTTCCCAAGGATGGAGCGCTTCCATCGAGGCTCCGAGGACTTAGTCGTTTTCCCCTCATTTTTTGCACTTATAACGGAGTAGTGGTATATCGCCCTCCGAGATCAAATCAATCTTTGTAAAATTCCAAGAAGCTAGTGGATTTTGCTCGACACGGCTACAGCCACGTGATTTTTCACATTTTCTGGGTTTTTCACGTAAAAAATACCTCTTGTCATTTGATGCGGTTCATTTTGACTGTTTGCGCGCTCGGTCTGATTCCGAGCTAAGGCGGTCTGATTTCTCTGAACCGATAAAAGACCGGGCGACCCGCAACAATTTCTTATTATTTTTTTAACATACTACAAATTTATAATAATTTATAAAAACATAATAAAAAGAAATAAAGATTTATAAAAGTAAGAATGGAATTGAAAAAAAAAATAAAATATATTTATGTTGGTGACACTCTGTTTTTACAAAAATGTATAAAGAAAAGTCGAGAATGATATATTTTAGATTTTTTTTCATTGACAGCCCTTATATAGCTATTGACAGCTCTTATATAGTTATTGACGGCCCCATAAAACACTTAATAAGATAGAAATGCCCTCTAATAGCAGTCCTAAAAAGCCTAAAACTTCTCATTTTCATTTCTCCAAATTCCCCAACCCTGAACCCCGCCGCTCTGCAACCCGCGACAGCGAACCCATCGAGAACGACACCTCCCCCCTTCCACCTGGCGCTTCCCATCTTCCATATCTCACGACGAACTCCAGTGGAGGTTGCGGCCTGCGCCTGCGAACTGCTGTGGAATGACACCTCTCCATCTTTCGCCCATCGCCTAATGCCCAAAACCTCCTCATTTTGGAAGGTATTTTTCGTTCTAGGGGAGATCTAATTTGTTATAATCATCAGATCTCTTTATCTGATTCCTTCTGAACAAGTTGCCGATTTTGGATCTGTATGGTCTCATTAGTTGGCTGCAGTTTTTGAAACCTTAAACAGCTTGTTGGACTTTTTCTTTCCATAATTAGGGTTCCAAATATGTCATTCTTTGAGAGGAGGAACTGGATCTAGAATGGGACACCGTTGATTTTTGAATAATAAATCTTTAGTATACTGTCTTATTTTATCTTAATTCTCATAGCTGTAGACATAATTATAATTGCAGAATATTGTCTTTAAATTGCTCTGATTCTCAAGATGTCTCTTGTTGTTGTTATTCATAAAGATCTATTCCTAAATGGAAGTTGTGTTCTATTTTTTCATTGGGTAGTTGTGAAATTATGATATTATGCTATTTCATGATCTTAATTATGAGTAAATTCGGTCTGGGGTTGATTTATTTGCCTGAAATTTTGAAATTTAGTTATATTTTTTACCATTTAGAATAACATAGTGATTATATTATATTTTTAAAAAAAAAATTGGGCTGACAATAGCCAATGAGCCGTCATTATCGATTTATTGGGCAGCTTTTATAATTGGACTGTCAATATCCAAAATCGGGCTTCCAATATAAACGCCTTATTTGTATGATGTGTTGGCTTCTATAAATTTTTTATATTTTGTTGATTGTTTTTAATGTAATGATATTGATGGGGTTTCCCTTGAATTTTCTAAGTTCAACCGGGAAAACTTCGATCGAGGACACAAAGTTGAGCCAACCCGATAAAACGAGACGCACACGCCTCAAATGCCAGAAAACACCTCGGAAAGGGAGCGAAGTCGAGCGTGCGCGCGAGCAACGAACACGCGCCAGCGCAAGACGCGTGGGCACAGGCACCACACACGCGCGCGGGCAGCCGACCCGTGCTCATACAGCCCTCGCTCACGCGCTGTCGCGCGCAACCCTGTATAGTCGTGTACAAAAGGCCCGGGCCCAGTGGGACGGCCCAAGCCCGGCCCGGCAAAATCCCGGATAGGCTCGACCCGGAGAAAGCCCGGTCGGGCCCATATTGGCTCCAAATACCCGGGCCGGGCCGGGCAAAGCCCGGCCAGATTTAACTGTGTTAAACGGATCTTATTAGCAGCTAACGGCTTTAATAAGAGCCATTAAACGGCTGCTAACGGCTCTTATTGGTGGCAAATACCCGGGTCGGGCTGGGCAAAGCCCGATTTTCGGGCCGCCCCGGGCCCGGGCCCGGGCAAAGCCCTACCAGATTTAACCGTGTTAAACGGCTCTTATTAGCAGCTAACGGCTCTAATAAGTGCCGTTAAACTGCTGCTAACGGCTCTAATAAGAGTCGTTAAACGGCTCTAATAAGAGTCGTTAAACGGCTGCTAACGGCCCATATTGGTGGCAAATACCCGGGCCGGGCCGGGCAAAGCCCGATTTTCGGGCCGCCCCGGGCCCGGGCCCGGGCAAATCCCGGCCAGATTTAACCGTGTTAAACGGCTCTTATTAGCAGCTAACGGCTCTAATAAGAGCCGTTAGCAACCGTTTAACGGCTCTTATTAGAGCTGTTAGCTGCTAACGACTCTAATAAGAGTCGTTAGCAGCTTGGGGCCAATTGTCTAGCTGGCTGCTGGCCCCACAGTATAACAGTTGTTGTACTCCTGAAGCCTAGGGCCTAGGCTCAATTAATTTTTTTTATATATATATACCCCCTCCCCCCCCCCCCCCCCCGCCCCCTCTCTCACTTTCTCTCTCACTCTCATCTCTCTCTCTCCCGAACCCGCCTGATCGCCCCCTCCCACTCTCTCTCTCCTAATCACTCTCTCTTTCATTCTCTCACTCCCATTTCCCCCCAAGGCCCCAACCCCAACCCGAGCACTATTTCCCTCTCTCTCTCTTCAATTCTCTCTCTCTCTCTCACTCACTATCTAACTCTCTCCCACTCACTCTCTCATTTTCCCTCCAAGGCTCCCACTCCCTCAATGACAGCATGGCGTCATCCTCCTCAACGCCAGGGTCGTCTACTCAAAGTACGCATGTAGTTGGGAGCACAATCGTAAGACGGCAGTTTGGGAGCACTTCGATAAGGTTCAAGTTGGTGCCGAATTTAAGGCGCGATGCAAATTATGCTTGAAATTGCTGACCCTTACCGACAACTCGACACTATCAAAACACCTTAAATCTTGCGTGTCGAAACAAGCTCCCGTGTCCAGTCAGGCCCAAATTTCAGGAGCCGGACAAATTTGGACATACGATCAACTTCGCCAACGGCACCTGCAGATGAAACATGTCATCAAACGTGAGTTGCCATTCAGCCATTACGACAACTAGGATGTGACGGAATACATACATAGAGGCCTTCAACCCAAATATCAACAAGTAAGTAGAGCTTCTCATAAGCGCGACGCAATTAAAGCTTATTTAGAATCAAAACATTTATTAATAAATTTTTTTGAAAATTTCGAGGGTCGTGTAAGTTTAACGAGTGACGTTTGGAGCAGTAGCATAAAAGTA
Source organism: Platanthera zijinensis (assembly GCA_039513925.1). Taxonomy (NCBI): domain Eukaryota; kingdom Viridiplantae; phylum Streptophyta; class Magnoliopsida; order Asparagales; family Orchidaceae; genus Platanthera; species Platanthera zijinensis. The sequence continues at coordinate 166,276,304 of CM077094.1, forward strand.
GGATTATCATACATATGTATCACGTGTCATTGGATCGATCACGTTTCATGGGAGTTAAATAAGCGCATAACTTGTTTTGAGGTTTTGAATATCTGCACATTGGTAAAGCTATATATAATGTAATTATGAAATATGTGCGCGAATTTAAATTAAAAGATAAAATAATAAGTAATTCTTTTGATAACGCCTCTAACAATAACGTAATTATTGATTGGTTAAAATGTTATTTAAAACCAATGCTAAACGGTGTGTTTTTTCACATTCGCTGTGTTTGTCACGTTTTAAATTTAGTAGTACAAGATAGTTTAGCCGCTATGGAACCATATATTGAAAAAATTTGTCTTATGTTTAGAGTCATTTATAGTTCTAGACAACGATCTCATGATTTAAAAAAATTTGTAAACGCACAGGGTAAAAAATATTTGAAATCACAATTTGATATACCTATTAGATGGAACTCAACATATAAAATATTAAAAAGAGTGTTTCAATAAAAATCACTGCTTATAGAATATTATAATATGATAAATAGTCATGATTTGACCGATGCCGATTGAGACGTATTAGGACATTACATGAATTTATTAAAATATTTTTATAGGGCGATGATTTTTTTATCCGGCGTGTACAATCTGACTAGCTCACTAGTAATTGAAAATTTTGTAAACATCGCACAAAAATTTAACTATTATAAGCAACATGATGGATGACTTCCATTAATTGAAATAATGGAAGAAATTTTTTTAAGATATTATAGAGAAATGTCTGCAATATTTTTGTGCGTCGCCGCTTTAAATCCGTTATTCAGCGTAGACGACGTAGAAAATTTGATAGAAAAAATAAATACAAACTTAAATTTAAATTTAAATTTCGATGATTGTGACGACGCTAGTATTATAAAATTTAATTCTCTTTTTACCGAGTGTTACAGTTATTATGATAACTTATACGGCTCTCGGCCCTGGGAAGAAATATCGCAACCAAAAATAAAGGATACTTTTAAAAACAAAATTTTAGAATTAGCAGTTAGGAAAAAGGCGTGCACATCTAGTAATTAAATGAATTAGGATTGTACACTAAAACACAAGTCTGTAATTTTATGAGCACAGAGGAGATTGAAAACTTCGATCTCTTAAAATGGTGGAAATGTAAAGTTAATAGGTATCCTATTTTGGCCTATATGGCCCGTGATTTACTAACAATTCAAGCTAGTACGGTAGCTTCGGAGTCCACTTTTTTAGTGGCAGGATTTTGAACGAGCGGAGGAGCCAGTTCAACGAAGAATCTCTGGAAATGTGCATCTGATACAAGGACTATTTGGATGCTATGAACAGGAAGCAGCATATTACAACATTAGATGATAGTTCAGAGGAGATAGAAGACGAAATAGGCACAATTATTTACAAGATGATTGAAAAGCAAACGCACATCTAGTAGCTGCCTTCAAAGTTAAAACTGTATTTTTTTGTTTTGTTAAATTAATAAATATTGTAGTTTTTTTATGTAAAATTAAAAATGATAATAAATTTCATTTTTTCAATTAATATAAATTGTAAAATGTAAATGTTATTTAATATTAATAAAATTGAATTTTTCTTGTTCATGTGAGTGAATTTTTTTTATTATCATAATAAAATAATAATTAAATATTTTTAGTGTATTAAAATTTTTAAAATGAGAAGGGGGCTCGAGCCCGGCCCGAGCCGGTTTTAAGAAAAGCCCAGGCTCGGCCCGGTTGAGAAAAGCCCGGGCCCGTTCGCCCCGGTATCGGGCCGGCCCGATCGGGCTTTATGCCCAAGACTGGCTCCCGCACACGTGCGCGAGGCCAGCCTGCACCTATGCGGCCTGTGCGTCGCCAGCCATTGTTGGCCGCCCCCGCGGCCTTTTGCCACTGCGGATTGCCACCGTCGTCGGGCACCTTGCCCGGGCTGCCCGGGCTGCCAGGGGGGCACATCCATTTTTTCATGAAAACTAACGATCCAGGTGACCAAAACGGAGCAATGTAATTCCCCGACTCAGGATCCAGCATTCCAGCCTGACACAATTACCAGTGCGTCCCTAAAAACTGTAAAAATTCCCTCATGCCTTCTTTTGAAGACAAGCAACTCCTAAGACTAGAAGGCTCTGAGGTTTTCCGGCGAGAACGCATGACTTAGATCGTTTCTCCATTTAGAACTCGCTCCGCTCTCCCTCAAGCGTGCACAACACCTGACACTCATTCGGACACTTTTTGCGCTTGGGAGAAGGCACCGAAAAGTGCTCCCATGGATACTCACGTGAAGACACTCCAAAGCTTCAAGAGGACGCTCTCATTCAAGTTTCGTGAACACTCCAATCCAAGCTCCATAAACGCACTCATCCAAGCTTCATGAACTAAGTTTATTTTTTGTTCTTCCTGAATTCAAAAGCTTATAACGGAGAGGTGGTTGTCACCCTCTGAGTAGTCTTGCAATATTTGTAAACTTAAAGCTAAATTGTGAATTTGACTCGTTACAGATCCGGTAACATGATTTTTCACCTTTTTAGAGGTTCTCACAATAAAAAAATTTCGTGTCATTTATGCTGAATTTTCTTTGGCATGTGCACGATACTCTCGACCAAAGAAAAATCAGGCTGTCAGCAACTGATATAATATAAATATGAAGTGATTTAAGAAAAATCAGCAACTTATCCATTAAAATGTTAAATAGTTAACTTTTCACTTTAACATCTTATTTGAAATAAAATAAGGAATGATATCTTACAACCACTTGGTTAATATTATATTTTAATTAAATTACTTTAACTATGATAGTGGACAATATTTTAATAATATTAATAGCTGGCATACATTTAATAATTGTGGTTGAGAATTGAGATTGTAGTATTATGTCCACTAGGGCGACTATTAAAGTGGCCCATTTTCAACGAAAACGTGTTTGAGGGAGGGTTTAATTAATTTTTATTTTTTGTTTGAATATCAATAATTTCTTTTTTATATAATTTTGATTAGTTGGCAAAGGTTAAATTTGCATTAAAATTATTGTTTATTTTAATTTAACTAATTGTACATTTCAAGAAAATTCTCATTTAGCAAGGTAAATTAGGAAGACTAGATCCTTCCTAATTAGCATCAAATTTAGGTAAGAAAATAATTTTTTTATTTCACCTACAAAAATAGCAAGGGATTTTTTTTGTTGCAAAATTAGCAACAATTTTTTTTTTCAAAATTTTTGTTGTTAAAATAGCAACGAATTTTTTTTGTAGCAAAATTTTTGTTGCAAAATAACAACAAATTATTTTGTTGCAAAATATTTATAGAGATAAAAATTATTTTATTGAAGAATTTTATCTCTTTTTTTTTCGTTTGATTCAGTGGGAGCAGACGAATGTGTGAAAACGCCGCCGCCGTTCAGAGCTGGAGGGGGAGGTAGGGATTCTAAACTAAGAGTTTTTGATCTGTTCCTCTAGCGCGGCGGGAGCGCACACTGCCCGTTTATTTTTCTGTCGTGTCGCGGTGTCTGCTCCTGCACCGGTGTGAAAACGCCTCCACAAATGAAGTCTTAATTAAAAATAGAAATTTTAATTTCCTTAACTTCTCTTATAAAATAATTTTTTTTTGTTTATATATATTTATAAATTATTTATATATTGTACAACCCGTATTCGTCGAGTATGGGTATCACCACAGCTAGGTCAGCAGAAGTCAAGGTCAACAAGTCAAGACAACAGTCAAAGTCAGCGCAAAAGACCGCAAAAGGCCCGAGCGAGTATGGCGAGCTTCCCTCACATACTCGTCAGGTAGGCGACTAGGCGAGATACTCACCCAGCCCTTGCGAGTTCGCCTTGGAAGTCGCCTAGTTGCCAAGGGGTGGGGTATAAATATGACCCCCCCTCCCCTATTTGGTTTTCCCTAAAAATAGGACCCCGGGGGTACGAGAAGATGCACTTGAAATCCCTTCCAGGATCTCGCGAGTTCTCCTTGGATACTAGCCGAGCCTTTGGATTCCTTTTCCTTAGAAGATCAGGTTGCGACCTTGCGAATGATTTGCCAGCTAGTCTCCCTCGTACCCTGCTCGACCATTTTGGTTGTGGAGGGGTTGCTTCTTCTAAACATCCGGGTACGTGGTGGGACCTTCCTACCGCAGCATCTGGGGTCATGTTTGTTACCGCCGTTCTTCATCCTTGTCGTCCTAGCCGTCTGGCCTTATCTCTGAACCGGTAACCTTAGGCGGCTTTGATCCAGATTCTGAGGTCGGGGAATTTTCCTAGCTTCAACACTTGGTGCGGTGAGCGTGGATCGCAGACAAGGAGGAAAGTTTGATGGTTTAGTAAGATGGCCAATTGTGGCGAGCAGGGAGAATTGGTCGGCAACTCAGCGGGAGTTGGTGATCTCGCGCGAGGTGGCGAGTTCGTGACGGTTTCTGCGTTCGAGGAGTTCGCAAAGAAGATTGAGAAGACCATCCTCGCCGGGTTTTCTCATCGCCCCGATGTCACGGCGACCTCCCCCCGTTGCGTTACACCGCTGGATGAGGAAGCGCCACCGAGGCGAGCTAGGAAGGAGCCCGCTTGGGCAAGGGAGGAGCGACCGACGCAGTCGTGGCACCATCCGGCGGGCAGCCAAGGGGTCCGCTTTTGGGATCCAATGTCGCCGGCGAGATACTGGGATAATCGCCAGTGGAGCGAGTATGATGTTTCCAGCGAGGATTAAACTCGCCACCGCCAGGGAGGGAGGAGCCCCCTTCTGTGACGAGATCCTTGCCGCCCCCATCCCCGAAGGGTTCAGAGAGCCCGTTCTCACCTACTACTCTGGCAGGGATGACCCTGTCAAGCATCTTCAGTGGTTTGAAGACGTCGTCTCCATCCGTAACATGTCCTACGCGTTCAAGTGTTGGTTCTTCTCCATCACCCTCAAAGGCAATGCAAGGGACGGATTCCACCAACTGTCAGCAGGTTTTGTCTACTGTTTCTCCGACCTGCATCATGGCCTCATGGCGAGGTTCGCGACGTCCAAGAAGAGAAAGAAGGAGGAAACGGTCTTCTTCAAGATTATCCAAGGGCAGCAGGAGAGTCTTGGCCATTACATTAATCGTTTCCAGGAAGAGATCTTGGAGGTGGAGGAGGTGGATAGCTTCACTTTAATGGTGGCCCTGAAGTTTGGGTTGAAATAGTGTCTGTTTAACATAGAGATGGGGTCCAATCCCCCGAGGTCTTTTGAGGAGATGATAGAGAAGGCGAATACCTTCGTCCGAGGAGAGGAGAAGAACAAAGATTTCTTGGCATGGCTGGACGGAGATGATCCTTTGGAAAGGGGGAGAGCAGGACCTCCGGGGGCAAAGGCTAGGAAGTCGCCAGAGAGGCAGGTCAGGAGGAGGAAGGAGGAGCCGAGGAGAGGAGAGGAGAGGGGAATGAGAGAAGAGCCCATGGGGGAGGAAGAAAGGAGGCAGAGAAGACCTCGGAGGCAGGAAGAGAGGAGGCCCGCAGAGGCTCCGACGAGGAGAGGAGAAGCGAGGCAATTCCAGTATCCCGAGAATCTCCCCCAGTGGAGGGCACCAGTTCGGCCGCGTTTTCAACTAGAGGAGAGGAGGAACGGCAACCGTCAGGAGGAAGGCCGAGGAGGAGCAAGGAGGGAGGCGATGGCTATTGCTCATCAAGACAATAAGCGTCGCAGGAGGGAAGAGCGGACAAGGCGTCAGGAGGCGGAGATTCTCCTTTACTGCGACATCCATCGAGTAGAGGGAAATGGGACGTTTGCTTGCCCGAAGTTCTGGGAGTCGAGGAGAGAGAGTAGAAGAGACAGGAGGCCCCGGTGGGACAGGTGGCATTCCAAGCTCCACCGAGGAGAAGGAATGAGGACCGGGTCGACTTGGGAGGTCGTGGTGAGGTTATTCATGGCCCAGGAGGTGGGCAGGTTGGAGTGATCAACGGAGGATGATAGTTTTACTTTCAAGACTACCTAAACACCTAGAGGGGGGGTGAATAGGTTTTAATGCTTGTTTTCACTTTAGGCAGAATATAACTACTGAATAAAATAGAATGCAGAATATACTTCAGCAAACACAGCACAGCAATCACAGATATTCACACATCACAGATTGCATACAGATTTATAGTGGTTCCCCAAGGTCTGGGTACATCCACTTCCCCCTTCACCTATCTAGCAGTGTGCTAGATTCAGCATAACTTCCTTCTTTAACTCAGATCCACAGATCCTACAGCTCAGAACCTGGAAAGGTTCCTACAGCTCAGGCTAATCAGCCCTACCTCAGCCTTGACACAAGGCCTACCACTCAGAGAAATACCTTCTCCTACACTCAGGCATACACAGCCCTACCACTCAGAGATCAAATCTCCTACACTCAGCCTTTATAACATAGGCTTACAACTCAGATCTATACTAATAGATCCTACAGAATTTGAAAAGAGTTTTATTTTATCTTGCCCTTGTTGAGAGAGAAGGGACAAGACAGCACTTGATCAGCTGATGGATGAAATCAACTGAATCTTAGCTTTCTTCAAAGCTTCTTGAATCTGAACTTAGCTGAGTTGATTTCCTTACAGCTTCTTGAGAAACCTATGACAGCTTCCTTCTTGATCTTCAAATGGCTGGATCTCTCTCTATCCAATACCTTTGATAATACTTCAGAATTCTTGGACGAATTCTACTTAGACTGACCCTGAGAGGTTGTACCCTTCAGAATGTCTTCTTAGATCTTCTGATGAAGATCTTTTTCCGTGCCTTGCACTTTCTTGATTTGATTACTCAATCAGTTTCTATGTGTGTTGCTTCTCAAAAATTATCTTTTTTTTTACTTCTGAATCTGTCTATTTATAGACCTTCTTCATAGTAACCGGTTGATCCGGTTTCTAACTAACTTCTGACAAGTCTGACAGCTTCAGTTAACCTGTTGTAACTCACAGCTGTCAAGTCTTCAAACAGATCTTGTGCCTTTGTCTTGGTCAGCAAAGCGTCGAGACTGTCCGTCAGAAAGTGTCGAGACCATCTGTCAATATGTGTCGACACAAGTAACTTTGGTGTCGACACAAGTAACTTTGGTGTCGACACAGTCATTGATGATGTCGACATGTTTGCCTTTAAGTCGACTCAAATTCTTCATACTGCATCTTGAGAATGAGTCGATACTGAGTATTTGTGTTGACTCAAACACTTCATCATTCTTCAGCAAATGACTTGGTCTAGACTTTGCAGTGTGTCGATACAAGTCCTGTGTGTCGACACAATTGATGTAGATTCAGAATATAGTATGTGTCGACACTGCCTTCAGGTGTCGACATAGCTGTTGTCGACTCTGCTTATATGTGTCGACTCAGTCTTCTGGTGTCGACACAAATGTAGTTGACTTTGCCTATGTGTGTCGACTCAGTCTTCTGGTGTCGACACTGCCTCAGTGTGTCGACACAGCCTTCTGGTGTCGACTCTGCCTCAGTGTGTCGACATAGTCTTCTTCAAGTGTCGACACAATTATTCTGAAGTGTCGACACAGCTTCTTCTGGTGTCGACACGTGGACTTAGGATAATTTTCCTGTTATTTTTTTAGTACATTCTTAACCTACACATGTCAACTCAAAATAACATCAAATACACCTTGATGTATATCATTGAGCTAAGTTAGGCTTCTTCAAATCAGGTACACATTTTCCAATGTACCCAACAATCTCCCCCTATTTGGAGAAGTCATAACCCTTTTAGCTAATGATATACACCATTTATAAAAATTTAACATGATGATGTATATAAGCATGACATAACAGGAAACATTTAACAACAAAACATTAAGCAACAGATTCATCACAGAATAAAGATGAACATGAAGAAATAATTATAGAACAATGTTTTGTTTATAAACTTAGAAATGTTTGTTACAACTTGTTTACATTGATTGGTTAAACAAATAAATCACTACAAAACATTTGAAAGAACTGATAAGCTTAATCTAAGACTGATCAGGCTCCCTTATGACAATTCCTTTGCCTAGTTGAATTTGAGCCTTCACAGTAGGTTCAGCAACATCAGCAGGCATCTTGCCTTTTAGTTCAGCTTTCTTCTGAGCTTCCTCCTTGAGCCTTTGCCTTTCAAAGTAATGAAAGGGCTTGGGAAAATATTTGCTGGGCTCCTGAGCATCTGGTGGTAGCCTCCCCATCTTAGCTTTCCTTCTGAACTAAACTATGGCCTCCTGCCTAGCCTCATACTTTTGCCATTCAATTTCATTATACCATTTTCCTCTTTCATGGACTTGACCCTTCACAGCCTTCCAGGCAGTTAGTATAATGTTTCTTGAAGTGGGGCTCCACTGCTCAAAATCAGGTCTAAGTTCAACTTGCTCTCTAAATCTCTTCTTGGATAATTGAGCATCTTGTTGTTCTTTCAAACTTGCTTCAGGCTTATCAACTTTTTCAATAACAACATTTGTAACCTCCTTTGGAGGGCTGTACATGGCCTGCACTTGCTGTTGAATCATATCAAAATCAGCAGGGGGGTAAATGACTTGGGCAATCTCAGGTTGATTGCCTTCAAGTAGACCTTGGTGAATGCCTGACTCAACAACAATATCATCATCACATAATGGTGGATAGCCCAATGTGGCTCGAATACTATTGGTTACCCACTTGGTATGCTCTGAGCCAGCGTGAATTAACAACCTCTCCCCCTTTAGAACTTCTCTTTCAATATGATCTCTTAGGTCAGTTTTCTGAAACCTTATTTGGTTATCAAGATAGTTCACACCCTCTTTAAAAAATGGTTTCAAGTTTTGAAGCTTAGCAGATATTTCTTTCTGAGAGTTGTTGATAGCAGTTTGAACTGAAGTTATGGCATCCTTGAGTTTCTGATCATAAATTTCCATCTCTTTAGCCCTTGCATCAGTCAGCCCTGTAGCAGTATTTTTTAACTCAGTGAGAATCTCATGGTGAGATTCAGCCAGATTGTCATTCATTCCCAACTAATTTTCTAGAACATAACCTTGCTTCAATGCAATATCATCCACTTTAGTAAGAATAGTCTGCTGTTGCTTAGCAAGGTAGACCACAGCATTACCTCCCTTGTGGAAGCAATATGTCATTTCCTTTTTATTCAGATTTACTTCAAATATGATGGACTTAATGTCTTGAGCCAAATCAAATTGAAGTGATTTATTACTCTCATCAATATATTTCTCCAAAGCTAATCTCTGCTCATCCATCTTTACCTGCAAATCTACCATAAACTTATTATAATCAAAAGCAGAAGAAGATTGATGAGTTGAAGTCTGTAGAGCCTGCTTATAGCTATGACTTCTTCTCTTGAAGACCATGAGCTTCCTTTTCTTAGCCTCTCTGGCTTCGTCAGTCTCAGATTCTGAAGAGCTTTCAATCTGAACTCTTTCAGGAGGTGTTGGAGGAATTTCTGTCTCAGTGACATGTTGTTCTTTCTCAACATTCACTTGCTCCCCCTCAACATCTTGCTCCTCCTCAATTTCTTGCTCCTTCCTAATTTCTTGCTCCTCCTCAATTCTATCAGTAGCAATTCCATCATCAGGAAACACCTCATCTAGAGTGAATTCCTTTTGTGCTTGAGCAGAAGATGAGGCATCAAGGCCAGCAGTGTTTAGATCTTCTGGTAGGTTTACTCTTCCTTTCTCTTGCACTTGTTCAGAAATTTGCTCCCCCTGCACCTATTCAGAATTAGAAATTTTTTGGGCAGGAGAATGAACTGGCTCCCCCTGCACCTGTGCAGGAGAATTTTCTTCCTGGGCAGGAGTAGACCCTGTCTGGTCCTCAGTCGGTTCTCTAACTTGTCCTTCTTGATGTTGTTCAGTGCCTTGTTCATGTCTAGGTGACACCTCAGTTATGTCCTGCCTGTCCACAGCAGGCATCTCTTTGGACAGAGCTCTATCCCACCTTGAGAATAATCTTATATCCATTTTTCTCATGTAATTTATTTTGGACCCTGGTATCTGTTGCATGACTTCTGGAATGACTCCAGGCAGGTATAAACTCAAAATCCTAGCCAAATTTGGCTTCTTAATACCTTCCTTGATTTTATCAAACACAACTCCTGACCGGTCTGTGTTAATCCTGAAGATTATCCTTGTCATGAGATTAAACATTAAGGCCGAAATCCTATCATGGCCTCCTGGTTTACACAAAATTACTTTTCCTACTACTTCAGATAGAAATTTGCCCTGTTGATTCATTCCTTTTCGGTTGATGGCTGCTCCAATCTTTATGGTTGGATCCAATCCACACCATTGGAGAGCCTCCCTTGTCTTAGAGGCTGGGACCTCTTCTTCATCTGGTATGCTAGGTAGTTGAAGAATCTTTCTTAAACTTCTTGGAGTAAGTTTCACTGATGTCCCATGAATAGTGGATTTGATCTTGAGGCCCGAAGAGTCCAATGTTGCAGAAGTATAAAATTCAATTACCTCTTTCTTCCAGATTTGTGTTGGTTCAGAAATAAGAAACTCTAATCCAGATTCGGAAATTAGAGTGATAACCCTTTGTATATCTGTCGGTGCATCCTCAAAAGCATTGCTCATCAACTCGTATCCTTCGTTAATATTGTCTTCAACTTTGGGCGCCATTGGAAAGATGAGAAATCTTGAGAGAAGAGAAGAGAGATTGTCGATACAGGGTTTTAGTCTCGAAAACCTTATGAGCGTGTCGATAGAATACGTTCTTGACCTATTTATACCCTCTAAAGAAAGAAGGTCAAAAGTCGGGCAAAAACAGTCTAAATTTATTGACACAGATGAAATGTATCGACACAAACTTCTATTGACTCGACATCAATGCTGACTACTTTGTGTCGACACCAATTGAGGATATGTCGACACGAGAGATACATAGTAGAGCATCAGAAATTCTGTGTCGACTCTTAGTACAAGTGTCGACACAAAATCTGTAAGTGTCGACACCATTATTCTGGTGAAGTCGACACTACATTTCTGGATGAGTCGACTATTTGACCCTTAAGTGTCGACACATATTTTCTGTGTCGACACAATTTCTCGGACTAGTCGACATGACTTCTTTGTGTCGACACTCTATTTCTGAATGTGTCGACACCATTTGACTTAGCCAATTTTTGTTTTTGAAAACCACTAGATAAACTAACCTATGGTCAGCATTCCTAATTCAATTTTAAATTTATTGAATTTAGTTTCATCCAGAGGCTTAGTAAATACATCTGCAATTTGATAATCTGTTTTAACAAATTCCAATGAGATGTCTTCTTTTTCTACATGTTCTCTAAGAAAATGGTATTTTATTTCTATATGCTTAGTTCTACTATGTGAAACAGGATTGTTTGCAATAGAAATAGCACTCTTAGAATCACACAATAAAGGTGTTCTACTTACTTGAATACCATAGTCCTTTAGCTGGTGCTGAATCCACAATAGTTGTGCACAGCAACTTCCAGCTGCAACATATTCAGACTCAGCTGTGGATATTGCCACACTAGTCTGCTTCTTACTGCTCCAGGATATCAGTCTTCCTCCCAAAAACTGGCATGTCCCTGTTGTACTCTTTCTATCTTCTCTACAGCCTGCAAAATATGCATCTGAATAACATGTTAGTAGAAAATCTCCATTCCTAGGGTACCAAATGCCTAGATTAGGTGTGCCCTTAAGATATCTCAAGATCCTTTTGACTGCAGTATAATGAGATTCTTTAGGGCAAGCTTGGTACCTAGCACAGACACATATAGCATACATAATATCTGGTCTACTAGCAGTGAGATATAATAGAGAGCCAACTATTCCTCTATACAAAGACTCATCAACAGGTTTACCTGCATCATCTTTGCATATAGGCATACTTGTTCCCATAGGAGTTCTCATGGTAGAGGATGACTCCATACCATACTTCTTAATTAATTCCTTGGTGAACTTAGACTGGGATATGGACAAGCCATCTTCAGTCTGTCTTACTTGGAGTCCCAAGAATAACTTAAGTTCCCCCATACTGCTCATTTCAAACTTCCCTTGCATAAGTTTGGCAAACTTTTTGCAAAGGTTGTTCTCTGTAGACCCAAAGATTATGTCATCTACATAGATCTGAACTAAGATGATCTTACCTTTAGATTCCCTAAAGAATAGAGTTTTGTCTATTTTACCTCTTGAGAATTTGTTCTCAATAAGGAAAGTAGACAGGGTTTCATACCAAGCCCTTGGGGCTTGCTTTAACTCATACAATGCTTTCCTAAGTCTATAAACATAACCAGGTTTAAGAGAATCTACAAAACCTGATGGCTGTTCTACATAGACTTCTTCTTTTAGATCACCATTCAGAAATGCTGATTTCACATCCATTTGGTATACTTTGAATCCTTGATAAGCTGCATAGGCAAGGAATATTCTGATTGCCTCCAGTCTTGCTACTGGGGCAAATGTTTGATCAAAGTCAATCCCTTCTTCCTGCCTGTATCCTTTAGCAACCAATCTTGCTTTATTCTTCACAATTACACCACTCTCATCCAACTTATTCCTATAGATCCACTTTGTGCCAATTATGTTGTGGTCTCTTGGTTTAGGAACTAACTCCCAGACCTTGCACCTTCTGAATTGATTAAGCTCCTCTTGCATAGCATTAATCCAGTGTTGGTCTTGGATGGCTTCTTCAAATTTCTTAGGCTCCATTTGAGATAGGAAACTTGAGTGCAGGACTGTGCTCAGATTTCTGCTTCTAGTCTGCACTCCTTGTCTTGGATCACCTATTATTTGATTAGCTGGATGATCTTTTAGATATCTTATGGCTGGAGGTAGATTTTCTTCAGGTTGAACATCTCCAGCCCCTTCATCATGTTGTACCTCTTGGTTGTCATCAGCTTCTATAGAGTGTTGTACTCCCCCTGGACAGTAGCCTTCATTTTCCAATGCTCCATCTTCATTTGATGCTTCAAACCCTTTGATGATTCCTCTTTCAGATCCACCAAAGATTACTTTAGGTCCATCTTTGACAGATGTGTACTCCTTCAGCAGCCCCTTTGTTCCAGTCATGTGCCTGAAATATCCACTGTCCAAGTACCATATAGGGGCATGACAACTTGGACTTTCCTGCAATACAGAATTACTTTCCCTTAGAACCCAAGTGAGTCTTGGGTCCTTGGTTCAGGTTAGCACCATTCATATTAAGACTACCAGCAGCTCTTCTAACTGGTAGTCTATTGTTCTTCCTTACATTTGTGTTATGCCAGCAGTCTAAGGCAAAATGGCCTCTCTTCTTACAACACCAACATTCAAACTTGTTGTATCTAGGTCTTGATACACCCTTGACAGAAGAATTTCTATCCAGTGCTGGTGCTGCTGCAGCTTCACCCACAGATTTCTTATAACCATGGGGTTTATGAACATGGGTAGACCTATTGGCATTTACACCCTTATTTATCAGAACATTAGTCTTAATATGACCATGAATATTCTCAAGATCATATTTGTTAGAAGGCACTTGCACCTTTCTAAACATAACAGAGACTGAAAGGTTTAGTGGCTGGACAGGAGCTTTGCCTTTTCTCTTGAATTGGGCAGCCCTGGGGTTACCTTTAAAGCCTAATCCTGCCTTACCCTTTTGAGCCACAAACTCATCTATTAAAGGTAAGACAGATTTTGGCTTAGAGTAACTAGCCACTAAATCTTTCTCTATTCTTAGTCTGGCTTCCAGACTCTTAATTTGATCATTGTTATATTTGATTGTGCCCATCTGAATAAAAGTTATATTTTTCAGTTTGGCAATCTCATTTAACTTTTGATCCATTACTTTTTCAAACTCAGTTTCAACCACCTTAAGATCAGCAATTTCCTGAGCCTGAGTTTTGACTAGGTTCTTGCTTTTATTAAGAGCCTGCAACAAGTCTCCATACTTATCTATCAACTGATAAACATCACCTTCAGATTCAGATCCATCTACATCACTTGATGCAGATGTAGCTGATTCTGCACTAGTACTACAAACTGATTTTATAGAAGGACAATGTACCTTACTAGGACCAGACTGATTCTGACACATGTCTTCTTCTGATCCAGCCATCAGTCCCATGAACTGATGGTCTTCTTGATCATAGATGGAGTTCAGCATTTGCATAAACTCCTCTTCTTCATTGGCTGCATACAGCCCAATGTATGCTTCAGCTTCAGATTCTGACTCTGAAGTAGATTGATCTGTAAGACTCTTCTCCTTCTTAGCAACAAAGGATTTCTCCTTCTTGCCCTTTTGATGAGTCTTCTTTCTGTCTGTTGACTCCTTCCTCTTATCAGGACATTCAGCCACTACATGTCCTGGCCTGTTACAGCAATAGCAAACAATCTTTAAAGTTGTGGCTTTGCTGAGCTTAGTTCTGCTCTTCTCCTGTCTTGATGATTTTCTCTTCTGATAGTAATCATCAGCTGGCTGTGATGTGGAGGGTCTTGACTTCCACTGCTTCTTCTTTAAGAACCTCTGAAACTGCCTTGTAAAAGCAGCAAAATCTATATCTGAATCACTGCTTTCTGAAATCTGATTGTCTGAAATTTCTGAGTTAACTTCAACAACTTCCTTAGGAGGTGATGGAGATGTCCTCCTATTCTTTCTAGTGGCTTCTGCCTTGAAGGCCACTGACTTCTCTCTATGCTCTCCTTTTGAATTCTTTTCTTCCTCCTTCCTAGCCATTAGTTGCATTTCATATGATAGCAACTTTCCAAACAAGGTTGGAGGAGAAATCTCTGCCAGTTTAGCCACTTCTCTTATGGCACAAATCTTGGTGTCCCAATCCTTTGTCAAGGACCTTAGGAATTTGTCATTCAGTTCATAGGTACTGAAGACCCTTCCATAGGACATCAATTCACTTACTATCCTGTAGAATTTCTTGTAGCATTCAGTTATGCTATCAGACTTCCCTTGTCTGAAACTCTCATACTCTTGGTTGAGCATAGACTTCCTATCATGTCTAACTTCTTCAGAACCCTCCATGTAGACAATCAAAGTGTCCCACATTTCCTTGGAGGTTTTACAGTGAATCAGATTTTGGAATGTAGAATCATCTATGACACTCACTATGATATTCTGAGCTCTCTTATCCATAGTTGCCAATATGATTTCATCCTTGGTCATTTCAGAATAACTCTTTGGAGTTTGAATATTTGCATCAAGAACTGATACCTTCATTTGAATAAAGGGGCCTTCCTGTACTGTGATTTATATCCTTGGGTCGGAAGCCTCCATAAACAACCTAACCCTTTCTTTCCAGATTCCAAAGATTTCTTTTCTGCAGACGGGTAACTTCATTGACCCTAGTTCCTTGTGATTCTCTCCAGAACCCATTTTCTTGATTCTTGATTCTGCCTTTAGGGATCTAACTCAGACTGTTAAGTCCTTATTTGAGTAACCTCGCTTTGATACTACTTGATAGTTTTACTTTCAAGACTACCTAAACACCTAGAGGGGGGTGAATAGGTTCTAATGCTTGTTTTCACTTTAGGCAGAATATAACTACTGAATAAAATAGAATGCAGAATATACTTCAGCAAACACAGCACAACAATCACAGATATTCACACATCACAGATTACACACAGATTTATAGTAGTTCCCCAAGGTCTGGGTACATCCACTTTCCCCCTTCACCTATCTAGTAGTGTGCTAGATTCGGCCTAACTTCCTTCTTTAACTCAGATCCACAGATCCTACAGCTCAGAACCTGAAAAGGTTCCTACAGCTCAGGCTAATCAGCCCTACCTCAGCCTTGACACAAGGCCTACCACTCAGAGAAATACCTTCTCCTACACTCAGGCATACACAACCCTACCACTCAGAGATCAAATCTCATACACTCATCCTTTATAACATAGGCTTACAACTCAGATCTATACTAATAGATCCTACAGAATTTGAAAAGAGTTTTATTATATCTTGCCCTTGTTGAGAGAGAAGGGACAAGACAGCACTTGATCAGCTGATGGATGAAATCAACTGAATCTTAGCTTTCTTCAAAGCTTCTTGAATCTGAACTTAGCTGAGTTGATTTCCTTACAGCTTCTTGAGAAACCTGTGACAGCTTCCTTCTTGATCTTTAAATGGTTGGATCTCTCTCTATCCAATACCTTTGATAATACTTCAGAATTCTTGGACGAATTCTACTTAGACTGATCCTGAGAGGTTGTACCCTTCAGAATGTCTTCTTAGATCTTCTGATGAAGATCTTCTTCCGTGCCTTGCACTTTCTTGATTTGATTACTCAATCAGTTTCTATGTGTGTTGCTTCTCAAAAATTATCTTTTTTTTTACTTCTAAATCTGTCTATTTATAGACCTTCTTCATGGTAACCGGCTGATCTGATTTCTAACTAACTTCTGACAAGTCTGACAGCTTCAGTTAACCTGTTGTAACTCACAGCTGTCAAGTCTTCAAACAGATCTTGTGCCTTTGTCTTGGTTAGCAAAACGTCGAGACTGTCTGTCAGAAAGTGTCGAGACCATCTGTCAATATGTGTCAACACAAGTAACTTTGGTGTCGACACAAGTAACTTTGGTGTCGACACAGCCATTGATGATGTCGACATGTTTGTCTTTAAGTCGACTCAGCTTCTTCATACTGCATCTTGAGAATGAGTCGACACTGAGTATTTGTGTTGAATCAAACACTTCATCATTCTTCAGCAAATGACTTGGTCTAGACTTTGCAGTGTGTCGACACAAGTTCTGTGTGTCGACACAGTTGATGTAGATTCAGAACATAGTATGTGTCGACACTGCCTTCAGGTGTCGACACAGCTGTTGTCGACTCTGCCTATATGTGTCGACTCAGTCTTCTGGTGTCGACACAAATGTAGTCGACTTTGCCTCTGTATGTCGACTCAGTCTTCTGGTGTCGACACTGCCTCAGTGTGTCGACACAGCCTTCTGGTGTCGACTCTGCCTCAGTGTGTCGACATAGTCTTCTTCAAGTGTCGACAAAATTATTCTGAAGTGTCGACACAGCTTCTTCTGGTGTCGACACATGGATTTAGAATAATTTTCCTGTTATTTTTTTAGTACATTCTTAACCTGCACATGTCAACTCAAAATAACATCAAATATACCTTAATGTATATCATTGAGCTAAGTTAGTCTTCTTCAAATCAGGTACACATTTTCTAATATACCCAACAGAGGAGTCGGGCTCAGAGCTTCCCGCAAGGGAAGTCTCCATTAAATCTACAAGAAGAGTGTAGCCTCAACCTCACAGAACCCACCGTCGTTGGATGAGATTACTTTCTCAGAGGAGGACATGCTGGGAAATGAGAATCCTTTCAACGACCACTACAACAAACTGCACCTGTTGTAAGGACTGAAATATAACTAAAACACAGTTTGTTACTAATAGGTATATTTAGTAACGAATTTTTTCTGTTGTTACCAAAAATTACTTTTTGTAACGAATATTTTATATTTTGTTACAATTAAAATTAATTTGTTACTATAAATGTAAGTATTTGTAACAACACTAATGTTACGTTACGAATAGTAATTTTTTCTCATAATATGTTTGATCATTTTTAGTCCCACACTGCCAGTTAAAACATCAATTTTGGGTTTATGTTGGTACCCTAGTTTGATTTGAGTTTAGTCCTCTCCTTTGTGCCCCCTTGACCCAAGAAATACCTATGGTCAATGGTTAGTAGTCTAGCTGTAGAGTCCTCACTTTTCCAGATTGAGAATTTGGTTAAGTAGTTTTTTCGTTCGACTATAGTCGAACGCCGCTCGACTATCGTCTATCGGCTGATCGACGATCGTCTATCAGTTGGTCGACGCTCTGTCTGCGTTGATAGTTCGACTATCTGTTGATAGGTCGACTATCTGTTCTGCGCTGATAGTTCGACTATCTGTTGATAGGTCGACTATCTGTTCTGCGCTGATAGTTCGACTATCTGTTGATAGGTCGACTATCTGTTCTGCGCTGATAGTTCGACTATCTGTTGATAGGTCGACTATCTGTTCTGCGTTGATAGTTCGACTATCTGTTGATAGGTCGACTATCTGTTCCGCTTTGATAGGTCGACTATCTGTTGATAGGTCGACTATCTGTCGTCTTTGATAGTTCGACTATCTGTCCTGATAGTTCAACTATCTGATAGTTCGACTATCTGTTGATAGATCGGCTATCTGGTCTGTTTTGATAGTTCGACTATCTGTTGATAGATCGAATATCTGTTTTCTGAGGTAGGTCGACTATCTGCTTGATAGGTCGACTATCTCTGTGCGCTTGATAGTTCGACTATCTGTCCTAGATAGATCGACTATCTGATAGTTCGACTATCTTCTCTGATAGTTCGACTATCTGCCGGGGTAGTTCGACTATCTTCTTCGATAGGTCGACTATCTGGATCGTTCGACTATCTGCCCGATAGATCGACGATCTCCGTGCGTCGGTCGACGATCTCCGAAGGTCGTTCGACGCTTTCTGCCTGCCTTTATATTTTGTATTTATTTATTATATTTAATTAATTAATACATTTTCTGGCACATTGTTTTAAGCTGTATGATAAAATTACCAGGCAATATTTGCTCCATCTCTTTTGCCTGAGTCAAATCTTTTTAAGATAAAGTTGTTTGTCTTATTAGCTGTCATTATAAATTACTTTATCTATTGTCAGCCCTTTATAGCCGTTAGACTGAAAAGTCTTCTTTTTGCTATAAAGAGATTATTTCTGATGTGACTTTATTTAGTCCTTCTGTTATTTGATTTGGTCATGCAGCTTCTTAGAAAAAGGGTTATTCCTTTTATAGAATGTTTTGCTGCAGAGATGTTTCTGTCTTCTTGATATTTACAGCCCAGGTCTCAAGGCTCAAAAGAAGACAAATAATTCAAATGGAAGAGAGCCGTTGCTTGCTGCTATTATATAAAGAACCCTTTGAAGAAGGATTCAAGCTAGTCAATAGTCAATAGTCAATAGTTGAGAGCTAATAGCTAACCAGTTGTTCATTCAAGCCTTCAAGCTTTCTGCTCTCAGCAATTTCCGCCTAACTGAGAAGTGTTAAGATCTTCGACTCTTCTTCAACCTGAGTTCTCCTGCTTTCAGGAAGTTCAAACTCAGAGATCCTTTGAAGAAGAAGAAGAAGAAGATAGCTGCTTGAAGATCTTCATTTTATTATTTATTTTCTTCCTGTAGCTTTTCCTTCAGAACTTTCTGAAGAGTTTTTTGCACTGAAGCAAGACTTCACCTGGACATCTTTGAGCCAGGGGGAGCCTTGATTCTTTAGAGCATTCTAGCTCAGTGCAAGCTTTTGTGCTTCTCTAATCTATTGTAAAATAGAGAAGACATCTTAACCTTCTTCCCCCTCCTGTACAGGGTTATTACTCCCTTCAAAAGTATCCCTTGGTGGCAGGGCACCTGATCAAAAACCTGTGCTTGGTTTTTAGACACCTGATCAAAAGTCTAAAGGGTTTCTGGATCTACCTGAAGCAGATCCTGTTGGTGGCAGGGCACCTGATCAAAAACCTGAGTGGATTCCTACCGTGTGGGTAGAAGAGTGGACGTACCCAAGTTGTTTGGGGAACCACTATAAATTTCCTTGTGTCGTCTGGATTCCATTGTTTAATTCCTGTATTGTGGCTGTGATTAGATATAACTAGGTTGCTAGTTGCTGGTTAGGTTTTCCAAGCCTTAACTGTAATTACAGTTAGCTTGAGTTTGTGCACACCACTTGTGTTAGGCTCTAGGGTTAAATCTATATCTATAATCTTTCATTCCGCACTTCACTCCAAGGGAGTTGGGTAGACCATTAAGTTTTGTCTAGTGCAAAATTTGATAACTCTATTCACCCCCCCTCTAGAGTAGTATCTATCCCTTCACTTTCAGTTTATATTGTCCATTTCACGATCAATTTTTGAAATATGCTGGGCTGGCGGGCTCGCGGGCGGGCGGCGGCGGGCGGGTGGCGGGCGGGCGGCGGGCGGGTGGCGGGCGGGCGGCGGCGGCGGCGGGCGGCGGCGGGCGGCGGAGGGCGGCGGGCGGCGGCGGCGGGCGGCGGGCGGCGGCGGGCGGCGGCGGCGGGCGGCGGCGGGCGGCGGGCGGCGGCGGGCGGCGGCGGAATCTTTTTTACTATTGTAACTAATTTATTGTAACGACACGCATACATTCGTTACAAGAAGTATTAGCGTCGAGCTTTAGAGGACGACCGTTACATAAAGTTTTTTTCGTTACCAAAGAGTTTTTGTAACGATTTTTAGTACTTATTGTAACGATTTATGTCCTTACTATAAGTGCAATTTGTTGTAGTGGACGCACTAGTTATTCAAGTTGTCATCGAAGACTTCACCATCGAGTAAATCCTCGCGGATAACGGGAGCTCGATGAATGTAATTTTCAAGAGAATTTTCGTAGGGCTTCAGGTGGAAGGGTCTCGGGTCCAGTCTACATATGGACTCCTTTTTGGCTTCTCGGGCGAGAAGAAAGAGGTAGAAGGGGCAGTGGATCTTCTGGTTATACTCGGCGGGACTTCGATACGATGCCGCTTTGTCATCGTCGATGCTCCAAACGGATATAACATCATCTTTGGGCGGCCCCTCATCAACTATTTCAAGGCCGTTCCGTCGTCTTATCACCAGTGCCTGAAGTACTGCCGGGGGATGCCCAAATCAGGATCAGGGGAGATCCCAAGGCCTCTAGGGAATACTACCTAAATGTCGTTAGTACCATCAGCTGGATGGGGGACGCAAGGAGGTTGGAGGAGCTGCTGGAAAAGGAGGGGTTGTGTGCTGCTGAGGAGATAGAAGAGGTGGAAGTGATCTCTCGAGGAGGAGAGCCTAGTCTGCTGAAGGCTGGAGGATCCCTGCCGCTGGAGGGGAAGATAGAGATGGTCGCTTGCTTGCAGGACAACGTCGACGTTTTCGCTTGGAGCGCCGCCGAGATGCCAGGGGTTGACGCCGATGTTGCCTACCATCGCCTCAACCTGGATCCCGCGGTGGCTCCCATCCGTCAAAAGTAGAGGAGGAGCTCTGCCATACTGGCTGGACCAATCAGGGAGGAAGTAGAGAAACTACTGAGAGCAGGTTTTGTTTCGGAGATCCAGTATCCAGGTTGTGTCTCTAATATTGTAATGGTGAAGAAGCCCGGAGGGGGCTGACGTCTTTGTATTGATTTTTCTATGTTTAATAAAGCTTGCCCGAAGGATTGCTATCCCTTGACTCAAATCGACTCGTTGGTTGATTCCGTCGTCGGGTTTCCTGTGATGAGTTTTTTTGATGCTTTTTCAGGATATCACCAGATCTGGATGCATCCTCCCGACTGCCGTGACGTCTCCTTCATAACCAGAGATGACTGCTATAGCTACAAGATGATGTCCTTCGGACTCAAGAATGCAGGTGCGACTTACCAGAGAATGATGGATCATATCTTCAAGGAGCAGAAGGGGCGGAACTTGGAAGTCTATATGGATGATCTCCTTATCAAGAGAAAAAGCATCGCGGAGCACATATCGGATCTGGTGGAGACCTTCGCCACCTGAGGAAGTACAAAATGCCACTCAACCCGACCAAGTGCGTCTTCGATGCAGGAAGAGGAAAGTTCTTAGGTCACCTCCTCACTCCCAGGGGGTGGAACCTAACCCGAACAAGGTCAAGGTCATTCTGGAAATGGCATCCCTGGATCCCAAAGATGTCCAAAGGTTGACGGGAAGGCTGGCATGCCTTAGTCATTTTCTATCCAAGGCAGGAGAGAAGTGTTCCCCGTTCTTTAAAACTATTCGGGGGAATCAGAAATTTGAGTGGCCCGCGGAGTATGAGGAGGCCTTCAGAAAGCTCAAGCAACAGCTAACCCAAGCTCCTCTTCTCCAAGGCCCGCAGGGAGATGAAGACCTCTTACTCTATTTGGGAGTAGGAGCGGAGGCGGTTAGCTCGGTGTTGGTCCGAGAAGAAGGCAAGAAATAGCTCCCCATCTACTATGTGAGTAGAGTGCTGCGATAGACGGAAGCGAGATATCCTATTCTAGAGAAGTTGGTGTTCGCTCTAGTGGTTTCGGCTCGGAGGCTCCGTCCTTATTTCCAGGCTCATTCCATCAAGGTCGTCTTCAATCATCCTCTGCGTAGTATACTGGATGGATTGGAGCATTCCGGCAGGTTGGCAAAATGGGCGGTGGAGCTTAGCGAGTTCGATATTTCTTACTCTCTGAGGGTAATGATCAAGGAGCAGGCAGTAACAGATTTCCTGGCTGACTTATCGACCGAGGTAGAAGGAGATGAAGGCTCTTCTAGCCCAGTCTCTTGGAAAATATTTGTAGACAGGGCTTCGGGCAGGTATTCTGTGGGATCCGGAGTCGTGCTAGTAAGCCCCCAGGGAACCAGGATCGAGCAAGCAGTCGAGATCTTCTTCCCCGTTACAAATAATCAGGAAGAATACGAAGCTATAATGGTTGGCTTGCGTCTCGCCAAGGAGTTAGCGATTCAGGATATCAGGGCCTTCACCGACTCGATGGTATTCGCATCCCAGATCAGAGGCGAGTTTGAAGTGAATGATCCGGTCCTGCAGAAGTATTTAGTCAAGGTGAAAGGTCTGGTCGGGTAATTTCAATCTTTCTACGTCGATCATGTACCCCGAGAGGAGAATTCGGAGGCCACCTATCTCGCCAAGTACGGTCCCCGGGCTGGGGGGACCGTGACCGAACTGTTCCGACCATCCATCGAAGAGGTGGAGATGATGGAGATCGAGCAGAGGGCATCTTGGAGGGATCCGTTCATTTCCTTCTTAGCAACAGGTCAGGTTCCTGCCAGTGAGTGGGGTCACAGAAAGTTCCGCTACAAAGCTGCATATTACTTACTGCAGGAAGGAGAGCTATATCGTAAGACCATCTCAGGCCCTCTGACCCGGTGTCTGTCGGAGGTAGAAGTCCCTCGTGTTCTGGAGGAGATTCACTCAGGAGAGTGTGGCAGTCACTCGGGAACTCGTACTCTGGAATAGAGAATTCTAAGGCACGGATACTTCTAGCCTAATATTCGAAAGGACGCGAAAGTCTTCTCTAAGAAATGTCCACAATGTCAGCTCTTCGTGCCTCTTCAACTACAACCAGCTCAGCACCTTCGCTCGATCACTGCTCCATGACCCTTCGCTATCTGGGGAATGGACTTGATCGGCCCTTTCCCTCAAGCCAACAGACAGAGGAAGTTCGTTCTCATCATGATCGATTACTTCTCCAAATGGATCGAGGCGAAAGCTCTGGCCAAGACCACTTCTCAGATCGTAAAGAATTTCATCTGGGGAGAGATTGCATGCAGGTTCGGGATTTCTCTCGCCATCATCACAGACAATGGTCCACGGTTCGTCAGCTTGGAGTTAGAGAACTTCTGCAAGCAGTTAGGGACGGAACTTCGATTCCTCTCTTTGCATCATCCTCGCAGCAACGGACAAGTGGAGGCCGCCAACAAATTGATCGTCAACCTCCTAAAGAAGAAAGTCATCAACTTGAAGGGTAATTGGGCAGAGCAGCTCCCCTCAGTCCTTTGGGCTCTGAGAACGACTCCAAACTCGGCTACGGGGGAAACTCCCTTCAAGTTATCCCACGGGTCTGAGGCTCTCATCCCAGTAGAGTTTGAGGTTCGAAGCCCGAGAGTCGTAGCAGCGGGGGAAGGCAGTGAAGAATAGCGCTTAGAGAACGAAGACGCTCAGAGGGTCTCACTGGATTATATTGAATAACTTCGCGACTTAGCCTTCATCCGCCAAGGGGAAATCAAACGGCGCATGACAAAGTACTTCGACAAAAACGCCCGCCTCAAGAATTTCAATGCAGGAGATATAGTCATGAAGAAGGTGGATGTCGCGGGAAGGGGAGCAATTGTTTGCAAGCTATGTCCAAATTAGGAAGGTCCCTTCATCGTCCAAGAAGCCCTAGCCGCTGGAGGATATTATCTACAAGATCAAGTAGGAGAGCAGCTGAGAGGTACCTGGAGCGGGGATGAACTGAAAAGGTTCTATCCCTAGCAGTAACATGCCTTCTTTTTAATCATGTTAATATGAATGTAATAATTGCGGCAAGCTTGTTTCTCTCTGTGTACTAATCTATCTCAAGACTTCGGAAGGCTTCAAGGATCAGCCCCGCGATCAACTCCAAAAACCAGCGGTCGACCTGTTCCTCTTAAATAGCCCAGTACAGATGATATGACGATGCCTCGGGACTTAAACGTTATTGTAAGACCGAGCCTCTGCATTGACGGCTGAGATCAGCTCCCCCCTTGCATGTCGACCTATGTCTCCCCGATTGCATCTCTCCTCCGACTGGAGGAACTATCAGGAACAGGCCTAGACGCTAACCTCCTGGACTCAATAGAGGGCCGATCTCACTAAGCAATCACTAATCTAAGCATCTCAGTTATTGCCAAAGCAGGATAACCTGCCACAGAAGGGGAAAGAATAAGCCCAAGGGAAGATGTTGGCCTCGAGTGCGTCCTGAAGGACCCTCGGAGGAACATTACCCTTCGCCCGTGCTGTAGCGACCCTAGCTGATCCAACGTGACAATGTCACGGCTCTGCTCTAGGCATCGCTACCGGGCTACATCCCAAGCACCCCAACCCCTCTCCAGCCCACCGACGGGTTGTTGGTGGCCACAGTCTCCCTTTGATGAGGCAAACTCGATAGTCAAGCGCGCAAAACGGGGACTTCCCAGGAGGTCACCCATCCCAGTACTACTCTAGCCCGAGCACGCTTAACTATAGAGTTTTCCAACTTCTCATCACCAACTGAGCTTAAATATAACAAACCCATCCGTTAAATAACATATAGTAGAAGGTCTGGCCGGGGCCCCACACCATATGCCACAAACATGCGGCGATGTTACATGTTAATACCAAAACATATTCGCATCCTAACTCAAAGCATGCTAACTGAAGCTTTTAAAGTTAATATTGAACTCAACAGTCACGAATGTCCACTATATATATAAACAACCTCATTTATATATACCCCAAAGGAATGTACAACAATACACAAAGGTTTTGGCCTTAAAGCCTTACAGTTAAGTTTAACAAGTGTGGATTGCAAACATCGGCGCGCAGGCTAGCCACACATGAACATAACAAAATTCGTCACACAGCCTTCGAGGGCCAGCAGCAACAGCAATAGTAGTAGGGACTTCAGCCCTCTATTTCCCGCTCGGATCTCCAGCACCTGTACAAGGACATCCCACCATAATGGTGGTAAATAAGGCAACGGTCAGCATTCGGCTGACCACTTTATAACGACCCTACCCCTTACCCGAGGCAGTGATATTTCTTCCCTACAGGCATAGCATTTCACAAGCAGATATATCACACAATGTGCACTCATGCACAATCAATATATCACAAACGTCGGTCATGCGGCCCTACGCTCCGTGCACTCAGGGCACATTCTTGGTGTACCGGCGAACTAGGATTCCACCACTGTTCACGGTCCGAAACCCAACGGTATTGAGCATTTAGTCTTAATGGCGCGCGGGCCTAAGACTCTCATTATGCCACCGAAGAAAGCCCAATTCCTTGACGCTCTCTTGTCAATCCGACATAACGCAGGTCCAGATCAGCTACCTCTCGTTGCTCAAATCACCATACCATCATCGAATACCGAAGTACTCGTGGCTAATTTACAGGCGCGGGTCGGTTTCACCTTTCCTGTTCGGCACTAAGCCTTAGAGCACACAGCTCACAATAGTCATACTGTCCTCCAAGGACTGGCTTCACAATACAAAAGGGGATCTAATGTCAGCATTCTTCGCGATCGCTTGGCGGGTTCAGCAGAAGCTTTCTTTCTACACCCAAACTCAACCCAAACCCTGCAGCATCCTGCAGTGCCAGAAAACTGGTCTTTCATAGCATATAACATAATAATTACGAGGGTATTTTCCTGGAATTCCACTCCAGTACTTCCTACTACTGCCCTTCACAGGTACAACCCATCGACTCCACAAACTACACAATTATAAGTCTTCTCTGGTGTGCAAAATGAAAAATCACCAATCCAGACCAACCTGTCGAGATGGGCTTCACACAGCATGCTTATTCCGTACTACATATTTCCGGATCTATATGCAAGACTTAATGGGGATATCAAGAATCAACCCAAGGGAAATCCCTCAATAATCCACCTTTTGCTGGGGGAAATCCATGCACATGCCAAAATAAGGACTTCACATGTCCAAGGAAGAAAGATCGTTACCCTTGATGATTCCTCTTGAGCCATGGAAAACTAGTCGGATGAAAAACACTGCAACCGCCTTACCTCCAAAGATCTGGACTCGGCTCGCGATCCGGGACTCTAAAACTCCACCGGAGGCTGGATTCCTTCTTCTCTTTCCTTGCTTGCTCTCCCAACTCTCTAACACTTAGAAAGAGAAAGGCTTGATATAAGTGAGAGTCTATCCTTCAACTCTCAGCCTTAATATAGCAGGAAGAATTTTGGACCATTGGATCCCAGTTGAAGGAAATGAACGACAATAAATTGCCCTGAAAGCTCTATTTTTGGGTTGACACGGCTTGTGACACCGGCCGTGTACCTTAAGCGGCACACAAACCGACTTAACCCGAACAGGACACAGCTATGTGACATGCCTGTGTCACAGGCCGTGCGCCCCTGACACGGCTTCAGACACGCCCGTGTCTAGCCCGTGTTTACCAGGCTCACATCCCTGGCAAATTCAGAGAAGGACATGACCCTGTGACACGCCCGTGTCACGGGCCGTGTACCCTCTCGACAAATGTCGAGTCCATTTCGTCGAGCACTCGAGATAACACAGAGCAGGACACGGCTTGGGACACGCCCGTGTCCCAGGCCGTATTGCCCTCTCGACAAACGTCGAGTGCTTTTCGTCGAGCACTCGACAGGTTGTGCGTCCACTCGAGTGCATAGAGCAGGACACGGCCTTGGACACGTCCGTGTCCCAGGCCGCGTGTCTTACTCGAGACCCACTCTGCGCCACACTCGAGTGCACAGAGTAGGACACGGCTTGAGACACGCCCGTGTCTCAGGCCGTGTTGCTCAACCTACACTCACTCTTGAGATTTGGGGTGTTTTACACGTGCACTGGCACTCGTAGTCAGGTGGCATGACCGAAAGCGATCTTTACTATTAGATCGGGATACGAGCCTTCGACCTGTTCCTCCTATATAGCCCAATACGGATGATAGGATGATGCCTCAGGACTTAAGCGCTCTTGTAAGACCGAGCCTCTATATTGACGACCAAGATCAGCTCCCCCCTTGCATGTCGGCCTATGTCTCTCCGATTGCATCTCTCCTCCGACTGGAGTAATTTTTAGGAACAGATCTGGACGCCAACTTCCCGATTTGGCAGTTTCAAGATCGTCTCTTTTAAAAGACTACCAGTCATTTACAAAACGACAATACAATTAACTCATCTGTCATCTCTCAAGTAAGTAGGATAAAATCACCTCAACAACAACGGCTGAAGTCCTCGAGTGGCAGTGTCATCATAAGTCTGAGTCCCTGCATGAGCTCCTCTCCTACACATCGGCCAACGACCTCCTCGAGTGAGACCAAGTTCCTCGTTGGAGTGATGTCGTGGTCTGTGAACTCTGTACGAGCTCATCTCCTGCATACCGACTACTTGCCTCCCCGAGTCGACTCACACCACTCTAGTTGAGCAAGGCTCCTGAGAGCTGTCGACTCCAACAATAGTACCGATCAAAGGTTCTCCCTTATCCATTGTTGTCACTCAGGCTCCGTCGTAGTAGGTCGCAGCGTCGCCAGGGACTGCCCCCTTGTGCCCGCCAACGGTTCAAAGGTCTACTCTTCACCGTTCCTTCAGGGCCCCGCATTATGACCTCCCACCGCCACCGATCGAAGGCTCTCCATTCTCCGTCGTAGTTGGTCACAACACCGTCAGGTCCTGCCCCCCCCCCTCGCGGACACCCTAGTTCAAAGGTTCGTTGAAAGTGTGAATAGTTGAATAAATCCTCTGAGTATTCTCTAGAGGGGATGAATAGAGATTAAAACTTATCTTTATATTAATTATAATTTTCATAGAATTTGCACATACGCACACAAATTTCAGACCAAAATTTTAAACACAGCAATATATATCACAACACGGTAAAAAAAATAAACATAGAAAATGAGCAATCATAAAAGACACAAAAGTATAGTGGTTCCCCAAAATCTGGATACGACCACTCTTCTACCATCTTAGTAGGAATTCACTATCTCAGTGTCTGAGTCTTTTGGTAAGAAGACTCTCAGAACCAATCTCTAGATCTTTTTGATAAGAAGATCTTGAACCAATACAATTTGAGTATTTTGACAAGTAGACTATCAGAACTGTTCAAACCGTTATCCAGTCTCAGAGAGAGTTCAGACTCAAAGGGGGTAGTCTGCACTTACTTATCCCGAACTAAATTTCTGGACAAAGAATTTGAACTAGGAACAGACCCTGAGCTGCAGCGAGGAGGACCCACCACATATACGAAAGATTTGAGAGAGCTTCCCCTCCCAATCCAAAGCTGAGCTGGGCATCTTGGAGGGCTCTCGAAACCAACCAAAGCAAACCAGAGGAGAAATAAAGCCAAAGACCGATCCTCTCCAAAGGTGCCCTTAAGGGTCTATTTATAGTTTTCTAAGTCTGGCCTGTCAATAGCGCAATCCCGCCTTTTTGTTTTACTAAACGCAGCCCAAATTGGTTTGTCAGTAGCAAAACTCAATTGTTTGGAGGGGCTATTAACAGACAAACAAAGACATTCTGGTAAAAACACTGATGGGCGAGTTGTTCATGTGGTTGTCACTCGTCTGGGGTGGCAAGTGCCTGATGAGACTGACACTCGCTACCACCCCGGGACTAGGGCGAGTGCAGGCCCGATTACCCCACTCGCCTATCCCTTGGCTAGACTATGGGACAAATGTGGGCATGTGCGCTCTACTCGACCCATGCTACTGATGGTTTAACCCCATACGAGCCAGGGAATTCCTTCCCCACTCGCCAGTACGACTCGTCTTAGCCTAAAGCTGCTCTCTTTGTCTTGGTTTTCTTCTGAGGGACTCATTCGGTGAACACGAGGTTGTACACAGTCCTCGCTCTTTGCGAGATTGTCCCAAGCTCAAAAAGAAATGTTCAACCCCAGGTGTTCGACGAGTGGTGGCTAAACTTGAGGGAATCTAATGGTGGGCACCACAATGTGTTATATATACATTTCATCCTAGGGGGATAGTGAATACCGCTACCCTCCTCTCTCCTTTTCCCGACCTTGATCATGTCATGCCTCTCTCTAAGGAATTCTAAGATCGTCTTGCCAAGGAGAGGGAGATACATTTATCTAATACTGTTGAACGCATGCCCTGGCTCGCTCACCGTTCCCCAACAAGTTGCTGAAGCGCAAGTCCACGAAAAAGGCTAAGCCCGACTTGGCGGCCAGCGAGCCCCATCTCAGTACAGGTCCGAAAAATCTCAATCGTTCCTGTTATGTGAAGTGGTCAGCTATGACATGACCATCATGATTATGCTTGCAGGGTAACCATTCTAGAGGAGACGCCGACGTGATTCCATCCGACGAGGATGCCTTATCCCATGGTGACGCAAGTCTCCCACTGATCTAGGGTAACCCCCTTCTCACAGACGCGCCTCCCCGGACCACCACCGATAGTCCCGCAAGAACCCTCGGTAATCTACCTCTCTTCCTATTTCTTTTTACTGCTCAACTCGCCAGTGTCGGGTTGCCTCAGCTTACCCCTTCGGAACTACCGACCTGGGCTCGTTGTCATTGAGTTTGCCGGTACGCGAATCCATGCGTGATCTCGCCCTTAATTCTGCTCCCGCGATGGACACCGCAGACGTTCTGATTCATGATCCTGGATCCTTCTGACCGGGTCATGGAAAGGTACTCGTCGTCTCTCTCGGTCGACCCCTCCAAGGGCAACCAAGTTCATCCTGTCAAACCCACTACCAGTGGGCCTCCACTTTATACAGTTAGTCGAAACACTCGCTCCATTTCCATGTTCTAAGTCAGTCTTCAAATATTTCAATTCTCTCAAGTCTTCCCAGGAGCTCCGAGGCCAAAGAATCCTCCGAGCAGGAGTTCATCTCGCCACCCCCTTCTCCGAACTTGCTCGAAGATTTCCTAGGCGACCCAAGCAACCCCGACAAAATGAAGGGGCGGATGACAAAGGTCCTCAAGAAGTATGGGCTCATGCTGCAAGAACTTCAAGAGGAGAGGGTTGCCGATTAACAGCGACTGCGTGATCTTGAACAGGGTTACTTGAGGCTGACTGATGAGGTGAGACGAGGAATGGGAGGCAAGATGACCTCCCTCGGTCCTCTCATCGACCGCATTGAGGAGAACATGCGCCTCGTGCATCGGGATCTTGAGACAGACTGCGAGTTCAAAAAATTTCACCGACCACAGGGGACGGGGGAGTGAGGCCGGAAAAGATGGAAATGGCTCCCGTTTTTAGCCTACCGGTGCTCTCCCTCCAGTCCCCCGCGATCTCTCCCTAGTCAATGTTGATTTTCTACTTTTATGTGCTTGGGAACATTCCCAAAACTGGCTTATGTAATAATTAATGTAGCAATTGATGTAATAATTGTCGTATCCGTTTCGCGTAAGTGTCGGGTCTTAATTCACCGGGTCACTATTTTGTGATTCAAATTCTCGCTCAGCTCGCTCGAAGGTAGGATAGGTCTCGGAGGGTCGGCGACAAGGTTGGCGGGTGGTCATGAGTGAATTACCGGCGTCGCCCTGGATCCCCCTTATGTATATATTTTTTCTATAAATAAGACCCCTCACCTATTCTTCCCCATCGCGTTTATTGTCTTATTGAAATTTTAGAAGGCTGACATAGAACTTGAATAGGGAGCGAGGGGTACGCCTCGCACAAGGAGCCACCCCTTCTGGGGGCGCAACACACATGTGGGCGCGCGGGCACGCAACCAGCGCCCGGGAGCGCCTCCAGCGTGTTGTCTGACGTCCAGCGCGTTGGCGCCGTCCAGCGTGTTGGCGCCGTCTAGCGTGTCGTCTGACCGGCCGCGCAGCCGGCCTCCCGATCCGATGTCCGACCGGCCGCCGCCGCCGCGCCTGGTCATCCCTGCGGCCAATCGGACTGCCGCCCCTATGGGGGCGCACGGCCGGCCATCCGGCCGGCTGATCAACCAATCTTCGTTGTCAATTTCCGCTGGTCGGCCCCACGATCGCCTTCGGTCGGCCTCTCTCGACTGACTCCTTGGTCGCCGCCTAACTTCCGTTGTCCAACCACCTCGGACGAGTAACCACCACGCCCCACCATCGGCGTAACCGCCCATTATAGGGGTGCGTATAAATGAATCGCGTAATGAGTGTGCGCATAACTAATTTCCTAAATATGCGCATAATATATCGGGGTGTATATATCAAAAATATGCATGACATCCCGTGTACACGAATAATATGGTTACAGTGTTTGCGTAGCCATATTCATAATGAGTGTGTGTATGGCACATAAATGGGTTATGGCGTGTGAATAGCCACAAAACTGATTATATTATGCACATAAATTGGTTACGGTGGAAAGATTATATTATGCACATAAATGGGTTATGGCGTGTGAATATATTTACGAAAATGACACCCTCACAAATTATAAAAGTGGTCTCAAGCACTCCTTTCAACTCATCTTACCTCCTACATACAAGAGATCTCCTTAAGAATTTTTTGAAGATCTCTCTTTGCATTCGAAGGAATTCTCGAAGATCTCTTGAAGCTCTCAAAAGCCTTCAAAGACCCCTTGGGGATTTCACCCCGCACGTTAATTGCACCCTCCGCACATTTCGCTCTCTGCACGTTTCACCCCGTGCACATCGCACTCCGCGCACTTTTCGCCCCGCGCATTACGTCCTGCTAACTGCAACGAGCGCATCGCCCTACATTCCTCCGCTTGCAAGCAAAGACAAGCCGCGGATACCAGACCGTGCCGAGCACACTACCCCAACTTCCGAGCATCAACAGAATACTCTGGAGCATAACGAGCGCATCGCTCCCCACCGTACAAGTAGAAAATACTTAGTTCCACGAGCGGCGACCTTTCACCCTCAGAATCTCTCTCTCTCTCTCTCGTCATCTATAACTGTAATAAGAGGTGGTCGGTCGCCCTCGAGTTTTCTACAAAATTTTGTAACACCATCAAGATAAAATGGATGTTTGGTCAGCACAATTCTGTTACAAGTGATTTTTTACCTATTTTCAAAGTTTTTTACGTGTTGTTATTGGCAGACCAACTTTAGTTATGAGCAAATCATTGTTAACGGCAGATCAAAATAAAAAATAAAAAACAAACTCCTGAACCCGTAACAACGGTCTGCCCGTAGCTATTTTTTCAATAGCATGAGCTGCCAATAACCACATGCGGTCTGCCTTTAAAATTTTCCAAAAAAAAAACTCTCGTAGGTCGTCTTACTCTAATTTGAGTTTCTGCACACTCGAATTGATCACCAGCAACAATAAATATTACCCAAGTAATATGATCTGCAAATTGAGTGATTAAGGACTAATTATAAGCAGTGCTTATTTATTTTTCATGATTAAGCTAACACAGTGATATGGAGATGCTAAACTAAGCACATCATAGGCATCATCCCTAATTCGCCGGCCCTCCTTATTTATCATAATTCACGGCTGCCGGAAATCATATGGAGATGCTGTTGGGTATCCCCTTTCCGGTGATCCCCGCCTCGCTGTAGGGAGAAAGCAGATTATAGCTCAACTTCACCGAGCCGCCGCGGTTCTTCAAGCTCAAATCGGCGTTCAGCTCTGCTATCTTCTTCTCCGCCGCTTTCAGTCTCTCCCCAAAGCTCTTCAATGCTTCCACCGCCTTCTCATTGCTGGTCCACTCCTTGCTCGGCCGCTGGCCCAAGTAAACATCGTCGGACGCGTGCGTGGACAGGATCTCGATGACCGATAGCTCGAGAATGGCCTGCAGCTGCCCTGTGATCGCCTTCAAGAATACCTTGTCGGGGTTCTTCTTCAGCTGCTCGTAGTCGGCTGTGCCGACTTCCGGCATGAATTGCCGGCTCAGGCTTGGCCGGTTCGGCAGATAGCCGCCGTAGGGATACTGGCCGAAGTTCACTGCGGCGTGCATTGCGGATGCCACCCATATGATGGTGGAGCAGATTTGGACGAGCGCCGGCCGAGAGTTGAGCTCCGGCCACCACGGCTCGTTTTTCTTGTCGCCGTGTCCGATTTGGACGGACTCTTTCCACCAGGCTTGGAGCTCTTGGTCATCCAGGATGAGGGAGTCGTCTGGGTAATAGATGGAGCAGTATTCTGTCACCCATGACTCTATCGCCGACCAGATTGCGAGGCCGTCGACGGCGTACGGATAGTCTTTGATCAAGAGCTGGACTTTGGTCGGGCTCGATGGGTCCTCTACAGCCACGCCTCTGTTCAGAAACAAGCGGGAAAAGATTTCACTTTTAGTTTGTCCTAAAAATTCAAATTTTGAGATCTGTGTACTTAATTACCGCTTGATGAGATCGGCGGGGAGTGCTTGTTCGACGAAATTCCATCCCTTGTAGATGGCCGAGGACATCTCCATGGAGTATTTGGAAGGGAAGACGGAGAGCTCAATGATGCCGCCGGCATTGACGAGCGCCTGCCGGGCGAGGGCGTTTATGTTCATGGTGTCGCGGTAATGGGGGAGGAGGAGCTTGTTGATGGGGTGCAGAGCGCTGAGATGCCTGTTCGTGGAGATCACGAATGGCTCTATAACTGCGTGTGTTCGAAGCCTGATATACACAAATAAACCATTTTTTTTTTCAAAAAAACAGGGGATCGAGAGTTCTTTTGGGAGAGAAACAGGGGAATGAAATTCATCACCAGTGGCTGATCAGCTGGTGGATGCCGTAGTCATTGACGGCGACGAAGCCCTTGGCGAGCTGCCAGATTGCCGCATCAATGCCTGTATCAGCCGGCGTGTATACCGTGCTGACGGCTCCGTGCTGCTGGCCCTCCGGGTGAGGCAGGCTGAGCTCAATGGCAACTGGCCGGAGCGTGTCGTCGTCTTTGAGGAAGAGGAGGGTTCGGGTGGCGTAGACTTTGCTCGAGGTTGAATTGATTCGTCCAAGGTAAGGCAGAAGCGCGTCATGGTAATCAATGATGAAGAGCCTGCTGCTGCTCAACGCCTAAATATTCGAAGTAACTTTGAACCGATAATCCAACTGCCAGAAAAGGTAGTGTAGTAGTTGTGTTCAAATAAACTAGTAAGGGGGAATTTACTTCTTCTGCTGTGAGTCCGTCCAGGTTTT
The DNA here is from genome assembly GCA_039513925.1 of Platanthera zijinensis. Classification (NCBI taxonomy): domain Eukaryota; kingdom Viridiplantae; phylum Streptophyta; class Magnoliopsida; order Asparagales; family Orchidaceae; genus Platanthera; species Platanthera zijinensis. The sequence continues at coordinate 166,310,475 of CM077094.1, forward strand.
TCTCGATGTCTTCTGCTGTAATCTTGCTATTTTGATCGCCGTAAAGAGCAGAGTCGAGCTTGCTGGTCGGCGGGAACATCTTCAACAGAGAGACAAAAAAGAGTCGGCAATCTCTTTTAATTCCCTTGTTAAAGTATCCAAATCAGGTCAACGCAAAAGCAAAAAATCATACCTTGAGCCCTTCAATGATGACAGGGTTCACTCCAGCCAGCATCTCTCTCGTAAATTCCTCATCAGTCTTCCATGTCCACTTGTCAACTTCAAAATGGAAACCATGAAAAACAGAGCAAGAAAGAAAAGTTTTTTTTCAAAAAGAAAAACAGAGAGGCCGGAAAAGCAAATAAACCTTGAATGATTTGTGGCACCGGGAGCTTGAGGAAGCTGCGCTGGCCTTGTGCCGGAGTAAGTATGTTCTTGAGCATTTCAAGCGGTATGGCCTGGATCAGCGCCTGCACCTGCGGAATGTCCGGTAGCGGCAGCCCGCCCTCATACAGCTGAAGAACCTCCTCATAACTACTGAAAGTGTTCGGCGTTGGGTCGAAAATAGCCTGAAGAACCGGCAGCAGCGCGTTTAACACCGCTTTAATGGAGTTGCCCAAGAAATCCGACATTTTGAGGTGCCCGAACCTCTCATCCCGCGGAACGTAGATGTTCAGATCAAGCGAGGACACCCCGCTCTCGCTCTTCGGATCTGCAAAACGTATAATTTTCCCCCATTAATACAGCATCAAACACAAATAGTTACTTGTCAACCTTCAGTTCTTAAGCTTAATTACCAGCCTTGGTGGGCGGGCGACCAGTCTTCCCGCGGCGGGGATAAGGGAGCTCCGACGAGCCACCGAGAACCGGCCGGGCGAGGCCTGAACTCCTGTCCGGGCTACCGAGATCGTTATAGTACGCGTAGTTGTAGACCCGATCCCATTCCTCCAGCCTCCTGTTCACGTCGTCTCCTCTCAGGTGCCGGAGCTCCTCCTCCCTATACGGCCGCAGCGCGCTCGGCGTGTCCTTGGGTAAATAAGTCTGCAATAAAAGATACAGCTTAAACAGAACGGCTTACACATGAAGCAGAGCACATGAGAATTTAATGAAATTAAATTACGTCGTTGGAGAAGAAGACGCGGTCGTAGCTGTACTTGCTGACGTTATAAACCCAGGAGTTGCAGTCGAAGTGGATGCGGCCCTTGCCGGGAAAATCGTCGACGGTGATCGTCTTGAGAAAGAACTCCGCCAGGTGGTTGTTCTTCACGATCACCGCGCCTGGGATTCCTTCACCCTCCTTCACGTGAAACGTCACCCCGAAGTGCGACTCGCCGGCGACGATCGTCGGAAGGATCGACAGCAACGGCGCCTCCAGATACGCCTTGTCTCCCACCACCCCTCTGTCAACGTTATCTGCCTCCAAGGTTTTAATTGTGTCCGATCAGTCTCCTTAAAATATAATATAATTAATTAATTAAATTAGTTGATTAATTAGTAATCAGTATCTATTTATAGGTGCAATTTTAGCCATTGCTGGCTCTGAGACGCGAAGATTATCGAGCACTAACTCGGGTCGCCGGCGGTGGCGCTGACCAGCTGGAGGGAGACTTGCTGGCCGAGAAAGTCCTGGATGGTGTTGACGACGCTGGCGCCGAAGTCGTTGAAGTCGAGCACGTTTCTCTCCATGAGGACCACATGGCCCTTCACCTTCGTCCCCTGCCCAAAAATATTGCCGACTATGTTTCCGATCATGTTGAAACTGCTCCGGTGCCGATTTATAGATGCAGAGTGCCGATTTATAGATGCAGAGTGCCGATTTATAGATGCAGAGTGCCGATTTATTGATGCGTATATCAGAAAAAATATTTTTTTTTTTTTTGAATTATTGGTCTCGTGATAAACGTGGTAGCGTATGTGCATTTAGATTTTGACACGTAAGCGAAAGTCACATCAGAATATAATGAGTGATAACTGATTATACTAATTGCATTATAATTAGTGTAAGAATATGGTTCCAGTATTTTGCTATTTTTTTCTACGTATATGATTTGTCACGCCTATCACGTGAGTCCACGTCACTTGGGGGCATATTAGACATTCGGCAATATCAAGGTGTGTCAATTCTCATTTATTAACACCCATCAAGCTTAGGCTATCAGGCTATGTTTGGCAGGGTGGTGGCGTTCATGAACATGGGTTAAATTGTCATTTGTTAACCCCCACCTAAAGGAAAATGGGGGACGTAAAGTGCAGCGCGGTGCAGTGCAGCCATCGTGCGGCTGCGAGTGCAATACATCTCGCATGCACACATCTTAAAGACGTGCACGCATCTCTGCGCAAGATGTGATGGACTCGCAGCCGCACGATGGCTGCATTGCATCGTAAACAGTGCCTCCACTTTACGCCCCCCGATTCCCACTTAAAGAACTTCATCTACTTTTATGTTCAAACAGATGATGTTTGTTAGGTGATCCTTAACAAATGACGTTTTAACACATGCGTTTATGACCGCCATCATTGTGCCAAACAGAGCCTTAAACTTTTTTTCATGTGGTGAACGATAGAGTTGTTAAATCGCCGGTCTAGCCTTGGTCCATCGTCCCGCGTTCCTGATGCAGCAAGTAACGGCCATGTGGTGGGTATGCGAATTTTTTATGTATGTGATTTGGTAAGAGATCGTGGTTCGAGATTTATATGATTGTTGTGGATCGCTCGAGGCTCCGAAAGACCGAACTAAACTGAACCGCAGTTGATGTGGGAGCGGTCGAGCGCACACACAGTCACAATAAGTAGAAAGTTGGGACAAATTTTAACGTGAAAAACTCGATAACTGGGTGAAAACCATGTGGTTGAATCTGTGTTGGCAAACCCCCAATATTTGTCGATTGGTGTGCATAGATTTTTTGAAGAACTCGAGGGCGACAAGCCGCCTCTCGTTACAATTGTTGAGATAGAGAGTGGAGGGAGAGCTCAGAGGGTGACAGACCACCACTCGCGGAGCTAAATGTTTCTTTATGAGTTGTTGAAAACAGCGCGCTTGTTGCGCCTTGAAGTTCTCTACTGGTGTTTGGGAGCAACTTGTTGTGCTCATTCTGATGATGTTCGAGACTTTGAAGCTCGAGTGACGCACTTCGTGTGCCCTATCCTCTGTGATTTGTTCCCTACTGTGCTTAGAGGAGTCAGGAATGACTGATTTGTTAATGCTTGGTGGGCTTATTGTAGACTGGAGAGCTTGTTGTTGAGTTGAGGGCGTTGGGCTCTTATGTTGGTCTTGAAAGTGGAGCGCACGGGGGTTTGCTTGGTGCGGTCTTGAATACAAGGAACACGGAGGTGCATTTGGAGCAGACTTGACAGCAGAGCGCATATAGGCGCACTTGGGACGATCTTGAAGGCAGAGCGCACGGAGGTGCGCTTGGAGTAGACTTGACGGCAGAGCGCACAGAGGCGCCTTGGGGTGATCTTGAAGGTGAAGCGCTCTGCGTGACTTATCCTCTGCGGCTTGTCTCCGATTGACTTTTGGAGAGGTAGGGTGTGGTTGTCCTGTCGGTGGTTGGAGCGCTTGTTCTTGAGCGTGTGGGGCACTTGATGGAGGAGAGCGTGCGGGGCGCTTGCTGGAGGAGAGCGCGTGGGTGGCTTGCTGGAGTAGAGCGTGCGGGGCGCTTGTAGGAGTAGAGTGCGCGGGGGGCTTGCTGGAGGAGAGCGTGCGGTGGGCTTGCTTGAGTAGAGCGCGCGGGGAGCTTGTAGGAGGAGAGCGCGCGAGGCGCTTGGTGGGGGAGAGCGCGCGGGGCGCGCTTGCTGGAGGAGAGCGCGCGCGGCGTGTAACATCTCATTTCCAACTAGACCCCTAAGAGTGGTTTTGTCATGACTAGGTCATGACAAAACCCTAGGAAGCCCAAGAAGACCAAGTGAGCTTAGACATGAAGTTGGAAATCACAATGGTCTGCAAATAGTAGAATTCTAAACGATAGTTTAGGATGACCATAGAGCTTCACCATGACTCCATGACCCCACCACAACATTCTTAACCCATTAGAGGGTCCATTAGAGCCATAGAGATCCATTGGGGTCAACCCAAAGTGGTCTAATTGACCTAAGACCACCATAAGCCTAAATTGGGCAAGGTGCCCTAACTAAGGGCAATTGGCCTCTAATGTGCCCAACAGACCCTACCCAAGTATTTCTAGACCTTAGGAGAGGCCAATGAGTCACCAAGGACCCATTGGGATCAACCAAAGAGGCTAAGTTGACCCAAGTCAACCCTAGCCCTAAAAAGGTCAAAGTGTCGTAAATAAGGGTCAAGTGGCCTACAAGGTGTCAAACCAACCCCATCCAAGTCCCCCTAGACCTTAGGGTAGGTCAATGGGTCATCAAGGACCCAATGGGGTCAACCCAAAAGGTTAATTTGACCAAAGTCAATTCAACCTTAGTTTAGGTCAAATTAGCTCAAGTTGACCCAACCTAGCCCAATCCACTTGAGCTAAACCCAACTAGGGTAGCCCACTAGCCTCATTAGGTTTAGAATAGTCCAAAATGCCTCTCAATTTCTGGAAATGGTGACTAGGAAAGAGAAAGCTCATTTTTCCCTTTAACAGAGGAGAGAGAAAGAGAGAGAAAGAGGGTCATTCATGGCTTAGAAGGCCAAGGGGACTCATCTCTCCATCTCCAAAGTCTAGATTCATCTTCCCCCATCAGTTTTGAGGAGTTGAACATCCATAGCCTGCCACCAAAGTGGCTGAAATCAATTCCTCCCATAAGGAAGAGAGAGAAAGAGGAGAGAGAAGGTCATTAATGGTCATGGTAGATCAAAAGTTCCTCTCCTCACCTCCTAAAGGCTTGATACATTCCCACTTATCAGTTTAGGGGAGTTTAACAGCCATGGCCGACCCCCTAGGTGGCTGGATGCAGGGGATTTCAGTTAGCCGAAATTTCTCCTCTTGAGGCCATTAATGGCATTGATGTCATGGCCTCTCCCCTCCCCAACTGTGGCTTTAAACACCCTCAGTGGCCTAAGAGGAGACTTTCCCATCATTTACCTGAAGAATTTGAGCTCTTATACAGTGCAGTTGCAGAGGAGCCAAAGCTCCACCGCCGAAAATGGTGGCCCGACGATCGGCCCAACAACAACCCTCCACTAAGGTCCTCCTCTACTCCTCTCTTCGTGGGCTAGATTCTTAGATCTTTTAGGAGAGAATCAGACTCAATTGAGCCCGATTGGGAGAGGAGAAATTCAGAAATTTCCATGTTTTTCCACCTTGCGGGTTCGCTGGAAACCGCCCCTCCGGCGGTCGTGCCGCCGCCCGGCGATAGCCCCCACCTCAACGAAGGTGGTGGCGGTGGTGGCCAGCCAGGGAGGTGGCCGGGTGGCCGGCAAATAGGCTTGGAATAAGCTCCAGGTTCGGCCAATCATGGTCGTTGGCTGGAGGAAGAAGAAAACCAGGAGCCACTTGATTTGCTTTAAGATCTGTGTCAGATCTTGTATATTAAGTTTTGAATTATGTATTTTCTGTCACAGTTATTAGGCTGTTTTAAAATAATTATTAAAAATATTTAGGGTCCTTTACAGTAAAAGTGGTCTACATAAAAGTTGTATTCCTATAAGTCTAGTTAATTTTAAAATTTGTTTGAACCAATTTGGAGTTCAGGTCAGACCACAACACTCATTTTGGTGAGCTCTATACTAGGCTAGATCAGAGATTGTTTTGAGTTCTCCTATCAATCCAGTCATCTAAATGACTTGAAATTTTGGATGAGGGTCCCTCTTATCTATACTAAGAACATATCCAAAAATGAGAATTTTTGGAAAACATTTTCCTAAAGGTTTTGTAGAAATTTAATAAACCATGTAAGAATTATTTAAGGGGTCTAATGACCTCTAAACTCACCAAAATTTTGGTGACTATTTTTTAGGGTCATATTATGACTCTGATAAAAATTTCAGCCCATTTGGGGTTGATTTGAATAGGTATTAATGTGACTAAAGTTTGGTCTCTTAAAGGTAATTTAGGGCAAAGAGTGTTTGGGGCATAAGGGGCCAATTCTCACCCAAAGGGGTTGGGACTTGGGCCAGAGCTCCATGGTCAGTGAAAATATCCTCTAATGAAGTTGGAGGTGGTTTGGGGTGGATTTGCCCTAGGACCCTAGTTCAAACCCTAGGGTTGAACTTTGGGGATTTGTGAAAGACATGGAGTGATATGTCCTTGCATGGACTTGGTGTTTAGTTCATGTGATCTTAGGGTGGTGGAATGCCCTAAGAAGGAATTTGGTAATATTTAGACTTAGACACATAACATAAACCAATTAGGATAGTTTAGGTATATACCTTTTATGAAAATATTGAAGGGTCATATGACATTGGGTCCTTATGAAATTTTGGTATGAGTAATTTTATAGTATTATTAACCTCTGGAGTTTATTATAGGATATTTAGAAAAGAATAGCCTATACTTATAGTTATAACTTTTTTCTTACCCCATGTGATGATTTTGAAGTAACCATGGATAGATTAATTTAGAATGATGTAAGACTCTAGAAAGTCTAATTAACTATCATTTAGAGGCACTAGTAAATTATTTGGGTATTTCCTCTTAGTACCTCATGTGTTAAGTGAACTAGTGCACCACATTTTGATAAATAGAAAATAAATGTTATAACTTGCTGAAAAATTGTGTTACTTGGCCAGAAAACTTTTTAGGGCATAATGAAGCCTAAAAAATTATTACATGTTATTTGGATGAGCTTATGAGAATGTTTCTTCACAAAGTGCACTTTAATGGATTTACTTGAAGTATTTTTCTATATAGCCTACTGACCTTGGAATTGCATGAAACTTACTCAGTAGTGTTTTATGATTATTATAATGCTCTGTTAATTTTTATATACTTTTTGGATTATGAATTATGGTACTCCTGTCTTTAACTCCAATTATTTGAATTACTTTGAATTAATTGTTTAGAGGTTATTACATTTATAAGTGTACAACCCCATATTCGCGGATTGGGGTCTCCAAGAAGGCGCAAGGCTTGTTACGCAGTTTTAAGCTTTTTGAGGGTTTTATACTCTTGGGGGTCAATTTATGGTTAATCTGCATAATATACTAGTAGGGAGAAGAAAAATTTGTCTAGCTTATTAAGTATTTGGTGTACTCTTCAGGGGGTAGGTGCGACGGGAGGTCGGCACCCACCAAACTCGCCTGGCTGGAGTACTCGTCCCTAGGAGTACTCTCCCTGAGAGTACTCTCCCTGGGAGTACTCTCCCTAGGAGTACTCCCCCCTGAAGTACTCGCCCTTGGAGTACTCGCCCCTGGAGTACTTGCCCCTGGGAGTGCTCGCCCCTGGAGTACTTACCCTGGGAGTACTCCCCCCTGGAGTACTCCCCCCTGGAGTACTCGCCCCTGAAGTGCTTGCCCCTAGAGTGCTTGCCCCTGGGAGTGCTCGTCGTTGGAGTACTCACCCTCGGAGTACTCACCCTTGGAGTACTCGCCCTTGGAGTACTCGCCCCTGGAGTACTCTCCCCTGGAGTACTCACCCCTAGGAGTGCTCTCCCCTAGAGTACTCACTCCTGGGAGTACTCGTCCCTAGAGTACTCGCCCTTGGAGTACTCGCCACTAGAGTACTCGCCCCTGAAGTACTCGCCCCTGGAGTACTCGCCCCTGGGAGTACTCGCCCCTAGAGTAATTGCCCTTGGAGTACTCGCCCGGCTGGAGTTCTCGCCCGGCTTGAGGGTCTCGCTCGGCTTGAGTTTTTCCCGGCTTGAGGGTCTGCCTTTTTTACCCCTTGTGGGCTGCAAATAGCTGTTCAAAACAGCAGAGTTTGGCTGTTGGCAGGCCAGCCCAGGGTATTTCAGTAATTTTAGCGCAGCAGTATTGCGCTATTTGCAAGTCATTCCCAAAAAACTATAAATAGACTCTTATGGGTGTCTTGGAGGGCAGGAGTTCTTGATCACTTCATCTTCTTCTTTCATCCTCCAAGGCACCTAGCTCAGCACTAACTAGGGAGAGGGAGATCTCAAAGGTCTTCTGGGTGTGAGGTGGGACCTCCACACTAGAGCCAATGGTCAGTTCCCAAATTCAAGTCTCTCGCCAAGGGATAGCTTGGGATAAGTAGGTGTGAGCCTCCCCTAGGTCCGAACTCTAGGTGGAACCGAATTTCGGTTCCAACATTTTGGTGCGGTGAGCGTGGAACGCGGCTCATACAGAAGTTCCTGAGTAAGTTCCATGGCGGGAGATCATGGAGGAGGTGACGACCTCGGCGAGCTCCCCAACCTGTCACCCTTCGTAGGGAGGGAAGAGTTCATGGCGTCTATCCAAGGCATCATGGAGATACTGCGAAGTATTGCTCCTTGAGGTAACTTCTCAACTCCCACCCCTCAGGACTTAGCTCTCAGGAGTCTCGGCGAGACTGCTCCCAGGGGTCTCGGCGAGACAGCCCCAGGGGTCTAGGAGAGATGACCCCAAGAGGAGAAGAAGAAAGTACACCGGTAAGATGGCCCGGTAAGGAAGGGATGGGAGAGGGGGTCGAGCGAGACCTCACCGACCGGGAGTTATTCCCCAGCCCGGCGAGTACTAGCCTCTCAGGCGAGCAGGTCGCGCGAGTAGAGCACGCGAGACTGCCGAGTAGGGGGTCTCCCTTTAGCGAGCTGATTGTCTCAGCTCCCATTCCCGAGGGGTTCAGGGAACCTGACATGACCTACTATACCGGGAAGGACGACCCCATCCAGCACCTGTAGTGGTTCGAAGACACGGTCTCTATTAGGTCGATGTCGGATGCATTCAAGTATCGCCTCTTCGCGATCACATTGAAAGACAAGGCAAGGGACTGGTTCCATCAACTCCCACCGAGATCAATCTACGGGATCGAGGACTTGAGCCAGAACTTTCAGCTTCACTTCTCCACCTCTAAGAAGAGGAAGAAAAGTCCCGAGTCCATCTTCCTAATAAGATAGAGGGAGGTGGAGTCGTTGGCCTAATATGTGGACAGGTTTCAAGAAGAGATCCTGGATATCGAGGAGATGTCGTGGTATGCCCTCCATATGTCGTTTACAGTGGGGTTGCGTGAGAGGTTCTTCAAGATGAGTCTAACCCGAAAGGCCCTCTTAACCTTCGAGGAGCTGATGGAAAGGGCATCAGAGGAGATAACAACTGAGGCGGCCAACCCGACATTTGTCAAGAGGTTGGCAAGGTTGACAGAGGCAGATTCGAAGGAGCAAGGTGACTCGAGACATCAGGAGGGAAGAAGGAGAGAGGAGCAGAGAGATCAGGGGTTCCAGGGACCTCAAGAAGGTCCGGAACCAGGTTGGAGGCAACAAGGAGGACCCATTCAGGGTCCAGGAAGAGGTCTCGTCCAGGATGGGGGAACTTCAATAGAGGTCAAGGGAGGTTCAATTTCCAGAGGCAAGCCCCTAGGCAGCTCCTACCCCCACTGCAGCAAGCCATGACGATAGGAAGAGGGGGAAGGGGTAACGAGAGAAATCACCCAGCCCGTCGAAGAAGGGAAGGAAGAGTGTTGTCATACTGTGGCTTCCACAGGGTAGAGGGTCACGCCACAGCTGTAACGTCCCCTTCCACCTTTCGTGACTCAATCACTAGCCCTTAGGCGGACCGTTACCGGGCTATAGCCCAAGCACCCCAACCCCTCTCCATCAACAGGCGGGTTGTTGGTCGCCACAACCTCCCTTTGATGAGGCAAACTCGATAGTCAAGTGTGCACCACGGGGACTTCCCAGGAGGTCACCCATCCCAGTACTACTCCAGCCCGAGCATGCTTAACTATGGAGTTTTCCCAACTCTCATCACCAACTGAGCTGCAGCGAAGGACACGGCTTGAGACATGCCCGTGTCCCAGGTCGTGTGCCTCACTCGAGACACTCGAGACCAAAAATCACACTTGAGCAAACAGAGCAGGACACGCATTGGGACACGTCCGTGTCCCAGGCTGTGTTGCCCAGTCTGAACTCAGATTTGGGATTTGGGGTGTTACAACAGCTACCTGCCCCGAGTTCCTGGAAGTGAGAGAAGCCAGAGCCCCAGCCCAGCAGCAGCCGCCGGTGCGAATTGAAGAAGTTCTACCCAGAGTGGGGGGAGAAGACGTATGTGAGGACCGGGTCGATGTAGGAGCCTGAGGAGGTATAAGAGTGATCCACGGTGGAGTGGGGATCGAGGTCACTCGAAAGTCAAGCCTCCATGTCATGTACCGTCGGAGCGTCGCTTCGACATCCCAGACCCCTCCCCAGAGGAGAGGATCACTTTCTCAATGAAGGACATGTAGGATTATGAGGATCCGTTCTGTGATGCACTGGTCATTCAGGCAGTCATCGAGAGCTACACCGTCACCCAGATCTTGGTTGACAACGGGAGCTCCGTCAACATCGTTTTCAAGAAGGCGTTTGACGAGATGAAGGTGGAGTCTAGGAGGGTGTTTGCCTCAGACGAACCCCTGCTCGGGTTTTCAAGGGAAAGGAAGGAGGTAGAAGGTGGAGTCGGACTCCATGTGAAGTTGGGGTGGGACTAAAGGAATTGTCAGTTTGTCATCGTTGACGCTCCAAGCAGTTATAATGCCATCTTTGGAAGGCTCCTCATCAGCACCTTCTATTGTGTGTTGTCATCTTTCCGTCAATGCCTCAAGCTCAACTTAGGAGGGATCCAAGTAAGGATCAGGGGAGACCCCAGGATGGCAAGGCAGTTCTACGTCACGGTTGTCAACAGCATCTCCTGGCTAGCCAAGGCAGAGGAGATGGAAAAGATCATGGAGAGCCTGAGCAGGATAGAGGTATCAAAGAAGGAGGCAGGTGATGACCATCATGCTCAAGCAGCCTAAGGAAGTCTTGCCTTGGTGAAGTCGCTTTCCTTTTATATTTTTTGTAATGCGTCTACCCCTGACTAGAAGAGTCAGAAGGTCATGTATCTTAAAATTTTCCCCGTTTGAGGATGTTAAATTTAGTATGGTTCAAATGGCATATCTAGTCCCACCGTCGAGAGGATCTCCTCACTCAGGCTCTCACTAGCTAGATGGGTCGAATGTGCCTCGGGGAGATCAAGTCCCAACCCCCCGAGAGGATCTCCTCACCCAGACTCTCAATAGCTGGATGGGTCGAATGTGCCTCGGGAAGAGCAAGTCCCAACCCTGAGAGGATCTCCTCACCCAGGCTCTTACTAGCTGGATGGGTCGAATGTGCCTCAAGGAGAGCAAGTCCAAACCCCCGAGAGGATCTCCTCATCCAGGCCTCACTAGCTGGATGGGTCGAATGTGCCTCGGGGAGAGCAAGTCCAAACCCTCGAGAGGATCTCCTCACCCAGGCTCTCACTAGCTGGATGAGTCGAATGTGCCTCGGGGAGAGCAAGTCCAAACCCCCGAGAGGATCTCCTCACCTAGGCTCTCACTAGCTGGATGGGTCGAATGTGCCTCGGGGAGAGCAAATACCAACCCCCGAGAGGATATCCTCATCCAGGCTCTCATTAGCTGGTTGAGTCGAATGTGCCTCGGGGGAGAGAAATTCCCACCCCCGAGAGGATCTCCTCACCCAGGCTCTCATTAGCTGGATGGGTCGAATGTGTCTTGGGGAGAGCAAGTTCCAACCCCCGAGAGGATCTCCTCACCCAGGCTCTAACTAGCTTGATGAGTCGAATGTGCCTGGGGGAGAGCAAGTCTCAACCCCCGAAAGGATCTCCACAGACAGACTCTCACTAGCTGGATGGATCGAATGTGCCTCGAGAAGAGCAAGTCTCAACTCCCGAGAGGATCTCCTCACCCGGTCTCTCACTAGCTGGAGCCTGGATGGGTCGAATGTTCCTCGGGGAGAGCAAGTCTCAACCCCCGAGAGGATCTCCTCACACAGGCTCCCACTAGCTTGATGGGTCGAATGTGCCTCGGGGAGAGCAAGTCCCAACCCCCGAGAGGATCTCCTCATCCAGGCTCTCACAAGCTGGATCAGTCGAATGTGCCTCGGGAAGAGCAAGTCTCAACCTCCGAGAGGATCTCCTCAGTGGGTGGGTGCGGCGGGAGGTCGGAACCTACCAAACTCGCCTGGCTGGAGTACTCGTCCCTGGGAGTACTCGCCCTGTGAGTACTCCCCCTGTAGTACTTACCCCTAGAGTACTCGCTCATGGAGTACTTGCCCTTGGGAGTGCTCGCCCCTGGATTACTCCCCCCTAGAGTACTCGCTCATGGAGTACTCGCCCCTGGAGTACTCGCCCCTGGAGTGCTCGCCCCTGGAGTGCTCGCCCCTGGAGTGCTTACCCCTGGGAGTGCTCGCCTCCACCCTCGGAGTACTCACCCTTGGAGTACTCACCCCTGGAGTACTCGCCCCTGGAGTACTCGCCCCTGGAGTACTCGCCCCTGGAGTACTCACCCATGGAGTACTCGCTCCTAGGAGTGCTCACCCCTGGAGTACTCACCCTGGGAGTACTCCCCCTGGAGTACTCGCCCCTAGAGTACTCACCCCTAGAGTAATCACCCCTTGGAGTACTCACCCTTGGAGTACTCTCCCCTGGAGTACTCTCCCCTAGAGTACTCGCCCCTAGAGTACTCGCCCCTGGAGTACTCGCCCCTAGGAGTACTCACCCCTGGAGTACTCGCGTGGTTGGAGTACTCGCCCCTAGAGTACTCACCCATGGAGTACTCTCCCGGCTGGAGTTTTCGCCCGACTTGAGGGTCTCGCCCGGCTTGAGGGTCTCGCCCGGCTTGAAGGTCTGCCTTTTTTACCCCTGGTGGGCTGCGAATAGATGTACAAAACAACGTATTTTGGCTGTTGGCAGACCAACCCATGGTATTTCAGTAGTGGTTTTGTACTGTGTGTAATATCCCGACTTTTATTGGGCCACCAGAGCCCTAGTGGGCCCAATAAAAGTGACATGAGCCTCTACCCGTGACCCGGTAAGAAGCAACCCTAAGCAGGAAATCGAGCTAGAGAACTCTGAATTGAGTTCTATTAGTTCATGTGGGCTCGTATAGTCAATACGAGCGCATCGGAACTCATTCAGTTGGACCCCGAGGTCATATAGTGGATGTGACCATTCCTCATAAAACGCAACGAGAGCGAGATTTTGGATATCAAGCTAGAGAACTCCGAATCAAGTTCCGGAGGCCTCGTATAGTCTATATGAACGCATCAGAGCTAGTCACGTCACGATCCGAGGTCTAACAGCAATTTTACACACTTCGACCATTTTAGCGCGCTGCAACGCGCAGATTTTGGACTTTCGCCCAACGGACTCCGATTCAACCCCACTCAGTGGCGTTGGACTAGTGTAGTCAATATGAAGTCAACGGAAGTCATCCCGGTCAATTTCGACGATAATTGGTCAACTCGTGGCCAAATCAAGCCTAGTCGTGCACCGAAAAGCGTGTGCACACCAATTATCACACGACACCCGAACCTTGACCCGACCCCGATGACTTGGACCCACTTTGACTTTGACCAGCCAGAGGGACTCACCTTAGGATTGACTTGGTCAAACCCTCCTAAAAATCCCTTTTTTGGATTTTTCTCCAAGTGAGGGGCTCACCTCCTCTCCAAAGAAGGATGGTCCATACCCCCTCACTCTCCTTGGGCCCCCAACCAGCAAGCCCCCATCCCACTACAAGTGGAGGCCCACCAACTTCTTCTCTCTCCCTCTCTCTCTCTCTTTCCCACCTAAAGGCCCAAGCCCATAAGGGATCCTTCCCTTTTTCCCCACATGGGGGAAAATAGGGGACCTCCAGCTGTCATTGGACAGCTGGAGGGTGGGGATTAATCCCTCCTTAAGGAGGGATTAGTCTCACACCACCCAAAGGGAGAAATCTCCCCCTCCCCCTCCCTATAAAAGCCACCCAAACCCCCCTCTCTTTCCCTCACAGCTCCTAGAGCAGCCCCCCCCCAGCTTCCCCCCTCTATCGGAGCTCTGGTGGTCGGAAAAAGCCAACCCGAGGAGCTACTCCCCCTCCACCACCACCACCCTCCATGGCCGACCAAGTCGGCCCCTCCCAAGCCCGCCAAACCCAGGTAGAACCCTCTCTTCCTCCCCCTCCCCATTTCTGACGTCTTGCGTGGTGCTCCCAGCGGCCGGAGCGCCGCCGCCGTCACCCTCCTCCCTCTCGTTCAAGAAAAAAAATGGCTCCGGCGATGGCAGACCGCCGGACCACCGCTAGAGGGAGCGCCCACCACCGACGGGTTGGCCGGTGGTGGAGCCATGGCCGGCCGGCGGCGGGGAAGGCCCGTAAGGGCGCGGGTTTTTGTTACAGCGGGGGGGGGGGGGGAGAAGATGATGTACAGTGTTTTCATTTTATAATATATAAATTATATTATTATAATATTATAATTAAATATGTGTTAATTATTTTTTAGAGACAAAAATAAGCTTTTAGAAAAAATAGTTTTGAACTTAAAAATTGTTTCCCTTGATGAGTGCAGTTTTCACAAAAATTTTGAAAATTTTTGTGATTGATTTAGTATTTTTAAAAGCCCAAATAATTTTTATTTGGCCAAATTAAATGTCCAAAATTGCCCGAAAAACTTTAAAAAAATTACTAGACTAATTTTAGGCCCTATTAAATGTTTTATCAAAATTTGGGATCATGGTGAGGAGATTTGCTATTTTTTCCAAATTTTGGAAACCTAGGGTCGCGCTCGGAATTTATCACGCTCATTCTCCTCGAAGGTGAAAATTGGAGCGCGCGACCACCCTTTCTAATTTGAATAAGAAATTCAAATTGTATTATCAATGAGAGTGGTCGAGGCAACTGACCAAGCTCCGGGTGTTTCGATATTTCATGAAACCATCGAGCGCCTCGAATCTCGAGTGATTTAGGTACGCTCGGAAGATGAGAGTACGAGTGGTGAGTTATGAATTATTCTCGACAAATAATGAGGGTGTAATTCCTAATAAGCCCTTGATCCGATTAAGCCGTGATTAATAAGGTGCAACCAAATCATAATCGGATCTTAATAATGGGTGTAACCCAAAGAAACCTTATTAAAAACTGAATCTCTTCTGAGAACGGAGATGGAACTGAATGTGCCTCTTGGATGGAGATGGAACTGAAAAATCTCTCCTGAGAACGGAGATGGAACTGAAGCCTTCTGGATTGAGTGATTGGACTACTAACCATTTTCTTTATGATTATTTCAATCTTGCACTGATCCAAATCCTTTATTCTTTTCAGCTCAGTACTTTTAATTCAGCTCTACTACAGTCTCGTATTGGTCAAGTACTTTTAATTCAGCTCTACTCAAGTCTCGTACTGATCAAGTACTTTTAATTCAGCTCTACTCCAGTCTCATACTGGTCAAGTACTTTTAACTCAGCTCTACTCCAGTCTCGTATTGGTCAAGTACTTTAAATCCAGTTCTACTCAAGTCTCGTACTGGTCAAGTATTGTTAATTCAGCTATACTCCAGTCTCGTACTGGTCAAGTACTTTTAATTCAGCTCTACTCCAGTCTCGTACTGGTCAAGTACTTTTAATTCAGCTCTACTCCAGTCTCGTACTGGTCAAGTACTTTTAATTCAGCTCTACTTCAGTCTCGTGTTGATCAAGTTCTTTTAATTCAGCTCTACTCCAGTCACGTACTGGTCAAGTACTTTCAATTCTGTACCACTCCAGTTTTGTACTGGTCATATCTCATTACAAATAAGCACCATAAAGACCGCATTTGTCCTCATTGCAATTTACTATTATAATCCCGGGTCCTGCTCTGACGAGCAGTCGTTACAAAGTTTGAGCCTTAGTTAGGGATAACTGGAGTTGAGGTATTCCTCCAAGTCTAGCCTCAAATAAAGCGCTCCCACGCTACTTGTCAAAAGTAGAGTTAAGTGCCGCCGCCCGAAGTTTTAAGCCTAGTAGGGCAGACCAATGTAGACCCGGTGTGTTTTATGTTTGTCGTTGATTGATTGTTTGTAAATTGCTTGCGGTGGAATAGTGGCGGGTCAGTCCCTCCCGCAGACCGATCGTACCGGTGTGGGAAGGTCGGCGACTCAAGGCGATGTGGAGATGAGTACCACAGGTGACCGGCTGTTTTATTCCCCGTCGGGTTTTCCTCCGCTGATCGGCCAAAATGATTTGTTGGATATCGCTCACATCCAAGAGTACACCAGGTTGTACGTTAGGGCCTGGGGTTGTGCGGTACGATCACCCCCAGAAGTGGCAGAACTGGCCATTGTCATCGACAGCCACATCGGTAAGGCCCGCGGGGCTCACTACCCTACTAGAATAGAAGTGGTCCAAACTATGTCGACATAAGGTTTGTTTGCGCGGCTGTGAATGCTTGCGGTGTGTTCGCGACTATGAATGCATGCGGTATATGCGCGACTGTGAATGCCTGCGATAGAATTTAGGATATGAAAACCTGTTGTGCCGATGAGCTAGTATAGCATTGTTATAACCGTTTTATAATATTACTGCTTTTTCCAGTTATACTGCACTCTTTTATATTTGCTCCTAGCTGTTCATATATGAAATGTTGTGCTAACCTTCTCTTGCTTCGGCTATTTACTTCTGTTGGGTGGGTGCGTGCTCGTCCCCAGGATGTGGATCTGGGGAGCAGATTTGTTTGCACTTAGTTCTGTGACTAACGGTTATTTGATTAACCATTCACAGGAGGTGGAGCACCGTAATGACCCGCTGCCACGGGAGATTACACCAGCAGCTAGGTCTACTCGAGCAAATGCACCTCCGCCGTCCCCAGAGTTTAGAGACGTGAGTCCCGCCGAGCATCATAGAGAGAGAGTATATGAGGATTATATGTAACACATCTATAGCCCACGGGCTTATATAAGTACTTAGGCTTCGGGCCTAGAACCGCTGTGATTTTTATATGTGATATATAAATCTGCAATGGTTTCCTGTTAATGCTTCCGCTGTATTCTGATGGGTTTTGAATGTTATGATTCGAGCCGAGCAAGACGACCAACTAGTGTTTGGATAGGGTGGATCATTTCCCCTATAAGCACTGGGTGGGCGTCTTGGGCCAGTAGTACCCCTCCGGCCCGACCCGCGCAAAAGGTTGGGGGGGGGTGCTACAAATGGATCAGAACGATCACGATTGTTCCTTGTGGAGTAGTCTCAGGATCCCTTCGTCCCTCCCTTCGTTTTAGGTTCAGGACGAACCTTGAAGCGGAAGCCTGGTGGACCCTAGTGTAGAGGCTTAGGGATTCTATACTGTACGATAGTACGCCCATACACCGTTGTTTTCCGCTTGGGTTGTAATTTTTGCAAATTTCCCCTACTTTTGCAAAATACTGACACTCTTTCCTGCTACTTCTCCAGATACCAGAGTACAGTAACGAGGGATCCTCGTCCAGAGGATATGTTCCAGCTACCCCATCGCCAGACCCGGTCTCTCCCGCGACCGTACCATTTTTCGAGACAGATACGGGACAGACACTGACAGCTATACTTGCGACTTTCCGGGATGCCCTAGCAAAGCCACCGCGAGAGAAGACCGCACCCACCAATCTATTGATGACTTTTCGAGGACTGAGGCCTCCCCCTTTAAGGGGTATAGAGACGGACATTCAGGTAGAGGAGTGGGTGGAGCGAGTGAAGGAGCTGTTAGTAGGGATGATGTGCCCAACTGTGGCAACAGTCTCTTTGGTGGTGACCCTCTTGGAGGGATATGCGAGGGATTGGTGGAGAGCGGCTAGTCGCTCTACCTTTCGAGGTCGGCCGATGAGCATGATCCTTTGGGGAGAGTTCTCCATAACTCTACTAGAGTTCTTTATCACAGATGCAGACCGAGCTGCGCTGCAAGAGAGGTTCCTACTCATCCGACAGGGCAACCGCACTGTGGCAGAGTATGAGAGAGAGTTTATACACTTGGCATAGCTCGCCGGGAACCTGGCTGCCTCCGACAAGGATAGAGCTTCTCGGTTCTACTGAGGACTACGAGACGACCTGAGGCAGGTCCTGATTATGCTCTCTCAGGCAACCTTTCACACCATAGCCACCCATATGGTAGTTTTAGAGTTGGACTAGCAGACGGTGGCTCAGCGGTGCAGAGGTCAGGAAGAGCTCCCTCGAGACCAGAGGCGATATGGAGGAGTCGCTCCCCACAGACAGGATAGAGAGCGCAGACAGCGACACAGCAGGCAGCCTTATAGGCACCCACCAGCACCCCCAACTGCACAGCCAGACATTAGACCAGCTCCAGCACCGCAGCCCCCACTAGTGGCCCGACGAGATGTTCCCTTCGCAGGGAACTGCTTCTTATTTCATCAGCCGGGGCATATGAGAGCCTTCTGCCCACAGACAACAGGGAGATCGGGATTAAAAGCAGTTAAGGGTGGACAACCGGCACGGGGACAGGGTCAGAGAGGCCGCAGAGGTAGAGCTGGCTAGAGAGGCCAGCAGGGTCGAGCAGCACCTCTGGAGGCCTACGCACTGGACTTGCAGCACGGACCGGCCCCTGATGTAGTCATAGGTATATATCTTAGGCGATAGAGAGATATCAAATCTTACTAATGATATTGTATATTAGTTATGTGTGCTTACATCTTCTATATTAAATAGTTGATATATATGCATATATTTCCCAAATCATCAGGAATCTTGTTGGTAGAAGGTGTAACGCCCCTATCCGTCGCATAGCATATAGCAGTAGGTCCGGCCGGGGCCCGACGCCATATACTACGGACAGATCGGTTGGTTACGCGTTGAAACCATTCAACCAATCACCACGTCCTACACAACACCTAGCGGAAGCAATTTTATACAGTTGCAAAGAGAACAAGAACCCTGCTACAAAGCATGAATGTCCACTACAAACTCAGGAATGTAATCATATACAAAAGAGAACTGGCCTTAAGGGTTTAACAAAGTAGTGTTTTCATACTTCGGCTCGCAGGCCGGTCATACATGAAAAATGGGAAAGAAACATAAGCAACAAGGCCTTCGAGGGCCGGCACAGCAACAAGGGCTTTAGCCCGCTATTTCCCGCTCTTCTCCGCAGTACCTGCAAGCCACAAACCACCGCCCGGTGGCAAACAAT
The DNA here is from genome assembly GCA_039513925.1 of Platanthera zijinensis. Lineage (NCBI taxonomy): Eukaryota > Viridiplantae > Streptophyta > Magnoliopsida > Asparagales > Orchidaceae > Platanthera > Platanthera zijinensis. The sequence goes on from CM077094.1 coordinate 166,329,410, forward strand.
AGCAACGGTCAGCAATGTTGACCAAATTATAACGATCCCGCCCCCAGACTCGGGGCGGCAATGCTCTTTCCCTGCACTTTATTAGCATAGGCAATTATATAAAGTATTTGCACTTCACCACAGGCGTAGGCTCGCACGGCCACACACCCCGTGCACTCAGGGCACATTCTCGGCGAGCCGGCCAACGTCACGTCAATTCAAGCCATAGACGTTCCCAATCCACCACCGCCTCTTGGACGGTCATCCATATGAGCATTTTGCCTTCCTGGCCTTGGTCACGGCAATTTAAGCCATAGACCGCCGAAGACCCTCATCCATGCCAACGGTCCTACCGAACGACATAGACCGGGTACGGTTCCGCCTGACTCGTGCTCACACCGCAACGACAATTTAAGCCATATGCGCAGGCCAAGACTCACCGAGTCCCGTTTCCACCACAATAATCACATAACCCGGTTATGTTCACGTTGGCTCCCCAGCCACCGTGTTGGTAAAACCCGCTTTTGCCCATTTTTCCGGGTGCACCTTGGAGTTAATCTCCAAGACTCCCTGATGCAATCTACCATGTAGAAAACCCGAAAAACGCCCAAACACCCGGAGTCTTCCACGGTTCATATGCAATGCAACATCACCGATCCGGCTCTACTTGTCCGGATAGGCTTCACACACAATGCCTATGTCCGTTTTCGCATACGGACTCTACACAAGGGGGACTTTACATATCTACCCCAAGGAATGCTCCAACTCTTCGCTCACTCGCGAGAGAGCTCCCACCAGACCTTAACCATCCGGATCTCCTTGTTACGGAGTCTCTTGACCTCAGCATCTTCGATACGAATGGGCTTGACCCTGGTCGTCAACCCTTCGTCCACCGGCACTTGCTTAGCTGCGATCACCTGCGAAGGCTCCTGCACTGCCTTCCGCAACACAGAAATGTGGAACACATCGTGTAACCCACTTAACTCCACCGATAGCTTCAAATGGTATGCAGCTTCGCCGACTCGCTCTAGAACCTCAAAAGGTCCATGGTATCTTGGGCTCAGCTTCTTCAAGCGTCTCACCCGCGAAACCCCCTTGAACGGCTTCACTTTCAGGTATACCCAATCGCCTACCGCGAACTCCACGTTCCGGTGCTTGGCATTGTAATACTTCGCCTGCCGGTCTTGAGCGATCAACAAGCGCTCCCGAATGATCCGCACTAACGAGGTAGCACTCTCCACCTCCTGCTTCTTGTACAACCTTGCCTCACTCGTTTCAAGCCACGATAGCGGCGTGCGACACTTCCTACCATACAGGGCCTCGAAGGGCGCCATTTGTATACCTGCTTGGTAGCTGTTGTTGTACGCGAACTCCACCAAATACAGGTGGTCTTCCCACTGCTTACCGAAATCCAGAACACACATGCGTAGCATGTCCTCCATCGTTCTATTGACCCTCTCGGTCTGCCCATCCGTCTGCGGATGGAAAGCTGTACTGAACTTTAACTTTGTCCTCAGCATCTGCTGCACCAACCTCCAATCATTTGACGTGAACCGCCCATCGCGATCACTCACAATGCTACGGGGCACACCATGCAGCCTAACAATATTGCCAACATACAACTTTGCCAGTTTCTCCACTGGATCATCCTTCCTATGCGGAATGAAATGCGACACCTTGGTTAGCCGATCTACGATCACCCAGATGGTGTCGTTCCCCTTCTGCGACCTTGGCAACCCGTGCACAAAGTCCATAGATATATCGTCGAATTTCCACTCCGGTATAGGCAAGGACTTCAGAAATCCTCCCGGCTTTTGGCACTCCGCCTTCACCAAGGCGCACGTTTGGCATTTAGCTACGTACAACGCCACATCTTTCTTGAGCCCCGGCCACCAGAACAGCTTCTTGAGATCACGATACATCTTCGTGCTCCCTGGGTGGATTGAGTACTTGGTATGATGAGCCTCGTACATCAACTCCGCCCGGAGGTTACCCCCACTCGGGACGCACAACCGATGATCCTTCCTTAATAAACCATCTTCCACCGAGAACTGGGAATTTGACCCATCCAGAGCGGCCTCCATAAGCTCCTTCATGGAGTCATCTAACTCCAATGCCTGCCGAACCCGGTCAGCCAGGTCATACTGCACTTCTGTCTAGTTTAACATTGCTTTGGCACTCGTCTGCTTGTCCACACAACAGATCTCAAGCTCCTCCAACTCCCGTACTAGCCGCTCATCATGCACCGACAACCAGTTGGCTCGGGCTGGAGCCCTGCGGCTCAGCGCATCCGCAACTGCGTTGCCCTTCCCGGGTACATAATGTATTTTGAAGGTGTAGTCCCCAAGGAACTCCATCCACCTGCTCTGCCTCATATTAAGGTCCTTTTGATCCAACAAGTATTTTAGGCTCTTGTGATCGGTGTATATATCGACCCTTATGCCGTAAAGGTAGTGCCTCCACAACTTGAGTGCAAATATCACGGCCGCCAACTCCAAGTCGTGCACCGGATAATTTCTTTCATGCACCTTCAACTGACGCGATCCATACGCTATCACGCTCTCATGCTGCAACAACACGCAGCCCAAGCCACTACCTGAAGCATCGATATACACCTCGAAGCCCTCGGTCCCACTCGGCGAACTAAGTACTGGCGCCGTGGTCAACCGCCTCTTCAGCTCCTCAAAAGCTTGCACGCACTCTTGCGTCCACAAGAATTTCTGATCTTTCCTTGTCAACTTCGTGAGAGGTAATGCTATCCGCGAGAAGTTCTCTACGAAGCGCCTGTAATATCCGGCAAGCCCGAGAAAACTACAGACTTCCGCGACAGAAGACAACGCAGACCACTCCTGTATCACAAGAATCTTCGCCGGATCCACCGCTATACCTTCCCCACTCACTATATGACCAAGGAACGCTATCGAGGGTAGCCAGAACTCGCACTTGGAGAACTTCGCATACAACTCATTCCTCCTCAAAGTCTCCAACACCAAATGCAAGTGCTTGAAGTGATCTTCTTCGCACTGCGAGTACACCAATATATCGTCAATAAAGACGATCACAAAGCGATCCAGGAAATCTCAGAACGTCCTGTTCATCAAGTCCATAAATACTGATGGCCCATTTGTCAGTCCAAACGGTATGACCGTGAACTCGAAATGCCCATACCTCGTACTGAACGCCGTCTTCGGGATATCACACTCCCTGATCCTCAGCTGATAGTACCCCGACTTCAAGTCCAACTTGGAGTATACCGACGATCCGACTAACTGATCAAAGAGATCATCAATCCTCGGGATCGGGTACTTATTCTTCTCCGTCAGCTTGTTCAATTCTCTGAAGTCGATACACAGCCGCATACTCTCGTCCTTCTTCTTAACGAAGAGGACCGGTGCGCTCCAAGGCGACGAGCTTGGACGCACATACCCTTGCTCCATCAGCTCCTCTAGCTGAACTTTCAACTCTGCCATCTCCTTAGGCGCCAACCTATACAGAGCACGTGACACCGGTTTGGCCCCCGGTACGAGCTCGATGGTGAAATCAATCTCCTGCTGCGGTGGGGCCCCAGGAAGACTATCCGGGAACACATCGGGGTATTCGCAAACCACGGGAATCTCATCCAAAGCGGACTTCGGCTCTGCGGCCTCCACTAGTGCGAAGAACAGCTCTGCACCAGCACAAACCGCCTTCACCACCTGAAGAGCAGACATCAGTGTCTTGCTCGACCCCTTTAGCCCCTCGAATGTAGTCTCCCGCCCTACACCCAGCTTGACCTCCTTTCGGTCGCAGTCGATCCAAGCCTTCTGCTCTGACAGCCAATCCATTCCAAATATAACGTCGAACTCTACTAACGGCAGTAATGACGCTAGCAAGTCGAACTCTTGGCTCCCTATGTGAACCTTCACGGCGCACACTCTGTCCGCACGCATCGAGCACCCATTCGGTAGTAGCACATTCAACTTGTCCTTCGCCATCGAAGAAGGGATTCCGATGCGCGATATAAAGCTTTCGGACAAGAAGGAGTGTGAAGCTCCTGTATCGAACAGTGCCCGTGCCGGACTATCACTAATCACAACAAAGCCTATACAAACAATATTAGGCTAACAAGCGATAGATAACGGTATTAAAGCTAACTTGCTATAAATTATCTCATACCTGTCACCACATCCGCTTGCTTGATGGCCTCCTGCTGGCCCAAGTTATAGACTCTAGGCTGAGTCGGAGCATAGTGGGACGCGACCGACTCCACCGCTTTGCCCTTCTCCTCGTAGGTAGCTCCTTATTTTCTTTCGGACTTTGAGCGTCCACTCCAGCAATCACGAACAAAGTGCCCCGTCTTCTCACACGTGAAACAAGCGCCAGGGGTTCGATTGGTAGTTGCCCCTGAGGCACCTGAAGCAGCTGGACCCGACGTCTTAGCTTTCTTATAGAATCTGCGGTAGCCCGACTTCGATGTAGTCGGTGCCTTGAACTCCGCTTTCTTACTACCAGATTCCTTCTTCGCTTGGACATTCTTCATGTCCTTCTCCAAGGACTGGGCCGAACTGACCAGGGTCATGAAACCTTGCGCCTTGGGCCCCGACAGTAGCAATCTTAAATCATCTCTTAGCCCTTCATAGAAGCGGCTCGTCTTGCGCTCCTCGTCTGCGAAGGTAGCGCCGGCATATCTCCCCAACCGAGTAAACTCGTGGAGGTACTCATCAACGGTGCAATCCCCTTGCACCAACTTCTGAAATTCACTTTCTAGCGCAATTCTCTGCGCCGAGGGGAGGTATCGAGCCATGAATAGTCTCGCAAACTCCTCCATCGGAACTTCGGCCAACGGCCTTCCCCGCAACTGATGTAGCTCTAGGCCTTCCCACCACAGTCTTGCGTCCCCATCCAAAAGGAACGTCGCTATAGTGGTATTCTGCCACTCTTCCGTTTCCATCGCAGTCATCACCCTGTTGACCCTTGAGAGCTAATCCTCTGCTTGGGTCGGGGTTTCTGCCCCCGTGAATACCGGTGGATGAAAGCCCATCACGTGCTTCAGTTGTCTCTCAGTTGCTCTCCGAGGCAACTCTGGCTCCAAAACTACTTGCTCAACCCTCCTTTGCTCTGCCGTCTGAAGCGGTACTTGCTCCACAGCAGGAGCAGGCTGTTGTACCTGTCTTGCAGGCTGCGCATTGATCATTGCCATGACCGCTTCTGCCACCAACCTAATGGTCTCGGCAGACGGAGGTGTTGCAGGCGCATCGCTTGGCGCACTGCTCGCCTCAGAACCTGGCCGTTCAGACGGCCCAGCACCACTCTTGGTCACCTATAATCGTGCAAAACACCGATAAGCGACCATAAATTACTGCAAACAGCAATTATAGGAACACCCAGGATCCTCAAACATGTGTATTTTCATTCCTAAGTGGACATTCATGGGTTCTTTTCATGTTATAACGATGACGCACACATGTGCTCACCACCCCTTAAAGTGAATTCGTCCACGAATTCATTTAAGCTTGACCAAAACCAGAAGTCTGATACCAATTTGTAACGCCCCTATCCGTCGCATAGCATATAGCAGTAGGTCCGGCCGGGGCCCGACGCCATATACTACGGACAGATCGGTTGGTTACGTGTTGAAACCATTCAACCAATCACCACGTCCTACACAACACCTAGCGGAAGCAATTTTATACAGTTGCAAAGAGAACAAGAACCCTGCTACAAAGCATGAATGTCCACTACAAACTCAGGAATGTAATCATACACAAAAGAGAACTGGCCTTAAGGCCTTACATTATTCACTTAACAAAGTAGTGTTTTCATACTTCGGCTCGCAGGCCGGTCATACATGAAAAACGGGAAAGAAACATAAGCAACAAGGCCTTCGAGGGCCGGCACAGCAACAAGGGCTTTAGCCCGCTATTTCCCGCTCTGCTCCGCAGCACCTGTAAGCCACAAACCACCGCCCGGTGGCAAACAATAGCAACGGTCAGCAATGCTGACCAAATTATAACGATCCCGCCCCCAGACTCGGGGCGGCAATGCTCTTTCCCTGCACTTTATTAGCATAGGCAATTATATAAAGTATTTGCACTTCACCACAGGCGTAGGCTCGCACGGCCACACACCCCGTGCACTCAGGGCACATTCTCGGCGAACCGGCCAACGTCACGTCAATTCAAGCCATAGACGTTCCCAATCCACCACCGCCTCTTGGACGGTCATCCATATGAGCATTTTGCCTTCCTGGCCTTGGTCGCGGCAATTTAAGCCATAGACCGCCGAAGACCCTCATCCATGCCAACGGTCCTACCGAACGACATAGACCGGGTACGGTTCTGCCTGACCCGTGCTCACACCGCAACGACAATTTAAGCCATATGCGCAGGCCAAGACTCACCGAGTCCCGTTTCCACCATAATAATCACATAACCCGGTTATGTTCACGTTGGCTCCCCGGCCACCGTGTTGGCAAAACCCGCTTTTGCCCAGTTTTCTGGGTGCACCTTGGAGTTAATCTCCAAGGCTCCCTGATGCAATCTACCACGTAGAAAACCCGAAAAACGCCCAAACACCCGGAGTCTTCCCCGGTTCATATGCAATGCAACATCACCGATCCGGCTCTACTTGTCTGGATAGGCTTCACATACAATGCCTATGTCCGTTTTCGCATACGGACTCTACATAAGGGGGACTTTACATATCTACCCCAAGGAACGCTCCAACTCTTCGCTCACTCGCGAGAGAGGGCTTCCTATGCAAAGGAAAAGAGGGCTTCACATGCCCAAGGATGAGAAATCGTTACCCTTGCATTCTTCCGCGGCACCATCGAAAACTATACGGTTGGAAAGCACCGCAACGGCGTCGCCTCCGCGGATCTGGACTCGGATCGCGATTCGGAGCTCCGAAGCTCTTCCAGCGGCCGGATCTTGGACTCCTCCTTCCTCCTTGCTCTCCCTTCTCTTTAACTTTTAGAGCGAGATTGGCCAATGGAAAATGGGTTTCTAAACCCTATTTCCCGACTATAACCACCCAGGAGCAGCCCCCCACCGTCGGATCCAAAGCCAAGGAAATGAACGGCCCGGATTAAATCCAAAATCATAAAATCTGGGTCGAACATGGGTTGGCACACGGCCGTGTGCCTGGCCGTGTAGCTCATTCGTCGTCTCGACCAAAATTGAAAACCAGCAACACGGCATGTGACACGGCCTCCGACATGCCCGTGTCGCCTGCGACACGCCCGTGTCGGGACCCGTGTCACGGCCCCCGTGTGCAATTTATCAACACTTCGCAGTCAGAGAGGTACACGGCTTGGTGACACGGCATCAGACACGCCCGTGTCAAACTAGACACGCCCGTGTTCGTGCCCGTGTCATTACCCGTGTACCCAACCGCACAGCCCAGGTGTGACACGGCCTGGGACACGCCCGTGTCCTAGGCCGTGTTCTACCACACGACCATCGTAGACCTGAACTGGTCGACTACACGGCCCGAGCTCGACACGCCCGACACGGCCTCCGACACGCCCGTGTCGGGGCCCGTGTCACCTGCACCAAAATCTGTCTTGGCCAAAATCGATCCCCGTCGCTCCTACAACATTTTGGGGTGTTACAGAAGGACTTCCTGCCAAAACCCTTTTCGACACGGGAGCAACTCATTCTTTCGTCTCCCACGAATTCATTGCAACAAAAGGAAATGTTTTCCGTTCAACCAGACTGTCTATACAAATCAATTTACCATATGGGTCGGATATGGCATCTACCGAAAAGTGCAAGTTCCAGGCTGTGCTGGGAGAAGTGGAATTTGAAATCTACGCAACCATCCTAGCCATAACTGGATTCAACATAATTTTGGGAATGGACTGGCTGGTCAAGCACCAAGCTCAGATAAACTGTTCCACGCGAGAAGTCCGGCTACAGAACCCGAATGGCCAGAGCGTCACGTTCACAGGTGTGCCCTCTATCTCGCGTATTATCTTGACTTCTACGCAGATGGTTAAATCCGTCCGACAGAAGGACGAAGTATACCTTATCTACTTCGGGATGGAAGACAAATCTCAGGTGCTCGCCAAAGTCCAGGTAGTCCGCGACTTTCCGGATATTTTCCCTGAGTCCCTCCCGGGATTGCCACCCAAGCGAGAGGTCGACTTTCAGATCGAGCTCGTGTCCGGAGCACGACCAGTATCACGAGCCCCCTATCGGATGGCCCTAAGGGAGCTGACTGAACTAAAAATTCAGTTACAGGAACTAATAGATGCTGGATTCGTCCGTCCTAGTTCCTCGCCCTGGGGAGCCCCGGTACTTTTCGTCAAAAAAGAAATACGGGACTCTGCGACTGTGCATCGACTACAGGGAGCTGAATAAGCTGACTGTACGCAATACCTACCCCCTCCCTAGGATCGACGAATTGTTCGATCAGTTGCAAGGTGCGTCCGTGTTTTCCAAGATGGACCTGAGATCCGACTATTACCAGCTTCGAATCCGAGAGGAAGATATCCCCAAGACTGTCTTCAGCTCCCGATACGGTCTATATGAGTTCCTAGTGATGCCCTTTGGACTCACTAACGCGCCCTCCGCCTTCATGGACCTAATGAATAAAGTCTTTGAACCCTTCTTGGATCACTTTGTCATCGTCTTCATAGACGACATCCTAATCTACTCGAAGACCAAGATGGACCATACCCGGCACCTGTAGATGGTGCTATTAAAGCTCCGGGAACACTCTTTCTTCGCCAAATTCAGTAAGTGTGAATTCTGGCTAGAAGAAGTTGGATTCTTGGGCCACACGATAAACAAGGAGGGAGTGGCAGTAGACCAAGCCAAGGTCCAGGCAGTACAAAATTGGTCGCCACTCAGGACGGCTGCGGACATCCGGAGTTTTCTCGGTCTTGTCGGATACTACAGAAAGTTCGTTGAAGGTTTTTCCAAGATCGCCCTACCCCTAACTGCTCTCACCAAGAAGGACGTCACGTTCCGATGGACACCGGAGTGCGAGGCTGCGTTTGTTGAACTGAAGAAGCGGCTGATTTCTGCGCCAATCCTTACGATCCCCGCAGGGACCGAGGGATTCCAAATCTACATCGATGCCTCCCTGAAGGGATTGGGAGCAGTTTTAATGCGGCACGGTAAGGTAGTGGCCTACGCTTCGCGGCAATTAAAGCAGCAAGTATTAAACTATGCAGCGCGCGATTTAGAGTTGGGCGTCGTCGTCTTCGTCCTTAAAATCTGGAGGCATTATCTGTACGGATTAAGATGTGAGATCTTCTCCGATCACAAGAGCCACAAGTATATCTTCACACAGAAAGAATTGAACCTCCGGCAGCACCGATGGCTGGAATTCTTATACGATTACGACTTCGCTCTCCAATATCACCCCAGGAAGGCTAACAGAGTCGCTGACGCCTTGAGCTGCCAGCCTGCAATAGCCGGGAGTTGGATGGAGCAGATCCCTAAAGAACTCTTCCAGTCTCTGATAGACATGGATATTACCCTGGTTGCCCGAAGAGATCCGGAAGAGTACTACTCGCAGCTGTATTGGATGGAAATCCAATGCGACATCCGGGACCGGATACGAGAAGCCCAAAAGATCGACCCAGAGGTGATACCGATCATCCGATCTCTGCAAGGAGGGGCACAGGAGGATTATAAACTATATGACGGGATTCTGTAATTCAAGCATCGCATATTTATTCCCGCTACCAGAGGGATTCGTGAGGAAATTCTTCAAGAGGCCCATCAGTCAAGGTACTCAATTCACCCTGGCGTAGTTAAGATGTACGTAGACTTACGCAGGACAATCTACTGGACTGGAATGAAAAGAGATGTCACCAACTTCGTGGCCCGATGTCAGACCTGTCAGAAGGTTAAGGCCAAATGTCACAGTCTAGGAGGCCTATTATAGCCCCTGCCGATATCAGAGTGGAAGTTCGAAGACATCTCCATGGACTTCGTCCACGGCCTACCTCGATCCCGTGTTGGGAATGACTCAATTTGGGTGATCGTAGATCGACTCACCAAGGTAGCGCGGTTCATTCCAAACCGACAGGGTGACGGAGTAGATATCCTGGCCAGGATGTTCCTAGAGCAAGTGGTACGATTCCACGGAGTACCAAAGTCCATAGTGTCAGATCGTGACAGGCGTTTCACATCTAAGGAGTGGAGGCGGGTGCATGCGTATTTGGGAACCAAGTTGGCCTTCAGCACCGCCTTTCACCCGCAGACAGACGGACAGACGGAGAGGACGAACCGGACGATGGAGGATCTTCTTTGACTGTGCATAGTGGAGCACAATGAGCCTTGGGAGCAGTTGTTGTCGTTGGTCGAATTTTCATACAATAACAGCTACCAGGCTAGCATTAAGATGGCTCCGTATGAGGCATTGTATGGAAGGCGTTGCCGAACCCCGTTGACTTGGGCTCAGGAAGAGGACCCAGAAGCCTTGGGAGTGGCTTACATCGATGACACTACGGTAGCGATACGGCTGATCCAGGATCGAATGCGGGAAGCGCAGAGCCGACAGGCTAAGTACTATGATGCGCGGCACCGACCGGTGGAGTTTAGCATGGGGGAAATGATGTTCTTGATAATAAAGCCCATGCATGGTGTCTCCCGGTTGAGGAAGCAAAAAAAGTTAGATCCCCATTTCTTGGACCCCTATCCGGTGATGGAGTGTATTGGCCCCGTCACCTATCATTTAGCCTTGCCCCTAGAGTTGGGGAATCTTCACGATGTGTTTCATGTCTCTTCCTTGAGACGAGTCCTCCAGCAATAAGAGCAGTACATTCCTACTCCACCGGTGCAGCTACAGTCAGATAGATCCATCCGGCTCGAACCCATCAGAGTAGTGGATTATAAGGTCAAGACACTACGCAACAAAACCATTCTGATGGTTAAGGTGTTATGGTCAAACTGCGGACGAGAAGAGTTCACATGGGAACCTAAAGCACTCCTCCGAGAAAAATACCCAGAGCTCTTTCCCTAGGTATGTTACTTTTTCCCCCTACTTCAAGCAAATTTTCAGGGATGAAAATCCTTTTATTTTTATTGGATTGTAATATACCGACTTTTATTGGGCCACCAGAGCCCTAGTGGGCCCAATAAAAGTGACCTGAGCCTCTACCCGTGACCCGATAGGAGGCAACCCTAGGCAGGGTATCGAGCTAGAGAACTCCGAATTGAGTTCAGTCAGTTCATGTGGCCTCGTATAGTAAATACGACCGCATCGGAACTCGTTCAGTTGGACCCCGAGGTCATATAGTGGATGTGATCATTCCTCGTAAAACACAACGATAGCGAGATTTTGGATATCAAGCTAGAGAACTCTGAATCAAGTTCTGGAGGCCTCGTATAGTCTATATGAACGCATCAGAGCTCGTCACGTCACAATCCGAGGTCTAACGACAATTTTATACACTTCGACCATTTTAGCGCGCTGCGGCACGCAGATTTTGGACTTTCGCCCAACGGACACCGATTCAACCCCAGTTAGTGGGGTTGGACTAGTGTAGTCAATACGAAGTCAACAGAAGTCATCCCGGTCAATTTCGACGATAATTGGTCAACCCGTGATCAAATCAAGCCTAGTCGTGCACCGAAAAGCGTGCGCACACCAATTATGACACGACACCCGAACCTTGACCCGACCCCGATGACTTGGACCCACTTTGACTTTGACCAGGCAGGGGGACTCACCCTAAGATTGACTTGGTCAAACCCTCCTAAAAATCCTTTTTTTATTATTTTTCTCCAAGTGAGGGGCTCACCTCCTCTCCAAAGAAGGATGGACCATACCCCCTCACTCTCCTTGGGCCCCCAACCAGCAAGCCCCCATCCCACTACAAGTGGAGGCACACCCACTTCTTCTCTCTCCCTCTCTCTCTCTCTCTCTTTCCCACCTAAAGGCCCACGCCCATTAATTCTCCTTCCCTTTTTCCAAACATGGGGGAAAATAGGGGACCTCCAGCTGTCATTGGACAGCTGGAGGGTGGGGATTAATCTCTACCTAAGGAGGGATTAGGCTCACACCACCCAAAGGGAGAAAGCTCGCCCTCCCCCTCTCTATAAAAGCCACCCAAACCCCCCTCTCTTTCCCTCACAGCTCTCAGAGCAGTCCCTCCCCCTGCTTCCCCCCTCTGCCGGAGCTCTAGTGGCCGGAAAAAGCCAACCCGAGGAGCTCCTCCCCCTCCACCACCACCACCCTCCATGGCCGACCAAGTCGGCCCCTCCCGAGCCCGCCAAACCCAGGTAGAACCCTCTCTTCCTCCCCCTCCCCATTTCTGACATCTTGCGTGGTGCTCCCAGCGGCCGGAGCGATGCCGCCGTCACCCTCCTCCCTCTCGTTCAAGAAAAAAAATGGCTCCGGCGGCGGCCGGCGCCAGCAGGTTGCTTGACCACCGCCGAAGGGAGCGCCCACCACCGGCGGGTTGGCTGGTGGAGGAGCCATGGCCGACAAGAGGCCGGCCGGCGGCGGGGAAGGCCCGTAAGGGCGCGGGTTTTTGTTACAGTGGGGGGAGAGAAGATGATGTACAGTGTTTTCGTTTTATAATATATAAATTATATTATTATAATATATAAATATTATAATATTATAATTAAATATGTGTTAATTATTTTTTAGAGACAAAAATAAGCTTTTAGGAAAAAAGTTTTTAACTTGAAAATTGTTCCCCTTGATGAGTGCAGTTTTCACAAAAATTTTGGAATTTTTGGGTTTGATTTATTACTTTTAAAAGCCCAAATAATTTTTATTTGGCCAAATTAAATGTCCAAAATTGCCCGAAGAACTTTGGAAAAATTACTAGGCTCATTTTAGGCCATATTAAATGTTTTATAAAAATTTGGGATCATGGTGAGGAGATTTGCTATTTTTCCCAAATTTTGGAAGTCTAGGGTTGCGCTCGGAATTTATCACGCTCATTCTCCTCGAAGGTGAAAATTGGAGCGCGCGACCACCCTTTCTAATTTGAATAAGAAATTCAAATTGTATTATCAATGAGAGTGGTCGAGGCAAGTGACCAAGCTCTGGGTGTTTCGAGATTTCATGAAACCATCGAGCGTCTCGACTCTCGGGTGATTTGGGTACGCTCGGAAGATGAGAGTACGAGTGGTGAGTTATGAATTATTCTCGATAAGTAATGAGGGTGTAATTCCTGATAAGCCCCTGATCTGATTATTCCGTGATTAACAAGGTGCAACCAAATCATAATCAGATCTTAATAATGGGTGTAACCCAATGAAGCCTTATTAAAAACTGAATCTCTCTTGAGAATGGAGATGGAACTGAATGTGCCTCCTGGATGGAGGTGGAACTGAAAAATCTCTCCTGAGAACGGAGATGGAACTGAAGCCTCTTGGATGGAGTGATTGGACTACTAACCATTTTCTTTATGATTATTTCATTCTTGCACTGGTCCAGTTCCTTTATTCTTTTCAGCTCAGTACTTTTAATTCAGCTCTATTCCAGTCTCGTACTAGTCAAATACTTTTAATTCAGCTCTACTCCAGTCTCGTACTGGTCAAGTACTTTTAATTCAGCTCTACTCTAGTCTCGTACTGGTCAAGTACTTTTAATTCAGCTATACTCTAGTCTCGTACTGGTTAAGTACTTTCAATCTAGTTCCACTCCAGTCTCGTACTGGTTAAGTATTGTTAATTAAGTTATACTTCAGTCTCGTATTGGTCAAATACTTTTAATTCAGCTCTACTTCAGTCTCGTACTGGTCAAATACTTTTAATTCAGTCCTACTCCAATCTCATACTGGTCAAGTACTTTTAATTCAGCTTTACTCCAGTCTCGTACTGGTCAAGTACTTTCAATTATGTACCACTCCAGTTTTGTACTGGTAATATCTCATTACAAATAAGCAGCATAAACACCGCATTTGTCCTCATTATAATTTACTATTATAATCCTAGGTCCTGCTCTGACGAGCAGTCGTTAGTAAGGTTGAGCCTTAGTTAGGGATAACCGGAGTTGAGCTATTCCTCCAAGTCTAGCCCTAAATAAAGCGCTCCCACGCTCCTTGTCAAAAGTAGAGCTAAGTGTCTCCGCCCGAAGTTTGAAGTCTAGTAGGGCAGGCCGACGTAGACCCGGTGTGTTTTATGTTTGTCGTTGATTGATTGTTTGTAAATTGCTTGCGGTGGAATAGTGGCGGGTCAGTCCCTCCCGCAGACCGTTCGTACCGGTGTGGGAAGGTCGACGACTATAGGCGACAGGGAGATGAGTACCACGGGTGACCGACCATTTTATTCCCCGTCGGGGTTTTCTCCGCTGATCGGCCAAAATGATTTGATGGATGTCGCTCACATCCAAGAGTACACCATGTTATACGTTAGGGCCTGGGGTTGTGCGGTACGATCACCCCCAGAAGTGGCAGGACTGGACACTGTCACCGACGGCCACATCGGTGAGGCATGCGGGGCTCGTTATCCTGCTGGAACAGAAGCGTTCCAAACTATGTCGACATAGGGTTTATGTGCGTGGCTGTGAATGTCTGCGGTGTGTGCGCGGCTATGAATGCCTGCGGTATGTGCGCGGATGTGAATGCCTGCGGTATGTGCGCGACTGTGAATGCCTGCGATAGAATTCAGGATATGAAAACCTGTTGTGCTGATGAGCTAGTAGAGCATTGTTATAACCGTTTTATACTATTGCTGCTTTTTCCGGTTATACTGCACTCTTCTATATTTGCTCCTAGATGTTCATATATGAAATGTTGTGCTAACCCTCTCTTGCTTCTGCTATTTACTTCTGTTGGGTGGGTGCGTGCTTGTCCCCAAGATGTGGATTCGGGGAGGAGATTTGTTTCCACTTAGCTCTGTGACTAACGGTTATTTGATTAACCATTCACAGGAGGTGGAGCACCGTAATGACCCGCTACCGCAGGAGATTACGCCAGCAGCTAGGTCTACTCGAGCAGATGCACCCCCGCCGTCCCCAGAGTTTAGAGACGTGAGTTCCGCTGAGCAGCGTAGAGAGAGTATATGAGGATTATATATAGCACATGTATAGCCTACAGACTTATATAAGTACTTAGGCTTCGGCCCTAGAACCGTTGTGATTTTGATATGTGATATATAAATTTACAATGGTTTCCTGTTAATGCTTTCGCTATATTCTGATGGGTTGTGAATGTTATGATTTGAGCTGAGCAAGGCGACCAACTAGTGTTTGGATAGGGTGGATCGTTTTCCCTATAAGTACTGGGTGGGCGTCTTGGGCCAGTAGTACCCCTCCGGCCCGACCCGCGCAAAAGGTCTGGGGGTGCTACACTGTATTTGTGGCACCTTGGATGCTCTGTATGTGTTGCGAACTAACTCGGCGTCCCGGTCGGCCTGGAAGAAACTGGACCGCCTTAGCTCTCGGGACGGTCGAGCGCGCACACAATCAATGAAAAAAGAGAGTTGACATAAGAGCTTTTAACGTGGAAAAACTCCCTCAACTGGGTAAAAAACCACGTAACCGGCTCTGTGCCAATCAAAGTCCACTATCAGGTTATGGTTGCAATGTGTTTAGAGAATCGAGGGTGACAGGCCGCTCCTCATTACAACTTTTAGGTGAGAGAGAATATTTGACTCGCAACAAGCAACAGGCTGCGCCGAGAGAGTGCTAGATGCTAACTTGGTGGCTGACGTGTTTGAGCGTTGGCGGTGGTTTTGTTCTTCCCTTTTCCATACACTTGGGGACTTGGCTCGTAGGCGGCTTGAAGATGACTCGAGGGAGGAGTTCGGCAGAGCTCTGGCTTGAAGAAGAAGAAGACTCTGGGAGCGAAAATGTGAGAAATGAGAGGAGGTCCGGGGCTCCTTTTATAGCCTCCAAGAGGTGGTTATGGCGCCCCCCCCCCCCACTAACTTGGTGGTTCAGTGGGTGGTTACCTGTAGATCGGACGGCGACGGATGTTATGTAGTGATCGGACGGTGGCCAACCTTCAAGCAGCGGCAGGGGTTGGCGGCGGCTGGCCAGTGGCGGGGGTTGGCAGCGGGAGGCGGCGGCGGTAGTTGTTGAATGGGAGGCCCCCATGATTTCTCTTATTGTGGTGGAGATCATGGGGAGTGGGTTGAGTGGTCAAACCCATGATCTCCACAATAGGAGGGATCATGGGCGAAATGGTTAAGTGCACACCCAAGCCTATAAATGGGGCTTCATCCCCATCAGTATGCATATCTTGATTGATTGTTAATCGCTTCAGTTTTGTGCATTTGCTTGTGAAAGTAGAGCATCTTGTGTTTGAACTGGCATCCTGCGTAAGCAAATTTGGTCTGCTTCTTTGACGCCGGCGGAGATCTAGAAGATGCCCAAACTACTACTTGGGTGACGAGCGGATGGTATCCTGATGGTGTAAAATCAAAACTTCAGAAAGCTTTTGATAAATTTATCCAAACTCATATTCGACGAAGGCAAGTATGCCTCATCGCGTATAGTATAGGGTATTTTTTAGAAAATATCAAGGTCGTATATTTCTACGGATCGCGTCGATTGTTCTTACTTGTTAGGAACAAACTATTATTTTATCAGAAAGAGAGGTCAGTTTTGATTACTAATTTTAAAGGATCGGTAGTGATTTAATACTTCTGATTTTGAAAACGATGATAAGGATAGCGCCCGATATCGAATTACCTTGAGACGAAAATAGTTTTTAAGAAAGAAAATTCGGATTTTTCATTTAATTAAAACAATTTGGTCGTAGAGTTTCATAAGTATGAACGTACCTCTCTCGAGAAATAGGCACACCTGAGATTAGGAAAATTCGACCGAACTCTCGATCTACAATCGAATCTCCTAATACTCGATTTATGTTGTGAACTCCGCTATTTGGTCATTACTCCAATCCGGGAGAGTTCCGCTCATCCTCTCGAGAGAGTAGGGCGCAATTCTCTTTACCTGCGAGTGATCGATTTGTACACACGGGCCTCTCAGTTAACTAGTGTTCAAAAACGAGAATGAAAGTCATATACGTCTATATGAAATCACTCGAAATAAATCAAGGGTAAACCTTAAACTTTTTAATTAAAGAGAAATATAAATTTTTATTTTGAGAAAACAATTATTTTGTCTCAATATTTTTCGATATCGAGTGCTAAAAGAGACTAGCCACTCATCGGAACGGGGACGATTGGAGAAGTGCTGGAAGTTTGGCAGCTAGCGGGTTGGGAAAACTGGTCGGGCTCGCTACTGCTGGCGGATTCAGGTCAGGCACGGGCTGCTGGTGAAATCAGGTAAAAGATTTGTTGCAGGTGGGTTTCGATCCCACCAGCAATGAAAGGCAAACCCAGACTACTCCACTAGGCCAAATAATCTTATTCACAAATCATAGAACTATATTAAATATATATATTATATCTATATGTATTTAATGGTGATTGTTAATCGCAACCCATTATTGGCTAGTCGCACCCCAAAATCTGCTAACTTTTCGCGCCTTTTACAAATACGCCTTGTACATGCAATTTCAGGAAAAGTGTTCAACACGAAAGTTGTATATTTCGTCGAGATCTACAACTTTCGTGTTGAACACTTTTCCTGAAATTGCATGTACAATACGTATTTCTGAAAGGCGTAAACTCTGAGCATATTTCCAAAGTACGCATTGTACATGCATTTTTAGGAAAAGTGCTCGACACGAAAGTTATAGATCTCGACGAGATCTACAACTTTTGTGTGGAGCACTTTTCCTAAAAATGCATGTACAAGGTGTATTTCAAAAATACGCAAAAAATTATGAGATTTTGGGGTGCCACTAACAAATAGCCGGTTTGCGGTTAACAATCACCTTTAATTATTGATTACAATATATTTTAATTTACTTAGAATATTAGATTTATTATTATTATTATTATTATTAATTTTATCCTTATTATTGTTATTATTATTTATGCATATATATACATATATTTTTATTACAATAAGACGGTTCAAACACGATTAGACTGGTTAGACCAATCAAATCGGGCGGATCTTGAACAAATCAAAATGGTAAATTAGAGTAGCTACTCATAGTTTAATTTCTAAATAATTTTATTTTAAAACAAATCATTTATTCAACAATTTACATGAAATATTATAAAATTTATTTAGAAATTAAACTAAAATATATTTAAAAATGTGTATAAATAACTACTCTTCATATCGTGCAAGCATGAGCATGACATTGTTGATCTTGGCGTTGATGACCTTTCTGAGAATGTGTGCGTTGAGCTTGATGATGAGTAGACTCCAGTTTTGTTGTATCTTGCTTTAATTGTACTTGTATTGTGTTTGATGCGTATTTGCGGCCAGTCATGGGCAAAAGGATCGGACCCATTGGCCCGGCCCGAGCCCGGCCCGGTAAAAGCCCTACTAGGCCCGGCCTGAGGTCGGGCCCTTATAGGGCCCAGTTTTAGAGCTATTGCCCGGGCCGACACCCGGTCTGGGCCCGGGCAAAGCACGGGCTAGGGCAGGGCAAAGCCCGACCCAAATAAACTAACGGCTCTTAATAAGACCCGTTAATTAAACGGCTCTTATTAGAGCAGTTAATAAGAGCCGTTAATTAGAGTCGTTTAATTAACGACTCTTATTAGAGCAGTTAGCTGTTAACGGCTCTTAGCAGTTGGCCGGCCCACTGTTGTACAGCAGTACAGTATGGTTGTTGTACTGTTGTACAGCAGTTAGAACCTAGGGCCTAGGCTAGCCAGCCTAGGCCCTAGGCTCCAATAATAAATAAAAAAATTTATAAATTCCCCCCCCCCCCCCTCTCACTCTCTCTCTCATTCTCTCACTCTCCCGAACCCGACCCCCCCCCCCCCCCCCCCCTCTCACTCTCTCCAACTCGATCTCTCTCTCCCACTCACTCTCACACTCTCTCTCCCACTCACTCACTCTCTCATTCCCCCCGACCCGCTCCCCTCTCTCTCTCTCTCTCCAACTCTCTCTCTCTCTCCTGCTCACTCTCTCTCACTATCTCTCTCTCTCTCTCCCACTCACTCACTCTCATTTTCCCTCCAAGGCTCTCTCTCACTCAACGATAGCATGACGTCGTCCTCCTTAACGTCAGAATCGTCTACTCAAAGTATGTCTGTAGTGGTGGAACAGCATCGTAAGGCGACAGTTTGTGAGCATTTTGATAAGGTTCAAATTGGCGCCGAATTCAAGGCGCGATACAAATTATACTAAAAGCTGCTGACCCTTACGAGCAACTCGACACTAGCAAGACACCTTAAGTCTTGCGTTTTAAGACAAGCTCTCAAGTCCAATCTGACCCAAATTTCAGGAGCAAGACAAATTTGCATATACGATCAACTTTGCCAACGAGACCTGCAGATGAAACATGTCATCAAACTTTGGTTGTCATTCAGCCACTACGACAACGAGAATGCGACAAAATATATACATTGAGGGTTTCAACTCAAATATCAACGGGTAAGTAGAGTTTCTCTTAGGAGCGACGCCAATAAAACATATTTAGAACCAAAACAATTGTTAAAAATTTTTTTAAAAATTTTGAGGGTCGGGTAAATTTAACGAGTGACGTTTGGAGCAGTAGCATAAAAGTAGAATTAACGTATATATGTATCACGTGTCATTGGATCGATCTCGTTTTATGGGAGCTAAATAAACGCATAATATGTTTTGAAGGTTTCGAATATCCGCAAACAGGTAAAGTTATATATAATATAATTATGAAATGTGTGCGAGAATTTAAATTAAAAAATAAAATAATGAGTATTTCTTTTGATAACGCCTCTAACAATAACGTAACTATTGATTGGTTAAAATACGATTTAAAACCAATACTAAGCGATGCGTTTTTTCACACTCGTTGTGTTTGTCACGTTTTAAATTTAGTGGTACAAGGTAGTTTAGCCGTTATGGAACCTTATATTTAAAAAAAAATTCTAATGTTTAGAGTCATTTATAGTTCTAGGCAAGGATCTCAGGATTTTAAACATTTTATAAACCCACAGGATAAAAAATATTTGAAACATCAATTTGATATGTCTATTAGATAGAACTAAAAATATAAAATGTTAAAAATAGCGTTTCAACAAAAATCACTGTTAAAATTTCACAAACAGGTCAGGAGATAGCTCTGATACCAAGTAAAAACTTTCAAAACTATCAAGCTAACTACTTGATCAAGCGGAGACGTGAACTAGGCGCAGGAACACTCCAACCATAAACTAAGCTATGAAGATCAAAGATAAAAAAAGAGCAAATACAAATCTTGTAATATCAACTATCTTTATTACAAGAAAAGACATACATGATGAGACATGATTTCGCTTAGTACAAGGGAGAAGCAAACAAGCAAGCAAGAAGAAACAAGTCGGGCGGACTGCCTCAGAGACCGCTGATTCCGCTGAGTCCGCCGAGACTGTCAAGCCGCTACTACACCAACTGAACTACGGAGTCTGCGGACTACTCGTTATTCTGCTGACCGACTGCTCTGCAAGCCACCACCGAACTGAAAAAACAGACCGCTTAGTCTGCCGAGATCGACAGACAAGTTATTGAACTTGGAAAAATTACTAGAGAGAAGACTGGCTGGCCGCAAACGCGACCTACTGAAACCACCGATTGCAAACCGCGAACTCCACTGATTCCTGACTGCAGTCAGAACTAGACTTATGGCTTCACAGTGTTAGTCGCATAACCTGCAAACAGCAACCAGTTAACCTTCTCAAACCGCGCGGACAAGAAAACCGAGGTTGCAGTAATTAACCAACGCTCAACTTACTATTCCTCAGTTACTATTGATATGATGGGGGGGTCCTATTTATAGGCGCGAAGAGAAGTGTGGTCACCCCCCTAGTGGATAGAATCACCACCCCGGCTCGCAGCTAGCACAAGCCAGTCTGCCGAGTCCGCAAGGACAAAGCCGGACAAGTCAACCAAAAACCGCCTGACACCAAGATTGGAAGTCAGCCAGCAACCCAGCGGACACCGCACCAGTCCGCACGCTACACAGCATGCGAACACAACAACAGCCCACACACTGCAGCAGTCTGCACACTACACGCGGACACAGCACCAGCCCACACAGGCCGCGAACACCGCACCAGCCCGCAACACAAGTCCATGACCAACATGCACAAACCGCCCGGTCAACTAGTGGTCATTGCGGACTCTACGATCACTCTGGACTTATCACAGATTGTGACCAAGTCAAGCAACCAAGCAAGCTCTAGCGCAAGCTCGGCGGACAAAGCTTTGGCACCAGCTCCCAACCAGACCGCCAACAAGCCGCTCTACCAGAGCAAGGCAAACAGCCGAACTCACAAGCTCCAAGAGCAGTCCGTATAGAGTGAACTCCGCGGACTCACAGTGAGTCCGCCCTTCCGCGGATACTCCACCTATCCGGAGGTTACGCCAGTAAATATCCAACTACAAAGCACAAGGAAAATGGACGCAATAACCAGGTCGCCTAAACTGCCCAGACCGTAACAACCAACACAAGGCCGCAACATCCAGACTGCCCAGACCGGACCATCAGTCCGCTCAAGCCGTGCGGTCTGCCTAATCAACCCCCACTCTCACTTCACAATTTTCAACACTCCTCCTTGAAGTGAGAAGTGGCGACCAAACCAAGCAGTCCCCGTAACCGAGTAAATGGCACCTTCGGAAGCGGCTTCGTTGTCCGCGAAGTTGTCCTCACTCCGCACATACTCCACCATAAGAGATCCCTCCAACACCTTCTCCCGAATGAAGTGGTGCTCGATCTCTATATGCTTGGTCTGTGTGTGACAAACTAGATTATTCACCAGTTTCAGGGCGCTTTCATTGTCACCGCACAACAGTGTTGGACTGCGCACTTCTTCATAGACGTCCTCTGCTAATCTCCTGAGCTAGATGACTTCCCGAGTTGCAAAGGTGGAAGCCCCTTATTCTGCTTCCGTAGTAAAGATGGACATCGAGTCTTGCTTCTTGCTACACCAAGAGATACTGGCTGATCTACATGTGAAGACATAACCGGATGTTGACTTTCGATCGTCTGAATCTCTCTCATAATCAGCATCCGAGTATCCTTGAAGAACAAAACTCGTGCCTCTCCTATCAGAAGTGGCCTTCACGTACTTCAAAATGTTCCTTGTCGCCATCAGATGAGACTTCCTGAGTTCCGTCATATATCGACTTACTCAGCCAACTACATAAGCAATGTCTGTCCTTGTAATTGTTAAGTAGATAAGACTCTCAACCAGAGCCCGAAATACCAAAAGATCTGGAAGAATCCTTCCCTCATCCCGTTGAAATTTGATGCCCGAATCGAAAGGAGTAGAGCTACTCTTCCCTTCCTGCATGTCGAATCACTGAACGATCCGCTCCGTATAGCCCTTTTGGGACACGAGTATGCCGCTCTCTTTCCTCTCCATCTCGAGTCCAAGTGTTGAAGCCAAAAATGACCTCTGTGGAGTTCGGGGTCCCAAAAGAGGGGTTACCTCACACCTACTACACTCGGAAGGACGTCGCGGACCGGAGACTTAAGAGACTATGACCAGACCCTCGGCTCTAACGTGGAGGTCCCACCTCACACCCGGAAGACCTTTGAGGTCTCCCCCTCCCTAGCCAATGCTTGAATTAGGTGCATTGGAGGAAGAAAGCCAAGGGGATTTTAAGTGACTAAGGAACGATCCTCTACAAGGCACCCTCTGGGGTCTATTTATAATTTTTCCAAGTCTTGGGGTCAAAATGACCAAACTGCCCCTACGACCAATTTACTTTGAGCCAATGGCAAACCTCCACACCGGGGGGTAAAGAGGGAAATTCCACCCCGGGGGTAAAAGGGTGAAAGTATATCCCAAAGAGGTCCAAGGGCGAGAGGAGGCCAAACCACACCCACACAGCCCCTCTTGGACACCCGAGACGAGGGAACCGGCCGCGCGGGCGAGGGCCTGGCCAGCCGGTCTCGCTCCGCGAGCTGGCCTCGCGGGCGAGAACCCGCCTGGCCAGCGGTCTCACCTGGCATGCTGGCCTCGCGGGCGAGAACCCGCCTGGCCGGCGGTCTCGCCCGGCGAGCTGGCCTCGCGGGCGAGAACGTGCCTGGCCAGCGGTCTCGCCCGGCGAGCTGGCCCCGCGGGCGAGAACGCACCTGGCCGGCAGTCTCGCCCGACGAGCTGGCCTCGCGGGCGAGAACGCTCCTGGCCTGCGGTCTCGCCCGGCGAGCTGGCCGTGGGGGCGAGAACCCGCCTGGCCGGCGGTCTCGCCCTGCGAGCTGGCCTCGTGGGCGAGAACGCGTCTGGCAGGCTATCTCGCCCGACGAGCTGGCCTCGCGGGCGAGAACTCGCCTGCCGGCGGTCTTGCCCGACGAGCTGGCCTCGCGGGCGAGAACCCGCCTGGCCGGCGGTCTCGCCCGGCGAGCTGTCCACGCGGGCGAGACCTCGCCTGGCCGGCCGGTCTCGCCCCTACTCAGGGCTAAGGGGCAGGGGGACGAGACCTCGGTCTCCAGTCGACCCCGCTGCCCCACCTCGCACTTTATCCCGTCGGGTGGTGCCAGCCAACTTGCCGCACCCGACCCTCAAAGAAGGGGGCAAGGGAGGAGGCAAATTTTCCCTCCCCTACTAGTATATCCTCAAGGTTAAGCAAAAATTGGCCCCTTAGAGTGCAAAACAGCTCAAAAGCTTAAAACCTATAAGCAGATCTTATGCCTTGCTTGGGATCCTCACTCCGCGAATACGGGGTTGTACACAATCCCCGCTCTTTTCAAGATTGGCACAAGATCGGAAAGAAAAATCCAACCCAACGTATTCGCTGAGTGTGGCTTGCTCTCGTGGTGTCAACCAATCATGCCAGCTGATGGGAGCCTGGGTGATGAGACAGCCTTGGGGTAAAAAAATACTTAGCCTCCTGGGGGATCAACCTGCCATGCCAGTTGATGAGAGCCTGGGTGGCGAGACCCCCTCAGGGTAAAAAGCACTTAACCTCTTGGGGGGGGTTAACCTCCACGAGAGATCAACCTGCCCTGCCAGCTAGTGAGAGCCTAATAGCGGAATCATCTCGGAGCTAAGGACTTGGGCTCCACGAGAGATCAACCTGCCCTGCCAGCTAGTGAGAGCCTGGCAGCAAAATCATCTCGGAGCTAAAAGAACTTGGCTCCACGAGAGATCAACCTGCCCTGCCAGCTAATGAGAGCCTGACAGCAGAATCATCTCGGAGCTAAAAGAAGCTTGGCTCCCACGAGAGATCAACCTGCCCTGCCAGCTAGTGAGAGCCTGATAGCGGAATCATCTTGGAGCTAAGGACTTGGGCTCCACGAGAGATCAACCTGCCCTACCAGCTAATGAGAACCTGACAGCGGAATCATCTCGAAGCTGAAAGAAGCTTGACTCCCATGAGAAATCAACCTGCCCTGCATGCTAGTGAGAGCCTGACAGCGGAATCATCTCGGAGCTAAAAGAACTTGGCTCCACGAGAGATCAACCTGCCCTGCCAGCTAATGAGAGCCTGACAGCGGAATCATCTCGGAACTAAAAGAAGCTTGGCTCCCACGAGAGATCAACATGCCCTGCCAGCTAGTGAGAGCATGACAGCGAAATCATCTCAGAGAAAAAAGAACTTGGCCTCCCCGAGGTACCATTGACCCATCCAGCTAGTGAGAGCCTGGCATGAGAAGATCCTCTCGGGGGGCTTGGGGACAGAGCATGTCACCTGAATTCTACCAAAATCCAACATCCTCCAAAGGGTAAAAAATGATGGGTTACATGACCCCCCCCCCCCGACTCTTCCGGTTGGGGACTGGACTCCTTACAACAACATAAAAAAAAGATACATGACTCCGCCGAGGTGAGGCTTCTTCAGGGGGTCAGGGCATGGTGGTCGCCATCCGATTACTTCCCACTGGATACCTCCATCCTGCTCAGGCTCTCCATGATCTTCTCTATCTCCTCCGCCTTAGCCAACTAAGAGATTGTGTTGATAGCCGTGACGTAGTACTGCCTCGTCATCCTGGAGTCTCCCTTGATCCTGACCTGGATCCCTTTTGAGTTGAACTTGAGGCACTGGTGGAAGGATGAGGGCACGCATCGGAAGGCGCTGATGAGGGGACTTCCGAAGATGGCGTTGTAGCTGCTTGGAGCATCAACAATGACGAACCTGCAGTTCCTTGAGGTCCCCCCTAACTTCACCTAGAGTCTGACTCTGCCTTCCACCTCTTTTCTCTCCCCTGAGAACCCAAACAGAGGTCCATCCGACACCACCACCCTCCTTGGCTCCACCTTCATCCCCTCGAACGCCTTCTTGAAAATGACGTTGACAGAGCTTCTGTTATCAACCAAGATCCGGGAGATGGTGAAGTCTTCGACGGCTGCCTGGATGACCAGGGCGTCGCAGAATGGGTCCTCATGCTCCGACATGTCTTTCGAAGAGAAGGTGATCTTTTCCTCCAGGGGAGGGGTCTGGGATGTCGAGGCAACGCTCCGACGGTACATCATATGGAGACTTGCCTTTTGAGCGGCTTCTCCCCCCCCCCCCCCCGTGGATCACAACTATACCACCTCGGGGTCCTACATCGACCCGGTCCTCGCACACATCATCACCCCCTCCTTGGGGTAGAACTTCAATCCGCTCCGGCTGCTGCTGGGCTGGAGCTCTCGTCCTCCTCACTTCCAAGAACTCGGGGCAGGTAGCCGTTGTCACAACCCGCATTTTCTCCAAATTAAGAATTATCAGAGTCTGAGAAAACACGCGTCGTGATGCCACGTCGAGCAGGGGATAACTGCTGACGCTCAGGCAAAACACTATCCACTTTACTTTATAAACATTCATGAGTTTATTAATTGGAAAAATCAGTTATATTTTAAGGCCGTATCCCTCGGCTCTGTGGATCATCTAGTCCACAGTTCAAACTATACTTATACGTAGCGAAAAATACTTTGTTTAATTGGCTTTTTGACAACCTAAGAGAGTGCATAAGTGTCCCCAGGGGACATCTTATATTATGCAAGACCCTAGATTTAATTTATATATATATATAAGAAAATGATCTTTTTACGTTGCCTTGAAAGTAGTGTATGAGTTTTGAAAAACATGCAGATCATGAGCTATATATACTTAATAGTGTTTTTAGGGTTTAAAAGTAACTAGCATCCTAACATAAATTATCCCAAGAGCAAGTTTAATATATCCAAAAGCAGAAAAACTAACAGTGTAAGCAAGTGCAAAGTAACTAAAAGAGAAACCACCAGTGGGCGTCAACATCTGACACGAACCCACTGGTGAGTAGGTATGTCTATACTACAAGTCTAAAGAAAACTACCTCCCAAACAAGAGGAACTGAGAACCACAGTGAGCAGCTGAAATGCTAGAAAATCTCCAGGAACAAACTAGCCGCCCAGTCGGCTAAATACCTGTACCTGAGGTATTCAGAAAAAGAACACCTCAGCAAAGCAACTATCAAAAGGAAAAGCAAATATGCAATAGATTCAAACATGAATTAAGATCAGGTAAGGACAAGTAGAAATGAAGTAAACAAGTGCAAAAAAAATGAGGTAAGAAAAACAGGTAAGAAAAATACTCATCAAAAGTGAGTAAAAAGGGATGCACCAGGTGCACGAATGAAGCCAAGCTCCAAGAATCTCTGCAAGAAGGATTAACACAATAACAATAACATCCTAGCATAGGGCTAGAGCGGAAAGAATCACCTAGTACTGGAGGTGGACAAATTCAGTAACAAGAGCCTAGGCTGGTGGCAACATGTCCAACCAAGTCTATCAGGCCTAAATATCTCCAAGGTGCTGTGGTGGTGGCATCAGTCCAACTCAACCAAACAGCCCAGAATGTCTTAACAAGACAAGAAGTAAAACCAGGGTGGCGGTACCGGTCCGACCCACCTCAAAATCACATCCTACTCCAGTACTAAGTGACTCGGGAAAACCCTAGCTGGTGGTTCCATGTACCACCAAGAAGTCACACTGAACCCTAAACAATCTAGAGCAACCCACCTAAGAGTCTTATATGCCAGCGGACTAAATATCGAGTTTATCCAAGCAAGCAGCTTGACACAAATAAATTAAAAGTGATACGATACTAAATTTATATAGGTAGTTTGATACCAAACGATTACCAATAACGCGATATTAAATATAACAAAGTAGCTTGATCTCCAACTAAACCTATACAGCTAGCTTGGTACAAAACCCACTAATAATTAACTTGATACAAACCATAAACATTTAGCTTGATACAACCCATAAACAATTAACTTGGGTGGTTTGATAACAAACATAAGCAAGGGACTTGACACTAATTGCAAACAAGAGGCTTGACACACACAAAAAAAGAAAATGACACACACAAAAAAAAGAAAATGACAAGGGGGGGGGGTTGGGTGGTTTTGATACAATCCGAATTCGGGGCAATTACGGAGCAAGCTATATCATGTTCTTGAAATTAATATTAACCACCATAGCAAAGATTTGCACCCAAGAAAACAAACGCATCCAATGAGAAAAAAAATCTCAAGAACTAAACAAGCTTAACACAAAGGGCTCTCGAGTTAAACCCGATCGGGGCAATATTCATAACAAACGGAACACTTTCCTAATAGAATTTCTGGTTTGAAGCAACGGCAATAACAATCGGGGCAAAATAACGAATTAATTGATATGCAGTAATAAACAAGGGGGGTAACATAATAATGACAATATAAAAGAGAAGATGAAAGGCTTTGTACCAATTTTAAGATCATAATCAAGTCCAAGAACCACCAACCAAATCTTCAGGAATCAAACAACCAAGACTATTCATGGAAAAAGAAATTTACTTTGGCAAGTGGATACTTGCCTTGGCTTTTGAAGGAATTTGGCCAACAATGCCCTTACTAACAGGAAGAGATCACAGCACAACCTATAAAAAGGAAAAAAAACCTGGGAAGAAATACTCGATCAAAGCACGAAGATAACAAGAACTCTCAACACTCGATCGGAAAAGAGGATGGTGAAATCCCAAAATGGTTACCTCGGAACGAAGGTCTTGCCTAGAGGAGTTCATATCCGGTCTCACACAAAAATTTCGACCCCTACTGGGCAGGGAAACCGGCGTCGGAGTGCTCCCAGGTCCCGCCCCTTTCTCTTCCTTCGCTCGATCCGCTGGAGCAGCCGCCGGGTTGGGGAAAGGAAATGAAAGGTAACCTAACTTAATACCTAATCGCATATATATATATATATGCCCTTTTAACTATATCCTAATCTAATTAATAACTGAGGCAGCCTCTAATTAAGCATATTTTTTTATATATATGTATGTATATACTTTACATATACTAACACACCCGCACGAAATTATGATTAGCACCTCACTAGGCATCCTTATATTAATACATACATACACAATTATATAGGCTTATACATAAACTGCACTTACCTATATAAACACGCACCAATAAATTAGTATAAAGCCTTGCACGCACGCACGTGCGCATTTATACACCGGCACGCCTAAATCACTACTCATGCTAAAATGCGTGAATATATAAATACGCTTATAAAAAGAAATGACGGCCCGCTAACTAGCAACCGTCGAAACGACGCGAAAAATTAACGTTCTCGGATTTCGATCAAACTCGCACCGTAGCCAAATACTCGGGCTACGAAAACAACGGCGAAGTCAGAAACAACTTCCGACGATCACACACTCGAGCTAACCTCGCTCGAAACCAAAGCACAAGGATTCCCTAAGAGGCTCAGCCGGGCCTCCAAAACAGACGCCGGCTAGCTGGGGAAACCATACAACAGGCTATAACCTCTAAGAACACCTAACGAGGTACTCTAACAACGGCACGAGCCGGAAATGCGCCAACGTAACGCCAAACGAGAATTTAAATAATTGCCGAAAAAAAATTGGGGGCGTTACAGTCACTCCCCCTAAAAGAAAGTTTCGTCCCGAAACTTTACGCTCACAACTTCTATCATAGAAGGAAAAGAATAGAACTAACCAAGAGTTAGTAAAAAGAATACCAAACATACCGAGCACAAACAGGGAAACAGATGAGGGTGAGCCTCCCTCATAGGCTACTCTCATTCCCAAGTCGCGCTTCCGTGCCCTGATTCCTCCGCAAAACTTTGACCATCACGATTGACTTTCTCCGCAACTCCTGATCTTGAGTATCCAAAAACGCGGACAGGCCTCTCAACATAAGAAAGATTCGGCTCTAACTGAGACACAAAATCCCAAACTTGCCTATCGTTTAGCACACGCTTCCGTAGCTGGCTTACATGAAACACATTGTGCACACCTGGAAAGTTCGCGGGCAAATCCAGCCTATAAGCTGTCACACCAATTCGCTCAACGATTAAAAATGGCCCCACATACCTTGGGTCCCACTTCCGATTCTTACCAAACCTATTGATTTCAATCATCGGGGAAACTTTAATAAATACCAAGTCTCCCACAGCAAATACCAATTCAGATCTACGCCGATTGGCGTTCTTCTCATATCGCCCCTGGGCTATCTGAAGCTTCTCTCGAATAAGTCTCACAACAACATCCATTTCTTCAAGGGCATCCGGGCCCAACAATGACCTCTCACCAACCTCGGTCCAAAACAGGGGATTCCTGCAGCGCCTCCCATACAGAGCTCAAAAGGGGCCATTTGCAGGCTTTCTTGATAATTGTTATAGCACGCATATACCATCAGCCTCAAACGCTCATTCCCCGCTCCTCCGTGGTCTAAAATACAACATCTGATTGTATCCTCCACGATCGGGTTAACTCGCTCCGCCTGACCATTTTTCTGCGGATGATATGTGGTAGAATATCTCAAACCAGTACCCAAACCTTCTTGCAAACTCTTCCAGAAGCGAGACGTAAACCTGGAGTCTCGATCTGAAATGTTGCTTAAAGGAACTCCAAGCAACCGGATGACTTTATTCAAATACAGCTAAACTATCTTCTTCAAGGGGTAATCCATCTCATTAAGGTACGAAGTGAACACACTTCGCTAATCTGACAACCATAGCTAAGACTGAATCAAATTCTCTCGGAGATCGCGGCAAGCCTGAAATAAAATCCATCGAGATGCTCTCCCACTTTCAAGTTGGGATTTCCAATGGAGTCAACTTGCCACCAGGCCTTCCATGATCGGCCTTAACATGCTAGCATGTGGAACACTCAAAAACAAACACAAAGCAATCTGCTTCAAGTCCTAATACATCTTAGTTAGGACACGGGTGGTAGGCAACACTGACACCATGCGCCTCACTACACAATTCAACTCGTAAGAACAATGCATACTCAAATCTTTAATTCTTGAAAAGCTTCCTCACGCTTATTGCTCCAAACAAAACTGCATTCTCATGCTTCGATTGAAATCCTAGCCCACAGCTATTTTTCTCTGGATCGGCTGAAATCTCATCTTATAATAGCAGCAATCTATTCTGGGTTGACATAAATCCTGTCCTTGCTAACAACATGACCCAAAAAGAAACCCGAGGTAACCAAAACTTGCACTTACTAAATTTGGTGAATAGCTTATGGTCCTTCAAAGCAGATAAACCAAATGCAGATG
The DNA here is from genome assembly GCA_039513925.1 of Platanthera zijinensis. Lineage (NCBI taxonomy): Eukaryota > Viridiplantae > Streptophyta > Magnoliopsida > Asparagales > Orchidaceae > Platanthera > Platanthera zijinensis. The sequence goes on from CM077094.1 coordinate 166,359,837, forward strand.
CCGGTCACCCACCACAGCATCGCGGGAATAAATCAAAACATCGACGATGAATGCGACCACGAACTTATCCAGGAAGTCTTTGTACACGCGGTTCATCAAATCCATAAAGGCCGAGAGTACACTTGCCAAACATACGACATAACCAAAAACGCAAACCTGCTCAAACTAGCACACATCCTGAGGTTCATCAAGGCAGGCAACAATAAGGACAAGGATGGGCATGTTTTACGACATTAAGAGAATACCCAAAAATGTCACCTAAAAACACAATCATAAAAGGTCTAGATTTAGGACAAACTCTACGCCTCACACAGGAGGAAAATTAACTAGGATGACATCCGAACACTCGCGCACCAAGGGAATCTCCTCTAAGCGCGACAACGAACACCGGTTTCTAAAAACTGAACCCAAACAAACAAACATCCCGAAGCTAACGGCTTCCAAGCACAAACCGCAAAAGATAACTGGAGAAGCAAAACACGGATAACCATATCCACCCTTGGGTCGACCGTCGTCCATCTTGAGGTCCAAGCGCTAAATTTTTGCACCGGATAATAGCGTCATGCCCAGACGACCCATACATGCTCAAAATCACATCAAAAACTTCCCGGTCTATCACCTTTAAATCAAAAGCCACTAGAAAATCACCCAATTGATTCAGACATAACTGAACAACTTGGTCTGCTATCACTAAATCATCAGAAGGAAAACTTGACACAAAACATGTCACCAATCCGACAGAGGGTCAAACCGTGACACTCTACCAAGACCCTAGACCCGAACGGGTGGGTAGCGACAAAACCAAAAGAACACGCGCCTAACTGTTCTTTACCTTAAACTTCCCTATACAAATCGCGTACACAACTAAACGAACAAACGACAAACCAGGAAGAAGATAAAACAAGTTATAACCTAACCTGAAATCACTTAGGTCGAAGACTGAATTTCTTCCTCGATCGACGCGATCAGCTTACCCTTTTCTTTGTCCAAGTACTGCACCTGAGGTAAAACTTGAGGTGGAGCAGGCTGAAACGCAGGCTGAAATTGCGGGCATCTTGCCTTAACATGCCCCTTTTGCCCACACTGAAAGCTGACCTTACCCTTATCCCAACAATGGGTCACCTCATGCCCCTTCTTCTTGCACGAGGTACACACCAGATCTCCTTTGGGGGTCTTCTGAACCTCCTGAACTTGGTCCTTCTTTTGAGCCTTCATTTGCTTAAAACATCTTTCAAAGGGGTGGCCTGGTAGGCCAAAGAAGCTACACATTTCCTTAATCCTTTTCCTTTAAACATCAGCGGGTACTTGGATGGTCTTACCCTCATCGATCTTCCTTTTATCCTTCTTTAGCATCATGTCTCTATCCTTAGCATGACCCATAGTCTCAACTTTAAGAGCAATTTCCACTGACCTTACATCAGTCTCGAATTGGTAAGTATTAGAGTGCTGATGAATATCATTTGGGAGGCCACCCAAGAAACCTTTTACTCTGCACTCTTCAGTAGCTGACAATCCCGAAGCAATCTTATTCAATTTGCTGATCTCGCTCTCATTCTCCACCACTGCGGGGGTTTGCCCACTAGGCTGTCGTCCTAAGGTGGCAGCCAACAATTCCTGCAACTGCACTTGCATCGCCACTACCTGACCTGCCAGGATCCTCATACACTAGCGCAGTTCTACAATCACCGCCTCTCTACGCGCATGATGACTCGCCCTCAGATTGGGGGGGTCGACCTCGACACTATACGCTTAGGCGCCATGCTATACGAGCAAACAACACAATAATCGAAACCTAGTTCAACTACTAGGACAAAACAAACAGGTATAGACAAACCTACATAAGTACTTGCTTTAACTGCCAACTTGCTCTGGAGTTTTATATATAGATATATATTTTTTTACAACAATGATATCATGCTTAACCTAAGATGGTTTACCACCATCATACTAACTCTTGTGCCTAGACCATGAATGCATGTATTTATATTCTTTTTGACTCGAAACCATGTGTGTACATATGTCATCCTGCAAATCTTTAACTTGGCACGTTATGCTTATGCAATGTTATGCTATGCATGATTGTGCTATGCATTCTAAAAAGGCCCTAATGCATGTTATGAGCGGCGTACACATGAAAATGTTATGCATCCCATACTACATATCATTTCCATGCAACGAAAAAGAAAACGTGCTAGCCGCATTCATGTGGTGAGGTTATGCATCCCATACTACATAACCCTCACATGTTGCCTCCTATGGTGGATCCATATACAAACACATATTATGCATCCCATACTACATAATATGCCTCGTATACTTCATGTCATGCTATGAGTGTAGTGTTCGTGCTTCAGCCAAGACGTGCTGATGACATATCGGTGTGTGTATGATATGACTCTAAACACCTAATACTTACAGGGAAAGGTTGCCCGACAATTTGTCAAGCAACCTCCCTCTGATACCAACTGTCACAACCCGCATTTTCTCCAAATTAAGAATTATCAGAGTCTGAGAAAACACGCGTCGTGATGCCACGTCGAGCAGGGGATAACTGCTGACGCTCAGGCAAAACACTATCCACTTTACTTTATAAACATTCATGAGTTTATTAATTGGAAAAATCAGTTATATTTTAAGGCCGTATCCCTCGGCTTTGTGGATCATCTAGTCCACAGTTCAAACTATACTTATACGTAGCGGAAAATACTTTGTTTAATTGGCTTTTTGACATCCTAAGAGAGTGCATAAGTGTCCCCAGGGGACATCTTATATTATGCAAGACCCTAGATTTAATTTATATATATATATAAGAAAATGATCTTTTTACGTTGCCTTGAAAGTAGTGTATGAGTTTTGAAAAACATGCAGATCATGAGCTATATATACTTAATAGTGTTTTTAGGGTTTAAAAGTAACTAGCATCCTAACATAAATTATCCCAAGAGCAAGTTTAATATATCCAAAAGCAGAAAAACTAACAGTGTAAGCAAGTGCAAAGTAACTAAAAGAGAAACCACCAGTGGGCGTCAACATCTGACACGAACCCACTGGTGAGTAGGTATGTCTATACTACAAGTCTAAAGAAAACTACCTCCCAAACAAGAGGAACTGAGAACCACAGTGAGCAGCTGAAATGCTAGAAAATCTCCAGGAACAAACTAGCCGCCCAGTCGGCTAAATACCTGTACTTGAGGTATTCAGAAAAAGAACACCTCAGCAAAGCAACTATCAAAAGGAAAAGCAAATATGCAATAGATTCAAACATGAATTAAGATCAGGTAAGGACAAGTAGAAATGAAGTAAACAAGTGCAAAAAAAATGAGGTAAGAAAAACAGGTAAGAAAAATACTCATCAAAAGTGAGTAAAAAGGGATGCACCAGGTGCACGAATGAAGCCAAGCTCCAAGAATCTCTGCAAGAAGGATTAACACAATAACAATAACATCCTAGCATAGGGCTAGAGCGGAAAGAATCACCTAGTACTGGAGGTGGATAAATTCAGTAACAAGAGCCTAGGCTGGTGGCAACATGTCCAACCAAGTCTATCAGGCCTAAATATCTCCAAGGTGCTGTGGTGGTGGCATCAGTCCAACTCAACCAAACAGCCCAGAATGTCTTAACAAGACAAGAAGTAAAACCAGGGTGGCGGTACCGGTCCGACCCACCTCAAAATCACATCCTACTCCAGTACTAAGTGACTCGGGAAAACCCTGGCTGATGGTTCCATGTACCACCAAGAAGTCACACTGAACCCTAAACAATCTAGAGCAACCCACCTAAGAGTCTTATATGCCAGCGGACTAAATATCGAGTTTATCCAAGCAAGCAGCTTGACACAAATAAATTAAAAGTGATACGATACTAAATTTATATAGGTAGTTTGATACCAAACGATTACCAATAACGCGATATTAAATATAACAAAGTAGCTTGATCTCCAACTAAACCTATACAGCTAGCTTGGTACAAAACCCACTAATAATTAACTTGATACAAACCATAAACATTTAGCTTGATACAACCCATAAACAATTAACTTGGGTGGTTTGATAACAAACATAAGCAAGGGACTTGACACTAATTGCAAACAAGAGGCTTGACACACACAAAAAAAGAAAATGACACACACAAAAAAAAGAAAATGACAAGGGGGGGGGGTTTGGGTGGTTTTGATACAATCCGAATTCGGGGCAATTACGGAGCAAGCTATATCATGTTCTTGAAATTAATATTAACCACCATAGCAAAGATTTGCACCCAAGAAAACAAACGCATCCAATGAGAAAAAAAATCTCAAGAACTAAACAAGCTTAACACAAAGGGCTCTCGAGTTAAACCCGATCGGGGCAATATTCATAACAAACGGAACACTTTCCTAATAGAATTTCTGGTTTGAAGCAACGGCAATAACAATCGGGGCAAAATAACGAATTAATTGATATGCAGTAATAAACAAGGGGGGTAACATAATAATGACAATATAAAAGAGAAGATGAAAGGCTTTGTACCAATTTTAAGATCATAATCAAGTCCAAGAACCACCAACCAAATCTTCAGGAATCAAACAACCAAGACTATTCATGGAAAAAGAAATTTACTTTGGCAAGTGGATACTTGCCTTGGCTTTTGAAGGAATTTGGCCAACAATGCCCTTACTAACAGGAAGAGATCACAGCACAACCTATAAAAAGGAAAAAAAACCTGGGAAGAAATACTCGATCAAAGCACGAAGATAACAAGAACTCTCAACACTCGATCGGAAAAGAGGATGGTGAAATCCCAAAATGGTTACCTCGGAACGAAGGTCTTGCCTAGAGGAGTTCATATCCGGCCTCACACAAAAATTTCGACCCCTACTGGGCAGGGAAACCGGCGTCGGAGTGCTCCCAGGTCCCGCCCCTTTCTCTTCCTTCGCTCGATCCGCTGGAGCAGCCGCCGGGTTGGGGAAAGGAAATGAAAGGTAACCTAACTTAATACCTAATCGCATATATATATATATATGCCCTTTTAACTATATCCTAATCTAATTAATAACTGAGGCAGCCTCTAATTAAGCATATTTTTTTATATATATGTATGTATATACTTTACATATACTAACACACCCGCACGAAATTATGATTAGCACCTCACTAGGCATCCTTATATTAATACATACATACACAATTATATAGGCTTATACATAAACTGCACTTACCTATATAAACACGCACCAATAAATTAGTATAAAGCCTTGCACGCACGCACGTGCGCATTTATACACCGGCACGCCTAAATCACTACTCATGCTAAAATGCGTGAATATATAAATACGCTTATAAAAAGAAATGACGACCCGCTAACTAGCAACCGTCGAAACGACGCGAAAAATTAACGTTCTCGGATTTCGATCAAACTCGCACCGTAGCCAAATACTCGGGCTACGAAAACAACGGCGAAGTCAGAAACAACTTCCGACGATCACACACTCGAGCTAACCTCGCTCGAAACCAAAGCACAAGGATTCCCTAAGAGGCTCAGCCGGGCCTCCAAAACAGACGCCGGCTAGCTGGGGAAACCATACAACAGGCTATAACCTCTAAGAACACCTAACGAGGTACTCTAACAACGGCACGAGCCGGAAATGCGCCAACGTAACGCCAAACGAGAATTTAAATAATTGCCGAAAAAAAATTGGGGGCATTACAGCCGTAGCGTGACCCTCCAACTGGTGGAAGTCGCAGTATGGTAACTCTACTCTGCCTCCCCCTCTCCCCCTGTGATTCCTCCTCTCCCTTCGACCAATCGCCATTGCTTGCTGGGGTGGGGGCAGGAGCTGCCTAGGGGCTTGCCTCTGGAAGTTGAACCTCCCTTGGCCCCCATGAAAGTTCCCCCCATCCTGGATGAGAGCTCTTCCTAGACCATGGGCAGGTCCTCCCTACTGCCTCCAGCCTGGCTCTGGACCTTCCTGTCTCTGGAACCCCTGGGCTCTCGGCTCCTCTCTCTGCCTTCCTTCCTGGTGCCTTGAGCCACCTTGCTCTTTTGACTCCACCTCCGTAAACTTTGCCAACTTCTTCACAAAGGCCGGGTTGGCTGCCTCCATGGCTATCTCCTCTGCCGCCCTTTCCATCAGCTCCTCGAAGGAAAGGGCGGTCTTCTGGGTCAAGCTCATCTTGAAGAACCCTTCGCGCAACCCCACCGTGAATGCCATCTGGAGGGCATACCCTGGAACCTCTTGGATGTCAAGGACCTCCTCCTGGAACCTATCAACGTAGTGGGTCAGCGACTCCTCGACCCTTTGCTTTATCAGGAAGAGGGACTCAAGACCTTTCTTCCTCTTCTTGGAGGTGGAGAAGCGAAACTGAAAGCTCCGGCTCAAGTCTTCGAACTCAAAGATGGACCTTGGAGGGAGTTGATGGAACCAATCCCTTGCCTTCTCCTTCAACGTGATCGCAAAGAGGCGACACTTGAAGGCATCCGTCATTGGTATGATGGAGACGGCATCCTCGAATCATTGTAAGTGTTGGATGGGGTCATCCTTCCCGGTATAGTATTCCTTGTCAAGTTCCCTGAACCCCTCGGGAACAGGAGCTGAGATGATCAGCTCGTTGAAGGGTGACCCCCTGAGGGGTGGTCTCGCGGTCTCTACTGGCGCGACCTGGTCGCCTAAGGGGCGAGCACTCGACGGGCTGGGGAACAGCTCCCGGCCAGGGAGGTCTCGCTCGACCCCCTCTCCCATCCTCTCCTTCCCAGGTCGCCTCCCTGGGGCACTTCCTTCTCCCCCTGCTGGGGTGATCTCGCTTAGATCCCTGGGAGGCAGCTCATTGAGATCCCTGGGAGCCGGTCCCTGGGGGGTGGGGGCAAAGCTGTCAGCCCGAGGGGCAATGCTTTGCAACATCTCCATGATGCCAGAGATGGAAGACATGAACTCTTCCCTTCCTACGAAGGGTCCTGGGTTGGGGAGACCACTGAGGTCATCACTACCTCCCTGATCTCCAGCCATGACACTCTCCCGAGATCTTCTATGTTGGTCACTCTCCACGCTCATCGCACCAAAATGTTGAAGCCAAAAATGACCTCTGTGGAGTTCGGGGTCCCAAAAGAGGGGTGAACTCACACCTACTACACTCGGAAGGACGTCGCGGACCGAAGACTTAGGAGACTATGACCAGACCCTCGGCTCTAGCATGGAGGTCCCACCTCACACCCGGAAGACCTTTGAGGTCTCCCCCTCTCTAGTCAATGCTTGAGCTAGGTGCCTTGGAGGAAGAAAGCCAAGGGGATTTTAAGTGGCTAAGGAACGATCCTCTCCAAGGCACCCTCTGGGGTCTATTTATAGTTTTTCCAAGTCTTGGGGTCAAAATGACCAAATTGCCCCTACGACCAATTTACCTTGAGCCAATGACAAACCTCCACACCGGGGGGTAAAGAGGGAAATTCCACCCCGGGGGTAAAAGGGTGAAAGCACATCCCAAATAGGTCCAAGGGCGAGAGGAGGCCAAACCACACCCCCCAGCCCCCCTGGACACCAGAGACGAGGGAACTTGTCGCGCGAGCGAGGGCCTGGCCGGCCGGTCTCGCCCCGCGAGCTGGCCTCGCGGGCGAGAACCCGCCTGGCCGGCGGTCTCGCCCGGCGAGCTGTCCTCGCGGGCGAGAACCCGCCTGGCCAGCGGTCTCGCCCGGCGAGCTGGCCTCGCAGGCGAGAATGCGCCTGGCTGGCAGTCTCGCCCGGCGAGCTGGCCGCACGGGCGAGAACCCGCCTGGCCAGGGGTCTCGCCCGGCGAGCTGGCCCCGCGGGCGAGAACGTGCCTGGCCAGCGGTCTCGCCCGGCAAGCTGGCCTCGCGGGCGAGAACGCGCCTGGCCCGCGGTCTCGCCCGGCAAGCTAGCCGCGCGGGCGAGAACCCGCCTGGCCGGCGGTCTCGCCCGACGAGCTGGCCTCGCGGGCGAGAACGCGCATGGTAGGCGAGCTGGCCTCGCAGGCAAGAACCTGCCTGCCGGCGGTCTCGCCTGGCGAGCTGACCTCGCGGGCGAGAACCCGTCTGGCCGGCGGTCTCGCCCGGTGAGCTGGCCGCGCGGGCGAGACCCCGCCTGGCCGACCGGTCTCGCCCCTGCTCGGGGCTAAGGGGCAGGGGGACGAGACCTCGGTCTCTAGTCGACCCCGCTGCCCCTACCTCGCACTTTATCCCATCGGGGGGTGCCAGCCAACTTGTCGCACCCGACCCTCAAAGAAGGGGGCAAGGGGGGAGGCAAATTTTCCCTCCCCTACTAGTATATCCTCAAGGTCAAGCCAAAATTGGCCCCTTAGAGTTCAAAACAGCTCAAAAGATTAAAACCTATAAGCAGGCCGTATGCCTTGCTTAGGATCCTCACTCCGCAAATACGGGATTGTACACCAAGGAAATGATGGATCTCACCCAAGTCCTTCATCTTCAATCTTATAGCTAACTCTGCCCTGAGTCTAGCTACCTCCTCCTTAGAGTTCTCTGTGATGATCATATCATGCACGTACAATAGTACCAAGACTAGAAACTTCCCTTTCTTCTTGACGAACACGCTTGAGTCTGAATTGGAAGCAAGATAACTGCAGAATTGGAGGTATTCTTCAATCTTCTCATATTAGGCTCGAGGAGCCTGCTTCAAACCATAAAGGGCTTTCTGGAGTTTGCAGACGTAGTCCGGATGATCTTCAGAAACATACCCCAGTGGCTGATCCATGAAGATATCTTTGTCGATCTCCCCGTAAAGAAAGACGTTCTTTACGTCCAATTGGCACATCTTCCACCCTTAGAAAGCCGCCAAGGCCATCAACACCCGAACTGAAGTCATCTTCGCCACGGGACAACGTCTCTTCATAGTCTTCGTCGTACTGCTGAGAGAACCCTCAAGCAACAAGGCAAGTCTTGTACCGCTCGATACCTCCATCTGCCTTCTTCTTCAGCTTGTAAACCCACTTGCAAGTCACAGGAGTAATGCCACCAACCTTGGGCACAAGGTCCCAGGTCTCATTCTTCTTGAGAGCAGTCATCTCCTCATTCATGGCATCTTCCCACTCCTTGACTCCAGTGGCTTTATTAAAGCTAGAAGGCTCCCGCTCATCCAGGGGGTCTGCGAATAAACAAGAGACAAAGCTTACAGTGTTTCCTTTGCAATAACGAGCTGGTGGCTTGATGGTCCTCTTCGATATCCGAAGAGTCTGCTCCTTGCTCACCACCTCCATTGGTATCAGAGGGAGGTTCTGGTTCTCAGAAATTCCTAAGCAACGCAATGACGACAAAGTTCGAGATTCCTCAGTATGATGGCAAGATCGACTTCAGTCTATGGCAGAAACAGATCAAGGCTGTTCTTATTCAGCAAAATCTCCATAAGGCACTTCTTGGCAAGGAAAAGTCTGGGAAAGATAAATATGAATGGGAAGAATTGGATCTGAAGGTCATCAGTACAATTTAGTTGTGCTTAGTAGATGAAGTGATGTGCAATATAGTCGTCATTGATACTACAATAGATCCGTAGAAGAAATTGGAGGAGCTCTACATGTCCAAGTCGCTCACGAATAAACTATACATCAAGAATAAGTTATACAACTTGAGGATGTTTGAGAGTACTCAGTTGCTGGAGCATATAATCGTTTTCAACAAACTCATCTCTCAGTTGCATAGTATGGATGTGAAGGTTGAAGAAGAAGACTATACGCTTCTTCTACTATCTTCATTGCCAAAGTCTTTTGATCACATAGTCATCACGATCCTTTATGGAAATGACACCCTGAAGATGGAAGAGGTGATAACCACACTGCTATCAAATGAAACAAAGAGCAAGTCAGGTTTTAGCACCGGTGGTTGTCTACTGGTGAAGAGCAATAACCCGGTAAGAGGCAGATCTAGGGACAAAGGTAAGAAGGGAAACAAGCTCAGATCTAAGTCTAAAAGCTGAAACAACATGTGTCACTACTGTAAGAAAGAAGGAAACTAAAAAAATAACTGCCCAAAGAAAAAACTCAAGGAGAGGACACACGAGCTATAGCAGACAGCAGTAGCATCCGATAATGAGTGCGATGTTGATATACTTCATGTCACATCCAGTCTCGGCACTACAGACGCATGGATCATGGATACTAGATGCTCCTATCACATATGCCCGAATAAAGAATGGTTCTACAGCTTCAGGAAATGTGATGGTGGTCGTGTTTTGATGGGAAATAATATAGAGTGCAGGATGCTAGGGATTAGAAGTATCAGAGTTAAGTTGTTTGACAGAACGGTTAGAACACTTATGGACATCAAATACGTCCCCGATCTAATAAAGAGTATGATTTCTTTAAACACTCTAGATGCGGTTGAATAATCTTATACTGGTGATGGTGGTTACTTGAAGGTCAAGAAAGAAGCACTTTGGTGATGAAAGGAGAGCATTTAGTCACTCTCTACAGAATGATCGGCTCTACTATAGTTGGAGATGTTATAGTTTCTACATCAATAGATGAGCATTCCTCTCGAATATAGCATACTAGGCTTAGTCGCATGAGCGAGAGAGGGCTACTGGAGCTGCATAAGAAGGGTGTGTTGAAAGAAGTTAAAACGTACAAGCTTGAATTCTACGAGACGTGCATCCTCGGGAAAAAGTGCAAGGTGAAATTTATGACATCGAGCAAGTGCAGCAAGCCGATTCTAGAGTATATACACTTAGATGTTTGGGGGCCAACCCTGGAGCCATCACTTGGAGGTGTTAGGTATTTCATGACCTTCATCAACGATTTCTCAAGGAAGTTCTGGATCTACTTCCTCAAGCACAATTCTAAAGTATTCGAGAAGTTAAAGATCTAGAAGACTACAGTAGAGAAACAAATTGGTCAGAAGGAGAAATACCTAGGATCTGATAATGGTAGTGAATATACCTCAGTGCAGTTTCAAGAATACTGCAATCAGGAAGGTACTCACCATTCCTAGTACACCGTAGCAGAATGGTGCTGCAGAAAGGATGAACATAACGCTATTGGAAAGAGTTCGGTGCATGCGACTATTTGTTGATCTAGCTAAGTCTTTCTGGGCTAAAGCCATCAATATAACATGTTATCTATTGAATCGGTCTCCATCAATATCACTTGACCTGAAGTCTCCACAAAAAGTATGGTCAGGTAAACCAGTTGATTATTCTGATATTCATATATATAGATGTCATATCTACACATTGCTGCAAGATTTAAAAAGGACAAAGCTAGATGATAAGTCTAAGGAGTGCATCTATCTTTGTTAGAAGGTCAGCACCAAAGGGTTCAACCTGTGGAACCCTAAAACAAAGAATATTGAGCTGAAGCGTGGTGTCGTATTTGATGAGGCTCTAATGCTGAAGAAGTCTTAATCTCAAGCTAAGGAGTTAGAGAAAACTCCAGACTCACCAGTGGAGGTGGAGCTGGATGGAAGCATTATGGCAGATGATCATGATTAGCCATCCGAATCTAAAGAGACAGGCAATGTGTAACCTGCGGAAGTGAAGTTGTACTCAATTGTCAGATGAAAGGTTAAGAGAGAGGTCAGACTGTCTCTCAGGCTTCAGGACACTGTAGCATATGCCTTTTAGGTGATCTCCTCATATCCTGGCTCCTATCAAGAGCTATAGAGAGTAGAGATGGTTCTCAGTGGAAAGATGCTATGATGGAAGAGATGAAATCTCTTTAGAAAAATAAGACTTCGGACTTGGTTAGTCTGCCAAAAGGTGCTAAGATAATTAGTTCCAAATGGGTGTTCAGAAGGAGTCCACATCAGGGAAAGATCAGTGGAGATATAAATCCAGATTTATAGCCAAGGGGTTTACATAGAAGAAGAGATACGACTTTGACGAAAACTTCTTATATATGGTGAAACACTGTTCCATTCGGGTGCTACTTGCCATGGTAGCTATGTTGGAAATGAAGCTGGAGCAGATGGATGTGAAGACTGCTTTTCTTCACTGCAACCTAGAGGAGGAGATCTATATACTGCAACATGAAGGGTTCATTTGACCTGGTGACGAGAAAAAAGCGTTCAAGTTGAATAGGTCTCTTTATGGTCTGAAGCAGCCTCCGAGGATGTGGTATAAGAAGTTCAACACCTTCATGACATCACACGGCTAAAGCAGAAGCCAGTATGATAGCTATATCTACTATAGGTTCCTTGCAGATGGTAATATTCTGATTCTGATGCTCTACGTCAATGAAATGTTGATTGTTTGCATGTCAGCTCGAGAAATTCAGGTACTGAGGCAGAAATTGAATGTTGAATTTTAGATGAAATATTTTGGTCATGCTCAGAAGATCATTGGGATAGAGATCAAGCGAGACAAAAAGCGAGGCATGTTGTGGCTTTCTCAAAGTGGTTATATTCCAAAGATATTGGAAAAGTTTAACATGGTGGAATCTAAAGCTATACGACTCCTTTGAGACAACAGTTTAGGTTATCATCATAGCAGTGTCCAACCACAGAGGAGGAACGCCAGAAGATGCTTAAATTGTCATACGCCAGTACGATAGGATGCTTAATCTATGTGATGATATGCACGAGACCAGATATCGCTTAGGTAGTGAGCATTGTTAATAGATACATGACAAATCCAGGGTGACAACGCTAAGAAACAGTCAAGTGGATTCTGCGGTATTTGAAAGGAACGTCGGACACCAGCTTACTTTTTAGGAGGAGCGATGGTGTTGGAGCTCAAGAGGGCTTTGTTGATTCTGACTATGCAGGCAACCTCGATAGGAGATCTACCTCTGAGTACATATTTCTTCTAGGTAGAGGTCCTATCAGTTGGAAAGATACTATTCAGGATATTGTAGCTCTATTCACGACTGAGACAGAGTACATTGTTGTAGTAGAGGCTACTAAAGAAGTTATTTGGCTCAAGGATCTCATCAAGGAACTCAGGATTTCTCAGGAGTCGGTAAAGCTGCACTGTGACAGGTCATTGAACCGGACAGTTCATTTGTTTTGTTTTATATAAAGGGGTTTTTTAATTGGTTTTCTAGGGGCAACAAAACCGAGATCAAAAAGGGAGGAGTGCAACAACGGATCCATCGACCCAGTCCATCGAGGGGAGGGCATCAGCGATAGAGCCAGGTTCGGCCACTATCATAGCAAAATCATAGGAGTTTGCTCTCGTCGTCGCAAAGGATTTCCACCGCCCCCCTGAGCTGCTCGCCGTCTTTTTCACCTCCGCCTGAGAGAGGGTTGCTCGCCTGAGGTATGTTCCCGCACTAAAATAGAAGTGGGTGTTCCGTTGTTGCAAGAATCTCTTCTTAGGTGTTTCTTGGTTAAAGGTCTTTACTCTCTCTCTCTCTCTCTCTCTCTCTCTCTCTCTCTCTCTCTCTCTCTCTCTCACAGCACACGTTTGAGACTCCCTTACTTTGAACTCTCTGATTATAGTGGATCTTTTCTGACGCTCTCCCCGTGAATGTAGGAGTTCTCTCTAAACCATGTAATTTTTGTGTCGTCTATGTGTGCTTGTTTTTCTTTCTGCATTATTTTCTTAATTTTGCGGTTATTTCTATTGCGTTGCGTGTTCCACGGTGATAAAAAATCAGTGCGGATTTCATAATAGATCTCACCCTCCCCGTCTTCCCTCCCAACCGACGGTGATTGGCATCGTATTCTTCCAGATCGACGTGGTTGCAGGTCAAGTGTGCGCCGACAACGACATCTGTCGGTCCAGTGTACTCCGGCGAGGGCATATAGCTACGAATTTCAACATTGCTCCCGATGGACGATAGCTTACAGCTCCTCGTGCATGCATTTAATTTCTCCCAAACAAAAGCTATCTTTTTTTTTATTCTGCTTTCAAACTTCAAACCAATCAGTTGATAAATCTCATGAGTTTTTATGTTTCTAATTTAATTGTATACTGGATGTTCTATGTTGAATTTCAATGCTTGAACTAGTTTATAACTATTATATAATTTGGATGTATTTAATGCTCTGCAGCTAACGGAGAAGTTCCATTTTCTTATTAAGATTTTCCGGTATAATTTTAATCTAACTAAATTGGGCAATTTATCTACCTTATTTTAATTTATTGGTGCTAATGTTACTTTGAATTCATTGAATTTGAGGGATTGTGTCAGTTTTTTTTCCTTTCTTTCTTGTATACAACCCACAGTATTAATATTTTATGTATGGTTGCTCCCTGTCTACAAAGGGGAGCATTGGTGCACTGATTGAGGTGTTGTTGTGTGACATTGAGGTCACGTGCTCGAGTCCTGGAGGCAGCCTCTTGCAAAAAATGCAGGGTAAGGTTTACCTACTTTTCACTTTTATTGTCGATCAACTAGAGGCTTAGGTAGACCGATCTAAAATCGAATCATACGTCTTAGCTCGGGAGCAATTGAGAGCGCAAACAATCAATGAAAAAGTGAGATGGTTGGTAAGGGAATTTTTTTTAACGTTGAAAACCCCGTAAATGGGTAGAAAACAACGTGAACGGTACGGTGCCGACCAAATTTCCATTATTCTCTGTGTTGTTGCAGTGCTTTGCAGAGAAGGCGAGGGAGACGGACCGCTCCTCGTTACAATTGTTTGGGAACAGAGAGTGAGATGGGCTCGAAGGGTGACAGGTCACCGCTCGTGGAGCTAAGTCTTTTCTTTGCTGTGGTAGGGAGCACTGCGTCTGGATGCTTTGATGTCTTCTGTTGGTGCTCGGAAACTAAAGGGGCACGCTCTGCGCGTCCTGGCATCTATGACTCGTCTCATATTGCTTGCGGAGGAGCCTAGGGCAGAGGGCTTGTTGCCGAGTCGGGGGCTTGCTGTTGAGCGGAGGGATAACCGTAGAGCAGAGGGCTAATCGTAGAGCGGAGGGCTTGCTCGAGGTGGTGTGTGTGTCAAGTGTGTAGCAAAACGCACGCAATATGAAACGTGCATCGGGTGGAACGTGCGCCAGGTGGAACGTGCGTAGGGCGCGGTGCGCGCAACGCGCGGTGTCCGCAAAGCGAACTGTGCGCAACACACGGTTTTCTTAAGGAACACTATACGAAGTAGGAGCGCAATGCACAGTGTGCGCAAGAGTAGCATGAGCAAGGCGCAATGTATGGAGGGTGTGTGCAAGGCGCGGGGTGCGCAAGGAGGGAGTAAGGCGCATTGTGCACAAGAAATGGGCAAGGCACAATGTGTGCAAGGCGGAGTGTGTGCAATAATTGACATGGTGTAGTGTGCGCAAGTTGCAATGTACACAAATCACACTGTGCGCAAGAAGTGTGCAAGGCGCAGTGTGTGTAAGGCGTAATGGGCACAAGGTATGCGTAAGGTGTAATGTGTGCAAGGCACAGTGAGCGCAAGGCGTACTGTACGCAAGAAGTGGGAAAGGCGCAGTGTGCGCAGGGTACAATGGGCATAAAGTATGTGCAAGGCTCTGTGTGCGCGAGACGCACTATGCGGAAGATGTGGGCAAGATACAATGTGCGTAAGGTGCAATGTGCACAAGACACACTGTGCGCAAGAAATGGGCAAAGCGCACTGTATGCAAGAAGTGGGCAAGGGCACTGTTGATAACTTCCCAAAAGAAGTTATCTAAACATGTTTTCTGACATATTACTCGGCATATCCGACACGAATAAACACAAAAAGCTATAGAAATGAAAGTAATTGTTTGATTATCTAATTCAAGGCTAATTTGATCTCTTTTCATTGTATGTTCACTAGTGGTGCAAGAGGAATAGGCTCATGGACGGAAATCTGCCAAAATATCAAAATCTGGAAAAAGGTTGCAACACCCCAAAAATGAAGGTTGCAACGTCTCCTGGACGGTTTTTAGAGTTTGAAATTCGAATTTTGCTATCTTTTCAAATATAGAAGGAGGCATCCCTTGGCATATCTGGAGGCGTTTTTAAAGACCAAAAAGAAGAAAAAAGGGGGAGTTCTGGACATAGAGAGGAGAGCTTTTGGAGGAGAAGAATGATCTTGGGCGAAAAACCCTAGGCAAGAAGAAGAAGATTACTCCGGATCATCAAGAGCAACGGATCTTGCACATCCGTCTGAAATATTTTCTGAAACTTTTGAATTTTCTAAAGCATGTCTAGTAAGATCCAACTATTTTGCTTTCATCTCTCCGCCATGAACTAATTTCTTAGATCTTGTGTGTTGTGAGTACCTTACTTGTTGTGATGACTTGTGTAAGAAGCGAACTAAAACAAGCCAAAAATGGTATAACTGAAATTTTATTATCAGAAAAAGGTATCTATTACAAAGGTATGCCCTCCCTTATATAGAATGGAGGAGAGATGAGAGAATATAAATAAGAGATGTGGGACTAAAAAATACAGGACTAAGCGGACTATACAGAACAAACCGCACAAGCCGCGCGGTTAGACAGAAGGGCTAACCGCACGGCTACCACCAGAGAGAGAGAGACTGCCAGGGGAGACCGCCTGACCGCTCGGCAACCGCACAGCAACAGCACAGGAATCAAACCGCTGACTCCAAACCGCCAGACCGCGCGGTCTCCAAACCGCCAAGATAGACCGCCAGACCGCCCGGTCACCAACTTCAACACTCCCCCTCAAGCTGGAGCATATATATCGATCATGCCCAGCTTGTCACAAATATGATGAAACGAGGCAGAAACTGGCTTGGTGAAGATGTCAGCCAGCTCTTTATCAGAAGTGACAAAGGGAGTGCAAATTTGTTCCTTTAAGATTTCTTCACGAATGAAATGACTGTCAACCTCAATGTGCTTGGTTCTTTCATGGAAGACCGGATTTTTGGAGATGTATATGGCAGCCTTGTTATCACAGAACATAGGTAGAGGATGGTTGTAGACCTCTCCTAAATCCAGCATTAGAGCCCGTAGCCATTTTAGCTCACAAGTGGTCGACGCCGTACTCCGATATTCTGCTTCAGCACTGGACCTGGAAACAACAGACTGCTTCTTGCTCTTCCAGCTCACCAGATTGCCCCCAACAAAAGTACAGAAACCGGAGGTAGACTTGCGGTCCCCTTTGTCATCAGCGTAACTCGCATCTGAGTATGCTTCAACCCTCAGATGATCATTCTTCTGAAAGAGCAATCCTTTCCCTGGGGCTGCTTTGACATACTCCAAGATCCGCAAGGCAGACTGTAGATGGCACTCCCTGGGAGCTTGTATGAATTGACTCACCTTGCCCACAGCATAGGAAATGTCGGGTCTAGTCACGGTGAGGTATATGAGCTTACCAACCAGACGCCTGTACCGCGAAGCATCTGAAAGAAGAGGCGAATCATCTGTCCAGGTTTTGTCTTCTCCAACAGCCATGGGACATCGGGCAGGTTTGGCCCCAGTCAATCCTGCTTTTTTTAAAATATCAAGGGCATACTTACGCTGAGAGATGACTAAAGAGTTGGGCTTCCGAGAGATTTCGATCCCCAAAAAGTACTTCAGAGAACCCATATCTTTCGTGACCAGATGTTGGCGAAGATGCCGCTTTGTCAAGGCTACCCCTTCCTGGTCATCGCCAGTGAGAAGAATATCATCAACATATACTGCAAGAACCACCAGTCCCGAAGAGGTTTTGCGAATAAATAGAGAGTGATCAGCAGAGCTGCGAGCAAAACCAACGTCCGCCACGATGCCGCTGAACTTATCAAACCAAGCTCGAGGGCTCTGCTTGAGGCCATAGATTGCCTTCTGTAGCCGGCATACTCGTGTCTCCCCCCTGAGCAACATACCCAGGAGGTTGCTCCATGTAGACGGCCTCCTGAAGATCACCATAAAGGAAGGCATTCTTGATATCCAGCTGGGAAAGTGGCCAGTCTTTGTTGACTGCCACAGAGAGAAGGACCCGTATAGTGCTGAGACGAGCCACGGGAGAGAAGGTGTCAGAGTAATCAACCCCATAGGTCTGAGTAAAGCCCTTAGCCATGAGGCGAGCTTTATAACGGTCCACAGTGCCATCTGGGCCAAATTTGACCACAAAGACCCAGCGACAGCCAACAACATCTGTATCAAAGGGAGGAGGGATAAGAGTCCAGGTACCCCGCTCTGTTAGGGTCGCCATTTCCTCATCCATGGCCATCTTCCAGTGAGGAATAGCAAGGGCCTCCTGGTAGGAACGAGGTGTGGTAGTGGCAGAGATAGCCAGCGCAAAGGCCCTGCGAGAAGAGGTAAGACGATCATATGAAACAACAGCAGCAAGGGGGTGTAGGGTACACGTCCGCACCCCTTTGCGAAGAGCGATAGGAAGATCCAGGTCGGCGGGCTCTTCGGTATCCAGAACATCCGTGGTAGAGAGAGCTGGCCCGGGAGGAGAGAGCGACGGCAGCGGAGATGAGGGAGATGGAGGCGGAGAGAGAGGCGGAGGGAGAGGAGTGGGCGGAGACGGAGGAGGGGCAGATATCGCAGTAGGAGACGAGGGAACGAACGGAATAACAGGAGAATCAAAGGTGGGGGAAGAGACGAGGAGTCATCCGAGAAGTAGGAGGCATTCTCGAAGAAGGTAACGTCAGCGGAGACGAACTGCTTACGAAGAACACGGTCAAAGCAACAGTAGCCTTTCTGAGTGGCGGAGTACCCCAGAAAGACACATTTGGTGGAGCGAGGGGCGAGCTTATCACAGGTGGCAGATGGGGCGTGCACAAAAGCAGTGCACCCAAAGATTCGGAGAGGGAGAGGAAAAGGCTCCTTGCCTGGATAAAGGATGGAAAAAGGGGTTTTTCCCTTTAGAACGGAGGAGGGAATGCGATTGATGAGATAGCAGGCAAGAAGAACAGCATAGCCCCAATATGAGCGAGGGACATGCATTTGAGTCATCAATGTGCGAGCAACATCAAGGAGGTGACGGTTTTTGCGTTCCGCCACCCCATTTTGTTGGGATGTATAGACACATCTTGTTTGATGAATAACGCCATGTTGCACACAGAAGGAGATAAAAGCATGACTTAAGTACTCTTTTGCATTATCAGAGCGAAAAGTTTTAATACCAACACCAAACTGATTTTTGATTAAATGATAATAGGAGGTCCATACATTAAAAAGTTCAGAGCGATCTCGTAAGAGATACACCCAAGTACATCTAGAAAAATCATCAATAAAGGTTACAAAATAAGAACTACCCCGACCAATAGTAAGGGTAGGAGCAGGCCCCCAGATATCGGAGTGGACTAGATCAAACGGACGAGTAGAGTCCCGACCTTGCTTCGGCGGGAAGGAGGAACAGTGATGCATGCCAAGTTGACATGCTTCGCAGTTGAGAGTAGTATTGGAGGGAGGGAGGTGGGGTAGAAGCTGATGTAGAAGCCGTGGTGGAGGATGACCGAGACGGAGATGCCACTGGAGAAGATCCGTACAAGAAGAAGAAAAGGCAGACAAAGCGGAAATGTTGTCGAGAAAGTAGAGGCCGCCACTCTCAGTCCCAGTAGCAATCGTCCGCTGGGAGCTCAGATCCTGAAAAGAACAAGAAGAGGGAGTAAACGTTACAGAACATTGAAGCTGCTTGCATAAAGAAGTAACCGACAATAGATTGCACGGAAACTTGGGCACATAGAGAGTGTCCTTTAGCTGAAGGGACGGAGTAACATGAACCACTCCCGACCCATGAACCGGGGAGGGAGAGCCGTCTGCAATGAGGACCGGGGGCAACCGATCATGCTGTTCGAGGAGAGAGAAGCACCGAGGATTGCCCGTCATATGATTAGTTACACCGGAGTCGATAAGCCATTTACCTTGAGTGACCACATGGGCACTACCTGATGATGTGACCACGGAAGCAGACGGCTTGGAAGAAGAGGCGGAAGAGTCACCCGAGGGACGGAGATGGGGATGCTTTGTCCAGCAGCAGTCAAGAGTATGTTCGGTGCGGCCGCAGTGAGAGCAGAGGTAGCGGGAAGAAGGACGTCCGCCAGACTGATGACTGCGGCTACCAGAGCCACTCCGCTGAGTTTGATGAGCATAGTTATCCGGTGGAGAAGGAGCGGGCAGAAGCGGGCGCTGAAGGAGAGAGGTGACAGCGGCGATGCGAGCAACGGTGGCATCTAAAGTAGGAGATTCCGCCTCACCCAGAATTTGTTGGCAGATCATGTCATACGTGTCAGGAAGACGGAGCAGATAACACACAACCAGAAGCTCTTGGAAGTGCTTGTGTTATTGAGCCAGATTCACAGAAAATGGGCGATTTTGAAGAATCTCAGCCCCAAGAGCTTGAACTTGTTGGTAGGTCGCAGCAGGAGACAAGGTAGGTCGGGCAAAGAGGTCCGCATACAACGTATAGATGCGGGACATCTGAGCCCCTTTAGAGTACAGAGCAGCAAGATGAAGCCAAGCGGCCTTCACCGTCTCATCATGACGGATGACGGGAAGGCACTCATCAGATAGACTGTTAGCGAGCCAAGTACGCACAAGCGCGTCACTCGCATCCCAGTCATCAAAGAGAGGTGAAGTGGTAGGAGGGGGGTCATCAACGAGATGGTGGCGTTTGCGTTGCGAGCGAAGGAGAAAAGTGAAAGAGACGCTCCAATCCGGGTAGTTGGAGCCGACAAGCTTAGAAACGGTGCCAAGGTTCCCGGAAGAAGTAGGAGGTAGAGGCGGAGCCGGATTGGCAACAGGGGTGGCGACAGGAGTGGTGGTAGTGGAAGCATCAGAAAGAGCCATCAGGAAGCCGCGCGGTTAGGAAACAAGCCGCGCGGATAGGCAGAAGAAAATTACAGCGGTCAGGATATCAAACACCAGCGGGCAGAAAGACCACGACCAAGCCGCAGTATCAAGCAGAGGGGAAGAAGTCGAGCGGCAAGCAGACAGTTCGCCCGAACAGAAGCACAAGAGAAGGCAAGGCACACTGCGATAGGTCACGGCGAACAAGGCGACAGATCGCAACGAACAAGGCAGCAGGTCGCGCACACAATGGGAAACGACAAGGAAGAAGGAGACCGCGCGGACAGGGCGCAAGCCGGAGAAGCAAGTCGCGCGGACAGAGAGGGTTCACCGAATCAGGAGGAAAGGATCGATTCCTCTGATACCATGTAAGAAGCGAACTAAAACAAGCCGAAAATGATATAACTGAAATTTTATTATCAGAAAAAGGTATCTATTATAAAGGTATGCCCTCCCTTATATAGAATGGAGGAGAGATGAGAGAATACAAATAAGAGATGTGGGACTAAAAAATACAGGACTAAGCGGACTATATAGAACAAACCGCACAAGCCGCGCGGTTAGACAGAAGGGCTAACCGCACGGCTACCACCAGAGAGAGAGAGAGACCGCCAGGGGAGACCGCCTGACCGCTCGGCAACCGCACAGCAACAGCACAGGAATCAAACCGCTGACTCCAAACCGCCAGACCGTGCGGTCTCCAAACCGCCAAGATAGACCGCTAGACCGCCCGGTCACCAACTTCAACAACTTGATTCAAAGTTTTGACTTAATGATTGTTTGATTTTCTATCTTTATTGGAATTGTGTTCTTTATTTGTGGATGTTTTGAGTAAGTATTCATCTTCTAGTTAGCATGGCGAGATTCGAGAGAGGAGTTATGCAAGTCTAGGGTTGAATCCTTTATATTACGTGACGAGATTCGAGAGAGAAGTCACGTATTTCTTTAGTCAAAATTTCATCTTTTTACTACACTGCGAGAATCGAGAGAGGAGCGGTGTAAGTATAACCTAATTTCCAATATAACTTCGAGAGAGAAAGAGATTTCCTCTTGAGTTAGCGTAGTGGATTTGTGCGCTTTTCGTTACTTTCTTTCCACCCAAGTTAGAGATAACTGGGGGAATTTGGGTGACCGGATCTCGGAAATCGAGGAATAAAGAGATCCGTTTTTAAATCCTTACAAGATAGAAGTCAAACAACTCATGAAAGCTTTTTCTATAAAAAATCATCGCAATAGGTAAGGGAAACTAACATGCAAGATTGCTTCCCTAAAACTTGGATAATAATATTTTCTTGTCCGCGTATTTTAGTTTTTGTCTCAAGAGTATTTCTCTAAATAAATCTAGAAATTCACCTTAATTATCGTCTTGAATTTAGAGAACGGGAAGAGCTAGTAATTGTGATCACTAGGTCAATCACCTCCTCGAGGGATCGATCACTTCTCACTTTATATTACTTGATCCGGCACGTGCACTTGCGTAAATATACATCTATTTCGGGCGTATCAAGTTTTTGGCGCTGTTGCCGGGGAGGTGCTTCTGATTTAGTGTTAATTACTTTCATAATATTAGTGAATCCCTAGTACTTAGAGATCAAGTCTTTGTTTGTTTGTTTGTTTATTTGTTTGAATCAAGTTTATTTGAAACCCTGTGCAGTGTATGTACAGGTATAGGCAAGTAGAATTATTGCCTTTGAATTCTGAAATTGAGCGTACCTGTAGACAAAACAGGAGAGACTTTAGGACCGTTAACATTATTCATCCTGCGATGGATAATCATGTGTAAAACAACGTTGATGATAATGAGGAGCATGTTGAACAAAATGTTCAACCTAATGCACCTCGCATGACATGTTACGACTATAATACACCTCTAGGTGGGGGTTTGCATTTCAGCATTGCTCATCCGGAAATTGCAGCAAATAACTTTAAAATGGACCCACTAATCATGCAACAAGTTCAATACAATAAGGTTGGGGGTCTCAATCATGAGGATGCAAATTCTCATTTAAAAAATTTCTTAGCCATCTGTTATATATTTAAATGTAACGGGGCATCCGATGATGCAATTATGTTACGACTGTTTCCGTTCTCACTAGAAGGGAGGGCTAAGGATTGGCTAGATTCTTTACCTGATGATTGTATCACAACTTGGACGCAACTAGTCGAAAAATTCTTACATAAATACTTTCCTCCTTCGAAGACTGCAAAGCTAATAAGAGATATAACCACATTCACACAGGGAAATGGAGAGACACTATACGACGCTTGGGAGCGTTTTAAGGAGCTGCTGAGAAAGTGTCCCCACCATAGGTTAGCCCTACATCAGCAGGTTTCCACCTTCTATAATGAGTTGCAAACTGCAACCATGATCTTAGTAGACGGGGCTGCTGGAGGATCGTTACTTAGGAAGTATCCCGAGGATGCGTATGCAATCCTCGAAGATCTCACTGCAAATAACTCTCAAGCCTATGAGCGTCAAGGGAACAACAACACGGTTGGTATCCACCAAGTGGACCAAATCACTTCCTTGGCCGCTCAAATGGCATCACAATTCAACCTAATTAATAAGAGATTAGATTCATTATCACAGCCTTCATCTAGTGCTCCATTGACGGTGGAGCAATTAAATCAAATTTCTGAAGAAGCAAATTATGTGGGAGGAGCACAAAGGCAAATTCCACCTAGATTTGCCAATCATTATCACCCCGAGTGGCGAAATCACCCCAATTTTTCCTGGAAAAACAATCAAGGGGCGAATCACCCACCAGGGTTCAATCAAAATATGAACCACCCTCCTATCAATAATAACTCTCAACCCCAACAATTAAACCAAAGGAAGATATCAGATGAGTTTATCTTAGGCATGTTCCAAAAGTATGACTCAAGAATGGGAGGAATAGAATCTTCATTAAGATCACTAGAAACAACTATGGGTCAACTTGCAAATTCATTAAGTCAAAGACCCATTGGAACTCTACCTTCTGATACCACACTAAATCCAACAAAAGAAAATCATAATAATCAATGCAAAGCTATTGCCTTACGGAGTGGTGTAGAGATTCCAAGTGGGGAGGGATTGCTTGAGAAAGCTAGGGAAGAAGAGGCAAGTAAGATGCCGAGTGAGTCGAGCATATTAGAGAAGGAGGTGGGAGAGAAGCAAAAAGAGAAATTAAACCAAAAGAAAGACGTAATCTACCCACCACCCCCATTTCCATCTAGACTGGCTAAATCCAAACTTGACATACAATTCCAGAAGTTTATGGATATTTTCAAAAAGCTAACTATAAACATCCCATTTGCCGAGGCCCTTGAGCAAATGCCTAGTTATGTTAAGTTTATGAAGGATATCTTGGCAAAGAAGAGAAAGTTTGTTGATAAGGAGATAGTGGCGTTGACTGAGGAGTGTAGTGTTATATTGCAGAACAAGCTGCCACCCAAGCTTAAGGATCCCGGTAGTTTCACAATTCCTTGTTTTATTGGAGTGAAGTTTGTTGGGAGAGCGTTATGTGACCTTGGAGCGAGCATCAACCTGATGTCATTATCTATCTATAAGAAGTTGGGTCTAGGGGAGATAACACCTACATCTCTTACTCTACAGTTGGCCGATAGGTCTCTTGCATTCCCTAAGGGAATTGTAGAAGACGTGTTGGTTAAAGTGGAGAAATTCATTTTCCCCGCTGATTTTGTAGTACTTGATATGGATGAGGACAAGGATGTCCCCATCATTCTTGGTAGACCATTCTTGGCCACCGGAAGAACACTCATTGATGTTCATAAGGGTGAGCTTACGATGAGAGTTAATGATGAGAATGTGACATTCAACATCCTCAAAGCCATGAGATTTCCGGATGATAAAGAGGAGTGTTTCTCTATTTCAGAGGTGAGTGCACCTATACGAGTGATGCATAATGAAAATAATTGAGAGCACAAAATTCTTAGTGCTTTAACAAATGAAGAAATAGAAGAGGATCCAGAATCAAAGGAAACTGAGAAAGCGTTATGTACTTTTGAGCATTTACCAAATGCTAACGCGTTTGAGTTAATAAGCAGGTCAAGCGAGTCGAAAATCATGAAGCCGTCTATTGTAGAGCCACCTATGCTTGAATTGAAACCGCTACCCGAAAACCTAAAGTATGTTTTTCTAGGTGAGGACAACACATTATCGGTTATTATTGATGCATCTTTAGTAAAGGAGAATGAAGATAAATTGATTGCGGTTCTTTGTGAGAACAAGAGAGCATTAGGCTGGACCATTGCAGACATTAGAGGGATAAATCCTTCAATTTGCATACATAAAATCCTTCTATAGGAAGTGTCAAAAGAGTCAATAGAACCTCAACGAAGACTTAGCCCACCCATGAAAGAAGTGGTCAAGAAGGAGATAATCAAATGGCTGGATGCGGGTATTATATATCCTATCTCCGATAGTCGGTGGGTAAGTCATGTTCAGTGTGTGCCAAAGAAGGGGGGTATTACGGTTGTTAGAAACGAGAGCAACGAGTTGATTCCCACTAGAACGGTAACTGGCTGGAGGATTTGTATGAATTACCGAAAGTTGAACAAAGCGACTAGGAAAGATCATTTCCCACTCCCATTCCTTGATCAGGTTCTTGATAGGCTAGCAGGAAATGAGTATTTCTGTTTCCTAGATGGTTACTCGGGGTATAATCAAATCATGGTAGCTCCCGAGGATCAGGAGAAGACAACCTTCACCTGTCCTTTTGGAACATTTGCATTTAGGAAAATGCCCTTTGGATTATGCAACGCTCCTGCCACATTTCAGCGCTGCATGATCGTTATCTTTACTGAACTAATTGATGAGGGGATCGAGATCTTTATGGATGATTTTTCAGTGTTTGGGAGATCGTTTGATGAATGTTTAGAAGTGCTAAAGAAAGTTTTGAACAAATGCATTCAAGCCAACTTAATTTTAAACTGGGAAAAATGTCACTTCATGGTCAAAGAAGGGATTGTTCTGGGACACAAGGTGTCCAAGAAGGGTTTGGAAGTAGACCGAGCGAAGACTGAGGTTATAGAAAAATTGCCCCCACCGACTAATGTTAAGGGAGTGCATAGTTTTCTGGGCCATGCAGGCTTTTACTGTCGTTTCATTAAAGATTTTTCTAAAATCTCTAAGCCGCTAAGCCAGTTGTTAGAGAAAGATTCCCACTTTAATTTGGACGAGAAGTGTTTAGCCGTCTTTCATACATTAAAGCAAAGTCTAGTTTCTTCACCGATTATTATTGTACCTGATTGGTCTCTACCATTCACCATTATGTGTGACGCAAGCAATTTTGATGTGGGCGCGATCTTAGGACAAGTGCGCGACAAGGTATTCCACACAATCTACTATGCTAGCAAGACACTGATCGACGCACAAATAAACTACACCACTACCGAGAAGGAACTATTAGCAATTGTTTTTGCTTTTGATAAATTCCGCTCCTATTTAATATTGTCTAAGGTGATAGTTTATACGGACCATGCTGCTATACGTTTTTTGATAGAGAAAAAGGATGTTAAACCTAGATTGATTAGGTGGGTACTCCTCTTGCAGGAGTTTGATTTGGAGATTAAAGATCGTAAGGGGCGGAGAATCCTGTAGCAGACCACTTATCACGTCTAGAGTCTGAGTATGGGAAGAATGCAGACATTGAGATTAGGGAGAATTTTCCTGATAAGAGTCTGTTGGCAGTATCGGAGGGGAATACCCCATGGTATGCTGACATCGTAAATTTCATTGTGAGTAACATTTTGCCATCAGATTTAAATTATTAGCAGAAGAAAAGATTTCTTCATCAGGCCAAGTTTTATCTTTGGGACGCCCCCTATGTATTTAGGATATGCGCTGACCAAGCCATTCGTATGTGCATACCTGAGATGGATGTTCGTGATATCCTAGAAAAGTATCATGCATCTCCTTACGGAGGGCACTTTATGGGAGAACGAACTGATATGAAGGTACTAGAGGTTGGTTTCTATTGGCCAACGCTATTTAAAGATGCTCACTTGTTTGTCAAGGCGTGTGATAGATGCCAAAAGACGGGCAATATTCATCGGGGGGCAAGTATGCCTATGACCAATATTCTGGAAGTAGAGGTATTTGATGTTTGGGGCATAGATTTTATGGGGCCGTTTGTGAATTCAGGAGGAAATTTCTACATATTATTGGCAGTAGACTATGTGTCAAAATAGGTAGAGGTCATTGCCACACAAAAAAACGATGCCAAGGTTGTACTCAAGTTTATAAAAGCAAATATATTTACGAGATTCGGCACGCCTAGAGCGATAATTAGTGATGGAGGCTCATATTTTTGTAATACACAATTTAAATTACTTTTAAAAAAATATGGTGTAACACATAAAATGGCCCTAGCATATCATCCGCAAACCAATGGATTAGCCGAAGTCTCCAATAGAGAGATTAAGTCCATCTTAGAGAAGACAGTGAGTACAACCAGGAAGGATTGGGCATTTGTTGAAGCCAAAAATGACCGAGGCCAAAATTGGCTTCTGTGGAGTTCGGGGTCCCAAAAAGGGGTGACCTCACACCTACTTCACTCGGAGGGACGTTATGGACCGAAGACTTAGGAAGTTATGAACCGGCCCTTGGCTCTAGCGTGGAGGTCCCACCTCACACCCAGAAGACCTTTGAGGTCTCCCCCTCCCTAGCCAATGCTTGAGTTAGGTGCCTTGGAGGAAAGCCAGAGAGATTTTGGTGGCTAAGGAAAGAATGACAAGTCCCTCTCCAAGGCACCCTCAAGGGTCTATTTATAGTTTTTCCAAGTCCTGGGCGTAAAATGACCAAAATGCCCCTGGGGCAAAAATGCCCCCAGCCAATAGAAAACCTCCACACCGGGGGCAAAAAGGGAAAATCCACCTCGGGGGTAAAACGGTAAACGCATGAGAGGTCACGCCCTCCGGCCACCCCCCCCCCCCTGGTCGGTCTCGCCCGGCCTGACCGCAAGGCCGCGAGGCAGGGGAGAGAACCTGGCCCCGAGCCGGTCTCGCCCCGCCTGCCCTCGCCTAGCCGCGAGGCAGGGGCGAGAACCCGGCCCCGGGCCGGTCTCGCCCCGCCTGCCCTCGCCTGGCCACGAGGCAGGGGCGAGAACCCGGCCCCGGGCCGGTCTCGCCCCGCCTACCCTCGCCTGGCCGCGAGGTGGGGCGAGAACCTGGCCCCGAGCCGGTCTCGCCCCGCCTGACCCCGCCTAGCCGCGAGGTAGGGCGAGAACCTGGCCCCGGGCTGGTCTCGCCTTGCCTGACCCCGCCTAGCCGCGAGGTAGGGCGAGAACCTAGCCCCGGGCCGGTCTCGCCCCGCCTGACCCCGCCTAGCCGCGAGGTTAGGGCGAGAACCTGGCCCCGGGCCGGTCTCGCAGCTGAGCTCCAAAGCTTTAACTTTACTTGCATGCCTTATGCCTTGCTTGGGGTCCTCACTCCGCGAATATGGGGTTGTACACAATCCACGCTCTTTTCGAGGTTGGTACAAGCTCGGAAAGAAACATCCAACCCAACGTATTCGCTGAGTGAAGCTTGCTCTCGCGGTATCGAAAGGCTATGAGGCCTCTTCCGCGGGGTCAACCTACCATGCCAGCTGATGAGAGCCTGGGTGGAGAGACCCCCTCAGGGTAAAAACGCTTAACCCCCTGGGGGGGTCAACTTGCCATGCCAGCTGATGAGAGCCTGGGTGGCGAGACCCCCTCAGGGTAAAAAGATCTAACCTCCTGGGGGGTCAACCTGTCATGCCAGCTGATGAGAGCCTGGGTGGCGAGACCCCCTCAGGGTAAAAGGATCTAACCTCCTGGGGGGTCAACCTGCCATGCCAGCTGATGAGAGCCTGGGTGGCGAGACCCCCTCAGGGTAAAAGGATATAACCTCCTGGGGGGGTCAACTTGCCATGCCAGCTGATGAGAGCCTGGGTGGCGAGACCCCCTCAGGGTAAAAACGCTTAACCCCCTGGGGGGGTCAACCTACCATGCCAGCTGATGAGAGCCTGGGTGGCGAGACTCCATCAGAGTAAAAAGATCTAACCTCCTGGGGGGTCAACCTGCCATGCCAGCTGATGAGAGCCTGGGTGGCGAGACCCCCTCAGGGTAAAAGGATCTAACCTCCTGGGGGGGTCAACCTGCCATACCAGCTGATGAGAGCCTGGGTGGCGAGACCCCCTCAGGGTAAAAACGCTTAACCCCCTGGGGGGGTCAACCTGTCATGCTAGCTGATGAGAGCCTGGATGGCGAGACCCCCTCAGGGTAAAAAGGTCTAACCTCCTAGGGGGGGTCAACCTGCCATGCCAGCTGATGAGAGCCTGGGTGGCGAGACTCCCTCAGGGTAAAAGGATCTAACCTCTTGGGGGGGTCAACCTGCCATGCCAGCTGATGAGAGCCTGGGTGGCGAGACCCCCTCAGGGTAAAAGGATCTAACCTCCTGGGGGGTCAACCTGCCATGCCAGCTGATGAGAGCCTGGGTGGCGAGACCCCCTCAGGGTAAAAGGATCTAACCTCCTGGGGAGGTCAACCTGCCATGCCAGCTGATGAGAGCCTGGGTGGCGAGACCCCCTCAGGGTAAAAAGACAACCTCCACGAGAGATCAACCTGAACCCGCCAGCTAGTGAGAGCCTGGCAGCGGAATCATCTCGGAGCTAAAGGACTTGGGGCTCCCACGAGAGATCAACCTGAACCCACCAGCTAGTGAGAGCCTGACAGCGGAATCATCTCGGAGCAAAAGGGCTTGGCTCCCACGAGAGATCAACCTGAACCCACCAGCTAGTGAGAGCCTGGCAGCGGAATCATCTCGGAGCAAAAGGGTTTGGCTCCCACGAGAGATCAACCTGAACCCACCAGCTAGTGAGAGCCTGACAGCGGAATCATCTCGGAGCTAAAGGACTTGGCTCCCACGAGAGATCAACCTGAACCCACCAGCTAAAGAGATCCTGACAGCGGAATCATCTCGGAGCTAAAGGACTTGGGGCTCCCACGAGAGATCAACCTGAACCCACCAGCTAGTGAGAGCCTGGCAGCGGAATGATCTCGGAGCTAAAGGACTTGGCTCCCACGAGAGATCAACCTGAACCCACCAGCTAGTGAGAGCCTGGCAGTGGAATCATCTCGGAGCAAAAGGGCTTGGCTCCCATGAGAGATCAACCTGAACCCACCAGCTAGTGAGAGCCTGGCAGCGGAATCATCTCGGAGCTAAAGGACTTGGCTCCCACGAGAGATCAACCTGAACCCACTAGCTAGTGAGAGCCTGGCAGCGGAATCATCTCGGAGCTAAAGGACTTGGGGCTCCCACGAGAGATCAACCTGAACCCACCAGCTAGTGAGAGCCTGACAGCGGAATCATCTCGGAGCTAAAGGACTTAGCTCCCACGAGAGATCAACCTGAACCCACCAGCTAGTGAGAGCCTGACAGCGGAATCATCTCGGAGCTAAAGGACTTAGCTCCCACGAGAGATCAACCTGAACCCACCAGCTAGTGAGAGCCTGACAGCGGAATCATCTCGGAGCTAAAGGACTTGACTCCCACGAGAGATCAACCTGAACCCACCAGCTAGTGAGAGCCTAGCAGCGGAATCATCTCGGAGCTAAAGGACTTGGCTCCCACGAGAGATCAACCTGAACCCACCAGCTAGTGAGAGCCTGGCAGCGGAATCATCTCGGAGCTAAGGGACTTGGGGCATGTTACCTGAACTCTGCCAAAATTCAACATCCTCAAAAGGGGAAAAAAGTTGGGTTACATGACCCTCTCGACCCTATCGACCGGGGGTTGGACTCATTACAACATAAAGAAAAGTAAGATACATGACTCTGCCGAGGCGAGGCCTCTTCAGGGGACCCGGGCATGGTGGTCGCCATCAGGTTCTATCCCACTAGACACCTCCATCCTGCTCAGGCTCTCCATGATTTTCTCCATCTCCTCAGCCTTAGCCAACCAAGAGATGGTGTTGACTGCCGTGACGTAGCATTGCCTTGCCATCCTGGAGTCTCCCTTGATCCTAACCTGGATCCCATCTGAGTTGAACTTGAGACATTGGTGGAAGGATGAGGGCACGCACCGGAAGGCGCTGATGAGGGGCCTTCCGAAGATGGCATTGTAGCTGCTTGGAGCGTCAACAATGACGAACCTGCAGTTCCTTGAGGTCCCTCCCAACTTCACCTGGAGTCCGACTCCACCTTCCACCTCCTTCCTCTCCCCTGAGAATCCAAACAGAGGTCCATCCGACACCACTATCCTCCTTGGCTCCACCTTCATCCCCTCGAACGCCTTCTTGAAAATGACGTTGACCGAGCTTCCGTTATCAATCAAAATCCGGGAGACGGTGAACCCTTCTACGGCTGCTTGGATGACCAGGGCGTCGCAGAAGGGATCCTCATGCTCTGGCATGTCCTTTGATGAGAAGGTGACCCTTTCCTCCGGGGGAGGGGTCTGGGATGTCGAGGCAACGCTCCGCCGATACATCACATGGAGACTTGCCTTCCGAGCGGCTTCGATCCCCACCCCCCCGTGGATCACAGCTATACCACCTTGGGGTCCTACATCGACCCGGTCCTCGCACACATCTTCACCCCCTCCTTGGGGTAGAACTTCAATACGCTCCGGCGGCAGTTGCTGGGCAGGACCTCTCGCCCCTCTCACCTCCAAGAACTCGGGGCAGGTAGCCGTGGCATGACCTTCCAACTGGTGGAAGTCACAGTACGACAACTCTACCCTGCCCCCCCCCCCTCTCCCCTTGCGATTCCTCCTATCCCTTCGGCCAATCGCCATCGCTTGTTGGGGTGGGGGCAGGAGTTATCTTGGGGCTTGCCTCTGGAAGTTGAACCTCCCTTGGCCCTCATGATGGTTCCCTCCATCCTGGATGAGAGCTCTTCCTGGACCATGGGCAGGTCCTCCCTGCTGCCTCCAGCCTGGCTCTGGACCCTCCTGTCTCTGGAACCCTTGAGCTCTATGCTCCTCTCTCCTTCTCCCTTCATGATGCCTCGAGCCACCTTGCTCCTTTGACTCCACCTCTGTCAACCTTGCCAACTTCTTTACAAAGTCCAGGTTGGCTGCCTCCATGGCTATCTCCTCTGCCGCTCTTTCCATCAGCTCCTCGAAGGAAAGGGGGGCCTTCCGAGTCAAGCTCATCTTGAAGAACCCTTCGCGCAATCCTACCGTGAACACCATCTGGAGGGCATACCCTGGCACCTCTTGGATGTCCAAGACCTCTTCCTGGAACCTGTCAACGTAGTGGGCCAGCGATTCCTCGGCCCTTTGCTTTATCAGTAAGAGGGACTCGGGACCTTTCTTCCTCTTCTTGGAGGTGGAGAAGCAAAGCTGAAAACTCCGGCTCAAGTCTTCGAACCCGAAGATGGTCCTTGGAGGGAGTTGATGAAACCAGCCCCTTGCCTTCTCCTTCAACGTGATCGCAAAGAGGCGACACTTGAAGGCATCCATCATCGGCCTGATGGAGACAGCATCCTCGAACCATTGTAGATGCTGGATGGGGTCATCTTTCCCGGTATAGTAAACCATGTCTGGCTCTCTAAACCCTTCGGGAACGGGAGCTGAGATGATCAACTCACTAAAGGGTAACCCCCTAAGGGGAGCTCTCGCCGCCTCCACTCGCGCGACCTGCTCACCTGGGGTGCTAGCTCTCGCTGGGCTGGGGAACAGCTCCGGGCCTGGGAGGTCTCGCTCGACCCCCTCTACCATCCTCTCCTTCTTAGGCCTCCTATCCGGCATACTCACTTCTCCCCCTACTGGGGTGATCTCGCCTTGCCCCCTGGGAGCCAGCTCGCCGAGACCACTCTGGGTTAGCTCGCTGAGACCCCTGGGAGCTAGTCCCTGGGGGTGGGGGTTGAGCTGTCAGCCCGAGGGGCGATGCTTCTCAGCATCTCCATGATGCCTGAGATGGAAGCCATGAACTCCTCCCTTCCAACGAAGGGTCCTGGGTTGGGGAGGCCACTGAGGTCATCACTACCTCCCTGATCTCCAGCCATAACGCTCACCCGAGATTTTCTATGCTGGTCACTCTCCACGCTCACCGCACCAAAAGTGTTGAAGCCAAAAATGACCGAGGCCAAAATTGGCTTCTGTGGAGTTCGGGGTCCCAAAAAGGGGTGACCTCACACCTACTTCACTCGGAGGAACGTTATGGACCGAAGACTTAGGAAGCTATGAACCGACCCTTGGCTCTAGCGTGGAGGTCCCACCTCACACCCAGAAGACCTTTGAGGTCTCCCCCTCCCTAGCCAATGCTTGAGCTAGGTGTCTTGGAGGAAAGCCAGAGAGATTTTGGTGGCTAAGGAAAGAATGACAAGTCCCTCTCCAAGGCACCCTCAAGGGTCTATTTATAGTTTTTCCAAATCCTGGGGGTAAAATGACCAAAATGCCCCTAGGGCAAAAATGCCCCCAGCCAATAGAAAACCTCCACACCGGGGGGCAAAAAGGGAAAATCCACCTCGGGGGTAAAACGGTAAACGCATGAGAGGTCACGCTCTCCGGCCACCCCCCCCCCCCCTGGTCGGTCTCGCCCGGCCTGACCGCAAGGCCGCGAGGCAGGGGAGAGAACCTGGCCCCGGGCCGGTCTCGCCCCGCCTGCCCTCGCCTAGCCGCGAGGCAGGGGCGAGAACCCGGCCCCGGGCCGGTCTCGCCCCGCCTGCCCTCACCTGGCCGCGAGGCAGGGGCGAGAACCCGGCCCCGGGCCGGTCTCGCCCCGCCTGCCCTCGCCTGGCCACGAGGTGGGGTGAGAACCTAGCCCCGGGCCGGTCTCGCCCCGCCTGACCCCGCCTAGCCGCGAGGTAGGGCGAGAACCTGGCCCCGGGCCGGTCTCGCCCCGCCTGACCCCGCCTAGCCGCGAGGTAGGGCGAGAACCTGGCCCCGGGCCGGTCTCGCTCCGCCTGACCCCGCCTAGCCGCGAGGTTAGGGCGAGAACCTGGCCCCTGGCCGGTCTCGCAGCTGAGCTCCAAAGCTTGAACTTTACTTGCATGCCTTATGCCTTGCTTGGGGTCCTCACTCCGCGAATATGGGGTTGTACAGCATTCAAATTAAATGACGCATTATGGTCCTATAGGACTGCTTACAAAACGCCCATAGGTGTGACTCCCTTTAGGATGGTGTATGGAAAGGGCTGTCATTTACCGGTAGAATTAGAGCATAGAGCTTTTTGGGCGATCAAGAGACTTAACTTTGACTTTCAAAAAGCTGGTAAAAGAAGGCTTCTGCACTTGAATGAGTTAGAAGAGCTTAGATTTAATGCTTATGAGAACACGAAGCTTTATAAAGATCAGATTAAAAAATGACACGATTTGAGATTGCAGAAGAGAGAATTTAGAAGCGGACAACTTGTGCTTTTGTATAATTCACGCCTTCGATTATTTCCAGGAAAGCTGAAATCGAGATGGTCTGGACCATTCCGAGTTGTTGAGGTGTTCCCACATGGTGTAGTAACAATATGTAATGAGAAGGACGGATCAACTTTCAAGGTAAATGGACAGCGACTAAAAATTTATTATGAGGGTGGTGACCAGCGCGATGCGATGGTCATAAAATTTTATTGACGAGTACTAGGAGAGCCGTCTTGCCGAGACGATTAACTTAGGCGCTAGGTGGGAGGCAACCCATCGCTTTATGTTTAGTTTATTGTTTGAATTTAGTAGTTTTTCTTCAAGTTTTTCTTTGGTTTTGATTAGGAGCAGTTGTGGTAGTTGCAGCGCTGAAAAATTTACTTTGACGCAACGTCCAGATTTCTGTTTGGAGAGTGTAAACCGCGCGGGTGTTGCAACGACAGCAGAAATAAATGGTTGCAACACCTTTCTTTCTGTTTGGAGAGTGTAAACCGCACGGGTGTTGCAACGACATCAAAAATAAATGGTTGCAACACCTTAGTTTCGGCCAGTATCGAGGAATAGGCGGTCAATCCGGCGCTGAACCGGCTGGAGGGATCCATACAGAGTGCGCCACGTGGCCCCGGTTCACTTGAACCGGGCTTCTTCTTAATTGGACACGCTAAAATATATATAAAAAAAGGAAGGAAGGGGAAGAAAATCGAAACGACGTCGTTTCCTACCCTAGTTCGCGAGCACGGAGGCGTCGGCGGAGTCGGCGAGTTCTGCGGGGCGTAATCGGCGGCGTGAGTGGCGACGAACTGCTAGGAGTTGATTCCCAGCGAGCCCATCACCATTTTGCGACCTGACGATGAGTGCAACTTCGCCGGACCCTTTCCTACTGTAGCATCTCAAGCCCGATCAGGTAATATTCGAAAGCGCCTAACACCATTCTTATTTCAGTTCTCATCTCCATGCCTGAGTCTCGAATGTGTGAGGGTGAGGAGTTCCTGATCTTGCTAAAACCATAATGTAGAAATGTCAACAAAAAGGAAAGGGAAATCGATAGCAAAGAGAGCGTTACGGTTTGTTAGCGAAGCTGCCGCATCTAGATTTGAGAATCTAAAGACGTTGCCAGTGATTTATGAAAGGGGATTCCTGATGGAGAAGCGAGTGTGGAGCCTTCCCTACGTGCTCCAAATGCATGAGTTGCATTGGGAGACGTTCTGCCATCACCGGTCTGAGGCCATTCTATCCTGGGTATACGAATTTTACGCAAACGCTAAACAAATGGAGGATGAGGTAGTGACGGTACGAGGGAGGCTGATCAACATATCTTCCAATGTAATCAATGAGCTGTACGGAGTAGGTGCTGATGAAGAATTGGAGAGTCTGAACTATCAAATTACATCGGATGAACTGGCAGCTGCAATCTGCAATTCACCAGAACTGGAATGGTCAAAGAGGTCGATGAAGGTCGATGAAGGCGCTGAAATCCACATCACTGTCCAGGGAAGCTAAGGTGTGGCTTCTTTTCATAAATGCTACTGTTATGCCCACCCGCCGCCTGAACAACGTCACTTTGGACAGGGCAGAGCTGATATATCACATTTTGAAGGGCATAGGATTAATATGGGAGCGATAATTAGCAACCATTTGAAGATGAAAATCCGGGAGGACAAGGCCAAGCTGCTATGGTTCCCAATCTTGATCACGGAGCTTTGTAGGCAGGCGGGGGTAGCCTGCGCTGCTGAAGATTTGATTACTCAAGTGCGGAGGCCGATAACTGGACAGGTTATGGAGGTGAATATTAAAGTAGGTACTGAGATGGACAGCCGTTTTAAGACACCTCACAAAAGAATAGGAAGTCGATATTCAGCGTCATCGGCCAGAAAGTGGGAGAAAGTAGCAGTGCCATCTGGGGCAGGGGTCACATTGCATAAAGCTATGGATAGTATTGAGTACATAAATGTATACTTGAGATGCCAGCACTGCTACTTCAGTTCCCGACTGGATATTATGGAGAGGAAGATTGATAGTCTCTTGAAGAGAGCAAAGTTGCAGGTGGATGAAGAACCGTTTCGATATCAGTGGCAGTTCAACGACAAGGGAGAGTTGCTAGTGGCTGATGGAAGCACTCTCGACCCAACCGAATTAGATGAAGAAGATGAGGATCAGGAGGAAGAAGGGAATCAGGAAAAAGAGGTGGAGCCAGAAGGCGAGGAGGATCAAGAAATGGATGAACCCGAAGAAGACGATAAGGGAAGATCTGATTAGATCCTTTTTGACTTATTTGTTTTTGGATGACTGTACTAATGGTTGATGGATACTATTTTGTTTCTGTTTGCTCTGGATGACCTTATTTTGAAATATTTTGCTTAACTGCATGGTGAATAGTTACTCTGCACTGCTCACATGATATGATATGATCTTGCGTGTTTATTTAGACTCATTAAGTTGCTAGATATTTTGGAAAGCCTAAATTTAATTTACCTTATTTCTCTGCTCTTATGTTCAAATTGAAATAACATGATTTAGGCTATTGCTATAATTGACAGTTATGACATGAATATGAAGGCGATTAAGTTATTCTGGTTCATTGTTGTTGCTAATTCATGCAGTTACGAACTTTATTAGATTGCCTTCATGTTTTGTTCTCTTCTGTCATAGCCAAGATAAAAGTTGGGCAGGTCAATATGGTATGGAGTACTGTAGATCATCAGAGCACATGGGGAGCACATTAAAGAAACTCAAGAGACTCAGAGGAAATCATTTCCTTATCAGGAGAGTTTTTACTGTTTCAATTTCACTTTTATTTAATTCATGCACTGGCTGAGCAGTATTGCAAGAATATTATTTTTTATATAGCACATTAACCTTGCTAGGGCCTAGCAAGCCCTTAAGTGTGGGGGTGTTGGCTAACATCGCCCCTGCAATTGTGGTGGAAGATAATTTGATCACTCGTATTTGTAATATTTTGTATATTGATCGTACTTAGTGATAAGTTATTCTTGAAGTTCAATGATAATTAATTGGTACGACTAGGGAATCCTAGGAGTTCAGATTTTGAATTTGAAATTAGCAAGATTTTTTTGGATAAAGCACTCTAAGGCATTTGATTCATGCACATCTTTCTCCAGTTTTCGTTTACTTCTCTGAAAACTTTTGATGTTGATTTCTAAAATTAGGAAATGGGGTGAGCAAGAACTAAGTAATAATGTGAGTCAAGATAATGTTTTAGTAGCTAGACCATTTTGAACTTTCGTGAGATTCTTTGATTGGTTCTGTATCATTTTGCTACCCACTACTGAATGACCAAATTCCCTATATTTCACTAGTTTTATCTTAATCCACTAGTCATTTATGGGTGTTCCAATTCAACATTTATAAAAAAAAAAATTTGTCATAGTGATATGCGACCTAAGTATGTACACGCCTATCTAGAATGATCTCAACTGTGACCATATAAAAAAAGTAAAAGAAAATAATCAAAACTTTTGTCATAGTGATATGTGGCCTGGGTAGGCAATTACATACTTAGAATGATCACAACTATAGACGCAATATGTTTATATATTAAAGGCTTAAGGATTGGACCTCGTAATATGGTGAAAAATTGAGATTATTAACTAGGGAATTACCATGCCACTATTTAAGCCTATTCATGAATTGCCAACCAAGCCAAAGCTAAACCTATGCTCTCGTATGCTGCTAATTCCTATCAAGGCTAGCATAATGACTTAGCTTATTCTTACTCTTTTGAATTATTGAGGATGTTCAATGAAAAAGTACGGGGGAGTAAATAATCTGGAAGAAGGCGCACACACTACACAAAATTCTTTAGTATGCTTTATCTTTTATTGAGCCAATGGATTTGTGATGTTTTGAACTTTTAATGATAATCAAGCTTATCAGTTGAGTAAAGCGAACTTCTTGAGTATCTTGGACTAATGCAGGTTAAGATAGGATTGTTCTGATTTGGAGTGTGATAATTATCAGACACCCATTAGAAATAATTATTTCTCTTTGCTCGGGACTAGCAAAGGTTCAAGTGTGGGGGTGTGATAACTTCCCAAAAGAAGTTATCTAGACATGTTTTCTGACATATTACTCGGCATATCTGACACGAATAAACACAAAAAGCTATAGAAATGAAAGTAATTGTTTGATTATCTAATTCAAGGCTAATTTGATCTCTTTTCATTGTATGTTCACTAGTGGTGCAAGAGGAATAGGCTCATGGACGGAAATCTGCCAAAATATCAAAATCTGGAAAAAGGTTGCAACACCCCAAAAATGAAGGTTGCAACGTCTCCTGGGCGGTTTTTAGAGTTTGAAATTCGAATTTTGCTATCTTTTCAAATATGGAAGGAGGCATCCCTTGGCATATCTGGAGGCATTTTTAAAGGCCAAAAGGAAGGAAAAAGGGGGGGTAGTTCTGGACATAGAGAGGAGAGCTTTTGGAGGAGAAGAACGATCTTGGGCGAAAAACCCTAGGCAAGAAGAAGAAGATTACTCCTGATCGTCAATGTTGAAGCCGAGAAAATACCGACCTCAGAATCGAACTAGGCGGCCTAAGGCTACCGGTCTCGCAGTGAAATCGGATGGCCCAGGACGAGTAAAGGAAACAAGACCCCAGGCGCTGCGGCAGGAAGGTCCCACCACGTACCCGGTTGCTTAGATGAAGCAACCCCTTCTCAACCAGAGGGGCCGAGCTAGATACGAAGGAGACGCGCGAGCTGGAATTCGCGAGTAACTATCCGAGTATTTTCTGTCCTCTCCTTCGTACCCCTGGGGTCCTATTTATAGGGAAACCCAAAGAGAGGGGGGGGGTCTTACTTATACCCCCACCCCAGCGATCGGGCGACTATCTGGGGAGCTCGCACGAGACGAGCGAGTATCTCACCTTAGTCGCCACCTGGCGAGTAGGCATAGGGAGCTCGCCATACTCGCCCATACCTTTTGCTGGCCCGCGGCTTGATCTTGACTTCACTCTTGGATTGTTGACTTTGACTTCTGGTGACCTAGCTGCGGTGGGGCCTCTCCTCGTCGAATACGGGTTGTACACAATCCCCGCTCTTTTTGGGCGACGAAGGAGCCCTGAAAGAAACATCCAATGCTTATTCGGCGAGCTGTTATGCCGAGTATCTGTTTGCTCGCTTGGCCCACTGCTCGACGAAGTCTATAAATAGGGGGGCCTGGTTGCTGGGGCGGATCCTCGAAACTCGCCCACCATGTCGGATGCCAACGCGAAGCTTCTCGAAGACAGCCTCGCCGCCCTGTCTGGCCTCCTCGGCATCGCCATACCAAAGAGGCAGCGCGAGGAAGATGCCGCGGCCGATCTGTTGTCGCCAAAAAAGAAGAAGGCTAAGAAGCTCAAGAAACCCGTCTCCGCGCCGATCGACTCGCCTCCACCTTCTGAGCCAATTGCGGCGGCGGCGGCCAAACCCGCGTCTTCAACCAGTACCCGACAACTCCTCGACGATCTTGGTTTGGGCGACATTCTGGACTCGGCCTCCCTTGGCACTGACGCGAACCCTGAAGTCGCCAAGGGATCGGCTACATCCCAAGTCGAAGTCGTCACCGTAATAGGTCGCCGCTTCGACCCCTTCTTTTGCTCATCGTTTTAATCGCCGCTTCTCGCTGATCAGTTTGTCTTATGCAGACTCCCCTTCGGACGATGCCGACGCGCCACTGGATATCGCTCCCCTGAGCTCCGCGCCGCTGCTCGCCCTTGCTGCTGGCAAACCTCCCCGGACCACGCACACGGTTCGGATCAATGTCGCTGCAAAGAGGATGACGAGGACCTCCCTAGTGAATGGAAACCCTCCGGCAAATAAGGGTCTCCCGGCGAGCAAGGATCTTCTGGCGAGCAAGGATCTTCCGGCGAGGAAGGACCTCCCGGCGAGCAAGGATCTTCCGGCGAGCAAGGACCTCCCGGCGAGCAAGGACCTCCCGGCGAGCAAGGACCTCCCGGTGAGCAAGGATCTTCCGGCCTCCGCGCCAGACTCGTCACGGCCACCGGCGAGCACTTCTTTTCCGCCGCCGCCACCCCCGGATGTGGTTGAAAAGGCGAGGGGCACCGTCTTACCGCCGCCGCCGCCCTTGTCCGCCCAGCAAAGGGCGGGCTTGCCGCGACATCCGCCGTCCCCGCCGAAAAGTTCACAACAGCTGGCGAGTTCGTCTCAGGTTTCGTCTCTGCCGAAGAAATCAGATAAGCCGCGGCCGAGTTACTTTCCGCCGCGTGTTGCGGACCCCGAGCATGGAGGGTGCGGGCAGGGAGGTCGTGGTCAGGGCAGGCCTGCCGACCACCTTGGGGGTTCGTCTTCGGGTAGGCGAGATACCTCCGGTCGCGTTTCTCCACCGCGCCGGTCTCGATCTCCTCGCCGTGGTGAGCTCTTCTATCTCTAGCGACCCTTAATCTTGCTTGGTCGTTGATTTCTGATTGTGACTTGCCTTGATGACAGATCGCCCGGCGACTCCTGGGTCGGCCTTCATCGATGCCATCGGACTGTCGGGGAGCGAGTACCGTCACGTTGCTGCTCGCGTCTACATGGTGCTGGAGACTAAGTTCGACCAGCTCGTCATCTGTGAGCCTCACCGCCGAATCTCGGCTCTGGAGGTACGCATGGCGAGGGTAGAGGAGCTCCAGACCACCTTGGAGAGTTACGAGGCTCGCTTTCACATGGTGAAGGAGAACGACCGCCAGCTGGCGCTTAACAATCACCGCCTCCAGCTAGTCTTGGACGAGTTGGCTGGTATTCGGGCGAGCATGGGCTCGGTGGGGCGGCTGACGAGGATGGAAGAGCAGCTGCGGCTTGGCGACGACGCGATGACGCTGGCGACGGAGCACTTCCGGAGGGCGCGCGAGATGGGCTGGGCCGGGCGACATCCTCACCCTCCGGAGCGGCCGCCTAGGACGTAGTTTTGTTTTTTGTTCTAGATTCCCTCGCCATTTGGCGTTGTTGTAATGAACAGTATTATTTCAAATAAACCGGGCGACTATTCCTCTTGCTGCCGATTATTTCGCGATTTTATCCATGGTATCCGAGTTTATTTGTGCAGGTTTTTGGCGAGCGCCGCAACGCCCTTGCTTCGTTGCGCGAGATGGGCCTGATGTCGCTGGCATGTAGCCCTTCCTTCGCGCGACGTCGATCGATGCTCGCGGAAACGAATACCCCCCCCTTTCTTGCCTTAGGCCTATAAATAGGAGGGGTAGGTAGAACATAAGTACGCTGCTGTGAACTTCTCAATCCGCCTCGCGAGTATCCCTCCTGCTCGCTTCTTCCTCTCTTCTTCCTCTGCCCGCCCCCTCTCTTATTCGCGGCTCGCGGAGATGGTAGGTGAAGACGCAAGTGCTCGCCGACAAGCTCATGCCATCAATTTCGCCGACGCGGCCTTCAAGAAATCGATAACTTCAGACAGAGATTTGGAGGGTTTCAAGGAGCGTCTACTGCCGGAAGGATACTCGGCGAGGCTCCCATCTCGCAGCGAACGACTCAATACCCATATTGAGGGTGGGCTCGTATTGTCATTGCGCCACTTCGACACTGGCCTGCGACTTCCTTTTTGGCCTGAGTTCTGCGAGATCCTTCGATATTTCGGTATCGTTCCCGCACAGATTAATCCCAACGGAATGACGATTATCATGGGGTTCCTCTGCTACCTTCGGGAGGAGAGGATCGCCTTTGACCTCTCCATTTTTCGCCGAGTGTTCGCCTTTGCCGCGACATCGGAGGGGGTCGTCTTCTTCAGCAGCCATGTCTGCACCCTGGTGGGGACTGCGAACAAAGTCCATCGCTGGAGCGAGCTTCTGGTGGTCGTGCATGGCGACTTCGGGGATCTCCTGGGAAGGCTGCACCAACCTGCCGACGTCGTCTTCATCCCGCCGATCTTGGAAGGCGCTCGCGAGCAACTGTTCGAATCCTTCCGAGGTCGCCGGTTCGACGTCGTCTACTGGCGGCTCAATGTCAACTCGCTAGAGGCGGTTCATCCCAACGAGGGTAAGGGTGGTCGAGATGTCGTATGCTCGCCGACTCGCTACCTTTTGTCGCAGCTCGTATTTAACCATATCATGTGCTTTTGCAGTAACCAACGAGCTTCCGGAGAAACCGCTCCCTCCGGCGAAGGAAGTGGTCGCCCCCCTTTCTGAAGCTCACCCTCCGCCCGATGTCGGGGAGAAAAGGAAAGTCGCCAAGCGAAAAGCGAGGGCGAGGTCGCCGGGGCCGGCGAATAAGAAGGCGAAGGTATCCTCGCCTCAATCCGACGATCACGAGTCGCCGCTGGAGGCTCGGGCACCTCGCTTCCACCCCAACTACAACCTCGGGCGAGGGGTGGTGGACGCTCATGGTCGCCCGCTGGTGACTTGGTCGGCGGAGGAGCCTGTGGTGTCGTTGAGCACTAACCTTCCGTCCTGGTCGACGGATTGGGAGGAAAAGGGGGAGGCCTTCGCCGTCCTCCACGCCTTGTATGGGCGTGTCGACGCCGAGTCAATGCTGGAGCTCGCCCCGCCGGAACTTGTACATCAATCCGCTTGCTCGCTTGCGTGAGCTGCCGAGCTGGGGCATTTCACGACGAGGAAATTGCTGTAGACAACGGAAGCTTTGAAAGCCGTTTCCAAGAAAGCCATAGAGCTCGACATGCAGTCGGTCCGCTGGAAGGACTTCGAGGTAAATGACCTTCGGGTGGTGATATGTGATTTATCTCGCCTGGATGTGTACTAACGTTCGATGCCTCGCAGGCTGCTGAAATCGAGGCTGCGAAGAGGTTGTCTGAGTGCGAGGAGAATCTCGCCGTGTCGCAAGCCGAGCTGGAGGCTGCCCAGGTTCGTGTAGTCGAGATGGAGACTCGGCTAGTCGTCGCCGAAGGACGCGCGAGTTCCTCTGCCCCATTGCCGGAGGCACCGCGACCCGAGGACAATCCGCTGTGGGCCGTCAAATGGTCCCGGGCTCTGTGGGAGGAGAGGTCCTCTGTCCGCCGCGAGATAGCGCGGACGGCTGGCAACATCATACTCGCACGCCTGAGAATCAACGGGCAGCTTGCCGAGGGGGATAAGCAGCTCACTGTTGACGAGCTTATCCCTGAGCTGCTCGTTGAGGGGACGATCTCTCCAGACCGCGTCCCTTCTTCGTCAGACTCCAGCGACTCCGACAGCAGTGGAAGCGATAGCAGCGGCGGCGAGAGCCATGGCGAAGATGGCGAGGAAGAGGGAGACGTGGACGTCGGAGATGAGGAATACCGGCCGGATACTGGCGACGACGAGTCGTAGTAGCTCGCCGATCTCCGTCATGCTCGGGGCAGGGGGACCTTTTGGAACTTTTGTAACTTGTAAAGTT
Organism: Platanthera zijinensis; assembly: GCA_039513925.1. Classification (NCBI taxonomy): domain Eukaryota; kingdom Viridiplantae; phylum Streptophyta; class Magnoliopsida; order Asparagales; family Orchidaceae; genus Platanthera; species Platanthera zijinensis. Next base: position 166,403,024 of record CM077094.1, read on the forward strand.
TACATTTATACAAGTTATTTATTCTTTGCAATTCTTTACTCGCGTAACGGTTGATATCGTTCGCTAGGCTCATAGGCCCGGTGAGGAGTGCTCGCTAGATGGTGGCTTATCTCGCGTATATTCCGCTTTGAACATCGATTACCTGCTCGTCATGACGCACTCGCCCGTATGCCTAAGGGACGTTCGCCCGCCTGCCCGAGAGTAACTCCCCTACCCGCTCGGGATTTACTCGCCTACTTGCGCGAGGCATACTCGCCTACTCGCGCGGGGCATACTCGCCTACTCGCGCGGGGCATACTCGCCTACTCGCGCAGGGCATACTCGACGAGTCCGGGCTTATGCAGGCGTCGAGTGGAGGAGATCGGTCGACGCCCGAGGAGAGGAGCTCGTGGGGATACCGATCTTACGACGCTGCTCAACTCGAAGTCTTGATTTCAATCGAGGAGATCGGACGATTCCCGAGGAGAGAGGCACATGGGGATATCGATCTTACGACGCTGCTCAACTCGAAGTCTTGATTTCAATCGAGGAGATCGGCCGATTCCCGAGGAGAGGGGCTCGTGGGGATACCGGCCTTACGATGCTGCTCAACTCGAAGTCTTGATTTTAATCGAGGAGATCGGCCGATTCCTGAGGAAAGGAGCTCGTGGGGATACCGGCCTTACGATGTTGCTCAACTCGAAGTCTTGATTTCAGAAGTCTTGATTTCAATCGAGGAGATCGGCCGATTCCCAAGGAGAGGAGCTCGTGGGGATACCGGTCTTACGACGCTGCTCAACTCGAAGTCTTGATTTCAATCGAGGAGATCGGCCGATTCCCGAGGAGAGGAGCTCGTGGGGATACCGGTCTTACGACGCTGCTCAACTCGAAGTCTTGATTTCAATCGAGGAGATCGGCCGATTCCCGAGGAGAGGAGCTCGTGGGGATACCGGTCTTACGACGCTGCTCAACTCGAAGTCTTGATTTCAATCGAGGAGATCGGCCGATTCCCGAGGAGAGGAGCTCGTGGGGATACCGGTCTTACGACGCTGCTCAACTCGAAGTCTTGATTTCAATCGAGGAGATCGGCCGATTCCCGAGGAGAGGAGCTCGTGGGGATACCGGTCTTATGACGCTGCTCAACTCGAAGTCTTGATTTCAATCGAGGAGATCGTGTCACTTGGGAGACGTTTTGAGAATTTATAGCATGAATATCTTGGTAGAAACGCAATCTTCTTCTCTCAGAGATGCTCTTGAACCTGCCAAATCAGGAAGTCGGCGTCCAGACCTGTTCCTAATAATTTCTCCAGTCGGAAGAGAGATGCACTCGGGGAGACATAGGCCGACATGCAAGGGGGGAGCTGATCTCGGCCGACAATGCAGAGGCTCGGTCTTACAAGAGCGCTTAAAGTCCCGAAGCATCGTCCTATCATCCGTACTGGGCTATTTAGAAGGAACGGGTTGAAGGCACGTATCCCGATCTGATAGTGAAGATCGCTTCCAACTACGCTCAATGGCCGCGAGTGCCAGCATCTGGACGGGGGGGGGGGGGGGGTGATATTTATCGAGGGTCCTTTTCGAACGCACTCGGAACCAACACACCGCCCCGGGCTCATCCCTGCCCTTTCTTCGGCAGGTTATCCAGCCTTGCCGATCACTTGAGATCCTCTTCTGGGTGCTTGACGGAGTCGGCCTCCCCTCGAGTCCGGGTGATTTGGGGCGCACATTTGTCTCTCGTAGTTCCTCCAGTCGGAAGAGAGATGCACTCGGGGAGACATAGGCCGACATGCAAGGGGGGAGCTGATCTCGACCGACAATGCAGAGGCTCGGTCTTACAAGAGCGCTTAAAATCCCGAAGCATCGTCCTATCCTCCATACTGGGTTACGTACAAGGAACAAATCGACCACTGGTTCCCGAAGTCGATGGCGAGGCGGATCTTGGAAGCACTCAGGAGCCTCGAGGCCTTTTTAACACAAACACAAAAAAGGAGAACAATTCAGCCATCACTGTATATTAGAATCATCTCTTTACAGAAATAGGTACAAGCGTTATAACTAGGGGTAGAATCTTTTCAGATCATCCCCACTCCAGGTCCCGTTCAGCTGCTCCCCTGCTTGATCTTGCAGGTAATAGCCCCCCGCGGCCAGGGCTTCTTGGACAATGAAGGGGCCCTCCCAATTGGGTTGCAGCTTGCCTACGGCGGCTCCCCGCCCAGCAGCGTCTACCTTTTTCACGACCAGATCTCCTGCGAGGAAGTTTTTTAGGCGGACATTTTTATCGAAGTGTCTCGCCATGCGCCTCTTGACTTCCTCTTGGCGTATGGAGGCCAGGTCTTGAAGCTCTTCCACGTAATCCAGGGAGAGCCTCTGGGCACCCTCGTTCTCCAGTCGTCATTCCTCGCTCCCGCCTTTGGCTGCAACCACTCTCGGACTTCGCACCTCGAACTCCACTGGGATGAGTGCCTCAGACCCGTGGGATAACTTGAAAGGTGTTTCCCCCGTGGCCGAGTTCGGGGTCATCCTCAGAGCCCATAGGACCGAGGGGAGTTGTTCGGTCCAGTTTCCTTTTAAGTTGGTGACCTTCTTCAGTAGGTTGACGATGAGCTTGTTGGCAGCTTCTACTTGTCCGTTGCTCCGATGGTGGTGTACTGAGGCGAACCGAAGATCTGTGCCCAATTGCTTGCAGAAGTCCTCCAGCTCTAAGCTGGCGAACTGCGGCCCATTATCGGTGACGATGGCCAGCGGGATCCCAAACCTGCACGCGATTTCCCCCCAGATAAAATTCTTGACGATCTGGGAGGTGGTCTTGGCCAAGGCTTTGACCTCGATCCACTTGGAGAAGTAGTCGATCATCACCAGTATGAATTTCCTTTGTCCACTTGCTTGAGGGAACGGGCCGACTAGATCCATCCCCCAGATGGCGAAGGGCCACGGAGCGGTGATCGAGCGGAGGTGTTGAGCCGGTTGAAGCTGGAGGGGCGCGAAGAGCTGGCACTGGGAACATTTCTTGGAGTAAGCCTCCGCGTCCTTTCGGATGGTAGGCCAGAAGTAGCCATGCCTTAGGATTCTCTGCTCCAGAGTGCGGGTCCCGGAATGGTTGTCGCATTCCCCTGAGTGAATTTCCTCGAGAACTCGAGGGACCTCGATTTCCGACAGGAATCTGGCCAAAGGGCCCGAGATGGTCTTGCGATAAAGTTCGGCATCGAGGAGCAGGTAGTACGCGGCCTTGTATCAGAATTTCCTTTGATCCTGCCCGTCCGAGGGCAGCTGACCCGTCGTTAAGAACGCAACGAACGGATCCTTCCACGAGGACCGCTGCTCGATCTCCATCATCTCTCCTTCTTCGATGGATGGTCGAAATAGCTCGGTGACTGTCCCCCCGGCCCGGGGACCGTATTTGGCAAGGTAGTCAGCTTCGGCATTGTCTTCTCGGGGCACATGCTCGACAAAGAAGGACTGGAAACCCCCGATCAGACCCTTAACCTTAACCAAGTATTGCTGCAGGGTGGGGTCATATACCTCGAACTCTCCCCGAATCTGGGAAGCGACTACCATTGAATCGGTGAAAGCTCGGATGTCCTTAATTGACAGCTCCTTGGCGAGACGCAAGCCGGCCACCATGGCTTCGTACTCTGCCTGGTTATTCGTAACGGGGAAGAGGATCTCGACGGCTTGTTCGATCCTGGTTCCCTGGGGGCTAACCAACACGACTCCGGCCCCCACAGAAAACTTGTCGGATGCTCCGTCTACAAACATATTCCAAGAGACTGGTCGGGAAGCGCCCACGTCTACCTCTACCTCGGCCAAGAAGTCGGCCAGGAAGTCTGTTACCGCCTGGGCCTTGATGGCTACTCTTGGAGAATACGAGATGTCGAACTCGCTGAGCTCCACCGCGTACTTGGCCAGCCTGCCAGAATGCTCTACCCCATCCAAGATACTCCTTAAGGGATGATCAGAGACCACCTTGATGGAATGAGCTTGAAAGTATGGGCGGAGCCGCCGAGCCGAAACCACCAAAGCGAAAACCAGCTTCTCCAAGATAGGATACCTTATCTCTGCTTGCCGCAACACCCGGCTCACGTAGTAGATGGGGAGCTGCCTCCTTCCTTCTTCTCGAACCAACACCGAACTGACCGCCTCAGCTCCCACTCCCAGATAAAGTAGGAGGTCTTCGCCGCCCTGTGGACCTTAGAGGAGAGGAGCTCGGGTTAGTTGTTGCTTGAGCTTCTCGAAGGCCTCCTCGCACTCCGTGGTCCACTCGAATTTCTGGTTTCCCCGAAGGGCTTTAAAAAATGGAGAGCACTTTTCTCCGGCCTTGGAGAGGAAACAACTAAGGCCCGCCAGCCTTCCAGTCAGCCTTTGGACCTCCTTGGAGTCTCTTGGGGAGGTCATCTCCATGATAGCTTTCACCTTGTCGGGGTTAGGCTCCACCCCCCGAGGAGTAAGGAGGTGACCCAGGAACTTCCCCCTTCCCGCGCCGAAGACACATTTGGCCGGATTAAGCCGCATCATGTACTTCCTTAGGGTGGCGAAGGTCTCCGTCAGATCCGTCACGTGCTCCGGGACGCTCTTGCTTTTAACGAGAAGGTCGTCCATATAGACCTCCAAATTCCGCCCCTTTTGCTCTTTGAATACCTGGTCCATCATTCTTCGATACATCGCGCCGGTGTTTTTGAGCCCGAAGGGCATCATCTTGTAGCTATAGCACCCGTCGCCAATGATGAAGGAGACGTCACGGCAATCGGGGGGATGCATCCAGATCTGATGGTATCCTGAAAAAGTATCAAGGAAACTCATCACAGGAAATCCGACGGCGGAATCAACCAGCGCGTCGATCTGAGGCAGGGGATAACAATCCTTCGGGCAAGCTTTATTCAACATTGAAAAGTCGATACATAACCTCCAGCCCCCTCCGGACTTCTTTACCATTACAACATTGGAGACCCAGCCTGGATACTGGATCTCCGAGATGAACCCCGCCTCTAGCAGCTTTCGCACCTCCTCCCTGATCGGCTCGGCCAGCGCGGTGGCGCTCTTCCTTTGACTTTGACGAACCGGAGCTACCGCAGGATCCAGGTTGAGGCGATGACAGGCAACATCGGCATCTATCCCTGGCATCTCGGCGGCACTCCACGCGAAGATGTCGGCGTTCTTATGTAGGCACGCAGCTATCTCCGCCTTCCCCTCCTGGGACAAGGCTCCTCCGACCTTCAGCAATTCAGGCTCCCCTTTCGGGGAGATCACCTCCACCTCCTCTAGCTCTTCGGCAGCTTGAAGGCCCTCCTCATGCTCCATCATCTTCTCCAGCCTCTCCGCGTCACCCATCCAGCTGATGGTGCTGACAGCGTTCAGGTAACACTCCCGAGAGGCCTTCGGGTCCCCTCTGATACGGACTTGGACGTCATCCCGGCAGTACTTCAGGCTTTGATGGTACGACGACGAGACGGCCTTGAAGTAATTGATGAGAGGCCGCCCGAAAATGGCGTTGTAGCCGCTGGGCGCGTCGACGATGACAAACCGACACCGGATTGAAGTACCCCTGAGGGTGACCAGCAGCTCCACTCCCCCTTCCACCTCTTTCTTCTCTCCCGAGAAGCCAAAGAGAGGCCCATCCGCGGCCTGGACCCTGGACGCTTCCACCTGCAGCCCCACAAAGGTTCTTTTGAAGATGACATTCACTGAGCTCCCGTTGTCCGCGAGGATTCGGTCGACGGTGAAGTCTTCGATGGCCGCTTGAATCACCAACGCGTCATGGAAAGGGTTTTCGTTCCACAGCATGTCCTCCTCTGAGAAGGTTATCTCGTTCAGCAGCGGAGGAGTTTGCGACGTCGAGGCGACGCTTCTCTTGTAGATCTGGTGGAGGCTACCCTTGCGGGAAGCTCCAAGCCCTGCGCCCCCATTGATCACCCCGACGTGTCCGCCTCCTGGACCGGGAATAACGTTTCCTCGGCCCCCCTGGTCAACCTTGTCCTCGTTCCTCCTCCTTTGCGGCGCTTGGAAGGCTACCTGCCCGACTGGGGCCTCCCGCCTTGGCTGCTCTCTCTGCCTCCGTCGACTCCAACCTCCTCCTTGCCTCCCAAAACTCGGGGCAGGACAAGGTCCCGTGCCCCTCTACTCGATGGATATCGCAGTAGAGGGGAATTGCTGCTTCCTACTGCCTTTCCTGTCGCTTCTCCTTTCGTCGGCGCTTCGCGGCCCGTTGCGTTACGGTCATCGCCTCCCTTCCTCCTTCCTCCCTGAGGTTGTTTCTCCTCTCTTCCTGGCGGATCGGTCGCCTCCACTGGGGACGATCCCTCGGATATTGGAACCTTCTTTCCTCCCTCCTTCCTTTCGGGGCTTCGACGAGACTCCTTTCTTCCCGCCTCTGAGGCCTCTCCTGCCTCAACTCTTCCGCCCACCTGGGCTCCTCTCTTCTCTTCCCCTTCAGCTCTTCCTGCCTTCTGCCATCGTTTTTCTCCGGACGCCTCTCCCTCTCCAACAGCCTTCCCCTATTCTCCCCTAGCGGCTTATCCCCCTCCAGCCTTGCCAGGAACTCCTTGTTCCTCTCCTCCCCCTGAATGAATACATTGGCCCTCTCCACCATCTCTTCGAATGACCTCGGCGGCCTGTGCCCCAGCTCCATGTTGAAGAATCCCTGCTTCAGGCCAAACTTGAGGGCAACCATCAAGGTAAACTCATCCACCTCTACCACTTCCAAAACCTCTTCCTGGAACCGGTCGATGTAATGACCCAAACTCTCGTGCTGCCCCTTCATGATCTTAAAGAGGGCTGTCGCCTCCTTCTTCCTTTTCTTGGATGTCGCAAATCTTGCTATGAGACCCCGACGGAGGTCGAAGAAGCAGTAGATGGAACCTGCCGGCAGTCGATGGAACCAGTCTCTTACACTTCCCTTGAAGGTGATGGAGAAGAAGCGGTACTTGAAGGCGTCAGACATGTTGCGGATCGAGATCACGTCCTCAAACCACTGAAGATGCCTTAATGGGTCATCTCTGCCGGAGTAGTAGGTGAGGGCGGGCTCTCGGAAATTGTCGGGGACGGGGGTCATGAGGATCTCAGCGCAGAAGGGGCTCCTCCCTTCCTGGCGACGGCGATTATCCTCCTCACTCGAATACTCATGCTCGCTCCATCGACGAGTATTCCCATACCTCGCCGAGAGTTCAGGATCTCGGAATCGGATGCCCTGACTGCTCGCTGGATGATGACGCGGCGGCATCGGTTGCTCCTCCCTCTCCCAGGCGGGCTCCTTTCCTGCTCGTCGGGTTGGCTCCTCCTCGCCCGGTGGGGTCAGGCGATGGGGAGAGGTCGTCGTGACATCCGGTGGGTTGGCGAATCCTACGAGTATCGCCTTCTCCATCCTCTTCGCGAACTCCTCAAAAGCCGCTACAGTCACAAACCCGTCACCTCTCTCCGAGGTGCCTGCTCCTGCCGAGTTGCCCGTCACCTCGCCTTGATCGCCACCATTGACCATCTTTTGGCACTACGAAACTTTCCTCCTTTGCTGCTATCCACGCTCACCGCACCAAGTGTTGAAGCCGAGAAAATCCCGACCTCAGAATCAGACTAGGCGGCCTAAGGCTACCGATCTCGCAGTGAAATTGGATGGCCCAGGACGAGTAAAGGAAACAAGACCCCAGGCGCTGCGGCAGGAAGGTCCCGCCACGTACTCGGTTGCTTAGATGAAGCAACCCCTTCTCAACCAGAGTGGCCGAGCTAGATACGAAGGAGACGCGCGAGCTGGAATTCACGAGTAACTATCCGAGTATTTTCTGTCCTCTCCTTCGTACCCCTGGGGTCCTATTTATAGGGAAACCCAAAGAGAGGGGGGGTCTTACTTATACCCCCACCCCGGCGATCGGGCGACTATCTGGGGAGCTCGCACGAGACGAGCGAGTATCTCACCTTAGTCGCCACCTGGCGAGTAGGCATGGGGAGCTCGCCATACTCGCCCATACCTTTTGCTGGCCCGCGGCTTGATCTTGACTTCACTCTTGGATTGTTGACTTTGGCTTCTGGTGACCTGGCTGTGGTGGGGCCTCTCCTCGTCGAATACGGGTTGTACAGTCAAGAGCAACGGATCTTGCACATCCGTGTGAAATATTTCCTGAAACTTTTGAATTTTCTAAAGCATGTCTAGTAAGATCCATCTATTTTGCTTTCATCTCTCCGCCATGAACTAATTTCTTAGATCTTGTGTGTTGTGAGTACCTTACTTGTTGTGATGACTTGATTCAAAGTTTTGACTTAATGATTGTTTGATTTTCTATCTTTATTGGAATTGTGTTCTCTATTTGTGGATGTTTTGAGTAAGTATTCATCTTCTAGTTAGCATGACGAGATTCGAGAGAGGAGTTATGCTAGTCTAGGGTTGAATCCTTTATATTACGTGGCGAGATTCGAGAGAGGAGTCACGTATTTCTTTAGTCAAAATTTCATCTTTTTACTACACTGCGAGAATCGAGAGAGGAGCGGTGTAAGTGTAACCTAATTTCCAATATAACTTCGAGAGAGAAAGAGATTTCCTCTTGAGTTAGCGTAGTGGATTTGTGCGCTTTTCGTTACTTTCTTTCCACCCAAGTTAGAGATAACTGGGGGAATTTGGGTGATCGGATCTCGGAAATCGAGGAATAAAGAGATAACTCAGTTCTCAGGTCGATGATTTCTGGATCATCTACTTCAACACTCAAGCCCAGAAAATATCTCAATATTTCTAAGTCCAGAAATAAACTCCAGTCAACTCATGAAAGCTTTTTCTATAAAAAATCATCGCAATAGGTAAGGGAAACTAACATGCAAGATTGCTTCCCTAAAACTTGGATAACAATATTTTCTTGTCCGCGCATTTTAGTTTTTGTCTCAAGAGTATTTCTCTAAATAAATCTAGAAATTCACCTTAATTATCGTCTTGAATTTAGAGAACGGGAAGAGCTAGTAATTGTGATCACTAGGTCAATCACCTTTTCGAGGGAACGATCACTTCTCACTTTATATTACTTGATCTGGCATGTGCACTTGCGTAAATATATATCTATTTCGGGCGTATCAAGTTTTTGGCGCCGTTGCGCAGGGTGCAATGGACATAAAGTATGTGCAAGGCTCTGTGTGCGCAAGACGCACTATGCGGAAGATGTGGGCAAGATACAATGTGCGCAAGGTGCAATGTGCACAAGGCACACTGTGCGCAAGAAATGGGCAAATCGCACTGTGCGCAAGAAGTGGGCAAGGGCACTGTGTGCAAGGCACAATGTGCAAGGTGTGCGCAAGGCGCAGTGTACGCAAGAAGTGGGCAAAACACGTTGTGTGCAATAAGTGGGCAAGGCACACTATGCGCAAGAAGTGGGCAAGGCGCGTTGTGTGCAAGAAGTTTTCAAGACACATCGTGCACAAGATGTTTTCAAGGCACACAGTGCACAAGAAGTTGTCAAGGCGCACAGTGCGCAAGAAGTGGGCAGGGCACATTGTATGCAAGGCGCACTGTGCACAAGAAATGGGCAAGGCGTAATGTGCATAAGGTGTACTCAAAGGCGCACTATGCGCAAGAAGTATGCAAGTCATAGTGTGTGAAAGGCGCAGTGTGTTCAAGGCACAGTGTGTTCAAGGCACAGTGTGTGCAACGCGTAGTGTGCGCTAGGCGCAATGTTCGCAAAGCACACTATGCGCTAGAAGTGGGCAAGACGAAGTGTGCACAAGGCGCAATGTGCACAAGGTGTGCGCAAGGGGAACCGTGCGCAAGAAGTGGGCATGGCGCATTGGGCACACTGAGCGCAAGGCACACTATGCACAAGAAGTAGGCAAGGCGCATTGGACACAAGGTGTGCACGAGACGCACTATGCACAGGAAGTGTGCAAGGCGCAGTGTTCGCAAAGCGCATTGTGCGCAAGAAGTGGGCAAGATACAGTGTGTGCAAAGCGCACTATGCGCAAGAAGTGGGCAAGGCGTAGTGGGTGCAAGGCCCAATGTGCACAAGGTGTGCGCAAGGCACAGTGGGTTTCGGTGTTAGTGGGGTTGACTTTGGTCAACCTCACTTCCTCCGCCAAAGGAGGTGTGTGTTTTGGCTATCCATAGTTCTGATTAGGGGTCCCTATCATCCCTTATGATGGAACCTTTCTCCAAACCCTCGTTGCGCAGGGATGCTTCGTGCACTGGACTACCCCCTATTTTATGTTTAACTGAAGTCAATTGTTGGAATTATGGTTGGATTATATTAATGAAATTGAATCCAAGTCAAATTATGGATGAGCTTCAAACGCTTATTTGAAATAAATGAATATAAGTCATTATATGTGATGAGGTTTTCCCTAAAAAATTCCTGAGTCAAGTCAAAGATATTCGACCGGAAACGTGCAAGAGAACCAACCCAAGCAGGTGAACTGTGCGCGCGGACCGTGCCAGCTCATAGGGGGTCCAAAAACAGCCCCACAAGGCGGGCACACAGACGACCTGCGTGCATTCGCGGACAACGAGCATGCGTATGACCAGCACGGCCTGCGCACGCTCGGCACACGTGCGTGTCGCCGGACACCGCCGCTAGACGTCTCCATCGCCTACGGCCACCACAAGCGTACGCCGGCCGCTGTCGCCGCCTCCACCGGGCAGCCTGTCTTGGCCGCCCTAACCACCCTGGGGGCGCACTCATCATCTCCTGAAAATTGATGATCCAGGTGACCGTAACAGAGCGATGACATTCGTTAGCACAAAATCCGCCCATATGCAATTATCAGCATGCCCCTCTAGAAGGCTATAAAAGGGCCCTCAAGCCCTCATTTGAAGACAAACAACTTCAACTGCTAGAGAGAGCTCTGAGATTTTTCGGCGAGCACGTGAGACTTAGATCGTTCCTCTGCTCGAAATTCGCTCTGCCTCCTCTCTAGGCCCTCAAGCACGCTACACACAACACTGCAAGGACTTAGTCATTTTTTCATAAGAACGCTCTCATCCAAGCCCTGAAGACTTAGTCAATCCTGAGTTCCATTGGGCGCTCATGTAAGAGCATCACGTACTTAGTTTATTTTTTGTCGTTCTTGTACTCAACTTTGTAACAGAGATGTGGTCTGTCACCCTCCAAGAAAACAATCAAATCTTTTAAACTCAATGAAATAGTTGATTTTGATCCGACACAGTTCCAGACACGTGATTTTTCACCTTTTTCGGGTTTTCCACGTCAAAAAAAATCTCCCGTCATTTTCTCCTGTTTTTTCATTGACTGTTTGCGCATTCGGCCCGACTCCGAACTAAGGCAGTCTGATTCTCCGGTCCGAGAAAAAACCGAGTGACCCTCAACAGTACGATAAATTTTATTTAAATTTTTCACCATCATTTACTGATAACAAATTAATTTTAAAATAATCATTTTTAGATTTCATCGTTTACTAATAGTAATCACTCACTAAAACCCAAGCATGATTTGCTAAAAATAATGCTTCCACTCCCCATGAAATATAAATAAATATTAAATAATTAAAATTAAGTTTTAAGAGGACCATAAGTCTTTAAGTAGAATAACTTTATTACTTCAAATGACGCGCCCATGCACAGTGGTTGGACTGGGTGATATGGAGCGGGTCCCACCGCTATCGGCCTTATGCTGAATCGTAATTATGAGAGCTGCCCCTTTCACTCTCGAGTCCGGCTCAGCGACAAGTTGCGTTGACTGGAAGGCAACGTAGCTTCCTTGACAAGAAGGAGGCAAAACTTTTTTTCCCACTGCCTTTGTCCGCTTCCTGCTTCCCGTTCCTTCCTCGATGCGGCTTTCCAGTGGCTTCCCTGCTTCCGCCGCCGGAAATTACCAGCCATCTGCCGGTGGCCGGCTGTCCTCTTCGCCTGATCAACGCTTGCGTGCAGCGCCTACGGTTAGCCGCTTCTTCTCACCGTTCTATGATGAAAACTAGGGTTTCGGTGAAGTAGCTGTACTGTAATTCGTTTTGAGCATTCTCCGAGGCTTTTCCGTTTGTCCCGATGAAGAGGATGAGATCCTGCGGAGAGGATCTGGACGATCTCGCCGGAAAAGACTGGGAGAGGCGGGAGATTGACTCCGAACGGTCGTCATCGCGCCGCAGCTTCTTTACGAAGCCGGAGAGCCTTCGGAGGTCCGCCTCGTCGTTGTATGATAGATCGGGGGAAGACGATCGGGAGGCCATGCGACCTCCAAGGAAGCGGTTCGAGCACGAGGCGGATGGGTCTGATCGGCGGAGGATCTTCGACAGATACCGAGATGGCGGCGGAGGCAGCGGCAGCTGCTTGGATCGGCAGATGCACGTGTCTTCTTCGTCAAGAGGTTCGTATGGGAGGGAGAGGATGTATCGATCGGAGAGCTTTTCGGGTATACGGAGGGACTATCCCAAGGGTTTTAGATCTGAGAGGGATCGGTCCCGGCGGGAAGGGTGCGGTGGTTTGTCGTGGCGGAGGTTGAGCTGTGGGAAGGAGGCTGTTGAGGAGGAGGAGAAGAGGCCGCCCCGCTGGGATTCAGATGATCGGAGTAAGACTAGGTCTAGGGATTCGTCCAGTGGAGAGCAGTCTAAAGATCTGGAGGCTGTCAAGGTAGAGGTGGTGAAGGCCCGTGGAGAGAGCTGTAGCAGTAGTGAGATGGAAGAAGGGGAGCTCGAACCAGATCCACTGCCGGAGACTTCTACTCATTCTACAGGGAAGGGTGAGAAGGAATCACAGATTTGTAATGGAGAGGACGAGACCAAGAGTGCCTCTGGACCGGGTTCAGAGAACAGAGGTGTTGATGTGATTTCTGGTGAGGAGAGATCAATGCAAATAGAAGTGGATCATGTCACTGAAAATGCCTCAATGCTGGATGGTAAGAATGAACACAGTGAAATTGTTAAGGGACTGGAAGAGGAAAGAAGAGGGGAAGAGGAAGGCTTAACTGAAAGCAAAGAGAAAATAGAAAGTTTGGATGAAAGGCAAATGGAAGAAGGTGACTTGGGAGAAGGGATTTGCAAAGTGGAAAAACTTGAAGAGACTAATTCTGGGGAGAAAGAAAGAATTAGTGTTGGAAGCTCTTACTTACCTTCCCAAGGTCCTAATATTGAAATGAAGCATCATGTTGATTCAAAGGTGGTGAAGGAGGATGAATTGGCCAATGTTTATACTTCTCTAGAAGAAAATTTAGAGAAGTTAAGAGAAGTTGTTGTTAGAGAGGTTAGTGTGGATGCTGAAAACAGAGAGGAAACAGGTATTAACCATGTAGGTGTGCAGAGGAAAGACAGAGTTATTAATGAAGTTAGTTATGAAGCAGTGCAGAGGCAGGGAAAAGGTAATGATTTTCAAGCTGCAACTGATGGTGAAACTGTCTGTTTAGGTTCAGTTAATGAGGTTGCATTTGGGAATAATTTGACATTGAAGCCCATGGCTAACAAGATAAAGAAAATTTTGAAGGACAAGGGAAAAAGTATTGCACATTCTCTTTCAAATGTTGCAGATTCAGTAGAGTGTGAGAATGCTGTGGAAGAACCCAGTCGTAGGGGTTTTGAGCTGATCTTTAGAGATCATATTACCCAACCAGATAAGGATGGTAGTTGTGGGTATTTTCCTGGAAGAATCATGAATAAGAAGCTTAAATTAGAACCACTTGACCTCTCTCTTGGCTTACCTGGTGTTCTACCGGATCAGAGTTCTAAGCCTCTAAACTCACAACCATGCTCTCCTGGTCGCACAAGGAGCATTCAGTCTTTCCCATCTTCATTCCGGACAACATCGGATGGATTTACAAATTCAATCTCATTCTCCAGTTCTCAGCCATTTGTGCACAACCCTAGCTGTTCACTCACACAGAACTCAATGGACAATTATGAGCAGTCGGTAGGTAGCCGTCCTATATTTCAGGGTGTAGATCAAGTTTCCAGTGGTACCATATGGCCATCTCAGTCCATCATTGAGTCCAAACGGAAGGGAGGGGCTGGAGCACTCTTCCATAGAGCACTTTTGAATGGAAACCATTCCCAGAATTCAATTCAGGGTATGAATGGGCACCATCATTTGGGATCCAATGCGTTATTGAGGCAACCAAGTTTCCCCAGGCAACCATCACCTCCTCAGAGTGTTGGGTCTCATGACATGCTACCTGAACACAGTAAGGATAAGAGGATGCTAACAAGAGAGAGAAGCTTTAACAGTCCATCTAGGAGCGAGCAACGTGAAGGCGAAGAAGTTATTGTCAATACACTGAATGTTGTTGAGAGGATCGTCACGAGGATTGTCTCCGAACCCCTACAAGTTATGGAAAGGATGCTTCTTGATATGACTGACCATTCTATTGAGTATCTGAAGGATTCTATTTGTAAGATGCTTGCTAATTCAGATAAACGTGGACAAATATACACTCTTCAGATGGCACTTTGGAGAAGGTCTGACTTGACCCTAGAAACAATGTCTAGGTGCCCCAGGACCTTGCTGGAGATATTGGTAGCTCTAAAGACAGATCTCCCTGATTTCCTTCAGAAACCTAATAATGTTCCTTCAGCAGATTTAGTTGATATATATCACAACTTGAAGTGTCGGAATATTTCATGTAGGAATGTGTTGCCTGTTGATGATTGTGATTGCAAAATTTGCTCTCAAAAGAATGGCTTTTGTAGTGCCTGCATGTGTCTCATTTGTTCCAAGTTTGACATGGCATCCAATACTTGCAGCTGGGTTGGTTGTGATGTCTGTCTCCATTGGTGCCATACAGATTGTGGGCTAAGAGGTTCTCATGTTAGAAATGGTCGAAGTTCTCCGGTGTCACCGGGAGCCACTGAAATGCAGTTTCATTGTGTTGCCTGCGGTCATCCTTCAGAGATGTTCGGCTTTGTGAAGGAAGTATTCAAGATGTGCTCCAAGAACTGGAAAGCTGAAAACCTTGCTAAGGAACTTCAGTATGTGAGGAGAATATTCTGTGGAAGTAACGATGTGAGGGGTAAAAATTTGTATGAAGTTGCTAGTCAAATACTGGTGAAACTGGAAGATCAAAAAAAGCATTCTGACTTGATTAAAACCATCATGTCATTTTTTTCAGGTGAGCTATCTTGCATCAATGCCATAGTATTTGTTTATTTTGAATATAAGCATGTTATTGAGCATTGCATTGATGTTTCCTTGTGTTTAAAGCGTCTATTCTTGTGTGAGATCTAAACAAAGGAATATGGATTTTAGTTTTGCATTGACACTTTTCATTGCACAACTTGGATGATATAAGACTGATAAATTTGAGGTTACTCTTATTGTTCTTTGTTCTCTTATATTATCTCTCTTTCCATAGATTTTTAATTTCTGTCATAAATCCCTTTGATGACAGCAGATCATCACCAGTCCATAGATTTGGTCTCTTACCTCACTTGTTTTTTATCACAGTCCATGATGATTAAGGTTTTGAAAAGGCTGTTTGTGTGTATACCTTGATTCATAAATAACGACATCAAAAATTATTAATATTCTTAAATTTTGAACTTATATTGCATTATAATTGTTAAGATTACATGCTAACAATAATAAATGCTACCTATATAGTCGTTTATTAAGAATTTGTTTTTGTATTTTTAAAAACTCGGTAAGAAAAATGTGGATTTATAAATAATCTTGTTAAGCCTATTGAAAGTGAACTTGGAAAAATTACTCTTTCTTCTTCTTAGGCCCCTTCGACTCTAGCTTTAGCAAACAATGCCTCGTGTTTTTTACAAAATCATGTTCAAATACGTCTTTGAAAATAGCTGCCGCAGTAGAAATTTTAATAAAAACTCCAAGCAGCCTATTTTTCCCCACCCTTCTCAGAAATCTCGATAGCAGGCCTTCTATTCCTTTCTGATAGAAGTTCTCGCTCATCTATGGTAGGATTTCATTGCTTGAGGTGCAATTTTCTCCACGAGAGTCGGCAGTGCTCTTAATATCTCCCTCCTTTCTCGAAGTTGGCCTGCTACCGTCCTATTTCAAGTACTTTGGCATCAATTGTACGCCCTTCTTCTCGACACCGTCAGATCCTCTTGTTCTAGTAGGGTTTCAACACCCGAGGACTCTTTCATATTGACCTTACTATAAAGATGTCAAAATAGGTGCCATACCTACGCTTATATAGTGTCTTGCTTAGAAATACATAAGGGCAAACGGTAAATAACTACACAATCTGAAATACATATGCAATAATAAACATGGAGCTTACAGGTGTATGATGTCTGTGCGCACTACTGTCTAACGTTTGCCGTCATATTGGGATCTATGTCCTCGTCTTCTTCGTACCAATGTCGATATGTCTGTTGTGCCCTCTCCTCGCCCCTCCCCCTCGTCCCTCCCCCTCGTCCCTCCCCCTCGTCCCTCCCCCTCGTCTATATTCGTAATAAGGTCTATCATATTCTTCTTTTTTAGTACATTGTAGGAAGATTTGATGTTCATTTTACGAAGATTTGAATAAGAATGTCTTGAACACAATAATTCTTTTGATATCAAAAATGACTACTAAACAGTCCTAGTTTCTAGCCCCATTGTCAACCATCACAATCACACTACTATAACAAGAGAGCTTCATAGTTTGGGGGCCAGCGATGTCGCCAACCGTGAAGCACAAAAGGTCTAAACGATGCAACTACGCTTGGGGTGCATTGCGGTGTGGTGTTTCATCACCCTTCAAGTCTTTGAAATCCCCAAGGGTGACCTTAGGGTCCCCCTCATCAATGGTGATACAGAACTCTTTCAGGGGCCAACCATGAGTTGTGGAGTATCGTTGTTTATAATGGAAATATAGGCCCTTAGTGTGAAGTTTGTGGTACTCTTGGTCGGTCATCCGGAATCCGGTGGGAGGCTGGGATAGCCAGATAGGCGGTCTGATCCGTGGTTTGCTCATATGGTGGTGGACGGAAGGGTGCTAGAGGGTACTCCAGGTGTCAACGGCAAGTGTCAATGAATGTGGCATTGAAATTCGCTTCCACCAAGCGGGCGAGATCCATGGCATCTGTAATCGACCGGTGATGGTAGGCGTAAAGGCGGGATTTGATGTGGGTAAGTAACCCTTGCACGGAGAAGCCCGAATAATGTTCTGGTAATAAGCAATGAACTTGTCAATGTAGTCATCAATGAGGCTCGATTGGCGGACACCATACAAACGTTCCACTGCCATCCCGAAATAGTGAACATTATAGCGGCAAATGAGATTCTATTGGAGTTATGATCAAGAGGAGGGGTTGTTCTGCCAGAGACAGTGGACCCAATGGAGGGTTGACCCTTCCGTGTCGAAAAGAACTGTGGATATCTTTTGGTCCATTGAAGGTGATCCATGCCATTAAAGGTTGGGGCGTGTAAGGAGAGGGGCGATGGAAGAGCGGCGAGATGCATTAATTAAGGCACGAAGATAAGTTCGGGGGGTGCACACATGATCAAAATGCTGTTGGCGTGGGTAGTGGAAGAGGTGCATGGTCGAATGGTGTTGAATTGATCAAACTTCACGTCTAAGCTTGGGAAGGAGGGCTTGTGAGAGGCGATGGCCTCCTCATGAGCTTCGAGGCAGTGAAAGATGGTTGGGTCGATGTGGGGATGAGCCGCGGGAGCGTGCAAAGGTCCCACTGAGTCTAAAAGTGGCATACACACGTTGACTTTGGCAAGCAGATCACGGGAAGTGCGCAGATAAGCGGAATTAGGAAGTCGCGGGAAACAGAAGGAAGGTGAAGGTTGCGCTGCACGGGTTGCATGCGAATAACGAGCAAGACTGTTGATGGTGAGTCAGCAAGCAAGAAGAATGCAAATGAAGCGGAAGTGCGCAGTTGCCCGGTGTGGACTTCAACGTCCACGACAAGTGTGGTGAGCGAGATCCACGGAAAGCGTGCAGTCGTGATGAGCGGGATCGACGACACATCAAATGAGAGACAATCGTAGGTGTATCGAGTGTAGGCCATGTCGTCGTCCCTGGAGCGTAGGGGCCGCGAGCGAGATGTAAGCGGGAGCGCTGAAGCATAGGGGTCTCAAGTGGTTTGGACATGTAAAACTTATGGTCAAAAGTGTACTGATACGCCTGAAATAGATGTATAAAATAACGCAAGAGTACGTGCCGAATCAAGTAATAAAATGATGAGTTAAGATCGTTCCCTCGAGGAAGTTAAGACTCTAGTTCTTGCAACTACTAGCGCTATCCTTTCTTTAAATTCAAGCAATTTAGACAGAATAATTTTTGTTAATGAAATAAAAATTAACTATGAAATCTCTTAAAACTGAAGCGAATACTTAAAATTGGTTTTTACCAAATTGGAGGAATAGCCTCGTATGTGATTTCCCTTGTATATGGTGATGAGTCTTAAGGCAAACTCTCATGAATATTTAATTGCTATCCTGCGACGATTGAAGATGGATTTCTTTATCTCTCGATCTCCAAAACCCGTTTATTCTAAATCCCTTAGTTATCTCTAACTTAAGTGACTTGAGAATAACATACACACGCAATCAAGGCCGCTAGTGAAGAATGAAATCTCTTTCTTTTCAACACTATCTCGCATTCTATATTGCACTCCCACCGCTCCTCTCTCGAATCTCGCGGCATGGTACGATAGTGGAAAATTGGTTAAGGATATGTACGACTCCTCTCTCGAATCTCGCCGTACAAAATAGATGATTCAACCCTAAACAATGCAACTCCTCTCTCGAATCTTGTTACATCATTCAGAAGACGAACACAACGCCAAACATTCCATGAAATAAATATAGATTCAAGAAGAATAGATTTCAAACATTCATAAAAGCAAAGTTAATAGCAAAACATCACCACATCACAAGGTACTCTCACATACAAGACTTATATAATTAGTTCATAGAAGAAGTAGAGAACAAAACAAAATAACCCTTACTAGACATGATTAAGAGAGAACCAAAGCTGCAGGAAATGGTGGTTGAAATCTGATTCCAAGCTTCTTCTTCTCTCCAATTTCGTCCAAACCCTAGCCGTTCTTCTCTTTCTTCTTCTCCAAGATGATGGTTCTAAGGTCTCCCTCCTCTCTCTCCAATTTCGTGTCTTTTAGGTATGAAAATTCTCCTTTAAAAACGAGCAGCCCTTTCCCAATGGATGTCTCCTTCCATATTTGGTTTTGGCGCAAAATTCGAAATTCGAATTTTAAATCCGTCCAGGACTTGTTATAACAACTGAAAACAGGTTTCTGTAACAACTGCACAACCAAAATATAATTCCAGCATTTGTTTCTCCGGTTCGATTTCCACGTCATTTCTAATGAGAAAAACATAGATAAAATAGGTAAATCAAGCCTGAATAAAATAAATATTAATTTATGAACATTTATACTAATTTAACTCATTTATTCTCATTATCACAACTATTATTGTAGAAAATAAGGGACTAGATAACTTCATTTGAGAAGTTATCATGTACCAATTCGACAAGTTGATATAAATGGTACTATCGGTTAGGAAGAGAAGGGGTAGACCAAAGGTACCTTAGATAAAAGTGTTCAAAATGATTTGCATAAATTTGTTTTAAAGCTTGTGGTAACCTCTAGGAATGAGTGAAAACTGAGGATCTGCGATCTCTCTTAGGCTCCATTTGGGGGGACTTATTTTCACCGGTCAAGCGGTTATGACCGCATGAATCGGGACTTAATTAAGGTCCGTTTCATGCGGTCATAACCGCTTGACCGGTGAAAATAAGTCCCCCCAAACGGGGCCTTAGTTTCTAACTTCACTCTTGGTTTGATTGGAGTTATCTCTTCATTTCTAACTTTTTTCTTATCTACTGCCCTAACTTTACTTCATTTTGGTTTGAGAGCCCACTATATTTTCTTGGATTCCCATCATCCCCTCTTCCACAGTCACATCATGTTCGTTAATTCTTCCACCGCGTTCTACTAATTCTTATCTTATTTCACTCTTGTAACATTGCTTCTTGCGTAGAATCCTCTATTTGTAAATGTTGCTCTTATTGCGCCCACGCTCCCACGTGTCCATGCCATGCATGCCCGATCTCCTTAATCCTTTTTTGGCATCTCGTGTGCACCTTACAAATGTCCCGCAAGCATCTTTCGATTTGACTGCATTTTTTTTCCTTGCAATGATTTCAATCATCTCGATGCCCCCAACACGTCTCCATCCACAATAGCCATAGTGACGGCGCGCCTCGACCGACTCGCGTATATTCCCGCAGGAGACGGTGATCCGCTGCCCAGACGAACGATCAGAGTCCGTGGTTGCGTCTGAATGATCGAGCCGAGTCACATTGATATTTTACTTTTCTTATTTAGAGGTGTATTTTGTCTCCCGATCGGCCCAAACAGTTTTAGTCATCCAATTCGTGTAGTTTGATTTTACAGTTATTGTTGCAGTTATTTTTTTGTTCTTTAAAAAGGCAAAGGTGGTTCATTTGAAGGGATCGAGAGGTTGTCTACATTTGGGAACCGCCCGGTCACAGTCGGTGTGAGGCCGACAATTCGCGTCTTCTTCCACCGGTGCGACGCCGGTGGAAAATCCCTAGTGAGACTCCAGGTACCACTCGCTCCTCTCCGCCGCCGCACCCACTCCGTGGCTTCCACCTCAGCCGCCGCACCCACTCGCAGTAGCACTTGCCCCTTCCTCTTTCCCGTTCGACCACCCGACCCTAACCAAACCCACCGCCAGATTTCTCCTCCCCCTTACAGTCAAATGCCCTCCTTCCACTATTACTTCTCCACCAGACCTGCCACCAGAGTTCTTCTCCCCCGCGGTTGAAATCTCCTCCATCCACGGTCATTTCCCCCACCTGACCCCGCCGCTAGAATTTCTCTCCGCCGACCTTTTTCCCTAGTTGATTCCAGCCTTCCCGTGAACCCCTTTCTCCACTAAGCAGCCAAGTGTCCTACTACATTCCTAAAACCAGCAGCCATTCACATTTTCGAGAGCCCCATTCACATCCCTGCTCAAGCCAACACTTCAGTCCAGTTCCAGTCCAACGTTCCTATATTGCAGCCGTCCTGGAGGCCCCTTCAACAACCGTCTTTGTCGTCGCCGGCACGTGTGAATCGTGGTAAAGTGTTTCCTCTATTGTTGTTTATTCTCAGCAACTTATATTATGGTGGATATTTATTGTGCTATTAGATCATTCGATATACTGCATGCAGAGCCTATTCTGTGTGTGCTTAAAATTAATTGCGCCTCTATCGTTTGTAAAATTGATAGTTGTTCCCCTTTATTTAATTATTTGAGACTGCACGTGCCCCTGCTGTTAATTTTATAATAATTAATTATTGCTGCAATTGTCACTGCGGACCTTCTCTTGCATCGTCAATATATTCATCACATTTAGGGCTGCATTTAGTGAGTCCACCTCCAAGTCGACCTGCCACTGCATCGCATAGCCTTCTCACTCAATCATGTGTCTTGTTTGAGCGCATGCACTTCTTGCACTCATCAGAATTACAAAATGGTTGTTTGTCTAAATTATTGAACATCAATACTTCCATCATTTCATGTATGGATGTCCCTTGATGTGCCTTGTATTTTGCACTGTTTTGTGCCTGATTATAACTCACTTTCACACTACACATTATTTAACTTACCTAATTGTATTCATAATCCTTGCGCTCTTTTGTGAACTACTATTATATCATTATATTACGGTTCTCAGGAGGAATCCGGCAAGAAGAAGGGTCTGTAGTGGTGAGGGAGAAGAGAGGGGATTAGAGTTGAGTGGAAACTTAGCGAGAAGCTCTAATTTTTAGCATTCATCCAAAATAGCCCTAAATGAGAACATACAACTCCACTTATAACAACGGGGTGCGAATAACAAAAGTTCTGGAGTGCGAATATTAAAAACATAATTCAATTCGAAATGTAAATATTCAAATAAAGGTAGTTCCTGCGGTTTCCGCCAACGTCATTGGGCTATGGCCTGATGCCTTTTTGCGTGTGTAGACCCTTCACGATGTTGCCTCTTCATGCACATCCGCATCAATACCTCCATCTGGAAAATTTGTTTTGTCCTTGCGGCGATAATCGGTGAATTGGCGGAGAAAATCATCCCAGGACAGCCATGTAGCGTCGGATTATGGGCGGTTGAGTCAAACAACTAGGATTTTCTTGGGACCCGTGTTACCCCGAAGGTGGCGGCGTCCGTTAAGGATCTTGGACGGGTAGTAAGGTGATTTGCCGGTGAGATCGATGTTGGCCAGAATGTGGTCCACGGTGGGGTGCTCGCCCACCACTCGACATAGTTTAGAGACATGAAAAACCTGGTGTATGCGGCTTCCGCTAGGGAGGCGAAGGTGGTATGCAACAACACCAATGCGAACGATGACTTCGAAAGGTCCGATGAACCGAGGGCCCATCCACAGGACGGCGGGCTACCGAAAGTTGTCGATACGGGTGGAGTTTGATGAACACCTTCTCGCCCACTTGAAATGAAAGATTACAATGCTTTTTTGTTTGCAAAGAAAGACATTTTCTCTTGAGCCCGACGGAGGTGGTGTTTCAGTTGGTCAAGGATGGAGTCCCTGTTTTGAAGATGGTTGGCAAGGCTTTTCGCTTAGCGTTCCCCGAAAAGGTGGCGGATCGATGGAGGTGGCCGGCCGTAGACCGTCTCTAACGGAGTTGTACCAATCGCTTGATGGTATGCCGTGTTGTAGGAGCATTCGGCCCAACTTAGCCCACCCACGAGGTAGCTCCCCAATGAAGCAATAGAGGTAAGTTTCCAAACATCGGTTGAGAACTTTGGATTGGCCATCCGTTTGCGGGTGATACATGACACTCATGCGGAAACAGATGCCTTGGAGACGGAAGAGTGACATCCAAAATGTGTTCAGAAATAACGGGTTGCGGTCGCTCACAATCATCTGAGTAAAGCCATGAAGTCGCACTACCCCGTTGATGAAGTTCTCTGTCACGGACTCGGCCATTTGGAGGATGACGGAGGGGAAGGAAGTGAACATATTTGGAGAGGTGGTCTATCACTATTAAAATACAATCAAATCCTTACGATCGCGGTAGCCGGGTGATGAAATCTATAGCAATATATTCCCAAATGATTCTGGAATCGGTAGCGGTTGGAGGAGATCGCCTGCGGTAGCCGGGTGATGAAATCTATAGCAATATATTCCCAAATGATTCTGGAATCGGTAGCGGTTGGAGGAGATCGCCTGGAAGCATGGCTTTATATTTGGCCTTTTGGCAAGTGAGGCATACAACCATGAGGACCTTGACTTTGTGGAACATGTGTGACCAATAAAGAACGCCGTCCAACGGTTGTCATATTATGGGTACCACATCCTTAGTTATCTATTAGTGATATTTTACACATATTTTTAGTATGAGTCTTTATGTTTCCAGTTGTATGAGTCGAGTTTAGCTGAGCCTAAATATATTATTAGTTGTCATATTAGTGTCGTCATTATTAAGAGTCGTTATTTAGAGTTATTATTATGTTTCGTGTCTTTCACTTCATGTAGAGTATTTTGGTCATGTACTCTCTATTTAAGGGACCCTTGGGTCGTGAATCATTATGAAACTAATTAATCAAATTTCTATCTCTCTTTAAGTTCCTCTCATTCTCTCTAGTTCTCTCATCTTCTTCCCAATTCTAGGTTCGGGTTGAGCAAAACTCTTTTTCTTCGGCTCCGTTTGGCATGGTGGTGGCGGTCGTAAACGCTCATTCGTTAAGGAACACCTAACAAACATCATCAGTTTGAACATAAAAGTGGATGAAAGTTTCTTAGGTGGGCGTTAACGAATGACAATTTAACCCCCATGTTCATGACTGCCATCACCGTGCCCAACGGAGCCTTCCTCTCTCCTGGCATTCTTAACCTGTTATGTCAAACACATGTTGATGGCTTTTTTGTTCAAACTCATCGAACAAAAAACAGTTGCCAGACAGACCAATGACCAGTAATGTTGACACAGCCTGCACAATTCCTAAAGAAACGACTAAAATTGTAAAGTAATTGGGAGAATATCTATATTAATCGCCCGAATTTTTCATGTTTTTCTTTTTAAACCTAGACTGCACTGTTAGTGTTTCCTCTGCATATAATATGTACTCGGGTTTCTTCAAGCCACATACTCTGTCTGAGTTAGTCTTGTCATTGTAAATTTAACTTAAATTTTTTTTATGATGATACTTCCAGAAAGTGAACCCACCATCAGCAATGCTGCTCCTCTATACTCCCCTAGAGAGACATCTGGAAATAACGATGATCAACGAAACAATGCCGAAGCATTCACGACAGAAGAACCTGCGTGGTTGTCCGCCGTTCCCTCAAGCAAACCATCTCGTGAAACATCTCGCGTGCTGCACAGAAGCACGACTTCTGGACCCGATGGCGATCGAATGTGCCGGCAAAGGAAGGATACTGCCGCACCGCAGATCAGCTGTGAGAGGAAACCGGTTGTTGATGAACTGGAGAGTGTTGTGGGGTTCAAACAGGCCGAGGCAAAGATGTACCAGGAACGCGCGGATAATGCCAGAAGAGAAGCTGAGGGCCTAAAGCGCATTGCTGCGGCAAAAAACGGAAAGATCGACGATGAATACAGCTGCAGCGTTGCGAAATTACAGCTGCAAGAGGCGGAGGAAAGGCGCAGGAGGAAATTCGACGAACTCCAAGCTATCGAGAGGGCGCATCGTGAATTTATTGATTTGAAGACGAGGATGGAGGGCGAGATCAAGGATCTGCTCTTGAAGATGGAAGACACGAGGCGTAATGTCAATGCTTGAGCGAGGATTTCCGCTTGCTCGAATAACCTCTCCCAATGCACGCCGTCACAGAGATGAACCAGATTTTACTGTAATCTGGCCAGGAATCTCTCTATTGTCATCAGCAAATGAGAAATCAATCTCAGTTTTTTTTTCCCTTCATCTTCCTCTAATTGTTAGTCTTCATTCTGGTGTATGTTGTAGATTTAGATTAATTAGTTATGAATATTTTTATCACCTGCCAGGCTAACTTGATTATTATGTACAGGAAAATGCTTTCACATGCATTCATTGAAAGTAGAAGGGATAATATCCTTTAAATTTATTGCCTTTTTCCTACAACTCCAAATTGGTCAACTGCTTCCTGCTTTCTCCATTGCCTCTGTTCTTCCTTCTCCCACTTTAGTGGTTTTATATATTGTGCTGATTTTAATCACATAATAAGTAATTGATTTGTCTAGGGTTTACCAAGCCCTGTCAACCACAAAGTCAAGGCTCTGTTTGGGAGTTTTGTGGCGGAGGGATGACGTTTTAGGCTCCGTTTGGGGGGATTTATTTTCATCGGTCAAGCGGTTACAACCGCCGCATGAACCGAACCGGACCTTAATTAAGCTCCGGTTTATGCGGCCTAAGGTCTGGTTCATGCGGTCATAACTGCTTGACCGATGAAATTAAGTCCCCCCAAACGGAGCCTTTGGGCTGTGTTTGGCTCAATTGCAACTATTGGAGAAGCAGCAGTATGAAAATTTGTTGCAGTGGTGGGAAAATAAGTGAAATTGTTTGGAAGAATAGTGTTTGTTGTATTGTTTCCGATGGAAAAGTTTAATTTGTTTGGCAAAATAATTGTGCGGTGCGTAATCTATATTTTTTAAATTAAAAATAAAATTACAACAAAAAAATATACCAGGTAAATCAATGTGTTTATAGTATTTCAAAATATTATAAAAAAAGTAACAGGCATGGTGAAAATAAGTTTTTTTAAAAAGTGATCAAGGGTCTTTTGTTGTAAGCTTAAATTATATTTTCCAAGTCTCAAAAGCTAGCCGCATAGTTTAACTAAATAAAGTTAACATATTGCGTATTTACGTTCATAGTATTGCACGGTGCAATGTATTATATGTTTGATATTTCATCAATTGATCTGCAATACAGTCATTATAGACGGCAGTAGCTTTCGTCCATTCAAATGTATTAGGTGCAATGCTTGGATCTATGTTGATAGTCATTGGACGATTGATTGGTTTAAAATCGTATGCTTTCTAGATGAACAAAATATTTGTTTCTGTCACATTCATCAAACTCTAGATTCGAACGTGATGAATGTCTTCAAATGTAGTTATGCAGTGTCATCGTAGTCAATATATTCACACACTGCTTTGAGAAATCATATTATGATTTTTTTTTCATCTTGGATTATTAATATAAATCTCCTTCAAATGTAATCATGTAAAATGAGAATAATCATGAACAAACATAATAAAATATTTATTTTCTCTACTGAAAGGGGTGGGGATAGTCACATACATTAATGTAGCCATTTCAAAATGAGAGAGGTTCAATCTAACTTTAAAAAACTAGCAGCATTGCACATGATTACAATCAATACATGATGCATAAAGACTTAGTAGAGATAATCTCTTGCGCCAAAGGTCGCAAGAAGACGATAGTGAATATAAATCGAGGCAGGTGATGTAGCAATAGTCCATGCATAGAGTAAAAGAAGAGTAAGGTCGCCCAATAATATTAATCATATTGATGGGATTAGACATAATTTATAAGAGAAATCGGTGTGTAAATACCCGATCACTCATGAACTCCCCACTAACTTGGTGGGGATCATGAAAATAGCCTCTGTGTGCGCGATCCGCGCACGATTTGCACACAGAAATCCCACCACGCACGCAAAACGCCTGTAGCCAGCCATAACGGCCGGTTGTCGCCGCTCCCCGGCGACCGACCCCCTCGGGCCGAGTTGGCTCCCGGCCGGTCATGGTCGTGCCTCGCGGTCGCAAGGCACGGCCGACACCGCCGGCCTTCCCGTCCGACGGGCGCAACCTCTCCCGGGGCCGCAAAGCCACAACCACGTGGAGCGGCCGGCACCGCAAGTTGCGCCCGGCCGCGCCCGGCCTCCCTGTCCGGGCGCATTTGGCCAGCAACACGTGTCGCGGGCACCCGATGCCGCAGCCGCAGGGTGGGGCCGGCCGCCAGCGCCGCGGCCCCAAGGTGTCGTCGGCGCTAAGGCCGGCCACCATCCTTGCCCAGGCAGTGGCCAACCGCGGCTCCTCTTCCTCCCCCGGTGGTCGCTCGTCACCAAGGAGTTGTGGATCGTTGTTGGCGATCCTTCTTCACCGTCCGATCATTCCATCGCGATTGTTGTCATCCGTTATGTGAGTAACCACCCACGTAACCACCCGCGTAACCAACATGATTAGTGGGGAGATTTATTTATTTAATTACAGTGTCCACACAGGAAATATTATAAAAATAATGTGTATTTAAACTAAGCTAAATATGGTCTGCACCCAGTAGTTTGTGTGGTTACAGTGTGCGGATAGCCGCATAACTACCGTAATCACCACCTAAGGCCAATAAAAAAGCCCCCAGACCTCTCTCATTTCTAACATTTTCTCCTCCCAGCTTTATTCTTTCTCATGTTGGAGCTCCGTCGAAATCCTTCCCTACGAGTCACCTCCTCCCGTCGAGTAACCCAATAATTCGTCTAAGTTCACAACGCTCCAAAGGAGAAGGCATTTCGTCGGACACTCCAACTCTCCAAGTAGTCTCCAACACGTGCAACATTCTGCAAGTCCTCATCTACGCATCTCTACGCACCACGCAGTTGTGTTCAACATCCAGGTAGCGCCCAAGAGCGTTCGCCGCCGCCTGAAGGCAATAGAAACTGAGCTTCGTAGGAGACGGTCTGTCACCCACCAAGCACATTTGTATTCTCTCTCATCTCCAAGCTATAAAGGGGAGCAGTTTGTCGCTTTTCATTCCACTGACAATTTGTAAACTGTCGTTGATAGTGGACTTTAACTAACACCGAACTGGTCACGTAGTTTCTTATCCAGTTGAAGGATTTTTTTCACATTAAAATTGTCTTGTTTACTTCGTGCACGTTGCACCCTCCAGTCAGCGGCAAACCTCCAGTCTTGACGGCTGTTTGTAAGATCAAACAAACACGAAATCAGGCGAGACTCTAAGCATGCCCCCGCTCGAAGGCGTACGCGCATATTGGCACAAATTGTTTTCACTCTCATAATCAGCTTAAGATCATCACCTAAGCAAAACAAATATATATTTGTACTCCAGTGGACCAGTGGCCCAGTAGACAGTACTAACATTAAATTAAAAATTAACAATAAATTTTAGGGAATTAAATATAAACCATTATTTTAGATTAATTTAATTAAAATGAAAAGTTAGGGAGCAAACTATTGCTATTTGCTGGCGATCCGCGTGTTCTTTGGAAATCCCCGCCCATCGCAAAGGATTGCCAAGCTGGCGATCCGCGTGCTCCATTAAAAAGGTTATCACTACCGTTGATTAAAATCCAATCAACCGCTCCCAATTTTTATTGTTTTTTACCGCCACCAAATTTCGAATTTTGCCATCGTTTACCCGCCCTTCCTCGCCGCGACTATAATAAACCCCCTCCCCCTTCGTTTTTTTTACAACCACCAGCCTCATCTCCTTCCCTCGCAAAAAACCCTAACCCTAGTTTCTTCCCCGACAAACCATCCATGGCCAGGACAAAGCAAACTGCGCGAAAGTCCACCGGCGGAAAAGCCCCCAGGAAACAACTCGCCACCAAGGCAGCCCGGAAGTCTGCCCCGGCGACCGGCGGAGTCAAGAAGCCCCACCGCTTCCGTCCCGGAACCGTCGCTCTGAGGGAGATCCGGAAGTACCAGAAGAGTACCGAGCTCCTCATCCGCAAGCTCCCATTCCAGCGACTGGTGCGTGAGATCGCCCAGGATTTCAAGACCGATCTCCGATTCCAGAGCTCCGCCGTTGCCGCTCTTCAGGAAGCCTCCGAATCGTACCTCGTCGGACTTTTCGAGGACACCAACCTTTGCGCCATCCATGCCAAGAGGGTCACCATAATGCCCAAAGATATTCAGCTTGCCCGCCGGATCCGTGGTGAGAGGGCTTAGCCTAACATTCGCTCCAGTGTTGTCGTCTCCGAAACTTGTCGTTGGTTATGGTTGTCTGGTAAAGCTTGTAGAAATCTAGGTTAAACCATTTTCTATGAATGAATTGGTGTTGTCATCTGTAAGTTCGTCTACTGAATGGAATCCATGCTGTTATCTTATGATCTATGTCATCAAAATCATGTTATTTTTTTTCCTTCTGATCGATACTTCTTTCAAATTAAATCTTTATGCGCTTTTTGATGTTTTAAATCTTAAATTAATCTAAATATTTTGATTCTACGAAAGCCATGCATGATTTTTGATTGTGCCTTTGTTGATTGCATCAAATTTTGGTGAAAATTTCATCTGCACAACTGATGACAATGACAAATTAGGAGCAAAATTAAGGCTAACACCGAACATAATAACAAGATAACTGAATATTTTAGGAAATTCAGTCAAAGCATGCATTAATTTGTGGCAGATATAATTTTTATGAAATTCAGTTAAAGCATGCATTAATTTGTGGTAGATCTAAGAAATTGATAATGAAGATGCATATTTTTTATAATGAAATATCATAACTATTATTACATTTTTTTAAAATCGAAGTTGTATTTTTTCTAGAAAATCTTTGAAGTACTATTGTAGTGTAGATTATATTGAACAATACAATCAATGATTTTGAGTGTGCTTGATGTGCTTAGATCATGTATGTTGACTGTACGATTTTTTTATGTTAGCCCCAAATCTTAGGGAGGTGTCATTGAGTTCTAGAAATTTTAATGAAGGGAGTTGGACATTAACCTTCTCCAACAAAATAAAATTGAATGTTTCTGTCTTGTTGAAGTTATTTTTCTCTTATTTGGTCTCCATTTTTGACATATAAATAGTCAATATTTATTGGTTTAATGAGAAGAATCTAAATTCACTAATTATTTTAAAAAATAATGGGGGGTTAGTGTCCTTTGGCCGCCCTTTGGATCTGCTCTTGGACTTAATGGCTTATGTAGCTGTAATTTAATTTTAAATTTAAAAGATTTTAGATTGAGCAATATAAAATGCTCTCTTTGCACCTTGTGCCCTATGTTTATGATGGAATTGCAGATTTTGTTAATGCAAGAATTTAATTTGAGAATCACATTTCTTGTTGATGCCTTTCTAGGATTAGAGCTGGTATCTTTCTTAAACAGCTCTAATTCCTTTTTGCTGTTACATTTGAGCTATTTTTTCTACAAAACCAACACCATGTGAAAATATATTAAAAGGTTTGCATTCACAAACTATCATATCTGAGTTCTTTTTTCTTCAATATCAAAGCTATATGTAGGTTATAAAGCATTCTAAAATTGGTATTCATAAAATCAAAAAGTGTACATATTTATTTTCAAAAGTTTGGATTTTTTTCTGATGGGCCATCAGAAAAGTCAGTGTTTCTTCTCATTTCAAATATTATATTGCACAACATTGATGAGTGGCTGCACATCCTTGTTATTTTATAATTGTAGATGAATTTTTTTGTTGGATTTGAGAGAGTGCAAATTTGAAATCAGTACCTACAAAATAATTTTGAGAGAGCATAGGAGCAAACGGCGGATTTGAGAAATTCTTCAGTTGAATGCTTGGAGATCTGATTCCTCGAACTTAATGCATGAATTCATTTATACATGAAGTATGCATCAATTTATTTATACGTTAATTCATTTATACATGAAGTATGCATGGCATGAGTGTGTTGGGTGTGGCCTGCCATCCAGGTGTTGGATGGGGTGCCTCCCGGGCGCACCCGGGTTGGCTCCTGACGTGGGTGCAAGGGAACTCTATGGTATCGTTTAATGCAAGGGAGTCGGGTTGGCTCCGGGCATGAGTACAGGGGAGTTCCGGGCACGGTTTAAGTGCGAGATAGCCATGCGAACAGTTTGACCGGTCCTGCTAAAATAATATAAAAGAATTGGTAGCGCCCTTCCTAACACTCCGGGGTTTTGGGAGAGTTGGTAGGCGCCATTCCTAACAATTGGTATCAGAGTCAGGTTCCGCGGGGGTGATCGTCTGGACATTTCGGTTTTTTGATTTGGGTCAACGATGGGTGATGACATTGGTCCGCTCCCTATCTTCCCAGATCGGTTCCGCGAATATTATCTTGATCGCCCAGTAGCTCTGCGAGCAAGACAATGTCGGCAAAATTTGAGATTTCTAGGTACGACGGCAAGATTGATTTTGGCCTTTGACAGAAACGCATAAAGGCCGTTCTCGTCCAGTAAGGTCTTCACAAGGCTCTCCTCGGCAAGGAGAAGTCCGGGAAGAAGGACGACGAATGGGAGGAGCTCGATCTGAAGGCCATCAGCACGATTCAGCTGTGTTTGGCCGATGAGGTGATGTACAACGTGGTGGATGCTGAGACGACGACGGATTTGTGGAAGAAGCTCGAGGAGTTATATATGTCAAAGTCGCTGACGAATAAGTTGTATGTGAAGAAGCAGCTATACAGCCTGAGAATGTCGGAGGGCTCGCAACTGCTAGATCACATGAACGTGTTTAACAAGCTCGTCTCACAATTGTGGAGTATGGACGTTAAGGTCGAGGAGGAAGACCAGGCTCTGCTCCTGTTGTCTTCATTGCCGAGGTCCTTTGATCATCTGGTCACCACTATCCTCTACGGGAAGGATACCCTGAAGATGGAAGAAGGAATGACGACGCTGCTCTCGAACGAAACAAGGAGCAAGTCGGGCCCTAGGGCCGACGAAGGCTTATTCGTGAAGAGCAAGGACACATTGAGTGGTAGATCGAGAGGGAAAGGAAAGCGGAAAAACCGACCTAGGGAAAAGTCCGTAGGCAGGAACACATGTCACTACTGTAAAGAGGAAGGACACTGGAAGGACAAGTGTCCAAAGCTGAAGCTCAAGGAGCAGGCGCATGAGCCAGATTTGGCTGCGGTGGCATCTGAGGATGAGAGCGATGTCGACTCTCTTCATGCTGCACCCAGCATTGAGACCACAGGCTCCTGGATCTTGGATACAGGATGCACGTTCCACATGTGCTCGAACAGAGAGTGGTTCTCCAGTTTTAGGCAATATGAGGGTGGTCGAGTTCGGATGGGGAATGTTTCGGAGTGCGAGATATCGGGAGTCGGCAACATCAGGATAAGGATGTTTGACGGAGTGGTTAGGACCCTCACCGACGTTCGGTATGTGCCCGATTTGAGGAAGAGCTTGATTTCGTTAGGCACTCTGGAGTCCGTCGGGTATTCCTTTACCAGTAACAGCAGATATTTGGAGGTCAGGAGAGGCGCGCTGACAGTCTTGAGAGGAGAGCGTTTCGGGTCGCTCTATAGACTGATTGGCACCACGACTGTCAGGGGAGATGCGAGGAGAGAGGTCAAACCGTCTCTCGAGCTACAGGGCACAGTAGCATATGCATTTCATGCGATCTCCCCAGATCGCGGTTCCTTCGATAGAGCTATAGAGAGCAGGATCCGCTCTCAGCAGAAAGCTAGGAAGGACCGGCGTAGGAGCAGGGCAGGTTTCGTGGCGAGGGCGTGTGCGCAGAGAGAGGACCTTGATGAAGGTAAATTTTTCGCATCCTTGGGCGGAGAGTCATCTCAGGAGAGCCCAGACGCCGCAAAGGGAGCCATCCGGCTCAAGGGTCCCACCAGGGAACTCATGATCACTCAGGAGAAGGTGGAGTCGCACAGTGAGAGGTTGAGTGCGAGTCGTCTTGCAAAAGACTCGGTCTATAGGGCAAGGGCGAAGCACGTCGGGGTGCGCCACTGGGAGTTGAGGGAGTTCGGTAGAGGTAGAGGCAGGAAGCTGCGGGAGATATCCTGAAGGGATATTAGTACGGACTTGCGAGGAAGTCCAGTGACTGGAGTCAAGTTTAAGAGCGGTCTTGACTTGACTCATTCTGATGCGCGTTGATCGCGGTAAGGCCCCAGGGAGAGGGGGCTCGTAGTCGCCGGTAGTAGAGATTTAAGCTTTAGGTGGAGTTTCGTTTGCGTGAGGTGTCAAGGTGGAGATTGTTAGGATCGTGACACCTCACACGCGCACGGATCGTCCGGATCGCGCCACGTCGGCGATCCGTGGGAGGAGTTAATTCCAAATCCGGGAAAGCTTGTTTTGGGAAGATTATGTTTAGAAAGCTATTGAGGCCGGTTAAATTCTGAAATCCCTATTTTAGGAAGATCATTTGTGGCCGGGTATCTCATTCCAATATTAGGATTTCTCTCCTTTTCAGATGGGTGAGTTATTGCTGCTTATTGTGGGTCTAATTGCTTCCTAAAATAGGATTTAACTCCTAATTAGAGAAGGCTAACTGCCATTATAAATTGGGGGGGTCATTTGTCTTGCCGATGAGAGAGATCGGGCCATCAACAGAGAGAAAATTTGTGAGATCCAAATTGTGAAACCAGAGGGAGGAAGAGTTTTTCCAGGTTGTTGGAGTTGTGTTCCGGCGGCTTCGGCTTTGTCTCAGGCAGCGGCGGCGGGTCTTGGGATCGGTGGCAAAGCAGCAACGAGACAGGCATCAGGCGCGGCGGCGAAGGAGCACAGTGGTCTGGAGGGAGTTCCGGCCGAGCTTGGCGCGCGCACTTTGGTTGCTCAGGAGGAGCAACGTTCCGGGCGACAGCGCTGTCGGAAATCCGACAGCTCCAGTTTTAGTTTTTTGTTTTGCCTTTTGTTTCCTTCTCTGTTCGACCCATTGAGGTCTATTGTAATCGGTAACTTTCTGACTTTAGTGGATCTTGTCCGGCGCGCTCTCCCCGTGGAGTAGGAGTCCCATACTCCGAATCACGTAATCTTTTGTGTCGTCTGTGTATGCTAGAATCTCGTTACGTATTTTATTTTGCGCGATATTGGTTCTCACTCATTCGTGAAATTCCGTTGCGCTACCGCGGCTTAACTCGATCTGATTTCATAACAACTGGTATCAGAGGGGGGTTATGAGTTCGATCCCCCTGGATGGCGTTCCAAGGGGAGTTTGTTGGGTGTGGCCCGCCATCCAGGTGTTAGATGGGGTGCCTCCTAGGCGCACCCGGGTTGGCTCCTGGCATGGGTGCAAGAGAACTTCATGGTACCGTTTAATGCAAGGGAGTCGGGTTGGCTCCGGACATGAGTACAGGGGAGTTCCGGGCACGGTTTAAGTGCGAGAGAGTCATGCGAACAGTTTGACCGGTCCTGCTAAAATAATATAAAGGAACTGGTAGCGCCCTTCCTAACACTCCAGAGTTTTGGGAGAGTTGGTAGGCGCCATTCTTAACATGAGTGATCTTTTTTTTTTCCATCATTCTCTCCGTTTTTTATTTTTTCCTCCATTATCTTTCTCTTTCTTTAAAGTTCACATGGGCTACTAAAGGCTTAGACTTAGTCTTATACTTTATTTTTCTTGACTTAAAAGAACTGACAGCGTAGGATTTAGATTTAGGCTTTTAATTATATATATTATTATATCTTATTATTAAGTAAGATTTTATTGTTGCCTTCGTTAATTTTTTTTGTCAAGTGCATTTAGGGCACATTTTAGATTAGATTTCTTAGGAATTAATTAGTAAGCTTGTGATGAGCCAGCCTGGTAATTTTCTTTGCATCAGATGGGAAGGACACCCCAAAAAATCTCCCTCTTCGCAGCGATGAGGAGGAAACCGCCATCCTGATGATCCTCAAGTAGTGTTCAAACTTGCCCCTCGGTAATGACATTGTAAGCGTATCTGCTCTGTTGTCATCTGTATATAATTTTTGCAAATCGAGCTCATTCTGCTCCAAAACTTCCCGTATCCAATAATATTGCATATCAATATGTTAGGACCTTGAGAGTGAAATGTGGGATTATTCCCCAAATAAATTGTCATTCGACTGTCGTGTAGAAGTGCGCAGTGCTACTGAGTAAAACTCAACTTTTTAATGAAACTCTACATCCAAAAAAGTTTTTTCTTGCCTCAGTGATCGCAATAAATTCAGGCTCCTTAGTCAATAGTGCAACACATTTATGCAGTCTCGACTGCTATGAAGCAACTCCCCTAGAAAACAAGATCAGGTACCCTAGATCGATCTCTTGGAATCTAACTCTCCAGTTATATTAGCATCATATCTGTGTAACCAGTAGCTCTGGCTCAGTATCTTCAAACTTCAATGTCAATTCTAACGTTCCATGTAGGTACCTCAAAATCGATTTCATAGCATTCCAATATTCTCTCAAATATTATAAAGAGCATGCTAACAGTATCAACGAAGCGCGCTATATCAGGGGAGGTGCACACCATTACATACAAAAGACTGCCATCTACAAAGGCATAGGGGACGTTCTGCATCTCCTCTTTATCCTCAGGTGTGATCGCAGATCGGACACTACTCCACGATAAGTCTGAAGTGAGCCGCAATCAGTGTGTTGACCTTCGTTTTATCCATATTGATTCTTTATAACACATTCCTGATATATTTCTCATTGGATAACTGTACAACCCTGTATCTGGCAAGTGGGGTCGGCAGGAGCCAGACTGGCCAAGTCCAGCCCAAGACCCAGGCGAGCTAGGTCTGCGACGTCGAGTGAGGCGAGCTCACAGGTCTCGCCTCTAGCCGCGGCGTCGAGTAGGGTGAGTTCACTCAACGCCTTCAGCCTAGGCGGCGAGTCAGGTGAGTTTTGTCAATACTTTTTGCTCTTGGCGTTAAGGGACATCTCGGCATCTGCCGGCTTGCACACACCCTGGAGAGCTCGGCAGCATCCCCGACTCGTCCAGACGAGGTAGGATGGTTTGAGAGGGGCGAGCTTGCACTCGCCAAGCCCCGTTCGTCGAGCTCTTGGCTGTTCGTCGAGCCCTAGGTCTTTCGTCGAGCTCTGGGCCTTTTGTCGAGCTCTTGGCTGTTCATCGAGCCCTACGCCTTTCCTCGAGCTCTGGCCTGTTCGTCGAGCTCTGGGCCTCCTGACGAGCTCTCGCCGCTCGATAAACTCGCGGCAGGCGAGCAGGGAAGGCCAGGACCGCACTCACCAAAGGCCGAGCAGGAGCAGCGAGTGCCAGCTCCATCGAGCACTCGCCGCACTTGCCGAGCGGAGGTTGTTGAGAGCTACTCGCCCAGTGATCCGTGAAGTGTTTTTACCATTTTTCCCCCGCTGGCCTGCCCATAGCCAGTCAGAACAGCGGAGTTACGCTGTTGGCAGACCTAGTTGGGCTGCACATAGCTGTTCAGAACAGCGGAGGTTAACTATTTGCAGGCCGTTTTCAGAAAATCTATAAATAGGACCCAAGGGGCACCTCAGAAGGCATGCTTACTTGTCTCCCACTCTTCTAGCGCTTTCTGAGGTTGCCTTAGCTCGGCTCTTGGCTAAGAAGGGGAAGCGCTCTAAAATCTTCCGCGTGTGTGGTGGGACCTCCGCGTCGAGCCCTTGGGGCAGGTCCCCTTTGTTTCCCTTGTCATTTTGCTTGCAGGAGAGAAGTAAGTGCACGATCACCCCTTCCCCAACGGTAAACTCCATAGAGACCGAATTTTCGGTTTCAACAATAACCATACTAACTTAGAGCTTCTATCTTTCTGAATATGCATCTCTAGTATGGTATTTTCCCCTCCCAAGTCATTCATTTCAAATTGGGAGCTCAACTGCCACTTCAGCTTAGTAATGCGTACAGTGCTCCTCTTGATTATTAACATGTCCTCAACATACAAGAGTAAAATAATAAAATCATCTAGAGCATATTGCTTCACAAATACGTAGTGATCAAGAGTGGTCCTTCTGAAGTCTATCTCCCTCATAAAAGAATCGAACTTCTTGTACTATTGTTGTGGGGCCTGCTTCAGGCCATTCACGCTCTTCTCCAGGAGACAGATTAAGATATCCTTCTCTTTCATCCCTGAAACTCTCAAATTGCTCCATATACAACTCCTCAAGATCTTCATGTAGATAGATGGTTTTGATATTGTTGCGGTCTAACTCGATGCTCCGGTCGGGCCGGATATTCTTGGACCGCCTTAGCTCGTGGAGCGGTCGAGCGCGCACACAGTCAGTTGAAAAATGGGGGATGGACACGGGACGTTTTAACGTGGAAAACCCTTCAACCGGGTGAAAAACCACGTGACCGGGTCAGTGCCGATCAAAATCCACTAGATTGTTGGAGGTTACAATTTGACGGGGGAAATCGGGGCGACAGGCCGCTCCCGTTACAATCTTGAGGAGAGAGAGTATATGCGCTCGTTGGTGGGCAACAGACTGCCTCGCCAACGGGACTTGGATGGTGGAATGCGCGGGATGCTTCAGTCGCGTGCGCTCAGAGGCGACGCGTGTCCAGAGGTTGTCACTGCTTCCTTTGTGCGTCTTTCTCGGTCCTTGGAGTGTTTCCTTGGTAACTGAGCTCTGGTGGGGTGCAAATAGCCGATGATAGGTTCTGGTAGCTGTTGGCAGGAGCTGATAGCCACTGGGGGCCGCTGGAGGCCTCGGGCGGCGGCCGGTGGTTGGCGGCGAGAGGCGGCCGCTGGTGGTTGGCGACGAGGGGTGGCCGCCGGCGGAGAAGAACGGGAAAGCTCCCACCTGAGGAAGAAGAAGAAGAAGAAGCGTGGGAGGAGAAAGTTAGGAAATGAGGAGCCCCTGGGGTCCTTTTATAGGCTCCAGGGGGAAGTTATGGCGGGCCCCACCACTAACCTAGTGGGTTAGTGGGTGGTTTTGTCCCGATCGGACGGCCGGTAGCGCGCCATGATCGGATGGTGGAGGTTCGGGCGGCGAGCCACCGGCTGGCGGTGGACAGACGGCGGCGGCCGGGCGGCCGGGCGGCGGCGGCCGGGCGGCCGGGCGGCGGCGGCCGGGCGGCCGGGCGGCGGCGGCCGGGCGGCCGGGCGGCGGCGGCCGGGCGGCCGGGCGGCGGCGGCCGGGCGGCCGGGCGACCGGGCGGCGGCGGCCGGGCTGCCGGGCGGCGGCGGCGGCCGGGCGGCGGCCGGGCGGCGGCGGCCGAGCGGTGGCGGGCGGCGACGGTTAGTTGCGGCGGCGGTTCCCTCTCTCCCCTCTTTCCCTTTTTTATGGACCTCATTTTTGGTGGGAGAGAAAGAGGGGGGAATTGGATGGAGGAGATGAAAGATGAGAGAAAGTGGGCCCTCCACTTCTCCCATCATGAAAGGAATCATGGGGTTGACTAGTCAACCCCATGATTTCATTTTGGGGATTGCTATTTGCACCCCTAAAGCTAAAAATGGATCTAATCCCTATCAAATGCCCCCCAAATCCTTTGTTGTTGGTGAGCCGTGTGAGAGACAACTTAGGATTTTTAATCTTCTTCTTCCCCGCTTCCACGTCTTCCTCCGGAGAGAAGGCCGAGAAGGCGAAGAACGGTGCCTCAAAGGCATGCTCGTATTTATACGATTGGCGGCGGTGGTGCTACATCAAATTGAAGGAGCGTCAACGGGGCTTCAGGCGAGGTGCTGGCGAATCCAATCGCGAAGGGGTCCGTGCGCTGGATGGTGCGGAGGCGCGCCAGCGCAACGGCGGGCGAGTGTAAAGGCACGCTTGGAAGCACGCAAGCGCGCGCGAGGGCGCGCTTGCGCAGTCATGCGCGCGGGTGCGCACGCCCGACCCAGCGCGTCCGCGCTCGCGGGTGCGCGTGCGCGACCCAGCGCGCGGGTGCGCGCGCAGGTGCGCGCGCGGGTGCGCGCGCGCGAGCGCGCGCGCGAGCGGGTGCTCGCGCCCAACCCCACGCGCGGGTGCGCGCGTGATCATGCGCGCGGGTGCGCGCGCGCGACCCAGAGCGCGGGTGCGCGCGCGCGACCCAGCGCGCGGGTGCGCGCGCGCGACCCAGCGCGCGACCCAGCGCGCGGGTGCGCGCGCGCGACCCAGCGCGCGGGTGCGCGCGCGCGACCCAGCGCGCGGGTGCGCGCGCGCGACCCAGCGCGCGGGTGCGCGCGCGCGACCCAGCGCGCGGGTGCGCGCGCGCGACCCAGCGCGCGAGCGCGCGCGCGGGAGCGCGTCCCTGCGCGCTGGTGTGTGTGCGCGCGCGGGTGTGCGCCCGCGCGTCCCTACGCGCGTACGCGACCCTCCGCGTTTGTCCTTGCGAGTGCGGGTGCGTGCGTGTGTGCGAGGGCGCAACCCTATGCGCGGGTCTGCGCACGTGCGACCGTCCGCGCGGGGTGCGTGTGTGCAACCTGTGTGCGCGTGTTGTGCGTGCGGGCTCTTGCTTGCCTTGCGCTTCTGGAAGCGCCGTTATGGGCCTTTTCGTACTTGTTGTGATATGCACAATTGCGCCTTGTGTGCGCAAGGCGCGAGGTATGTGACGTGCGCACAAGGTATGATGTGCACGGTATGTAATGTGCACGATGGGTGAGTGATGCGTGCGCGATACACGCTGCATATGCGATGTTCGCAAGGTGTAACATGCATGGCGGACTAAGCGCCCAAGGGAAGAGATTACTGAGATGTGGAGTTTCTGTTGCTCCCCGAGTGTATCACCGAGTACTTGTACAAGGTCGGAAGGGGAAACTTGCTGCGGCGAGATTCCCAGATGCAAAGACGGTGTTTTCAGAATGGTACCCCAGTTGGCAAAGTTCATGTTGTTTCGCGTGAGTTTGACGTATAACGTTGTTTTGCGTGAGACTGACTCGCTACTATTGCTCGCACAAGCTTGGCTCGTGACTTTTGCTCGCACCAGACTTGCTTGTGACTTTGCCTTACGCGGTTTGTGACCGCGGCTTAGTTTGCACGAGGCTGGCTCGCGGCTTCGCTCGCACGAGACTGGCTCGCTGCTTGATTTGCGCGGTTGCGACCACGGCTTAGTTTGCGCGAGGGCTGCTTGCGGCTTCATCGTGAGGAGGGCAAGCCCCTATGGGTATTTTGCGCGAGGGTTGTTGTTGTAAGGAGCGTGCTGCATGGAGGCGGTTGTTGTGCACGGAGGCAGGTGCTGTGAGGAGCGCGCTGCACGGAGGCCGTTGTTGTGAGGAGCGCGCTGCACGGAGGCAGTTGCTGTGAGGAGAGCGCTGCACGGAGGCAGTTGCTGTGAGGAGCGCGCTGCACAGAGGCAGTTGCTGTGAGGAGCGCGCTGCACGGAGGCAGTTGCTGTGAGGAGCGCGTTGCACGGAGGCAGTTGCTGTGAGGAGCGCGCTGCACGGAGGCAGTTGCTGTGAGGAGCGCGCTGCACGGAGGCAGTTGCTGTGAGGAGCGCGCTGCACGGAGGCAGTTGCTGTGAGGAGCGCGCTGCACGGAGGCAGTTGCTGTGAGGAGCGCGCTGCACGGAGGCAGTTGCTGTGAGGAGCGCGCTGCACGGAGGCAGTTGCTGTGAGGAGCGCGCTGCACGGAGGCAGTTGCTGTGAGGAGCGCGCTGCACGGAGGCAGTTGCTGTGAGGAGCGCGCTGCACGGAGGCAGTTGCTGTGAGGAGCGCGCTGCACGGAGGCAGTTGCTGTGAGGAGCGCGCTGCACGGAGGCAGTTGCTGTGAGGAGCGCGCTGCACGGAGGCAGTTGCTGTGAGGAGCGCGCTGCACGGAGGCAGTTGCTGTGAGGAGCGCGCTGCACGGAGGCAGTTGCTGTGAGGAGCGCGCTGCACGGAGGCAGTTGTTGTGAGGAGCGCGCTGCACGGAGGCAGTTGCTGTGAGGAGCGCGCTGCACGGAGGCAGTTGCTGTGAGGAGCGCGCTGCACGGAGGCAGTTGCTGTGAGGAGCGCGCTGCACGGAGGCAGTTGCTGTGAGGAGCGCGCTGCACGGAGGCAGTTGCTGTGAGGAGCGCGCTGCACGGAGGCAGTTGCTGTGAGGAGCGCGCTGCACGGAGGCAGTTGCTGTGAGGAGCGCGCTGCACTGAGGCAGTTGCTGTGAGGAGCGCGCTGCACGGAGGCAGTTGCTGTGAGGAGCGCGCTGCACGGAGGCAGTTGCTGTGAGGAGCGCGCTGCACGGAGGCAGTTGCTGTGAGGAGCGCGCTGCACGGAGGCAGTTGCTGTGAGGAGCGCGCTGCACGGAGGCAGTTGCTGTGAGGAGCGCGCTGCACGGAGGCAGTTGCTGTGAGGAGCGCGCTGCACGGAGGCAGTTGCTGTGAGGGTAAATGGATGTCTTCGTACTTGGGCGAAATGAGTACGCATTTTAAACTACACGGATGATGCTCGCCATCAACAAGCCTAAAATGAGAAAATGTTAACTTTTTTAGAGTTACAGTCGCGAAGCTCTTCTTGTGGGAATACAGAATTCATAGTAATGTAAAATTGATAAATACTATATTAGATAGAACCCTTTTGAGGTGTGAAACCCTCTCTTGGGTTGGTCGTCTACGGGGTTGCCCCCCAGTCCGACCTAGCAAACGGTGGGCCGCGTTCCTTTCCGTGGACTTGGTTCCTATCCCCGTAAGAATCTCCCCAGGAGGCCTTGTTTGATGAGATACTCGATCTCCTCCTTGAGCTTTGAGCAGTCTTCCGTGTCGTGTCCTTGTCCATGGTGAAATTCACAGTACTTTGTCTGGTCCCCAGTATTTTTAGGGAGAGGTCTGGGCTTGCGGAGCGCCTCTTTGCCTTGGATTGCATAAAATACATTTGTCCTGGAGGTGTTGAGGGGTGTGTACTCCCGGGGCGACTGATCTCTCTGATGGTTACGTCGGAATCTTCCTTCTTGGTGTTGAGGGGCCGGCTCATTTTCCCTTTTTCGCTTCTGGTTATCGTTAAACTGTTGACGATGAGCTTCAATAGCCTCGTCGGCAGCGATCCGAGCCTCGACTCTGTGTACAAGATCTGGATAGCTAGGGACAGTTTCTCTCATAAGTGCTGAGTAGAAGCCGCTAGGACGGAGACCTCCCAGGAACACTCCCCGTAAGAGCTCGGGGTCGACTCCTGGGATCTGGCGGGCTTCGGCAGTGAATCGTCGGAAGAATTCTTTGAGGGTTTCCCCTTCATTTTGGCGGATTCCAGAGAGATGTGATGGATCGCGAACGATCCTTCGATTGGCGATGAATTGGTCAGAGAACTGTCTGGTCAGTTCGGCGAAGCTGGTAACGGTGCCTGCTCTTAAAGCGTGAAACCACGTTCGAGCTTGCCCTTTGAGGGTGGTTGGGAATACTTGACATAGTAGTGGATCAGAGGCATTGAAAATCCTCATGATAGTGGTAAAATGATTGACATGTTCATGTGGATCATCAGTTCCATCGAATGTCTCAATGCTTGGGAGTTTGAATCCTTGCGGGATCGGATGGTCGAGGATTTGTGGGGCTAAGGGGGAGCCTTGGCAAAGCGGTCGATGAGGGTGAAAATCTCTCCTCGCGGCTTGGCGGTATTCTTCAGCAACGACCTCCCTGATTTCTTCGCGAGTGAGGAGAGGGTGGATGCGAGCATCGTTAACTAGATTGTAGCGGGGGTGATCCGCCCTTGCTCCCCTTGGAGGGGGATGAGTCGAACTGGCGGCCTCAGAGTAGTCTTCAAGTTCTTCTTGCCCCGCAGGGGCTTCCTGGTTCCTTGCTGTATTAAGTGGTGGAGGATTGTTAGCTGGCGGAGGTGACCTTGGTGGAGCTGGAGGTGCTCCCGGGTTCCGAAGTAGTGCGAGCATCTCTGTCTGCAGCTCTTCCATTTGGCGGACACGCCCTTCCAAGGCGGGGACGGGGGCGAAAGCTGCTTCAGCGGTCAGTGGCACATCTACCAGAGAGTGAGGTCGTACTGGTTCAGTGTGTCCGCCAAGTGTGGATCCTTCAGCAGTGCGGGCACTTCTCTTTGCCATCGCGGTGGTATGGATGATGAACTTGTTCTGCGAAGGATGTTGGGAATGTTTCCCACAGACGGCGCCAAACTGTTGCGGTCTAACTCGATGCTCCGGTCGGGCCGGATATTCTTGGACCGCCTTAGCTCGTGGAGCGGTCGAGCGCGCACACAGTCAGTTGAAAAATGGGGGATGGACACGGGACGTTTTAACGTGGAAAACCCTTCAACCGGGTGAAAAACCACGTGACCGGGTCAGTGCCGATCAAAATCCACTAGATTGTTGGAGGTTACAATTTGACGGGGGAAATCGGGGCGACAGGCCGCTCCCGTTACAATCTTGAGGAGAGAGAGTATATGCGCTCGTTGGTGGGCAACAGACTGCCTCGCCAACGGGACTTGGATGGTGGAATGCGCGGGATGCTTCAGTCGCGTGCGCTCAGAGGCGACGCGTGTCCAGAGGTTGTCACTGCTTCCTTTGTGTGTCTTTCTCGGTCCTTGGAGTGTTTTCTTGGTAACTGAGCTCTGGTGGGGTGCAAATAGCCGATGATAGGTTCTGGTAGCTGTTGGCAGGAGCTGATAGCCACTGGGGGCCGCTGGAGGCCTCGGGCGGCGGCCGGTGGTTGGCGGCGAGAGGCGGCCGCTGGTGGTTGGCGACGAGGGGTGGCCGCCGGCGGAGAAGAACGGGAAAGCTCCCACCTGAGGAAGAAGAAGAAGAAGAAGCGTGGGAGGAGAAAGTTAGGAAATGAGGAGCCCCTGGGGTCCTTTTATAGGCTCCAGGGGGAAGTTATGGCGGGCCCCACCACTAACCTAGTGGGTTAGTGGGTGGTTTTGTCCCGATCGGACGGCCGGTAGCGCGCCATGATCGGATGGTGGAGGTTCGGGCGGCGAGCCACCGGCTGGCGGTGGACAGACGGCGGCGGCCGGGCGGCCGGGCGGCGGCGGCCGGGCTGCCGGGCGGCGGCGGCGGCCGGGCGGCGGCCGGGCGGCGGCGGCCGGGCGGCGGCCGGGCGGCGGCGGCCGAGCGGCCGAGCGGTGGCGGGCGGCGACGGTTAGTTGCGGCGGCGGTTCCCTCTCTCCCCTCTTTCCCTTTTTTATGGATCTCATTTTTGGTGGGAGAGAAAGT
The DNA here is from genome assembly GCA_039513925.1 of Platanthera zijinensis. Lineage (NCBI taxonomy): Eukaryota > Viridiplantae > Streptophyta > Magnoliopsida > Asparagales > Orchidaceae > Platanthera > Platanthera zijinensis. The sequence goes on from CM077094.1 coordinate 166,446,495, forward strand.
GGGGGGAATTGGATGGAGGAGATGAAAGATGAGAGAAAGTGGGCCCTCCACTTCTCCCATCATGAAAGGAATCATGGGGTTGACTAGTCAACCCCATGATTTCATTTTGGGGATTGCTATTTGCACCCCTAAAGCTAAAAATGGATCTAATCCCTATCAGATATCTATCTGCTCAATCTTCAGATCTAGCCTCGTAGCAAAGTCAAGAATAACCCAGATAGATGATATCTTCACAACAAGTGAAAATATTTCATCAAAATTACCTCTCTGTTTCTAACTAAAATCCGTCACTAATATTTTAGCCTTGTATCAGAGTGATGTCGAAGGGTCTCCCTACTTTGCTCTAAAAATCCATCGATTCTTCAGTCTTCTTTCTCTTACGCAATCTCACCAAATCATAAATATAGTTCTTATATAAAGACTGCATCTCCTATTACACAACAACCATCCATTCTTTCTTTTCTGAGTTCTGTACTGTCTCGTCAAAGCACTCGGGCTCCCCCGCATTAGTTAGCATAATATACTCGAAAGCAGAATATCTTGAAGATGAGTGTCTGACTCGATCAGACCTCTGCGGAGTGAACTCAGCTACTGGTGTAGGCTCATATCATCAGTGATGTCCTCTATAGCCTCACAATCAGTGGTGCTCTTGTGACCTTGAGGTGGCTTAGTGCCAAGCATCTGGTGTAACACCCCAAAAATCTTTGGACTGTAGACTGGGCAACACGGCTAGGGACACGGGCGTGTACAAGTAGGGTTGATATCGAGTCGAGTTCGAGCGATTTTAGCTCGGCTGGAAATCAAAATTTTCGACTCGAAATCGAAATTGATTTTCGAGTCGAGTCAGCTCGACTCGAAATGGCTCGATTCCGAGTCGGCTCGAAATCGAATCAAGTCGGCTCGAAATTGAATAGAGTCGGCTCGAAATCGAATAGAGTCGGATCGAAATCGAATCAAGTCGGCTCGAAATTTAGCAATTTTTCGTTTTATTCCTAGTTTGCTCAAAATAAAATTGGGCAACCTATAAATTTAGCAAATGAAACACTTAAAGCCTTCATTTTTTTATTTAAGTTTAAATTTTGTTATTTTTAATCTTAAAATAAGAATATATTAATAAATACATAATTTTTTTAATTAATTCGATTTGATTCGAATCATATTTCGACCGATTCAGGGCTGGCTCGAAATCGACTCGAAATCAGATTCGAGTCAAATTGAGTCGAATCAATTTTAACCGATTTCGATTCAGCTCAATTTTTGAACGATTTTTGAGCGATTTTCGAGTTTCGAATAATATGCTCAGCCCTATGTCCAAGGCTGTGTCCTGCTCTGTGTACTCAAGTAGGTCTCGAGTGGGCCTCGAGTAGGGCACACGTCCTGTGACACGAGCATGTCTAGGGCCGTGTTCTGTGAGTTCGACGAAATGATCTCGATGAAATATAGTCGACGATCCTCGAAAGGCAAGTCGGTTGGGCAAACAGTCTGTGACACGGGCGCGTCCCATAGCCGTGTCCTTCTCAGGTTGTGGCCTGATCTGTGTAGACAGATAAATACGGGTTGGATACGGGCGTGTCCGAAGCCGTGTCTGGCACACGGCCTAGGACACGGGCGTGTCCCATGGCCGTGTCCTGGTCTGGTTGAGTCGGTTCCTTTGCCGCTTTAGGCACATGGCCTGTGACACGGGCGTGTCACAAGCCGTGTTCAGCCCAGGAAATTCATTTTCAGGGCGGATCGTGACCGTTCATTTCCTTCAAATTGGATCCAATGGTCCAGAGATCTTCCTACTGATATAAGGCCGAGAGTTGAAGGATAAACTCTCATTTATCTTTGACCATTCTCTTTCTAAAGAGATAGAGAGGGGAGAGCAAGAAAGAAGGAGGAATGAGGAATCTGGTTGTCGGAGGAGCTTTAACGTTCTGAATCGAGAGCCGAGTTCAGATTTGTGGAGGCAAAATCGTTGCGGTGATTTCCATCCAGCTAGTTTTCCATTGCTCCAAAGCGGCCATCAAAGGGTAACGATCTCCTTCTTGGACAAGTGAAGTCCTCCTTTATGCATGTGTATGGAATCCTCCACCAAGAGGTGGAAAGCGTAAGTGATTCCAGCGGGTTGATAGTTGATATCCCCGATTGAGTCTGCATCTATATCCGAAAATGTGTAGTATGAAATAGGTATGCTGTGTGAAGCCCATCCGGACGGGTAGTCTGGATTGGTGATGTTTATATTGCGAACCAGATAAAACTCCGTGTATGAAACGAGTATTGGACGGAGTTTGTGAGAGTACCTGTGAATTGTGAATTCTTCCATACCTAGGAACCTTTGTGTGAGCTCCTTGTGTTGTGTGTGCTGCGTGAATTGTATGCTCTGCATGAGCTGTGTGCTGAATTGGAAAGCTGCTCTGTGTGAGCTGTGGATTGAACAGGAAAGGGAAAGCCGACCCGCGTCAAGATCTGCGCTATTGACGAGTTGAGCAACGGGAAAGTGCTGACATGTGTTTGCGTGGTGAGAGATCGATTGATGGCAATGCAAATGGGGGGCTGCGGGCCTTCCCGGGTTTTTACACCACAGTGGAGGGTAGATCTAAAGTGCTCAATGGTTGCCGTGAGGTGAACACCTCTGATTGGGATGGGCGAGGATGTCTCCAGTATGTGTGTTGTAGTAGACTAATGCTCATAGCCAACAAGTTAAGAACCTCTAATCTGTGGTGGTACTAAGGATGATTCGGTACACCGTAAGCGTGCCCTGAGTGCACAGAGCGTCTGGTACGAAGACCGGCGTTTGTGATGATGTTGTGTGTGAGAGAACTTGTTGTGATATATAAATATATCTGTTGTGATTGCAATGCATGCAGGGAAGGAACCACTGCCCCGGGTAAGGGGTAGGGTCGTTATAATTGGTCAGCTGAATGCTGACCGTTGTTTTGTTTATCACCCTTGGGATGAATGTCCATATGCAGGTGCTGACGGGCTGACTTGGATTGAATGGGCTGAAGTCCTTACTACTTGTAGGCTCTCGAAGGCCGTGTGAAGAACTATATTTTCATGTGTGATCGGCTTGCGTGCCGATGTATGTAATCACATCTATAAAGAGAAACATGTAAGGCTTTAAGGCCATGAGTGTTTGTGATTGTATACATTCCTGGTGATATATATAAATGTGTTATTTATATATTTAGTGGACATTCAATGTGATGAGTTCTTGCAAGTTAAAATCTTCCGCTAGAATGCTTTGAGTTAAGATGCGAATAGAAAAGATTTTGATGTTCATACATGATTCCGCCGTTTGTCTGTGAAATATGGCGTAGGGCCCCGACCGGACTCTCTGTTATATTCCATGTGATGGATGGAGGTGCTACGTATGGCCAGGCTCTAATGGCGCCAGCGGCTAGCTGCAAGATTTATCCTGTGAAAGGAAGGTTATATATCTGCAATTAAAGCTGGGCCCACGGGTCAAAAGAGTCGTTGGACGGCGGATAATAAAAGGAATGAGATCGGCAGACAAAGTATCTTTCTAGGGTTTGTCTTTTCATAAAGGTGGCGCAACTTCTTCTTCTTCATCGCCATTATTGCAGAGCTCGAAGCAGAAATTAAAAATCGACTGAACCTAAAAGGTCATCAAGTTTGCTGCCGTAATCAACACCGGCAACAACAAAGTCTGAGACATTTCTTTGAGAGAAAAGTTGTCAAGGCCAACCACTGCTGCAGTCACTTCACAGCCCAAGCAGAGCTTATCCCGAAGACTATTTTCTGGAGCTGTGAAGAAGGAATATGGACTGAGTTTTCTCATGACAGAAGGAGGAAGACACATAGATCATTTCTCTGTTGTCTATTCAACATCAACAAATCTAATTTTCTTAAGATCTTTCTAGATCTGAGTTGTAAGCCTATTCATAAAGGCCGAGTGTAGGATCTTGTATAGATCTGAGTGATAAGATTCTGTTAAGAATCTGAGTGTAGGGCTTTGGCCTGAGTTGTAGGGCACTTGTACTTGAGGTGTAGGATCCTTTTAGATCTGAGGTGGGCCTAGCCTGAGTGGTAGGGCCTTGTGTCCTGAGGTAGGTGATCCTTTGATTACTGAGTAGTAGGGCTTTGTGCCCGAGCTGTAGGTCTTGGAGAAGATTGAGTGGTCCTGCGGGATCGTTTTGTAAGCTCTTAGGAGCTGAGTTTTTGATGAAGTGTCTTGTCTAACACACTGTTAGAAAGGTGGGAGGAATATTTGACATACCCATAATCTGGGGAACCACTATAAAACTACTGTGTCATCTGTGTGCTTGTCTTGAAAACAACAAAAACCAAATCACAACACACTAAGTGGAGGGAAAATCTTAAAAGACTAGAAAACCTATTCACCCCCTTCTAGGTGTTTAGCTACCTTGGAATTAAAGACTTTCACATTCATACAAACATACATTCGGCTCTTCCTCCTCCCTTATTCACCCTCAATAGACCACCATTCTTCACGAAACCAAGTCAATCGTCCTCATAATGAAGAGAGTAAAGATTGAAGACAACAAAACCCTAGAACAAAGTTCCTGGCGTGGTCTCTACATAAGAGATCTCCATTACACACCAAAGTCAAGCTCTCTTGAGCGGACATCTCTCCTATAATAGATCTAAAGATCTAGCGCCAAGGGAGAAGGTATGAAGCTCACCTGATTTCTGGCCATGGATCGTATCCTCCTCCTTAGCGGCATGATAACGTCAACCTTGGGCTCCTGTTCTTCTCAGTGAAGGGCGCGGTTCGTGAGCAAGAAGATTGGCGATAAGTCTTGGACATCATTTATAAAAGAGCGGCCAGTTAGATCCAGGGTTTCCTGATCCGGGAGCTACCGCCGCGTGGTAGTATGTTACCGATACACGGTACCTACAAAAGTGCCTTCTTCCAAAAGTCACCATCTAAACCCACCACTCAAGCACTACCACCTATACTTCTATCGTCGTGAGGTACTCTTTCTACCGCCGTGCAGTAGGTATGTCAAAATGCTACCGCCAGCGATACTTCTACCGCCGGGTGGTTGCTCACAGAGGGTTTTGCCTATGCTTAGCTCGACTACCGCCGCTCGGTATTCCGCTACTGCCACGTGGTATTACCTTGACAATCGTCAAGTACACTCGACACACTCAACGCACGCCGAATTCAATCGATGCACTCGACGCACATTACCACCAGCGATAACTAACTACCGCTGCATGGTAGCACTCAACGCTCGTCGAGAGACGTTGTGAACACTCGACGCCTATTACCGCCGCGCGGTATCCCGCTATCGTCGTGCGGTAGCAACTTGACACCAAACGTCGAGTCGACGCTTCCCCGGCTCGAGTGCAAGCCTGCCCACCAGTGCACCCCGAGCCCGAGTTAACTCTCTTGACTCAAAAACACGTGCGGGGGTCTAGCACGAATCGGGACGTTACAACAACTCTATCCAATTCAACAATGTCGCGCTAGACTCACCCATGGCTACATAAATAATGCTTGGAGACTCGAAGTCTTGCACTAACCGCTCGTCATGCGCTTCAATCCAGTTCTCTTGCCCAGAATATTTCATGCATAAGCATCGACCACATCATTGGCCTTGTCTGGCGTGCATTAAATCGCTAAGTTGTAGTCCCCAAGGAACTCGACTCACTTGAATTACCTCATGTTTAAATTTTTCTAATCCAAAAGATACTTTAGACTTTTATTGTACAATCCTGTATTTGTTTAGTGTGACCTAGGGGTGGAAATAGGACAGGCGACCTATCGGGGGCATGCGGCCTGGCCTGCCAATGGCCTGGCCTGGCCTGCCAATGGCCTGGCCTAGCCTGACCTATTTTCTATTTACCAAAAAAAATAGGCCTATAATTGGGCATGTTTTTAAAACAGGCACAAGCCTTTATTATTAAAGCCTGGCCTGTAATCCTGCAGGTCGACCTATATTATTTTTAAATAATAATTAATATAAATTTATTATATAAACTTAAATATTAATCAAATATAAATTAATTTTATATACCTAATTACTAATCAAATATTAAGAGAGAGTTTTAAAAAATGAATTATTAAATAGATCTAAGTAGGCCTACAGGCCAGGCCAGGCCAGGCCTACCAATTTTATAAAATAGGTCAAGTCAAGCCTATATTTTGGCATGCATCAGGCTAATAGGCCAGACTCAAGCCCAAAAATACTAATGTAGGTCGGATCTATTTTCCATAAAGTCTGGCCTAGCCTATTTCCACCCGTAGTGGGACCTCCCGACATAAGTGAAAGACCTTCAGGTTCAAACGGGTCAAAGTAGGCGAGTGGGGTAGGCAGACCCACACTCACCCAGAGTGGGTGATGGTCTTTCGCCAGGACGGGCGGAAGGGATTTTGCCTAGGGAAGCAAAAGGATTATTGGGTTAGGCGGGAAGGCTCCCTCCAAATCAAGCGGATGATATGAGGATCCCGCACTCTCCCTTTGATGAGTTGCGGGGGGGGGGGGGGGATGCCCGGCTCACCCCGACACTCATTTTTTCAGGCGAGAGGTCCCTTCATTGGCCACTCGCCTAGTAGGGTCCATGAATAAAATTATCTGGATGCCCTTTAAGGTCTGCAAATAGCCACTTAGAACAGCAAAGTTACGTTGTTGGCAGACCCAATTGGACTGCATATAGCAGAATGCAACAACATAATTACGTTGTTGGCAGACAAAGTCCTGGAATTCTATAAATAGACCCTGTGGGCACCTTTGGAGGGCAGGCAATTCATTTCTTGGCTTTTTCCTCCTTGGGTTATTTTGATATGGCTGCATAAGCCCTTCAAGGTGCCCAGCTCAGCTTTTGGCTAGGGAGGGAAAGCTCTCTAGAGATCTTTTGGGTGCATGATGAGACTTCCACGTTGTAGCCCAGGGTCAGTTTTTTAGTTCCTAGCGACTAGTCAGGAGCTCATGTTTGGGAGAAGTAGGTCCAAGCTACCCCTTTAGGTCCGAACTCTCGTTGAGGCAAAGTTTTGGATCCAATATTTATGATCCGTGAAAATCTCCACCCTTGCGCCATATACATAATGCCCACATTTTCAAAGCAAAAATTACTGCAACCAGTTCCAAGTCATGGACGGTGTAATTTCTCTCATGAGGCTTCAGTTGTTTGGACCCATAAGCTATCGCGTTGCACCAGCACACAACCCAATCCGCACTCGGATGCGTCACTTAAAATCTAGAATACTTCAGTTCCACTAGGGAGACTTAGAACCAGAGCATACATTAATTGTTCTTTCAAGTTCTCGAATGCTCGGGCACACTCTGATGTCCACATAAACTTTTGATCATTGTGAGTAAGAGAAGTGAGGGGAAATATTATCCGCGAGAAGTTCTCCACAGACCTCCTGTAGTAGCCGACTAGTATAAGGAAACTCCTGACCTCTAGCATGGTTCTCAGAACATGACAATCTCTATTGGCTCCAATCTTCGTCGGATCCACTGTCACCCCTTCGCCACTAATCACATGGCCCAAGAATGTCACCATCTTTAAACAAAACTCGCATTTTAAGAACTTAGCATAAAGCTGGTAATCCCTTAGAATCTGCAACACCATTCTCGATGAATAACACCAAAAATGAATCTAAGTCTTGCTGAAGCACTCGGTTCATCAAGTCCATGAAGACTAACGACGCATTCCCTTGCCCCGTACCAAACGCGATCTTGGGGATGTCTTCTTCTCGGATACACGGCTGATAATACCCCGACTTGAGTATATGTTGGGTATTGTATCCACACTCACCTAGATTTGCATGAAGTCACCCATGAACTAAGTTGAATCCAGTTGTATTTGATATTTCTCTTTAGCCATATGCTTGCAGGTGTACACTTTAAGTATAGACCAATGTCAGTCTGCAATGGGTCATCAAACACAGGACTTCACAGTGTAATCCCTCACTGTGTAATCCAAGGTGTTGACTCATGTGTAGCCTCTCTATTGGAATATACTTAACCTCAAATCACTTGGAGAAAAGGACAAAAGCTGAAGCTGAAGAAGTTTTATTTGAAAATATTTTTCTGTAACTTAGAATTTTTGCTAAGTCATTTTTGCTCGAGAAGTACAATAGTGCTCGAGTAAATTACAACTCTAGGTCTCGAGAAGTTTTTAAAGTGCTCGAGAAAAAGCTCAGCTTGCTCGAGAACTTTTTCTTTCAAATCTGGCTAAGTCATTAATGCTCGAGAGAAAGTTTTCCTTTCTCGAGAAAATGACTTTGCTGCTCGAGAACTAGAATGCTGTGCAAAAATATTTCTAAGGAAAAGTACTCGAGAAATATAACTCTTCTTCTCGAAAAAAAGTCTACCTTTCTCGAGAACTATTTCTCTGTTGCTATTTTTCTAAGTTCCTGTGCTCGAGAACAGCTTTAGCTTCTCGAGTACTTTCCTCCAGATTTTCCTCTATGTTCAAGTGCTCGAGAAATAATCCAGATATACTTTTTCTAAGTATAAGTGCTCGAGTAGTACAATTAGTGCTCGAGAAAGTTATTTTTGACAGTATATTTTTCTAAGTCTCAGATCTCGAGACAATCATTTCTATTCTCGAGAACTCCTTGATTCAGTGCTCGAGAACAACCTTCAGTTCTCGAGTACTTCTGACTTAATCTTTTTCTAATTCTGAAATTGTCAAAATCGTTGACCCACTATTCGTTCTATTTTTCCAATCCTTAATCTGTCATCATCTAATTGGCCCACGTGGCATTACTTTCAATACGATTTGATTTCTGACCGATTAGGCTCCCTATAAAAGGTCTAATCAGTCTCTCTTTTCATTAAGAACTTTTATCATCGTTTATCTTTTCTCTCTCTTCAAGAACGTGAAACGAAAAAGGGCCGAAAAACCCTAAGTTCTCGATTCGTCTTCCCGGTCGCCGCCGCTCACTGTTTCCATCTGGAAGGCCGCCGACGAAGAAAGATCGACGAAGTGACACATAGAATCGAGATCGACCTCGACTTCTTTCGAATCTCTTGATTCCGTGTGTTCCGAAGAACCAGATCTCAAGATCGATGACAGTATCTTCTCCGACTGATTCCTGACAGAGCCGCCATTGTTGAAGGAAGAAGAGACGTCAAGATTTTCTAGATCTGTCACAGTTTTATCATTTTCTGTAAATCTTTATTCTGTAGGAGATTCTTCTCCGAGTTGTAGGAGTTTTCATTCCGAGAATTTGTTGTAGGAAGATTGTGCTTCCGAGTGTAGATCCGGGTTGGATCGAGTTGTAAGATTTCTTTAATCTGAGATAAGTGGAGTAGCCGAGTCTAGTGCGTTACTAGATCGGTGAGAGGGAAAGTGGAGTACCCAAGATCGGGGAACCACTATAAATCTTGTGTCGTCTGTGCTTGTGTTCTTTTTGTGTGTGCTGCGATTAGTTTTATTTTATTCCGCAAAAGACGTCGCAATCACCTATTCACCCCCTCTAGGTGATAATTTAGACAACTAGTCAACTTTCAATTGGTATCAGAGGGTCGTTGATCATATAAAGGTTAACACCTTGATCAGATCTGCCCTAAGTTGTCTAAGAAGTTAGCCAAGCATGGATAAGGCAAAAGATTTTGCAAAGCTTCCACTGTGCACCAAGACAAACTTTCCCATGTGGAAAGAAAGAATTAAATTCTTTATGGAAGCTGTGGATCCAAGGATCTTTATGATAGTTGAAGAAGGTCCCTATGTTCCCATGACAACCTCCACAATAGATCCTACTCTAAAGGTACCAAAGAAACTGATGGATCTTGACAAAGATGAGATTGCACTTGTCTCGTTGGACAAGAAAGCTAAAAACATCATAGCAAGTGCAGTTGATGACTCTATGCTACTGAATCTGATACATTGCCAAAGTGCTAAGGAAATGTGGCAGTGTCTGTTAGTCCTGATGGAAGGCACTGAAGAAGTAAGGGATGACAGAAGATCCCTTCTGAATCAAAAATATGAAGCCTTCAGACAAGGACCAAAGGATTCAATCACAGATACTTTTGAGAACTTCAGCAAAATTGTTAATGGTCTGAAGGGGTATGGCAGGAAGTTCACTAATGGTGACCTGAATGACAAATTCCTCAGATCCCTGACGAAAGAGTGGGATACCAAAGTATGTGCCATTCGGGAGTTTGGCAGACTAGCAGAGACTGACCCACAGAATCTCTTCGGAAAGCTGATGTCTTATGAGATGCAAATAAATACAAGAAAAGCCAAAGAAGAGAAGAGCAGATCCTCTTCAAAGGATAAGACTGTTGCCTTGAAGGCAGAAAGCACAAAAAAGGTCAAAGCTCAATCATCTACTCCTGCTCAGGAAACAATTGAGAGTGAAGAAAGTTCAGAGCCCAGTTCATCAGGCTCAGAGTTGTCTGAAGGAGAGTTCTCTCTCTTATCAAGACAGTTCAAGAAGTTTCTGAACAAAAAGAAGAATTGGAGAGGCAAGGATGCCTCACATAGACGATCACATTATGAAAGTGATCGAAGAAAGAAAGGCTCATGACAGGTATGTTCCTAAACAGAACAAACATGTTTCATCTGACATAGTTTGCTATTGTTGCAACAAGCCAGGTCATATGATTGCTGAATGCCCTCATAAGAAAAGAGAAGGAGGAAAGAAGAAAAGCAAGAAACCCTTTCACCAAAAGAAGAATGAAAGGAGCTTCGTGGCTAAGAAAACAAAGACCCTCAGCGACTCAGACTCCTCGGAGTCAAGTGAGGAAGAAGAAGCATATTTTGGGCTGATGGCTCAAACTGATGAGGAGACAGAACCCCAGTACACTGGGAAGGTAAACTCTCACACACCTCTTTCTGAATCTGAGAGTTCTGAACATGAGAATGAGGACAGCTCTTCTGACGATGAGTCTGAACTCATGGTTCAGTACAGAGAGCTGATCAAGGCCTACGACAAATGTCGAAAGGTCGTGAAAGCTCAAGCCAAAGAGATTAAGTCTCTTAAGGCAAGTGAAAGCTCTTTGAGAGAAGAAGTTCTTGAGATGGAATCACTCAAAGGTAAGCTTAACTCTGCCATAAAAGAATTGAATGAGACACTTAGTCTCGTCAGTCTGAAAGAAAAAGTCATTGAGAAACTGGAAGAGCAGTTTGAGGCTGAGAAGAAGCTTGTTGAGAGCTTCTCCAAGCCTAAGACAGTTCTTCCACTGATTGCTGAATTTTCAGCACAGACTGATGGTGCTGGACTAGGCCATGTAGCCTCTTCTAGTAAGACTTCTAGAAGGAATAAGACTCAACGAAAGAATAAGGCAGCCAAGAAAGCCTTAGCCAAAGAAAAAGGGAAAGCCCCTCAAGAACAGACTACCTTTAATAAGGTAATCTACCCGACAAACAAGTTTGATCTTGAGTCCTCCTATGGACACTGGTCTAGGCCTACTTATGTAGAGCCAAAGTCTAGATACCAAGGATGGGCACGTCCTAGAAACTTTGGCGAAAGTGTTTTTAAAGCACCTTATGAAGAAATCAGTCTTCAGAGCTATGGTCCATATAATCATGGTCATAACTTTAAGAGAGCACCGAAAGTGAAAGAAGTTGAAGTCTTGTCCACCAAAGAGAGGAAAGCATGTTCATGTCATCAACATGAAGCATCCACCTCCAGGGCAGCTCCTCCTGCTAGACCTCATGTCAAGATGGTCAAGCAAGAGAAGAATGGACAAAGATACAATAGATTTCATTGTTGGTGTTGTGGCAAGATTGGTCACTTCGCCATCGATTGTTGGTTCAACAAAAGTGTTTATGCTGCCCCAAGAGTTATCAATGTGAGAAAGACCGCTCACGATGCTAACATCGGTAGGGGGAGCAATCTAACAAGAGACCAAGGACCCAAACAAATTTGGGCTCCTAAGGAAAAATGATTTTGTGTTTGCAGGTATGTCCAAAGGCCAATAGAACGCCAATATGGTACTTAGACAGTGGATGTTCTCGGCACATGACCGGAACAAAAAGTTTACTTCAAAATTACTCTTCAATCGAGAACGGACCAAAGGTCATCTTTGGAGGCTCCGACCGGGGAGTTACAAAAGGATATGGTACAATTTCTAACGGTAGCGTATCCTTCTCGGATGTTGCTTATGTTGAGGGATTAGAACATAATCTCATAAGCATAAGTCAATTATGCGACAAAGGATACGTTGTTGAGTTTCATGCCAACAAGTGTTTGATAAAAGCGGTTGATAAACAAGAAACCATTTTATCCGGCACTCGTAGCAGAAACATATTTTGTCTTAATTTTATTTGCTTGGATTCCTCTACCCCAGTATGTCTTCTTGCTAAAGATAGTGCATCTCTTAGTGACCAATGGCACAAGAGATTAGCACATATTAATTTCAAAACCATTCATAAATTGTTTTCGAAGAATTTGGTGCGTGATGCTCCAAATGTTAAGTGCGAAAAGGAAAGACCTTGTCACGCATGCATTAAAGGCAAGCAAACAAGGGCTACTTTTAAAAGCATTATTGGCAAAGATTCGGACAGGTGTTTACACCTTCTTCATATGGACTTGTTTGGTCCACTGCAAGTTAGAAGTTTAGGAGGTAAGGATTATACGTTGGTTATTGTTGATGATTACTCGCGCTTTGCGTGGGTGTTCTTTTTGAAACACAAGTCGGATACCTTTGATATTTTCACTAATTTTGTCAGGCAAATACAGAATGAGTACAACTGCTCCATTGTCAAAATCAGAAGTGACAATGGAACGGAATTCAAATCTGGGGCCATGACGGAATTTTGTGAAAGCCTTGGTATCCTTCATGAGTTTTCCTCTCCTCGGACTCCACAACAAAATGGAGTAGCTGAGAGAAGAAACAGAACACTCATAGAGGCTTGCAGGACTATGTTGAGTGATGCTTCACTACCGGAATATTTCTGGGCTGAAGCCGTCAACACTGCATGTCACGTGCAAAATCGAGCACTCATAAACAAGAACCATGATAAGACTCCTTATGAACTTTTAAAAGACAGGAAGCCAACAATATCTTACTTTAGAATCTTTGGTTGTAAGTGCTTTGTACTTAACAACGGCAAGTATCATACCACTAAGTTTAGCGAAAAGAGTTTTGAAGGCATTTTCGTAGGCTATAGTAGCCAAAGTAAAGCATATAGGATCTTTAACAAGAAATCCTTGGTGGTAGAAGAATCAATTCATGTTATTTTTGATGAGACGAGTTTGTTGCAAAGCAACTCGTCTAGTGTGTTACTTGAAGCTGCAGGTTCCAAGATAAATGAAATAAAGTTGGAGGAACCAAGTGAAGAGAAGGGTGATACCTTCATCGAGATCACTTCTCCAACTACAATTGAGAATGAAGATCAGGATATTGAAGCAGTTCAAAGAAATGAAGTCACTCCAGATGCTGAAGATGTTCCAGATGCTAGGACATTAGAGCTCAGACACTTGAAGGATCATCCAATAGAACAGATCATTGGAAATCCTCGAGACGGTGTCAGAACTCGTAGAGGTACCACTAATGAAAATTTATATTTAAGTTTTCTATCTCAGGTGGAACCAAAGAAGTTTGAGGAAGCAAACTGCGACGCATCATGGATACTAGCCATGGAAGAGGAGCTGAACCAATTCAAACGGTGTGAAGTTTGGAAGCTTGTACCAAGACCCAAAGATAAGAACGTTATAGGAACCAAGTGGGTGTATCGGAACAAGCTAGATGAAGATGGTACAATAATAAAGAACAAGGCGCGTCTCGTCGCCAAAGGATACCGACAAGAAGAAGGAATAGACTTCGATCAAACATATGCTCCAGTGGCAAGATTGGAGGCAATAAGGTTATTTCTAGCATATGCTGCATTAAAAGGTTTCACCGTCTATCAAATGGACGTGAAGTCTGCCTTCCTTAATGGAAACATAAAGGAAGAAGTATATGTAGAACAACCTCCAGGTTTTGTTGATCCAAACTCTCCTAACCATGTCTACTTTCTATTTAAAGCACTGTATGGTCTCAAGCAAGCTCCCCGAGCTTGGTATGAGACATTGTCTACTTTTCTTCTTGAGAACAAGTTCACAAGAGGAAAGATAGACAAGACATTATTTCTTAGGGAAATAAAAGGCAAGATTTTGCTAGTGCAAATCTATGTCGATGACATTATTTTTGGCTCAACTGACGACAACCTTTGCAAAAAGTTTTCTAAACTAATGCAAGGGAAGTTTGAAATGAGCAGTATGGGTGAGTTGAAGTATTTCTTGGGACTCCAAGTGAAACAATCTGAGGATGGAATTTTCATATCTCAGACGAAGTTCACAAAGGAGTTGATTAAGAAATTTGGATTGGAGAACGCATCTACAATGAAAACTCCAATGGCCTCAGCTATGTCTCTGGATAAGGATGAGAAAGGGAAACCTTTTGATGAAACCAAATACAGAAGCATAATTGGGTCACTACTCTACCTTACTGCTAGTAGGCCAGACATAATGTTCTCAACATGTGTATGTGCTAGATTTCAGGTGAACAGTAAGGAATCTCATTACGCTGCTGCAAAGCGAATTTTGAGATACCTTAAAGGTACACCAAATCTTGGCTTATGGTACCCAAGAAGTAATGACAATGAACTGATTGGCTATTCAGATGCAGATTTTGCAGGTAGCAAGGATGATAGGAAGAGCACCTCAGGAACATGTCAATTCCTAGGAAGAAGGCTTATTTCCTAGAGTAGTAAGAAGCAGAATTGTGTCGCAATCTCAACAGCCGAGTCAGAGTACATCTCTGCAGGCAGTTGTTGTGCACAACTGCTTTGGATCAAAAATCAGCTTGAAGATTACAACCTGAAGTTTGAAGACATTCCTCTGATATGTGATTCATCAAGTGCAATTGCCATTGCCAACAATCCAGTGTCACACAGCAGAACAAAACATATAGAGTTGAGATATCATTTTATACGGGAGCATGTGGAGCGAGGAGATATCAACCTTCAATATGTTCCAACAGATAGACAAGTTGCAGACATTTTCACAAAGCCACTGGATGAGGCCAAGTTCTCTTTCTTCAAGACAGAACTTGGGATGCTCAACAAAGAGGACTAAGGAAAAAGTCAACTTTCAACTTTTCAGAATTTCAGAAAAAAATAAAGCTAAGTAATTCTTTCTCGGGAACTTTACTTTTGCTCGAGAACGATGCTCGAGAACTGTCTACTTCTCGAGCAAGCTTCTCGAGAACTCTTTATTCTGCTCGAGAAAACTTCTCGAGAACTTTCGGTTACGAAAATTTCCTAAGTTCTTTTGTCTCGAGAACTTCACTCGGGGTACTCGAGAACTTAATAAAGTACTCGAGCCTACTTCTCGAGCACTTGATACTTACGAAAATTCTTAACCCTAATTTCCCGAGTACAGTTTTTGTTAGCTTTTATTATTTTTCGAAATGCCTAGTAGCAGTCCAGATCATTTCTGCCGCTCTTTTACAATATGTATATAAATAGTCAGATTAAAATCGTTAAATCCACTAATCCCAAAATCCCCAAATTTCTTGAGACCCTTCGCCTCCCGCCGGTGCCGTGAAAACCAGGAAAACCCCACAGTTTTTCTCCGTTTTTCTTCAATGGCTTCATCTTCTTCCATCGCCAAGCTCGGAATCGGCAGTGAACTCCTTCGAGATGGCATTGCAGACATATCCCCAGACTTTCAGAACCTCTTGAACCTCCTGGATATAGCCGGCCTCACTTTTGTCCTAGAACAGAAGTGTCGTCTCCTTCTTCCTCAGGTTCATGAATTCTACCAGAATTTGACAGTCAGCACCAGTGGTCATGTTCTCCGATCTACCGTTTCTGGCATCAAGGTCAAACTCACCGCCTCCATCATCAATCAGTTGCTTCATCTACCTCCAGTCACAGAACCAGAAGACCTAACCCATGCAGACTATGACCGTGCCTATTCCTTCTGTGGAATCGCCGGCATACCCTCTGGTATTCGACGCCCCCAGCTGAACCCAGAGAGCAAATTCCTTCTGGACATCGTCGGCAAATGCCTTCTCTGTGCTACTGGATCAATCAAACATGCTACAGGAGAGATGTTTGATGTGATGACCTCCATAATCTGCAGGAAGCAATATCCTTTTGGCAGACTGATTCTTGATCACATCAGGTCCAGTCTCAAGAAGCCTGGATTTGCCAGAATTATAACCCTTCTACTCAGTGAACTTGACCCAGCAGTGTTCTCAATGTCCAAAGGCAGTGTTCTGCACTACATGAAGAGGCTCACAGTGGACTCCATTAACAGATGGGAGTTGAAATTGCAGAATACCACCCAGGCCACCAGGGCTCAAGAACAAGTTCAGGAAGAGGTTGTCAGGACTCCACCTCCCTCTCCTCATCCAGCAATTGAGGGGGAGCCTGCACAACCTTCCCCAGCTCCAAAAATTCCCCCAGTTCCTGCTACAACAGTTGTGGTAAAGGATGTTCCAGAGTACAGGATTCCATCCCCCCCTCCAAACCCAGAGATTGTCATCCAGGATGCTTCTCTTGAGGGGGAGCCTGCCTCCATGGATATAGATCTGACTGCCACTTCAGAACAAATTGATGCAATGATCACTGAACTCACTTCTGAGCACCCCAGTTTAGCATCAACAGCTCCAGACTCAGTTCCAGATTCTGCTCCAGCCACTGCTCAGGACCCAGCTCCACTTGAACCAGTTCCAGAACTGCCTCAGAAACATGCTTCTCCAGAACCAGGTCAGCCCTCCAGTTCACTTCCCCCATCACCTCCTCACCCAGCTGATACCCAAGGACAGCAAGCTGCTGCTTCCTCCACAACCACTCCCTCTTCTTTTGAGCCAATGACTGACATCCAAGAAACTGATGAGGATGTTCAGGAGGCAGAGTCCAGGATTCCTCCAAGGCCACACTACTCCATCCCAACTTTCCTTCCTTCAGGAAATGAAGAAGATGACAACATCCCTCTGAGAAGACAGCCATCCACTTCTACTGTTGTAATTGAAGAGATCACCCCCAGCCCCTCCAATGCACCTTCTCCACCTGCTGCTGCTCAACCACCTCCATCCAGTCTTCCTCCTGCAAGTGCTCCTGCTGCTACTGATTCCATCATAACACTGTTAACACAGTTGTTTGCTGAACAGAAAACCTACATAGACACCGCTGTCAAGAAGGTTCAAGACCAGGTGACTGCACTTGAGAAGGCCATGCACAAAGGCTTTGCTGAAATCCAGGTGAACACAGATACCCTGAAAGAAGCATTTCACAAAGGAGGATTGGCCTTGGATCATACTATAACAAGTATTGGCCACCTCATGGATCAATCAGTTGTGTTGGCTAATAATCAGATTCAGTTGGATAAAAGGACAGATGCCAAGTTCTTTGAGCTGACAGGTGAGGTTGGCACCTTTAAGGAAGATGCTATTGAAACCCTTACTGCAGAAGTCAGAAAGGGGGAGGAGATTTTCAAGTCTATCTCAGCTAAACATACTGAATCCATCATGACCAGAATTACCAATGCCAGCCTTGAAACCCAAGCTGACATAGAAGCCAAAGTCATCAAGGCCCAGGATGCATTCCACACCTCCCTGAAAGAAAATGTGCTGAAACATATTGACTCTGTCAAGTTTCATGCCTTTGATACCTCTGTCTGGATGCACAACAATATATTCCCTGACCATCAGTTTGACCCCAACTCAATTCCCTATCATCTGAACCCAGTTGCAGTCAGAGCAGCCCTTGCTGAAAGCACTCAAGCCTCTGCTGCCCAAGCTGCTGCTGATGCACTGGCTGCTGTCCAAGCTGAAGAAGATGCTGCTGCTGCTGCTGCCCTTGCTCAGAAGGCCTTCTCTCCATACATTGAACTTCAAGAAACTTTCATGCCAACTGGAGAGGTGTGGGAAGATCTACCTAACCAGCCACCTAATATCCAAACAAAGAAAAGGAAATATGGGGAAGGGCCCTCTGCAAGGAGATCTGCACCTGAACATGATCAAGGCTACAGAAGACATCAGGATGAACCAAGGCAGTATCCAGTACACTCTGAAGTCTGGAGCCCCACCTCCAGGACTTTAATCCTTGAAACTCTGAAGCTGGTAACTCAATTCAGTGAGAGACAACAAGAATTCTACAGCCATGAGGAATGGAGAAAGTATGACAAGAACTGCATTCAGAGGAGGCTGCATGAGTCTAAGTATGGATTTAACAATGCTGCAGCTCCTCCTAAACCTGAAAAGTACTTTCCCAAGCCCTACAGCTACTTTGAGAGACAAGAGCAGAAGAGATGGCAAGAGGGTGAAAGACAAAAGAGACAGGCTGATGGCAAGAAGAAGTAACCTGCACTCTATTTCATAACAGCCTTTGTAACTTTGGGAATAGTGGGATTTAAAAACATTAATCTGAAAAATCTGATTACTTATATACCTATATGTTTCTGATTGTGCTGTGATTCATTTCTGTTATTCCTGCTCTAGGTTATTTTGATTATGTCACATATGTCTTGCTTACTTGTTGTTATGTATTATTTGTTAAGGGATTCAGCTTAGTGTATAGGGTTCTGACTTCTGCAAATAGGGGGAGATTGTTGGGTATTGTATCCACACTCACCTAGATTTGCATGAAGTCACCCATGAACTAAGTTGAATCCAGTTGTATTTGATATTTCTCTTTAGCCATATGCTTGCAGGTGTACACTTTAAGTATAGACCAATGTCAGTCTGCAATGGGTCATCAAACACAGGACTTCACAGTGTAATCCCTCACTGTGTAATCCAAGGTGTTGACTCATGTGTAGCCTCTCTATTGGAATATACTTAACCTCAAATCACTTGGAGAAAAGGACAAAAGCTGAAGCTGAAGAAGTTTTATTTGAAAATATTTTTCTGTAACTTAGAATTTTTGCTAAGTCATTTTTGCTCGAGAAGTACAATAGTGCTCGAGTAAATTACAACTCTAGGTCTCGAGAAGTTTTTAAAGTGCTCGAGAAAAAGCTCAGCTTGCTCGAGAACTTTTTCTTTCAAATCTGGCTAAGTCATTAATGCTCGAGAGAAAGTTTTCCTTTCTCGAGAAAATGACTTTGCTGCTCGAGAACTAGAATGCTGTGCAAAAATATTTCTAAGGAAAAGTACTCGAGAAATATAACTCTTCTTCTCGAAAAAAAGTCTACCTTTCTCGAGAACTATTTCTCTGTTGTTATTTTTCTAAGTTCCTGTGCTCGAGAACAGCTTTAGCTTCTCGAGTACTTTCCTCCAGATTTTCCTCTATGTTCAAGTGCTCGAGAAATAATCCAGATATACTTTTTCTAAGTATAAGTGCTCGAGTAGTACAATTAGTGCTCGAGAAAGTTATTTTTGACAGTATATTTTTCTAAGTCTCAGATCTCGAGACAATCATTTCTATTCTCGAGAACTCCTTGATTCAGTGCTCGAGAACAACCTTCAGTTCTCGAGTACTTCTGACTTAATCTTTTTCTAATTCTGAAATTGTCAAAATCGTTGACCCACTATTCGTTCTATTTTTCCAATCCTTAATCTGTCATCATCTAATTGGCCCACGTGGCATTACTTTCAATACGATTTGATTTCTGACCGATTAGGCTCCCTATAAAAGGTCTAATCAGTCTCTCTTTTCATTAAGAACTTTTATCATCGTTTATCTTTTCTCTCTCTTCAAGAACGTGAAACGAAAAAGGGCCGAAAAACCCTAAGTTCTCGATTCGTCTTCCCGGTCGCCGCCGCTCACTGTTTCCATCTGGAAGGCCGCCGACGAAGAAAGATCGACGAAGTGACACATAGAATCGAGATCGACCTCGACTTCTTTCGAATCTCTTGATTCTGTGTGTTCCGAAGAACCAGATCTCAAGATCGACGACAGTATCTTCTCCGACTGATTCCTGACAGAGCCGCCATTGTTGAAGGAAGAAGAGACGTCAAGATTTTCTAGATCTGTCACAGTTTTATCATTTTCTGTAAATCTTTATTCTGTAGGAGATTCTTCTCCGAGTTGTAGGAGTTTTCATTCCGAGAATTTGTTGTAGGAAGATTGTGCTTCCGAGTGTAGATCCGGGTTGGATCGAGTTGTAAGATTTCTTTAATCTGAGATAAGTGGAGTAGCCGAGTCTAGTGCGTTACTAGATCGGTGAGAGGGAAAGTGGAGTACCCAAGATCGGGGAACCACTATAAATCTTGTGTCGTCTGTGCTTGTGTTCTTTTTGTGTGTGCTGCGATTAGTTTTATTTTATTCCGCAAAAGACGTCGCAATCACCTATTCACCCCCCTCTAGGTGATAATTTAGACAACTAGTCAACTTTCAGTATATCATCGACTCTACCAATTGGTCGAACAAGTCATCAATCTGCAGAATCAGGTACTTATTATTGGCGGTCAGCTTATTTAACTCACGGTAGTCTATACACAACCACATGCTACTATCTTTTTTTCACAAATAGTACCGGTGCACTCCACGTCGAAGAGCTGTGTATAATATACCCTTGCTCCAATAATTCTTGCAGCTGAACTTTGAGCTCGACCAATTCTTTTGGTGTCATCCAAAATGGCGGACATGACACCGGCCTTGCTCATGGTGCCAATTCGATCGTAAAGTTGATCTCACGTTGAAGAGGTGCTCCCGAAAGCTCCTCGGGGAACACAACCTTAAACTCTGACATAACAGGCACAACTCTGACTTCCAACTTTGTGAAGTGAACTTCCAACAAATCTATGAACGCTACACCTTCATGGTTCACTGCACACATCATCTATATTAATAAAATTAAGGAGCAGACAACTCCACCAAGGCCCTCAAACATGACCTCCTCTTTTCCCTTGCCCAGTAGGGTCACTACCTTCAATAGACAGTCAATACTAGCCCGTTGTTCTACAAGTCAGTCCATCCCTAAGATCACGTCGAACTCGGCTAATAGTAGTATTACTACCACTAACACGAAGTCAACTTTGCCTATACTCAAAACAATGCCCCTTCTTCCTAGAGGTCATGAATGACCCATTGGGCATGCACACACTAAGCTCTGCATTTGCCGCAAAGGGCTCAACACCTATTCTCAGGATATTTCCGTACGAAAGGAGTGCGATACTCTCGTATCGAACAACACTCTATGTAACGGCCCAAAATCCGCCATAATTTATTTCAATCTTTCTGAGAGGGTTTTTCATAAACTATACACAGCAGTATAAAAAAAGGGTGTACTAGCGAAAATATAACATCACAAATCATTAATGTACAAAATATACACACTATCTCAATGCCAGGTACGAAAATGTCTACATGTAGTACATTCTAACTAGCTATCAATGGTACAAGGAAAAATAAAAAAACTCAAGCTAACCCGTGGACGAGCCACGTCATCAGTTGGTCTTCGGTTTGCATCTACTTGAGCCCGCCTAGCGGGGTCTAGTACACTTGTACTCGACTCCTGAAAGAAAATTTGGAACCAATTAGTTTTGAAAACTAAGTGAATTCCTTACCCTTACCCGCAACTTTGCACTGCAAGCAGACAAGAGAGTCAGCATCAATAAATATATATGAACATGTCTCTAAGCTAGTAACGGGGAATATCAACAATTCTATTCTGATATCAATTCATATTTAATTTATCATGTTTCCTATTCAATTTCCATTTATTCGTAATGCGTTTCTCGAAAGACTAAGGGTCATCTAAATATCTCAATCATCCGGGTCTGTCGACCCTTCATATCAATATCCGCTTTAGGGCGCTCACATGCGCAACAGGCTTCCATGCCTCCTAAATTGGATTCTCTTCATATTTTGTAGGAGTTCGACCCCTCCTACGACGTGTGAGAGTTCTACCCCTCTCACGAGGTGTAGGAGTCTGAAGCATTCCCCCCATACTAGGCCGACCCTTAGCTTTCCGATGCGTCGACGCTATCTCAATTTCAATTCAAATTCTATCTTTTCGATTCATTTCATTTTCTTAACAAAATAGGATTTATTTGTATGTTTTTCCCTCAGAATTCTATCGCTCGCTAAGCCACGTTAGCGTTTTCGGCGAGTCATATATTCAGTGATATCAAATGACAAGAAAGTAACTAGCTTAACAAGTTCACCAGAAAGTAGTAAGGACTCATCCCAACTTTTCCTTTGCCCTTGTCCCTCGAAGGAGTCACATCGCGCCTATCGCCAGACGTCATTCTCTGCAGTATCAATTTCATTTACTTTAGGATTACGCCTTAAATATTTACGAGTGGACTCCTACGACGGTCGCAACTGCGACATCTAGGAGTTGTCTAGGAAAGGACTAGCGTGGGTGACTCAAATTGAATGCATATCATTCGACCAACCACAGAGTTGAAATACCCACGATAAACAATCCAAATTGCTCCAATACACAACCGCAAGGGTTGCCACCATGGCAACTCCAAGTGTTGTAAACAACAACTCACCTCAAAGTATAAATCCCTTCTAAAATAGCTGGATAGCTAACACAAGCAGCCCAAACACCACCTGTAGTACTCAGGTAGTCTCAACAGTACAGCCGACACACACACACATCAATTGTCAAGGTACAACCGACACACACAGACACACAACAACTGAGCCGGCACACACATCAAATTTACAAGGAGAGCAAGACCAAACCAAACTCCACATGAAACCCTAGCTTCATCTCTCCCAAATATGGTTCAAATTCAAGGGGTATGGTTTGGTAAGCAATACAGAAACTTTTGATTGCAAAAGTAGTAAAGAAAACCAAAACCCCAAATCCTAAGGTTTTCACCCATCTGAAATCCATACACCAACTTCATAATTAACACAAGAGGAGTTGAGGGAGGGAGATTACCTCTTAATCGCAAGAAGAATCACAGAAATCGGAGAAGAATCGAGCCCGATAGAGCAAGCGACGGTAGCGGTTTCCGCGAGTTTCTTCCGTCCCGTCGAAATGAGAAGGAAATGATAGGGATAAGAAATATAAAGCTCGGGATAACATCACCGCCTAACCGGTAGAGCCGGTTCAATAGAAGGTAGCCGATTCCCAAAACATATAAGAAATTGTAAGTAACCGGCCACATGATTTCTATACAAGTTCAGCCAATTTTCATAAGATAAGCACAGCCAGCTCCAAAGTCAAAATAGCAGTCCAACAAACAGCCCCTAAACCAACTCAACAAACCATCAAATAAAATTAGACGAAAGCGAAATGACTGTCGCAAAAATCAATCGATCACAACAAAAATCTGAACATAAAATTTTCGTGCGACATCGAATCAGCACTGTATTTATTCTTTCATCATCGGGGAGTAATCACATAATTTATATTTTACAAAGTATAAACATTTAAAATTGTTCGGGTATTACAAACTCTCCCCTCCTTATCAGAATTTTCGCCCCCGAAAATCACGCATCTTCGCGATTCCCAAAGAAAGAGGGAAAGATTTTCAACATTAAATCCTCTCGTTCCCAAGTAGCATCTTTGGCAGGGTGTCCAGTCCACCAGACTTTGACAAAGTTTACCTGTCGATTCCGGAGATTTTTGTTTTGCCGATCAACAATCTGGTAAGGTGTTGTTAGACTTGACAAATCAGCTCCTATCTGCACATCACTGACAGATATCATCAAATCTGGATTCGGAATATATTGTCGGAGTGTGGATATATGGAAAACATCATGCAACCTCTATAATTCAGCAGGCAGAGCTAGGCGATATGCTACTTCGCTAAGTCGTTCAATCACAGGAAAGGGACTAACATATCTCGGACTTGATTTTCCAATCCGTCGTAATCGGGAAATCCCTTTGAACGGTTTAATCTTCAAACACACCTGATCGCCCACAACAAATTCTACTAGACGATGTCGGGCATTATAATATTTCTGTTGACGATCCTGTGCGATTTTCATTCTTTGATGAATGATGCGAATTTTCTCTTCAATCTTATCTGTCCTCTTCTGAGGGAACAATTTCTTTTCTCCATCCTCTGCCCAGCTCAAAGGAGTTCTACATCGCCGCCCATATAGAGCTTTGAACGGGGCCATTTGGATCGTTGTTTGATAGCTATTATTATAAGCAAATTCAGCTAACGATAAGTATTTCTCCCAAGAGCCTTTCGAGTCCAAAACCACCATTCGCAATAGATCCTTGAGCATTTGGATGGTCTGTTCGGACTGACCATCTGTTTGCGGATGAAAAGCAGTACTGAACAATAATCTTGTTCCAAATTTTTTTTGCACCCGTCGCCATAATTCAGATGTAAACCGTCCATCACGATCTGATACGATCGTACATGGAATACCATGTAATCTCACAATTACATTTACATAGAGTTCCACCAATTTTTCCACCGGCCCGCTTTGCTTGATCGGTATAAAATGCGCGCTCTTTGTCAATCGGTCAATAATGACCCAAATTCCATCATCCCCGGCTCTACTGCGAGGCATGCCAAACACAAAATCCATCGCAACATCATCCCATTTCCATTCCGGAATGGGCAGAGATCGAAGATACCCAGCAGGCTTCTGATGTTCTGCTTTCATTACCTGACAGGTATGACACCGGGCAATATACTGAATGATATCCTTTTTCATATGAGGCCAACAAAAGTCCTGTTTCAAATCATGGTACATCTTAGTCCGACCAGGGTGAATTGAATATGGCGTATTATGTGTAAGGAATCCGGAGCGCCGAGAAGAAGAAATCCGAAACGAATAACAAAACACAAGGAAGCAAAACAGAGCAATCACAAACACAGCGATTACAGAGGTTCACCCAAAACCGGGTTACGTCCTCTCTCCCCTTCTTCTCCCCTTCTTGTATTCACCAGAAAGTTACAGATTACAACAAAGGTTACAAGGATCTAAACCCGATCCTACCTTCTTCCACTTCTGGACAAGAAAACCGCAGAAGAAAACCTTCTGGATCGACGCCAACGAGAACCTCGTACCCGTCTCCAAAAGAATACGCCGCCGCAATTTAGTCTAAATCGTACCGCTAAAGTCTTACCCTAAAAAGTGGCAGAATCCGCCTTAAATAGGCTTCCGCCAAACAGATCGTCGAGCTCGGCCGGATCGTCGAGCGGCGGTCGACGATCGTCGAGCTCGGCCGAACGTCGAGCAGGGTTCGACATTCGATCGACGATCGTCGAGCTCTGTCGAACATCGAGCTCGGCCAAACGCCGAGCAGTGTTCGACACGTCGAACGTCGAGCTCGGCCAAACGCCGAGCAGTGTTCGACACGTCGAACGTCGAGCAAGGCTCGACGTTCGACATCGGGCTGGGTTCGACGATCGTCGATCCTGGTTCGACGATAGTCGAACCCAGTTCGACGATAGTCGAACCCAGTTCGACTATTGAAGGAATAAATTTCCTGGAGATGTGGCCGGTCCTGGAGATGTCGCAAGGGAGGATCACACTTCGATTCCTCTAAGCTCACGTGGGCTAACCCGGTGTGAGAAATAAGAGGACCGGAAGTGTTCCACAACCCCAACATTCTCCCACTTGATGGAAAACTTCCGCAAATGAGAGCAGCTCCTCCAATCTTCCCTCTTCAACCCTACTGCTGTTGCACACCATTCAAACTTAGCAATAGGCACAGCCTTGGTAAGAAAATCAGAACTGTTCTCCTTGGTATCAACCTTCTCTAGTTGAACCACCTGCTTCTCTACCTTTTCCCTGATGAAGTGAAATTGGATGTCAATGTGCTTTGTCCTAGCATGGAAAGCCGGATTCTTGGCTAACTGAATAGCCCCTTGGCTGTCACACCACAGCTTCACAGGACCTTGCTCAAAA
This sequence comes from Platanthera zijinensis, assembly GCA_039513925.1. NCBI lineage: Eukaryota > Viridiplantae > Streptophyta > Magnoliopsida > Asparagales > Orchidaceae > Platanthera > Platanthera zijinensis. The sequence continues at coordinate 166,472,142 of CM077094.1, forward strand.
CCGAGCTCCCCGCACAACCTCCTCAACCATATGGCCTCCTTACTAGCATGTGTAAGAGCCATATACTCAGCCTCCGTCGACGAGAGTGCCACTACTCCTTGCCGCTGACTCATCCAACTAACAGCACCACCAAACAATGTAAAAACATATCCACTGGTGGACCTCCTGCTATCCAGGTCACCTCCCCAGTCAGAGTCCACGTGTCCGACCATGTCCAGGACTCTTCCAGCTTCAGCACCTTCATAACATATAAAATAATTTAAAGTTCCACGAAGATACCTGAACACCCGCTTCACAGCATTCCAGTGCTCCTTCCCTGGTTTGGCCATGTACCGGCTCAGCACTCCCACTGCTTGTGCTATGTCGGGCCGAGTACAAACCATGACATACATGAGGCTTCCCACTGCACTAGCATATGGAACCTTCACCATGTCCTCCATCTCCTCATGTGTCTTGGGATACATCTCCGCAGATAGCTTATTCCCCACGGGCATAGGGGCACCAACAGGCTTGCAGTCAGCCATGTTGAACTTTTTCAACACCTCTTCGACATACCTCTGCTGCCCCAACCAAAACTTCCTTTTGCTTCTATCCCTGGTAATCTGCATCCCCAAGATCACACTTGCTGGCCCCAATTCCTTCATTTCAAACTTGGCCGAGAGCAGCTTCTTCACATGTTGGATCATCTTGACACTGTTTCCTACGAGCAGCATGTCATCAACATAGAGTGTCAAGAAAGTGAAGTGCTCTCCCTTCCTTTGGATATAGATACAGTGGTCCGAATTCGACCTTTCAAAACCCAACTCCAGCATGTAGGTGTCGAACTTCTGGTACCACATCCTCGGAGATTACTTAAGTTCATAAAGGGACTTCTTCAACCTGTACACCAGATCCTCCTTGCCCTTGGCCTCGAATCCTTCAGGTTGCCGCATATAAATCTCCTCCTCCAAATCCCCGTGAAGGAACGCCGTCTTCACGTCCATTTGTTCAATCTCCAGATCATGCACAGCCACAATGGAGAGAACCATTCTGATAGAAGTGAGCTTGGACACCGGCGAGAAAATCTCGTCATAGTCCACACCTTCCACCTGTGAGAAGCCCTTGGCAACCAACCTCGCCTTGTACTTCTCTATGGTTCCATCCGCCTTAACCTTCTGCTTGAAGACCCATTTGCTCCCAATGGCCTTCCTCCCTTTTGGAAGCTTGCACAGACCCCAAGTCTGATTCTTCCGCAGAGACTCCATCTCATCAACCATAGCAAGCTCTCACTGATTCGCATAAGCCCTCGACCTCGCATCCCTGGCTGAAATGGGATCTTCTCCAAGCATGTTCAAGCAATATTGTGCTCCAACCGCACCAAGGGAGTACCGGATTGGTGCCCTCCTTTCCCTCGTTGAACGCCTCAGAAGTGGAGCATCAGCAACTTCATCTCCTGATTCATCATCAAGGCTCACCTCCTCTAAAACATTAGATTCAGAATCTGAATCTGAAACAACTACTGTAGTGATATGAGCATCCTCCAGAGGAACTTCCTCCATGTCCCTTTCCACTACCACCTTTTCTGCAGCTTTCCCTTCCTCCGCTTGTGTAGTGATTTGAGGACGGGCTTCATGAAAGACCACATCCTTGCTATACGTCACCGTCCTCGTCACCGGGTTCCAAAGCTTATATCCCTTGATTCCATCTTTGTAGCCCACAAAGATGCACCGCTCAGACTTCATATCCAGCTTCCCCCTCTTCTCCTTTGGAATGTGAACGTATGCATCACATCCAAAAACACGAGCATAAGCCAAATTTGGCTTCTTCTGGAAAACAGCCTCAAAGGGGGTACACCCCTTTACTGCAGATGTAGGGGTCCTGTTCTTCAAGTGGTTAGCTGTAGCCGCCGCTTCAGCCCAGAACTCCATCCCTAAACCAGCCCAACTGAGCATGCACCTGGCTTTCTCCATCAATGTCCGATTGAGCCTTTTCGACACTCCATTCTGCTCTGGAGTATACGGCGTGGTCTTCTGCCGTGTAATCCCCTGCTCAGTACAGTACCGCTCGAAGGCATCCGAGCAATACTCCCCTCCGTTATTAGAACGGAGAACCTTCACCTTCCTCTCAAACTGGTTCTCCACCAGGTTCTTAAAATCCTTGAACCTATCGAGAACCTCTGTCTTGGATCTGAGAAAATAAAGCCAAGAATACCGAGAATAATCATCAATGAAAGATACATAATACCTAGCCCCATCGAGAGATGGGACTGGAGTCGGCCCAAATACATCGCTATGAATCAAGTCCAGTAAACCGGTGGCCCTCTTCCCTGCTCCCTGAAAACTAACCCGGTTCTGCTTGCCAAGTAGGCAATGCTCATAGAACCCAAAGCTCGAGGTGCACACGGGCACACCCACCACCATCTGGCCTGATGTCATAGCCGACATCCCCTTCTCACTGATATGTCCAAGCCGTTGGTGCCACAGCCTGTACTGCTCCTCCTGGTCCTCCTCTTGGCCTTCAGAGATGAAGGCCCCGCTAGGCACCACTGTATCAGCAAGTAACTTGTATAGTGTCCCATGCCTCACGCCTTTGGCGATCACCATCGCCCCTCGGGTCATCCTGCACGAGTGCATGTCACAACTGAAAGACACTCCCGCATCCGCCATAGATCCCACCGAGATCAGATTCCTGCTCATCCCTGGAATATGCATCACCCCCGGAAGGGTCTTCATGGTCCCGTCGGCCATCTTCAGCATCACCTTCCCACGCCCAATAATCTGCACAGCAGTATCATCGCCAAGCATGACGTCACCACCATCAAACCTCTCATACTCACAAAACCAGTCTCTATGAGGGGTCATGTGATATGATGCTCCTGTGTCGACATACCACACATCAGAATCCTTCTGGGCAACACATGCAGCAGCAATATACATGTCATCCCCTTCAGTCTCCTTCTTAGTACCAGAAGTTGACCCACCATCTTTCTTCTGAACTGGCTTGTTAGGACATTGGGATTTCACATGCCCAACCTCATTACACTTCCAGCACTTGATGGGCTTCTTCTCTTTCTCTCTTTCTCTGCTCTTGGATCTATCCCGAGATTTATCTCGAGATCCTCCTTGCTTATTATCCCTCCATTGAGGGCGAGATCTGTATACACTCAATGCACCTTTGCTGGTCTTTTCTGAACTTCCTCTTCTGGTCTCCTCAGATAATAAAGTAGCACATACTGACTCATTGGAGAGAGCCTTATCTCCATTACCCCCTATGGCAACAATAACATTGTCTCAAGAGTCCGGCAATGAATAGAGTAGAGTAATAGCTCTATCTTCATCCGAGATTTTCTCACCAATTGAGATCAACTGACCCACGATAGTGTTGAAACTTGTCAGGTGTTCTGAGAAAGAACCACCCTCCTGCATCTTCAGATTGTACCACTTCTTTCTCAGCAACAATTTATTAACCAGAGACTTGCTCTGGTAGAGAGATTCCAACTTCCGCCATAGGCCTTGGCCGGAAGTTTCCTCCATGACATTTGTTAAAATCGAATCTGCGAGAAAAAGCCGGATCAGACCTTTGGCTTTCCGATCGGCCTTTGTCCAGGCTGCAAAAGCCTCCGCATCAGACTTATCTATTGGAGGAGTATCCACTATTGCACCCCACAAATCACGATCAACCAGTAGGTCTTCCACCTTCATCTTCCACAGTTCAAAACGACTTCCATCAAACTTCTCTATCTCGATCCGCACTCCTCCTAAACCCATAGCCAAGAATCCAAGGAACCTCCCTCTGATACCAAATGTAAGGAATCCGAAGCGCCGAGAAGAAGAAATCCGAAACGAATAACAAAACACAAGGAAGCAAAACAGAGCAATCACAAACACAGTGATTACAGAGGTTCACCCAAAACCGGGTTACGTCATCTCTCCCCTTCTTCTCCCCTTCTTGTATTCACCAGAAAGTTACAGATTACAACAAAGGTTACAAGGATCTAAACCCGAACCTACCTTCTTCCACTTCTGGACAAGAAAACCGCAGAAGAAAACCTTCTGGATCGACGCCAACGAGAACCTCGTACCCGTCTCCAAAATAATACGCCGCCGCAATTTAGTCTAAATCGTACCGCTAAAGTCTTACCCTAAAAAGTGGTGGAATCCGCCTTAAATAGGCTTCCGCCAAACGGATCGTCGAGCTCGGCCGGATCGTCGAGCGGTGGTCGACGATCGTCGAGCTCGGCCGAACGTCGAGCAGGGTTCGACATTTGATCGACGATCGTCGAGCTCTGTTGAACGTCGAGCTCGGCCAAACGCCGAGCAGTGTTCGACACGTCGAACGTCAAGCTCGGCCAAACGCCGAGCAGTGTTCGACACGTCGAACGTCGAGTAAGGCTCGACGTTCGACGTCGGGCTGGGTTCGACGATCGTCGATCCTGGTTCGACGATAGTTGAACCCAGTTCGACTACTGAAGGAAAAAAATTTCCTGGAGATGTGGCCGGTCCTGGAGATGTCGCAAGGGAGGATCACACTTCGATTCCTCTAAGCTCACGTGGGCTAACCCGGTGTGAGAAACAAGAGGACCGGAAGTGTTCCACAACCCCAACATTATGCGCCTCATACAAGATATCCTTCCGCAGGTTATCTGCATCTGGTACACATAATCTGTCATTCAAGAGCAATAGGGCATCCTTTTCAACAAAGGCACTCACTTATCCTTTCTGCAATTTCTCAAATATCCCCATCAAGAAGGGGTCTTGAGGTATCGCTTTCTGAATTCTTTCTTTAAGCGAATATTGAATCCGCATCTGGCATATATGTGCTTGCTTTTCTTCAGGCGTAAATATCGCGTATATTCCCATATCCTGAAGCATATAAAGAAGCTTTTTATTATATCGCGGTGTCGCGGACATCGCAGCAATATTTTTCCTACTTAAGGCATCTGCGACCACATTTGCCTTACCTGGATGGTATTGAATATCCAGATCACAATCTTTAATAAATTCTAGCCATCTTCGTTGCCGTAAATTAATTTCCCGCTGATCAAAGATATATTTCAAACTTTTATGATCTGTAAAGATCTCGCAGCGAACACCATACAGGTAGTGACGCCAAATTTTTAATGTGAACACAACAACAGCTAATTCTAGATCATGTGTCGGATATATCTTTTCAGCATCCTTTAATTGTCGGGAAGCAAATGCAATCACCTTACCATGCTGCATTAACACACAACACAATCCTTTATATGATGCATCACTATATATTTGAAAACCATCAGAGCCTTCAGGCATCACCAACACTGACACTGTTGTTAATCTTTCCTTTAACGCTTCGAAAGCTTGCTGACAATCATCTCCCCACGTAAATACTACATTCTTCCGTGTCAATTGTGTCAAGGGTAATGCTAGCTTCGAAAAGTCCTTGACAAATTTCCGATAATAACCAGCTAAGCCTAAGAAGCTTTGCACCTCAGTCACAGATTTCGGTCGGGTCCAGTTGAGGATTGCTTCAATTTTAGCAGGATAGACAGCCAACCCTTCTGCAGTAATTACATGACCTAAAAAGGCCACCTCAGTCAGCCAAAATGCACACTTTGAGAACTTGGCATACAATTGTTGTTCTCTCAATGTTTGTAAGACTTGACTCAGGTGCTGAGCATGCTCTTCTTCCGTCTTTGAATAAATCAATATGTCATCGATAAAAACAATCACAAACTGATCCAAGAATGCTTTAAACACACGGTTCATCAAAGCCATAAAAGCTGCAGGAGCATTCGTTAGGCCAAAAGACATGACAACAAATTCAAAATGCCCATACCTGGTACTGAATGTTGTCTTAAAGACATCTTCTTATCGAATCCTTAGCTGATGATATCCCGAGTGAAGGTCAATTTTAGAAAATATACGGGCACCAACTAACTGATCGAACAAGTCGTCGATACGCGGTAAAGGGTATTTATTTTTTATTATCAATTTGTTCAGTTCGCGATAATCGACGCGTAGACGAAGAGACCTTCCTTCTTTTTCACAAATAATAGTGGAGCTCCCCAAGGTGAGGTACTCGGTCGGATAAATTTCTTATCAATCAATTCTTGCAATTGGACTTTCAACTCTGTCAATTCTTTTGGTGCCATCTGATATGACGTTTTTGCAACTGGAGCAGCTCCTTCGATCACTTTAATTTCAAATTCGACTTCTCTGACTGGAGGCACACCAAGTAACTCTTCTGTAAATACATCCACGTAGTCCCGTACTATGGGCACAGCCGTAATTTCTTTCTTTTCTTCTTTTATTTCTTTAATCATTATAAAAATGGCCTCACAGCCTTTCCGTACCATTTTTCTGGCTTTCATAGCCGAAATATTGATTTTGGCAACTTCGTCCAACCCTTGATAGATCATCAGACTTTCATCTGGGCATTTGAACACCACCTCTTTCGTTTTACAGTTAATAGCTGCTTCTCAATCTGATAGCCAATCCATACCAAGGATGATATCATACTCAACCAACGATAAGACCGCGACATCATTTTCAATTCATTTATCATTAAATGGTAGTGAGACTACGACTCGCTCCTTTGTCATCAAAATCGTATGGTAACAATACACTCAACGGTTGAGCAATATGATATGACTGTATATGAATTGATTGCAGAATAGATGTTGAAATGAACGATTGACTAACACCAGTATCAAATAAAACTTTCAAAATTTGATCATGCACAGTAGCATACCTGTAACAACCGTATCATCTGCCTTCGCCTCTTGTTGACCGAGATTGAAATCTCGGGCTTGAATCAGCCTCTCATCTCTGGCCCCTTCAGCGAGTGCCGATGCTACCGACTCCCCTTCCCTGGAAGTCCCAATATGATACATTCTCTGAGGCGGTAAGGCTGGGGCTCCCCTCGAACTTTCATCCCTTTGCAACTTCGGACAATCCTTTTGCCGGTGTCCCGGATGGCGACAGTAGAAGCAAACTCCAGTCAAGCATTCCCCAATGTGCATCTTGCCACATTTGGCACATTTGGTCGCCGTTGTTTGGGACACTTGAGTGCTACCAGTCGACACTGACTGTTGCTGCTTCTTCTTTTTCCAAGAGGCTTCACCTGTTCTGTCCGATTTCTCTTGGCTAGTACCTTCTTTGAACCTCTTCCTCATTTCAATCCCTCCTTTGCCTCTTCTCAGTATCTAACTCGACTAATCGAGCTTTCTCCACCAGTAGTGCATACTCAATAATATCAAACAAAACCACTGAAGCGCGGATATCATCCCGCAACCCTTCCTAGAACCGTAAACAACGAGCTTTCTCGGTCGCCACTGCAGACTCAGCATAGTATGCAAGACTGGAAAATTCGGCTTCATACTGAAGGAAAGAGCGGCTTCCTTGAACTAATTACAAAAACTTCTCCTATAGCTGCCTCTTTTCTGTCCGCGGCACAAACCACTTTATAAATTCGCGAATAAACTCTGCCCAAGTCACATTCGCCAGACCGCGAGTCTGAAACTTCCCTTTTATTAGGTTCACCCACATTCTCTTAGCCTCTCCTAGCAGAAAAATGACCAACTCCACCTTCCTCTCCGTAGGGCACCATATCGTATACAATATTGTTTCAATATGCAGGATCCAGTCTTCTGTATCGATCGGGGACAAACCACCACGGAAAGTCGGTGGTTTCAATTCCAAAAATTGCTTCATATTAATATCCAGTAAGCGAGGCTGCTGCGGTTCTACAAATGCTAGAGGAGGCACAGCTGGCACCAATGTGGTTACTCCATAAGGAGGCACAACTGGAGGGGTGTCCCGAACCAATCTAATTGCCTCAGAGATGGCTTGAGCAATATCAGCGATATGAAGTGAGGTAGGCTGTCGTCCACTCATACTTTCTTCTGACCTGGAATCTCTAGAGTTCTTAGGTTCATTCAGAGCCTCTCGCATCCTGCGGCTCAAATACACTTGAAACGGTTCTTGAGGAAAAACCATAAGACAGTTCAGTATATTCTGATATGCACTTGTCATCATTGTGAGTTTATATTCCATTCTGGTACTCTCTGCTGTACAACCCCGTGTCCGCCGAAGGGGCCCAAGCAAGCAGGCGGGCCGGGTCTCAGCCGCCCCCATCAAGCGGGCCAGCCCCAGCCGCCTCTCTCAGGCGGGCCAGCCCCCGTTCGCCTCTCCTAGGCGGGCCGGGCCCCAGCCGCCTCTCTCAGGCAAGCAGGCGGGCCGGGTCTCAGCCGCCCCCATCAAACGGGCCAGCCCCAGCCGCCTCTCTCAGGCGGGCCAGCCCCCGTTCGCCTCTCCTAGGCAGGCCGGGCCCCAGCCGCCTCTCTCAGGCAAGCAGGCGGGCCGGGTCTCAGCCGCCCCCATCAAGCGGGCCAGCCCCAGCCGCCTCTCTCAGGCGGGCCAGCCCCCGTTCGCCTCTCCTAGGCGGGCCGGGCCCCAGCCGCCTCTCTCAGGCAAGCAGGCGGGCCGGGTCTCAGCCGCCCCCATCAAGCGGGCCAGCCCCCGCTCGCCTCTCCTAGGCGGGCCGGGCCCCAGCCGCCTCTCTCAGGCGGATCGGCTGCAGTCCGCCTCCCTCCAGATGACAGGGGGTGACCCGACAAGAGGTGCGTATAACCAGCCAGAACAGCGGGGTTTGGCTATTGGCAGGCCAATCCGAGGGGCTCTTTAGTAAATTCAGACTACCAGAGGCGGGTTATTCACAGACCGTCCAAGGTAATCTATAAATAGGACCCAAGGGGTACTTCAGAAGAGACGCTTTTGTTTCTCAAGTCTTATAGCGCTTTCTGAGGTACCTTAGCCCGGCAACTGGTTAAGGAGGGGAAGCGCTCTAAGATCTTCCGGGTGTGTGGTGGGACCTCCGAGCCGGGCCCTTGGTCCTGTCCCTTGTTTTTCTCTCCCTTGTTGTTTCTCTTGCAGGAGCGAAGTAAGTGCGAGATCACCCCTTCCCCAAGGGTCGAACTCCACAGGGGCCGGTTTCCGGTTTCAACATTTTGGTGCGGTGAGCGTGGACCGTGGTCAGCAAGGAAAACCTTCAGCAGGCTCGATGACTGGAGAAGAAGGACAAGGATCAGGCAGGGGCAGCTCGCCACCCCCTCCCCCACCCCCAGCGGCGAGCGTGTCGGCGGAACTTAGGGAGGAGATCCTCGGGCTCGTTAGGACCGCCCTCGGCATGCGAGCGGAGAGCGCGACACCGGTAGTTCCAGTAGTCGCCGCTCCCGCACTCGGCGACGACGCGCCGCTCAGGCGACCTGGGAAGGAACCCGCCTAGAGAGGCGAGCGCGAGTTCCAGGGGCGAGTTCTGTTCTCCGGCTCGGCCGCAGAATACCATTTTGGCGAGACGGTGGAGAGAGAGTTCCCCCCTCGCCCCGTTGAGGGAGAAGCCCCTTCAGCGAGTTCGTCTCCTCCGCCCCAGTTCCAGAGGGGTTTCGTGAGCCGGAGATGACCTACTACTCCGGGAAGGGAGACCCCGTCCACCACATCCAGTGGTTTGAGGACATGGTCTCTATTCGACAGATGTCCGACGGCTTCAAGTGCCGACTCTTCGCCATCACCCTCCGAGAGAAGGCGAGAGAATGGTTCCACCAGCTCCCGACCGGGTCCACCTACTGCTTCGAGGACCTGCGTCGGGGGTTCATGTTGAGATTCACCACTTCCAAGAAGAGGAAGAAGGAGGTGGAGTCCTTGTTCCGTGTCAAGCAGAGGGTGGGAGAGACCCTGGGGAGTTACCTGGACAGATTCCAAGAGGAGTTGTCCCAAGTGCAGGAGATGCCAGGGCACACCATGATGGTGGCCTTTACCCTGGGTCTCCAATCCGGGTTCTTTGCAATGGAACTCAAGAGGTCCCCCCCCAGTATCTTTTGAGGCGCTCCTGGAGAGGGCGGCTAGGGAGGCCGATATGGAGGCGGCGCATCCGGAGTTTGCCCGAAGGTTGGCCAGGTGGGCCGTGGAGGAAGAGAGGCCAAGGGGTGGCCGAGGGCAGGAAGAGAGGAGGGCTGAGCTCCGGCAGAGGGAACAGCTGCCGCCGCAGCAGCATCAGCAGCAGCCCAGGCAGGGGCGACATGAGCCGAACTTCCGGCTGGGGTGGAGACCCGAGTGGCAGGAGCCCGGGGCAAGGAGAGGGTTCCGTGGAGGGGACTACCGTCAGGGAGGACAGGGCCAGTTTTACCCTCCAGGCGGGATGCAGGGCCAGAGGCCGGCCCTTCCCGACCAGGAGCAGGCTATGGCCATAGCACTGGGGGAGAGGAGAAGAGCGATACGGAGAAGGAGAAGGGAGGTGAGGGTGGAGTTGCCTTACTGCGACTTCCATCAGGAGGAGGGGCACGCCACAGCCACGTGTCCGGAGTTCCTCGAGATGAGGGGCAACCGGGAGCAGCAGCAACAACAACAGCGTCCGGAAGTGCGGATTGAGGAGATCCGGCCTCGGGCGGAGGAGGGTCGGTGCGAAGACCGGGTGGATGTGGGCTCCCGAGGAAGGATCGGAGCGATCCACGGGGGGGCTGGGATCGAGGCTTCCCGCAAGTCGAGCCTCCACACTATGTACCGCAGGAGCATTGGCTCTACGTCCCAGTCCCCGCCCCCGGACGAGAAAATCACCTTTTCCAGGGAGGATATGCCGGGTCACGAGGACCCCTTCTGCGACGCGCTGGTCATCCAGACAGCCATCGAGGACTTCACCGTCCCCCGGATCCTCGTCGACAACGGGAGCTCGGTCAACGTCATCTTCAAGAAGGCGTTCGATGCAATGAAGGTGGAGGCCCGAAGGGTGTTGGCCTCGGACGGACCCCTGTTCGGCTTCTCAGGGGAGAGGAAGGAGGTTGAGGGAGGAGTGGGACTCCATGTCGTTCTGGGGGGCAGTCCCGCAACTGCAAGTTCGTCATCGTGGACGCCCCCAGCAGCTACAGCACCATCTTCGGGAGGCCTCTCATCAGTGCCTTCCGCTGCGTCCCCTCATCCTTCCACCAGTGCTTAAAGTTCAACGTCGATAGGGTCCAGGTCCGGGTCTGCGGAGATCCCAAAGAAGCGAGAGAGTGCTATGTCACGGCGGTGAACTCCATCTCTTGGCTGGAGGGAGCCGAGGAGATGGGGCGGAAGCTGAAGGAGGTGGAGCCGGAAGCGGGCAGGGATGAGATGGAGGTGGAGGAGAGCCGCGCCCAGGAGAAGGTCGCTGAGGAGATTCAAGAGCCGGCTGAGGCGATGGCCGTAGCAGAAGCTGAGGAGGAGGTCCTCGCCTTCTATGAGGGGGAGGCTGAGGAGTGGGAGGCACAGTCCCGTCTGGAGGCGGCAGAGGAGGTGGCGGAGATGGAGGTTCTCACCACCGGAGGCAGGGTGGAGAAGATCCGCATCAGCGGAGGATTGACCCCGGAGGCTCAAGGCAGGATGCTGGAGTGCGTCCAGAAGAACGTGGACATCTTCGCATGGAGTGCCGCGGAGATGCCCGGGATCGATTCCAACATCGCTTGCCACCGCCTCAACCTAGACCCGAAGGCTCCCCCCATCCGACAAAAGAAGAGGCCCGTTGCGGACAAGCTCGCCGAGCCCATCAGGGAGGAGGTAGCAAAGCTCCTCAAGGCCGGCTTTGTATCCGAAATCCAATACCCCGGCTGGGTCTCCAATGTTGTGATGGTTAAAAAGGGAGACGGCCGGTGGAGGATGTGTATCGATTTTTCTCTTCTTAATAAATCATGTCCTAAAGATTGTTACCCCTTGCCTCGGATCGACGCGCTGGTTGACTCAGCCGTCGGTTTCCCTTTGATGAGTTTTCTGGATGCCTTTTCAGGTTATCACCAAATCAGGATGCACCCTCCCGACGTCAAAGACGTATCATTCATCACAGGAGATGGGTGCTATTGTTATAAAATGATGCCCTTCGGGCTGAAAAATGCAGGGGCGACCTACCAGAGAATGATGGACAGGGTCTTTCAGGGGCAAAAGGGAAGGAACCTGGAAGTATATGTAGACGATCTCATGGTCAAGAGTCCGGACCTCGACTCCCACCTCCGGGACCTAGAAGAGACCTTTGCCACTCTCCGCGGGTGCAAGATGAGGCTGAACCCCCTCAAATGCACCTTCGGGTCAGGCAGAGGAAAATTCCTGGGGCATCTCCTCACCCCTGCCGGCGTAGAGCCCAACCCCGACAAGGTGAGGGCAATCCTAGAGTTGGAGTCTCCGTGGAATGCGAAAGAAGTGCAGCGATTGATTGGGAGGCTGGCAGGACTAAGTAGGTTCCTCTCCCGAGCCGGGGAAAAGTGCTCTCCGTTCTTTAAAAGCTTGAGAAGAGACCAGAAATTTGAGTGGACCTCGGAGTGCGAGGAGGCATTCCAGGCCCTAAAGAAGCAGTTGACTCAGGCCCCCCTGCTCCAAGGGCCAAAGGAGGGGGAGGACTTGTTCCTGTACTTAGGGGCTGGGGCCGAGGCCCTGAGCTCCGTTTTAGTTTGGGAAGAAGGGAAAAGACAACTCCCGGTTTACTATGTAAGTCGGGTCTTGAGGAAGGCCGAGCTTCGGTACCCCATCCTAGAGAAGCTGGCCTTCGCTCTCATCATCTCGGCCCGGAGGCTCCGGCCCTAGTTCCAGGCACACTCGATCCGAGTGGTGACTGACCACCCTCTCCGCAACATCTTCGAGGGGGTGGAGCATTCCGGCAGGTTGGCCAAGTGGTCGGTGGAGCTGAGCGAGTTCGACATCTCCTTCGTACCTCGCCTCTCGATCAAGGCCCAAGCCATGTCCGATTTCCTGGCTGACTATGTGGTCGAGGTGGCGGAGGAGGAACTCACTCGCCCGGTCCCTTGGAAGGTCATGGTGGATGGTGCGTCGGGGAGACACTCCCTGGGGGCTGGGGTCATCTTGGAAAGCCCCCAGGGGGCGAGGATCGAGCAAACCGTGGTGGTGCATTTTCCCATCACCAACAATCAGGCTGAGTATGAAGCCGTGATTGCGGGTCTACGCCTAGCCAGTGAACTGGGGGTGCATGATGTGGAGGTCCTCACTGACTCCCTGGTGGTGGCCTCCCAGATCAACGGGGAATTCGAGGCAAGGGAACCCACCCTGCAGCGTTACTTGGCGAAGGTAAAGGGAGTCATCGGCACCTTCCAGACTTTCTCCATCCGGCACGTGCCTCGGGAGGATAACGAGCAGGTGGATCAGCTGGCAAAGCATGGACCCCGGGCGGGGGGTACCATCACAGACCTCTTTCGCCCATCCATCGAGGAGGGGGAGCTGATGGAGGTGGAATAGCACCCCTCCTGGATGGACCCATTCGTCACTTTCCTGACCATCGGGGAGTATCCCAAGGGGATGGACGGAAAGAAACTCAAGTACAAATCGGCATACTACCTCATGCGAGACGGCCAGTTATACCGGAAAACTCTCTCAGGGATGCTGGCGCGTTGTGTGGGCGAGAGGGAGGTCCCGAAGATTTTAGAAGAGGTCCACTCCGGGGAGTGTGGGAGTCACTCCGGAAGTCGAACCTTAGAAGGCCGGATCGTCAGGCAGGGATACTTCTGGCCGACTCTAGGTCTCGACGCGACAAAATTCACAAAAGAATGTCATAAGTGCCAGCTATTCGCTCCCCTCCAGCTACAACCAGCCCAGCGCCTCAGGAGTATCACCGCTCCCTGGCCATTCGCCATCTGGGGAATGGACTTGGTCGGGCCCTTTTCCCAAGCCAGCGGCCAGAGGAGGTTCCTGCTCATGATGATTGATTACTTCTCCAAGTGGCTAGAAGTTAAGGCGCTGGCCAAGGTGGCCTCCCAAGTCGTCAGAAACTTTGTGTGGGGAGAGATCATCTGTCGCCATGGGTTGCCCCAGGCCATCGTCACGGACAATGGCCCTCAATTTGTCAGTGCCGAGTTCACCAGCTTCTGCGAGCAGCTCGGGATCGATCTCAGGTTTGCCTCAGTTCATCACCCCCGAAGCAATGGGCAAGTGGAAGCGGCAAACAAGATTATCGTGAACCTCCTCAAGAAAAAGGTGGAGAACTTGAGAGGAAGCTGGGTGGAGCAACTCCCCTCAGTTCTCTGGGCCCTTCGAACCACACCCAACACAGCAACAGGGGAGACACCTTTCAAACTCTCCCACGGGTGCGAGGCAGTACTTCCGGTGGAGTTTGAAGTCCGGACACCTCGGGTAGTAGGGGCCGGAGAGCACAAAGAGGAATGGAGAGCCAATAATGAAGAAGAGTTGCGGCTCTCTCTCGACATGGTCGAGGAACTGCGGGACCTTTCAGCCGTGAGGCAGGAGGAGATAAAGAGAAGAATGGCCAAGTATTTCGACAAGCACGTCAGAGTCAAGCAGTTTGCCGAAGGAGACTTGGTCTTGAGGAAGGTGGACGCGGCAGGGAGATCAGCCGCAGTGGGAAAGCTCCACCCCAATTGGGAGGGACCATTCATCGTGCAGGAGGCATTGAAGTTGGGGGGATACCGCCTCCGGAATGTGGAGGGCGAGACCCTAAGTCTCACTTGGAGTAGAGACGACTTGAAGCGTTTTTTCCCCTAAAAATTATGTAAACCGTGTTCAATCTCTAATGGAATTTCTTGCGATAAACTTGTTTCCCCCCCCCCCCCCCGATGAGAGATGAATGCCATTGCCTCAGACCCCGAGCAGATCCCGCTGCCAGGCTCTCACCAAGCTGGCAGGGCTGGATGTCACTCGGAGGAGTCCGCCTCAGACCCCGAGCAGATCCCGCTGCCAGGCTCTCACCAAGCTGGCAGGGCTGGATGTCACTCGGAGGAGTCTGCCTCAGACCCCGAGCAGATCCCGCTGACAGGCTCTCACCAAGCTGGCAGGGCTGGATGTCACTCGGAGGAGTCTGCCTCAGACCCCGAGCAGATCCCGCTGTCAGGCTCTCACCAAGCTGGCAGGGCTGGATGTCACTCGGAGGAGTCCGTCTCAGACCCCGAGCAGATCCCGCTGCCAGGCTCTCACCAAGCTGGCAGGGCTGGATGTCACTCGGAGGAGTCCGCCTCAGACCCCGAGCAGATCTCGCTGCCAGGCTCTCACCAAGCTGGCAGGGTTGGATGTCACTCGGAGGAGTCTGCCTCAGACCCCGAGCAGATCCCGCTGCCAGGCTCTCACCAAGCTGGCAGGGCTGGATGTCACTCGGAGGAGTCTGCCTCAGACCCCGAGCAGATCCCGCTGCCAGGCTCTCACCAAGCTGGCAGGGCTGGATGTCACTCGGAGGAGTCTGCCTCAGACCCCGAGCAGATCCCGCTGCCCGGCTCTCACCGAGCTGGCAGGGCTGGATGTCACTCGGAGGAGTCTGCCTCAGACCCCCAGCAGATCCCGCTGCCCGGCTCTCACCGAGCTGGCAGGGCTGGATGTCACTCGGAGGAATCTGCCTCAGACCCCGAGCAGATCCCGCTGCCCGGCTCTCACCGAGCTGGCAGGGCTGGATGTCACTCGGAGGAATCTGCCTCAGACCCCGAGCAGATCCCGCTGCCCGGCTCTCACCGAGCTGGCAGGGCTGGATGTCACTCGGAGGAGTCTGCCTCAGACCCCGAGCAGATCCCGCTGCCCGGCTCTCACCGAGCTGGCAGGGCTGGATGTCACTCGGAGGAGTCTGCCTCAGACCCCGAGCAGATCCCGCTGCCCGGCTCTCACCGAGCTGGCAGGGCTGGATACTCTGGGCAGGGTCGGGCTGGCGACTTCTCGCCGAGCAACCAGGGATTGGATACCATCCCCAAGGAATGCCCGGGCAAGACGGCGAGCCAAGAAGGCCGGCCCCGGCGCATAAAGGGGCGAGCCCTAATCAGGGCGTGCGAGTGGAGAGATTAGACTCACGTCGCCAGAGATCAGGTGGGCGAGCCGGTCAAGATGACCCTATGAGGCCGCAACGCCGGCCCCAACCTACCACCCGGCGGGTCACAGGGTGAATTAGAGGCAAAGGCTCGGAAGCGCCAAGACCCCCCCCCCCGAGAGGCCGGCCCACACGAAGTCTTTACGCACGGAAGACGGGCCCAGTCCACTCGCGTCGCGCCAGCTTTAGTGTCTCAAACCTAGATCTACGTCCCGAACCTCAAACGGGCGGGCGGCCTCACTCGCTCGCTCGCAGCAACGAAAAATCAGAGAATCAACAAACAACGCATGGTAGCGATTGCGAGGCGGGAAATAATTGACAATCGAGGAAGTAAATGCAGTGAATATATTCTTATAAAATTGTAACTGCGGCCCGCGGAGCAGTCGCACAAAAATAAACAAAATACATGTCCAAAGAAGGGGGGGAAAGATAAAAGCCTCAAGGCGGCGGGCCCTTTAGATGCGGTGGTACTCGCCTGACTTGGGTACTGGGAGGAACAGCTCCGGTACCACGTCGGTCACCCGCAAGCCAGAACACTCGTCCTTGAGGAGCCTGGCCCGCTGCAGCGTCTTGAAGAGGTACGTCACCGCGTCGGCCCCGTTCTGTTGCATCAGAACCGCCAGGTCGTACTCGCTGTGATGAACGAGTTGACAGCCGCTCGAAGATGCCGGCGGGACGGCGGCAGCAGCCTCGAGCGCACCCACCCGCGCCTGCAGGGTCTGGTTCTCCAGCTGGAGGGTGGCGATCTCGGTACCAAGTCGGCTGGCGGTCGCCGCATCCTGCAAAGAAATTTATCAGAACGAGTTACGGGACAGAGGCGGGAGCGAGTCAGATGGCTTACCGCGCCCCCCTGATATTGCGCGAGGGCGGCGTCAGCCGCTTCGAGCCGCTTTCGCAGGTCGTCCGCCTCCTCCTGGGCGAGCTTGCGGGCCTCCTCCTTCTCGTCGATCAACTTGTTGAGCGAGGGGACGTCCCTGTCCAGCCGGAGGCATTGCCGGCCGACCATGTGGGCCAAGGCGAGGCTTTGAAATTGCGCCCGCGCGCTCTCATAAATGAGCACCCGCGTGGCCTCCTCGCCGTAGGTAGAGGCATCCTCCCGCCCGTACACGCCGAAGGAGAGATTGAAGGCGTCCCTGGAGGCGGTATCCTGCTCCGCCCAACTGGGCAGCAGCGAGGACACCGAGACGCGGTTGGCCTCCTTATCCCACTGAAGCAACGGGGCACCGGATCTGTCCGTGGGCCCCTCGTCATAGCCAAAGTTGGGATGCCCTCGGGGAACCGGCTTCTCGGCGGGCCGAGTCTCCGCGAGTGGCTGCGATGACCCTGCCGCCCCGCTGGCGGGATCGGCGGTCGAGGGAGCCGCATGGGCGGGGGCAGAGGATGGTCGATCCGCGGGGGCCTTGCCCTTGTCGCCGACTGAGAGTGCCTGACCGCCCGCTTTATTCGGCTTCTTAGAAAGGGGAGGGCCCTGAGTCAGTTCACCTCCGGATCGCTTCTGGCCAGCGGGAGCCGAGAGCTCGCGGTGAGCTAAGGCTGCCGCTTCGGCACAGCCAAGCTCACTCAAAGCGGACCGCGCACTCTCGTAAGGCGGGCGGAGAGGGACGTCGCGCTCGCCTGCAGAAACAAGAGTTAGAAAAATTCGAGGTATGATTCAAGCAGAGGCGAGCGAGCCACTTACCTTCACCGGGCGGGACAGGGACGAGGTCATCCAGATTCCGACGGAGGAAGGCGACCTCGAAGTTCTTCCCGGTGAAGAACTCATATAGTTTCGCCTCATGGCCCCCCAGGCTAGGGGGCCGATAGCTCGCCTCGCCGAGTTGCACCGGCGAGAAAGGAATGTTGCTGAAGTCGCCCTTGACGAAGACGAACTTCTTGAGCCAGTTGTGGCTCTTGTTGACCGTCTCCCGCACCTTGGCATGCATGCTCGCGAAGCACGCGGTCCCGTCCTTGTTCGCGCGGAAGGAGAACAGCTTGCGGAAGACCGCAAGGCTGAACTCAATCCTCTCCTCGCGAAGGTAGCAGGCGAACCCGACGACGACGGCGATCGAGTTCGGGGTCAACTGCCCCGGGACAACCCCATAATACTTGAAGACCTGGCGGACTTCCGGCCAGAGGGGTAGCCGGAGCCCCGCCTCGAAGTGGGCCGTCGGGAGAGCCAGCTCATCTCCCGAGAGCTCGTTGATCCGTTCCTCCTTCCCGGGCCGCCTCGCCACGAAACCCGACGGGATGAAGTTGCCGACGGTGTCCAAGAATTCCTTCTCCGAGATAACGGCGGGAGGGAAGCTGTGGTCGGCGAAGACCCAAGCACACTTGCCCCTCCCGTCCGCTTCGTCGCTGCCGCCCGTCATCTCGCGGAACTGATAAGCGAGCCGAGCGAGAGGAAAGAGAAAAGAGAGGGTTCTCGCGAGGTAAAGCTGGAAGGGCTCTTGAATACGGTAGGTGAAGTAATAAATAAGGGCCTATTTATAGGGCCGGGAAAAGAGCGGGAAAAATCGGGAAAGACGGGAAAGTGAACTGACAGCAGAGCCAGCCCCGACGCTTCGATTCCCGAGCCCCGCCCGGGCCCGCGTCGAATCGTCGGCCGGCCGCGAGAGTCTCCCGGCCGCGAGCCATTCCCCCTCCCGCACAGAGCAGAGTCTGAGAGGAATGCCCAGTCGAGGGGGAACGGGCGAACCGCCCGCCTCTCCTAGGCGGGTCGGCCCTCGCCCGCCTCTCTTAGGCGGGTCGGCCCTCGCCCGCCTCTCTTAGGCGGTTCAGCCCCAGCCGCCTCTCTCAGGCGGGCCCGGCCCTCGCTCGCCTCTCCTGGGCGGGCCGGCCCTCGCTCGCCTCTTCTAGGCGGGCCGACCCTTACCCGCCTCAACTAGGCAGGCTCTCCAAGGTTGAAGCTGAGAACCCAGCAAAAAATAATAATAAATAATAAAAAGGCATGCGCCCTGGAACGGGCGAGAAGAACCCTGAATTATTACAAGCAATTGTTCTTAGATAATATCCGCCTCCGATAAACTGGGATGGATCGCATCGAGACGATTCAGACCCCGCGAGGAACTGCGGGCACGGGCGGGCGAGGCAGGTGGCTTAGTACTCAATCCATTTCCACCTACCCCGCCTCTGCGAGCCGGTTCGAGGCGGCACGCGAGAGTCATGATACTCTCGAACCGCCGCCAGCTCCCGCTTGGTCTGATCGGCCTGTTTCGAAATATTTGTCAGTCGCTCCTCTGCTCGCGTAATGTGCGCGCCCGGAGATGCCGGCTCATCATCCTCAGCCGAGCCCCTTGCCCCCTCCAAAGCAGCGAGTCGCTCCTCCGCCCTGACTCTGTCTCTCTCCATCCCCACGAAGGCCTCTTTGAGCAGCATTGTGTGTTTCTGGAACATTCGCGCCACCTGCGCCTTCATCTTCTCGCTATCATGCGGGTCGCCCAAAGAAGTCCGCAATGTCTTCCGGCTCCACGGGAGGCGAGTACCCCTCGCTCATCTCGACATCAGAAGAAACGACGCAATATCCTGCAGAAGCAAGGTCAGAAACAGACGAGCGGCGAGCGGGTTGGTTTCAGGGGGGTTACCCGGCGTCTGCACGTCTCCCGCGTCGTCAGCTGGCCGAGAAGAACCCGGCCGACCTTGGAATGATTTCCCTCCCGGGGCGACGAGCGGCTTCCCCAGACCCTGGACTCTTAGCGGGGGAGGAGTCACAGGAAGGCTGCACGCTGGGGAAAGGGGACTGACGCCCAGGTCGATCATCTCCACGGCGAGATCCGCGAGGTTCCCGGAGCCTCCTTCCAATGCGTCTTCAGGGGGCGTCTCCTGCAAAGGGGAAAGTCAGTGGAAAGCACAGGTCGAAGGGCGAAACCACGTACCCAGTTTCAACCTCGGAGCCGCCGGAACCCCGATCATCACTCGGCGTGGAACGGCGGACAACCTTTCCCTTTGCCGGCTTAAACTGCGGGCCGGATGATCTGGGCGCCAACCACGGGGCGGCCGCGAGGGCCTCCTCCCGACTCTCCTCCCTTGCGGCAGCCAACCGAGCACGTATCTCCTCAGACGCAGGCATCTCCTGGCCTCAAACCACGCAGGGAGCAAGAGGAGAGGGCCAGTCATCGAAGGCCCGGTGGCTTATTTATAGTTAAAAGGTGGGTCCCACCAAAAGATTCCCTCCAGCTCAGCAAGGTCGTCGCCGGACACGAGGGCTGGACATTTCTTTCCGAGCTTCTGCGAAGCACGCAAAGATCGGGGATTGTGTACAACCCCGTGTCCGCCGAAGGGGCCCAAGCAAGCAGGCGGGCCGGGTCTCAGCCACCCCCATCAAGCGGGCCAGCCCCAGCCGCCTCTCTCAGGCGGGCCAGCCCCCGTTCGCCTCTCCTAGGCGGGCCGGGCCCCAGCCGCCTCTCTCAGGCAAGCAGGAGGGCCGGGTCTCAGCCGCCCCCATCAAGCGGGCCAGCCCCAGCCGCCTCTCTCAGGCGGGCCAGCCCCCGTTCGCCTCTCCTAGGCGGGCCGGGCCCCAGCCGCCTCTCTCAGGCAAGCAGGCGGGCCGGGTCTCAGCCTCCCCCATCAAGCGGGCCAGCCCCAGCCGCCTCTCTCAGGCGGGCCAGCCCCCGTTCGCCTCTCCTAGGCGGGCCGGGCCCCAGCCGCCTCTCTCAGGCAAGCAGGCGGGCCGGGTCTCAGCCGCCCCCATCAAGCGGGCCAGCCCCCGCTCGCCTCTCCTAGGCGGGCCGGGCCCCAGCCGCCTCTCTCAGGCGGATCGGCTGCAGTCCGCCTCCCTCCAGATGACAGGGGGTGACCCGACAAGAGGTGCGTATAACCAGCCAGAACAACGGGGTTTGGCTGTTGGCAGGCCAATCCGAGGGGCTCTTTAGTAAATTCAGACCACCAGAGGCGGGTTATTCACAGACCGTCCAAGGTAATCTATAAATAGGACCCAAGGGGTACTTCAGAAGAGACGCTTTTGTTTCTCAAGTCTTATAGCGCTTTCTGAGGTACCTTAGCCCGGCAACTGGTTAAGGAGGGGAAGCGCTCTAAGATCTTCCGGGTGTGTGGTGGGACCTCCGAGCCGGGCCCTTGGTCCTGTCCCTTGTTTTTCTCTCCCTTGTTGTTTCTCTCCCTTGTTGTTTCTCTTGCAGGAGCGAAGTAAGTGCGAGATCACCCCTTCCCCAAGGGTCGAACTCCACAGGGGCCGGTTTCCGGTTTCAACATCTGCGTTACACGCTCTGTGAAAAACCTCCCTCTGATACCACTTAATTGTAACGGCCCAAAATTCGCAATAATTTAATTCAATCTTTCTGAGAGAGTTTTTCATAAACTATACGCAACAGTATAAAAAAAGGGCGTACCAGTGAAAATATAACATCACAAATCATTAATGTACAAAATATGCACACTATCTCAATGCCAGGTGCGGAATGTCTACATGTAGTACATTCTAACTAGCTATCAATGGTACAAGGAAAAATAAAAAAACTCAAGCTAAACCGTGGATGAGCCACGTCATAAGTTGGTCTTCGGTCTGCATCTGCTTGAGCCCGCCTAGCGGGGTCTAGTACACTGGTACTCGGCTCCTGAAAGAAAATTTGGAACAAATTAGTTTTGAAAACTAAGTGAATTCCTTACCCTTACCTGCAACTTTGCACTGCAAGCAGACAAGAGAGTCAGCAGCAATAAATATATATGAAAATGTCTCTAAGCTAGTAACAGGGAAAATAAACAATTC
The DNA here is from genome assembly GCA_039513925.1 of Platanthera zijinensis. Lineage (NCBI taxonomy): Eukaryota > Viridiplantae > Streptophyta > Magnoliopsida > Asparagales > Orchidaceae > Platanthera > Platanthera zijinensis. The sequence continues at coordinate 166,493,608 of CM077094.1, forward strand.
TATTCTGATATCAATTCATATTTCATTTATCATGTTTCCTATCCAATTTCCATTTATTCATAATGCGTTCCTCGAAAGACTAAGGGTCATCCAAATATCTCAATCATCCGGGTCCGTCGACCCTTCATATCAATATCTGCTTTAGGACGCTCTCATGCGCAGCAGGCTTCCACGCCTCCTAAATTGGATTCTCTTCATATTCTGTAGGAGTTTGACCCCTCCTACGAGGTGTGAGAGTTCTATCCCTCTCACGAGGTGTAGGAGTCTGAAGCATTCCCCCTACTAGGCCGACCCTTAGTTTTCCGATGCGTCGACGCTATCTCAATTTCAATTCAAATTCTATATTTTCGATTGATTTAATTTTCTTAACAAAATAGGATTTATTTGTATGTTTTCCCCTCAGAAATCTATCGCTCGCTAAGCCACGTTAGCGTTTTCGGCGAGTCATATATTCAGTGATATCAAATGACAAGAAAGTAACTAGCTTAACAAGTTCACCATAAAGTAGTAAGGACTCACCCAACCTTTTCCTTTGCCCTTGTCCCTCGAAGGATTCACATGGCGCCTATCGCCGGACGTCATTCTCTGCAGTATCAAAATATCATTTACTTTAGGATTACGCCTTAAATATTTACGAGTGGACTCCTACGACGGTCACAACTGCGACATCTATGAGTTGTCTAGGAAAGGACTAGCGTGGGTGACTCAAATTGAATGCATATTATTCGACCAATCACAGAGTTGAAATACCCACGATAAACAATCAAAATTGCTCCAATACACAATCGCAAGGGTTGCCACTATGACAACTCCATTATAAAGCTCGGGATAACATCACCGCCTAATCGGTAGAGCCGGTTCAATAGAAGGTAGTCGGTTCCCAAAACATATAAGAAATTGTAAGTAACCAGCCACAGGAGTTCTATACAAGTTCAGCCGGTTTTCATAAGATAAGCACAGCCAGCTCCAAAGTCAAAATAGCAGTCCAACAAACAGCCCCCAAACCAACTCAACAAGTCATCAAATAAAATTAGACGAAAGCGAAACGACTGTCGCAAAAATCAATCGATTGCAACAAAAATCCGAACATAAAATTTTCGTGCGACATCGAATCAGTACTGCATTTATTTTTTCATCCCCGGGGAGTAATCACATAATTTATATTTTACAAAGTATAAACATTTATAATTGTTCGGGTATTACACTCTAGCGGGGTAGTCGGAAACTAGCACAAAGCTTAGCATACATGTAACAAAAACAAAAGGTCGCAAATAGTTTTAAATTAGTAAATGAACTCAAATCATTTGTACATGTTACCACATCGGGCTGACGAATCGCTTCCTACTGCCCAATGTTGTAAGCTAGCTCTTGACTGCACTGGAGGGAAACACGAAACACTTGACTCCGCCGCTTTCCCCTTTTTCGCGTAATTAGGACCGGAACACACTAATTGCTCTTGCCTCGACTCTAGCTCAATACAACCCTCAGTACAATTTCGAGCTATGTGTCCTAATTTTCCACATTTGTAGCACGTCGGTGGTCCCTTGACACGAGACTCTCCCAACGTAGCACCGTTCTTCTCTCCTGATCTAAAGGGATGTAGCTTCTTCTTCCACTTACTCCCTTCTGACTCCCCCTACAATCGAAAAGACTTTACTTCTCTCTGCTTTACTGCAAGACCCTTACGACATTGGGTACGCTCCATGTCGCTTTCCAACATCTTAGCAGCTTCAACTAACTCATTGAGCCTCGTATTCTTCAGGCTATAAGCAGTTGTCTCAGGTTCTATCTCAACTCATGGTAGAATAGGTTGTCCCTCTCCTCATCATCCGTCGTGATCGTTCCCACATAACCACATAACCAAGTAAACTCTTGTAGATACTCGCCCACTGTCCTGTCACGTTGCACCAAATAAAGAAACCGCCTTTAAAGGGCCAATTTCGTCGAAGAGGGGATATACCACTTCAGGAATGTGCTTGCAAACTCTTTCATTGATGGGGGCGATCAGGAAACTGACGGTCGTTATGACTCACTCATCACAGCTTTCCATCACCTTTCAACTTGTTGTGGAGCATGTGCTCCGCTGGCCGTGGAAATATGCAGGCTAGAGAGGCGGCAACAACAATTTGATTTGCCCTCATAATTGATTTGCACAAATAATTTATTGATTTGCTCGTATAATTGGTTTGATCATATACAAAATTGATTTGCCCATAACTGTAATCAAATATAAATTAGATTCGATTTTCAATTTTAACCCAAACTGTGCGGTAATAATAGTAGGGCGATGCTATCCGCACCGCAGTTTTGGCTATTCGCACCGCACTTTCTCCTAATTTTTCGTATTTTTTGGAAATACGCCTTGTACGTGCATTTTTATGAAAAGTGTTCAACACTATAGTTGTAGATCTCGACGAGATCTACAACTTTCGTGTTGAACACTTTTCCTAAAAATGCACGTACAAGGCGTATTTCTAAAAGACGCAAAATCTGGGCGTATTTCAAAAATATGTCTTGTACATGCATTTTTAGGAAAAGTGTTCAACACGAAAGTTGTAGATCTCGTCGAGATCTACAACTTTCGTGTTGAACACTTTTCCTAAAAATGCATGTACAAGGCGTATTTCCAAAAAGCACAAAAAATTATAAGAAAGTGCGGTGCGAATAGCCAAAACTGCGGTGCGGTTAGCCGCGCTCTAATATTATCACAAGTCCTTGCAGGCAACCTAGGATTGCCACGCTGGCAATCCTCGTGCTACATGAAAACGAGATCCTCGCCGTTGATTAAAATCCGATCCAAAAGTACAGCTGTGCCGAAGCCCAATTTTCGAATTTTGCCACTCTTCTCCCCGCCTTTCCCCATCACTACAAATACTTCCTTTCTTCCCTTGGTCAAAACCAGGCTCTTTCGATCTCTTAGAAAACCCTAAAATAAACCCCGATCCTCCGCAGGACAACAACCATCCTCCATGGCCAGGACAAAGCAAACCGCGCGAAAGTCCACCGGCGGCAAAGCCCCGAGGAAACAGCTAGCCACTAAGGCCGCGAGGAAGTCGGCGCCGGCCACCGGCGGCGTCAAGAAGCCCCACCGCTTCCGCCCCGGAACCGTCGCTTTAAGGGAGATCCGGAAGTACCAGAAGAGCACCGAGCTTCTCATCCGCAAGCTCCCGTTCCAGCGTCTGGTGCGCGAAATCGCTCAAGACTTCAAGACCGATCTCCGCTTCCAAAGCTCCGCCGTCGCCGCTCTTCAGGAAGCTTCCGAATCCTACCTCGTCGCTCTCTTTGAGGACACAAACCTCTGCGCCATTCACGCCAAGAGGGTCACCATCATGCCCAAGGATATTCAGCTCGCACGACGCATCCGCGGAGAGCGTGCTTAGTCCATCCTTTCTTTCAGCATCTTTCTTTGTTCATCGATTCTTCTGCAGAAGACTTGTTAGTCCCGATTGTTCTTTAAGCTTTCTGCTGTAGAATGGATTCCATGCTCTTATCTTAAGTTTTTTCTTTGTTTCTCCCAATTTGTCACTTGATCTTTCCAATCGAATGTGAACTCTGGTGTAAATCGTAAACAACTTTACTTAAACTACATCATTTGCATGAGGCCCAGCAATTAGATCAAGAAAGTTGGAACCTTGATTTGTACAACTTTGATGTTGTTATTTGATTGAGAAAACTGTGGCGGTTGCTTGCTTGAATTTCTTTAGCCTTGCTTCAATTACAACCTGCTGCCTTTTATGTAAGTTTAAAGTCGACTTCACAATTGCAAATTTTGGTGTTCTTCCAAGACTAATTTCAATTAATTTTAGATCTTGCAATGGAATTTTTGATGTAGCAAATGTTATCATTATCAAATATAATCTGGGTTTAGTTCTGGATGTCGTATGGGACTAATGAAATTCTACTACATATCGTGGCTCATGGTGAATTGTTGTATGCACACCAAACTGTGCATTGCAGGCCTATTTGTATTGTGGAATTTGTGAATTTCATTAGCAGATGTTAATTTTGCTACTAATTATGTTATCACAGTTCTTGAAATTGACATTAAGCAGCAATGAATGGAATCATAGAATGCTCTTCCATTATAATTAAAAATCACTTATTCCCAGTTTTCTATTGTAGCCCTCAAATTTTATGCTATTTTTTCAAGTTCGTGAAGGTAGTTTGTATGGTGTCAGTGTCGTATTTGATACCCTACCAATAATATACATGAGTGGATTGATGATTGTGGTCAAATTTTGATTAGTTCGCAGAAGGATGGATATTTTGGATGCAGACCAAATTACCTTTGTAATTGTAGACATTAATGCGTTTAGTCTTGTAATAGAGCCAGCGGTCGTGAAAAAATAAGCTTGGCCTCTGTTTGGCATCACGGTCATGGTTGTGAACACGATAATTATGAACTGTTCGTAAAAACCTAACCATGCCAAAGAAAGTTGATTCACTTTTGTTTCAAAACTATTTTTGTTTTCTTGGTGGTTGTCATAACTATAGTCTTGCCAAATAGAGCCTTAGTGAAATATGATGATCTATTTTGGATTAGAGTCCAATATTGATAGGAGCAACAAATGTAGAGGAAGGGTAGGGAAAAATCGCGGGCTGTCCGGTTAATGATATGATGGCTCACTAAATCCCTTAGTATTTAATAAATAAAAGAAAAAGGCTGCATTTTAAATTTTGTGCACTGTTTGATCGTATGGGTTACTCGTACCTATTTTTTTTTTTTGGGTCGATAGCTTCTTGAAATTGAAGCTAGGGACTTTGCGGAGATAAGGGGCTTCTTGGTAAGCGGCTTGTGGCATGAGAAAAAAAGTCTGGATTGAGAGATGGTCACATGACACATGAAGAAAGGGAAGCTAGATGGGTGGCCGAGATGAGTATGTTAGCCCCTTCAACATCTCATAGGTGTTCTAAGAAGGTGCAATAAAGGGTGACATGTGTCTCAAAGTGTAGGAGCATCTATTACGGCTCGAGAAGCCGAGAAGCTAGCTTGCAATTCACAGGCTAGCAGGTCATATATCTGGATTTCTGATCATGTTATATTGATGCTTTGAGAGCAACTCCAACCGTCCGGCATTTCTCAGAAATGCCGGACGGTTTCCCTCCAATGCTTCGGCATTGGAGGCTGCATAAATGGAGGAGGCGGCATTTCTGCCTCCTCCTCCATATTTAGAGGAGGAGGAGAGGAAATGCCGGCCCTCCATTTATTATTTTATTATTATTTTTTTATTTTTTTTATTTTTAATTATATATTTATTATATTTAAGGAAAACGTGTATTACACAATAACGTTCGTAGCCGCTAAAATATTATTTCAAACTTCACATATAACATACCAATAAATTTGTTTTTTCGAGACCTACAAAACGAGACTAATATTTCATACTTTCTAAATATTATCGATCATATAAATAGCTAGAGAACACGATTTACTAAATAAAATTGCACATACATTGAAATACATTCAAATTAAAATGCATACAATTTTCCAAATTACATTGTTTCATTACCATGTCGTGGCCACAGATGTTCGATCAGTGCATCTCGAAGTGTGAAATGTGCCGCCTTGTCTCAGATTTTTTTATGCCGATTTAGGAACTGCTGAAATCTTTCGACTTCACTTGTGTCCATCTCTTCAATATTTTGAGTTGGCGGCGGTGGAGAAATAACGATATCTTCATTTTCATCACGCTCGTCCTCGATAATCATATTGTGCATTATAATGCAAGCAGTCATGATATCATGCAACACATTTTTATCCCAAAAACAGCAAGGCCCCTTAATAATTGCAAAGCGTGATTGGAGAACTCCAAATGCGCGCTCTACATCTTTTCGGCATGCCTCTTGCATCATTGCGAAGTGTTGTTTTTTTATCTTGTGTATGAAAAATGGTTTGAACTAGTGTTGACCATTTCGGATAGATACCGTCGGCTAAATAATAACCAATATCATAATTTTTACCCAGTATTGTATAATTGGTAGGAGACGTTATACCTTGGGTTAAGTTTGCAAATAAATTTGATGTCTGCAAGACATTAATATCATTGTTAGATCCAGGTAAGCCAAAATATGCATGCCATATCCATAGGTCGTATGATGCTACTGCCTCGAGAATGATTGTAGGTCCACCATGACGTCCTGAATATTGGCCTGCCCATGCCGTTGGGCAATTCTTCCATTGCCAATGCATACAATCTAGGCTTCCCAACATCCCTGGAAAACCACGTTCTTCACCTTTCTGTAGTAATCTTGTTACATCATTTGCATTGGGAGATCTCAAATATTCATCTTTGTATAGTTGTACGATTGCCCTACAGAATCTTTTCAAGCATTGAATCACAGTAGACTCGCCAATTCGAATGTACTTATCGCAATTATCAGCTGATGTTCCGTATGCTAACATACGAAATGCTGCTGTAATTTTTTGTATTGTTGATAGTCCAGGCTTACCAACACCATCCTTCTTTTGAACAAAAAAATTGTCGTGCTCCTGCACTTCAGTAACAATGCGAAGGAAAAGTTTTTTTCGCATTCGAAATCTTCGTCGAAAAAAAGTTTCCCCATATGTGGGGTGTTCGGAGAAGTAATCATTCCAAAGTCTAGTGTTGCCTTCAATCCTGCCCCGATTGATTACCACGTGGCCAGGTATGGAACCTCTGCGTCGCGGACGTGCATCTTCTTGAAGTTGAGCTTCGATTATGGCATTGTTGGAGGCATGCATGCGAGCTAAAACTTCATCTTCATTCTCCCAATTTTTAAGCTCTTCTTCCCACTTGAGAAGTATTTGTTCATCATCATCTGAATATGATGAAGATCGCAAATGGGATGAACCTTCTCCATAGTTCATTTTTCTTAGAAGAAAAGGATGTTATGAATGTATCATTGACTATCTTAAAAGGGCGTTTATATAGCTCGCCAGCATTGGATACCTTCTCTCAAGCATTGGATGCCTTCTCCACTCAAGATTCTGTCTTGTCTTGTCAATCCTGTCATCTCGTAACCCGGAGCCTTGTTTTTTCCCAGCATTGGATGCCTTCTCTCAAACATTGGATGCCTTCTCCACTCAAGTCTCTGTCTTGTCTTGTCAATCTTGTCATCTCGTAACCCGAAGTCTTGTTTTTTCCCAGCATTGGATGCCTTCTCCCAAGCATTGGATACCTTCTCCACTCAAGCCTCTGTCTTGTCTTTGTTGGGGTTGTGGAACACTTCCGGTCCTCTTGTTTCTCACACCGGGTTTGCCCACGTGAGCTTAGAGGAATCGAAGTGTGATCCCCCTTCGACATCTCCGGGACCGACGAACCCAGCTCGACGTTCGACGCGCCGAACTCAGCTCGACGTTCGGCCGAGCTCGACGATCGTCGACCGCCGTTCGACGTTCGTTCGAGCTCGACGATCGTCGATTGCCGTTCGACGTTCGGCCGAGCTCGACGATCGGCCGAGCTTGACGATCGTCGACCGCCGTTCGACTTTCGGCCGAGCTCGACGATCTGTTATGCTGAAGCCTATTTAAGGCATTTTCTCCCAAGCATTGGATGCCTTCTCCACTCAAGCCTCTGTCTTGTCTTGTCAATCCTGTCATCTCGTAACCCGGAGCCTTGTTTTTTCTCAGCATTGGATGCCTTCTCCCAAGCATTGGATGCCTTCTCCACTCAAGCCTCTCTTTTTCATAAGTACTCATTCTAGCACTCTCTATAAGTACCCATTACAGAAGTCAAGTTCTCATCACTCTATCCCCAAAATCAAGAACTCTCTAATTTCTTTCATCGTCATCATGTCATCTATTCGTGGCCAAGCATTCTCCCCAAAAGAAGATCAAGCACTATGTTATGCTTGGCTTGAGGTTTCGGAAGACCCCGTTATGGGAAGTAATCAGAAAGAACAAAGAATGTGGGAAAGAATTTCAACCATCTTTCACAATACAAGACCTCAAACTTGCGTAGGACAGAGAACCCCAAAATCTCTTTCTTGTCGTTGGTCCCTTTTGGCAAGTAAAACAAGCAAATTCCGAGGATGTATTCGGCAGATAGAGCAACGAAACCCCAGCGGTGCTTCTGAACTTGATATTGTAAGTATTTTTTAGAAATTTTTTGTAGCAATATCTTAAATAATGTGTGATTAAAGTAATTTTTTGTAGCTCAATGAAGCCAAAATGTTATATGCCTTTGATTCAAAAGAGAAGAAGGGCTTCATGTTTGAGCATGTTTGGCATATCTTAAAAAACACAGAGAAGTGAATGGAAACGTTAGGGTCTACAAAAAATAAGAACTCTCCAAATATTGACATGTCACAAACATTAAATTCTAACACTCCCAGTTAAGGGAGAGGAATAGACTTAAATTCAGATAACAATAACATGAATCTTGGTAGTACTGGGGATGAAGAATCTCCAATCTCAACTTCCAATAATCGACCAACTGGGAGAAAGCAAGAAAAGGAGAGGAGGAGACAATTGAGTGGTAAGGGTTATGATATTGAGACTCATACTAAAAAAATGAAGAAATCTTAGAGGTTTTAAAGAGAGGGCAAGAACAACGAGCAAACGATATGTCTGCTATCCAAGAGCTCATGAGAATGAAAGCAGAAAATCAAAAAAGAAAACTAGATCTACAGAGCGCTAAACAAGATCACGATATCATGATGATAGATTTGGATAGCATCAAAGGAACTCCAGAACGACAGTATTTTCGACAAAAAAAACAAGAAATTATGAATAGAAATATTATAAAACCATTATTTGGAGGATCTTCATCACTCGAAGGAACTGAATATGGAGGTGGCGTATACGGAGGTAGTGGTTACGGTGGAAGCCAATATAGAGGAAGCCAATATGGAGCACCTCAATTTGTAGGAGGTCAACTTGGAGGAAGCCAGTATGAAGGAGATCGACATGGAGGACTTCGATATGGAGGGCCTCAACTTGGAGGTCCTCCATTTGGAGGATGTCAACATGAAGGAAGTCAGTACGGAGGAAGACAGTATGAAAGAGACCGACATGGAGGACTTCAATTTGGAGGGCCTCAATTTGGAGGACCTCCATTTGGAGGAAATCAGTTCCGAGAAAGCCAATACCGAGAAAACCAGTACGACGGAAGCCAATACGACGGAAGCCAATTTGAAGGACATCAGTTCGGAGGAGACCAGCAGGGAGGAAGCCAGTATGGAGGAAGCGACTACAACATACCAAGGTATGGAGGAGAACAACAGGGGGATAACGCGCGCGGAAATCGTATCGAACCCAGTGATGACCTCCCAGATTTTTAGCTTAAATTTCAAATGTAATATTTTAATTTTGAAATATGTAATGCTTATTTTATTTTTATAATGTAATGGTTATTTTAATTTGGCAAGCTAATTATTATTATTTATATAAATTATTATTTATATTAATTATTAATTATAATAAAAAAATATGAAAAACCGTGGAGCTCAGCTCGACGTTCGTCGAGCTCAGCTCGGGCAAAACGTCGAGCTCAGCTCCACGTTTTTATTTAAATATATTTTTTTATTTTTAATTTTAATTATTATATATATTTATTTATACATATAAATATGTAAATTATATAAATATATTCTGACATTAATAAATGTATATTTATTTATAAATATAATATTAAAAAATTCATGTTCTTCAAATATGGAGAACATGGTTGGAGTTGGTTCTCCATGTTCTCCATATTTGAAGAACAAAGTACCACTGCATCTCCATATTTAGAGATCTCACGTTGGAGATGCTCTGAGATTTGGGGAATTGATCTCATGGACATAATGCGATGTGATAAGAGATACAGATAATTAAAAAATGTCAAATTCTTTGAAGATCCTCAGTTACAACTCAAATTTTTTTATTACTAAGGCCAAAGTTCAAATCTAGTCTTTATTATGAGTGAAGAGTTAATACCTAGTTTTAGAAATGAAGAAAGCCTATTAATCAATCATTTCAATAGCCTAATATCAAAAATTTTAAGGTTTCATTTGGTACTGCTTATTAGGATCCCCTCCATTTCACGATTCAAATTAAATGCTTGTTGATCCAATGAGTCGATCATTTCTCATCTTTTTATAGTTTTTTTAATTCAAGAAAATCTTCATCACAAGATCTCTCTCAGACTTCTCTTGTCCATTAGATGACGAAATGGAAAAGCTATGCATCCATGCCAAGAAAATAAACTAATTTTGAGCATAAAATGAATGTAATTTTTTAGGTGTGGTCGCAGGGATTCAGAGGGGGGCCCGAGGGACACTGGCACCCCCATTATTTTTCAAAATAGTTAGTGTATTTGGATTCCTCTCGTCGAGGCAATGAATTGACTACTTCTACGTCAAAATCGGTGGCCAGATGAGGATGAAACAGCTCCGATAAAATTGAAACGTTTAATTTTTTTTTGAAGGAAGTTGATGTCTGGCCTCTTATGTTAAAAAATTTTGAACTCAGTGACGCATTCAGAAAAATGTGTGCACCCTCATTATTAATTTGTGCACCCCCCTTATTAATTTTCTGGACCCGTCACTGTGTGGTCGGGCATTCACGAACGACAGTTCAAAACCACCGCGCCAAACTAAGCCTAAGGTTTCGTTTGGGGGGACTTATTTTCACCGGTCAAGCAATTACGACCGCATGAACCAGACCTTAGGTTCATGCGGTCATGACCGCTTGACCGGTGAAAATAAGTCCCCCCAAACGAAACCTAAGTTAGCAGCAAATAGTCAAATACTATCAGCCAAATCCACCTCTTTATTGTGACCATCTCACTAATTATTATAAACACGTGTTAAATAAAAACGCCGAACTGAAATCCAAGGAAACATTCCCTAATTTTATGAATAGGAATCATAAAATCAAGTCCGTACAGGAGAAGTAATAATAATAATAATATTTTAAATGGGCGCGCAATTAGCTTAGAATAATATAATAGTTTAAAAGGTCACAAAATTAGCATAAAATTAGAATTAAGCTCAAAACAAAACAGAGCCCCGCAGGCCGCAGGCAAGTAGTGTGGCAACTAATGATTGCCACGCTGGCAATCCTCATGCATTAATTAAACCAGATCCTCACCGTTGATTAAAATCCGATCCTAAAGTTCAGTTTAGCCCCCACCGAAGCCCAACCACTCCTCTTCTACCCGCCCTTCCCCAGCACTACAAATACCTCCTCCCCTCCCTCCGCTCACAAACCCTAACCCTAAATCATCCGCCTTCAGCTGGCATTTTCAAGAAGCAGAGAGAAATGGCATTGAGATGATGGAAGCTTTTGGCATGGATGGATTGGATAGCTCTGCCATTCTTTCCCATTTCCCATGTTACAAAGCTTTCCGATGCCACCCATGCCAATGGTTTCCATCGTCCCTTTCCTTTTCTCTGGTTTCCTCTTTCATCTCAACCCCATCTCTTCACCATGGAGAGCAGCCCGAGCTAGCCTCAAGAGCTAGCAATGACGGTGGCAGGTAAAGAGAGTAAGGATAGCCTCAGTTTCAACATAAGCAGAATGATTTTTTGTGCTAATTTTTGGATACGCTTTTCTAACGTTTCTTCTGGCACAGCGCTGGCTCTTATGAGCAAAATGGATATGAAACCGTCGTTTAGGGTATGCCAGCCTCTCCTCTGGGACTTCTAGCAATTTTATGTTCAACATTTACTTTTAGTTTTCGGCGGTGGACGAACCATTAAATGAAGTTTCATAACATTCTATGATTGTGGTGTTTTTGTCCTAACAATATGGAGCAAAAACGTCATGACAAATGGAGCCTAAATGTCTGAGAACAAGCCTATAATTGAAAAAAAAAGAAAAAAAAATTACTAATTGTTTTAGAGGGTGTAAAGTTCTAAACTTTAAATATTGCGGTGCAATCTGCCAAAGACGTACCTTTCCAGAGTGAGAAGTACCGAGAAATGTATGATAATTGATTTTATTTTTTTTTCTTTTTAAGATAAACGAAGACTAATTACAGTTAATATCATATCCAGCAATTTCATTTTTGTGGAATCATTTTTCACCATTATGATATAACATTTCTAATTTACATTTAGAATATTGTTCTTTTTTAGTCTAGGCATATAATTTTTGTTGGCTCTTTTTCGGACATTATGAAAACATATACAAACAGCAAATAGTTGTATGCATTGGAATGATTGCTATGCTCTTTAATTTGTTCAGAAAACATCTGACTTCCTGACTGCGAATGAAATCTGCAAAGTTTCTGCAATTTTATACTCCCACTTTCATAGCTGAAACTTGAAAGTGAGTTGATTCTCGGGTAAACGTTAAAATCTTGGCACGGACTACAATGAGTTGTGAATTAAGACCTTAAAATTTTTTATATTTAGGTGTAGATCAGGGGGCTGGTTAATCGTTCAACTAAAAAGCTTAATGTTAATTTTTTTCCCTTTGTCTCTCTGTTTTCCTCTGTCCAATTCTTCCTTGGACTCTTTCTAATACATATTTTTTCTTTATTTCTTCAAACTTTAGATGGCTGGTATGAACCCAGAGCTTAGTACAGTTACTCCCGTATGGTTTTTTTAATGCTGCATTTCTCTGTTCATTTTTTGTTTGCTATGCTTTTTAAGTGTCTCCCCATCTTGTGCTTCTCCTTTCAAGTCTAATCGAGCTGCAATAGGAATCTTGAATATTGTTTTGTATTTTGGGATTGAGAAAAAGGAATCCTGTGTGTGAAAAAATTGAAAAAAAAAGATAGAAATGGGGAAGAAAATATCGGTTGTAAAAATTTTGAAAAGAACATGATATTTAAAGGCCATCTGCAACAGTTCTGTAATTTCCTAAAATCCCAATTTTTGCCGGCTGAAACCGTTCCAACAGTTCTGCATTTAAATTTTTGGGTTTGTTTTTTTATTTCTTAATCAGTTGGTTTTCAAAACTAATCTATTAATTAACAATGTTATTATAATATAAATATTATTATATGTTATTTTAATTATTATTTAATCTTGAAAAAAAGTATAAATAGATTTTAAATTTAATGAATTAGGAAGCATCTAAACAATGTTATAAATTTTCAACCGCTCTGCATCTAAATGGCTTTTATATTAACATATTATTATAATTATTCCGCCATCCCGCCTTTCTCTCTCCCTCTGTGATCCCATATAATAATTATAATAACATATAATAATAACACCTAGAGAGAAAGAGAGATGGGGCAGAGAGGAAAGGGGAGAAAGAGAGATGGGGCAGAGAGGAAAGGGGAGAAAGAGAGATGGGGCAGAGAGGAAAGGGGAGAAGAGCACTTTTTTGGTACCCGCGGGTACCCAAAGGAGGGTACAAAGACGATGGTGTCTATTGGATTTAAGATCTGATCGTTGCGATTAAAGTGAGCAGAAAAATAAAAAAAAACTCAGCGGAAATTATCTTGATCAGACGGCGGGCCTGGGAGATCGGACGGCTCACAATGCACGCGTGCACCTTACTCTAGGTACCCGCGGGTACTAAAAAATTTCTGAAGGGGAGAAAGAGAGATGGGGCAGAGAGGAAAGGGGCGGAATAATGGCCATGGCAGATGAAAGAGGGAGTGATCAGATTGGTAGAGAGAGAGAGAGAGAGAGAGGTGAGAGGACGGCTGAGAGGCTGGGCCGGGAGAAGAGAGAGGAGAGAGAGAGAGGAGGGGCGGCGGATAATTATGAGGGCGGGAGAGAGCCGAGGGAGATGGGAGTAGCAAATATACTTATATAAGAATAATTTTATAAACATCTAAAGCAAATTTAAAGGTCTAAAATAATAATAAAAAAGAATTCATACGCAATAAAATAATTTATTTTATATATAAAATAAAAAAAAACTGAGAAAAGATCTAATAATTTATTACATCTCTCATTTTATCATGAGAGAAAAAGAGACGTAATAATACAACTATTTATGTTATAAAATCTCTTGCCAAGTTCTTGGGTACATTAATTATGTGAAAGTTATTTTAGGGAGAGCTCATTAAGGGGGCAGAGCCAATGCGGAGGCGGGCAGAACCCGTGCAAAGATGGGTGGGTCTCATGTGGAGGTGGGTAAAATCTACCTAAATGTATGCCTGATATCGAGTCAATTTCGATTGATTCTTGTTTGGCTCTAAAATGGCTCGAAAACAAAATTACTTTTGGGTTAAGCTAATTTTACTCGAAATTGATTTGATTCTGAGCAGGCTAGATACAATTAGGAGTTGATTCAAAATTAATTATTTTAAATCAGAAATTAGTTATTATTGATGGGATCCTCCCTCATTTTATAAGGAAAAAGGAGCCCCCCCATGATCTCCATCAGGGAAAATCATAGGTGGGCCCCACCCCCCATGATCTCTCATGGAGATGATGGGGGCGGGACCCACTCCCCCACTTCATGGAGGAACCGCCGCCGGTTAAGGCCGAACCGCCGCCGGCGGCCGGCCCTCCCTCGCCCGACCTCGGCCATGGCCGGGAGCGGCCATGGCCGTCCCGGCCATGGCCGCCCGGCCATGGCCGCCCCGGCTGATCCCGGCCATGGCCGCCCGGCCATGGCCGATCCCGGCCATGGCCGATCCCGGCCATGGCCGCCCGGTCACCGCCGTCGTCACGTCGACCCGCCATCTTGGAAAGCCCCCGGTCGTCCGATCAAGGGGGGCACCCTCCCTGCCGTCCGATCGAGGGGATAACCATCCATTTCCCCACCACTTTAGTGGTGGGGCCCGCCATAACCAACCCCTGGAGGCTATAAAAGGACCCTAGGGGTCTCTTATTGGGAATCTAATTCTCTCCTCCTATTCTTCTCCTTCTTTTTCCTCAGGTGAGAGAACTCCCGCCTCCTCCACCGAGTCGTCCGCCGCTCGCCACCAACCACCAGCGGCCATCGACTGTCACCGGTGGCCACCAACAACCTCCAGCGGCCACCATCGACCATCAACACCTGTCATCGGTTATTGGCACCCCACTAACGCGCAGTTAGGAAGGAGGCGCCCAAAGTGAGAGGAAGCCGAGCAAAGGAGACAGTTGAAGCCCGCAAGTGCGCCGCCTCCAGGCGCACGCGTCAGAAGCATCCCGCGCGTTCCACCATTTAAGTCACTTTGGCGGAGCAGTCTGTTGCCCGCCTGCAGGTATAGCCATCCTCTCTCCCCACAAGCTGTAATGGGAGCGGCCTGTCGCCCCGATTCACTCAACATACTGTAATCAGCCTGATCTAGTGGATTTTGACTGGCAGCGAACCGGTCACGTGGTTTTTCACCCGGTTGAAGGGTTTTCCACGTTAAAACTCCTTGTGTACATTTCCCCTCTTCAACTGACTGTGTGCGCGCTCGACCGCTCCGTGAGCTAAGGCGGTCAAGTTAGTCCGGATCGACCGGAGCGCCGAATTTGGCCGCAACAATTATAAATTCTATAATTATTTTTACTTTATAAATCAGGTATTCATATAGTATTTTACATTGCTTATTTTTTGGGCATTTTTTGCAGTCAAATAAAAAAGTGTTCTTAAAAAATAAAAAAAGGTGATTGTTATTAGCATTGCATTTTTGGATATTCGCACTACATTTATTCTTAATTTTCCGTGCCTTTTGAAAATACTCATTGTACATGCATTTTTAGGAAAATTGTTCAACACGAAAGTTGTAGATCTCGTCGAGATCTACAACTTTCGTGTTGAACACTTTTCCTAAAAATGCATGTATAAAGCGTATTTCTAGAAATACGCTCAGATTTCGTGCCTTTTAGAAATACGCGTTATACATGCATTGACGAGATCTACAACTTTCGTGTTGAACACTTTTCCTAAAAATGCATGTACAAGGAGTATTTTTAAAAGACACGGAAAATTAAGAGTAAATGTAGTGCAAATATCCAAAAGTGCAGTGCTAATAACAGTCACCTAAAAAAAATTAGCATTTGATAATTTCGAGATGAGCAACAGGCAAATAATAAAGAACATTGGTATTATCGCCGTAATTTCTTATGTTGGAAGTTTTGGTTATCTCCAAACATTAGTTATTAAAATTGGCTACCCGCAAATATGAAAGTTATCTCTATTAAAAAAATTAAAAAAAAGGGAGGAGTCTATCATCATCGCCTGGAGGAATGGAAACTTAAATTGCGGAATAGAAAAGCATTGCTGTTAAGAGAAAGAGAGATCGTTGGATGCGGAAAATATAGTCGTTAGATAATGTAGGAGAAAGTGCGAGGATAAATAATATCGCTCGAAAAATGGAGGAACACTTGTCGGACGGATAGAGAGGAGGAAGGGTAGCGGGCCGAATCATGGTTTTAAGAGAAAGGAAGTACGAGTGAGGTCAGTTCGAATAACAAATAATTTGTGTGCATTGCTTGTTAATATGAATTTTAAAAGTTCAAAAAATCTCAAATTTTGAGTGGGATTAGGCATGCACAAAAAGACCGGTCGGGACCGGACCGGTCAGGACCGGACCGGTCGGGACCGGTCAGAGACCGGTCCCGGATAGGACCGGTCTGGTCCCGGACCGGTCTACAGGTCCCGAACGGTCTCTGTTTTAGGGACCAAAACCGGTCCCGGACCGGGACCGGTAAAAGACCAGACCAGTCTTTTACCGGTCCCGATCGGGACCGGTCGGGACCGGTCCCTGGCTCACAAGAGCCGTTAGGCTCTTGTTATGAGAGCCTAACGGCTCTCATTAAATGAGAGCCGTTAGGCTCTCATAACAAGAGCCAAACGGCTCTTTCTAAAGAGCCGTTTGGCTCTTTTATTTTATTTTATTTTATATATAATATATATTAATATTAATTATTATATAATATATTAATATATATTATTAATAATATTATAAAATAATATTTAATAATATATATTTATATTTTTAAACTTTTTGATTTTTTTTTTAAAAATCTATAACCCCCGCCCCCCCTCTCTTTCACTCTCTCTCACTCTCTCTTACTCTCTCTCTCACCTCTCTCACTCATTAAAATGGCTTCCTCCTCCTCCATGCCGGCGTCCTCCTCAGCGTCCGTCGGACATGAGATTGTCGAGCACCGACATAAAGCGGCGGTATGGGAGAACTTCGAGAAGGTGCGGATCGGCGGCAAAATTAAGACGAAGTGCAAACTTTGCGGCAAGTTTATGGCGGCTAACAGCAGCAACACAACTCTCGCCCGACACAACAAATCGTGTCTATCCAAACAAGCTCCGTCGGAGACCAAACAAGCTCAGATTTCAACGACCGGGCAGATTTGGACGTATGACCAAGCTCGGCAACGGGAGCGACAAATGGAGAATGTCATCAAAAGCGATCTCTCGTTCAACCACAACGACAACGACGAAATGACGTCGTACATACACGAAGCACTCCAACCAAAATATTAACAGGTAAGTCGTACTACAACTCGGCGTGATGCTTTACACGCCTACATGCAATCCAAATTTTTTTTACAAAATTATTTTGAAACATTCGAGGGACGAGTTAGTTTAACGAGCGATGTTTGGACTAGCGGTTTAGTAGACGGGCTTTCTTATATTTGCATAACTTGTCATTGGGTCGATCCCGATAGTTGGGAATTAAATAAACGTATTATTTGTTTTGAAGGTTTTGAATATCCGCACACCGGTAAAGCAATTTACCAGGTGATTATTAAGTGTATTCGAGATTTCAAAATAAAAGATAAAATTTTAAGTATTTCATTTGATAACGCCTCTAATAATAATATGGCTATTAAATATTTAATTAATGATCTAGAACCTATGTTAGATGGTATTTTTTTTCATACACGTTCCGTTTGTCACGTGTTGAATTTAATTGTGCAATATAGTTTAAATTTTATGAACGATTACGTTATTAAAATACGTACTATGTTACGTGTTATTTATAGTTCAAAACGAAGAAAACAAGATTTCAAAAAATTTGTTATTGCACAAGGTAAAAAATTTTTGGGTCCATCTTATGATATGCCCGTACGATGGAATTTCACGTACAAAATGTTAAAACGGGCTTTGTCACAAAAATCACTATTAACCGAATTTTATAATAGCGTAGAAGAAGCACACGATTTAAATGCGTCAGATTGGGCTGTAATCGAAGATTACGTTAATTTATTAGAGAGTTTTTATAGGGCGACAACTGTTTTATCAGGAGTTTACTATCCTACAAGCTCGCTCGTCATTGAATTTTTTTTATTAATTACAGAAACATTTAAAACTTACAAAATTAACCCAATGTAGCGTCCGTTAATTTTTTTAATGAAGGCAAAATTTTTAAAATATTATACGCATATGCCACCTATGTTTTCTTGTGCGGCGGCGTTAAACCCTTTAATGGGTGTAGACGGCGTGGAAAATTTTATAGAAGAAATTAATAATAATTTAGATTTAAACGAATCTTCTAATGATTACCACAACGTTAGTGTAACAAAATTTAATTCCGATTTTACTAATCTATACAATTATTACGATCAAATATATGGATTGCGACCTCGCGAGAAATCCGCCGCCCCGCAAACAAAAGAAATTTTAAAAAATAAATTTTTAGAATTAACTTCGAAGAAAAAACAACAAACTTCGAGCACTTTAAACGAATTAGGTTTATATAGCAAAACACAATTTCAAGAATTTATGACCGCGCACGAAATAGAAAATTTTGACATTTTAAATTGGTGGAAAAATAAATCTAACAATTATCCTATTTTGGCCTTAATGGCCCGCGATTTACTAACCATCCAAGCTAGTACAGTAGCTTCGGAGTCTGCATTTTCTTTGAGTGGCAGGATTCTGAACGAGCGAAGGAGCCGTTTGACCGAAGAATCTTTGGAGATTTGCATTTGCTACAAGGATCATTTGGACGCTTTGAGGAGGAGACAACACGTCTCGTCAATTGAAGATAGCGAGTCTGAAGTTGAAGACGAGCTTACTAACTTAAATCTGGGGAGCGTCGCAGAATGATTTCAAATTGTATTTAGTTTTTTGATTTCAAATTTAAATTGCAAATGTTTGTATTTGGATTTTTAATTATAAATTGTATTTTGTATTTCATTTGTAATTATATTTTAATTTTGTAATTTTATTCCATATTTAATAAAAATTTTTATTTATTTTGCAAATTGCAATTTTAAAATTTTGTATTTGTGATTTTGATATTTTGTGTACATGTACAAGTTTTTTAGTTTTTTTTAATTAATATTAAAACTTAAAAATAAAATTAATTTTTATTTAAAAACCGGTCCCGGTCTGGGACCGGTTAGGACCGGTTTTTCCGGTCCCAGCCGGTCCCGGTTTTCAGAGGGAAAACCGGTCCCGGACCGGGACCGGTTTGGGCAGGACCGGTCCGGGACCGGTGCCCCAAAAGACCGGTCCTGCCCAGGACCGGTCCCGAACCGGGACCGGGGTCTTTTCGTGTACGACTAAGTGGGAATGGTCAAAAGTAGGGTGTTAATATTAGCGCCCATAATAAATTACCGCGCAGGTGTTCCAAAGTTGTTTGACGAAAACTGATAAATTAGTGTCTACGGCTAGGATATTGATGTCGGGTTTCCACAAATTGACTGACTTAGAGCATCTCTAATGTGGATCTTTATATTTAGAGATTTTCATTGTACTATGTTCTTCAAAATTGAACAAAAATGTTAGAACAACTTTAACTATGTTCTTCATATTTAAAGAATATGGTATAATTAAATTCTATTTATATTATATATGTATATAAATACGAGTCGAATCGGAATCAGTTAAAATTGATTTGACTCAATTTGAGTCGATTCAATTTGACTCGAATCTAATTTCGAGTCGTTTTCGAGCCAGGTCTGAATCGCTCAAAATATGATTCGAATCAACTCGAATTAATTAAAAAATATATGTATTTATTATTTATTATTATTTTAAGATTAAAAATAACAAAAATTATACCTAAATAAAAAAAATGAATGAGTTGAGTGTTTCATTTGTTAAATTTATAGGTTGTCCAATTTAATTTTGAGCAAACTAGGAATAAAACAAAAAATTGCTCAATTTCGAGCCGACTTGATTTGATTTCGAGCAGTTCCGATTTGATTTCGAGCCGACTCGGAATCGAGTCATTTCTAGTCGAGCCGACTCGACTTGAAATCAATTTCGATATCGAGTCGATTTCGAGCCGAGTTCGAGTCGAAAATTTCGATTTCGAGCCGAGCTAAAATCGCTCAAACTCGACTCGATATCAGCCCTAATATATAATATAGATATGTAATAATAAATTATTATTTTAATTAATTTTTGTATTATATTATAATATATTAATTTGATGAAGAGAAAATGATGTGTGGGCATATTAACAACTATAAAGATTATAGAAAGTATTTAATATTAATCTTAAAAAAATGATTTTACTGATATATTATATTATATTTGAAGAAATATATTAATTATTAGGGAAATTATATTTGAAGAAGTATATTAATGATTAGGGAGATTATAGATTTATACAAAAGTTTTATAAATAAATTAATTAAAGAATAAAAAAAGAAAGAAAATATAAAAAAATGCAGGTGGCTGCATTTTCTCTCCAATCAGATTATAACATCTTAGTCATTTAATCCTCCACATACCTTCAAATCAATCACGATCCTCGTCTAATTTTGTAAGATTATTGTTATTAGCACAACAGTTTTGGCTAGCAGTACATTTTCAACTGATTTCTCGTGTTTTTTGGAAGTACGACTTGTGCATGCATTTTTCGGAAAAATGTTCAACACGAAAGTTGTAGATCTTGACATTGTACAAGGCGTACTTTGAAAATACACCCAAATTTCACGCCTTTTAGAAATACGTCTTGTACATGCATTTTTAGTAAAAGTGTTCAACACGAAAGTTGTAGATCTCATCGAGATCTACAATTTTAGTGTTGAACACTTTTCCTAAAAATGCATGTACAAAACTTATTTTCAAAAGACACGAAAAATTAGGAGAAAATATAGTGCGACTAGTCAAAACTAAAGTGCTAATAACAATCACCTTTTATAAATTCACTCTCTCAAAGTGAAGCTCAAAAACCGCCTTTGCAAAGGCATGTAACGGTCAAACATCATTTTGAACTTACATTACCACCCTAACTTAGGCCCCGTTTGGCAAATCAGCGCAGCGCCGTTCCGGTGAGAACGAACTGGCGCGAAGGTATTTTGGATGCTTTTGGGAGCTCCAGCTGAGGACGGGCGGCGTGAAAGGCTGGCAATCAGGCGTTTTATGACTGGCAAATCGAGCACCATTTGCCCGTTAGGAACGGCCGTTTCCTCTCTCCTCCCTGCGTGCCACCGGGACGGGTTCCCAAACGAACCCTTTTTCAAACATCATTTTTATCTTTGAGTTTTTTTTAAAAAAAAATATAAAACATTAAAGGTGACAGCTAAAAGCACTCGAAAAAGCTGGCGTGAGAGACTTTCTATGACACTAACTGGCATTACCGAAAAATAAAAATAAATTCATAAACAATTAAATTGCGCGAGCTTTCCGCGCGCGCTCACACACACGAGCTTCTTCGCACGGGTGTACGGGCTACGCCCGTGCTTGAAGTTCTCGGGCGGCCTTTGACCGCATCCAGATGTGCTTCGCCCGTGCTTGATGCTTCGGGCGGATTTCGCCTGCTTGCGCACGGGCTTCGCCCGTGCTTCATGCTCCTGGCGGACTTCGGCCGCATAGAAGCGGTCCCGCTTTCATGCAATTCACCGGCTCGACGCCGTAACCGTCAATCGCATCCCTCTGAAGCGCCTATGCAATATCGAACAATCACAGGGCTCCGAGGAGCAGCGAGTGGCGGTTGCGGTGCCAATCCGGTCAATTGCGTGGATGCGTGGAAGCGGGGCCGCTTCTATGCGGCCGAAGTCCGCTCGAAGCATCAAGCATGGGCGAAGCCCATGCGCAGGCGGGCGAAGCCCGCTTGAATGCTGCCGAAGGCCGCTCGAGCGCTTCGAGCACAGACATAGCTCGTGCTAAGAAGCTCGTATCTTGGAGAATTTTAATTTTTAAAATTTGTATTGTAATTAATTATTATTTATAAATATAATTTATTATTATTCAATAAGCATAAGTTAATTATAAGTATTAACTTATAATAAGTATCAGTTAATTTAGTATTCTTAATTATTTTAATTAAGTATTATATCATAATAAGTATTAACTTATAATAAGTATAAGTTAATTATTATGTCATAAGTCCTAAATATATATAATTAATAAGCAAAAAATTTTGCCTCCGCGTCCCGGCCGGCGAGTTTTCCGCCAAACTCTCCGCCTTCAAGCTTTCCGTCGGGTTCAACCTAACCGTCTCTCTCTCTTTCTTTTTCTCCAGCAACCTCCATCTCTCTCTTTCTCCAAGAGCCATGATGCCACCTCCAAGCTCCCGAGCTACTCCCTCCTCCAAGCAGCCATGGCCGGCCACCTCAAGATCTCCTCAGAGAAGCTCTCCCCTCTATGGCGACTCCCACAACAAGCAATGCCAAGTTTGCTTATAGGAAGAGGAGCGGCATCGGCGGGGGTTTTGAGTTGGGGTTGGAGTCGTTTGCAAGGAGGTTCCTCATCAGTATTATTGGATTGTCCAAATACAATTGTCATTTTAAAAAACTTTCAAAAAGTTGTTCTGTCAAATAATTACATGTTTTCAAAGTACAGCTTTCTCATCAGTATTATTGGATTGTCCAAATAGCCTGCAACTCTCTCCACTTTCATCAATGTTTTCCTTATAGTCCTGCTTTCTCATAACAATTTTCTCATCAGCATTAGTTGCCCCCAAACAGAGCAGTCTCCAAAGCAATTACTCATAGGTGTAAATAAATAAACAAATATTACCAATCTGAATTAAAAGCAAAGAGCTAAAATGCAGCACAAAAGACACAAAGGTTGACTCAATTCTTGGAGGCACATAAGATAGAAAAATGCACAAGTAGAAAAAATCCAAAAAAAAAAAAAAAAATCCATATAACTACTACCTTTCAGGATCATAGCACAAAACCATTGGCTATTAAAAGACAAATCAAAGAAGAATTCCAAGAACTAAAACGCAGCTCTAATGCAAAAACAATCTACAGTTTCTTCTACAACATTTTACACTGAACTGCTCCAGGAGAATGCGAACAAGCGAAAAGGTTGAGCAAACAAATCTAGCAAAACAATTACCCTATCAAAATTCTCACCTGCAGAGAATCTTCAACCATGATTGCTGTAATACCAACCTAACCACGCCTAAACATCACATAAGCTTTTCAAAATAACATTAAGGGATATAATTAACTTCGTTACCCAGCCTCATAAGATTACTAGTGCTCTATACATCCTGCCATATAAGCTTTTGTACCGGATCCAATCCTCTAGGCTTCATTTGGTTCCACTTTTTAGGTTCGGTTCGTTTTGTCAAAACGTGTGTAGTAGCCGGCTCCCATTTGTTTTTCCGCCCAATGTTCGAACCGCCCGCGTTTCTTCCGGCTTGAAATTACTGCGGGACGAAACTCTGGCGGAGCACTCCGGTTTTACGCGTTTTGGAGGAGAAAAGACGTGTGCGCTAGGGCATCAGGTATCGCCACCTCTCCGCCGTCTCTCCCGTCACCGCAAAGAGAATCCATCTCGCCGCATCGAGAACTCCGACGACATCCAGGGTTTCTGGCACACGACACTCTTTTCCGCCGCATCCAAGGTCTTCCCCGACCTTCCAACACCAGGATTCTTCCTGGATCGACAGGTATTCTTCTCACAACACCTTCTCCTGCTGCATCATCTTCTCCTGTAGCATCTTC
Organism: Platanthera zijinensis; assembly: GCA_039513925.1. NCBI lineage: Eukaryota > Viridiplantae > Streptophyta > Magnoliopsida > Asparagales > Orchidaceae > Platanthera > Platanthera zijinensis. Next base: position 166,517,278 of record CM077094.1, read on the forward strand.
CCGGACAAACCCTCTTTTGTGCATAGACATCTCACCTCTCCCCCCTGTTTTGTTCAGTTGTGATCCCGGACAAGCTTTGTTGGATCATCTTCTCCTGTAACATCTTCCCGAACAAGCTTTGTTGATCTTTCCCCTGATCTGCAACCCTAAACAACAGCAGGTATACATGCCCCTCTTGGTTTTTTTGGTGATTTGGATTTTGTAATGTGTAGACTTTTATGATGTGTGAATGCGATTTTTGTTGGATTGTAAAAATTGTGCTTAAAGTCTATGATTTTGTATGTGCACTTGTGTGTGTGTATGTTATGCGATGTGAGTGTGTAGAGTGTGTGTATGCACACTTGTTTGTGTGTGCGTGCACACTTGTTTGTGTGTGCGTGTTCATGTATGTAGTAATGTATGTGTATGTAATGTGTGTGTGTGCATGTATGTATGTGTGTGTATGTAGTAATGTGTGTGTGTGTTGTGAGTGTGTATGTAATGTGTGTATGTGTGTTGTGTGTGTATGTACTATGTGTATGTGTTGTATGTGAGTGTGTAATGTGTGAGTGTGTTGAATGTGTGTGTGATGTGTGTGTGAGTGTGTATGTGTTGTGTGTGTGTGAGTGTGTTGTGTGTGTGATGTGTGTGATGAGTGTGTGTGTGATGTGTGTGTGAGTTTGTATGTGATGTGAGTGTGTGTGTGAGTTTGTATGTGATGAGTGTGTGTGTTGTGTGTGTGTTGTGTATGTGATGAGTGTGTGTTTGCATGTGCTGTTTGTGTGTGTATGTACATGTGTTCCGTGTGTGTGCTATGTGTGCTGTGTGTGTGAGTGTGTGTGTGATGTGTGTGTGAGTGTGTATGTGTTGTGTGTGTGTGAGTGTGTTGTGTGTGTGATGTGTGTGATGAGTGTGTGTGTGATGTGTGGTTGAGTTTGTATGTGATGTGAGTGTGTGTGTGAGTGTGTGTGTGAGTTTGTATGTGATGAGTGTGTGTGTTGTGTGTGTGTTGTGTATGTGATGAGTGTGTGTTTGCATGTGCTGTTTGTGTGTGGCTGTGATTGTGCTGTGTGTGTGCTGTTTGTATGTGAGTGTGTGTGATGTGTGTGATGAGTGTGTGTGTGATGTGTGTGTGACTTTGCATGTGATGTGTATGTGTGAGTGTGTGAGTGTGTGAGTGTGTGCTGTGTGTGTGATGTGTGTGTGAGTGTGTGTGTGAGTGTGTGTGTGATGTGATGTGTTTTGATAGTTTTTTGTTTCTATTTTTCAATACAGTTTATTTACTATGGGTAAACATAAGGAAGGTGGTGTTAGTGCAAATTGGGAGGCTAGTGATGTTTTGATTTTCTGTGACTTGTGCTTAAAAGAAATTGAGTTGGGTAATCGCCCGACCACACACTTCAACAGAGAAGGGTGGGTTAACCTCACAACCAATTTCTTAGCTCGCACGGGGAAGTCCTATGATCGAACCCAAATGAAAAACAAGTGGGATCAGCTGAAAAAAGACTGGAAGTTATGGCGTGACCTCAAGGGTCGTGAGACAGGTTTGGGATGGGATCCTATACGCAAAACAATTGCTGCTTCTGAGGATTGGTGGAAAGAGCGGCTCAAGGTAATTAGAGTTGTTCTTTTTATTCTTTTAATTAGAATAATTCTTTTTTATTTCATAAATCTAACTCCGTTTTATTTTCATTTCAGGTTCATCCCACTGCACGGAAGTTTCAGTTCGTTGGGATATCTCCTGAGTTAGAAGAAAAGCTCGATATGATGTTCAGCCAGGTCGTAGCTACTGGATCTCTTGCTTGGGCTCCAAACTCTAGAAATTTTGTGTCTGAATCGATGGATGAGCACGACCTCTCTGCTGGGGCTGATTCCCAAGATGTGGACCAGTTACCGTCTCATACAAAAGCAGGAAAGAAGATACCAGATAAGGGAAAACGCAAGCAGACATACAAGAGAAGCAGGAGTTCGACGATGGAGCAGATAGCGGAAACATCTCGCATTATTGGGCGTTGCATGATGGAGCCTCCCCGCATCCAGATATCTTCGTCCTCGCACACCATCGCTGAAGCCATTACCGAGCTCGAAAGTATGGAGGAGGTCATGGAAGAAAACAACTATGCTTTATACGACTTCTGTACCGTTTTCTTGAAGGATAAGGGAAATCGGGAAACATTTATGAGTATTCGAAAGGATCGGCGACTCAGATGGCTGGAAACTCGACGTGCCGAGAAATGATCGATCTGCTAAACCGAATAGCTCTATGCATTATCTTCTTTGCTATTGTGTTGAACTCGATGTGTTTTATGTTTATTGCTACTTATTTTGTTTAGTTGTTGACTAGTGTTATGCATTACTCCACTGATTAGCTATATTCTCATATGTTTAATGCTTATTTCATGATGGAACTGCAATATTTTGTTACTTCCACTGATTAGTCATATTCTCCTATGTTTAATGTCTAATATTGCTCGATATTTACAATTAATGCAGATTAATATGTCTTCATCTGATCAAACTGACAGTTCTAATGAGGGGACTCAGAGACAAGTAGCCGATCGGATTTGTCGCAATAGAGCAGTGAGTGCACACGAATATTTAGCATCAATGACAGCCATATGTGAGGCTGGTTCTTCATCAAATGTTGCATGCATGACATCAAGCCAAACGGGGTCTAGATGGCTTGGTGAACTTCTGGATGGACACCCTCATAGATTTTTCAGTTCATTTAGAATGTCGAAGCTCATTTTTGTAGATTTGTTAACACTCCTCACACAACAATATGGGCTGCAAGGATCAAGGAGAACTTTACCCCGAGAAGTACTTGCAGTTACATTGCATATTTTAGGTCATAATGTTCCAATGCAAATTGCAGGCGAACGTTTCCAACACTCCACAGAAACTATAAGCAGGTTTTTCTCAAAGGGACTCGCTGCTATTAAGAGGTTATCTGCAGATGTCATTATGCCGGTAGATCATCTTTTCCGTGATATTCCCCCCCAAATTCTGAATGATTCTCGATACATGCCATTCTTTAAAGATTGTATCGGGGCTATCGATGGAACTCATGTTGATGCTCGTGTTCCTGCTGATCAACAAGTTTCGTACATTGGCCGTCATGGGACAACGACACAGAATGTTATGGCGGTTTGTGATTTCAATATGTGTTTCACATTCGTACTTGCGGGTTGGGAAGGATCTACTCATGACAGCCGTATATTTCACCGTGCCCTTATGGATCCAAGTTACAATTTTCCATATCCTCCACCAGGTAAGACTTTTATTTCTTAAGATTTCGGTAGTTTTAAATTAGTTTGTTTGACAGAAATTAAATTTAAAACTTGTAGGCAAATATTATGTCGTTGATGCGGGATACCCTCTCCAACGTGGTTTCTTGAAACCATATTCAGGGACACGATATCATTTGCCAGATTTCAGAAGGGGCAGCAGACCTATACAAGGACGCTTAGAAATATTCAATCGAGCACACTCATCATTACGCAGTGTTATAGAAAGGTCATTCGGAGTTTGGAAAAAGAAATGGAAGATACTTAGGGATATGCCGCCTTATAGTTTGGCGAAGCAAAGGGACATTGTGATTGCGACAATGACCTTGCATAATTATATTCGCAGGCACCCATCCCGCTCAGACGACCATTTTCAGGCTTGTGATATTGACGAGCTTTTCATTTACCCAGCGGGACGTCAAAGTAGATCAGGGCAAAATGAAGAAAGCTCGGGTGGAGATCATGTTAGAGGAATTCGAGTTGGTGTTGAGGAGATGGCGGCGCTGCGTGACTCGATTGCCGAACAACTACATGGTCGTTGAACGTACTTTGAGTATCTTCGTATTCAGCATATGTCTTCCATGTTTTGGATATTTTGATATTTGCATGTACTTTGGATGTTTTTTATATATGTATGTTGTCCTGCTGCATATCTCGACGTACATATATTTTCTGCAATTTATATAGATTGGAGTAAAAAAATATTTTTTTTTTATAAAACGCCACCGCTGATTTGCCAAACGGTTCTCTGTTTCGAACAGCTCTGCAAACGCAGACTAGCCAAACAGAACTCAGTTTCCAGCATCAAGTTTCCAACAGCTCCCTTTACAAACCTGCCTTTACAACAGCTCCTTTTACAACCGCCACCGCTAAACCAAATGAAGCCTAACAACGGAGCACAAAATTTGATCATTTTTTGCTAGATATGCGACCCTTGAAACATAGTTAGGTCTAACGCTCGGATGAAATGAGTTACTTTCGAGTAAGATTGCGGTCAGGTTTGTCACTGCCAAATAACAATAATAATGGTGTTAAAAGGTGGAAGAATTGATTTTCTGGTTTGTGGAGAAGAATTAGAGCTAACCTGGAGGTAGCAATCCTTCTTAATAACAGTATGATTTTTTGGGTTTACTTTTACTGCACAAGAAAGTATTTCCTGCAAAAATAAATAAATAAACCAAATGTTAAGAGAATAGAACTGGAGGGGAATAAATTTAAAAAAAACTGGAGGGGAAACTCAATGGAGTAGTTTCTGAATTCAAATGTTAATAGTTTACTTTTCTTAGAATTAATGATTGTTTAAAATGCTAAGTCCTGGAGTAATGCGGTTAACTTAAACTTTCAACTCGAACTCATGCATAGAGGCATGGGGATTTGGATTGATATATTAGATGCATCTTGTAATGTTGAGTAGTTTGATAATTTCAAGTTGTGAACATAGCCCTTTACCCATCTATAAGTTCATCCTCCCATGCAATTGTGTATCAGTAAAAAAAATCAAGTGTAGCAGTGGGCAAGAGAAAGTCAAGAATCGATGCAAGAAAGATGTGAAATAATGGGGGGGGGGGGATTCTGCCTACCAAAGAAGGGGTAGTAGGTCCTATGTTGAAACTGAAGCAACCATAAACCTATGTCGACCGGTGAGCAAAGCAAACTAAACACAAAAAGCTTAAAACGAAAACAAGTGCACAAAAAGACAAAGTAAGAAGGTTTGATCAAAATAATATTGATTTTAAGTCCACAAATTATGGAGGAAAAACCACATTATTGTTCCATGAGGAGAGAACAACACCTTACAACAGTTTCAATAAAAACATGCTTCAAGAACCCTAACCTTATCAAGGCTATTTTCCTCACAGAAACATCTAATGGCTTCCAAATAGAACTTGAATATGACGTTGCTCGACTTGCTCTCCTTTTCGTTCTAACTCACTGCATTCGATTGGCATCCGCAAGGCAAGGACCTTCTCCTGGAGTCAAAAGGATGCAGATGAGGAATTAGAAGTGAAGGGGTGTCAGTGCTCAACATCCCTGTTGCCAGTCACAATGGAGTATCATGAAACTTAGGTTATTGATGCGGAGCAGAGACGAGGACGCATTTTGGGCCTGTTCGGGGCTGATTTGACAACTTTTCATATATGGCGTGCCCGGATCGACGATCGGGCTCCGCGATTGCGTCCGAAGCATCGTCGCGAGTCAAAACGCTATATTACTTTATATTTTTTGAGTTTATTTTGATGTATTTTAAGGGCTAACCCACCGGCCAATCATAGCCGTTGATGGGGATGCCCAGTTTGTGTTTTCTTATAAATAGGATGCTAAGGGGCTGATTTGAGACCATTGTTGGATTTGGAGAAAGAGTTTCCCGGATTCCTGCGATCCCTCCCCGGTGCCGACGCCGTGGAACCCTAGGTGGCGACTCCTAGGCCGCCAAACTTCTCCCCAAGGTAACCCCTACCCTCATTTTCCACGCCTCAAACCTCCATTCCCACCCGCTGCAGCCCTCCATTCCAGCCCCCGAAGAACAGCCGCTTGCTGTCCAGTTTCAGCATTGTTCACGGCTACTGTTCACGAACACTGTTCACGGTTACTGTTCACATGAAACTACTCGCCGATACCTGGGCGCGCAGGCCACTGTTCACCCGATTTACTGTTCACCCGATTTACTGTTCACACAGGCCTCCAATTTCCCCTCCTCCCCCCTTCCCTTTCGTGGATCCACTTCCCCCCGCTCCGAAAACCCTAGATCTAATTGATCTAGCACTACTTTTCCCCGATCTACCGTCCACTTACGTATTCCCACTCCCGTAGCCCGGATCCGCCTTAAAATTAGCGGATCTACCCACCCACACTCCGATCCATTCTCTAGTGACCGGATCTCACCGTTTACGGCCCACATCCCCTCTTTTCCACCGTGGGCAGCCACCGTGACGTCACCGTGCCACCGTGTTCGCCTCCGATCGCCCGTTTTGCATCCGATCCCTCAAATTCTCCCCCACCTCGGATCAGCCCACTGCATCGTGAGTATCTCGTGGTATTGTGTTTTGTATTTGACATTTGCACTTTGTTGTTTATCTATATTTGTGTTGTGATCATAGTTTGGTAGTTGTTGTACTTTTACGTTAATATTTGTTTGTGGAATTAATCGTCGCCGCTTGCTTAGGCCCTCCGCGCGGAGGAAGCCGTTACCAAATTGCTAAAATTATTTAATTGCTTCTTTATTTTGATTAACTGCGTTGTGTTGTTAATTCTCACTGCTTAAATTAATTGTTGTCGTCATCCGACTGTTGCATTGCATTTAGGTGTTGCATTAGCATATTCTCCGCACCTACACGTAGAGTTGTAGCTCCCGAGCACCACTAGCCTACCCCTACATCAGTTATGCTCTTATTTTGTGATCCATAACTAGTGCCCCCTTGAGCCTGTTCAAAACAAACCAAATTGGATGGATTGAACAAAAACAAACTCAAGAATCTCCACCTCTCGCTTACGTTCAACATGACACTTCCTAATAACAGTTAGGATAACTCTGGCTCCCTTACACTCTCCTTGCCCAACTGGCACATTTTTTGCCCTACAAAACTGCTCCACTGACAGTTTTTGACCATAATTGTGAAACTACCACAAACATTCCAACAACAAAAGTCTTGAACCTGCCGAGACTTAAGTGTCTAAATAGAATTCATGACTGACTTAAAATTCTTTAGAAATAACTTTATTAGCATATCAGTTGGATTCACCATAGTATTGATCTTGAACAGATCAATTTCCTGCTTATTGCACTGCCCATACTTCTAGCTCTCTAAGAGTATTCTCTTCATGCATTTTGATACCCCCACTCTACTGCTGATAATTTGAAACTGCTCATTCACTATATGCCATGTTCCTTACAATATACCTGAAAAATCTGAGATATACTCTCTTTCAGTATCTACCTGTAAATACTTCCTTGTTCGTACCTTTTGCTTCTCCACGACCATCTTACACTCTAGAAATTTAGGCCTCATGGCGGGTGGAACCGGAGCATTGGGACTGTCTGGGGGGGGGGACATCAAAACGTAGGTTTCGGGGGGCTCTTCCTAGGCGCTGCGGGAGCAGACGCGGCAAATGCCACCGGGCGCCGTTTGTTTTGCCGCTGTACGGCGGCATTTGCTCCAAACGCTGCTGTCAAAGCGCCTAAAAAAATGAAGCCTTAATAAGCACCTAATTTTTTCTTGAGGAAACAAACCCATACTACCCTTGAGAAATCATCAATGAAAATGACAGTACCCGGCACCACTTCCTGTTGAAACTAGTGATGGCCCCTATACATTTAAGTGAATGGACTCAAGGACTCCTTCAATCTAGTGCACAGCTTGCTTAAAACTTACCTTTTGATGTTTTGTCATGGTGCAATAGTTTTAGAAATTCAACTTGCACTCCTCTGACCCTTAAGAAATCCCCTCACTCACTTGGCCAAGAGGCATATGCCATAGCTTTGCAGTACCCTCCACCAGTTTCATTATGCAAATGGGTGCAACACCAACCTTGCTAATGTTTATATGATACAAATTCAATGACATACTGCGACTCTTCGTGATCACCAGGCAATCCTTCATTATTTCTGGCATTGTATCAGAGGAGGACTATTCACGGGCATACTCGGGAACGTGTCCGGGAATCATTTTTCGTGAAAAAAAATATGATTTTCTTGATTTATACCAGGAAAAAATTTAAGTGCCAATTTCTCCACAACCGCTTGAAGAAATTCGAATCCGAAAGTGGTGTTGGAATCATCTCGAAAAAACAGACAAGATAGGCTCTTTAAACGTATATTTTCGCGGAATTTTTATGTGCATCCAGTTTCTCCCAAATTGACCTTTTGAAGTTTATCACTTGAGATCTGATAATCAGATTGAAGAACCATTGACCCTATCAACCATGTAATAAGTAAAAGATTTCTTGAAAATTTTGGTCCAATCAAAAAACTTTTATTTTTCAGCATGGCGACCACCACCACTGAGTGCATTTCTCCAACAGTATTGGCTAGCTCTTGTAGTTCGGTGGGGGAGGGAGTGCGCTAAAAATTCGATGTCCTGTGATATACAATTAAGATAACAATATTATTAGCATCAATATTATCAACGACATTTCAAAATTATCACTCACATTTATAAAAGTGGGTTTCATTCTCATTATTTTTATATGAACAAACTAGAGATCATTAGAAAAAAAAAATTAGTTTGAGAATATTGATTGTGGTTCGAAATGATCTAAGATCCGAATAGAAGTTTGTAGGGCATTCGAGTAACTCGTTAGGTTCATTATCCATATAAAACTTGGACTCTCGAATAATAGGCACATAGAAGAATTTTGCAGAAGAGCATGCAACTCAACTCAATCATGGGCTTAGAAATATTTTTTGGATAAACATAGCATATAGTTCATTTTAAGATCGCAATATATTATTTTTTACTTGGTACCCGGGCTAAGCTAAAATCCCAATTCCGCCACAGCAATGAACCATGAAGAATAAAATTGCAAGTTGTTGCGCCCAACACAAAAAAAAAATCAAGTTTCCCTTTAGGTTTGGAATATGTTAATTTGATGTTCACAAGTTCCTCCACACGATCACAGTTCAGCAGTTGATATGCATTGTCTTAATCCTCGTTAGAGTAGAAATTAGCTTAAAACTTATCATCCTGATTTCATACTGGAACTCCGATCTGCTAGTTCTGCTTCATTATAATCTTCTATAGCCACGAATCTTTTTCATCAAGCTAATCAGTAAAACAAGCATGAAGTTAAGGATGGGGAAGGAAATTTACTTGCCTTTATGGGGATGTCAAAGAATACAAAGTGCAGCACCCCAGTGATTCCGGTGACTGTGTCAAATGTCATCGAACCCTTGGCGAGATCGTCGATTAAGTAGAAGACGTTATGGAGCACCTCGATCCCGTCGAGCTGGAGCTCCGCGTCGACGTAAGACACCCCGCGCGCCCTCACGCGCTCTCCGGCCGACAGGATGGACCCGAGTTGTTCTCCTCGGTAGCCGATGGCCACGTTTAGGAAATCGTAGTCGAGGGAGAAGAAGTCCGGGTTACGGATGCGGATACGGAGGCGGAGGTAGATGGATACGGTGACGGAGGGGTGGAAGGAGACGCGGACATGCTCGATGCTGAGGCGATCGAGGTGGAGATTGGGATGGGAGGGCCAGAGGAGGAAGAGCGCGACGCCGACGAGGGAGAAGACGGCGGCCGCGGTGAGGAAGGAGGAGGATAACACTGGGGAGCATCGGATGCAGCCGGATGGGGGTCGGAGGCGGTGTTCAGTTATGAATGTCGGGAGGAGGAGGAGGAGGTTGGGCGGGGGATTGGTTTCTTGGCGGGAGGGTGCGGAAGACGGAGAGGAAAATGACGGCGGCGGCGGTGGCGGAAGGGGAAGGAGGGGATCGACTGCATCTAGTTCCGGCTTCACCATGGATGGGGGATCTGCGGAGTGTCGATCGGAATATGCTTCTGTTTTGGCCGTGGAAGTCTGACTTCGCCGCACGTTGGCTGCATCGCTTTAAATATAGGGTGGTGTTAAAGGCACACCATTTTCGGCTATGTGCACACCCATCAAAAATATAATCCTTAATAATTTAGGTTTTCTAAATCCCACCCAACTAAAGTCGAAGCAGCCCGCCTCCCCCTTTCCGATACGCGCCTTTTTAAACTGCGTCTTCTACGTGCATTTTTATGAAACGTGTTCAACATGAAAGTTGTAGATCTCGACGATATCTACAACTTTCATGTTGAACACTTTTTGATTTAAAGCCGTTTATGCCCCCGATTTGGCCCCCGAAAAAAATCACGCGGAACACTTTGATTTGAAAAATCACGCGTGATTTTTTTCGGGGGCCAAATCGAGGGCCTAAACGGCTTTAAATCAAAACGTGTTCAACATGAAAGTTGTAGATATCGTCGAGATCTACAACTTTCATGTTGAACACGTTACATAAAAATGCACGTATAAGACGCGGTTCAAAAAGACGCGTATTTCATTTTAAAAAAACTATACAATCACGGCAACGTCATCCTCCCCACAGCTCTTGTGGACATGTACTGCAGATGCGGGTGCGTTGAAGCAGCTTTGGAGGTGTTCCGCCGAGTTTCGAGCAAAGACTGCGTGCTTTGGAACGTGATGATCGGAGGGCTCGCGATGCACGGCCATGACCGCCTTGCCGTCGATCTGTTTGCTCTGATGAAGGAGACGGCAACGGCGCCTAACGAGTTCACATACATTGCAGCTATGTTTGCTCAGACTGTGCACATAGTATTGGTGTGCACAAAGCCGAAGATGGTGTGCACATAAAATTTCAATGGGTGCACATAGTATTGGTGTGCACAAAGCCGAAGTTGGTGTGCCTTTAACACCACCCTAAATATATCGGCAAGTCTCCCAATAAACAAAAACAGAGGGAAAAGCAATTATATAATTTTAAAAATATATCCTGTCGCTATTTACAATTGTAGCCCTATGTACTTGGATTATTTACTTTCTTATGGATTGTAGTGGTGGAGCAATCTTTGTTGGGCAGACAGGATTAGTTACCTTAATGTAATTTTTAAAATTGTGGAGATGTAATGTCAATATTTGTTGTTGAGTAGGACTAATGATGATGATGGTTGTAGGTAAAGTCTGCTCATGTCGTTTTTTTTTTATTTTCCATTCAAATCTGTGCATTTTGAACAATCCTTTGGTTTTATGTAAATTTTTTTTAATCAGTTTTTGGATCAGGATTTCAGTGATATGACGCATGCCAACTTCGGTTTCATAACATTCCTGAATATGACTTCTGGATATGGGTACATGAATATGTAAATAACTGTAATTTTTCAAGCTTAGTGGAAACATATTTCTTGAGGTAATATGACTTCTGGATATGGTCGTAAGTATGACTTCCGGAAGTGGTTGTGAATAGGTGGCACTGTGGATAGCAATATGTGAGCTGCCTTAAGTCTTGAGCAAATCATTAAGGGTCCGTTCGTTTGCACGGAATTGGAATTCGATATTGGAATTGAATATTGATGAATATTGTGGAATTAAATATTGGTGACGAATTCCAATTCCAATGTTCGTCTAATAAAGAATATTGGTGAATATTGTGGAATCGGAATTTGATTTTTTTGCCCGGGCGTGATTTTTGCCCGGACGCGATTATTTTGTCTGGGCAAGATTTTTTCACCTAGTTGTTATTTTTTCTCACGGGTGGGATTTTTTCACGTGGTCGTGATTTTTTTTCGCTCGGACGTGATTTTTGTCGCCCGGGCGTGATTTTTTCGGCGGGGGGCAAAAAAACGCGCCCGAGCAAAAATAGCGCCCGGGAGAAAGAAATCGCGCCCGGGCGAAAAAATCGCACCTGGCGAAAAAATAGCGCCCGGGTGGAAAAAATCGCGTCAAGGCGAAAAAAACGCCTGGCGAAAAAATCGCGGCCTGGCGAAAAAATTGTGCCCGGGCGAAAAAAACGCGCCCGGGCGAAAAAAAAACTCGTCCAGGCGAAAAAATCGCGCCCAGCGAAAAAAATGTGCCCTGGAGAAAAATTCGCGCCCGGGCGAAAAAATTGCGGCAGGGCTCAAAAATCGTGCCCGGGCGAAAAAAAACGCGCCCGGGCGAAAAAATCGCGCCCGGGCGAAAAAATCGTGCCCGGTCGAAAAAAATCGCGCCCGGGAGAAAAAAACGCGTCCGGGCGAAAAAAATGCGTCCGGGCGAAAAAAAAACGCGCCCGGGCGAAAAAAAACGCGCCCGGGCGAAAAAAACGCGCCCGAACGAAAAAATCGCGCCCGGGCGAAAAAATCACGCACGGGCGAAAAAATCGCGCCCGGGCGAAAAAATCGCTCCCGGGCGAAAAAAACGCGTCCGGGCGAAAAAAACGCACCCAGGGGAAAAAACACGCCAGAGCGAAAAAATTGTGCACAGGCGAAAAAAATCGCGCCCGGGCGAGAAAAATCGCGCCTTGGCGAAAAAATCGCATCTAGGGGAAAAAAATCGCGCATGATCGAAAAAAATGCGCCTGTGAAAAAAAAACGTCGTCATGCCAAAGTATCGCGTCCGGGCGAAAAAAACACGCCCGGGCGCGAAAAAATCACGACCGTGCGAAAAAATTTCGCTGCGCCTGGGCGAAAAAATTGCGCCGCGCCCGGGCGAAAAAATCGCTCCCGAGAGAAAAATTCGCGCCCCGGAGAAAAACTTACGCCCGGGCGAAATAAACGCGCCCGGGCGAAAAAATCTCGCCCGCGCAAAAAATCGCGTCCGAGAAAAAAAATTCGCGCCCGGCCTTAAAAATGTGTCTCGATCGGAATTGTCCAATTCTTATATAGATGGGTAGGAATTGTCTTTAGTTCAAAATGAATTCTACGGAATTCATTAAAATTTAAATTCCAAAGTCAAGCGTGCAGACGAATGATGGAATTGGAATTAGACATTCAATTCCAATTCCTGGGGCTCAATTCCGTGCAAACGAACGGACCCTAATAGTTTAAAGGAAGATAACTAAGTGATATGAGTTATATAATTATTAATAGATCAGCACCCTACATCAAAATTATCGCCATGGACACAATTTAAAGGCTTTAAACAACCCATAAACAAAGACTTTCTTTAACAATCAAGAGTAAAATATCATTGAGCTTCATGCTCCATTTGTTTGGGCGTTTCGTTGCTCCATTTTGAGCAAACGCCGCCAGAAGGAGGAAAAATAAATGAATCTCCGGCGGCGTTTGCTCCGTTTCCACCCGCCCCCCTTGAGAAACGCCCCCCAAAAAGCTCCGTTTGGAGCAGCCACCTCCCCCCTCCGGTTCGAACACTCCGTTTTCATCCGCCGAATCGACCCGCCACCGCCGAACCAAATGAAGCCTCAATCATGCATAAGTATATCTTGAACACTACTAAAATGATCAAACAACGACATGGATAACTAATCGTTTACGTCATAATATGTGTGATGTGCCATTGAGTTTGTTGGTCCTTCGAAGGTGCAACTCCCAATGAAGTTGAACTCCTCTAGATCTTGTTTCAGGTTGTCATGTGCATTTGTCTTCTCATTAAACATCACTTTTTTCTGCATAAAGTAAATTGAGATTACATACTGATGTAGAGAAAGTTAATAGCATTAATTAAAATTAAAGAAAAATACTTACTAGGCTTCTTTTTGGGTTTTTCAAAATGACTTTTGAGCTTTGCATTTGATACACATTTTGGGCGCACCGCCGCCGGATCTCTAAGCTCTGTGTCTTTAGTATTTTACCCACTGTAACCATTTTTTAAACTCTCCTCCTTTGCTAATATTTTTTTCGTGCTCCGACCAAAACCAGTCATAACATTGAAAACATGCTCCTTCACAAGTTGACATTTTTCAATATGCCCAGCAAAGTCATAGGTGAATCAGAGTAGGTGGTGTCTAAATACTAAGTTGGACTGTGAGTCATTCAAGCATATAATCTTGGCTAAGTACAACCCCTGCTTGGCGTTAGTGGTAAATCTAATCAACTTGTACGGATTGTGAATTTGCTTCACATTCTTCAAGTTATATACACGAAGAATGTGCTTACATAGGATTCCCTTGTTTCAAATCCCCTACATGAGCAATCGACATTGAATGTATTTCTGTTAACTCTAACAACTCATTGCTTATCATTCTATCCACCATCACAATACTTTGTTGCATAAAGAATATGATCGTCATCATGTCGAACTGCATCTATAATGCTTACATTTAATGCTCTATTCATATAAGTTTGTTAAAAGGCATGGAACATTTTTTGAGTATATACCTTAGATGCTTGCTTTAATAGGAAACAAATTTTAAACTTTAAGGTAATTCTATTTTGTTTGCACCTTAAGCTATCTTCAAGTTTGAATCATCTCCATGATGAAATTAACTTGTCGATATCGTTATAACACTCTACTAAAGAGCTGGTTGCTTTGGAATGTCCGTGTAGGCCGTTGTTTGCGGATTCACTTCTCTGGGTTGATAAAAAATGAAATCAATAATATCTTTATTATAAGCAGTGGACCACTTATGTCGGATTTTATACAAGTCACATAATCACTGGTTCTCATCTAAATTATCCTGAGACATCATTGCACTCCATTAAATATCAAACTCATACTCGGTATTACATTTGATCATGCAGTGGTAAAATAACCCTCTAATAGAAAGATCTTGGTGGAAGACTGACACCTTAGATGATGTTTTTTTGAATATATGTCATTGACATAAACGGCGTCGACTGTTACTAAAAACTCTAGAGATAGCGACCGTTATCAGTCAAAAATATAGTGCAAAGTTATTTACCACCCACGAATCTCAAGAAAGTTTCAAATACCTATCAAAATACATCAATGATTTCCTCAGTCAAGATGACGCCTCCAACGAACACATTTTGTTAGTGAAGATTGACTGTAATAAACGAAACACATGCTAGATTATATTCGTTCAATTGATAAGTGGTATCAAATATAATTACATCATCAAAGCAATCGTAGTCTATTTTATTATTCTCATCCATCAAGATAAAACTAGTGAGTCTGTTGAACTCATCTGTATGTACGTTATAGGAGAACATGTTATCATTCATTTGCAAGTCCTTGAATATCTTCAACAAGCTTAATGAATCACCACTCTCTATGAGTGCTCGTCTTTCCCGCAGAACAAAGTTGTAAGCATCGCTTTTACAAAATCCAACATTCTCAAATCCACCAACTTCCTCGACAAGAAAATTTTATGCGTAGACGGTTCTTATGCTACTTGCAGTCATATTCTTAAGTAAGTGTCATAGATTGCATGTTTGGCAAGACAATCATTATGACCGTCATCAAAAAAGAGAACTAATCTTGAACATGAAAGTGAATGAAGTTCCTTAGGTGAGATGATCAGACGTTCACGAACAACGCTTCAAAATCATCGCTTTTCTTCAGTCATGATGAGGTAAAGTATCATTTATAGAAAATCTGGTATGTGGTTAGCCGGGCCTCCATCACCCCCACTAATTTAGTGGGGGATCATGGGGGTAACCATCGCGCACGCGATCGGTACGCCCGATCCACCGCACAATCTGCTCATGAGATCCCACTATGCGCACAAACCACCTGCAGCCGACCAAAATTGTCGACCTCCACCGCTCCCCGACGACCAACCACTCAAGGGTTGGGGGGCTCCCGACCGGTCGTGGTCGCGCCTCGCGACCGCGAGCCCGCAGCCAATGCTGCCACTGGCCCGATTTTTATATCTTGATTGGAAGTAGCCGTACACATTAGGACTGTCGGGCCGGTCCGAGACCGGTCTCTTAAAAGACTGGTCTTTTGATCTACCGGTTCCAAATGGGTCTCGCTCAAACCAGTCCCGGTTCGGGACCAATTTTCCTCCTTTTGAGGACCGTCTGAGACCGGAGAATCGATCCTAACCAGTCTCGGACCGGTTTTTTTTATTAAAAAAAATAAATTATAAAATTATATTTAATTAAAATATTAAATATAGTTAATAAAAATAAAAAATAAAATTTGAAATCAAATTTAATTATACCACTAGTCCAAAAAGCTAATGCAACCTTCGAATGTTTAAAAATAAAATTTTAAATATTGTTTAGATTGCATATAAGCTTCTAAAGCACCACGTCCAGTTATAATACGACTTACATATTGATATTTAGGTTGGAATACTTCGTGTATGTAAGCCGTCATTTCTTCATCGTCGTAGTGGTTAAATGGAAGTCTGCATTTGATGACGTTCTCCCTTTGTCGCTCTCGTTGCTGAGCTTGGTCATACGTCCAAATGTGCCCGGCCACCGAAATTTGAGCTTGGGTAAACTCCAGGGCTTGTTTAGAAATACAAGATCTTACGTGTCGGGCGAGCGTTGTGTTGTTGCCAATGACCATTAGCTTCTGACAAAGTTTGCACTTTGCCTTAATTTCACCGCCGATCCACACTTTATCAAAGTTGTCTCATACTGCCGCTTTGTGGTGGTGCTCTACTATCTCATGAGCGACAGACACGCGGGAGAAGACGCCGACATGAATGAAGAGAAATCCATTTGAATTCGAGCGAATCTGAGAGAGGGAGAGAGAAATACAGAGAGGGAGTGAGGGAGAGGGTGGGGTATTTATAGATATTAAATATATTTTGTAGTTAAAAAAACAAAATATATTAAATTATATAAAAAAGTTTTAATAACTTTTAAAGAGCCTTTCGGCTCTTTAAAGTGGCATACTGACAACATTAAAGAGCCGTTACAAACTGCTCTTTGTACATTTAATAATTTGACAGGACTGGTAAAATGTCTTTGATAAAAAAATGACAATCTTTGGGACCGGACCGGTACTAACCGGGACCGGTCCATAGCCAGTCCTAACTCGGCCGGACCGATTAGAACCGTTTTTTGGCGCGACTAATTGGAAGTGAGGGGATAAAGTGGACATATGCACTTTACCGTGAAGTGCACTGATCCAACGATCAATGTGAATCATCAGTGCAATACACTTTGAGATGTATGTACTGATCCACTTAGATTGTTGGATCAGTGCACTTTACCGTAAAATGCATTTGTTCACTTTATCTTCCCCCATTCCATCTTGAGTTAGCCAGAGTAACTACTAAATAATAAAAATAGTAAGAAAAATAGTAAACTAGATGAAGATGTTAGGAGATGTTTCCTTGAGTTTTCCCCTTTTATAAATAAAAAAAACATTGAAATGAACTTGAAATTAATAAAATGAAATCAAAAATATATTTGAATGTTATGTAGAGTATGGATTTAGGGATTATGAAAATGAAATCTTTGTTTTAGAGTGGTGGGAAAAAGTTTTATTTTTACCGGCACCGCTGTGTGAAGGTGTTGATTTTCCCATGGTGTGAAAAAAGTTTGTGACAAAAAGATTTTTTTTGGCATTTTGAAGAGCAGTGAACTCTCACGCTCTCCGAAAAACTTAAATAAACTTTTCAAATTTTCCTGTTTCTCTTCCCGCATATAAACATCCCCTTAGACTATGTTTGGGGCAACAATGGCGGTGAGAGGCTCTATTTTCATCCCCACTGGCCTTTTAAGGTGTTTGGATGATTAGCCTTTTTAAAAGAGTTTTTTGAAGAAATATGTTTTGGGGGCTTTTTAAGCAGCCGATCCAATAATTTTTTAAAAAGTGCTTTTGGTGCTTTTAAATTTTTCATTTTTTATTCAAGAATTTACGAAAGTCATGCTCAAACATTCATGTTTTGTCTTTCTTCCTTCACATTGCTACAAATATTTCTTCTCCAATTCGCGATTCTTCACCATTCACCAACTTTGTTTCTCACCGCTGACTTTTTGTAACTTGATTATTTATGATTTATATGATGCTCACTTATTTATGTGATAAATGATTAAAATAAATACATTTTATTTTAAGAAAATGCAAAACATTTTCTTTTAAACAATTAAATAGAGGTTTTTCAAAAAACCTATAGTTTTTTCTAAACAGCTCCAACGTCACCACTGATTTCTCATCATTTTTTTTTCCACCGCCATCGCCACTCCAAACAGAGCCTTTGTTTTTTTTTAAACAGGCTCTGTTTGGCGCTCTGTTTGGCGAAGACATTTTGGAGCAGTGTACCTTTGCTTTTAAAATTGCCGCGCCAAACAACCTCTTTTTCATCTCCAGCACGAAAAGCCCCAGCTGTACAATCGCGGAAATATCGCGATTTTGAGTCGTGAAATATTTTCACGAGTCCAAATCGCGCTGCAGGTTGGGATTCACGGAAGTCGTTTGAGTCTCGTCTCAGTGCCTCTTGGCGCGGCATCTTGTTGTATCTAACTTGTCACCAACGAACGAGGAGTGCTTCTTCCTCTATTTTTTGACTTCTGTTTTACCCCAAAACACAGTGATTTGATTAACTAGGAAGTTTAAATAAAATTAATTAGAATTTCATAATTATTTTGTGTATTACATACCGAACAATTATTTTGCCAAACAACTTAAACAAGTTTTCCGTTCGAAACAATAATGCAAATGCTGTTCTTCCAAACAATTTCACAGATTCTACAACCACTTTATAGAACAGCTGATTATTCCACAACTTATTCCCACCACAACTTTTCCAATCGCTACAGATGAGCTAAACTCTATAACTAGTCTTATTTTGTGATAGCTGAAATCTCACTATTAATTTCTCACCACAACTTCTAGAGGCTGTTTCTTGCTATAACTAAAGAAGCTTAGCAAATTTCCTACATTTATCCCAAGGTTAGAATTGAATGCAAATAATTATTTTTTATATGCTGATTAAAATTATATTTTCAAGTTTCAACCAATCTTAAATATATAAAGTAGACCAATTTATAAAAAAAATAAAAATATTTATCTTTGCCTAAAAAGTATTTCTTTTAGGCTCTATTTGTTTGGGCGTTTTGATACTTCGTTTTGGGCAAATGCCGCCGGAAGGAGGGTAAACAAATGAACCTCCGGCGGCGTTTGCTCCGTTTCCACCCGCCCGCCTTGAGAAACGCCCCAAAAAGCTCAGTTTGGAGCAGCCACCTCCCCCCTCCGATTCGAACACTCCGTTTCCACCCGCCGAATCAACCCGCCACCGCCGAACCAAATGAAGCCTTAGAGTCGAACCGCCTGGCTAAGCCCCTCAAGGGAAAACCGGAGCTGACGAACCGTAGTTGTCTTTGTAAGCAACAGCCAATCACTCTTCCCCGCCCTCTTCCTGCTCTTCGTCCCGGCCAAAGCCTCCACCGGCCCCTGGTCTTTCTCCCGCCCAAGCGCGAGATAGCATATCTGATTTGTGGCGCTTCGGATTTCAACGGATCCGATCCTCTTGTAGTGCCTTCCTTCACGGCAGTAATCATGCTGTCAAACCATTTCCAGAACGGGATCGAGACGGCGAAGCTCATATGGTCCCGGTTACCGAACTCCGATGACGCGGAGACGGCGGAGGAGATAGAGAGGAGAGTGAATGGCGGTGGGGGTGCCGAGAGTCTGGATTACGAAGTTATCGAGAATTACGCTTACAGGGAAGCACAGGTCAGATAATTAGGGTTCCTCTATGTTCTTTATGCTTCAAATTATCGGTCTGTTCGTTTGATCACTGGTTTTTGTGTACTTCGCAGGCAATGAGGGGCAAGCTGTTCATTTGGTATTATGCAATTGTGAAATGGCTATTCGCTCTCTTAATTGGTGTTGGTGAGTCTATTTGGATTACATCCTATGAAATTTTTGTCCTTGAGGTGCTCTGTTATCCTGAGAAATGTTTTCTACATTTATCTCCTATTCCTCCTTAAAATTACAATGGATTCACGCTTGATATTTTAATGTTTACTAATAACATGTTTCTAATTTTGGCATATGTTTAGTGGTGGACATAGGAATTTTTCCGGTGTGGGCGAACTTAAAAATTGTAAAAAAGAATTAATCGAAAATACCTTTAAATGAGAAGACATTGTTCACGGGAATATTGCTCTCAATAATCTGTCCTAAGCAATTGAACAACCCTAAGAAGAAGAAAAATGTGGTGGACACAGGAATATTGCTCTCAATAATCCCTCATTATCGGCATGGAAATTTCAATCTAGTAACAATTGATTCTAAGAGGAAGTAACCCTCTGAACATATCAACAAAATGCAACTCAGCAGAGCTGGAACTCTAAATAGGAAGTAAACAATTCAATTCAAAAATGCATCAGAAGATCATTGTATTCTATGGATGCAGCTCTATATTTGTGGAGAATAGTGTATATTCTTGTGTCTGTGATTCTATGTTGCTTGTGTCTTCTTTTTGTGTACACAATTAGCCGTAACAGGTACAGTAATAAGAAAATCATG
The DNA here is from genome assembly GCA_039513925.1 of Platanthera zijinensis. Classification (NCBI taxonomy): domain Eukaryota; kingdom Viridiplantae; phylum Streptophyta; class Magnoliopsida; order Asparagales; family Orchidaceae; genus Platanthera; species Platanthera zijinensis. The sequence continues at coordinate 166,537,359 of CM077094.1, forward strand.
CCAAATCACCAAAAAAATTATGTGAATTCAATTTTTTTTAATATACCTCCTCATAGTTTTTCTGCAGTATTCAATATATTCCATCTCAGAATCCTGAAAAACAGAGAGTTTGTGAAACACTTTTCCCCTTTTAAGATCAGTAGGTTGATGATAACCTTTTTTTTTACAATTTTGATGATGGTATAATATTCAGCATAATGAATTTGAAAGAAGCAATAATATAAATCAATTATGCGGCTGCCATTTTTTTAAAAAGATTACGAAAGAAAAATGATGCCAAAATTATGCTTACATCTAACACGAGCTATTCCATTAGAGATGAGTCAGTACAAGTTCTAAAAGGAATAGTTACATAATAAATAGGGTTTCACTCACCGATTTTCGCAGATGTCCTGCACACAAAACTTGCATTTCTCCCGTTTCTTTTCGCGTCCATCTCATCTTCTTCTTCACCCGCCAACAGCTTCTTTATATCTCTATCCTCATCGTCATTTTGATGACCGTAGGCACATTCTTCTCCGGGAGAGATCAACCGTGGTGCCCGTGGCTAGCGCTGCGGGAGAACGATCTGGCGCCTGGGAAAGAGTTGGAAATGCGCGAAGGAGGTCGTCAAATAAGATAGGAAAGTGCATGCTTGCATCGACAACAAGGATTAGGAGGAAGGCAAGCAACCCTAGTTCGACGATAGCTCCTTTATCAGAAATGGAGGAATAAGAAGGCATGCTCTTAGCGGCGACGAGCTCTTAACGGGGAGTTGCGATTTATCGAGTGCGAGAGGCCGTCCACACTCGCCCCAATTTAGGTCCGCCCATGCATATGTTGTTGTGCATTATTCTTGATATTTTTGTATTAAATGTCCTTCTATGTAAAGCATGTTCTACAATTGGATTATTTTTCTTATGAGGAGTTGTCGCGTGAGGTTGCTTTTTTCTTTTCCTTTTTGATGAAGCTTCCGTGTATGGATACTCCTGTAAGAGTTATGTATAAATTGGTATAATGGGTGTACATCCGACAAGCAAAGAAATAAATATTCTTTCTCCACATTTTTTTATTATGGTATCAGAGGGAAGTTCTGTCCATGGCTAGCGATCAAACAAAGGCGAGCAACGGTGTGGGAGGTTTGTCAAAACCTCCGATGGTGGATCCAACTTTACCTTACTATCTCTCTTTCGTGGACACCCCCGGGGAGATAATCACTCCGGTGATCCTCAAGGGTGACAACTACGATGAATGAGCCAAAAACGGTCAAGAATGCTCTTCGAGCAAAGAAAAAATGGGATTCATCGATGAGAAACCAGCCAAACCCGTCGAAATCAGATGATTGGTACGCCATAAATTCCATGATTGTGGGATGGATCTTCAACACAATAGATTCATCGTTTCGATCAAGTCTCTTGTACATGGAATGCACAAAGATTCTCTGGGTAGATCTAATGGAAAGATTCTCCACCGGGGATGATATGCGGTTTCATCAACTGAAGAACACCATAGTAAATTGTAAACAATTTGGACAATCTGTTACAAGTTTTATGGTAGGTTGAGGACTTTGTGAGAAGAATTGGCAGGATACACTAAGAATCCTGTTTGTAGTTGCTCAAGATGCACATGTGGGGCTGCAGTTGAGTTGATGCAAGAAAGAGAAAAGGAGAAAACTCATCAATTCTTGACGGTTCTAGATGATGGGATATTTGAGACAACTCGTTCTAATATCCTGAGTATGGTTCCACTTCCAAATGTAGATCATGCTTACTCCATGATGTTGACCGAAGAACGCCATAGGAGTATGACTAGAACGCTTGGCAGATGGTTTGAGGTTGTGAGCTTTGTGACACATGTAGGGTCTGTTGGAGCATGCGTTCCACACTTCTTGCTTTGAAAATAGCAAATCCCGAATGTATTTGATCATAGTGTGTTTGTGGTGTTCAAATATAACAGGTACCATACTCTGATGATTTTGTATGGGCGACGTACAACAACTTTTACCAAGCAGAGCTATCGCAGACAACTCCTATCGCTCCGCGATAACATGCTGACGTCAGCCATGGCGTATGTTGAGACCGGGGGGTCTGGCGAGTTGAGACCGTGCGTTCTGGCGGTCTGGCGGCTTGTCCCTACAGGTCGGTAGCCGGGTTGGAGATTAGGCGGTCTGGCGGTTTGTCTGGCGGACTGGAGGCTTCTCCCTGCGGCTTGGTACCGAGATGTTGCTGGCTGGTGTCTGGCGGTCTAAACGATCTGGAGGCTTGTCTATTGCAGCTTGGGGATATTGGCAGCCTGTCCTCTACATTTAGGTAGCCGTGCGGTTAGTCTAACTGCGCGGCTTGTGCGGCTTGTATAGTTTTGTGTTCATGTAATTATTAGTCCCACATTCCTTATTTGTAATCTCTCTTCTCTCCTCCATTCTATAAAAGAGAGGTCATACCTTTGTAATAACTACCTTTTTGGATAATAAAAATTTTGTTACTCCAATTTTCGGTCTTTTTTTTTTCTGTTCGCACATGGTATCAGAGGACTCGATCTTTTCCTCCTGATTTTTGAGCCCTCTCTGTCCGCGCGACCTGTCCGCGCGGCTTGTTCCTGTTCTCGCGACCTGTCTCTTCTCTTGTCGCGCCCTGTTCGCGCGGTTTCTTCCCTTGTGTTGGCCACCTCTCTGCCTCTCCTTTCTAGCCGCTCCTGCTAGCTAGTCACCGCGACCTGTTCCTAAGTCGCCATCGACCTGTTCTCTTTTGTGCGGCCTCCTTTTCTAGCCGCTCCTGCTAGTTAGTTGCCGCGACCTCTTCTTTAGCCGCGCGAATTGTTCCCTCTGCTCTCTTCTCTGACTACCTCTGATATCTCTACCTCCACTACTCCCGCTGTCGCTGCTCCTCCCGCTCCTCCTACTCCTTCGGGCAACCTTGACACCGTTTCCAAACTCGTTGGTCCCAACTACCCGGATTGGAGTGTCTCCTTCACCTTCCTTCTCCGCTCTCAGCGCAAACGCCATCATCTCACCGATGACCCTCCACCGCAAGATTCCCCTCTTTTTGATGATTGGGATGCCAATGATGCCCTTGTTCGCACATGGCTGACCAACAGTCTTTCTGATGAATGTCTACCCGTCATCCGTCATGATGAGACGGTCAAGGCTGCGTGGCTTCATCTTGCCGCTCTCTACTCAAAGGGGGCTCAGACGTCTCGCATCTATACTTTGTATGCGGACCTCTTTGCCCGTCCCTCCATGTCTCCTGCTATTGCATACCAACAGGTTCAGGCTCTTGGAGCCGAAATTCTCCAGAATCGCCCCTTCTCTGCGGATCTGGCCTAACAACACAAATCCTTCCAGGAGCTGCTGGTCGTGTACTACCTTATGCGACTTCCCGAGTCTTATGATATGATCCGTCAACAAATCCTTGGCGAGACGGAGTCTCCTACCTTAGATGCCACTGCTGCCCGCATAGCCGCTGTTACCTCTCTGCTATAACGTCCTTTGCTATCCTCCCCTCCTCCACCGGACAACTATGCTCATCACACTTAACAGACTGGATCTGGTGGCCGCAACCATCAATCAAGTGAACGGGGTGCTGCCCGCTTTCTCTGCTCTCACTGTGGCTGCACCGGCCATACGGTTGATTGCTGCTGGAAGAAACATCCTCATCTTCGACCAACGAGTGACGCTTCCACCTCCTCTTCGAAGCAGTCCGCTTCAGTGGTCACGTCTTCAGGTAGTGCTTATATCGCTACTCAAGGTAAATGACTGATCGACTCTGGTGCTACCAATCACATGACAGGCAATCCTCAGTGTTTTTCTCTCCTAAAAAAGTATGATCGGTTGCCTCCTGCCTTTATTGCGGATGCCTCTCCCTCACCGGTTAATGGAACGGGGGTGGTTCAAGTCACTCCCTCTCTTCGATTGGAGGATACCCTCTACGTGCCCAAGTTTCCTTGCAATTTACTCTCTGTTACTTCTCTGTGCAAGCAACTACAGTGTTCTGTCACATTCACTCCTACCTCTTGTTCTTTTCTGGATCCGAGCTCCCAACGGACGATTGCTACTGGGACTGAGAGCGGCGACATCTACTTCCTCGACAACGTTTATGCATTATCCGCCCTCTCATCTACTGATCTTCTCCAATGGCACCGCCGTCTTGCTCACGCTCCTCGTCTTCTTCATCAGCTTATGCCTCACCTTCCTTCGCAGAGTCCTACCCTCAACTGTGACGCATGTCAGCTTGGCAAACATCACCGCTCCTCCTCACCTAAGCAAGGTCGTGGATCTTCCCGACCGTTTGATCTGGTTCACTTCGATGTCTGGGGACCCGCTCCTACCCACACAATAGGTCGGGCTAGTTCATATTTTGTAACTTTTATTGATGATTTCTCCCGCTGTACTTGGGTGTATCTCTTACGAGAGAGCTCTGAATTATTTCATGTCTGGACATCCTTTTATTATATGATTAAAAATCAATTTGATATCTCTACTAAAACATTTCGCTCTGATAATGCAAAAAAATATCTTAGTCATGAGTTTTCATCTTTTTTATATGAAACATGGAATTATTCATCAAACTAGCTGTGTCTATACCTCACAGCAAAATGGCGTGACCGAACGCAAAATCCGTCACCTCTTTGATGTCACACGCACTCTACTGACTCAAATGCAGGTTCCTCGCTCCTATTGGGGCTATGCTGTTCTCATCTCCTGCTATCTTATCAATCGCATTCCCTCCACCGTTCTCCACGACAAAACACCCTTCTCATTCTCTATCCAGGGAAGGATCCGTTTCCTCTCCCTCTACGTATCTTTGGGCGCACAGCCTTTGTGCACTCTCCCTCAGCAACCCGTGACAAACTCTCACCTCGGGCTACCAAGTGTGTCTTTTTGGGGTACTCGACCACTCAGAAAGGTTATTGTTGCTTTGACCCGGTCACCCGCAAGCAGTTTGTCTCTGCAAACGTCACTTTCTTTGAAAATGCATCCTACTTCTCTCCCGACTCCTCTTCTTCTCCTGATATTCCGACTTCTCATACCACCCCTTCTGTCCCCGCCACACCTACCGAGATTCCGCCACCTCCTCCGTCTCCACCATCTCCTCCCCCGTGTCCTCTTACCGAGATATCTCCCTCTTCTCCGCGGTCGTCTCTCTCTACTCCCAGGCCAGCTCTCTCCACCACAGATTCCCCGAAAACTAAAGAACACGTCGACCTGGATATTCCCATTGCTCTTCGCAAAGGGGTGCAGACGTGTACTCAACACCCGCTAGCTGTTGTTGTTTCATATGATCGTCTAACTCCTTGCAGGATGTTTGCCCCGGCTATCTCTGTTACTGCCACTCCCTGCACCTACCAGGAAGTTCTTGCAATTCCTCATTGGAAGACAACCATGGATGAGGAAAACTCTCACTGAGAGGGGTACATGGACCCTTATTCCTCCTCCTTTGGGCACTGATGTAGTTGGCTGTCGATGGGTATTCGTTGTGAAGTTCCGTCCGGATGGCAGTGTGGATCGATACAAGGCACGCTTAGTCGGCAAAGGCTTCACTTAGACTTATGGTGTTGATTACTTCGACACCTTCTCTCCGGTTGCTCGTCTCAGCACCATTCGGGTTCTTCTCTCTGTGGTTGTCAACAAGATTGACCAGTTTCCCAGCTGGATGTCAAGAATGCCTTCCTTTATGGTGATCTTCAGAAGGACGTATACATGGAGCAACCTCCTGGGTATGTTGCTCAGGGGGAGACACGAGTATGTCATCTGAAGAAGACCATCTATGACAAAAAAAAAGCCCTCGGGCTTGGTTTGACAAGTTCAGTGGCATTGTTGCAGCCATTGGTTTTGCTCGAAGTTCAGCCGATCACTCCTTATTCATTCGCAAAACCTCCTTTGGTATGGTGGTTCTTGCCAATGTTGTCAAGATCGAGATCTTACCTAAGATCGGTTGACAGTGGTAAGATCATAAAACGTGGGATCAACACGAAACGGTAAGATCTTACTTACATTACAAAATAAAAAAAAATCTAATTTAAAGATCAATAATCATAAAACTATATATATATATATATATATATATATATATATATATATATATATATATATATATATATAGACAGAAGAAGAAGACACAGAAGAAGAAAAAGAAGAAGAAGACGCAGACGAAGAAGACACAGAAGAAGAAGACACAGAAGAAGAAGACACGGAAGAAGAAGAAGAAACACCTGCTGCGATGACGGAAGTACCACGATGGGAGCAAAGCACCTGCTGCGACGACGGAAGCACCCCGACGGGAGCACAAAACGGGAGCACCTGCTGCGACGACGGCGGGAGCACCTGCTGTGACGACGGCGGGAGCGCCTGCTGCGGGAGCACCGACTGCGACGAGATCGGGGATCACCTAGAATGCGGGATTGGGAAGAAATAATGCGCGGGATAGAGTCATTTTCATGTCCGATTAAAATGCTAGGATCGAATATGATCATAGGATCGCACGATCCTACGATCATAAACGGCAATCCTAGCATTTCTGCAGGGAGCCCGATCCAGCATAGCTCGTGACTCGTTTTCCCTGTAAAACTCGTAAGATCGTCCGATCTTACGAGCAAAATCGAGATCTTGACAACCTTACTTCTTGCTGTATATGTGGATGATATTCTTCTGAATGACGATGACCAGGATGAGGTTGCCTTGACAAAGAAACACCTTCGGCAACACCTGGTCACTAAGGATATGGGATCCCCCAAATACTTTCTGGGGATTGAAATCTCTCGGAAACCCGGCTCTTTAGTTCTCTCCCAACGAAAGTATGCTCTTGATTTGCTAAAAGAGGCAGGGTTGACTGGTGCTATACCTGCCAGATGTCCCATGACTATTGGGGAAGACAAAACTTTGACAGATGACTCGCCACCTCTGTCCGATATTACGAGCTACCGGCGTCTGGTGGGCAAACTCATATATCTCACAGTGACCAGACCCGACATCTCCTATGTTGTAGACAAGGTAAGCCAATTCATGCAAGCTCCTAGGGAGTGTCATCTACAATCTACCATGAGAATATTTGAGTATATTAAAGCAGCTCCAGGGAAAGGATTGTTTTTTTAGAAGAATGGTCACTTGAGGGTTGAAGCGTACTCAGATTCGAGCTATGCTGATGATAATGGAGACCGGAAGTCAACATCCGGTTTTTGCACATTTGTTGGAGGAAAGCTTGTGAGTTGGAAGAGCAAAAAACAGTCTGTTGTCTCCAGGTCTAGTGCAGAAGCGGAATATCGTAGTATGACTTCAATCACATGTGAGTTAAAGTGGTTGCGGACTCTCATACTTGATCTAGGAGAGGTCTACAACTATCCTCTGCCTATGTTCTGCGACAACAAGACCGCGAGATACATTTCCAAAAATCCGGTCTTTCATGAGAGAACAGAACACATAGAGGTCGGCTGCCATTTTATTCGAGAAGAGATTTTGAAGAAACAGATTTGTACTTCGTTCGTCACTTCGGACAACGAGTTGGTAGATGTCTTCACCAAGCTGGTGTCCGCTTCCTTGTTTCACATTTGCGACAAGCTGGGCATGATTGATATCTATGCTCCAGCTTGAGGGGGAGTGTTGAGACCGGGCAGTCTGACGAGTTGAGACCGGGCGGTCTGGCGAGTTGAGACCGTGCGGTCTGGCGGCTTGTCCCTACAGGTCGGTAGCCGAGTTGGAGACCGGGCGGTCTGGCGGTTTGTCTGACGGACTGGAGGCTTCTCCCTGCAGCTTGGTACCGAGATGTTGCTGGCTGGTGTCTAGCGGTCTAAACGATCTGGCGGCTTGTCTATTGCAACTTGGGGATATTGACAGCCTGTCCTCTACATTTAGGTAGCCGTGCGGTTAGTCTAACCGCGCGAGTTCTGCGGCTTGTATAGTTTTGTGTTCATATAATTATTAGTCCCACATTCCTTATTTGTTATCTCTCTTCTCTCTTTTATTCTATAAAAGGGAGGTCATACCTTTGTAATAGCTATCTTTTTGGATAATAAAAATTTTATTACTCCAATTTTTCGGTCTTTTTTTTTCTGTTCGCATAACGTAGGTCATGATTCTTAACGGTTATCACGAAGCGCATAAATCGAGATATCGCCAGGCGATATCAAGCTATCACGGTGCGATAGACCCACGACCGTATACGTTCTCCATCTTATCGGCACGGTTATTGCAGAGTGGGACACATGACAACAAATGAAGATATTGCAGGCGATATCGATTTATCGCCGGGCGATAGTGCAAAATCTATATAAATGCTGGATTTCGGGAAATTGATGTTACGCACCTCCAGAAGCCTTCATCCCGTGTATTCCCAGTCTGATAACTCCGTGGAACCAGAAGAACTCCTAAGTGTTCGAGCAAGTTCAAGAGTGAAGAAGGGACCATTTGTGCTTTCCAACTTTGGCGACATTTACAAGGATTTGTTGTCTTTTTCATCGCTCAAGACCAGATGGAGTTTTCTGTTTAGATTACTTTTCTTTTCATTCATTTTGTAAACGGTAGAGAAATCGCCGTTGTGTGAGTGACGATTAGGCTCTTGTGTGGTTTAGGGGGAAATCGCCTCGTTGTGTGCAGCGAGTCAGCGACTAGGTCGTGGAGAGATCTATGGGGGGGTAGTTGCTGTATTTAGGGAGAAATATGCTTTAGCTGGCCAGTCCTTGGGAGATGGACCGGTGAATTCGAAAAGAAGACTTTTCATCACTGCCCTGATTTCAAGCTTTATTGAAATCTATTGTTTATGTTTTACATCACTTATGAAATAAATTTTTATTTCAATTTTCTTATAATTTTCTAAGTGTTTGTCTTGAGTATTTGGTTGTTAAAAAGTTTGCTTGATTTCTGTTTTTATTTGACTAAGTAAAAAGTTAAGCAAAAATTATCATTTGCTCTTATTCACCCCCCTCTAAGGGCGCCTCAAGAGCCAACACTTGGTATCAGAGCGAGGTTTCTCAAAAACGATTTTACCACCTGAAGAAATGACGCATAATGATCACGCATTTTCTGAGGGGCAAGGAATTAATAGACCTCACTTATTCACTGACACGGATTACAATTACTAGAAAACTCGAATGCGATGTTTTCTAATTGTTTTAAATATTGATGTATGAGGTATGGTAGAATAATGCTACACTCAACCTACAACAATAGCTGGAGGTGTCACTATGGAAAAACCTAAGGATAAATGAGACGATACTGATAAATTTAAATGCAAAAATAACGGTAAGACAATGAACGCTTTATTTTGTGTGTTAGATATAACTGAATTTAATAGGGTGCGTGCATGTGAAACTGCATATGATATTTGGAATTTGCTTGAAATTACTCATGAAGGTACGTTGCAGGTGAATGACTCAACTTTTTCAATTGGAGTCAGAATTTGAAAAGTTCAGGATGAAAGTTGACGAAGATGTTGACTCTATGTATACAAGATTTATAAAGATCATCAATGACTCCAAAGTTTTTGGAAAGAATTTTTCCAACGGTGATTTGGTGAGAAAGATTTTAAGATCACTTCTCCCGAAGTTCAATCCGAAGGTAACCGCCATCTCAGAATCACATGATCTTAAAACTCTCCAAATTGAAAGACTCATCGGAAATCTAAAACTCATGAACTAGAACTGAAAATTTAACAACAATAGTACAACTTGGAGTCAAAAAAGAAGGCGTTGGCCTTGAAGTCTAAGAAAGAAATAGAGAGTGAAACAAATGAAGATGATGAAGATGATGAGGAGAGTCTGTTCATAAAGAAATTCAAGAGATTTATGAGGAACCCAAAAAGGAGAAATTCGTTTAAGTAGTATTTTAACAAGAAAGAATCTGGATTTAAAAAAAAAAAGAAAAAGTTGATGTTGAGGATGATGAAGAGCGTCCGCTACCAAAATGCTATCACTGTAGAAGGATTGTACATATTCGAAGCAAGTGCCCAAAGTACCTCAAAGAACAAAAAGAGAAGAGACACAAGAAAAAGAACAAAAAGAAGGTCTTGAAGGCGGAGACTTGGGATGATACTTCATGTGAAGGTTCGAGTGGATCAAGTTCTGAAGATAATGAAGAAGCCAACATGTGTTTGATGGGAAAGAGCGTTTCGCGATCCGAAAACGAATGCAGTGTCCAGAGCAACACTGAGGTAACTTCTCCAACTTATGATGAATTATATTCTGATTTTTTGCAAACATGCAAATTTTTTGATAAAAGTTTAAAAAATATTGAATTGTTAAAATCTGAAAACCAAATTTTGTCAAAGAAAAATAAAAAATTATCTACTGAATTAAAAGTGCTTGGGAAGGAGAAGCTCGCTTGTCAAGAGTGCGATCACTCTTTGACAAGGGTAAATGAATTAGAAGAAGCTCTTGCTAAGTCCCAATCAAATGTTAATTCTCTTATCAAAGAAAAAAAGGACTTAAAAAGATTTCTGAAATCTTCTCAATCTCAAGTAAAAGATGGTAAAAAGACATTTGCAAATCGGTGTGTTATGTTAGTCACTGAAAACACCGCTTTGAAAGCCCAGATCCATGATTTGAATGTGGTAATAAAAAAGTTTAGAGTTGGTCGAAAATCCCTCAATATGATTTTAGCCAACCAATGTCATGGATCTGCAAAGTACGGACTTGGATACGTCACTGGAAGCTATCGCTCCGCGATAACTACTACCACTGACAATATCTCAAAGTCCAAAAAAATAAAATTTAAAAATAAAAATAATTTCTCTGCTGATAACCCATTTTCCAATAAGAGTCCGAATTCAGTTATGAAAAAGACGTCATCATCTTTTATCACTTGTACCAATTGTAATAAGTTTGGACACACCACTGACTCTTGCAGGAAGAAAGAACATAGTTTTTTTAAACAAGTTTGGGTGCCAAAGACATCCACCTATTCTATGAGAGGAAACACTTGGGTAACCAGATTTTTACTCTCATCTCATTTCTAAGTGTGTTGACAGTCTAAGGACAAGGAAAACATGTGTTACTTGGACTCAGGATATTCAAAACACATGACAAACAACAAATCAAAGTTTCTTAACCTAGAAATAAAAAAAGATGAGTAGTGGCGTTTGACGGTAACGGTAAAGGAAGGATCGTGAACATTGATGTTGTAGACAAACACTCAAACTTGTAAATACTCTTTCTATATCTCAATACAAGGTATGAATACATATTTATAGGAGGGAGAAAGAGAGAAGAGATTCCTATACATGAAGTGGGACTAAAGAGGAGAAAGAGAAAATAAACAAAACATGGGCTATATGAGCCCCTTTACATGGGCTTTTCTAACACTCCCCCGCAAGTTGGAGCGTACAAGTCGTATGCACCAAGCTTGGACAACAACTGATAGAATAAGGTGTTTGGTAGAGCCTTTGTGAGGATATCAACGACTTGTTCAGTGCCTGGAACATGTTTTAGTTCGATCTTCTTCATTTGAACTTTCTCCCGGATAAAATGACAGTCTACTTCAATATGCTTTGTTCTCTCATGGAAGACTGGATTCTTTGCAATATGTATAGCTGCTTGGCTGTCACATAGCAGAAGGGAAGGTGATGGAAGTTTTACCGCGAGATCGACAAGAAGGATTTCCAGTCACGTTAGCTCAGAGACAACCGAAGCCATTGATCGATACTCTGCTTCTGCTGAGGATCGAGCCACAACGGCTTGCTTCTTACTTCGCCAGGTGATGAGATGACCCCCAAAATAGGTACAAAAACCACTAGTTGATCGACGATCATCCAAGGACCCGGCATAATCGGCATCAGAATATGCAACTAATCTCGGAGTAGAGGATGAGGTCTTGTAGACAAGTCCTTGACCCGGAGCAGTTTTCAGGTATCTGAGGATGCGCTCAACAACATGAAGGTGCGAGGTGCGCGGAGCATGCATAAATCTGCTGACCACTCCAACGGCGAAGGATATATTTGGTCTAGTAACTGTTAGGTAGATTAATTTTCCAACAAGTCTTCTATAGTATTCCGGATTCTGAAGAGGAAGATCAGTGTCGGAGGCATGAGCACACAACTTTTGATTTGCGTCCATTGGGGTGGTAGTAGGCTTGCATCCGGAGTAACCAGCATCCCGAAGGAGATCCAGGCAGTACTTTCTCTGGGAAATGATAAGACCGTCTGGCCGTCTCGCGATCTCAAGGCCAAGGAAGTACCGGAGTTGACCCAGATCTTTAGTTTGGAAAACGGAGCTAAGGTGCTGTTTAACTGCTTGGATGCCCTTTGAATCGTCTCCAGTAATCAAGATGTCATCAACGTATACCAATAAGAGAACAGTTCCAGTTGTTCGATGCCGCGTAAAGAGGGAAAAATCCGCAGAGCTTCGAGTAAAACCGACTTCCCGAACTGCCTTACAGAATTTATCAAACCATGTCCGAGGAGGCTGTTTGAGACCATAAATGGACTTTTTCAGATGACATACTCGAGACTCCCCTGTGGTCTCAAACCCGGGAGGTTGCTGCATGTAGACAGTTTCCTGGAGGTCGCCGTTTAGGAAAGCATTTTTGATATCCAGTTGGTGTAATGGCCATTGCCGATGAACAGCCACAGAGAGGACACGGACGGTATTCAACTTCGCGACTGGAGAGAAAGTTTCCTCGTAATCAAGTCCGTGTTGTTGAGTGAAGCCACGAGCCACCAGTTGGGCCTTGAGACGGTCAATCGTGCCATCTGGAGCATGTTTGATAACAAAGACCCATTTACAGCCAACGAGTCTCTGACCTGGAGGGAGAGGTACCAGATTCCAGGTTTGGTTCGCCCAGAGAGCCGTCATCTCTTCGTCCATAGCCGCCCGCCAGCCAGGATGATGCAGAGCTTCCTGCACAGTGTTAGGAATAGAAATAGAAGAGAGGGAGGTGACAAAACTGTGGAGTGCTGGAGAGAGGCGATGTAATGATACATAGTTCACCAGGGGATGAGCGGTAGAATCTGGTGCCGGATCGTCAGAGCTCGAAGCATCAGAGGTCGAAGCCGACTGCATTGGGGTAACGGAGACAGGGTGACGACAGGTGTAAACACGTATAACAGGTGGCTGGGGAGGAGGGAGGGTCTTGTTTGCCAATGGAACAGGGAGGGCCTTGTTCGGACTTGGTGGGGAGGACGGAGTGGTAACCGGAATAGCAGGACGTATGACGGCGGGTGGGGAAGGTGGAGAATCGGAGGTAGAGAAAAAAGGGAGATCTTTCCGAAAGGTCACATCGGCAGAGACAATCACCTTCCGAGTAGCTGTGGAGTGACATGCATAGCCCTTTTGGGTCCGGGAATAGCCAACAAAGATCTGTTTGGTTGCCCGGGGGTCCAGCTTGTCCATAGAGGGACCAAGAGTGTGGACATAGCAAACGCATCCAAATATGCGGGGTGGAAGGGAGAATGGAGGAGTAGAAGGGAACAGAAGGCTGAATGGGGTTGCATTGTGGAGAATTGTTGACAGAAGACGGTTGATGAGGTAACAGGCCGTGGAGAGAGCGAAGTTCCAGTAAGATTTAGGAACTTGCATCTGAAGCATGATGGAGCGAGCCACATCGAGTAGATGTCGATTCTTACGTTCAGCTGTTCCGTTTTGTTGCGGGGTATAAGCACATGATGTTTGGTGAATAACCCCGAATTCAGAGCAGAGGTTTGCAAATTCATGTCCAGTGTACTCGCGGGCATTGTCCGTTCGGAGAGTTTGGATAGTGGTGGAGAATTGGGTGCGGGTCTCGAGGAGGAATGCCCGAAAGATCTGTGGAAGCTCAGAGCGATCACGAAGTAGGTAGAGCCATGTCATCCGAGAGTAATCATCAATAAACGTTAAAAAATAACGATAACCAGAAATGCTAGTAACACGGTACGGTCCCCAAATATCAGAGTGAACTAACATAAAAGGAGCAGCGCTCCGGGTACAATGAGATTGAAAGGATGAACGCGGCTGTTTGCCGTAAACGCAGGTTTCACACTGAAAAACAGGTAAAGATACATCGGGAAGAGCCTTCTGGAGGATGGGTAAAGGGGCATGCCCAAGACGGCGATGCCAATCGACGGAGGAGACAGACGCCAGGATAGCTGGAGGGTCATCAAGGATGTAGAGCCTGTTCTGCAGTCGACCCTTACCAATGATAGTCCGGTTCTGTTGATCCTGTATCAGAAAAGAGGAAGAAGTAAAGGTTACTGAGCAGTTTAAATCTGTAGTAAGGCGACCAACAGAGAGTAAATTAAAAGGAGAGCCCGACACATGAAGAGCGGAGCGAAGAGAAAGAGACGGAGTGAGAGGGATATCAGCAGAGCCGACAACAGGAACCGTGTCCCCATTAGCCACGGTAATACACCTGGGATGTGACGAGTGGAGGTATTGTTGTGGTCGCCGAGAAGTAATGTGATGAGTAACACCAGAATCCACTATCCAATGTGGACTTGTGGAGAGATGGGCCATACCTTCATGGGAGATAGAGGAGGCAGAGGCAACCGAGGCTGGAGGGCGACTAAGCAAACCATGGAGTTGTTGCAGCTGAAGGCGGACCTCGTCAAGATCAGACCGAGAAGAGGAGTCGGTAGCAGCAACAGTAGCCTGTGGGCGAGGAGGAAATCCATGCTTCTGATAGCAAACAGCCTCGTGGTGACCATCCTTCCCGCAGAAAGAACACTTTAGGGGCGGTTTGCCGCGACCTCGGCCTCGCGAGCCAGAACGTCCCCCACGAGTAGACGAGGGAAGCGGGAGAAGGGGAGCCGAAGTTTGCTGAAGTAGAGCTGGTGATGGAGGGGCCGGACAATCATGAGGAGACGAGACCTTAAGCAGCATGACACACACATCAGACAAAGAGGGAGTAGCCGCGGAAGAGAGAATCTGTGCCCGAATGCTCTGTAGATGAGGAGGAACACGAGCCATCATCATGGCTACGCCAACAGCCTCTTTCTGAGCACGTTGTGCCGCAAGTTCCAGTGTGGGAGGTTGATGCCGAATCCATGCTTCGACCAGAGTCTTGGCCCGAGCCACAAAGGACGTGAGGTCGGATGCTCCGCCATTATCCAGATGTTGGAGATCAGTGATGATATCATAGAGGTGTTGCAGACTGTCTTTACCAGAGTAGAGGGCTTGGAGCTCATCCCACATGGCCTTGGCAGTTTCATGATACATGGCCATGCGGTATGGTTCACTATCCAGAGAGTTGAAGAGCCACGTCTGCACCCCACCGTCATTGCGTAGCCACTCATCCGTTGGAGGAACCGGAGCAGCTTGGGTGAGGTGATGAAGAAAGCCTTTCAATTGAAGGACACGACGAACCGAGTGCACCCACTCCGTAAAGTTCTTCTTGCCGGTTAAGGCGATAGTCGTAATCCGCAACTCATCGCGAATGTCAGTTACAGGAGCCGGGCGGTCAGCAGAAGAGACCGACGGAACAGAAGATTCAGGAGAGGAGCCCATGACCAGGGGGGAAGAGAAGCAGACCGCGGTTAGGCAAGGAGACCGCGCGAGAAGACCACCTGAAGCGGACAGTCAGAAAGGTGCCCGAGCAGGTAACCGCAGCGGTTAGGCAAGGAGACCGCGCGATAAGACCACCAGAGGCGGACAGAGAGAGGAGGAAGCAGGAGAGGCCGCACGGTCACGGTGAAAGAAGACCAACGGCAAGAAGCCACGACCACGTGCGGAAGCCGCTGCGAATAGAGAAGAGGCTGCGAGTAGAAGAACGCGAGCGGGCAAGCGGAGGAAGCCGCGAGTAGAGAACTCAAGCAGTCAGAAGACGATTCCGCGAGTTGAGAGAACTCGAGCGGGTACGAGAAGGAAGCCGCGAGTAGAGAACTCGAGCGGGCAAGAGGAGGAAGCCGCGAGTAGAAAACTCGAGCGGGCAAAAAAAGAAGAGGAGACCAGGCGAGTAGCACCGGAGGAGGGGCGTACTCGATCGGTCAGAAGACTAAACCGCGAGTTGAGAGAACTCGAGCGGGCAAGAGGAGGAAGCCGGGCGAGTAGCACCGGAGGAGGGGCCCACGGGTCAGAAGAGAAAAAAGCTATAAAAGGAGGAGAGGGAAGGAGGAGGAAGCTGGCTCCACGGAAGGAAGGAGGCGAGAGCGGCAAAGGAAGAGGAGGCCGCTTAGCCGCGCGCCTAGCGAGAAGAGGAAGGCCGCCCGGTTAGAACAAAGAGAGGGCGGTTAGTAAAAATTCTAGCCGCCAGGAGAGACCGATTCCCTCTGATACCATGTAGACAAACACTCAAACTTGTAAATACTCTTTCTATATCTCAATACAAGGTATGAATACATATTTATAGGAGGGAGAAAGAGAAGAGATTTCTATACATGAAGTGGGACTAAAGAGGAGAAAGAGAAAATAAACAAAACATGGGCTATTTCAAATATTTTATTTGTAAATGATTTGAAACATAACTTAATTTCAATAAGTCAACAATGTGATAAGAGTTTAAATATTTTATTTGAATCGTCTGCAAATTTTTGCAAAATTATTGATTCACAATCACAAGAAATTGTTTTTACTGCACCTAGAATTCACAATGTTTATATGATAACTTTTCATAATCTTTCTCAATCTTCACTTAAATGTTTTATTTCAAATAATGATGAATTAGAATTGTGGCATATACGACTTGGTCATTCCAGTGCAAATTTTGTTGTAAAACTTTTCAAAAATAAATTGATTAAAAGTTTACTTTTGTTAGATGAAAATCTTTTTTCTTTATGTATGACATGTCAAAAAGGAAAATTTTTCAAAATCTTCTTTCAAAAACAAAAATATAGTTTCTACTATTAGACCTTTATAATTAATTCACATGGATTTATTTGGTCCTGTTACTACACAAAGTCTATAAGATAGAAAATATACGTTTGTTTTGATAGATGATTATTCATGTTTTTGTTGGACGATATTTTTAGTTTCAAAATTCGATGCGTATTTTGAATTTACAAAATTATGCATGCAAATTCAAAATGAGTTTGATTTAAAAATTAAATGCATACTCTTGGATCATGGAGGTGATTTTGAAAATGATAAATTTATTTCATTTTGTACTGAATTAGAAATTAAACATGAATTTTCCACTTCTCGCACTGCACAACAAAATAGTGTAATGAAGAGGAAAAATAGAACTCTTCAAGAACTAGCACGTACTATGTTATCTGAATATAAGTTTCCTAGGTATTTTTGAGTTGAAGCTGTTAGTAATACTTGTTATATTATAAATCGTGTCATGCTACGTCCATTTTTGAAATTAACTTCATATGAGTTATATTATCAAAAAAGCTTAATGTATCTTATTTTAGAGTTTTTGGATGTAAATGTTTTATTTTAAATACCAAAGATACTTTAGGTAAATTTGATGAAAAATATGACGAATGAATTTTTATTAGTTATTTTTCAACTAGTATGACTTATAAAGTTTTTAATAAACGAACAAAAATAGTTGAAGAATTAATTTTTGTTAAATTTGATGAGTTTTTTCTTGTGTAAAGACTAATCCTACAAGGAATGATGAATAACTACTTTCTCCTTTGGAGAAGGATGATGAATAAGTACTTGGAGAATAAGAAGAAGTTAAAAAAAAAGAGCGGAAGAAGTGGAAGAATATATGCCTCTAAGTGAACTTATATTTTCAAAAGATCATCCACAAGAATTGGTGATTGGAGAACTATCAAAAGGAGTAAGTATACGTTCATCTTTACATGATTTATTTTTAAACATTTGTTTTGTTTTCAATATAAAATAAAAAAAATGTTTCAACCGCTTTAAATGATAAATCTTGGTTTTTTGCTATGAATGATGAAATTAATCAATTTGAACGTAATAAGGTTTGAAAACTTGTAGAGAGACCATCAGATCATCCTATTGTAGGAGTTAATTGATTTTTTAAAAATAAATTAGATAGTGAATCTATGATCACTATAAACAAGACTAGGTTAGTAGTCAAAGGATATGCTCAAATTGAGGGGGTAAATTTTGATGAAACTTTTGCACTCATAGCGCGTCTTGAAGCAGTTAGAATATTTTTTGCTTTTGCCAGTTTCATAAGATTTAAATTATTTTAAATGGATGTGAAAACTATAATTTTAAACAAGTATATCAAGAAAAAAGTTTATGTAGAACAATCCCTAAGTTTTGTGAATGAAAAATTTCCTGATCATGTTTATAAATAAAAAAAAACGCTTTATGGTTTGAAACAAGCGCCTCATGTATGATATGAAAGATTTACTTTGTATTTATTAAAGAATGATTATAAAATGGATAGTGCTGATTGTACACTCTCCATTAAACATGTTAATAGTGATTTAATAGTTTTACAAATTTATGTTGATGATATTATTTTTGGAGCCACTAATGAATAGTTATGTAATGATGTTGTAACATTTATGAAAAATAAATTTTAAATGAACATGGTAGGAGAACTTGCATATTTTATAGGTTTCTAAATTACTCAAAAACATGATGATATTTTTATTTGCCAATCTAAATATATTCATGATGTTTTTAAAAGATTTGGATTTGAAAATCTTAAACAAGCTAGTACTCCTATGAGTGTTTCATTAAATTAGAAAAAGATGAAAGTGAAATATCTATTGATCAAACTTTATATATAGGAATGATATGTTCTTTATTATATTTAATCGTATCTAGACCTGATGTTATGGTTGCAGTCTGTTTATGTGCTAGATTTCAGGTTAATCCTAAATAATCACATTTAAAAACGGTTAAACAAATTTTAGATTTCTTATTGGTAATTCAAAATCTGGTTTATGATGTTCTCATAATGATGATTTTATTTTACATGGTTATTCTGATTTGGATTATACTTGTTGTTTTTTAGATTGTAAGAGCACTAGTGACACTTGTCACTTTTTGGGCTATTCACTTATTTCATGGTCGAGTAGAAAACAAAATTTTGTTGCCTTCTCCACCACCAGGGCTGAATATATTGCACTAAGTAGTTGTTGTGCACAAGCCCTATGGATGAAATAAACTTTAGAAGACTTTGGGATAAATCAACAAATCATAGAATTAAAATGCGACAATAAAAGTGCGATTGATGTAACTTACAATCCAGTACATGATTCACGGTCTAAACACACAGATGTACGACATATTTTATTAGTGACCATATTAAAAAAGAAAATATTAAAATCAACTTTATAGGAACCGATTCACAAATTGCCGATATTTTCACTGAATCACTTCCTGATTCACGTTTTTCAACACTAAGACTAGAGTTAGGTGTCTTAGATATTTCAAACTGAAAATTACAGTGCACACACACACACATATATATATAAACTAACAAAAAGACTAAATTAACAACTTTAAAACAATCATATCACACATAATCATGATTAGTTCAAACATAATTAAACACCATCAATTGTCTCAACACAAATAATAGTCTAACAGATGTCATTAAACAACATCACAAACAGTCTCACCTCACAAAAAAAGCAAAGATAAAAAATCACTATCGTCGGGCGACAGTTGCTATCGCCAGACTATAGCTCCCAGAAAGCTAAACCTGCATTAAACTTAATCAAACATCCCAATCCTCGCTGGTAGGTGCCTGTTCTTCACTGGAGCTCTGTCCTCGCTCCCTCGGTCGTCTCACGCGACGAATTGAGTGACGTGAAGGATCCATCGCTGTACTCTCCCACTCTTTCTCTTCCACCGGGGTAGGCTTGAGTTTCAATCCTCGAGCAATGAAGTTCATAAATTTCTTCATCTCAGTCAGCCTTGCCGTTGTCTGAGCGTGACGCTCTTCCACTAAGTCATATAAGTCATCTATTTTCTCTCGAAGAGATCCTCCTCGAGGAAGCGACAGTATAATAGATATCGAGGCTTCACTTCGAGTTGGTCTTGCTGAAGAAGAAGTTTCACCGCGTCTTGATGGAAACCTAGTCAACTCGGTGTTGTAGATAGGAGGAATACAATCATCCACATAAAGGTTCTGATGAACCCATCTATACTTCTGGTATATCATTCGCTGGGTTACACTTCCAAATGAAAGTTTGTTTATCTTCTTCCTCGCCGGATCTTTCATCTTATATATGTATCGAATCACAAATAACACTAAGTCTGCTATATCAAACTGCACCTTCTCCAGAATCATATGAGTCACCAAAGTGAGCTGTGCAGTAATCGTCCCAGTATCCCCTGCCTTAAATAACACTGTATTCCTTAGGATATCTTGCACCATATATACATCAGAAATAAGGCTAATTGTAGAACTGATAAGTATCTTTTTTGGATGTTCCATGAAGCACTAGGTTGGCCTGTGTCCAATCCCTATCTTTTCAATAATTTTCCATTATATTCAGTGCATTACCACAATCTATGAGTCCAAATTCATTCTGCAAATCCTCATGCGTTATCTCAACTATTCCGTTTTGAATGTGAGATCGCACTCCTCCATTTAATCCGGTGAAAGAAGGATCTTCTAAATGATTATAAAATTCTCGTACAAACACCGAACTAAACATATCAGTGATGATTAAGGACATTATACCTGCCTGCGCTAGTACATCATAGATGTGTGCGTCTCGTGGTAGATCAAATTCCACGATCTAAAAAATTCCTATAGCGGCCTTCTCGATTCCTGAATATGATTAATATCCAGAGTGAGGGTTGCTGGAAGAACTTTTGCGTGCTCTTGTACTGTAAGCCATTCCTACAATTGTATAAAACAAATCATCTGTTAAAAGGCGAAATTTCACTACCACCGGACGACAGTAGTTGTCGTCGAGCGATAGGCCGATAACCAAAAACTCCATAAAAACCCGAAAACTCCATCTCCCATTTTTTAGGTCCATCATTTCTATGACTTTAAAACATCTAAGAGTTTTCAAAAACTTCATCCACTTTATAGATCTACAAGATCAATGAAAAACTCTATCTAAAACTTAGGTTTTTCAAAGTTCTTGCACAAATCATCAATTCTTCCAAATTTTTTTCAAAAATCTCTTTTTGATCATGGAGGATTATTAAAATCAACTTAAAAAAATGCAATCCCTAAAAAAATTTCAAGCGAAATCATAAACTAACCTTGGATTTAGAGGTTTCGCCGGCATCATGACTATTTCTCGCGATAGGGTTTCAGGAAATAATGGGGAGAAGTGAAATCTGGACTCAAGTCCAACTTATATATTAAATTTGATATCGCCGCGCGATATCACTATCGCTCGCGGTAGTGCGTTTTTGCTTCAAAAATCCAATTTTTCGATCACTTCTTGTTTCCTATATGCTACATTCTTCAGTCAAGTTTTTGTTGGTTTATACATTCCTGAAGTTGTGCAATGTTTCATTTTTCAAGTTACATATAACATCGTGTACGTACTTTCATGCTTCAAATATCTTCTATTTTATAATGGATTTGTGATTAGTAAATGTTCCAATTGTTTTTGCATGACTCTAAGTATGAGTAATATTTTATACATGATAATGACTTCACACTTACACTTTTTGGTACAATACAAATGTTTACAAAATTTTAATTTACATGAATGTGTCTTTTGTTTCACATTACTCTTTTAAATACATAACACAACTTATTTATCAGTGGTTTTTGCACATTTTTCTTAAAATGACTTGGCTTTTAAAAAAAACAAATCTGTTGTGCTATATAAGTGTATTCGGAGTCCTGCATAATGTAAAAAACAAAACAAAACAACAACAAAAAAATTATTCAAATAATATGCTCAGAATACTCCAACAAACACTACTCATGTAACATCCTAAAATTTTATCGCGAAAGTTATTTAAATTATAGGGTCCTGTCGCGACGAATATTGATCGAGACAGCGCGTCGTCGAGGTGCGTTGTTTTATGTTTATAAATCGCGACCGTTTATTTGAGAGTGGGTGTGCCGATAGCCGTGTATTAGGTTGTTTTTGGGTGGAGTGAGGTGCCAATAGTGATTTAATCCCCTCTCCTTAAACGGTTAATGAGAAAAGCCACATCCCGCTTTTATTAAAACCCCGCACGTCTCTTCTCACGGGAGAAACAGAAAAAAAAAACCCGCACCCGACGTCTCCCGTTCCGCAAGGCCGACGGTTCCGTCTCCCGCGTGCGCCGTGCCCGGCGACTTCCGAATGCCCTAACCGGCGGCCGATCCTCCTCCGGAAGCCAAATCCGACCACTCCTCCCTCCTCTGAAGGTGCCGGTGAGTGTTCCTCTTCATTCCTAGGCCGTGGGAGGGGTTGGATCAAACCCTAACCGGAAGAGTTAAGTTCCGTTTTGGTTCCGGTGAGTCGTTTCCTCCTTAATCTCGATTCCCTCTTGAAGATCCCTCGTTTTAGAGGATTAGACTAAATAATATTTTGTTCCTTTTGCCCTATTCTAGGTTTGGTGGTCGTGATCCTCCGCGGGTTTCGTGTGGGACGCTTTGAGAGCCCCAATCTCTCCGCATAAAGGTAATATACGAAGCTAGTACACGTATTTTTGCAACCTTAGATGATTTGGAATTTTTCCACCGGAAAACCCTTAGGGAAAAATTATGAGTTTAGGTTTGCCTTGAATTGCAGGATTTTGGTAGGTTCGAGGCAGCACTTTGAAGGTCCCCAGCAGTAGGTTTACCTTCGGAATAGAAGATGCCGCCGCGCCGAGTGTACGAGCGCCGCACCTCCGCTGTAAGGAAATTTAATACCTGTTAGTTAGACATAACAAATGTTATATTTTGTATACGCATATGTAGGTTTCGTACAAGCAACATAACCATGCATAGTAAAGTGTGGCGGTAGGAAAATGGTCGCGGAAAACGTGTAGGATGACGCCCTTTTCCATGACCCAGATAGTCAAGTTATGAATAATTGTTTTAAGTACGAAACGTTACCCGCGTACGTAAGTTTGGAATTTGTCCAACCAAGGGCGTGAATGTCCCTTCAAGTCGACCACAAGAAAGTCAAGGGTCGCTTAGCAGTACACCAGAAAAGATATCCCTTGCAGAGTAGCGTCGGACCACAAAGGTCAGCCAGCACATAGAGTTTCTTCCGTGCTAGGTAGAGGCGCACTACCTTTCTCATAAGGCACATGGAACCTTATGAGTAGTACAGACTTGGGAATTATTTTCCCTTGAGCCAGTTAGCAGATTCGAGACCGTGTCCGCGTGACACTAGAACAATTGGGTTCGTAAGATGGTCTCGGGTCGTCAGTTTCAGTTGCGCGTTAGGAGCTACTCTGCCTAGAGCCTTCCTAGTAGATGAGCAGGTTAGAAGCCACCTTAAACTCAAGTATAGACCTGACATGAGACAGTACGCTAGTTAGTGAACGCCAGGACTTGAGTTAGTAAAATAAAAGTCACGTGCTTAGTACGAGTAGATGTGTGACCGGAGAATAGTGCGAAGGCATGCATAGCACATAGCATAAAGGTTTTAAATGCATAAAATTATTTTTCAAAGACATGCATGCATTCATGTGTAAAACTGGGTTTTAGTGTCACTAGGAGGGGTTATTTTTTCCTTACTCTGACCCTTCGTGGGCACTGTTTTTCAGGTGACCCAGGTGGGAAGCTGCGACTAGGATGAGCTTTTTAGTGGCGTCAGTTTGTACTATTTATCTTATTCAGTTTACTCTTTTCAGCATGTACCTGTAGATGAGAACATTGTATCAGATTAATGTTTTATCTAATTTATTTCAGACTATTTATGGTTAATCAGATTTTCAGTTAATTCAGTTTTACTTCCTGTTTAGTGGCTCTGTGAATCCAGATATCAGGTATGTGATTACCCTTAGTTTACTTTATTCAAACTTCCGCTGTAAGTCTTAAATTGCTTAGTATAGATTTTATTACCTGCTGCTACTAGTTTTAATACTGTTTCCTAGTTTTCTTTACATCGCTGACCCGGCCGGACGGCGGATTTCTGAAATACTGGGAAGGGGTGTTACAACTCACCCTTGTGATAAGTCTTAATGAGCATTGTGGGGTTGAATACTTTGTACAGAATCGTAAAGTACCTTGTGCACACATTACTGACCATTTTTCTTTCAATAAAGTGCAAGGAATTCCTAAACTGAGTGCGAAGTTGTCAATGTATATTCAATGTTATGTGTTTTCAATTCACCTTTTTCATGTAATTTTTAATTATTTCACTTGTTTTTGTTTATCAAAGCATACTTTGTACACCTTATTATCTAATATAAAATTTCTTCTCATGAGAATTGGACTGAAATGATTTTCACATTTCTATCTCAACTTCCATACTTCTTTTAGATATTGTTGCGTGAATATCACAATGTTTATGTTTAATAGATATTTTTAACATATTTCACATTGTTCACTTTCCTCTTACACATAAACCAACATTCTCTTGTCTATTTTTGTGTAGTATATTTCATTCTATTTTTCTCTCTATCTTTCTTTTCCAATTCTTAGTTACGTTTCCGCTTCACACTCCTCCTTCCTCATTCTTTTGCTAATATCAAAATGGAGAGAATATCGAAATAAATTAAGAAATCGACACAAGTTTTGGACACAAGTATTTAGGGGGAGTTCACATTAAGGGGGAGTTCATGTTCAGTTCATGTTAGTTTACATAATAGTACAACATGAAATTAAATTTTTTAAGATTCAAATTAATATGGAATTAAAAGGAATTTAAGGTCATTCATTTAGGGGGAGTTTGTGCACTTACAAGTACTTATGTTGCGTATCATATCTTGTACACAGTATTATAGATCTTAGATGATTTTTTTCTAAGTAGATTTGTTATTATCAAAATGGGGAGATTGTTGGAGCATGCGTTTTATACTTCTTGGTTTGAAAATAACAAATCCCGAATGTATTTGATCATACTGTATTTGTGGTGTGTAGATATAACAGGTACCATACTCTGATGATTTTGTATGGGTGACGTACAACAACTTTTACCAAGCAGAGCTATCGCAGGCGACAACTCCTATCGCCCCGCGATAACATGCTGACGTCAGCCATGACGTAGGCCATGATTCTCAATAGTTACCACGAAGCGCATAAATCGACATATCACCAGGCGATATCAAGCTATCGCGGCACGATAGGCCCACTACCATACACGTTCTCCAGCTTCTCGGCCCGGTTATTGCATAGTGAGACACGTGGATGCAAATGGAGATATCGCAGGTGATATCGAGCTATCGCCGGGCGATAGTGCAAAATCTATATAAAGGCTGGATTTCCGGAAATTGATGTTACATACCTCTAGGAGCCTTCATCCCGTGCATTCCCAGCTTGGTAACTCCGTGGAAGCAGAAAAACTCTTAAGTGTTCGAGCATGTTCATTAGCGAAGAAGGGACCGTTCGTGCTTTCTAACTCCGGTGACCTTTGCAAAGATTTGTTGTCTTCTTCAGCGCTCAAGACCAGAGATAGTTTTCTGTTTAGATCTCTTTTCTTTCCATTCATTTTGTAAACGGTAGAGAAATTGCCGCCGTGTGAGTGACGACCAGGCCCTTGTGTGGTTTAAGGGGAAATCGCCGTCTTGTGTGCAACGACTAGGTCGTGGAGAGATCTAGGGGGAGACTAGTTGTTGTATCTAGGGAGAGGTAGACTTTAGCCGTCTTGTCCTTGGAAGAAGGACCGGTGAATTCAAAAAAAGACTTTTCATCACAGCCTTGATTTCAAGATTTATTGAAATCTATTGTTTATATTTTACATCACTTATGAAATAAATTTTTATTTCAATTTTTTTTATAATTTTCTAAGTATTTGTCATGAGTATTTGGTTGTGAAAAAGTTTGTTTGATTTCTGTTTTTATTTGGCCAAGTAAAATGTTAAGCAAAAATTATCATTTGCCCTTATTCACCCCCTCTCTAAGGGCGCCTCAAGATCCAACAGGGTCTTCTCGTGCGCCTAAAGATAAAACAAAAATTGGAAATTGCAATCACTGTTGTAAGACGGGACATGATGTCTCGGATTGTTTTCAACTGGTAGGATGTTCAAAATGATGGGAAGAAAAACCTAAAGGAGCAGGGAGAGGACAATCCAATGGACGGGGTCGTTGCCGTGGAGCTGGACTAAGGGCGATTACAACTCAAACATCTGGTAATGTGAGTACAGTTATAAGAGGAGTTGAAGATGTTGATCGTTTGGGCCTTAGTTCTTTGAGTGACCGAGAATGTTCTGCTTTACAAAATTTGCTTAACAATTAGGTGAGCAAGCAGGGAGGGAATGAACATTTGACTGGTTTTGTCGAAACAGTCAAATTGGATAATAGATTCTTGTGCATCACATCATATGAAAGGGAATCTAGTCTAAGTAATGCTCGAACGATTGTGAGTTGCCTAGTTGGTCTTCCTAATGGAGAGTGTAAAGAGGCCATCAAAGTAGGAAATCTTGTTTTTGGAAAAATGAAATTGTTCCATGTTTAGATGTGCTAAAACTTACCCTCAATTTGATTTCAGTGTCTCAACTTCTCACGGAGTCTAATTATCATGTGCAATTCACTAATAAATTTTGCATTATTCGGCACCGCACTTCGAGGATGTTGATTGGAGTGGGTGAACTGCGAGAAGGGCTATACTACTTGAAGGGGACTGTTTCTGTTAGTGCACATCAATCGCGTAGTGTGGACAATCTCAGTAATTTGCGGCATCTTAGACTTTGACATCCCTCAAGAAAAGTTGTTGAAATGCTTTCCCAAAATTATACTGAATAAAGGAAATAAAAGTGTGATGTATGCAAACTGCGAGGTATGTTGTAAAGCAAAACAGTGCCGTGAACTATTTCCCTTAAGTGAAAATAAATCTATGACCATTGTATGTACCATTTCCACCATACCTGTTGTTGCCAGACAAGCTGGATATCAGAGTATTCTCCTCCCTTTTGAGGGTATTCTCCTCCCTTTTGGGGGTATTCGCCTCCTCCAAGGTGAGTTCTCGCCCCCCTTTTAGGGAGTATTCACCTCCTCTAAGGTGAGTACTCGCCTCCCGTTTTTAGTTATTCGCCTCCTCCAAGGTGAGTACTCGCCTCTCTTTTAGAAAGTATTCGCCTCCTACAAGGTGAGTACTCTCCCTTTTTTGGGAGCATTTGCCTCCTTCAAGGCGAGTACTCGCCTCCTTTTTAGGGAGTATTCGCCTCCCCAAAGGCAAGTACTCGTCTCCCCTATGGAAAGTATTCGTGAATGGCTCAAACGATAGTTCACACCACTAGAATACTGTAGAAAGTACTGGAACCCTCTATACCCATCTA
Organism: Platanthera zijinensis; assembly: GCA_039513925.1. Lineage (NCBI taxonomy): Eukaryota > Viridiplantae > Streptophyta > Magnoliopsida > Asparagales > Orchidaceae > Platanthera > Platanthera zijinensis. The sequence goes on from CM077094.1 coordinate 166,564,455, forward strand.
GAAGCCCGGGCAGCCCGGATAAAAGAGGATTGCCCGCGGGCAAGTTCCCCGTGCTTATAGATAGTCATGAACAGTAGTTGAAAACGGACGAGAAAAACCCGTGCCAAGAGCCCCTAGTACTCGCCTGACCCCGAAGAGGCTCCTGCGAGTACCCTCTCCAGATCAAGTAATAACTCTCCTAGAAATCACGTGCATCCACTTGCAGAATCCTATATACTTGCCCAATCACTCGTGATTCCAAGTAACCATCCATCCACAATACCCCTACTCTCTCGTGGTCTTAGTTATGTGGAGCTAGGAGATTTTTGGCATCAACAACCGTATTTGATTTGATTCATTGTGATTTGTGGGATTCATATCGTGTACCTGCGTCATGTGGTGCAGTGTATTTTTTCACTGTTATAACATGTAGTGTTATAATATGTTTATCTTTTTTTCTTTATTATATCCGCCTCCATATATAGAGGGGACTTTGCTTAGTAATCATTTAAAATTTTCAATTGCTCAACATGGTATCAGAGCTCGTGCTCCTGGTGACCTAGTCGTTCGACGCCTTTCGCTCCCGTCGCCTTCCGCCCGCGTCTCCCCTTCCGCTCCCACTCACGTCCGTGCATCTCTCTCTCATTGTTGCTCACCTCCGCACCTTCCGCTTCGTAAGCCGCTCCCACCACCGCAGCCCTCTTCTCACACCGCTGCCCCTAGCGCCTATCACTCTCGGCCACACCAGCCAACGCCTCTTTCACCGTTATTTCTTCTTCTTCTTCAGTCTCTGTCCGACGTCAAATCCTCAATGCAGTGAAGTGTCTACTCCTTCCGTCGCCATCAACGCCCTTTCGTGATCGCATGGAGTGGATTTCTCTTCCTCTCCCCTTACAGATTCTGTTTTTTCCGGTGTGATAGGATGTTTCTTGTTTCCCTAAGTCTTGGGTGGTCTCCAAATTTCTATTCTTGAGCCACTATGTCTAGCGGTGATGATTTTCCCGCTGCCTCGTCAGCAATTGTCCCTCCTGTGAGTTTTCTCAGTGGGAACCGTGGTCATAATACTCTTCAGATTACTACAATTCGTATGGATGACTCTAATTACCTTTCATGGTCCCGGTCTATCACCTTGTCACTCAAAAGCCGTCGTCTCTTTGGCTATGCCACTGGCCAAATGCTGAAATGCAGGAATCGGCCAAGACCTCTCCCGAGTGGATACAGTGGGATTTAGAGAACTCTTTAGTCATGCATTGACTTACTAATTCTATGCATGAGTCCATTCTTTGTAATTATTTGTTTCTCAACAATGCCGCAGACATTTGGAGACGAGCGGAGTCTACGTACTCTCGTCGAGGTGATGCTGCTCAAATTTTCCAGTTGCGGAAGATATCCTTACTCTAATAGGGTGATCACCCTCCTTCTGCGTACTACCTTGAGTTCACACAGTTATATTAGGAATATGATCATTTCGATCCCCTCACTTTTGTTAGTACTGTCGATGAGGCGATGGTTCATGCCAGATAGGACCACAATTGCATCTTGGAATTTATTCATGGTCTTTATCTGGACTTTGATCAGATCAATGTTCATATTTATGGGCGTCCGCAGTTACCGTCCCTTCCTGAGGTCTACAACATTGTGCAGCAGGGATTCGATCGCCGCTAAACCTTACGTCCTGATCCTGCACCTGAGCAACTTCCCCTTCACTTCTTGGTGGTCGTCCGCGTGAGTCCAAGTTGAAAGGCTCCGATAAAGACCATCACCTCTGTAATTATTGTGGAAAGAACCGTCACACTCGGTACACTTGCTTCAGGCTTCATGGGTTCCCTCCTCCAAGAGGGGGTGCTCCTCGTGGCGGCCGTAGTTTTGCGAGATATTCTGGTCATCACGCTTCTCCTCATTCTGCTCATCTCACTGATGCTACTGCGGACATTCCTTCTAGCCATTCTAGCACTGATGGCTCTGCTCTTCCCATCGCATTCACGACGGTTGAAGTCCTTGCCCTCCGACACCTGATGCAGGGTCTTTCTATGGAGTCTTCTGCCTATTCCTCTTATGCTCACACGGGACTTTCAGGTGCTCAGTCTGCTGCCTCTCATCCTTCCACCCAGTGTATCATTAACTCTGAGGCCACAAATCATATGACTAGATCCGCTTCATGTTTTATCCCATATGCCACTCTTTTTGGCCGCAATATGGTGAGCATTGTAGATGGCTATCTTTCATCAATTGCTGGAAAGGGTTCCATCTCCTGCCCCTCTCTCGCCTTATCGTCTGTCCTTCATGTTCCCAATTTCACTCATAATTTACTTTTTATTAGTCATCTCACTAACTCCATACACCGTTCTGTGACCTTTCTTCTTTCCTCTTGTGTTTTTTAGGACCCGACAGCGAGAAAGATGATTTGCCCTGGTAGCATGGTCAATGAGCTCTATGTGCTCGACTTCAACCATTGTATTCCTAGCATTGTCGCCTGGATCACCCGTCTGGATCACCCGTCCACCCCTGTTATGAAATTGCTTTTTCCTGCTGTCTGCTGTTGTTTTTGATTCCTTTGTGTGTGATGTCTGTATTATTAACAAACATTATTGTACTACGTTTAATCATGTTTCATTACCTAGTTCAACTCCTTTTGCAGTTATTCATACCGATTTATGAGGGCCTTGCCCGATACCTTTTATCTCTGGCTGTGTGTGGTTTGTTACTTTTATCGATTGTTTCTCTTGTACTACTTGGTTATACTTATTGCGGAACAAAAATAATGTATTTCCTATTTTTCGCAAATTTTATAACATGGTTTCCACCCAATTTCATACCACCATTAAAACTCTTTGTAGCGACAGTGAACGCCAATATATGGATTCACATTTTGAGTAATATTTTGCTCATCATTATATCCTCCATCAGACTACTTGCGCTTATTCTCCAGCGCAGAATTGTGTTACTGAGCGGAAAAATCGTTATCTGCTAGAAGTCGCTCATTGCCTTTTGTCTACCATGCATCCACCATAATTCTATTGGGGAGATGCAGTTCTTACTGCGACATATCTTATTAATCGTATGCCCTCACGGGTTCTTGGGAATGCCACTCCTCTAACCACTCTTCATGTGATTCCTACTTACCTTTCCCCTAAAATTTTTGGATGTGTCTGCTTTGTTCACATCCACCACCCTTGTCCTACCAAACTTGACCCTAGCACACTCAAGTGTGTTTTTATTGGATACTCTCCCACACAGAAGGGCTACAAGTGTTTTCACCCACCTACGAAGAAAATATTTGTCATTATGGATGTCATGTTCTGTGAATCTGAGGCATACTACCCTGTCTCGGGGGACCCTCCCCCTTTACCCCTTGTACTGTCTCTCTACCTCTTCTATCCGCTGCTTCGAGCTTGCAGGTATATACTCGACGCACAAAGAGGACAAGCACACATGATTCGGCTATGCTACAAGAACCATCATCGAATCCTTACTCAAGGTCTTCTGATCTACCAATTGCCCTTAGGAAATGTGTTCACTCTTGCACTAAATATCCTCTTTCATATTATGTATCTTACGACTCTTTCTCTACTTTCCACAAGGCCTTTGTGTCTTCTCTTACTTCTATTTCCGTACCCGCATCTTGGCAGCATACCCTGGAGGTCCCTATGTGGAGAGAGACGATGTTTGAGAAAATGACTGCCCTTGAGAAGAACCATACATGGGATTTGGTGCATCTTCCATATGGAAAGAGGACTGCTGGGTGCAAATGAGTGTTTTCTGTCAAGCAGAACTCTCAAGGAATTATCAAAAGGTGTAAGACAAGGCTGGTGGCTAGGGGTTATACACAAACCCTTGGAATTGACTATCAGGAAACATTTTCCCCGGTGGCAAAGATGAACACTATTAGAGTCTTATTATCCTGTGCTGCTTGCAAAGGTTGGGACCTTTGACAACTTGATGTGAAGAATACATTCCTTCATGTGGATCTGGATGAGGAAGTCTACATGTCTCTTCCACCAGGTCTCACTCCTAAAAGTGCAGAATGAAAAGTCTGCAAATTAAAGAAGGCCCTATATAGGCTGAAATAATCCTCAATAGCGTGGTTTGGGAGATTTCACAAGCTATGTTGTTGTTTGGGTACCACTAGAGCAATGCTGATCATACATTGTTCATCAAATATAAGATCGGGAAACTCACTATTCTTATTGTATATGTTGATGATATAGTCATAATATGTGATGACGTGGAAGAAATCAAGAATCTAAAACAAAAATTTACAAGTGAGTTTGAGGTCAAAGACCCGAGAAAACTCAGGTATTTCTTGGGTATTGGGGTCACAAGGTCCAAGCAGAGAATCTTCATCTCTCAGAGAAAATATACTTTGGACCTCCTTTAGAAGATAGAGATGAGTGGGTGTAGAACAACTGACACCCCAATTGAAGCAAACCACCGATTGGGGCGTAATGATGGAGAGGTAATCAAAGATATCTCTGAATTTCAGAGATTAGTAGGGAGACTGATCTACCTGTCTCACACTCGCCCGGATATTTCTTATGCAGTAAGTGTTATCAGTCAGTTCATGCATGCTCCAAAGACACGTCATGTGGATGCAGCTCACATGATTTTTAGGTATCTCAAATCCTCGCCAGGAAGGGGTGTCTTGTAATGCGGTGTGGCGACTTTCTATATATGACATGCTCAGATCGATTATTCGATTCTGCGGGTGCGTCTGAATTCGCATTGTGAATCAATTTCATATATAACTTTGTATTTTTTGGTTATTGTTTCATGTAGTTTTGGCCCCGAAACCGACGACCATTCATAGCCATTGATTTTGGGTGCCCTAATTTCAGATTAGTATAAATATGATGCTAGAGCTGCAGTCTTTCTTATTGCTGAATGTGTGGAGAGTCTTCTTCCTTCATTCCAATGATCCCCTCCGCGGTGCCGACTCCGTGGAGCCCCCTTTGTGACGACTCCTAGGGTAAGTGTCTTTTGTTTGTATTTTCCCCCCTCTGTATATCCGTTTTCTAGCCGCCTCTCCCCTCGAGAAACCCCTCCCTCCTGTCCAGCCGCCTCCTAGGCCCCCAAATTCAACCGCCTCCTGTTGCCCTGCTTCCCTGGGTCCATCCACACCTCACTCCAGCCGCCGGTTTCCTTTTGCCCCTCCTAGCAAACCGCCGACCCCTTTCTACTTCTCTGCAACACCCCTCTGTCAGGCCGTCGTCCCAACCTCAACCTAGAACTGCCGGACGCCCCTGTCTCCCATCCCTGATCACCCGACCAACCCTCCTCCACTGTCCAGCCCTCTGCCCAGCAGCCGCCACCCCTATTCCTCCTCCCAGAGCCACCGACCACCCTCCTCCCTTGCTGGTACCGCCTCCACCAATAGGGAAACCACCCCAACCTCCCTCCCCACCACCGAAAAACCCCATATCTGGACACTCCAGCCCAGATCCAGCCGTTTCATCCTCCGATACAGCCCTCCCACTCCTCCACCGACCTCCCCCTTACCCGATCTCCTCCTCTCACCACCGGACCCCTTTTAACCCTCCAACGTTCCGATCTACTATTATTACAGCAGCCCTAACATTTGTGTTGTATTTTTGTATTGGTATTGAGTTGTAAAACATTGTTATGGTTTGCCTATTTCATGTTTGCCTGGATTTTTCAGTTTATTATAGTTATTTGTGCCTGCATTAATCTCTAACTGTAGGAAGGACCGATTCGCCGCGCGCTCGTGCTTTGGCCCTCCACGCGGAGGAAAGCTTAAGCTTGCCTCGCCTAAAATAATTATTTTGATCTTGCTTAAATTATCTCTTGTGATTTCTAATTTGGATTCACCCCGTCAGATTTGCATGACATGTACGGTTAGGTCACCGTTTTTCTGCCGCCTATAGATTCGTACCGTGTCATCTTGTTTGCTCCAAATTCATGTCTAAATATTAAAGTTTACATTGATGCTGATTTAACCGGGTCTATTGAAGATCAATGGTCAACTTTAGGATATTGTTCCCTTGTTGGAGGTAACCTTGTTACTTGGAGGAGCAAGAAACAACAAGTTGTGGCAAGATCCAACGCTGAAGCCAATTTTAGAGCTATGACTCATGGGGCTTGGGAAGGCTTATGGCTACGATCCTTGATGAGTGACCTAGGCCTTACTGAAGTCAAACCCATCCGGCTGTATTGTGACAATAAGTCGACTATCAGCATTGCCCACAACCATGTCCAACATGACCGCACTAAACACATTGAAGTAGATTGACACTTTATCAAGTAGAACATTGAGAAGAGGATTGTGTGTATTTCTTTTGTTGCCTTAGACAGGCAGCTTGCAAACATTCTCACAAAAGGGCTAAGTGAGAATATATTTGGAAGGATTGTTGACAACTTGAGCATGATTAACATCTCACGTCCAACTTGAGTGGGAGTGTTATAATATGTAGTGTTATAATATGTTCATCTTTTTTCCTTTGTTATATCCGCTTCCATATATAGAGAAGACTTTGCTTAGTAATCAATTAAAAATTTCAATTGCTCAATACTCACCATTGTTGATGATTACTCGTGCAGTATGGATCTATTTATTGAGTGCAAAGAGTGAAGTTGCACAAACAATAAAGAATTTCTTTGCTATGGTTGAATGACAATTTGACAAGTAAAAGTTGTGCGCAGTGATAATGAGACTGGGTTTACATGTTTGAAATCTTTTTTTTATGATCATGGGATGTTGCACCAAACTTCATGTACATGAACACCTCAACAAAATGGATGGGTTGAATGAAAGCATCATCACATTCTTTTATCCCTATTCGTGGCGTTTATTTGAAGACACCACCGCTATTTTACCCCGTTTGGCCTAGTGGGTGAGAAACGCAACACTAATAAAAAAACACAGAGAAACAATGTAAGTGGGCAGGTCTCATCTCCCCCCTCTTTCGCGGATCCAAAACCCGCTGCCTGATACTTTCTCCTTCCCAAAATCAGCAGTGCTCCAGATCTTGCTCGACCATTTACAACGAAGGCGTTCCCTGCTTCCTGCTTCGACCATTTCCAACAAAGCCATTCCCTATTCATCGGCCGTCGTATCACTCAATATCAGAGCAAGTCTCCGATGAAGCGCCACCACGCTGCCTCGCCTATGAGTCTACCACTTCTGCCACTGTCAATGGCTGCAGATGATAACAGGGTTCCTCCATCTTCTTCCTACCGTCGTTCGCCCAGGTTCTGCTTGCCCTTTTTTTTCCTGCCATTGTATTCCCAGGTTTTGCTAGGGAGATCTGGTATAAGATAATTTGATATCTTTTACCTCTTCCCATTACTCTACTGTTTTATCCCTATTCTTTTAGCTCTTCCCCTTGATCTGGTATCAGTTAAAGTTTTATCCCCATTCTTATGTCTAGAGCTGAAATCAAAATGGTTGCTTGCAGTTTACTGAAATTTGGATTTATAGGATTTTTGTCCTTTTGGATATGAACAAAAAGTGTGTTTGTGTATTATGCTTGCAGTTTTATGTGGTCTGTAGTTTTATGAATTTTTCTACAAACAACCTAAACTACAGAATTTGTAGAGCCATTCCCTATTCTTGTTTGTGTGTTATGTGACATTGTTTTGGATGAATTTTTTGTTTAGATTGTTTGCAGTTGTATAGATATGAAATTTCATTTAGATCCTATTTTAATTGAAATTTGAGTTCGACAGCCACTGTGTTTCTATGCCATCAAATAGATAAAACTGCTTTCGCATTCATGACAACACTGAAAACACAATTTCTCCAAACAACGCAATTGCGTTCATGACCACAATTTTCAACCACCTCGTTCATGACAACAATGTCCAATTACTGCGTCCACATTGCCCTAAACAGAGGCTCAATATTTTTTTATGTGATATCAACCTTAAGGGATGTCTCACTAAGACTGAAAAGTTGCAAGACAATAAAAATTTAGGTCGATTTTCCACTTTGTGCCTCATTACATTGAAAGAATTAGGAGATTTAATGATTGAATAGATAAAATTTTCATGAGTGATTGATTAGTTATTTTTAGCATGTGGGATGAGATGGCTGTTGGAGGAAATGTATCTATATGATTGTATGATTGTTATTCTAGAAAACATGCAGCTAGTGTGACCTATGCTCTATGTTATTAAAGGCACGTCTAAGGCTCACGACACACCAGGCTTAGAGGTTTGCGCCTCCATGCGCCTTTTTTGCGCCTTTGGAATATAAAAGGCGCACCTGAGTGAGATTTTTGTTGTAAAATTTTTTATTCAAAAATTAAGAAAAAAATAATATAAGAACTCAATAAATTTTTATTGATTTAGTATTTGTGAAAGATAGTTGTGCGTTGAGATTTAGATATGACTCAAGTGTCCACATTGATTTTGTAAGAGATATAAACGATAGTAATGAATGATTAATTAGTAGACTAGACGAAGAATTTGATCGAGAAGCTGAAATGATGTTTGATGCTTATTATTTAAAATGGATGTGATTGCGCCTTGCCTTCGTATGGCGTGCTCCTGTGCTTTGAGCCTTGCGCCTAGGCTCCAAGACCCCTTTGCGCCTTGGTGCGCCTTGCGACTTTAATAACAATTCTAACCGTGATGGATTGTTTGGCTATATATTTCAATTTATGAATGAAACTGTTTGCTAATGAAAATGCAATTATTGCAATGGCTTTATTAGTAGAAGCTGAAAATATTTTCTAATATTGAAAGTATGATAGATCTAGGCTCTATTTGTTTGGGCGTTTCGCTGCTCCGTTTTGGGCAAACGCCGCCGGAAGGAGGGTAAACAAATGAACCTCCGACGGCGTTTGCTCCGTTTCCACCCGCCCGCCTTGAGAAACGCCCCAAAAAGCTCCGTTTGGAGCAGCCACCTCCCCCCTCTGGTTCGAACACTCCGTTTCCACCCGCCGGATCGACCCGCCACCTCCGAACCAAATGGAGCCCTAGTCATCCAACCATTTGGTTGGCTGTAGCAGTGGAGAAATAGTCTTGCTAGGGTGATGTGAATAGGTAATTTTCTCCAAAGTGAAGCAAAATGTTTTAGTAAAATGACACAACCTTGTTGCTTGCGTCACTTCCATGAACCACAAATGGGAGCTTATTTAACAAGTCGTAAGTTAAATGCAGATCTTCATTTTCTCATAGAAAGCTAATTTAATTTCAAGTGCAATTTTGATTTAGAATAATTACTGACATTTGAAATCACAGTTTTCATGGGTGATTAGAATGGACAAGCATTCAACGGTATTGCATTATAAGAATATATTTTCTAAACTCTAAGGGTTCAGTTTGGTAATATTATAATTAGATTGGGGTATATGAGTCCAAGTGTTGGAGGACAAGGAAGTCCTTCATGGAAATTAGAGTGGTGAAACTGATAGTGTAAAGGTGGATTTGTTGTACAAATATGGTGAATAAAGTAAGCATGCACTGGCAAAGCAGGAAGGTAGAAATAAAATTGAACGTTTAGGAAAGAAAGTGGTAGACTATACAATGTTGTCACAAATTGGATAAAAATGCTTCCTAAAATTAGAGTTAAACACTTTGTTTGGAGACCAGGATACCATGGATGGCGCAGCAAAACACCATACCGAAGCTCAGATATCCAGCCCAGAACGATAGGCGGAACGACCAACTTTGCCACGCGGAGCACCACCTCACCGAAACTGCTTTTTGGCGAGGTTCTCGATCCGCCTCCAGTGGCCTCTGCGGGATAGCCAAACAGGACCTAAGCCTCATAGTATTTCAGTGTTTCCAAGGAGCTCTTTATTTGATCCTCGATGTAGCTTTTGCTACTTTTCATAGCAATTATTTGATAATTTATGGTCTGTTTTTGCTCCGGTGTGTTCGGTTGAAAAATTCACTCCCATAAAACACTCGTTTGACATGACAATGCTAGCAAACGCTGCCATAAAAAAAATCACATTTCGAACTTAAATGCAGATGCTGTTCCAGGGGCGAGGTCGGGGGTTCATGAACGACAGTTCATTAATGAACCCTTAAGTTTTACTGATTTTTTCCCCACATGTAGCTGCATTGAAATTTGTATGCTCCTGACCATCTATTCTTTCAGGAACTGCATTAGCTGCAGTATTTATCAACCTAGCTGTTGAGAATTTCTCTGGCTGGAAATATACTGTGACGTTTTCTATTATACAACATTCCTACTTTCTGGGTTTCTTGGTATACGCGGTATTAAATCTGGCTCTAGTCCTTTCCTCTGTATATATCGTGACTCAATTTGCTCCAGCAGCAGCAGGATCTGGTATTCCAGAAATTAAAGGCTATTTAAACGGTTTGTATTATTTATTTCTCTAGAGTTGACATCTTTTTTTGAACTATGACCGAGTTGATTAACGTGCAGGAGTTGATACGCCTGGGATTCTTCTGTTTAGAACTTTGATTGGAAAGGTCTGGATTAGAAGATACCTTCTCCTTTAATAGGCTCATGCTTGTTGAGGTAAATATCTGATTGACTACTTTGTTTTCTGTACAGGTATTTGGCAGCATTGGCTCAGTTGGAGGCGGGCTTGCATTGGGAAAAGAAGGTCCACTTGTCCACACTGGTGCTTGCATTGCATCTCTTCTCGGTCAAGTATGACTTTGGTGGTGGTTTCCTATACTTAATATGTTCTTGAATATAGTGATACTTCATTGCACACACATAGCAGCGGAACTAAGATTTTAACTCGGTCTAGGAACCAAGTAAAATAAAATAAAATATTTCTTTTTCATTAGCATTCTTACAATTCAGTAAAGTGAGTCATCTTAATTCTAGTGAATCCGGCTCACATATAGCTGTAAGAGAGTCGGTAGTATTTCTTTAACGTGAAAAAATTAAAAAGTGAAAAAATAAACAGCCAAAACCAATGCTGAATATCCACTAGTCTCTATTTTCATTGGCAACATATCTTTTTATGACCGAGCATCTTGTGCTTCTTGAAAATGTGGAAGAATACAAGCACATAATTTAATGAGCGGGCTGACACACCAGGAATTCTAATGTGATGCAAACAAATGATTCAATTATGCAAGTATTTTGACGCACAATTAATTAAATAATATAACATGTAGCTCACACAATTGAATCACATTCAATCACATATAATTCAAGTTAAGTAAACAAGTGATAATTTCATATTAATTGAGATTGCACCGAAAGTAAATGCATAATGAATAAGTAATGCACGTCTAATGGAAGTGATAAATCAAATCAATATGGCTAGATATTTTAAGAAATACAAGTAACACCTATATAATGTAAAAGAAATGAAAACTGAAATGCAAAACTCACTAGGAGAGCAGATCGTCGATGTATGAATGGAGATTCAAAGATTGTGGGCGTGGTGGATGTTCTGTAAGGGTGGATAACTCCTGTATGGTGGCTGTTGGGGAGAATCTCGGCGGTTTGGGATTGTGGGCACTCTTTGGAGTTGAGGAAATGTGAGGGGATGATGGTGGTTGGCTGTTTGGGGCTGTTGTAGATGGCATAGGGTTGAGTGAGGGTTGGGATGGTGGGGAAGGTGCGGTTATGGAAGGATCGGATGGGGAGGGATTCAGTTTGGGGTTTAGGGATGGAGGAGGGCTGGTAGGCCATGGGATGGGTTAGGGAGGTTGGGGAAGGGCATGAGGAATGCTGGTCGGCCTTATGACAGGTTGGGGAGATTGAGGAGGGAAAGATGTGGTGGTTGGGGACTGTAGAGGGCTTGCAGGAGCCTATTGTTGTGATGGAGGCCGGTGGTGGGTCGTAGAAGAGGAAGAAGGGAGGGATTCAACAATAAGAATGGATTATGTGGAAGTGAACAATGGCTGGAGATGGGATTCCATGGAAGCGATCATCGATGGGAGGTGGGGGGAAGGCTCTTCATAGGTGAGGGAGGAAACATATGGGGTTGTCAGCACCCCTAGAGGATGGACCCGTCGGCACCACATGGCAGATAGGCATCAACACACGTCAAAGATCATGGAGGGACCGCCTGCTAGACCTCAATCCACGCCCCTCTGTTAGAGCATCAATTTTTTTTGTAATGTGAGGGGAAGAAATAAAAGGCCATCTGATAAGAAATTGGAAAGAGGTCTTTCTTTCAGTTTTTAAGTGGATCTGGTTTCATTCACATCAACTTAGTCAAATGTGCTTTTTATATAGTCAGACTTGGGTTACAATATTTTAAAGGATAACATTTTTGTTACAAGTATTCTCATCATTGCAGCTTCGGCAGTTGTGCTGCTCAAAACAAACTTCTTTCGGCGAACGACTCCTTTTGGTGGTCTGACTAATGGTTTATATTTTAATATTCTCCCTTAAACCAGGAACTCACATACTCCTAATTTCTTTCTTGATCTTAAAAATCTGTCCCAATTTAGGTGTTTTGTGAGTATATTGATGAGTTGATCCCTACTAGGGCATAACTCAGGTCTTATCTTCCCTTCTTCCATCTTCTCTTTGATGTAGTGGCAACGAAACTCAATGTGTTTGCCCTTGTTGTGAAATATAGGTTCTTAACATGGGGCTATGTCTGATTCATTGTCGCAATTTATTACAGTGGCTTCTTCTTCCTCTATGCCAAGTTCCCCAATTAATTTCTTTATCCACAACGGTTCACATGTGGCAGAGCAGAGCGCCCTGTATTTTAAATTCGTCGATGACAATGCGATGGTTCTTTTTTTGACCATGAAATAGGCTTGGTCCTTGATAGAAACACATCCATTGGTGCTGCGCCCATCATCAGGGCTTTCGTTCGAGTCGGAGTCACTGTAGCCTTGAGATTTGTATTCTCTTCGTTCTTATAATAAATCCCAAATTTCTTTGTCCCTTTTATTTATTTGAGAATCTGTGTTGTTGCGGCTAAGTAACTCTTATGGGGGTCACTAACAAATCTTGAAACAAGGCTTACTGCATTTTCTTCTACTTTCTCTTATTTAGTGTTTTTGCACAACTTCTTTGAGGTTGCCATCGGAGTGCATGCAAGATTACAATCTTGCATCATAGATTTCTTAAGCAGGTCTTCCACATAGCATTCTCGTGATATGAAAATGCTTCCAGGTTGCTGTGTGATTTGCAATCCAAGAAAGTACTTCATTATCCCCAGATCCGTCATTTCATACTTCTTCATTATTGTTTCTCTAAATTCTTTCACCATTTCTTTGGATGATCCTATGAGGATAAGATCAACATATATACAAAAATGAGCATATTATCTCCTTATTTTTTATGTACAAGGAGGCTTCACTTGGGGTTCTTTGGAAGTCTTCAGGAAGCAGGTATTTGTCGATGTTTGAATTCCAGGCACGGACTGCATGTTTGAGTCTGTATAATGCCTTGTGCAATTTGTAGTCTTTTGCGGTTTTGGACTGAATTTCAGATCCTTGCGTCTCTTGAACATAGACTTCATCAATTATCTCTTCATTGAGGAATGCCGACTTGGCATTGAGTTGGTAAACATGAAATTCTTGTTGGGCTGCATAAGCAAGTATTAGCCTTATAGGGTCCATATGAGCGACATGAGCAAAATTCCCCGTGTATTCTCTTCTATGTATCTGAGAATAACCCTTATTGACTATGCTAGTGTGTTTGATTGGTTTTCTGTTTCATCGAATTTGGTTTTATAAATCCATTTTAGTCCCGATTATTTCCTTACATGGGGGTTTATCCACCAGAGTCTTTTTGATCATTTTGCTCTTTATCCATTGCATACCTCCATATTTGATTGGATTGTGCGTCTACATAGTATACAGGTGTTGCTGCAAATTAGGCTATATCAGAGTTGTGATATAGATCTTCAATTGATCTGAATTTTCTTGGCCATGATGATTATGAGCTGGAATCTGAGTTTGTATTCAAACCGAGATTGTCCTGTAGCTCATTATTTGGAGTTTCGTAAACGAAATTGTCAGGTTGCAGCTTGGCTGATTCAATCGGAGCTTCACACTACAATGATGAGGTTTTCTCATTCTCTGACTGCCAATTCCATTCTCCTTTGAATTTGACGTCTCTTGAGATTGTGAGCTTCTTTATTGCAGGCCGATACAATCTATATCCTTTGGTTTCTTCACTGTAACCAGTTATGATAAATGTCTCTGTTTTCTTGTTTAGTGTTTCTCTTTTCTCTTCTATGATCAGTGGGTGTGCCCTGCATCTAAAAATTCTCAGATGTTTAATAATGATTTTCTTTGAAATAGAGCTTTGAAAGGCGTTCCATTCATAAAGGCTTTTGTAGGTGCCCTTTTTTGAATGTATATGGTGTGGCATGCCTAGAATTAGGACTGTAACGGTTCGGTTTGTTTTCTATGCAAAACTGCAAACCGAATCACCCCTATGTGGTTCAAAAAAATTGAAACCGAATCAAACCGTGCAAACCATTTGAACCAAACCAAACCGTATGGTTCGGTTCGGTCTGATTGTTTGAAAAAGAAATATGAATACATAATCTTAAAGAAATTTTTTAAAAAAGTTGTGAAATCAACAAGGCAACAACAAGTCATCAACGTGAGAGAACAAGAAGCAATGCTACAACATGCAAATATGTGTGATCGAACGAGAAAGAGGAACTAGTGGAGAAATACTAAATTTACATTTTATTAAACCGGGGCTGGCGTTGCATTAGTGTGAGGCGTGAGCTGCGGCCTGCGTGACTCACATAAGAAGCATAAATTACCATGACTCGCGCGAGAAAAGAAGAAATGTGCGACTCCAGTTAATAACTTAATGCAACACAAATTAAGTTTTTATTATACTGCTTCCGTGATTACCCAAATAAATCAAATATACTATGATACTGAATTACTAATGTTAATGATGCGGCTCAGTTTGACTCGGTTCGACATTTAAAACCGTGAACTGAACCGAACCACACTGTTTTTCAAAAATTGGAACCATGAGCGAACCGCACCCTGCTAAAACCGAACCGAACCGTGCGGTTTGGTTTGGTTAGGCGATTCGGTTGGTTCCGACTTACATCCCTACTCATAATTCAGTGAAGAAGCCATCGATGGAGAAACAACAAAGAACTCATCATCAAAAGTAGGTATAACATGATGAGCATATGATGGATGCCCAACTAAATCAGAACACGTTTGGACAATACATGCAAAAAGAGCACCAAGGACTTTTTCATCCACTGCTATTGTTTTCATGATTTCCTTCATCCTATTTCATCGAGTTTATCCTTCCGTAGATATTGTGATTCCTCTGCTTTTGATTACAAAGTTTTGTGGCTTCAACTACCTTGCAATAACTCTACCAATATGTTCCATGGACCTGCAATTTTCTAGGATTTTCTGGTTCTGTGGCCTCTTGATCCTCACGCAATTCATTTCTTTTAAAATTTCAAAATGGAGCTCATGGACCACTTTGTAGGATTTTTTAAAAATGTGGACCAACATGCAGCTCACCTTAATCTCAGGGACCTGATGTATTTAACCATAATATTAAGCCATCGTATATCAAGTAAAGAGAGCAAGAGTGATAATGTGATGGAGAGATATATAGAGATAGAATGAAAAAAAGAGAAAGCAGGAGAGAGTGTGTTTGTATGAGAGATTTTCATAGATAGATTGAAAGAAAAGAGATAATGAGAGAAATAGAGAGAGTGACAAAGATAGGGAGAGAGGAGAGAGAGAAAAAGATATATTTGTATGTATAGAGTTATAAGATTATAGACATGAAAATATAACATATTTTTTTTCTTCTCAACTAACTTCTCAGCAAGTTCTCCAATACTTTTCAAATTTATAAAATCATCATTTGATCTCATATCTAGGATGTAAGTTTCTAGTTGGTTGTCAAGCTGAATTGTAGAAAGTTGAACTGTTGGAAATTTCTTTGGATACATCAAAGCTTGTTGAATCAACTTCTTTTTGTCAAAAACAGCAACTGAATCAGTTGGACTTAAGCAAGATACACAAAGTAGCAACTCAATATTGGTTTCATTGAGCCGAAGAGCGGGAGAGGGGAATCAGGATTTTAGGGTGCGAAATCGGGATTTAAGGAGCGACCGAGCGGGAATTGGGATTTAGGACGAGCTTGAATTGGGATTTAGGAATAATAATTAAAAGAAAATTTACAGCCGTCCGATTAGATCAAATGGCTGAAAAAAATAAAATTGATTGGATTCGAACGGGGTCAATTAGGCTTAATAAAAACACCGCTACCAACAGGCCGCAAGAACACAAACAAAATAAATGAACAATTATTATATATATATTTTCTAATCTATTTTTTTTTATAAAAAAATGATTACTATTTTTTTTTCCAAAATGATAAGGTGGGCAAATGGTGAATTAAAAACAAGAAAAAACGGAGGTGTTCTAAACAAAAGCAGAAAACCAAACTGACTCTTCCTCGCATTGCATTAGTTCTGAAATGGACCGACTCTCAAACACTTAGTCAAACAAACCCTAAGGCTCCGTTTGGCATGGCGGTGGTAGTCGTGAACACGGTGGCATTTTTGTCCAAACTTCATTCACTTTGATGTTGAAAACAACTTTTCTTTTCTTAGCTTATCATCACTATAACTTCGCCCCTGGAGGTGATGCGTGGTACGCTACATATGTGTGAATACTAGAATGCAATCCTAATACGACGTGCGGGAGGATAACTCGATTCTTCTTAACTGCTACATGCGACACATATGCATTGATCGATGACAAATTCAAGACATAAAAATAAATGATTAGATCATACAGAAATATTTTTTAAACAAAACAAAATAATTTCTTTTAAGCAGTCAGGCTTTGACTTTTCTCTGCGTGGAGGGCCAAAGTGAGAGCGTGCGGCGAATAGTTCCTGCAAACTACAAGATATCCCAGAACAAAATTTCACATTGCAATAGATCCAAAAGAGCAAAAGTTCACAATGCCATATTTTAATCTTGAAAACAAAGCTCCATACAACAATAATACACTGATAAAGTAATGGGGGGTTTTTGTGGGATGGAGGCCTGACTCACGAGTGGTTGGCGGATGTCCGGAGCTGGAAGATGGGGAATCAGTGGTTGGAATCAGAGCATTGGAGGTGGGGAGGATTGGAATGTGGTTTGGCTTGAGAGGGGCTGAGGACATGGGTTTTGGGGGAGGGGGAGGATTTGTGGGTTGGGGAGGGTTTTGGCCGAGCGGTTTTAGGGAGAGGATGTGAGGAACTGTGGGGCCTTTGATTGTGGGATTCCTGGGACAGGATATGCAGGTTAGATGGACGTGATTCGTTGGAGGGGGGAGAGCGCTTCTGAGTGGAGGTGGACTAAACCGCAACCTGAACGAAGAATGCCCACCGATCTGATGGTTGGCGTGGATTTATTGTAGGAAAAACTGAGATGTGCGTGAATTTGGCGGTAGGGTCTCAGAGGGGTTTAGGGGAGGGAAAAATAACCGCTATGGATAGTGGATACAAAAGGGATGGGGGGAAGTACCTAAGAGTCGTCACTTAGGGCCTTGTAAAATCGTCACAATGAGACGTTTGCCGGGTTCCGGGAATGTTTCTTCTCCAAAATATGCAATGAATTTGTGAATGCTCCCTTGCTCTTATTTATAACAATACAAGTGTCTGATTGGCCGAGACTGTCAAGTGTCTGGTCTCACTAAATAAGGATTGGAAATAAAACAGTAATATATGAAAAAAGATTTACGCAAAAATCTGGACGCATTCGTGGATTCGGATCGTCGATTTGATCAAGTCCTCTTATGCAACTACACGAACGTGAGTTTCGTCTTGCGGCGAGCCACATCCTGTAGGTGATCCCAATCAAGGGGAGTTCTAGAAAGTTAGTGTTTTTAGAGGAGGCCAGGGTTTGAGAGGGTTCAATCCTCTCTATCATAGGGCCAAGGAAAATGTTCTATTTATAAGAGAGTATTGCAATTACAATTATAAAAGAATAAGTATTGATATAATTTTTTTGTGTTTATTGGCGATTTAGTGACTATTCATTAAGATATTCAATTTTCTTGGTTATTTACTCCATATTGTTATGGAGTTCCCCACCAGTGGACGACGGATCTAATATGCACGGAGGGTCTAGTGACTATTCATTAAGAAATTCAATTTTCTTGGTTATTTACTCCATATTGTTATGGAATTCCCCACCTATGGATGATGGAACTAATATGCATGGAGGGTCATACGGGACATTTTTAGTCTCTTGCCCTGCTAGAGGAGGCCAGGGTTTGAGAGGGTTCAATCCTCTGTATCATAGTGCCAAGGAAAATGTTCTATTTATAAGAGAGTATTGCAATTACAATTATAAAAGAATAAGTATTGATATAATTTTTTGTGTTTATTGGCGATTTAGTGACTATTCATTAAGAAATTCAATTTTCTTGGTTATTTACTCCATATTGTTATGGAGTTCCCCACCAGTGGACGACGGATATTATATGCATGGAGGGTCTAGTGACTATTCATTAAGAAATTCAATTTTCTTGGTTATTTACTCCATATTGTTATGGAATTCCCCACCTGTGGACGATGGATCTAATATGCATGGAGGGTCTATATGAGACATTTTTAGTCTCTAGCCCTGCTACTGATTTTCAGTTACATGTTATTTGAAACTTGGATTAGGTGTTATCGGTATTTCTTATTTTGCTATTAAATATTAATGTATTCTCCTTTTGTAACTCCCATATACATGGGGAGAGAGTCATTTATTCACCTTTGGAGGTCATAAGAAAAGTCAGGGCCGCTCCCTTATGCTACCATGAGAAGTGCCCTTGGTGAATTTCCTCTTCCTCATGTATTCTTTGATCTCATTTCTCAAACCGTAACGCAACCAATGAATCTTCGGATTCATTAGTTTCTAATAAAGGCCATATAGCCATAGGTTCTGTTGTTGCAGGCCCCAAAGTGATCATCAGAAGATTTCTTTTAACATGTATACTAATTTATATCTTTATATCTCGTGGTTTTCATGAAATTGTAAGATTTTTTTGTCTGTATTGCGTATCCTTTATTATTGAGATTCTGTGAGAAGGATCTGTACCATCCATTTTTTTTGTATCACTTTACCTTGCATTTAAAATGCCAAATGTGAATTTATTTGTGGCATTTTATGTCTTAGTGCTGATTCCAAGTGTTGGAATTAGGTTAGGAGTGGCGATGGCTATGATCTGTTCTTATATCTCGGGATTGTGTGCTCCCTCTGAATGCCCAAAGTTATTGTGCAAATATTCTTTGCTGTATTCAGAGTAAATCCTATAATTACTTGTCATAAGTAAAATAAGGTTCGGTGGTATGATTTCCAGAAACTAGATTTAATATCATACATTTATCTAAACATCATTGAAAGGAGACAGTCTTGAGAAATTTACCCAAGGATGTTATATGGGGTGGGCAGCTGCTTATATTGTTAATAATGTTTTTATCTTCTTAACTCATTTTAATTTGCTATTATGTAGCTGGTTAATGTAATTGCATTGCAATGTTGTGTTTAACTGCAGGGTGGATCTACGAAGTATCATGTCAGGTCATCATGGCTACGCCCTTTTGAGAGCGATCGAGAAAGGCGTGATCTCGTAAGTTTGCTGGTTCCCGTGCATAAATAAATATCTAGATTCTTTGCTTTTTACCTTGATCCTTAAAAAATGAAAATTTGTTAGACTTTTGTTTTGCTGATGGCTTTCTTTCGAGAATAGGGTTGGAAAATCAGATTATTTTGGGAGAATCATCACTGTATTTGTGTTGTTTTGAAATGTATGGAGCCCATTATAGATATACTTAAAATTTGAAATTCACTGTATCAGAAGATGTATGTAATTCGTAAACATCACACTGTTGGCATTTTAGAAGCATAGGAGCTTATCTGTTGCAGCTTTGGTACTTGAATTACTTTATTATTCTGGTGTATACTTCTTCTTAGAGAAAGAAATGTGATGCAGGACGAATCTATAGGCGGTAGACTTACGATGCTCTAACCCTTCTGCAACGAGCTTAAATACTGTCTAATTAAGGGTAGAATCTGTGGTTGTACGATTAACATGCAACCCTAGGTGAAGTGTGGGAAGATAATTTTACTACGCCCGTGAATAGTTGTTAGGAACGAGAAGGGATTTGGGAGGGAAAAGAGAAAGCTAGGATTTTGAGAGAGGGGGAAGGAATACCTGAGAATACTTGCTTGTCCATCGCCAGGAAACCCTAGGGGTATTTATACCCTCGGGTTAAGGAGGGGCTGAACCCGTCCGGTTCAGCCCCCAATCGCTATCTTCTTTTAATTAGGGAGAGCTGAACCAGATGATTTAGCCCCGCTTGATTCCGCATCCTTTCGCCGTCTCTGGTATGTCTGTCCCGCGAACCGGCCGTTTTGAGAATTCATAACATTCCCTTCCCCTTTACGAACCAACTTGCCCTCATGGTGAAATTCTGGCTATAGTTCCTGGAACTCGAGCAGGTCGACCCAGATGTGTGCTGTTGATAAATTCTTTCATTTGATAAGAATCTCATGACGGTATTCTGTGCCGCGTTTCTTCCAATTGGTTAGCAACACCTCTTCAGGGAGTGGTCGTTATTCCCCTTCGTTGGTTGCTTCTGAGAGGGTAGAGCACACATAAGTTGTTTCCTCGATTTTCTTCTTTAGCAAGGAGACAAGAAATATGGCATGAATACACGAGCCCGCGGGAAGGTCCAAGGTGTAAGCAATTGGTCTCACCCGCTGAATGATTTTGAAGGGACCATAATAGCGAGGTGCGAGCTTATGATTTTTCCTCCGGGACAATGAGATTTGTCTGTAGGGCTGGAGTTTTAAGAAGACTTCATCATCGATTGCAAATTGACATTCAGATCAATGTTTATGTGCTTGTACTTTCATCCTTTTGGGCAGTAAGGTTGTTTTCTCGTAATATGGCGAGTGTACGGTCACGGTCGCGCAACTCACGATCAACAGCCGGTAACGCCGTCCCCCTGGCTTATATGTACCCAGACTCGGGGCGGAGCGCCCATAGACAATCTCAGAAGGAGTAAACTTACTAGCCTTGTGGTAGAAGGTATTATAACAGTACTCTTCCTAGTGCAACCATCATGCCCATGTGTGGGGCTCATCCTTAACGAAGCACCGTAAGTTTGTCTCAACTCCCCGATTGAGTACCTTGGTCTGACTGTATATTTGTGGATGGCTTGCGGTGCTCATACATAGGTGCATACCCTGCTGCTTAAATAGTTCCTTCCAAAAGTTGCTCACAAAGACTGTATCCCGATCAGAGATGATGGACCGTGGGATTCCGTGAAGTCTGACTATCTCCCTCACGAACAAGCCTGCTATTGATTCACCTGTGTAAGGATGGCTCAAGGCCAGGAAGTGCTCGTACTTGGATAGCTTATCCATCACTACCAAGATAACTGTCTTTCTTTGGAACTTTGGCGGCCCGTCGATGAAGTCCAAAGACATCGTGTCCCAAATCTGCCACGGTATCTCCAGAGGAGTCAGACGACTCTCTGGTGAGGTGGTTTCGTATTTCAGATGTTGACAAATGTCGCATTGCTGCACAACATCTGGACATCCCTTCGTTGGCCTTTCCAGAAAACATTGGCTCTGATCCGTTGTAAGGTATGTAGAACTCCTGCATGCCCCCCACTGGTGAGGAGTGGAACTCTTGTAGCATAATGCTCTTCCATGGCGACGGCGAGGGTATGATCGCACGGTCGTGATAGTATAAGTACCTGTTTTGCAGTCGAAACCCGGGAGGAGCATCTTGTCCCTGCCGAAGTGCCTCCACGACCGGACACAACTTAGGGTCTTGTATGATCTCCTTCTGTATATCGTCCAAGGCGCCGATCAGGGGCCCTGAGATGTGTTGGAGTGCTCCCTCTGTTATGCAGGATAGCGCGTCAGCCACAACATTCTCCTTCCCCTGCTTATAGATTATCTCATAGTTGTAGCCAAGCAACCTCGTCGCCCATTTTTGTTGTAGAGGAGAGGTCACTCATTGCTCAAAAAAACATTTCAAACTCTTGTGATCGGTCCAGATCTTAAAGTGTCTGCCCATAAGGTAGGGCCATCACAAGGCCACGACATGTATGATGACCAACATTTCCTTCTCGTAAGTCGACAAGGCTAGCGTTCGTGGAGCCAACGCCTTGCTGAAAACGCTATTGGCCGACCTTCTTACATGAGTACGACCCTGATTCCTATGCCTGAAACATCAGTCTCCAATATGAATTTCTTGATGAAGTCAGAAACAGCCAACACTGGTGTCGTCGTCATGGCTGTCTTGAGATCTTGGAATGTAGCCTCCGCCTCCTCTTGCTAGCAGAAGACATCCTTGTGTAGCAGCTGAGTCAACGGTCAAGCCATCTTCCCATAATCTTTCACGAATCGCCGGTTGTAGCCCGTCAATCCAAGGAAATCCCAGAGTGCACGAATCGTGCGCAACCGTCTGCAACTGCATGCTCTCCACCTTCCGAAGGTTGGCCTTGACTCCTTGTGCCGAAACAATATGACCCAGATATTCCACCTCTTTTTGACCAAATGAACATTTGGAGCGCTTGGCATAGAGCCGGTGTTGTCGGAGTATCACGAGCACTTGTTCCACATGTTTGAGTTTCACGAGCACTTGTTCCACATGTTGAAGAAACAGAACGTTGTGGTTGTGGGGGGGGGGGGGGGGAGTGCCCAGATTCTACCTATTGGGATGGTGGTTTTCTGGAGAATGGGGGTGGCTGTTTGGAGGCTAAGGGGTGGGATCTGGTGCAAAATCAGGGAGGGGGACATCGGGGTTTGGGGGAGATGATGATGGTGGAAGGGGATGCGAAAGAAAATAAAGATACAAACCTAAGGAGTCCACCTTTGGGCTTCGAAACATTGCACCAAGAAAGATTACCGGATTCCAGGAATTCCTTTTCTCCAAAATCAGCAATGCAGAAGATGGCTGTGCTCTACTCCTATTTATAATAAAAGGACATTAGGGCACCCTGACATCAATGACTATGATTGATTGAGAGTGTCAGGAGCCCGATTATGCAATATAATAACTGCAATTACAAAATTTATATATAATAAAATATGTAAAAAAATCGGGATGCATCCGCAGAGTCAGATCGTCGATCCGAAGAACTAAACATGGCAGATGGCCAATCGACCCCGAACGGGGCCAAAACTCATGCTCCACCGCGGGTTCGCGACGCCGTTCCACGTCAAAATGCTTCTTCCTCATGGTACATTATAACGCTTGTTACTGAATCAAATTTACATTGAAATAAACGCACGGGGATAAACTAGCGAGGTATGCTTACACACAGCTTCTGAGGGCTGGCTCCCTCGTGAATCTCCTCTCCAATTGAGAGACAATCCTAGAAGACCAACGATACATGGTCATACGATATGACTCGTTGTCCATAGAGTTCATAATCCAAGATTGAACGCAATCATCATCACAAAGCCATTCCTTGGTGGGCTCAGTAGGAATAGCCTTGGAAAGGTGATGAAGAAGACCTTTAATCTGGAGAACCCGACGAATGAAGTTTACCCAATGAATAGAGTTCTTCTTGCCGCTGAGGGAGATAGTATGATTCGAAGTTCATCTCTAACTTCAGGTAGAGTATGGATAACACGTGCTGGAAGGGAGTTTGCATCGTTCAAATCCATGAGCCACAAATATGACATGACATGCAGAGGGGAAGACAGACTTAAGAAAAAAACTAGGTACGGTCTCAGCGGGTGTTGCGAACCGTGGGCAGGAAGTTGCGGTCACTGCAGACGGGCAAAGTGGTTTGTCGACTTCAACAATAGCGGGAGTGGCGATCAGAGGGCTGTGACCAGGCGGGCACGCGATGTAACACCTCAACCTAGTTTAACAACAAATCAGCAATCCGACAGGGCCCCGCGATATGAAGTAAACTAAGCAATGATAATAAAATCGATACATAACAGATATAAAAAAATTACTAAAAGAAACTTACAGCAGAAGTAAGATATGCAGTTAAGGGTGAACAAAAGTACCTTAAAATCGGATTCACAAAGCCAACTAGTAAAAAAAAGAACTGTAAAATCTAAAATACTGAAACCTTGCATAATGCATGTTACATTGTAAACATTAGACAATTTCAGTACATGAAGTCCAAAGAACAAGTACAACTGTTGTACTAAAATACAACTGAAGAAAAAGACAACCTAAAATGAATAACTGTGATGCTTATCCTAAGCGTAGCTCCCCACTGGTGACTCCTGTGAAGAAAATGTTTGAAGACGGGCCAGCTCAACTAGTGAGTAAGACAAGCTCCTCCTCCCTATAACACTAAAAATACTTAATTAGTTTATATATAAAAATAGGAGCCTTTGATTATTAATGTATGTTTCTGAATAATCTGTCTGCAGTCTTATAAGTTATTATCTGTAATGATGCATTATGAATTCTGTCTTATTATCTGAATTCTTGTCTGTACTGAGTTTTGGTACCTTGAATTCTTTCTAAAGGTTGAGTAATCAAATTTCATGTTTTATGATTTATTGCACTTATTCTGATTATGGAATCCAAATGACGACCCAATAACGCACTGAACTGAGGTGTCCCTGAATGGAACACAGACTCGTAACTGAAAATTTCCAAATCTGAAAATGCGACTGACGACCTCACGTCTGAGGCTCATGTGGATTGCAAGATTTTACTTTTAGGATTTATTGTACTTAATCCGATTATGGAGCTCAAATGACGACCCGAAGGTGCTCTAAACTGGAGTGCTCCCTGAGTGGAACACGTGCTCGCATCTGAAAAAAACTCCTAGTCTGGAATTGTTGCTAACGACTCCACGTCTGAGGCTCATGACTGCTGGCCAGATGAGAATGAGGTCACTGATCTAAGGCTTATTATGTATTTTGAGGTTTTGTGTTTATCCTATTCACAATTAATCTTTTTAATTAATCATGATTGTGCCTAGAGTATTTTACTTTATATGCTCTATTCTGAATAACAATTTCAATTAAAATAATTGTCAGTTAATAGTTATTTATAAGTTGTACGTGACGTGAGCTGATTTGTATCATGCAAATATATGTATATTTTTTTTACTGTTGATATATATTTAAAAGAAATTCAAGTTATTCTATTTGGCATGATTTTCTGAAGTGAACTAGGCCAAGATTTTATAACAATGATATGTCTAGTTAAGAGAAGTAAAATTTCTTACCTCGGTATTACGACACTCGTAGACGCGGTGAGGTGACGTGATTCCGATTAACAAATTCGTTCTCCGATTAACAAAAGGTTTGCTTCCTTACGAGACCTAAAAAGGGCAATTAGCGCACATTTATTTCTCCTAAATTTCAAGAATGTTATTTCATAATAATGGAAAGGTACTTACCACTTCTCTAATAGTGGAGGGTTACGATCTCTGAAACGAAAACAACCTCGCATAAACTCATAGTTGTTGAACAAACCACGATGATGCGGAACCAAACCCTAAATTAAAATTGCATAAGGCTTAGTGGAAAGTTCTATAAGGGCGGTCATACAAACATTATATGAAAATGAAAGGGGGAAAACCTGATACCTGTGCAAAACCGAGAGGAAAGGTCGATCTACCACAAGTCTCTATTGTGGAGTATCAATTAGGGTTCCTGAAATTTCTGGGATAGGGACACCACTGTCTATACATCTGAATTTTGGGGAAAAATGATGCAGATTCAGTTACCTACATGGAGAGATCGATTGAATTGAAGAGGAGCTAACAGGGGGTTACCTAGCTGCGAGAGGGGGAGGAGGGGCTCCAGCTGGCATCCTAGAGCACAGAAAGTGGTAAGACTACTCCTTAAAGTTGTTGATGGCTGCTGGTAAGGGAGGAAGTCTTCAAAGGGTCTCTGGGAGCCTCTTGGGAAAGCCATCGAAGTCTTCAAACGTGAGTAGCGGGGGAGAGCAGACCGACGAAGGCTAGGGCAGAGATCGGCGGCGGCTCCATCTTGCGGAGGTGGCGAGGGAATCACTGAAGGCGTGCGATTGAGCCTTCTCTCTCGTGTGGCTACGTGAGAGGTAGGAGCGGCAATTTCGTCGAGTGCCTAACATGAGAGCCCTAATTTTTAACGCATGGGATTGGGAATATGCGTGCGGTGATTTTTTATTACCATGAGAGAGGGAAAATGAGGGGGTGGGGATGAACTAATCCTACCCTCTTAAGTTACCAAACTTGCCCCGACCATTAAAATCTCCTTATTTATCTCGCTACACTCCTTCGAATTTTGAATCGAGATGAGAAATAATTCACAATATATTATTTTGTGATATTTAAAATTTAAATAATACAGTGAAATTGCAAAACGCAAACAATTACCTTTATTTGATGTCAAAACTTGGATTTTTTCTCACGCCGATCCCTGCAATAAGGATCCACTTCGCATTTAAATCTACGAATGTTACACGTGAATGGGCGGACACAGCCGACGAATGCGTGGCAAAGAGAAGGTCAGCATGCGCAGCACGCGTTCTGCGACGTGAGCGATCAAAGGCACAACCAGAAGATGGAGGGATGTGCAGGAGCATTGGAGTCACTGCGATCAGGAGAAACTCGCAGGAAAGAGCTCACGGGAAAGAGATACGGCCAAGAGCTTGGCGATCAGGAGCTCGACGAACAAAAGGGAAGGCGTAAGGCGATCTGAGCGGTCAGACGAGGAGAGCTTGCGGGTGAAGCCAACCAGGTGAGCCCTGAAGGTAGCATATGCACGCTATAAATCCAACAAAGAGGAGAGCAGGATGAGCGGAGAATGGCCCGGAGGAGACGCTCCTAGCAGAAAGGCTGACAGAGAGTGGAGTCCCCCTAACCGCTCAATTTGGAGGAAGATGGCGTGGTACGAAATTGAGCCGAGAAAAAAACCGTAGGTTCTGTTTTGTTCTGATACCATGCAGAAAAACAAGAAAATGAGAGAAATAAAATGAAATGTTTTTATTAATTTCTCACATGTATATCAAGATACAAGTACTTGTATATTTATATAGGAAGAGAGAGATACACTACACTTTCATTCTAAGGTGTGTTGCTAAATTTTATGGAGGGAAATGGGCTCTTGCTGGGCTTTACAGTGGGCTTTTTTGTATAGATTTATTTAACACTTACCATATTACTATTTTGTTTTGAGGTGTGAGGACCTGAAACTCGACGAATAGTTCCATTTGAATCGAGGTGATGATGAAAAAATTGGTATTCTCCGTGTCAATCTGAATGAAACATACAAAATTTTCTACTATAGTAGTTCACATGTTTTGGAAGTGGCAAAAAATTTCAAGAACGTCAAATTTATTGTGCATGAGATATATCTAATTAACTTAAATTATCAACAAATACAACGTAGTACCGAAAATCACGATGGGCGACAGTGGGATCTCAAACACTAGAGAAGATTAAGTTAAGTCTTCAGTATTGAATTTTATGCAAACAAATGCTAAATTGAGATGAAATTTAAAAGATGGTTTGATATGACTAGAATGCCAAGAGGAGGTTAATGTTTTAAATTGAGTATTGAATTTTATGCAACCTCCGTATCTTATAAATAAAATTTTTATTTTTATGACAATTTGAAAAATAATATAACAAATAAATAAAAATGAGTCATTTATATTACAAAATAAAATCGAATAATAATTAAGATAAAATATTATTAACAAATATAAAATGATACATTGTAAAATATATTTAATAGTATGCAATAAAATTACCTTGATAATAATAAGTTTATTGGAAATAAAGAAGATTTAAAAGTTAAAAATCTTTGATTAATTATAAGTCTTTCCAAACTTATAAATTTATTTTAAAAACATGCAAACAATCAAATAATAAAGGTATTAAATATTTTCATATTTTTTATAATATAAAATTAAAAATTGTGAAAAAATTATATAAAATTGGTAGTAAGAATAAAACGTTAAAAAATAAAAACAATAAGTCTAATCGATTTAAACATACATAATATAATATTCATAGGCGATTTAAATATATGTTGCTAGTATGCTAATATAACATAAAATAAAATAGCGGACGATATATTTAAAAATCGTGTCGGCCAATATATCGGAAAAAATCGGACATGTCGGCCTATATTTTACAAAAGGACATAATCTATTTTTTTAGAAAAACATATCGTTTTGCCCTAAAAAATGACATGTCGGGAGACATGTCGGACATGTCGAAGGATATTTAAAACAATGGGTAGATGCATGCACAATCAACAAATGCAGTATAGGATGCTGGCACATTGGTCTTTAAGAACTTTGGAGTAAGATTTTCCCCGAGTCCCCCGATCCTTCACAAAACAATTGAAAGGGTGGAACTCAAACACAATGTTGTTATTCTTGGTAAATTTATGAACAGATTTAGTTTGGGTTATTGACTTGTCCTTTATAGATATTGTTTTTCAATATCATCATCAATTTGGTTGGAGTTACAGCCACCTTATCCCGTTCATTCCTTTTTATGATATAGTTCTGAATCAAATAAGAAGGATCTGATGAAGTATTTGATGTAGATACATTATTGAATGCAGGCGGTCCCTTGCATGTTTATCCTTGCAATTTGTAATGGAACTATGAATCGACTTTACTCCCTTTGGCTTCGACTATCATGCATTTGTAGAAATGCTACTTGCATTATGAATTAAACGTTTATTGATCCATATTATCCTTTTGATTGGATGTTCTTGTATAATTCTGATTGTATGCCTCATTCTTTGCATTTTCTTGGTGTTTGAAAGGTGACATGTGGATGTGCTGCGGGCGTTGCTGCTGCTTTTAGAGCTCCAGTTGGTGGTGTGCTCTTTGCTCTAGAAGAAGTTACATCTTGGTATGCATAATTTTTTTGCATGCAAGATTTTTTTGAACTTGTGTTTAATTCATGCTTTAAGAAGTTGTGTTGTATCAATTCCATTGCACCAATTGAATAATGGGTACAAAATGCCTAGGCATGCTAACTATCCAATCTCTTGAAGGCAAGATGCCTCTAAGAGTCTCTCTAAGGAGAGCCAGTGCATTACTATCCAAGATAATATTAACATACTCTCCCACTCTTCTATATATTTGAGAATGAGCATACATTGAATATTACTGAAATGCCACTAGGTCTACATAGTAAATAGACACACTCGACACTGAGGTGTTGGCGCTCGACAAGACGATAGTGGGCCCATGCAGCCGTATTTGTATTAATATTCCTCTTCTAAAAATCGACCTTGTCCTTATGATCGATCCCTGTAAGGGTCGTCAACAAGTGTAGGTGGATGCTAGTTTGCCAAGTCAGGTTCGTTAACTTCTGCACTGATTAGGAAGCACAGTTCCTTGAGAGCACACTTGTGTTAGTGTGTGTTGGCGAGTATGAATTCTTGCAGCGAAAATAAAGGTTATTTTGGCGGAGCTCTATGTACTCTTGGTGGGATAAACGTTGGGGTGGTGGCGGTACCTGGGCGGTAGAGTTGGCTGATGTGATGGTAGACTGATCAACAAATGTCTAGGTGGAGGAGGGGGATTCAATCGATGGAGTAGTGGCAGAATTTTTGGCAGTGGCATCATCTGGTAGGTTCGCCAAGTAGAGGGTGTCTGCTGGGCCGCATAGAGTTTCTTGCCGAGGCAACAAGCTTACTCCATAGCGCGAGAGAGTGTGGATGGGTTGTGGACAAGAAGGCACATGTAGATGTTAGTTTACTGACCTGCTTGGAAGTATTCGAGGTAATGATCTGGGGAGTGTTCATGATGTGCGTGTCAACCTCGATGAACTTCATAATATTGACTGTGACGGTGCCAGGCGAGCAAACAGAGCCGATGCGCTTATACGAGTTACCCGCTTGTCGCGTGTCATAGTGGTAAGGAGTTCTTCCTTAAGTGCATGCCAAGTGATATTTTGAATAATTTGGTACAGTCAATGCACCCAACGATGTGCTCGTAGGGGGTGGTGATGGAGGAGGTGGCGGAGGTGTCAATTGACGATTGATGGCGGTGGCTATGAGCTTGCGAAGGAGCAAAGTAAGATCTTTTGATCGAGCTTCAAGATGATCCAAGTGAGTGAAATAGTAGAGGCCGAAGCGGAGGCTTCCTCATCAGTGCGGAATTCCATGGAGTTGGTCGTGGACATGTAGCGAAAGAATCAAAGAAGGGCAAGGAATGTTGAGTGGTGTGTTGTTAAAGGAAAAGTTGTTGGAGGAGAAAATATTGCGTAGAGGAAGCTGCGACTAGTAGAAATTAGTAGCTGCTAGATGAGTGACACGAGCACGCAACAATGAAGAAGTGTGTGAGCTAGGTATCAATCAACTAATGCGTCATGCGATGTCGTCGTGCTCAGGGAATGATCTATGTGCTTGTAGGTGCCATCGTGCGCAAGCATCGATGGACTGTGTGTAGCCTAGAGATATTGATCGGCGGGATCTTGTGAGATACTGGACGGCACACTGCGGGTGGTTGCGATCCAGTGCGAGGATCCTTAGAAGGTTTGATGCTGCACAAGACGACGATCCTGTGCGAGAACTGGACGACGATCCTTAACTGGGTCAATGTTGCCGACGAATGCGTGGGATCCCAATCGTGCAGATGCAGTATTGATCTTGGGACGACGAAGAGGTTGGGACTTATTAAGAAGGGCAGATTTGGGTGCATGTCAAACCAATTGATAGCCTTAACATTAACTGGATTAAAGATGAATAGTTGATACAAAATAACGAGACATGTTCGCTATGTGAACTCTTGAAGGCAGGATCCCTCTAAGAGTTTATCTCTCCATGGAGAGCCAACGCAATATGATCGAAGATAATTATAAGACCCTCCCCACTCCCTTAAATAGGTGAGAGTGAGTCTACATTGAATATTGCAAAAATTCCACTCGGGCTACATAGTAGATAGATACATGCAACACTAAGGTGATGGCGCTCGGTGAGGTGGCAATGGACCCAGGGAGCTGTATTTGTATCAGATGTCATACATATTAGTCACAATATTTGCACTGTTTAAGCAATTTTTTATGCTATTTATTACTGCATATCTTTAATATGCTGATACTGAAGATTATTGCTTAGTAAGATCTGAACTGCCACTTTAGTTTTTGAAAGGGAAATCTAAATCTGTTAACCTGTTCATGGAGCTAATGTCCTAAGAGTTCACCTTCACATAGAGCACCGTACCTCTCAAACTAATGAATTGACATTCATTGGAAATATTTCAAAGAGGAGAATTCTTTTGTCAACCAATTAAGATTTTTGTACCTCTCAAACTGATGTATTCAGGATATTGAATTTCGCATTATCTCAGCTACGTTAGTTACAATCCCTATAACCTGGTATATCAGTTGTTTATGTTGTAATATCTAGGAGCTTAGCTGTTTGCTAGATCAATCATTTACTTCATGATCCATTAAGGATGAGTTGGTGCACGGACATGTCTAAAAACCTTTCCTTTTTCTTCAAAATGTTTCAAAGATGTTGGGGCTTTTTTTGGTGCTATAGTTTCTGATCTGTTTTATTTCATCTATTTCACTCCTAAAGGTGGCGGAGTCAACTAATGTGGAGAGTGTTTTTTACATCCGCTATCGTGGCTGTTGTGGTAAGAACTGCAATGGCCTGGTGTAAAAGTGGAAAGTGTGGTCATTTTGGTTCAGGCGGCTTTATAATCTGGGATATATCTGGGTAAGTACCGCCTCTGATGTTGTCAGTTATTGTTCTTTGACTTCATACTGAGCATGCGCTCTAATTAATGTTATCTTAATGACAAAGTGGCCAAGAAGATTATTCCTTTCAGGAGTTGCTACCCATGGCTATCATCGGCATTATTGGCGGCCTTTTTGGTACGTTTCTTTCTAGATATTCACATTTCCTGATCACTTTTAGTTTTTATGATAGCATTCACTCTTTAGGTTGGTTATCTGACCAATTTTTCACTCGATTGGTAATTGAAATCATGTTGACTTTGACCTACTTTAACTATATGATTTTGAGTAATGCATGCTATATGGCATTGTCTTGTTCAGGGGCTTTGTTTAATCAACTTACTCTATATATTACTAGTTGGCGCAGAAACTATCTGCATAAAAAAGAGAACATCAAGGTGTGCTACAGCGCATTTTCACTACAAGTTCCATCATTTTGCATCTGAATACTGTAAACATACTGCTGCTTTGTTTATTGCCACAGATAATTGAAGTTCTACTTATATCTCTTGTGACATCAATTATTTCTTTTGGCTTACCGCTTCTAAGGAAATGCAGCCCGTGTCCTAATTCAGAAGCTATTGAATGTCCTCGACCTCCTGGAACAGATGGGAATTTTGTTAACGTAAGAAACATTTGAATTCCTTTACTTCTTGATTTGGCCAACTTTAAATTTAAGTACTTGCATTCTGAATCTATGACATTATAGCTTACAATATGTTATTTTCTGTACCTTTTTATTTGTTTCATGTGTTTCTTTTCTCCTGCTGCTTACATGGCCCGCAGTTTTTCTGCAGTACAGAAAAAGAATACAATGACCTGGCAACCATTTTTTTCAATACCCAGGTGTTTTAGAACTTCTCAGTTTTCGTCAAGATTCAAATACTTATGTTCTTTATTACTGGTCCTTTTTGTGAGTTCACTTTAAAGTATATATATTTTTTGCAGGATGATGCAATTCGGAATTTATTTAGTGCAAAAACATTTCATGAGTACAGTGCTCAGAGTCTTCTTACTTTTTTGGTACTAAAATTTTCTTGGTTTCATTTAACTTACTGCTGAACTTTCCTGTTAATAATTTTTCTGTGGTGATTCATGTTGATTCCATAATTATTACCTTAAAAGAGGACTAAGTCACGAGGAATCAGGTAGAAATAATAAGCGGTCTATTCATTTCAGGGCAATACCCTCTATTTATACACAATGGGAAAAGACCCAATAACAAGAAAAATAAATGTGTCTTTACAATATGCTACAAATAATAATTTAATTCAACTCTACCCCTCAAGATGAGAGTATATGTTGAGCATTCACAGCTTGATAATATTGTTTTGAAAATGTCACAATTCAGGTACTTTGTAAAGATGTCCGTAATGATGTTGAGATTGAACAAACGGAGTACAAACATTGCATTTTTCAAGGTTGTCCTTAATAAATTGTCTATTAATTTTTACATGTTTTGTTCGATCTTGTTTAACATGATTATGTGCAATATTGATAGAAACTTTGTTGTCGTAGTATAATCTGATAGGTCTTCCAATCTGTAGTCCCAAATCCCGCATTATCGAGTTAAGCCAAAGCCCCTCACATATTCCTTGTCACATTGCCCTATACTTTGCTTTTGCGCTAGATCTTGCTACAACATTTTACTTCTTGCTTTGCCAGGTCACTAGATTCCCTCCAACAAAGGAGCAATATCTGGTGGTGGACTTTCTATCGTCTTAACTTTCAACCCAACCAACATCTATATAAACCTCAACATCCAACTGTTTATTTCAGGATAATATGAGTCCACATCCAGGCCCTTGAGGGGAGTTCTTCAAATATTGTAGCACACGCATAACAACTTCATGTTGTCGTAGTCTGGGAGAATGCGTGTATCTGCTAAGAATCCCAACATCATGTGTGATATCCGGGCAAGTATGTGAGAGATAGATCAACCTTCCCACCAGTCTTTGGTTGCTAGAGGAGTTTACCTTTTCACCATCTTTGCCTTCATCAGTCTTACAGTTTACTTCCATGGGTTAATTAGCATGATCAAAACCAAGAATCTTTGTTTCTTCTAGAAGATCTAAGACATATTTTCTCTGAGAAATAAAAATTACGCGCCCAGAGCGTGTAACTTCATTTCCTAGAAAATACTTTAGCTTTCCTAGATCTTTAACTTCATACTCTTTACATAGGCGCGCCTTAAGCCACGTGATTTATGCAACATCATTTCCCGTGGTGATTATGTTGTCAACATAAACAATGAGAATAATCACTTTCTCTACTTTCCTTTTCACGAAGAGGGTATGATCAGGGCGACCCGGACGTTCTGGAACTTGCCAAACTAAGCCCGAGGGGATTTCTTGAGGTTGTAAAGAGATTTTTGAAATTGACATGTCTTTCCCCCAGATCTTGTCTTTAGATCTTGTCTTTACAAAACCAGGTGGAACTTTCATACAGACTTCTTCAAGATCACTATGTAAAAAGGCGTTCTTGACATTAAGTTGTCGCAACTCTTATCTCAGGCATGCATCTCATGATAAAATGACACGAATGGAGTCCATCTTGGCAACAAGAGCAAACGTTTCGTGATAGTTCACACATGGAGTTTGAGTACACCCTTAAGCAACTAAACTTGCTTTATATCTCTCAACAACCCCCTCTTGATTCTGTTTAACAGAGAACACCCATCGGGAAGCAACAAACTTCTTCCTGACGGAGAGGTGGGTGAGTGTCCAAGTCTGGTTCTTTTCCAATATCAGTCTCTCTTCTTCTATTCCTTGCACCACACATGTATCTCTATCGTTTCCTGTCAAATATTAGGAATGCGAACAGAATCAAAGGCGGAGATGAAGGTCTTATGTGTTTTTGTTAGGTTTTGATAAGTGATATAATTGGCAAGTGAGTATTTAGCAATCGATTTTTGTTTCAGATGTATAAGAGGACGATGAAGCTTGTCATCAGAATCTAAGTCAGAAGAGCATACCTACAGTGGTGGAATGACCGGAGGTTGTAACACCATAGCATCGGGATTGCACCTGTGTTAAACCAGAGGAAGGGGAGAAATGAGACTCCCGGGAGTTGGATTAGCGGGAGGAGCAGGGCATGTCAGAGGCAGTCATAGGAGTTGATTGCGAGGCTACAATAGATGGATTCACATGAGGTATGACATAAGCATGCATGAGAGGTGATAGCGAGGCCACAATAGGGAGAGGAAGATTGGGATCGTCAATAGTAGCCAGAACCAAAATATTGTACCTCCTCACGAAATGTCACACCCATGGTGCAGTAGAATCGTCATGAGGGAGGATGATAACAACGACACCTTTTTGTAGTAGCAAAGTAACCAACACAAACACATTGTAGAGAACGCACAACCAATTTATCACAATGCTACTGATGATCATGAACGGAGAAGTGACACCCAAACACATACAGAGGTAGATGCAATGTGTGGGCATATTTAGAAAGTTCACATTCATTACAGAAAAAACAATTCAGAGAAGCTGAAAATATAGGAAATAACTTGAAAAGATAGCTGGCGGAGGGATGTCCAAGACGTTGATGCCATTGACGCACATACACAACTGAAGGGCAGGGAGAACTGGAGAGAGTTGGAGTGGTATCGGAGAGATCTTGAGTTGGAGAATGGCAAAAGATGTACATCCCCCCCCCCCCCCCCCCCCCCGTTTCCTTCCACTTCCAATACGCTGCTTTGTTTTCAGATCCTGAAAAACGCAACCATCATGAGAGAAAGTAACAAACAGTTTAAAGATGTAATCAGATCACTAATATATAACATATTGTGAGGAAAAGAAGGAACATGCAACACTGCAGTAAGGGGCATGACAGAGGAACAAATGATGACCCCCTTGCTAGCAATTGGTGAGAGTGGACCATTGGAGGTGACAATCTTATCACTCCCTGAGAGGGAGGTGTAAGAGGAAAACCTGACGATCTTCTTGTCGTGTGATCTGTCGCCCCGGAGTCAATAATCCTTTCATAGGAAGTTGCGGAGCAGACTAGGCGTTGGTCGTACCAGTGGTGGTGAATGCAACAGTATGGGAAGAAACTTGAGTGCGCATGATACGAAGCAAAATATCCAGTTCCTCCAAGACCGCCAGAGGGAAGCCGACCAAGAGTAGTTTCAGTAGTGAGAGCAGCAGAGGAAGGACAACATGTTGATGACTGCAGATAGCATGATGTACTGCACGAGACCACTCAAAATAATTTGTGACATCCAAAGGAATAATTGTAATATGGAGAGAGTCGGAGGAACCATGAGATTGGGTAAAATCACTACCCGAAGGAGGCATAAGCGTGGAAGGAGACTGAACGCTTGAGTCTTAGGAGTGAGCCATGAGGGAAAAACGTACAAACCACGAGAGGCAATACAAGTTGTAGATGAGGCCGCACGTTGCTGGCAGAGGTCGCACGAAGCCGCGCGCTGCTGGCAGAGATCACACGAAGTCGCACCGAGCTGACTGTGGTCGCACCGAGCTGACTGAGGTCGCACGAGGATGCACATGGCTGACAGAAGTCGCACGAGGCCACATTATGCGAGCTGAGGTCGCATGAGGCCGGGAAGGTGGAAAGACAAGTCGCACTGCCTGCTGTCGATGACCACTGAGAGATGGTGGCGTGAATAACCTGCATTACCTGCGGAAACAGAAGACCGCCGAGCTCAGAATGCAAGACGAGACCACCGGGCGAGAGGAAGGAATAAGAAGCCGCGCATGAGAGGAGGAAGTTTGCACGAGACTGCTAGCTGAGTGCGCGGAAGGATGGGAGCGATATCACAAGTGAATTGCTACACATATATGACAAAAAAATCCCATAATTAGAGGGTGTATGTACCTCGCATTTATCTCGTTACTTGGTTCTTATTTTTTTGCTTTGTCAATTTTGTTATTTCTTTATTTCTCATGTTCTTGTTATATTTCGTTTCTTTATTTATGTATTGTAAATTTTATTTTATTTAATTTTTAAGTATTATAATTTTTTATTTATACTCAGGGTTTTTTATGAACCAGGTATGCATGAATCCAAGATTTATTTGGGCATCAAGAGGTCTAGAACTCCCAACTTTCACAGCCAACTCTCCCATCTCCCTTTCTCCAACAGAGCGGCTGTCTCCTAAGGGCTAGGCGTCAACTTCTCTCCCTTCATCGGAAGGTTTTCCGGTCATCATCTGTCAGACG
Organism: Platanthera zijinensis; assembly: GCA_039513925.1. NCBI lineage: Eukaryota > Viridiplantae > Streptophyta > Magnoliopsida > Asparagales > Orchidaceae > Platanthera > Platanthera zijinensis. The sequence continues at coordinate 166,601,193 of CM077094.1, forward strand.
ACATCCCTCTTGAGACCTCCAACTGCCGCTAGCTTACAGCAGCCCATGCAGATGCTTCCAAGGTGCTGACTGCACTCAGGAAGCCCCCGTAGTGCGCATGTTGCGGCCCCTTCTAGAGCATCACATCCCTTCCTTTTCGGCTTCCTCCTACACACATGCTCCTCTTCCAATCATTCATTGGCACCCCAACTCTGGACGCCACAGAAAGGCTTCAACATCCGATCCTACCATAGATCGACATCGGGGATCTCTGGGAAAGAAGAACTTGCATTGACACCCATCTTCGTTCTCCGCTGCATCCCGCCTTGTGACTATTCTACACACGAGCCTGTGAGAACTACATCCTCGCCTAGCTTCACTACCCACCTAAACCCCCTTTGCTAGCCAAACCTCACTAAAAGAATAAAATAAACTCCATCCCCAACCCCTCCACTATCGCTAACCGCACCTCATTCCCTCCTTGCTGTAGTATCTGTTGGGTTTCAACTTTTTGTCTTTTCTTTTACATTGTATGAGTACTCTTCCATCCATTTAATGTTATCCAGTTATTATTCCGTTTCTTTGGTTCATTAGACAAGCATTGCTTATTCACCTGTGTGTTGTAACTCCGATGCTTTGTGATCATACAAATATTGTCTATAATTTTCTTTGAAATACATGTGATATATTGTGACTATTGCTTAAACACCAAACTTTAATTAATTAATATGATCACATACCGGAGAATTGGTGTTGATTGCACCATTCCGTAGTCTCACATCATTGTTAGGTTAGATAACAACTCTAGTCATTTATTGCTTGCGTGCTTGTTTGTCTCATGTTGAATTAGATTTGTGCCGAATCCTATACCCTTGTTATGCGTCAAGATGCCTCTCTAGAATGACCTTGCATATACCCAAAGGAATGCTTTTACGAAATTATTGATGGGTATTATATATATGTCCTTATACTGATAATGGGAGATATAGATCTTGGCATGTTCTTCCAATCAACAGTTATTTTGCATGAGTAAGTTATCGAGGTACTACTGTACTAGTTAAAATTTAAGAGGGAATAATACTGAATAATTTGGTTGTCACTTGATGACATCATATCCTATCTTTATAAAGAGAAAAAAGATGCAACAAAACATCCACAGATGATATTACAAGAATGCCCTCATTCTAAGAGTAAAAGTGGGTAATATACAAAGTTATATTCCTAACAAGATTTTATCTCTTATAAACATTTTAGAATATGGAGTTATTTTTGGTGATATGATCATCTCATGGTAAACTTATCATGACTCCTTAAGCTTGTAATTTAACACCCTCCCTTAAGTGAATATCATATGCATCTATCATTTTAAGATCAGTAGAGCTTGTATGAATATTTTGACTAGACAACCTTGATAAATATGTCTGATTAAGCACCATAAGGAACAAAAGGAGTGGAGAGACTTCAAATTGAATTTCCTCTTTGATAAGGTTGCAGTGTGCTTTGTCCTCATGAAAAATGTGATTCTTCCAATGAGGATGTGAGACAACTTCCGAATTTTTTTGGGAATGACAATAGTAGAAATAAATGCAAGATACAGTTATAACAACAGATAAATAAAATAATGCCAATAGGATACCTCATGCGCCTATTCTTAAGAAAAAATGGGCATGATAGTGGAAGCGTACGCAACCTCAGGATCATGTGGAGGAGGCATGGATGATGGACAAAGAGTACTGATCATATCAGCCTGAGCACGAACTTGCTTCCTATTCTGATGAACTTGTATCACTCTCTGTCTCTGATAGGTTAAATTTTAAAGCCTTGACATGAATTTCGTTAACAACCTCCATTGGAGAAACTCATCACCTTACTTTCTTTAATGAGCATCTGGTAAAATAGGAAGACGAGTCCGATCTTTCCCTCCTTGATGAACATCAATAAAAATACAGGGGGGGGGGGTGGCGAGTCCGGATCATTGGAGAGGTGACCATTTTCATGGATAGTAATATTGTCTCCTTGATTAGAGTTAAAAAATATCCTCAAAAAGTAATATCTTTAAAGATAATTCCCTTATGCATATGTTGGGAGTAACATTTACATCTTTTTTTATTAGCAGCATATCCTAGAAAGATACATTTGATGGCATTTGGTCCTTGTTTATTTTTGTTAGGTTCAGTAATATGAACAAATGTCTCAAAATCGAAAAATTTAGGAGGAAGTCTAAAGAGGGGAGTGTTGGGAAGGATATCTGTGGAGAAAAACCGAAAACTTATATACTTTCTCAATCATCAAATACAAGATATGAATACACATTTATAGTAGGGAGAAAGAGAGAAGAGATCCCTATACATGATGTGGGACTAAAGATGACAAAAGAAAAATAAATAAATGGGCTCCATCATGGACCTCTTTACATAGGCTTTTCCAACACTCTCCCGCAAGCTGGAGCGTACAAGTCATAGACACCCAGCTTGGACAGGAACTGATAAAATAGGGTACTTGGTAGGGCCTTCGTGAGGATATCAACAACTTGTTCAATACCCGGAACATGCTTCAATTCTATCTTCTTCATTTGAACTTTCTCCCGGATGAAGTGACAGTCCACTTCAATATGTTTCGTCCTTTCATGGAAGACCGGATTCTTTGCTATGTGTATTGCCGCTTGACTGTCACATAATAGGATAGATGGTGAGGGAAGTTTTACTCCTAGATCAACGAGGAGACTTTCAAGCCATGTGAGCTCAGAGACAACCGATGTCATCGATCGGTATTCTGCTTCAGCTGAGGATCAAGCAACAACGACTTGTTTCTTACTCCTCCAGGTAACAAGATGACCTCCAAAATAGTACAAAAACCACTGGTTGACCGCCGATCATCCAAGGAACCAGCATAATCTGCATCTGAATACGCAACCAACGTTGGAGTAGAGGATGAGGTCTTGTATACCAGCCCTTGACCCAGAGTTGTTTTAAGGTATCTTAGGATGCATTCGACGGCTTGAAGGTGAGATATTCGAGGAGCATGCATAAACCGGTTGATAACCCAAACAACAAAAGATATATCCGGTCTTGCGACCGTTAGGTAAATCAATTTTCCAACAAGTCGTCGATAGTATTCAGGATTTTGGAGAGGAAGATCTGTATCGGAAGCATGTGCACGTATCTTGTGATTTGCATCCATTGGAGTGGTAGTTGGCTTGCATCCAGAGTAGCCAGCATCTTGAAGGAGATCGAGGCAGTACTTCCGTTGGGAGAGGACAAGTCCATCCGGACGTCTCGTGACCTCAAGATCAAGGAAGTATCGAAGGTGCCCCAGATCTTTTGTTTGAAAGACGGAGCTAAGATACTGTTTGACTGCTTGAATTCCCTTTGAATCGTCTCCAGTGATTAAAATGTCATCAACATATACTAACAGAAGAACCGTTCCTGTTGTCCGATGTCGAGTGAACAGAGAGAAGTCTACTGAGCTTCGAGTAAAGAAACCTTCCCGAACTGCCTTACTGAACCTGTCAAACCATGTCCGAGGGGATTGTTTGAGACCATAGATGGACTTCTTAAGATGACAAACTCGGGACTCCCCCGTGATCTCAAATCCGGGAGGTTGTTGCATATAGACTGTTTCCTGGAGGTCATCATTCAGAAACACATTCTTGATATCCAGTTGATGTAAGGGCCAGTGACGATGCATAACCATGGAGAGGAGGACACAAACAGTGTTGAGCTTGGCTACTGGAGAGAATGTTTTCTCATTATCGAAACCTTGCTATTGGGTGAAGCCACGAGCCACCAGTCGGGCTTTCAGGCGGTCAGTTGTTCCATCAGGAGCATGCTTGATGACAAAGACCCATTTGCACCCAACATGTGTCTGGTCGGGAGGTAGAGGTACCAGGTTCTATGTCTGGTTAGCCCAGAGAGCTGTCATTTCTTCTTCCATGGCTTCCCTCCAGGCAGGATGTTGGAGAGCCTACTGCACAGAATTAGGTACATAAATCGAGGATAATGAAGTGACAAATGTTTGAAGCTGTGGGGATAGGCGATGTAAGGATACAAGTTCACCATGGGATGGACGGTTGATTCTGGTGCCAGATCAGCAGGACGCGGAGCGTCAGAAGTTGAATCCGACTGCATTGGGGCAACAGAGCGAGGATGACGACGAGTGTAGACATGGATAAGAGGCGTCTTGGGAAGAGCGGGAGCCCGGTCAGGAATTGGTGGTGGTGGAGGAGTGGTAACGGGAATGACAGGTCGTAGGATGGGTGGTGGTAGAGGAGTTGGATTTGGAGCGGAGAAGAAAAGAAGATCCTCCCGAAAGTAACATCAGCAGAAACGGTCACCTTGCGGGTAGCAGGAGAGTAGCACGCGTAGCCTTTTTGAGTTCGTGAATAGCCAACAAAGATGTGTTTGGCCGCCCGGGGATCCAACTTGTCCGTGGACGGACCAAGAATGTGAACGTAGCAAGTACAACCAAAGATGCGGGGTGTGAGAGAGAATGCCGGAGTAGAGGGGAACATGAAGCTTAACGGAGATGCATTGTGGAGTACGAGGGAGGGGAGATTGTTAATCAGATAGCTTGCTGTTGAAAGCGCAAAGTTCCAATAAGTTTTGGGGACCTGCATGTGAAGCATGAGAGAGCGAGTAACATCAAGCAGATGTCGATTTTTACGTTCCGCGACTCCGTTTTGTTGGGGGGGGGGTATAGGCACACGATGTTTGGTGAATGATCCCAAATTCAGAGCAGAGATTCACAAATTCGTGGCTAGTGTATTCACGAGCATTATCGGTGCGAAGAATTTCGATGTTCGCGGAGAATTACGTGCGGGTCTCAAGGATGAATGCCCGAAAGACACGGAGAAGTTCGGTGCGATCACGAAATAAATATAACCACGCCATGCGAGAATAATCATTAATAAAAGTTAAAAAATAGCGATACCCAAAAATGGTAGTAATTTTGTACGGACCTCAAACATCGGAGTGTACTAAAACAAAAGGAGCAGAGCTCCGAGTACAATGAGATGGAAAAGATGAAAGGGGCTGTTTGCCGAAAATACAAGATTCACACTGAAAAGGAGGAAGAGATACATATGGTAGAGCCTTCTGGAGGACTGGTAGAGGGGCATGCCCAAGACGCTGATGCCAATCGACGGAGGAGACGGAGGAGATGATAGTATGAGAGTCATCAAGAAGGTAGAGCTCATTCTGCAGCCGTCCCTTACCAATGATATTCTGCGTCCGTTGATACTGCATCAGAAAAGAAGAAGATGTAAATGTTACGGAGCAATTCAAATCGACAGTGAGACGACTAACAAAAAGTAAATTAAACGGGGAGTCCGGAACATGAATAGCCGAGCATAGGGATAGAGAAGAAGTGAGAGGGATATCAGCAGAGTCGGAGACCGGAACAGTGTCCCCATTGGTCACTGTGATATACTTAGGATAAGGAGAATCCAAGTACTGATGTGGCCGCAGTGAGATTATGTGATAAGTGGCACCTGAATCTACTATCCAACGCGGACTAGTGGAGAGACAAGCGATACCTTCATTTGAGATGGAGGCAGCGGAGGCAACGAGGGCAGGTGGGCGGCTGAGCAGACCATGGAGTTGTTGGAGCTGAAGCCGGACTTCTTCAAGGTCAGTACGAGTGACAGATGAGTCGTTGGCAGCATCAGCGGCAAGCGGACGAGGAGGAAGCCCATGCTTGCGGTAGCAAGTGACCTCAAGGTGGTTGTCCTTACCACAGAAGGAACACTTAGGTCGTGGCCGGCCACCCCGACCTCTGCCCCGAGAACCTGAACGTCCTCCATGAGCAGGAGGGAGAGGCAGTAAGGGCGCAGAATTCTACTGAAGGAGGACCGGTGAGAGAGGTCCAGAACTGTCAGGAGGTGGTGAGACCTTGAGCAGTATGGAGCACACATCAGATAGTGACGGAGTAGCAACAGAGGAGAGGATCTGAGCTCGAACGCTCTGAAGATGAGGCGGGACACGATCCATCATCATGACAATACCGACGGCTTCTTTTTGGGCACGCTGGGCAACAAGATACATCGTAGGGGGATGATGTTGAACAACAAGATACATCGTAGGGGGATGATGTTGAATGCAGGCTTCAACCAGAGTCTTAGCCCGAACAACTAAGGAGGTGAGGTCGGCAGCCCCGCCAACGTCAAGAGTTTGAAGATCTATTATGATGTCATACAGGTGCTGGAGACTATCTCTGCCGGAATAGAGAGAATGGAGCTCATCCCACATCGCCTTGGCCGTCTCGTGATACATGGCCATGCGATAAGGTTCGCCATCAAGGGAGTTGAGGAGCCAAGTCTGAGCACGATCATTGTTGCGCAACCAGTCTTCAGTAAGAGCATCGGGAACAGCTTGGGTCAAATGATGTAGAAAGCCTAATTCGAAATGGCGCGGTGGGTATCAAACCGCCAACGCCTAATTCGAAATCAATATCCTTATCCAATAGGTCATGACAGCTGCTGCGCACATACCAAACATGATTTTTATTTATCACTTGCAACATTTCATTTTTTAAAATTTGTTTAATTATCTGTTTCATAATTTAAGAATTAATTAAATTAAATTAGGGAAATAAATTAAAACGTCGGTGCGGGCGAAGCCCGGCGGGGTACTGTCGCGCTTGGCCGTAGGGGCGGAGCCCGCCGTCGCCGGCCGGGTACTGTGGCGCGTGGTCATCGGGCCGGAGGCCCGTGCCTGTCACTCGTATATATGTATATATATAAAGCTGCTAGCATTGTACATCAGAATGTCAAGATCCTAACCTCCATGGATGAAAACATAAGGCTGACTACACATGACATTACCAATGTAAAGAATTATGTTAGCCAAACAGATGAGATAATCTTACAAGCTGTGAAGCATATTGAGGACTATGTGTATCAAACTAAAATTCAAGCTATGCAGTTAGCTGAGGAATCAAGAGATGTTCTTTTGGAAGATAATGAAAATATTTTTCAGACTTTGCCTAGCAGATTTGAGGCCATCACCTCTCATCTGGATAGCAAAATCCTTGAAGAAGCTAGAAAGGGGGAGAATATCAATGCAGAGCAAGCTCTATGAGTTCTATAAGGAATCAGGATTGCTCTCAACTTGCCTATACTGGATGCCAACATGGCTTCTGATTTTGATTTCAGAGCTCAGAAAAGGATGGCTCAGGATGCTCAACTTGCAAAGAGAAGGAAGAGAGAAGGTCTCATGTTGCATAAAGAGTTCATGGTTCAGAAGAGAGCTGAACATGCAGATGATCTTGATTTTGAATATTGGAGTGATGACTCTAAGACAATCATCATCAATGCTTGGATAAGTCATGGACAAGTGCTGAAGAATATTGACAATGTTTATCCTTCAGAAGAATGGATCAAACATTTAGAAAAACAATCTCTAAGAGAAAGAGTTTTCATGAAAAATCTAGTGAGTAAAAACAATCCAAGAAGGATGCCTTCAAAGTATATTCCAAAATCCTTCATCTACTTCAAGAGACGAGAGATTAAAGTCAGGGCTGCTGAAAGGAGAACTTCTGAAAAAGGTGAAGGCTCTCAAGCTCAAGCACAGAAGAGAAAAAGCTCAGATTCAGCTGATGTACCAAACCAGCTAGTTGACAAGCACCCAGTGCATTGAAATTTCTTGATATATATCAGCGATAAATTGTAAATGGACAGTATGTTATTTCAATGAAATCCTTTGGCTGATTATATATATATAGTTTTAAAATTTTGATGTTGTGCTAGATGTTTATCTGTTCATTATTTAATGATGTTGTGCTAGATGCTTAACTGTTCACTATTTAAAGATTCATTGCTAATTATCTGTGTGAGCATGTTTTTACTGTTATATTATTATTTGTTTAGTTAATGTACCTTAACATTGATAAGTGTTCTGTTTTCTTCAATTTTGGAGAGATTGTTGAGAATATTGCCCTCAATATGCCAAGATTTGAAGAAGCAACACTTACAATGTTAAGTGCATATTATATTTGGTAACAGATCTATTTCATGATTATGCAGGTTTTATTAAGTTGACTCTAAAATATGTTCAGAGCAGTGTAAGTTATACCGTTGAGATCAGTATATGACTCCACAGTATCGGCATGATCATGGAGAAAGACTCAGAAGCAAGTCCCAACAATAAAAGACTATACCGTTGAGATCAGTATAGGGTTCTCCTCTATACCGTTGTGATCGTGGAATGCTCCAAAACGATATCGTGGAGAAGATGCAGAAAGGAGCAGTTCTCAGCGTCAAGGTCGATACTGTTGAGAAAGAAGATTGTTCTTAACGATATCGTGAAGACGGGAATAAATGTTACCGTTGAGCCCATACAGTCTGACGAGATTCAAAATTGGCGCTGACGCATAAAGAATGGACAGAGTATTCTATTCTCGTCCATACCTTTGATAAGACGTTTTCTGAGACCGTTGATAAAAGTCAAGAGGTATAAAAGGATAATTTAGGGCAATGTAACAATGCTCTTCAACCCGTGTCGTTACCGCTCACAAAAAGAAAGATCTTGGATCATTAACGACGCACTGTTGAAGCAAGCTAGTTCTCTCTGAATACTTTCAGAAGAACAAAGTAGAGTCAATCAACTGGACTCAGAACTAGATCTTCTACCTGCCAGAGAAGAAGATCAAGAGGGAAAACCCCAAATTTATTCTACCTGAAGATTCATTCCACTCAGAGGCCGATTTTAGAAAACTTGTTTCACAGCAAGAACATTAGAAGATTTTGATTCAAGGTCTATTTATTTCAGTCTTCGGTTGTAAACATTACATTCAACCATTTTTGTAGGACTTCTTGATAAGTCTGAGCTGTAGGGTTGTACTCCCAGCCTGAGTGTAAGGCTTGGTATTAAGCCTGAGTGTAGGACTTGGTGTAAGTCTGAGATAGGAAACCAGCTGGGTTTCTGAGCTGTAAAAGTTGGAGCAGTCTGAGTTGTAGAGCCTGTGTGCTTGAGGGTAGGACTTCTTGATAAGTCTGAGTGTAGAGTTTGTGTGCCTGAGGTAGGGTCTCGGAGGAGACCTGAGAGATCCCGAGGGATCTGTGCTGTAAGCTCTAAGGAGCCGAGTTTTGGAGGCGATTGTTGAGTCTACCACACTGCTAGATAGACGCAGTGGGACAATGGATGTACCCGTACCCTGAGGAACCACTATAAAATATTTGTGTGTTGATATGTGGTTGCTATTTGTGCTTTATATTCTCTTATAACTGTTGAAATCTGAAAAGAAATCATTAAGTACAAGACCACCTAATAACCCCCCCCCCCCTCCCTCCTCTAGGTGATTCGGACTACCATCAACAACATATTATCAGGTATCACCTTTAAGAGCATGAAACACACATCCAAAAGGGAAGGAATTGTGGAGGATGAAAGAATCTGAGCATTAATACTGTGGAGATGAGGCGACACACTGACTATCGTCATGGTGATGCCAACAACCAACGTGCAACGAGATCCGTTGTGGGAGGCTGATGTTGAAGGCTTGAACTCATGCCTCAACAAGGGTTTTGGAGCGAGCAACAAAGGAAGTCGGATCTCCATCTGCCCCCGGTTCAAGAGATTGAGTGTCTGTGAGAATATCAAAAAGATGTTGCAGACTGTCCTTGTCAGAGTAGAGAGATTGAAGTTCATCCCACAGCGCCGCGATATGGCTTGTCCTAGAATTCAGAATCCAGGATTGGGCGCGACCATCATCATGGAGCCAGTCCTCGGTGGGCTTAGTAGAAGTTTCCTTGGTAAGGTGATGAAAAAGGCCTTTAGTCTAGAGAACCCGTCGAACAGAGTGCACTCACTCAATATAGTTCTTGTCGCCGAGGGATATAGTAATGATGCAAAGTTCATCTCTAACTTCGTGTAGAGTAGAGACAGCACGAGCAGGAAGGGAGTTAGCATCGTTCAAAGAAATAAGCCACGAAGAGGAAAGAGAAGAGTCCATGAAGGCCAGGAGAGCACAGACAACAATAGAAAGAAGTGCCGAACTAGGAGCGCATACAACAACAGTATAGCCAAGCAATTAAGAGAACACGTGGACTCTTCGATCACAGGTTGCGATTTGCAAGCCGAATTTGCAAGCAGAAAATTGGGCGATCTGGCGAGCAGGAAATCTCAGCAAACAGATAAGCACACGAGCATTGCAGAAAGTGGAGCAATGTGGCCAACAGTAGAATGACGTCCAATGTAGGAAAAACCGTGCGGTTAAGATGGGCGGGTAGAGGGTGCTCAACGAGCAGAAGAGAGCTCAGCGATCAGAGGGAGCTCGACAAGAAGTAAGGGAGCTCAGCTAGCAGTTGATTAGACGAGAGGAGCTCATAGGAGCACGTGGATCAGGCCACGATGCGAGTAGGAGGAATGCTCGCGGAGCACTGGAGGTTAGAGGAGGAAGGTGATGGGCCCCAAAGGTCAGCAGGAATTTCTATAAAAGGAGCCGAGAGTTGGCGATGGACGGGAGCCCGACAAGCTATGAGCCGGCGATGGAAGGGAGAGGTGGGCTTGCGGTCTCATGCTAAGAGATCGGCGATCAGGTCAACGTACGCCAGCGCCGAGTGTTAACAAGCGGAAAAATGTTAGGAACGATTTCGCTCTAATATCATGTAGAAAAACATGGAACAGAGAGAAATAAAATGAAATATTTTATTAATTTTTCAATCGCATTATTACATACAAGTATTTGTACACTTATATATGAGGTCGGAAGAGAGGAAGGAGTTGTAATCTTATTCTAAGATGTGAGACCAAATCCTAAGGAGGTGATGAGCTCTTTTATCTGGGCCTTGCAATGGGCCTCCATGCATATTTTATTCAACAATTTCAAATATGATGAAGAGGAGAATGCTGGAGCTCTTAGTTTTGGCATAGTTAACAAACTCTTGTATATGACGTCTCCATTCGTTTAGCTCCTGACCATTTAAAGAAAATAATGCTGTAGTGGAACTTCAATAGAAATGATTACTTCAAGCTTCAAAGGGCTCCAATGCAAAATTCTGTACTTGGTTTGTTTTATAGTTTGTCATCTCACATGACCTTCATTATAAGATAGAGTTTGTTGGCAAAACTATTTACGGTTGATTTTTTCTATTATCTATTCCAGGTCATGTTCTATTCCTTGGCTGTGGTTACTTTTGGAACCGCCGTTCCCGCTGGTCAGTTTGTTCCAGGAATTATGATAGGTTCAACTTATGGACGTCTTGTTGGGATGTTTGTTGTTAAATATTACATGAAGCAAAATGTTGATGAAGGAACGTGAGTACACCACATCTCTACTATTTGATTAATACATAATGTCTAATATGCCTTAATTTCAGTGATGAATTGCTATTTTGCAACGAATAGAAGCCCAACAGATACTGATCTCTCCTCTAAATTTTGTTATAAAGTATTCTTGGAATTGTTTATATATTAGATGCAAAATGTTGATGAAAAAATTTCCAGTATAATACTTGAATTGTATCTAATTCTGATATATTTTCAATTATCTCAAATTTGGGATACTTTTTCCATCTTTTTCACCAGGTGTAGCTAGTAAAGCCCTATGTGCCTTGAGGTTATTATTGATATGAACTTTTACACATGTCAGTTTTGAGATGAAAGGAACTGCAAATTGTGATTGTGAATGGTGGCATTGAGGCTGGTTCAGTAGTTATTTGGTCAGACGTAAAGTTCACTGTTCTTCAAAATGCCAGCCCGATGCGAAGAGGCTATCAAAGAATGGAATAGACTCGATTTAAAAGGAATGTTGGATGCAAATTAGCGAGACATACTCATTAGTCCAACTCTTGAGGGCATGATCTCTCTAAGAGCCGCTCTCTCCCAATAGAGTCAAACAAGACTAATATCCAATATGCCCCATTAGGCCATTAACATTCCACACTCATCGTTATTTTGGAGGGGAGACTACTACTAATTAGAAATGTCATTACTACAAGGAATGGACAACATCGAGCAAGATCACGTGACATACTCATGTTAGTGACAGAGGGAAAACAAAGTCAAAATAGGAAAATAATGAAAACACATAAAAATGAATACATTTAAGCATGAAATAAAGAAGTGTAAGATAAGAAACACAAGGTAAAAAACATAAAGCAAAGAAAATGAACAACACAACAATGAACAGAGAACCTCAAAGTAAAAAAGGCCAAAGAACAAAGTTCACAACACCAAACATATTAGAGGAAAAGAGAAAAGAAAGCACACGATACATATGACCCAACACTTCTGATCAACAAGATAGGGTATGTGTGAAATTATGGAGATACAACAAGAGCAAAAGACAGTGTGTTGTGATCCAAATTGAGGTGATAAATCAGAAGACCATGACAGACACAGAAAGAAATATAAAACAACTACTACAACAACTGGACCGGGGAATTGAAGATGGAAAAGTAAACCCCTAGTCAACTTGAAATTTACCTAGTAGTAGTGATGTAGTCCCTATCATTCCCAATACGAAGGGCTTTCTCAAGATCTATCCGGTTACCCATGTGCTTGAATACGGTAACGTCTTGTATGAAGATGAATGCAGTGTATTTAATTATAAAAGGTTCATGCATCCGGATCTTCCAGAAAACATAGTCAGCATCCGTGAATACAGGAGGAAAATCAAGTCCAAAAATAAACGCGGGGAATGAAAGGTCGTCATACAACACTTGGTGGTTAAACCACGACAACAGAGACCTGCGCTCTTCACTTGTTGGATCAGTACGATAACTTTAGAAGGAGGGTGAATAATGTATGCACACAAGCTATACTAATTTTAAACTTTGCAACTAATTTATCAGGAGATCAAAATATACAGCGGATATAAATTCTTTAACAAATATAAATAATCACATAGAGCGGTTAATTAGTTAAGAGCAGTAGCTTGAGTACAATGTAATGAAAGCACAAATAAAGGGCTTTAGCCAAATTTGTCTTTTCCCGCTAAACACATTATAATTGTTTTAACCCAGGTCACTTCGGACCTAGAAGACACACCACGAGGCGATTTACTACAAGGTTAACAAATCATGATGTTCCTTACAAGGGTCCAACTCCTTAGACACTACGGATTAGTCGCCACTGCATGAGGTGAATTTTCCCTAGTCTATCTCGACTAGATGCCCACAAACGGGGTGATTTTTAACCTAGTTCAAACTAAATCTGACGCCCGCAAACAGGCGTTTTCCACTCAAGTGGGTAAAAAGGAAAAAAAACAAAACAAAACAGAAAATAAGGTAGAAATTACAAAGATAAAAAGACTCCGCTTGAGGTGGATTCTATTATGGGTTTTGTTGGTATCATTATTAGGTGTCGTTATTATTATGTGTTACTATTATTAGATGTCGTTCTTTAGAGTTATTATGAATGTTGTTTCTTCTATTTCATGTCAAGTCTTTTGGTAATTAGTCCGGGCCATATAATTATATATATAAACCCCTTGGGTCATGAGTGGAACCATTGAAGAAGGTAATATTATCTTGTCTTTTGTATGGGATGTTGGTAGCTCTCTCCTCCCGAGCACGCTCTTCTAGGCAGACGTGGTTCTGGCTCCACCATATCCCTCCGCCTTCGGCCACTACTCCGGAGAGCCCATACCGGATTCCTTTTATGATGGTAGCTCGATGGAGGAATCCGATTTTTTGTTGAGAGCCTAGTGGCGAAGTTCATGTCAACCTTTTCCTTCCTTGTCGTCGGTGTGAGAGTGCAACTGATGGAGTTTTATCGAAGTATCTTACTTTTAGTTGGTGGTGAACGGGTTTGATAGCTTCTAGGACTTGGAGGACAAAAACCTTCAAAGGATCCTTAATGGAGGAGGGGCTTCTCTCTAGTGTGAGCTCAGATCTCCAAGGTTAGCGTTGATGACCACTAAAGGAAATGGGGTTGAAGCCCAAGAATTTTAACCCTAAATATCACCGGTTTATTTATAGGTTGGATCGATCTACAAGGTTATCGTTATGTCGATACGTTGTATCATTGTTGTGCGACATCCACTTCCCACTAGATGATCTCAGACTTATCGTCGTGGCGATAACTACATCGTCTTGATGCCTAGAACACTCATTTTCTTTAATGACATAGGATGTTGGAATAGCGGGAAGAGGAAGATACAAGGACAAAATAGGGATGGGAATAATGGGAGCGCCAACATCAGTGTCCTCCCCCTGACTAGATCCAAAGAATGGTTTCCCTTCACAGAATGTAACGTCTATAGCACACAAAAATGTTGAGAGGAAGGGTGATGACAACAACACCCTTTTGTAGGGAGGAGTATCCAACGAAAATACATTTGTCGGAACAAGCATCCAGTTTATTACCATTGTGTTGATGAATATGGAAAAAACAGATACACTTAAACACACGTGGAGGTAGATGAGATGTGTTGACGACACATTTGGTGGGCAAATGAGAGAAAATGGAGACATGTTGCAAACTACATGAGGATGGATGGTTAATGAGGTAAGGTGTTAAGAATACAGATAAATTCCAGGAAGAATCCGGCAAGGGGAAGGGACGACGGGGGTGAGTGAGAAGGAAGGAGGAATAAAAAAGACGAAATTAGGGAGCAACCCTAAAAACCTTCATACATTCCAAGATAATTTCACATATAAACCTCTCCCCCAACCAAACAAAAAAATACAAAAGGCACTCAAACATGGAAATACAAAGGCTGTTCAACAAGGAATACAAAATAATTAATTTAATTGATTAATGAGGCACGAGGAGGCCCAGGAGGAGGACGTATGTCCACTGGTAGAGGAGGCACGGGAGGAGGACGCACTTCCACTGGTAGAGATAGAGGCTCCCCCTGAAGTGAGGAATACGTTGGTGGTATGGGCACATGAACCGAGGGAAGAGAAATGAGAGCATGCGAGGGAGAGGCATCTGGGACAAGATAATATGCATCGGATTCACGGAACGTATCGTCCATAGTTACAAATACTTTCTTGGTAGGGGGTGGAAACATTTATACCCCATTTGCGTTGGAGAGTAGCCAATGAAGACACATTTTAGTGCCCTACGATCGAGTTTGGAAGGGCGGGGGTGGTGGATATGAACGAAGCAAACACATCCAAACACCCTAATGGAAGTCGAGAAGGGGGCACCTGATTAGTGTAAAGGGGTGTAGCATTCCCAAGAACACGAGTGAGCATACAATTGATGAGGTATGCCGCAGTAAGAACGACATCACCCTAGTAGAATTTTGGAAGATGCATAGTGGACAAAAGACAACGAGCGACTTCCAGGAGATGACGATTCTTCCGCTCAGCCACACCATTTTGGGAGGGAGAATACGCGCAGATAGTCTGGTGGAGGATACCACGATCAGCAAGATATTGCTCAAACTGCGAATCGATGTATTCACGACCATTATCACTACGAAGAATCTTAATTTCAGAGTGAAATTGAGTAGAGATCATGCAATGAAACCGTCGGAAAATCGAGAGCACATCATTTTTGTTACGCATCAAATACAATCATGTAGTACGAGAGAAACAATCAATAAAAGTAACAAGTCACACACATCCAGAAATAGAAGATGTCAGGTAAGGACCCCAAATATCAGTATGAATAATAGCAAAAGGAATAGAACTTGGCAATGAAACATGCGTAAACGAGGTACGATGATGTTTGTTTAAGCTACATACATCACAGACAAAAGAGTCGAAGACAACAGTAGATATAGCAGGAAATAACAATTTCATAACAGAAACAGAAGGGTGTCCTAGGCGACAGTGTCAGGAGTACAACGGATGGGCAGTGCTGGAATGAAGAGCCAGAGGAGACGTAGCCTGGCCGGAGTTGAGCACATAGAGTCCATTTACCATGCTACCAGAGCCAATCACCTTCCCCGTCGTCAGGTCCTGAAAAACGCAAGAAGACGGAAGAAATGTCATAGAGCAGTGCATGGAGTTAGTTAGATGACTAATGGAAAGAAGATTGCGAGTAAAATTAGGAACATGGAGGATAGAAGATAAGGTGAGGGAGGAGCAGGAGATGTAACCCTTGCCGGCAATGGAGGAAAGGGAACCATCGACAATGCTCACCTTATCACGGCCAGAAACAGGAGTATAAGATATAAAACCTGTAGAGGACCCAGTCATATGATTTGTGACCCCAGAGTCAATAATCCACTGGGTAGAAGGAAGAGAAGCAGCAGAGTGAGCACTTGGGAGACCCATGTGAGCTTAGGAGGAAGATGCAGAAGGCTCTGTAGAAAGGCCCTGCATCATGCGTCGAAGAGCCAACATTTCATCTGCTGTAAATTGAAGGTCACCAGGAGGGACAGAGCCATCTAAACTGGAATAACCAGGAGGGACCGCGGCAGAAGCATCATTAAGATGAGCAGAACGTGGAGTAGCATTACGACCAGAGGAGCGTCCAGAACCACGACCTCCACGAGGCAGAGCACCCCCTCTGGGGTTAGGAAACCCATGAAGCCGGAAGCAGGTATTCCGAGTGTGATGTTTCAGGCCACAATAATCACATAGCAGATGATCTTTATCAGTGCCCTTCAACCTGGAGTCCCGAGATGGACGAGTACCAAGAAGAGAGGGGGCAGTAGCCACCAAAGCTGACCCCTCAGGCATCGGGTCTGGAAGAAGAGTCAGTGACGATCGTATTCTTGGTGCACAATACTGTATATCTCAGGAAGGGATGGTATCTGCGGTCGGCCCAAAATCTGAACACTGATCTGATCAAAGTCGCGATGCAGTCCATGAAGAAACTCAAATATACGATTGCGGTCATCCCGGGCCCGAACCATTGCCTCATCAATAGGGCTCACAAAGGTGAGAGGATCAAAGTGATCATATTCCTGATACAACTGCGTGAACTCCAAGTAGTATGCAGACGGCGGACGGTCACCCTGCCGAAGTAACGAGATCTTCTGGCGCAACTGAAAAATCTGAGCAGCATTGCCGTGGCGAGAGTAGGTAGACTCTGCACGGCGCCAAATGTCGGCAGCGTTGTCGAGGAATAGTTAGTTCCGGGCAATGGACTCCTGCATCGAGTTAGTAAGCCAGGACATGACCAAGGAGTTCTCCGACTCCCACTGCGGCCATTCAGACGAATTCATGTCAGGCTCCGTCATTTTTTCAGTGACATCCAAAGAGACGCCGAATTTTGAGCTCCAGAGTGATAGAGCGAGACCACGAGAGATAATTGGAGTCGTCAAGACGTATGGTAGTGATTTGTGGTGTATTATGATCATTGGTGCCACGGAAGAGGACCGTCGGGGTGGAGGCACCGGAAGAGGGAGCAACCCCAGACGAGGGAGTAGGAGTTTCAGCATCTCCAGAAATGATGGCTCAGGAATAGAAATCCAGAGACAACACAGGATTAGGGCATCAAAAAAACCGGAGCGGAAAACGAAGAGATCCACTCCATTAGAACACCCAAAGCAAAAGACGGCGCCGGATAAAAAAAAAGCTCTCACAGCTTAAGCATACCGACGCCGGATGGTGGGCAGGAGGGTTGGAGACCCGGCTGGAAGAAGAAGAAGAGGAAGAAGAAGAAGAAGAAGCGGGATCGAGCGCACGAAGGCGAGCGGGATCGAGCGGGCTGGGCGAGGCGGAGAGCGGAAGGCGAGCAGGATCAGATCGAGCGCATGAAGGCGAGCAGGATCGAGCGGGCTGGGCGAGGCAGAGAGCGGAAGGCGAGCGGGATCCGGCGAACGCACGGCAGGCGGAGGCTAGGGCGCGCGGAACACCGTGGCCTCTGATACCATGTCTAACCGGGTGAAAATATTGGATTAATTCTATTACAAGAAGTCCACCTCTATATATAGAGGTGAATACAATCATAGGAACGAAGTTAAAAACATAAAGGATAATCTAACATTATTAATTAGTATGAATTAATTAATTAATTAATTAATTATAAGAATATCGTCATGGCGGCTTCCATATGCGCGCTCCATAAGTTATGATGAGGGAGACCACTTGAGTGAATGTGCCCGCGACCATAACGGCTTCCATATGCGCGCTCCTTAAATTATGTTGAGGGGAGTACACTTGAGTGAATGCGCCCACGACCACGCTGACTTCCATATGCGCGCTCCATAGATTATGACGAGGGGGTTCCACTTGAGTGAATGTGTTCGCGACACGTGGACCCGTAACACTCCATATGTCCTTCAAAATGAGCTTGTCCCCAAGCTCGTGTACCAAGCGGGTGGCCGGATCATCTGGTACCTTGACTTCCCTCCAGAACAGGGCCTGGTAGTGCGTAGCAGCGATGGCAGTGTTGGCGAGTAGTGGCGGCGCCGTCGGAAAGACGGGCGGCGGAAGCAGTGGCTTCCGCATAGTCGATGGAACGGTGGTTATCAGCAGCCACAAGGATGTCGGATACGCGACGACCGACAGCAGGAACGGATCTGTCGGGAACGGGGTACAGGGCGGGGAAGAGGCGGCGATGTGGCTGGTGGAAGTGGCAAGGCAGGGGCCAGTGGAGCTAGAGCCGGGAGAGGAGGTGGAAGCGCTGGAGCTACGACCACCGTGGAGAGAGGCGGTATAGTAGCGGTCAGTGCGAGTTCGACGGGAGGATCGACTGCAGGGCGGAGGGACGGGTTGGTGTCGTAGAGGAATGTTGGGGCCGGCATGGCAGCGAAACTCTCACACGGTGCAGGAAGCGGCCGTGGGGAAGATGGCTTAGGGCAGGGAACCACGCGGGGGTTGCGGAACCCTGTCCGTCGAGCGCGAGGAGACGATCGACTTTGGTATGGAGGGCGAGGAGGGAGGCGTGCATGGAGGCGAGGAGTTGCTCTTGAGCCTCCAAGCGGCGGTTTAGGGCTTCGGTGGTTTCCTCAGGAGGGAGAATACCAGCAGAGCGAATGTTCGAGGCCATTTTAGCGGTTGCGTAGGGCACCACAGTCGGCAGCAGGGCACCACAGTCGGCAACAGGGTGGTGCCGGGAAGACGGCCGGGACAGCGGCCGAGGGATGGCAGAGGTATTGCGGTGGGATCAGACGTCGAGCGGAAGCAGCAGAGGTTGCAGTGTCAAGGGAATCCGGAGCGGAAGCAGGACGCCGATCGTTAGCGCAGTCGGAGTCGATCGACGCAAGCAGAAGTAGCACAATGGTTGCAGGAGCGGAAGGGAGCAGCCCTGCGGTAGGTGGGGAGGCAGAGCAGCCGGCTAGCGGCAGGTCGGCGGAAGCCGAGGGACAAAGACCTTCTTGCAATAGACCGGGGCGCCGCTGATGCACATAAGAAGGAACGCCGGCCGCGCAGGCGGCGACGAGGGACGATGGCGTGCGGAATTTGTGCGGAACGTCGGCTGCGGAACAATTGCGAAATAGTGGCGGAACGATAGATGTGGAAGATTGGCGGAAACCGGATGCTGGCGTGCGGAATTCGTGTGTGCGGGATCGGCGGATCGGGAGATGGGGTTTGGAGCCGACGAAGATGCGTGAGTCTGTCGAATCGATCTGGTGCAATGTAAAATCAAAAGCAGATCTAGTTCTGGATTGGAGTGGCTACCGGCGGCGACGTGCGGGTGGAGCGGCAAGTCGGACCAATTGTTAAGATTGCGGATAAATTCTAGGAAGAATCCGGCAAGGGGAAGGACCAACGGGGGTAAGCGAGAAGCTCGGAGGAAGAAAAGAGACGAAATTAGGGAGCAACCCTAAAACCTTCTTACATTCCAAGATAATTTCACACATAAATCCCTCCCCCTTATATAGATGAGGGAGGACAACCAAACAAGGAAATACAAAAGGCACTCAAACAAGGAAATACAAAAGGCAGCCCAACAAGGAATATAAAATAATTAATTTAATTGATTATTATTAATTAGTTATAAGAATGTCATCATGACGGCTTCCATATGCGCACTCTCTAAGTTATGATGACGGGGTCCACTTGAGTGAATGTGCCTGAGACCATGACGGCTTCCATATGCGTGCTCCTTAAATTATGCTGAGGGGGGTCCACTTGAGTGAATGCGCCCACGACCACACTGACTTCCATATGCGCGCTCCATAAATTATGATGAGGGGGGTTCACCTGAGTGAATGTGCCCGCGACACGTGGACCCGTAACATAAGGCGTAGTGAGGGCAGCTCATCCCAATAGGATTTGGGGAGATTTATTGTAATAAGAAGGCACCTTGTGACTTACAGTAGGTGTTTGTACTTGCGGTCATCGACATATTTTTGGGTGGAAGTATGGACACATTTTGTTTGATGGAGGATATCATGATCAACAAGAATAGCCCCCCCCCCCCCCCCCCCCCCCCCCCCCCCCCCCACACACACCACACACCCACACCCACACACACCCAAGGATATAAATAGTATTGGTAAACTGACTAACCACCATTTTGTGAAAAAGTTTAAAGCAATCAAGAACATCACTCTTTCACTTTAGTAAGTACGCCCAAGTTGGGAGAGAAAAACATTAAATAAACGTCACAAACCAGCGATGGCCAGATAAAGAGTGTACAAGAAAAGACTCCCAAATGTATGTATGAATAATATCAAAAGGAAGCATACAAAGAGAGGATAAATGAGTCAGATTATGTCGTACATGTTTAGAAAGTTCACAAATATAAAATACAAAATTGCTCATAGAGCTAGAAAACATGAGAAACATCTTTAGAAAATAACTTATGGAGGATTTCCCAAATTTTGATGTCACTGACGCACATCCACAAAAGGGGGTGTAGGAGTACTGGAGAGAACTTTGTGAGTTTGATGATCCAAGATGTACAAGTCCCCCACAATTCCTGCCCTTCCAGTATGCTGCTTCATTCCCAAATTCTGAAAAACACAACCATCAGGGAGGAAAGTTACCGAGTAATTTAAAGATGTGGTCAACTGAATAATAAACAACAAATTTTGAGGAAATGCAGGAACATGCAAAATCAATATGAGGGGCATGTCGGAGGAACATAAGATGGCCTCTTTCCCAATAATGAAAGACAAAGAGCCATTGACGGTGATAATTTTATCACGACCCGAGAGGGGTTCATGAGGTAAAACCTGACAATGCCCCAACCATGTGACCGGTCGCACTATAATTGATCATCCACTTAGTTTGGATAACAGAAGAAGATTGTGCGCTTGGACTACCGGATGTGGTGAAGGCAGCGGTAGAAGTGGTGTCTTGAGATCGTACTAGACGTCTCAGAGCATCCGGTTCTTCAATGGAAAAATCGTCGGAGAGGAGCCGATCAACATGGCTTCAATAACATGAGCAACAGAAGGTTGATTGGGCTGGCGAGGATTACCACATCTACGGTTATTATTATTACCCTTCCATGAAGGGGCAAGGTGGGGATATATGTGAAAGCAACAGTCTCTGATATGACCTTGTTTGCTAGAGTGATCGCACATCTAAGCAGGGGGACTGAAATAAAGAAGGCCTCGACTAATGCCAGTAAGGGCAGGATGATCAAACACAGTCAGAATTGATAGAACGTCGACGATCCTCATGCCCAAGGCTATTTTGAATGCTTCCCAAAGAGAGGGAAGAGGCTAGTAGTTTAGAACATGCATGTGGACCCATAATAAGGCTCGTAAGGAATATGTGGAGATGATGTCAACTCTCTTTGGTTTTCAATGCATGAATGTCAGTCGTGCATGTTGGACTGAAGTCCTCAAAGTAGTCAAGTTCTTGATACAAGTGTTCAAACTCATAGAAACAAGCATCAACGCTAGTGGAGCCTTTTTTTAGTTCGAGAAGGCACAAAATGAACTCATACACTTGGGTAGAGCTGCTAACAATTTGAGAATAAATCTCGTGAGCCAGAGTCCATATCTCAAAGGCAGAGTCCATAAGCATATTGCTACGATAGACCAAGGGAGACATTGAGTGGAGAAGCCATGAGACTACTAGAAAATTGTCTACATCCCACTTGTGCCATGAGGGATTAGTATTGGGTGGTGGAACAAAATTCCTATCAATATACACATACATTTGATGACTGCGAATGACGCCTCTCGAGACCATTCAAAATAATTTGAACCGTCTAAGAGCACGGTGATAATCCGGAAGGAGCTGGAGGAATCATGTGGTCGCTGATAATCATTACTAGGAGGGGTCGTTATAGTAAAGAAGGTCTGAACACTCGAATTTGAGGAGCCTGCCATTTTAATATTCCAGGCAGCAAAAGAAGCACATGAGAAGGAGCTTGCATAAGAGAGCACACGTGAACAGAGTTCACTGGAAGGGTCATTGGTGAGCAACGAGGTCGCAGCTAGGGTCAATCGATCTCACGGCAAGGAGCTCACTTGAGAGAGCATGCGGGTGCTGAGTTTGCTAGAAGGAGCACAGGCTAGCAGCGAGGTCGCAATGAGATCGGTCAGAGCAAAGCTCATAGAGTAGCTGCAGGAAGGCGGGACCGCACAGGACGTCACGCTAAGGAAACAAGGTTGGTCGAGCTTCGCAGGATCTCGCTGAAAGGCAAAAGTTGCGGGCTCGCAGGAGCTCGTTGGAAGGCAAAGTCCGCAGAGCTCGCAGGAGCTCGCAAGGGATAAACAGACTCGTAGAAGCGGCTGGAAGGCAAATCTCATGGGCTCGCGGGAAAAAAATGTAGATCGCAGGAGTGCGCAAGAAAATCAGTGGGGCGTCCACACAAAAAAAAATATATAAAAGGCCCGATCGAAGAGCACTTGCCGCCGAAAGGTGCAGGAGTCGAAAAATTGTAAGAGCTCACAAGCAGTGGCCATCTGAAGGGAAAAAAGAGAGCAATGGAAAATCACCTTGCTCTGATATCAAATTGAGATTTGAAAGAAAATATTATTTCCAATCCAAACTACAAATATTACATGAGACCTCTATATATACACAAAGGGAGGTGAACTCAAACCAATATTAGAGGTGTGAGAGTAAGGCTCCGTTTGGGGGGACTTATTTTCACCGGTCAAGCGGTTACGACCGCATGAACCGGGCCTTAGGTCCGTTCATGCGGTCGTAACCGCTTGAGTGTAAGGCCCGGTTCATGCGGTCGTAACCGCTTGACCGGTGAAAATAAGTCCACCCAAACGGAGCCTAAATAACAATAAAAAGAACATGTGCCTTTACAATGAGCTTTAATACAATTTATAATTTAACTGTTTATGATAAAACTTTCTGCTAATAAAAACGTCCATCTTTATGATTTTTGTATTATTTATAAATTACCTTCTGTACAGCTATGCTCTGCTTGGTGCTGCTTCATTTTTGGGAGGGTCTATGAGAATGACGGTTTCATTGTGTGTTATCATGGTTGAAATCACAAACAACTTAAAACTTTTACCCCTCATCATGCTTGTTCTTCTTATCTCCAAGGTACTGTTTTAAGGTTTATGTGACTTCTATTATTTTATCCAATGTCAATTTAATATGTTATATTTTGTCAGGCTGTTGGTGACTTTTTCAATGAAGGATTGTATGAGGAGCAAGCTCGCCTGAGGGGCATCCCTTTGCTTGAATCTAGGCCCAGACCATTTATGCGTAACATGATAGCGCAAGAAGCTTGCCAAAGTCAGACAGTAAGATACGAGTAATTTAAATCAACGGAAAATTCACAACTTATTTTTAATATTCCATCTTTTTGACTTATTGGAATATCATTTTGGGAATATAAAACAGGTTATATCCTTTCCCCGTGTTGTTAAAGTTTCTGAAGTACTTTATGTTTTACGAAGCAATAAGCACAATGGCTTTCCAGTGAGTGATGTTATATATATATATATATATATATATATATATATATATATAAAGAAACCTTATAATCAGTAGGTTGTCTTCTTTTGTGAGAAAACGTTTATGAACTTCATCTTCTTGTTCTTCTAAGGTGATTGATCATGGACGGAATGGGGAAGAACTTGTAATTGGTCTTATGCTTCGTAGGTATTACTCATTGACTTGCGAGCTTCAGCAGTTGCATATATAGTTCTATATGATGAGAGTTTTGCTGTTTATCTTGAAGAAGATTTCTGCATCATAAGACTCACTGTTTCATCTGTTTATCTCTTCTGTTAAGCAACTTATTGGTACTTTTACAATCAAAGATAGATTTTCAGAATAGTCCCTTTCCTTGTGATCCTAGAGGCGTAACCAGCAGGTAATTTTCTACTTTCATTTGTCCCTCGTGTGTCATCTTTCCAAAAAAAATATATAATCGCGGTTTTTTTTACTAGGCACACTTTCAGCGATTTTGTGAAACCTATCTCCAGCAAAGGCATGACAATTGATGGCATTAATCTTACCCAAGATGAAAAGGAGATGTACCTAGATCTCGCCCCCTTCCTAAATCCTTGCCCTTACATAGTACCAGAGGATATGTCTTTGGCTAAGGTGAGCAGGGTTTTGATTAAAGAGCAGTCTTTGCTCTTTTACTATGCCAGGGAATGAAAAATCATTGGAATCTTATTTTTTGTTTGGTCTAATTTGTAGGTATACAATCTTTTTCGACAATTGGGGCTGAGGCACATCTTTGTTGTGCCACGTCCTTCTCGTGTAATTGGTTTGATCACCCGGAAGGATTTGTTATTTGAGGTAGTCATCTTAACTATTGCCAGTGGTAGCTGATAAAATAGATAAGCCTCGTATGAATTTTGATAATTTGCATGCTGCTTGGATTTTCAGGAGAAAGATATTTCAGCTGCAATCGAACTTCAAACAGCTAGTGTAAGGTCTTACTGCTACCTCTTAATAATAATCACTTTCCAATGCATTAGCTAATTGTATAATTGTTTTTTTATCTAAAATCTTAAAAAAAATTATTTGGCAAATAATACAAAAGTTTGTGTCATGGGCCTACTCGGAGTGGCCAGAGGATGACCAGAGACGAGAATGATAGTGGAGGATACAACGAAGCCGGAACTGCGGCTGCCTAAGCGGAGCGTGCTCAAGAGAGAGAGAG
Organism: Platanthera zijinensis; assembly: GCA_039513925.1. Classification (NCBI taxonomy): domain Eukaryota; kingdom Viridiplantae; phylum Streptophyta; class Magnoliopsida; order Asparagales; family Orchidaceae; genus Platanthera; species Platanthera zijinensis. The sequence goes on from CM077094.1 coordinate 166,626,011, forward strand.
AGCTTCCAAAATCTCTTAGGATTGGGAAAATAGACTTTTCTTCATTGATAAAAGATCTCAAACATACATGTCTTTATATAGGCTTAAAAGAGGGCATGAATGTAATTATGATACCTCGAACTAAATGACGTGATATAAAGACATAATATAATAACGACACAACGCGAGATAACCTATGCTAGACTCAATATAAATAAAGATCCGGCACTTAACAATACATAATACTACGAGATAAGATATACATAATATGACTCGATCATAATGAGGCGCGACGCCCATAAAATTTCTTCCACCCTTCAAATCAAGCTTGTCCTCAATCTCAAACGAGGCTTGCACTGCTTGATTGTCTGACTCTTTAATTTCCCGACAGAACAACTCTCGGTATCGTGTTGCTGTAGCGGAGGTTCCATCGAGATGTCCACGATAGCATAAGGGATGACGGTGAATGGATTGAACGAGGGTTCACGGCTTTTACGAACAGTCGGAGGTGACGGTAATGGTGTAACACGGTAGGAGAAACCCCGACAATGATCAGAATTGGCGGTGTCAACATGGTAACGGTCGATTGAAAAAAATGGATTTGGAGGGGCCGGTATAATTGGGGTCAACAAAGAATGAACTGCCAGAAGAGGCGACAATGTCGGTGGAGTCGGAGGCAGCGTCGGAAGGCATCCAGGAGGGTTCGGTAGTGGTAAGGCCGGCTTCGGTGCTATCGGCATACCCGACAGAACAATCAGAGGCGACAGTGTAACCGAGCAAGCTTGGATGGCGTCGAGGCGAAACATGGAGTCCCGAATTGTAGCCACGTCGAACTGAAGAGAGCCGGCTCGGCGGCGCTGAGCTTGACTTTCCGTAGTGTCATGTCCATCTTACTTAATAACTAAATTAATTCAATTAAGAATTAATTAAAAATCAAGTTGGAGTTGTTGATGCCCTGGTGATGTGAACTAGTGGACTTGTTGTGATGCGGAGCTCGAGGAGAAGGGACAGCGGGGAGCATGCAGGCTGCTGGTGGGTGGCTGCTGGATCTTGCGGGTTGTCTGGGGTTTGGAGGGCCCAAGGAAGGAGACAGGCGACAAGCGGCTTCGACAGAGGGGGGCAGGGCGCACGCGGGACTATGTGTTTGTACGATGAAGCGTCGTCGCCAAGTCTCGTGTGCGCAAAACCCTTGCAAAAGATGAATCCCATTACTGTTCCTATTGGGGACGGATGGAGGCGTTGATTGGAGGCGTGCGTCGACTTGTGTCTACTGGAGATGTAGTCGATTGAAGGTGTCAACTGGAGGTTATACGCACGAGAGAATGTACCGAGATCGAAATATTGTTGGAGATGTCGATCACTGGCTTGAACCGATGGATTTGGAGGATTTAGGTTTTACAGACAACAACTTCGGCTGAAGAGGAGGGGCTCTAATACCAAGTTGTTATAAGCCTACTTGGAGGAGTGGTCGGAGGTTGACTGGAGACGAGGATGATGGTGGAGGATACAATAGAATCGTAACCGCGGCTGCCTATGCGGGGTGTGCTCAAGAGAGTGAGGGAGAGAGAGAGCTTCCAAGATCTCTTACGGTTAGGAAAATAGACTTTTCTTCATTGATAAAAGATCTCAAGCATACATATGGCTTTATATAAGCTTACAAGAGGGCATGAATGTAATTATGACATCTCGAACTAAATGTGACATGGCGCGACATAAAGACAAAATATTAATGACAACACGAGATAAATTATGCTAGACTCGATATAAATAATGACCCGACACTTAACAATACATAATACGATGAGATAATAGCGATGCCCATAACAGTTTGCTTCTATCTTCTTTGCATCTCAAGTAACAATTTTTGTCATAGTAGTGCCTCAAAAGTCAAAAGTTTCATTGTGCATTTAATTTCAGTAGTGTTTGTTTGTGCTTTAAATGCACCTATATAAACTCACGCTCTTTGAGGGGAAGAAGAGACTAAGAGTTGTTGCTTATGAGTGATATGAGGGGCGAAAAGAAGATGTCGCAAGCGGCGATACCACACTGCCCGCAACGACAACTCCACTTGTTTTGGGTGTTGTTATTAATCACTTTAAAAAAGATTACAGAGATCGTCTTGGGGGAAGCCGCAGAGACCGTCAAAAAAGATGTACTCGAGTCCGCAGTAGCGAGATATTGCACTTTGAATAGAGTCAGCATGCCATTTTGGAAACTGTGCACTCCTATTAATACTAGCGGGGGAGGGCTTGCATGCATGGAGAAGTTCTTAATCACGAAATTGCTCAGGGTACAGGAGAACTAGGCAAGGATGAGTGGTTACATGGTGTGCAAATAGTACTTAGAGAAAACAACGGCTGACTGTGCGGTCCGACGATCAGAAGAGAGCGAGATCCTGCTTCTTCAGTCTGGATGATTTGGGGGCTCGATTGCGGGATCTGGGATTTGGCCGTCTATGGTTTGGATTGTTGCACTCACACGGGATGGAAAAAGTAGTGCCTGAGATAAGAAAATCTTGTGGCCGTTCTTATGTTGGGGATAACTAGAAGGACTTTTGAAAAAGAACCGAATGGCTCTGCTGTTTAAGATTCATGGGAGAAGGATTGTAGGCGGGGCGTTTCTAGGGTCACAGAGGGAATTTGTTTAGGAGGAAATAGTTGGTTTTGTAGTGGTGTTGGGCGTGAGATTGCTTTGGGTTTTACAGGATGGGTTCCTAGAGGTGGGATACATCGGCAAAAGGATGATAAAGGGTGATATTAAAAAGCTTGTGAGTCATCAAGTTGGGCCTCACAGAGTCGTCGCCGCGATCGGATCGCTGGATTCTGGGAATGTTTTGTCTACAAAATCTACATAGCATGACGGCTCCCCCCCCCCCCCCACCGTACTCTTATTTATAATAGAATTACTCTTGGGCACCCTTACATCAACGACTATGAATGACCGTTAATGTAATAGACCCGATTACATTAAATAATAATTAAAAACAACAATATAATATATGAAAATGCAAGTAAATGAAAATTTGGATGCATCTGCGGAGTCGGATCGTCAATCTGGAGACGCAAATCATGACAGATAGTCAATCAGTCCCGAACGAGCCCAAAACTCGTGCTCCATCGTGGGTTCGCATCTCTGATCCCCATCACATATGGTCTAATAATTTTTTCATAATATTAGAATGCTCCCTTGTAGAATGCACAGTTTTCTCTCCTATTGAAATGCTAGGTATGTTACAGCTTTGGGTAACTATGAAACCAAATTATCTTTGCATGCAATGCAGATTCTATGGGGGAAAAGATTTCAGTCATGCCCAACTTAGATATATCATCAACAAACATACAACAACTTAGTCCTTTAGTGAAAACATCCAATAATTGGTCATTGGAGTGAACAAATGGAGTGCAGACATCTACTTTGTCAAATGATCCTTATAAAAAGCATTTCACTTCTCCTTGCTTGGTTCTATCATTTTGAAAATGATTGGGGAAAATATTGATAGGGGGCTGTTTTTACAGTACAAGAGAATAGGATTTTATCTTGAAGGAGCCCAAGGTCATGGTGGATGGATCTTAATTGTATGTCTTTGCAAAGGTCCTGTGACATAGCTCTGGAGGTGGATTTCATGTCGTCTTGACTGTCAACCTAATCATCCTTAGTTAAATTTTCAAATGATCATTCCTTGAGAAAAGGATTTCATGTTCAAAAGTTTTTGTAGGTACCTTAAGACAATGTGTACCACTTGGTGTCGGATCCTTGGGACATGCATATAGCTGCTCAACCTTATTACAAAAATGTAATGTCAGGATGAGTAAGTGATAGATAAGTTTGCCAATCAATCTCTCGTAGCTTGAGATATCGACACTGTCTCGATCTTTGTATTCATTATTTTTTTGATTGGCTTCAGTATGAGTATCCACAGTTGCACATTAGAGCATCCAAGTTTCCTCCAGAAGTTCAAGGACATAACTCCATTAAGAGATAAGTATTCCTTGGTTGGATCTTGCAACTTCAATCCTCAAGAAATAGTTTAAAATTTTCCATGTCTTTAGCCGAACAAGTGAATTTTTAGAATGAAAATCTCCTTAATGTCAATCCATTTGATAACAATGTCATCTACATGTACCATGTGAGCTGAAATCTTTTTATCTTACTTCTTAATGATCAGAATGTTGTCAGTGCCCTTGTTTGTGTCCAAACGAAAACATAACTTTGTAAAACCATCCAAACATACTTTTGAAGATTGTTTTGACATACACCACATCCTTTTTCAGTGAATCTTGGAGGAAACTTCATGAAGAAAGATATTTTTCACATCTATATGTTATAATTCTTATCCTAGACATGTTGCATAGGATAACAACACCCAAATGGAATCCATCTTTACAACCATTTGAAATATTTCACGGTAATCTAACTTTGGGTTTGAGTATATCCTTGATCTACCAATCTTGCCTTACATTGTTCCACCACTCCACTTTGATTCAGCTTCACTGAGAAGACTCACCTTGATCCAACTACTTCTTTCGAGGAGTAAATTGAGAGATTTCCTATGTATGATTTTTTCTAAAGCTAGCATTTCCTCTTTGGTATCCATTTTCCATTTCAGTATACCCAATGCATCTTGTCCTTGCTTAGAAACAACAATTGAGGATAAAGAGAAGACGAAGGCTTTATATTCACCAGTAAGTTCATGATATGGGATGTTTTTGGAAATAGGATGATTAGTACAACTTCTTACCTTTAAAGTGAGCAAGTGAAGGTGAAGGTCTTTTTCAGAATCTTGCTTTGAAACATGCATTGGAGAAGCTTGGACCACAAGGAGTTGTACCTTCTTTGTACCACTATTTTGACGGTGGTGGGATTTGTGAAGAGGTGGTATACGATTTCTTTGTGGTGTTATATGTGTGGATGGAGGAGTACCGGCTATTGGAGATCTTTCTTGTATATGATGAATAATAGGAATAGGAAGAAGAGTGCCACCATAATTGATTTCTTTTCAATCAAGTTCGACAGACTTTTCCCGTGATGAATATCATGAGTCTTGGTGAGAAAGTAGGACTCTTCTCACAAAAAGTAACACCATGGGTGCAAAAGAAATTATTTGGATGGAGGCTGGTAATGACGATGCCCTTTCGTAGTGAATGGATAATCAACATGTACATTTTGGGCACAAAAATCTAATTGGTCACAATGTGGTTGATGAATATGAACAAAATATATACACCTAAAAACACTAGCAAAAGGCAAGTGGTGTGAACCAAGCATTGAGAGAAGAGGTGTGCAATGAGTGTGGCATAGGGAAACAGTTAATATGGTGCATTGCAGTTAATATAGCTTCACCCCAATATGATTTGGGATGATGCATGATGAGTAGTATCATGCAACCTCAAGGAGATATTTAGTTTTTCGTTCAGCAACACCATTCTAAATTAAGGCGTGTATATATTTACTTTAATATGTAATATCATGATTATCCAAGTTTCAAAAAATTTTCTACATCTATTAGCCCCATTATCACCAGCAGAAAGCGCATAAAGATACAATTAGGGAAGAATCCCATACATTAAAGTGAATGACATCAAAAGTAAATGTACTAAGAGAAATTTCTTGGACTATGATGAGCATGCTTAGATAGTTCACATGTGGAAATTTTTTTTAACAAAATACTACAAAGGAAAAGTTTTGAGATAAGTTTGGTTGGATGTCCAAGTTAATGATGCCAAAGGCAAACATAATTAATGGTGGGAACATTGTTGGTGGAGAGGGCAAGAGAGGCCATCTCCTAGTCCAAAAAGTACAGTCCCTCACTGTTCCTAGCATTGCTAATACGCTAGTTTGTAATCAGATCCTGAAAAATGCCAATTAAAGAAAAATGTTACGGAGCAATTTAAAGATCTTGTCAGATGACTAATAGAAAGTAGATTATGGGGAAAAGGAGGGAACAAGCAAGATAAAGAAAAGAGAGATAGCAAAAGAGCACATAAATTTCTTTGCCTGCAATAGGGGTTAAGGAAACATTGCAGCAATGATTTTGTCACAGCCAGATAAATAGGTATTGGAAATATTTGAGGATGAACCGATAATATGATTTGTAGCGTTGGAGTCAATGTTCCATTCATAATGAGCGATGGAGACAATAATTGCACTTTTTATACCTGAGGTGTCAAAGGTGGTGGAGGAGGTACTGTTAAAGAGAGCATAAGAGACGGTGAAGGGCATCTTACTCATCGGCAGATATGAAGCCAGATGGAAAAGAGTCCTCATGGATCTCAGTAGTACGGGTCGCAATATCAGAGTGTAGGCTAGAGTATCTGCTACCACTGCAACCACGACCATTGATGCCCCTTTCAGTTAGGATCGGTAGCAAGATTCATGAGCTTGGCCTTTTTTCCCACAATGGTAATAAGAAAGCACGAGAGCATCATAGGAAGGCTGCCCACAACCAAATCGACAGAGTCGAATGATCAGTCATTGTGGTTGAACTTAGAGATCTGTGGTGATCCTCATCAACGAAATCCATAATGAATTCCTCATGGAAGGACTAAACAGGATTGCAGTGGAAGACATGGGTTTGACATAATATTAAGCTCCATGGTTAATCCCACAAGTACATGTACCCAAAAATGATCCTCTTTTTTTGACATTTTGATGGCATATGTATTATCCCGATTGAAATCCTCAACATAGGCAGAGTGTCTCATGGATTCTCGCTCAACTCAAGAACACGATGTATCAGCTCAAACTCACGAGTTGAACTCCTAATATGCGAGCAGGTCTCATGAGCTTTGAATCCAGATCTTGTATGGAACCAGATTGACCATGAGTTTGAGGGGGTCTCACTCTATGGAGTATTACGAGACATTTGACTCTTGGATGACAAACTTGAAGAATCCCCTGTGATGGTGACAGAAAAAAGTAAGATTTTGATCACCGCAATATCTTAAATCACTGTAGTGCATCACTTGTCGCCAGGATATGGTAGCATGTGGTGATCCCATGTAGGGGTGATATCGAGTTTGAGTTCGATCAATTCTGACTCGGCTCGAAATCAAAATTTTTGACTCGCAGTCGACTCAAAATCGAGTTTGAGCCGAGCCGGCTTAACTCGAAATTGACTCGATTTCGAGCCGACTCGAATTAATTTTGATTTGGCTTGAAATTAATTTTTTTAGTAAAAATTAAAGTAGTTAATTATTTTTCTTCGCTCTACTGCCATGTTTCTCCATGGAGAGAAAAACTCAGAAAAAAAATTTGAGTTCTCACGTGGTTGTGTATGTGGTTCTCATGTGACTTGATAACAACAATAATCCAGTTATAGCCTTCCCCCTAAAATTTTTTATTTTGCCGAGTGCAAATAGGGAACGACGATTGGTGAGGTACATACTATAGTCTATAGATGTCAGAGCGTGTGTCGAAATCTATTTTAGTTTTTGTGCATTATTAATTGTAACATATTTAAACTTGGTTTATAAATTAATTACAATTTTATACATCATTAAGTAGTCTCAGAAAATAAATTAAAAGAGAGAAGTGAATGCTGCCCTATTCATCAAATACTGAGCAAGGCTCCGTTTGGCACGGTGGTGGTGGTCACGAACATGGGGGTTAAATTGTCATTCGTTAACGCCCCCCTAAGAAACTTCATTCATTTTTATGTTAGGCGGTCCTTAACGAATGACGATTTAACTCATGCGTTCATGACCGCCGCCGCCATGCCATACGGAGCCTAAGATAAATATAATAATAATTGATCGATCCCTTCTTTCCTCTTCTCTCTCATTTGTTTGATTGTAAGACGAATAAATTACGACTGGTAAAATGGGAAAGAGCATTTTTTCACCAAAGAGGAGTTCACTTTTATTATTTAAACCAATTATTCATCAAATTATGTTTTTTCCCGCTTTCATGACCAAGTTTTTCCTATATTCGTCCACCGCGCTCTGCTTCCAATCTAAACGAATTCTGAATTTCATGATTTGATCGACAGAGCTCCGGGGGAAGATAGAAGATCGCTCGGCCCGCACGATCATCTCCATCACCCCCTCCTCAATGGCCTTCTGACTTGAAATTATTTGCAGCAGAGCAAAATGAGGCTTGAAGGTTAGGATATAATAATAATAATAATAATGTATTTTCCTTTGTTGTCTTTCCATGTAAATTTCTCCCCTTAAGTTTATATCCATATTCACCATAGCTTTGCATATTCAATTATTAATCCGTAAGTTTTTACCCATATTCATGCAACTGCGATATTTCTCGTCGTTGAAGACGTTGAATCCGAGCATCATTTATTTTTCGTCTACTCCGTTCTCCGATTGTGGGAGAAGACACGAGAATTCGGGGCTGAAATGGAGAATGTGGGGGAGGAGATCTTTAGAGCTGTTTAGCCTGACTTATTATTAAATGCATAATCCTTCCCCCCGAGCCTATATTGACTTGTTATTAAGCCATTGAAACTGAGCCCGAGTCAGCTCGAATCAAGCTTGATCGACTCGTCATGTGGATTATATGATTCTTGGATTGGAAGAACTCCGCAGGTAGCGAATATTTGATTGTAGTCCAAGGGGGCTCAGTTGATTCATTCAGATTATAAACATATATGTTTTTTTTAAGAAGTTGTAATTTATTAAATCCATTATTTGTTGGATATGGTTAGACGGTTGTTGATTAAAAAAATTGTTGACACAATTCTTGATTTTATAAAAAGATAAGGGCACGTTTGGCATGCCATTAGGGCTCCTGCACGGCGGCGACAGAGGCGGGACAAAGGTGACCCAAACAGCATAGGCTGCGCAGCGGCGTTTGGGCTCCTTTGTCACCGCCGAAAAACCTTCTGTTCAGACTGGAGTCGTGGGCTCCAGTTTGACGTTGCGGTCGGCCTCCGTCCCGCTTCCGATGGAACACGCCAAAGAGGCCCAAATCTGTGATGTTCGGCAAGCCTTATGGTTTTTTTGGTGTGGCCTTGCCGTCCTATTTTTAGATTTTATTTACTAATTACTTGAAGGGAAAGCCTTGGTGCACTGGTTGTGGTGTTGTCGTGTCATCGTGAGGTCACAGGTTTGAGAGTTGGAAGCAACTTCTTTATTTTTAGATGCAGGATAAGATTTGCCTACATTTCATCCTTATGATGAACTTTTCCCGGACCCTCGTGCGGGGATGCTTTGTAAACTGGTTGAGGTGTTTGTATAAAAAAAACCTTGGAGCTATCCTCAGTGAATATAAATTTAGAGGATATGTTTTTTTTGTAAATTTATATGATATATCGGTGCAATATGTAAATTTATGAACGCATAGCCGACAATCTTATATGCGCATCTTAATTTGACTATAAGCACACTTAAAACACCCAAACACATTAATGCTCCGTTTGGCATGGTGGAGTTGGTCATGAACAGGGGGGTTAAATTGTCATTCGTTAATGCTCACCTAAGGAACTTCATCCACTTTTATGTTCAAACGGATGATGTTTGCTAGGTGATCCTTAACGAATGACGGTTTAATCCGTGCATTTACGATCACCACCACCTTGTCAAACGGAGCCTAAATTATAATCTCACTCGGGATCTGAAAGAATCTATTTTCTTCAACCGCTGTTGTATTTTTCCTCCTGAAGCCCCAGACGATCCTTCACAGCTGGCTGCAGTGATTCGCCACCTCAAGCTCCAATTCAAAGCCCTAATAAACCTTTTTTCTTGTGCTCTCCCCTGATTTTCTTCTTTTTGATGTGCTCTAATTTCAATTTAAGAAGAATTAGGCCAAACAAGAGATTAATATTCTAATTAAGTGAAAATAATGAATGTTTTCTTAATTAAACCTAAGGACAATTAATTAAGCAAGCTAAAAAAAAATAGGCTGGCATCTTACATTGAGGTAGGGTTAGGTTATCACTCGTAACTAGGCCTGTAACGGTTCAGTTTGGTTCGGTTTGTGAGCAAAACCGCAAACCGAACCATCCCTATATGGTTTCAAAAATTTGGAATCGAACCGAACAGCCCAAACATTGAAACTAAACCGAACCAAATCGAATAGTTTGGTTTGGTTCGGTTTTGATGGTTTAAATGATGTGATGAAGCCTAAATATTTATATAGAGAGATCCGGGATGGTGCGGTGAGCGTAGAATATTTTGCTAAGTGGAGCTCGGGATATGAGTCCTGATACAGCGAAGTAGCAATACATCCACACTAAATGATTCGTTACATCATTTGGAGCATGAGTGTTGAGCTAGGTGCTCAAGAAACTTGTGCAATGAATTAATGAAAGTTTGAATGAACTTAATCAAAATACCGCATATTGGTTTATGATAGGGAATCATTTCTGAAAGATATTTTTAAAGAAGACAATTACAGTTGTTGAAAGGCTTAATCGGCAAAGAGGGAGAACTGCGAAGTCGACTGAAGGAGTGAAGGAGCTAGGGTTCGGGGCTCGGGAGAGATAAGTGGGTGAGCGGCCTGAGCGACTGAGCGAGTAAGCGGGGGTTCGGGTTTACTGAAAGTCTGAAATTTAACAATTTAAGACTTAATTTTAAGTATTGGACATATAGAGTTATAAATTGTGTGCTTAATGCTTAATTAGTTTAATGAAATTTAAGTAATAAATTAAATGTTTTTATACATAGCGGTTTGGTTCGGTTTGGTTCGGTTTGACTCGGTTCGGTTTGCCATGCAAAACCAGGAACCGAACCGAACCATATGGTTTTTCTAAAATCAAAACCGTAACCGAACCGCGGCCTACTGAAACCGAACCAAACCGTGCGATTTGGTTTGATTTGGTTCGGTTTTGCGGTTCGGTTGATTTTTGCTTACAGCCCTACTCGTAACCATGCAATCCCAATCAATCTTCATTCAAATCATGTTGTGCATTAGCTGAGAAGGCTTCACTTGGTGCGGCGTTTTGGCTCCGGCGATGTTGGGCATTTAAGAATGACAATTCATTGCCACTGTGTTCACGACCAGTCCCACTGCCGTGCCAGACGGAGTCCAAGTTTAGAGCACTAATTATGAGTTTGTTCTAATCAAAATTAAACACGTAATTTTATGGGATTACAGTCTTTTCATTTACTATGATGAAAAAAAGCTATATATAATGTGTCTCATAACTATATGATATTAGAGATTTTGATCAAACTTAATTAAGGATCATAATAAAAATATTTTTTTTTATTATGATGGAACTTAATTATGTTCGCGAACAACAGTTCTCACGACTTCTGCCATCACGCTGACCCTGCGTGAGTGCAACGGTACGGGCTTTCGGCCCTCTTCCGGCCCCCGGTGACCCTTTGACAAAATATCCCCCTTATCAGCACCTATCTACTCTTTTCTTTGGAATGGGCTATTCAAATCGTAAGCATTGATTTTGAAAGAATCTAGTTGGATTCTTTTTTTCTATAAACCTCGGAAAAGCGGGAGAGCGATCAACCAATTGTTGGGTTCCTGTGCCCTAGTTTCTTCATGTGGTTGGGTTAGGCGTATCCGAAACGTAGGTCTTACTCTCAAATGTTTGGGTACGTATACGTACCGTACGCAAGAAGATCGTACCGTACGATCTGTCAAAATACGGTCGTAATACGACTGTATGTGTATTTATGACCGTATTTTGACAGATCGAACGGTCAGATCTTCTCGCACCCCTAAAAAATTGTATATATATTGAACCCCCACAATGATAGAAATTATTTTTGATGAAATTTAAAGAGGAAAAGAGGGGGCCAATTTTGGAAAATTGACTCAGGGAAGTCACCATGTCTTATTCATTCATGATGGCAAAGCTTAATAAGACTTTTACAGAAACGCAGTAACAAAAAGCTCGCGACGCCATGGCCATGGCCATCCTCTCTTATTCTAGCTTCTTCTCACACAAAGAGAACTTCTTTCTCCGTCCTCCTTATTTATCATCAGCAGCACTCACGGCGGCCGGCGACAGCTCTCACTCATATGGAGATGCTATTAGGAATCCCCTTGCACGTGATCCCCGCCTCGCTATACGGAGAAAGCAGAGTGTAGCTAAACTTCTCCGATCCGCCGCGGTTCTTCAAGCCCGCGTCTGCGTTCAGCTCCGCTATCTTCTTCTCCACCCCTCGCAGTGTCGCCGCGAACCTCTGCAAAGCTTCCGCCGCCTTGGCATTGCTGGTCCACTCCTTGCTCGGCCGCTGGCCCAGGTAGACGTCGTCCGACGCGTGCGTCGACAGGATCTCGATGACCGACAGCTCGAGAATGGCCTGCAGCTGCCCGGTGATCGTCTTCAAGAACACCTTGTCGGGGTTCGTCTTCAGCAGCTCGTAGTCCGCCGAACCCACCTCCGGCATGAATTGCCGGCTCAGGCTCGGCCGGTTCGGCAGGTAGCCGCCGTAGGGATACTGGCCGAAGTTCACGGCGGCGTGCATTGCGGATGCCACCCATATGATGGTGGAGCAGATTTGGACGAGCGCCGGCCGGGAGTTGAGCTCCGGCCACCACGGCTCGTTTTTCCTGTCGCCGTGGCCGACCTGGACCGTTTCTTTCCACCAGGCCTGGAGCTCTTGGTCGCTCTGTATCGTGAGGTCGTCGGAGTAGTAAATGGAGGTGTACTCGGCCACCCATGATTCGATCGCCGACCAGATGGCCAGGCCGTCGACGGCGTACGGGTAGTCCTTGATCACGAGATTGACTTTTGACGGGCTCGATGGGTCAACCTCTGCCATCCCCCTGTTCAAAAACATTACTAGTACAAATGATTCTCTAAATTTTAACAAGTTTGAATTTTGCTATTAGCATTCCATTATTGTTACTTAATGATTAACTTTGAGTCAAATTAGTATTGCGATTATTAATTACTTATATTATGTTTACCTATGAGTTATTGCAGAAATCTGTGTAATATATGATATACCGTTTGATGAGATCTGCGGGGAGAGCCTGTTCGACGAAATTCCAGTCCTTGTAGATGGAGGAGGACAACTCCATTGCGTATTTGGAAAAAAAGATGGAGGATTCGATGACGCCGCCGGCGTTGACCAGGGCTTGCCGGGCGAGGGCGTTAATGTTCATGGTGTCGCGGTAGTGCGGGAAGAGGAGCTTGTTGATCGGATGAAGAGCGCTGAGATGCCGATTCGTAGAGATCACGAACGGCTCTATAACTGCGTGTGTCCGGAGCCTGATAAAGAAAAAGCGCAGCTTTGTCAGAGAACAGGGGAGGGTGGGGTATTATATAGAAAACAGAGGAGCATGATGCGTGATCGAAGTTCACCAGTGGCTGATTAGCTGGTGGACGCCGTAGTCGTTGACGACAACGAAAGCCTTGGCGAGCTGCCAGATCGCGGCATCGACGCCCGTATCGGCCGGCGTGTAGACGGTGCTGGAAGCTCCGTTCTGCTCGCCCTCCGGGTGCAGCAGACTGAGCTCGATGGCCACCGGCCGGAGGGTGTCGTCTTCTTTCAGGAAGAGGAGGGTTCGGGTGGCGTAGACTTTGCTGGAGGTCGAATTGATTCGCGAAAGGTAAGGCACAAGCGAGTCATGGTGATCAATGATGAAAAGCCTGCGGCTGCCCAATGCCTAAATATAAATATAAATATAGAACAAAAATGGAATTGTTAATCCCTTTTAACAATTTGGTTCAAATTTTTTTTTAAAAAAAAGTCAACGAACTGATTAGAAAGTTACTTGTTCTGCTGTGAGCCCGTCTAGGTTTTTCTTGATATGCTCGGCTGTAATCTTGCTATTCTGGTCGCCGTAACGAGCAGAGTCGAGTTTGCTGACCGGAGGGAATACCTTTGACAAAAGCACAAATAGTCAGCCATCTCTGTTTTCCCCTGTTTCGCTGCAAAAGCAAAAAATCATACCTTGAGCCTTTCGATGATGACAGGATTCACTCCAGCCAGCGTCTCCCTCGCAAATTCCTCATCAGTCTTCCATGTCCATTTGTCAACTTCAAAATGGAGAACATGAAAAACAGAGCAAGAAAGAAGAGTTTTTTTCTTTAGATTAAAAACAGAGGAAAAGAAAAATATATAAATATATATACCTTGAATGATTTGCGGCACGGGGAGCTTGAGAAAACTGCGCTGGCCTTGGGGCGGAGTGAGTATGTTCTTAAGCATTTCAAGCGGTATGGCCTGGATCAGCGCCTGCACCTGCGGAATGTCCGGTAGCGGCAGCCCGCCCTCATACAGCTGAAGAACATCCTTATAACTATCAAAAGTGTTCGGCGTTTTGTCGAACACGGCTTGCAGAACCGGCAACAGGGCGCTCGACACCGCTTTAATGGCGTTGCCCAAGAAATCCGACATCTTTAGATGCCCAAACCGCTCGTCCCGCGGCACATAGATGTTCAAATCAAGCGATGGCAACCGGCTCTCACTCTTCGGATCTGCAACAATTGTTCTTCCCCCCATTAATTCATCAACAAGCACAATTCTCCCCACCTCTGTTCTTAAGCTTACCGGTCTTCGTCGGTGCGCGGCCGGTCTTGCCGCGGCGAGGGTAAGGGTACTCGGCGGAGCCGCCGAGAACCGGCCGGGCGAGGTTGGAGCCGCCGTCCGGGTTGCCGAGATCGTTGTAGCACGCGTAGTTGTAGACCCGGTCCCATTCCTCCAGCTTCCGGTTCACGTCGTCTCCTCTCAGGTGCCGGAGCTCCTCCTCCCTGTACGGCCGCAGCGGAGCCGGGGTATCCTTCGGCAAATAATTCTGTAATAAATGACGCAGCTTTTTTTGATGAGAACAACAACTATAACAAGCATTAAGCAGAGGACATGAAATTAAAGCCGTGGGATTACATCGTTGGAGAAGAAGACGCGATCGTAGGTGTACTTGCCGACATTGTAAACCCATGAATTGCAGTCGAAGTGGATCCTGCCCTTGCCGGGAAAATCGTCGATGGTGATCGATTTGAGGAAGAACTGCGCCAGGTGGAGGTTCTTAACGATCACCGCTCCGGGGATCCCTTCACCCTCCTTCACGTGAAACGTCACCCCGTACTGGCTCTCGCCGGCGACGATGTTAGGAAGAATCGGGAACAGCGGCGGTTCCAGATACGCCTTCTCCCCAACCACTCCTCTGTTGCCGTTATCTTGCTCATATTTCAAATTCTAAGTTAGACTTTACATCATCCTTAAAGTTTACATTTTTATTTATTTACAGTTCACTTCGAATCAATTAGGTTTTTTTTTTTTTTTTTTTTTTGCAATTTATACCCTCAAAGTATATGATTTTGACATTTTGCATTCTGAAACTTTAAATTGACATTTTACACCGTATTTTGAGGGTGCAAACTGTCAAAAAAAAAAGAGTGATGTTAAGTGCAAACCAATTTTAGATACGTGCAAACCAATTTTGTTAAGTGCAAACCAATTAATTGTCCGGTGGTATAAACCGGCAAGGGTATGGAGAACTGACTGGGGTCACCGGCGGTGGCGCTGACAAGCTGAAGGGAGACTTGCTGGCCGAGGAAATCCTGGATGTTGTTGATGATGCCTGCGCCAATGTCGTTGAAGTCGAGCACGTTTTTGTCCATGAGGACCACATGCCCCTTCACCTTCGTTCCCTGCCCAAAAATGTTTCCGACTATGTTTCCGATCATCTTTGCCGGCCAAATAAACTGTGTGTGTGTCTCTCTCTCTCTCTCTTATTTGCTGCTGGCTTCTAGCCTTGTGCTTGAAGAGCACTACCGGGCGCTATTTGTAGCCAGAACTCTGTGAATGTTACACAAACAAGTTTTTTTTTTTTTTTTCTTTTTCTTAAAGTCATCTTTTTTTCTCCACCTTTTGGCCTTTTGATCGAGATTGAACGGTGGGTGTGCGCTGCGCACATGATGCCAGGCGTACGGATGACACCTGGCGCACTGGACCAATAGAAATTCAGTATACGGAGGCCCGCTGTGACATAGTAAAAACTAAAAAGTATGCATGGCAGGACCCACAAATGTTGTATTACATTGACGAGCTTATCTGAGCAAACAGGAGCGGTATAATTTGTTTAATAGACTCCGTGAAAAGCGTGGTCTATATTTTATAATTGTATTAACAACTGGCATGTTATTTAACGCCGTCAATTTTGAAATTTTTGTTGGCACTTATCCTGCGCTCAAATGTTGTGTTAAAAATATGATTGTATTTTTTTCTAATATGATCGTATTGAAAAGCGATCAAATATCGTTGGTTTCACGATCTTACGTTCAGATTTTCTCCAGCAGGTACGGAAAAATTTCTCACAAATTTTTGGGTACATAAATTATGATACATGTAGCTGAGTTTGTTGTGAGAATAGTCAGATTTGATTTACGAATAGTCAAATATTGGCTTGTTTATGACTAATCGTTAAAAAATGGGATTGTCGGTGTCAATTTGGCACTTCTCCACACGATGATTACGAAGCGTTGTTAATTCCCGCCTTAAAATGACCAAAAAAAAAATTCATTGCTCTTGTGGCTGAGAGTTTATACTCAGCCTCCCTTGTAAGTAATTTGATAGTCATGATTAGAGTTGATATTAATTTACTCAACTCTTTATCAAGTCACAACACACATATTAACATAGATCTGTCCCAGCACTAATTCATTAAACATTGATGATTCATTATCAACCCATTAACTCACTTTACTCATGGGTCACCAAACGTGTTAAAACCCTCTTTTACCAGTAGTGCATACCATGTCCCTTCTCACAAGTAATCCCGTGTTATTTATCGCTATTCGGCATGTGTCGCTTATCGAGAAGGCTACCTCGGGTCGCCGCCAAGATGGCTTATAGACATATTTTGATATGTCGATACGTATCATGAGTGTGGTATTAGTTTCTGATCTGTCATTGTTATTTTCTGACACCACCCGAAAATCCTGACGGAAGAGATGATTTCGACAACCTAGACTCTGCAATGAAATGATGTCATTCATTCGTAGAACCGTATTTTATCGAGAATTAACTTCGAATCGCCTATATATAGATCTAACCTGAGAACAATAGAGACATGATCAATACAACAAGCTCAATACTTTCCTACTACTAATCTCGCTTGAAGATCAATAGATCTTGGTATTCTAAGGGTCTGTTTGGGATAGCTCTGGCGGATTAAAAAGCTGCTGTCCGGATAGAGCTGTTTTGAAAGAGCTCTCTGGGGAGCAGTTTTGAAAAGCTGCAGAGTGTTTGGGTGTTCTGTCCGGATAGAGCTTACTGTACTGCATCAGCTTCGACAGTATCTCTGCAGCACCATCAATGGCTTTCTGCTTCGCTGAATCCCCTGGCTCCCTCATCGCTTCCCCCTTCAACCCTGCAATCGATTGAATGAGACAGATGGAATTCTGAAATAAAACATGCTAGCACGCCGTATACCTCTATTACCGGAGCCGTCATCAACTTGTCGTCCGGAGCTCGAATGCCGGCAAGGGATCGACACTTGGACGGCAAAGTGGACTACCCGGCATCGTCCTCTCCTCCCGAATAGCTTCCCTGATCTCCATCACCGAGCGCCGATCGGTTTCCGGTCCCTGAAAAATTCGCCCATTCCTCTCGACGACCTCCTCGCGTGAAAACCCCGACATCGTGAGAAACCCGCGGCTCGCGAAGACGATGGCGGGCTGCGGGAGGGAGATCGGCAGGCTGCGGGAGGGAGATCGGCAGGCTGCGGGAGGGAGATCGGCGGGTTGTGGGAGTTCACCGAGGGCTTGCGGAAATTTTTGGGAGCGAGCGGCAGCGTTTGCGGAATAAGACGCGATAAAAAGGAAGCGCTCAAAAAAGCGCTCCATGGGCTCTTTTTCAAAACGTGATTTTGAATCCGCACCTGAAACAAACAGCAAAAACAGCTGCTGCGGATCAGAGAGCAGTTTTTTGATCCGCAGCCGCTGTCCCAAACAGACCCTAAGGAGAGGGAGCGCAACACCCCCTTCCAAGTTCTAACATCGGCGGCTAATTCTTCCAAGACCGACGACAACCAAGATGGTAGGAGGTAGAAGAAAAGACGACCATGGTAGACCTCCACACCGCTTCTAAAAGCAACGCAACTGTGTTTGTAACCGTAATTTCTAACCGTTGTATTCATGACCGCCACCACTGACCACTGCATTCATGACCGCCGCCACCATGCCAAACAGACCCCTTGCTTGTCTCCATTAGGCTTTTCACTTTTAGGCTCCGTTTGGGAGGACTTATTTTCACCGGTCAAGCGGTTGCGACTGCATGAACCGGACTTTAATTAAGATCTGATTCATGCGATCGCAACCGCTTGGCCGGTGAAAATAAGTCTTCGAGAAGCCATAGTCTTGTGATTTTATCTTATTAAATTTTATTCTGAATATTTTGTTACTATTTACTGTTTTTATGTAGCAATAGTTTGACAGTTAAAGAGTGACGAATTTATTATGTAGATCAAATAATGGATTTAAGTGAGTATTTAAATTAAATATTTTACACGTGTTATACAAATATTTATTAATTATTATGTTACACTCCTAAATGCATTAATGGATGCATTATTAGGATATATATTCATTATTTCACAGCGCGCCAAGGGTCCATGATGCACGCAGTGAATATTTAATTCCACGTGCTTAATATTTTATCCAGCTTTTAAATAACAAGATGCGGTATAGATGCATGTTATCGGTAGGGTCACAAATCAAAATAACACTTCAATCAAAATTAAAGAGTGGTGTTAAAGACACATTATTTTTGGCTTTTTGTATATCAATACTACGTGCATCCATTGAAATTTTATGTGCACATCATTTTCGGCTTTGTGCACACCAATATTATGTGCACAGTTGAGCAAACATAGCTGCAATGTATTGTGGACTCGTTGGGCGCCGTTGCCGTCTTCTTCATCATAGCAAACAGATCGACGACCATGATTGTGCATCGCGAGCCCTCCGATCATCACGTTCCAAAGCACGACGTCTTTGCTCGAAACCCGGCGGAACACCTCCAAAGCTGCTTCAACGCACCCGCATCTGCAGTACGTGTCCACAAGAGTTGTGGGGAGGATGACGTTGCCGTGATTGCATAGTTTTTTTTAAATGAAATACACGCCTTTTTGAACTGTGTCTTCTACGTGCATTTTAATGAAACGTGTTCAACATGAAAGTTGTAGATCTCGACGATATCTACAACTTTCATGTTGAACACTTTTTGATTTAAAGCAGTTTAGGCCCCCGATTTGACCCCCGGAAAAATCACGTGGAACATATGAATGTTCCGCGTGATTTTTTTCGGGGGCCAAATCGGGGCCCTAAACGGCTATAAATCAAAAAGTGTTCAACATAAAAATTGTAGATATCGTAAAGATCTACAACTTTCATGTTGAACATTTCTCCTGAAAATGATCGTAGAAGACGCAGTTCAAAAAAAGTGCATATCGGAAAGGGGGAGACGGGCTGCTTCGATTTTAGTTGGGTGGGGTTTAAAAAACCTAAATTATTAAGGATTATATTTTTGATGGGTGTGCACATAGCCAAAAATGGTGTGCCTTTAACACCACCCAAATTAAATTTATAATAGAATTCAAATTTGTTTGTGTTGTGGATCACTCGAGGCTCCGGTAGATCGGAGTAAATTAAAATGTCTTAGCCCGGGGACGGTCGAGCACACAAGCAGTCATAGAGAAAGGGAAAGCTGACAGCAGAATTTTTTAACGTGGAAAACCTTTCAACCAGGTGAAAAATCACATGGCCGGATCTATACCGGCCAAACCTCCATTATTTGTTGGTGTTGTACCGAGCTTCTTTGAAGAGCTCGAGGGCGACAAACCACCTCTAATTACAACTTGAGAGAGAGAGAGCTGTGCTCGGAAGGTGACATGCCACTCTTCACAGAGCTATAACCGATTCCCGCTATAATTAGGAGCTTCGTGCTTGTGGAAACTTTGAGGTCTTTGACTTAAGCTTGAAGGCGAGAGCAACTTTTTGTGTTCTGACGTCAGGGGCTTGGAAGCTCGGACAACACGCTTTGCGCGCCTTGTTGTTTGTGGTTTGTCTCATGTTGCGCTAAGTGGAGTCTGGAGTGGCAGACTTCGTGTCGTCCAACGATCTTGCCGCTGAGTCGAGGGTGCTGGGAATGCTGAGCGTTCTGCGCGTCGGGCTGCAATTGAGCGGTCTTTGGTTGGCTCTGAAGTTGCTCTTGTAAACTGCTAGCATGCGGGGCACGCGAATCTTGGGTGCTCTGGCGGGCTAGGTCTGCTGACACTGAGGAGACTAGGTGGTCACGGCAAAGCGCGCGGAGGCGCACTTAGACGATCTTGACGACGGGGCGTGCAGAGGCGCGCTTGGATGGTCTTGATGGCGGAGTACCCGAAGGCGCACTTGGTGGAGGAAAGCGCGCGGGGCGCTCGCTGGCGGAGGGCGCTCGCCAGCATAGGGTGCGAGGGGCAATCGCTGGCGGAGGGCGCGGGGGGCGCTCGCTGGCGGAGGGCGCGTGAGGCGCTCGCTGACGGAGGGCGGGGGCGCTCGCTGGCGGAGGGTGCACGGGGCTCTCGCTGGTATATAGAATGATATGAACCAACCGACCGAACTCGCTTCATAGTTCTCGACTTTTCCTATTCTCCCACGCAGGTGACCTAGGGTATCCGCGCCTGCGAGTCTCACAAAGATGTGTGATGTGCAACTACCTAAACATTGTTATTTTTCATATTTACTTCTAAACATGCAAACTATAATTGATTGTCACATTGGTATGAATTCATGTAAATATAACTCTGTTTTGTTTGACATTAATGTCCACATTCTATTATAACACATTATTTAAACCATCAAAACTGAACCGAATCAAATCGAACCATTCGATTTGATTCGGTTCGGTTTCAATGTTGGAGTGGTTCGGGTCGGTTCCAAATTTTTGGAACCACACAAAGGTGGTTCGGTTTGCGATTTCTCTTAAAAATCAAATCAAATCAAACCGTTACAGCGCTACTGCTCAAAATCGAGTCGACCAGGCTATAGCTTCGAGAACATTGAATAAACCTAGTCAAGGCAATCTAGCTGACAATTAATGCAAATTACTAGTAAATTGTAAGAGCTGTGTAATAACAGGTAATAGGATTTGAGGACAAACAGGAAAGAACTGGAAAATAATCTCTTTCACTGAAGAACTAAGGCTCCGTTTGGGAGGACTTATTTTCACCGGTCAAGCGGTCATGACCGCATGAATCGGGATTTAAATAAGTCCCGATTCATGCGGTCATGACCGCTTGACCGGTGAAAATAAGTCCTCCCAAACGGAGCCTAAACAAGCAAAAAAGTGGAAGAATCAGTTGATTATGCTCATCTACTGAAACTACGACGATACTAAAGCAATGTACAAACCAGGAATTTTAACTTTTGTGCCCTATTTACTCAAAAGTGTAACTCAAAAGTGTAAGTTCCTGATCATCTCGCTTAGGGTCCATCTGTTTGAAATGTATTGATATTTAAGAAATGGCTTTGAGAATACAAAAATTAATATTGTTGTCCGCCGTCCCGGCATAGATTTTGAGATTGTGTATTCCGGAACTGCAAACTCGCACGAGCGCGCGTTCTCGCATCAACGCTCGTTTTCGTCCATGCATATTTTCTTTTGGGTGTGTTTTCGCCCACACACGTATTTTCCGCTCGGGTACACATTTTCCGTCAAGGGGCGCATTTTTCGCCCGCACGCATTTTCCGCCCGGACGCGCATTTTTCTCCCGGATGCGCACTTTCCGCCTGAGCACACATTTTCAGCCCGGGCACGCATTTTTATGCCCGAGAGCGCATTGTCCGCCCGGACGGACATTTTTTTCTCCCATAAAGCTGCTGATCAACAATCTCCCTTAAAGCTGAACTTGTTTTCACCAACCCCTTTGTTTTTATGTAGCTGCCCACACATATCCTCATGTTCATAGGTTTAGTACATAAATCATAGGGCAGTTACAATGGCTCGAAGATCAAAAGCGCTTGATCAGCTTACATATTGACTCGGATCGAGCCCAAATGATCTGAACCACGAGCCAAAACTCAACTTTAATTATATTTAATGCTATTGTTGCGAAAGATAAGAAGGATAACTACAGAACTTTCTGGATTTGTTGTATACCTGTACTTAAAAGTCCTTCCCGAAGCATTCAATGTAGTTGGAGTGTTTCTTCACCAGGAGTTTGATAAGCTGCTCTTCGACATCACCACCCTCGTTCTGCTGGCGGATGCGGATATTCTCGTCATTCGTGATGAGTATAACCTCCCTTTTGTATGTCGCGAGCTCATTGGCAACAACGACATTCATCTGGTGCTTCCTCAGTGCAGCTTCAGCTTTCTGGAGGAGGATCCCAGGATCTGTCTCCAACTTTTCCAAGGAGAAATATATCAGCATAACTGAAGACTACTACTATTGTTTATACAGAGATGAAAGCTCAGCTAGCCAACACAGAATAAATGGTCGTCTTCATCAGTAATAACCTTAAGAGTGGTGTGAAGAGCTTAAACATCTTTCGAGTCTTTAACGATTAATCAAGACAAGGTACGTAAGATATTGAAGATCATGAGACCGTGTGACACTACATACTCGCATCGCCCATTGTCGCCCTCTGCAACCTGGTGTGAAGAGAGTGACGATGAAAGCTCAACTAGCCAAAGCAACATGAATTGTCTTCTTCATCAGAATAATCTTAAGAGTGGTGTGAAGAGATTAAACATCTCTCCAGTCTTTAACGATTAATCAGGACAAGATACATATGAAATTGAAGATCATGAGACCACGTGACACTACATACTCGTTTCTCACTCTCTCTGCAACCTCCGGTTTAGCTGCGCGCTGGGCTGTTGTTGGATCCAAGTCATTTTGTTTAACTAGTTTGAAGCAGAAATCACCTGCAATCAGCAATTATCGGGCAGGAATGATCCTGTGTGCAGCGTGTCCTTGCAGAAATCATCGCTGAATCAAGTAGTTGATGAAGTAACACAGATTCAGCAGTTGAAGTAGGAACTGTCATTTGTTGCTCACGGTCGGGGTTTGGCCTTGAGTTTTCCCTAGATCTCTCTCAATGCTTCTCTGACTTATCCTCTGACTACGGATCTGTCTGTGGCCATCTTTGTTGATGTGTGGTTGTGTATGCCCCGTGTTTGTCTGTGGTTTTCATTAGTGCTGACGGATTTATCCATGGCTTCTCCACTGTGTTGTCATGTGTTGTGTCTAGGCTTCGTCAGCTTTGTATTGAACCAAAATAGTCTTCTTTTCGGCTATTTTTGCTACTCTTGTTTATCACGTTTGGGTCCTATGCTTAGGGGAGTTCGAGCTGATATGTATTGTCCAGTGTCATGCACACTCACCTTACTCAACTCACTACCAGGAAAAAAATGCAGTGGATAATATGGAGACTATGGTGTTTAGTTTAGTCTCTGATTGCACCGGGGCAAAGGAATTGTGGAACTTTTTAAGTATCAACAACACTCAAGCTTTTATCCCACCACAGTATATGGATCATTTGTCGTCATTGCACCCTATCTTTAGTCATAATCTCACTGATGCCTAAATACATCATGTATTTCCTTATAATTTCACTCCAAGTCTTTTTTGGTCTACCCCTCACCTGTTTAACATGCCTAGTAGCTAAACTCTCATTACGCTGAACAGGTGCCTCTAATGGTCTCCTTTGTACGTGTTTGAACCATCTTAATCGAGCTTCTCGCGTCTTCTCTACAATTGGTGTCACTCATTTCTTTTCTCTGATACATTCATTCCTAATTTAATTCAGTTTTCCACACATCCACCGAGTGTCTCATGAAAAGTTATGTCTTCACATTTAAGGATAAGTGGAAAGAACGTACTTGGAGTATCAAAAATTCATGTGCCCCCAAATAAAGAATTTTGGTGGTAGAAAACGAAAATGCAAGACAAAGTGATGGCAAAGAAGACTAGTTATAAATCACTCTAAGATTGTAGGAATAATGAAAACTTAGCTGGGTATAAAATCGCCAAAAAAAGCTAAATATGTAGTAAGTAAATCAAGAAGTCAAGTTTATGAAGTACTTTATAAGCGACTAGATACCAAAGATAGAGAGCGTGACATATATAAAATTACTCGAGCTAGAGAAAAGAAGACAAGATTTAAGCCAAGCAAAATGCATAAAAGATAAAATAGACACAATTTTGACGGGTGATGTGAATATTAAAGAGCGATTAAAAAGATACTTTTATCAACCCTATAATGAAACAAAAACAATGAATTGAACTTGTAAGAGTTAAATAAATCGGAGTAGTATAAGAACATAACGTTTCATCGTAAAATTCAAGTATCAGAGGTAGATGCTCTAAAGAAGATGAAATATGAAAAAGTGGTTGGGTAAGATAATATACTCATTGAAGTATGGAAATGTTTAGGGAATGAAAGAATTTGTGGCTTACATGTATTTTCAATAAGATACTGAAGTCAAAGAGGAAGACGGACAAATGGAGAGAAAGTATCATTGTACTTTTGTATAAGAACAAAAGAGATAAAAAAAATTATGTTAATTGCAAAGGAATTAAATTGATGAATCAGACCATGAAACTATGAAAATGAGTAATAGAAAGAAAAGTAAGACGGGAGACTAACATCGCAGAGAATAAATTTGGATTCATGTCAGGACGGTCGACCATGGAAGCTATACATCTCTTGAGGAGACTTGTTGACAACTACCGAGAAAAAAAACAAGATTTGCATATACTGTTTATAGATCTTAAGAAAGCATATGATAGAGTTCCAAGAGAGATCTTATGGAGTCTTAAAAAAGAATGGTGTAAATGTATCATACATTGACATAATCAAAGATATGTATACAAATTCAGTGAAAATGGTGAGAACATCTGGAGGATTAACACAAGAATTTCTTATCACTGTTGTCTTACATCAAGGTTCAACTTTAAGCACTTATCTCTTTACCCTTATCTTAAATGAGCTCACCGGACATATCCAACAAACAATACCTTAGTGTTTATTGTTTGCGGATGATATCGTTTTGGTCGATGAGACGCGCAAGGGTGTAAACGCAAAACTTGAATTTCTGAGAGATCATTTAGAAAAGAAGGGTTTTAGGTTGAGCAAGTCAAAGATAGAGTATATGGAGCTTAAATTTAGCAGTGCAAGATGGAAGAATGACTTTGTTATTAAGTTGGGTGATCAAGATATTTCCCATAGTGAGTGTTTTAAATATCTTAGAACGATAGTTCAAAAAGACGGAGGTATTGATAAAGATGTGACACATAGAATTCAAGTGGATTGGTTGAAGTGGAGAGGCGTGTCAGTGATCGTACTGTACTATTAAAACTTAAGGGAAAGTTTTGTCGTACTGCAAATAGACCAGCAATGCTCTATGGTTCTTAGTGTTGGGCAACGAATTGTGTACATAAGCAAAAATATAGGAATTTCGGAAAAGAGGATGCTTAGGCTGGATGTGTGCACACGAGACTAGATAAAATTAGGAATGAATGTATCATGGATAAGACAGGAGTAACACTAATTGTAGAGAAAATGCGAGAAGCTCGACTAAGATAGTTTGAACCCGTACAAAAGAGACCATTAGAGGCACCTGTTAGGCGTTGTGAGTCTAGTCACTAGGCATGTTAAACGGGGGAGGGGTAGACCAATAAAGACTTGGAATGAAACTAAAAGGAAAGACATGATGTACTTAGGCATTAGTGAGATTATGACAAAAAAAACGGCACAATGGCGAAAAAGGATCCATATAGCCGACCCCACTAGTGGGATAAAGGCTCGAGTGTTGTTTGTTCCACACATCGACCTAAGCATTCACATCTCCACAACTCTCATTTTTGCTCATGTACATAATTCACTGCCCAAGAACCGTAGAGCATCGCTGGTCTAATTGCAGTACGGTAAAACTTCCCTTTAAATTTTAATGATACTTTGCGATCACATAAGATCCCAGACGTGCCTCTCCACTTCAACCAACTTGTTTGGATTCTATGTATCACTTCTTTATCTATACTTCTATCTATTTGAAATATCAATCTTAGACATTTAAAATACTCATTGCGGGAAATATCTTAGTCACCCAACTTAATGACGGAGTCATCCGTCCTTCGTGCATTGCTAAATTTAAGCTCAATATACTCCGATTTTGTTCTGCTCAACTTAAAACCTTTTTTATTAAAGTGTTTCATCAAGATTCAAGTTTCATAAAACCCTTCTTTTTTAACATGCCTTTGATACTATGTTGAAAGAAATAATAAGAAAATAGAAGGTGTGTTTTATTCATCCTCATAGGGGCATTATATAGGAAATACAAAGACACTTAAAGAATAAACTGACAATGTGAAACAAATACCCACCCACACACAAATATCAATATAATAATAAACTCATAAACTCAAACAACATTTACATCCTAGCGCATCTCATCGATCAAAACAATATCATCTACAAACAATAAACACAAAGGTATTGCTTGTTAGATATGTCCGGTGAGCTCATCTAAGATAAGGGTTTAAAGCAGATCGCTGATATAAGTCAACAGTGATAAAGAATTCTTGTGTTAATCTTCTAGATGTCCTCGCTCTTGTCGCTGAATTTGTATGCATATGTTTGATTACGTTAATGCATGATACATTTATGCTATTTTTTCTAAGGCTCTCCATAAGACCTCTCTTAGATCCTATCATAAGCCTTCTCCAGATCGATAAACATACGCATATCTTATTTTTTTTTTCTGATAGTTGTCAATCAGTCTCCTCAAGAGGTGCATAGCTTTCATAGTCGACCGCCCTGAAATAAATCCAAATCGATTTACTTGTTCTCATAATTTCATGGTATTGACGGGGGGGAGCCCGATGCACAAAGCATCCCCAAGGTCACAAAACAACACATTAATCAGTGCGCCAAGACTCCCCTTTCATAATATGACTCATTAATTTAATTTCTCTGTAATTGACACAATTTTGTATATCTCATTTGTTCCTATACAGAGATATTAAGATAATTTCTCTCCATTGATCACATATCCTCTTTTTCTTTAGTATCTTATTGAAGAAACATATAAGCCACAAAAATTATTCCTTTCCTAAGTATTTTCATACTTCGATTGATAAATCATCTGACTCAACCGTCTTTCTTTTTTTCATCTTCTTCAGAGCATTATTTATCTCTGATGCTTGAATTTTACGATAAAAAGTTATGTTTATATACTCCTTCGATTTATTTAACTCTTATAAGTTTGGTTCATTGCCTTTTTATTCATTGTAAAGTTGATAAAAATTTGTTTAATCGTTTTTTAATAGTCACATCATTTGTTAAAATCCTATCAGTTCCATCTTTTATATATTTAACTTAGCTTAAATTTTGTCTTTCTCTCTCCAACTCGTGCAATTTTATATATTTTACCCTCTTCATCTTTGATATTTATTATCTCGTAAAATTCTTCAAAAGTTTAACTTCTTATTTTACCTTCTTTCTTGATGACTTTATGATAGAGATCCATCAGATCGTGCACCAGGAGGGGTTCGCCGCAAGGCGGGACCCACGTTTGTTTATTCGCGCAGGAAGGCTTGATCGGATCGGCGATCTGACTCTGCGGTTGCGTCCCAAATGTCACCACGAGTCAAAATCATATATTAGTTTGTTGGTTTATTATTCATGTATTTTAGTGGTCACTCTCACCGGCCAATCATAGTCGTTGATAGAGATGCTCTAGTGTATTGTTTTATTATAAATAGTGGTCTTAGGGGCTGAACCAAGGCATTGCAGAATTTAGAGACTCTTCTTCCCGGATTCCAGCGATCACCCCTCAGTGCCGACGTCGTGGAGCCCTAGGTGACGATTCCTATGTTGGTTTTCTCCTCCCCTATCAATCTCCTAACCCTTGCCATCATTTCTCACCCCCAATTCCTCACCGCCACCCACTGCAACCCCCAAAACATGCAACCCTAACCGCCGGCCTGTTGTAATCTTGCAGCCGCCAGCCTACTGCCACCCCCTCTCACTTCCGCCCCTTTCTCCTTCCCGCAAACCCGCCTCCAGCCCTTCCGCCACCTTCCAGCAAACCCGCAGATCATCCCTCCTCCAGCCAACAACTACCCGGCCACCCTTAGCCCAGGCCGACCCCCCCTAAGTCACCCCTCACGTGGATCAACTTCCCCACACCCCATAGATAAATCTAGATCTGAGAATTTTAGCCCCCGATCCGTCATCCCCCCACTCATATTTCGTTTTAGCCCAGATCCGCTCCTAAACATCGGAAACACCTTTCCCTTGCCCGGATCTACTCCCACGTGGCCGAATCTATTTATTTTCGGCTCGCCATCCACAGTCGAGGACAGCCACCGCCATAATTTCTATGTCGTCGGTTCCATCTTCGATCGCCGATCTACGCATCCGGATCTATAATCTCCAGTGCCTCGGTAAGTCTGCTACTTTGGTGAGCTCTTGTTGTATTGGACTATTTGAATCTTCGTTATTATTGGATTGTTTTTTTGTGTGTTTTGCTTGGATTAATGCTTGTGAAAATTTGTTACGGACCTACGGTACACTAATAATTTGCAAGGACTTATTTGTCACGCACTTGACCTTGGTCCTCCGAGCGGAGGAAGACCATTATTAAACTGCTAAAATTGAATGTTTGTTTTTGTCCTTTAATTATTTGTGTGGTGTTAACATTTTCATTGCTCAAAATTAATCATCGTCGTCTCCGACGGTTGTGTTGCATTTAGATTCAGATTAGCGTGTCACACTCGCATTTCCACCTAAAGTCCTAGGTTTTTGTGCACCTCGTAGCCTACCCTACATCAATTGGTATCAGCGCTAGGTTAGGCCATTTGCATGCTCCATAATGGTAGGATATTTAGAGAGAGCGTGTCAGATCCGTTAGTCACCGACAACCGAGTGGCGAGCTCGAATTCGGGTGCCGCTTTTGCTGAGTTTCAGCGTCTTATCCTAGATCGTTTTGACACCTTAGGTGCCCAGATAAGCGATGTGCGTCACGATCTTGTCGAGGTGAATCTTCGTTTGGACCACTTAGAGAATGCAGGGACACTCCAACACAGCATGACGATTCACTTGAGGATGACCATGATGCTCCTCCACGTCCCAACCAGCGCCCGAGAGATGGTCAGCCTCCAACAGACCGCCACCGTCGTGATATTCCTCACCGAGCCTCAGCTCCGTCGGCAAGGCGAAATCCTAATCCAGCGCGTGATAGACCTCCACATCAACGTGATGAGTATTGTATGCCACGTCAGTCTTAGCCTGACCCAAGATATCGTGTACCCCACACGGCCGTCGTGATCATCACCGCAATGAGTATTATCCCCTGGGTCGGAGAGAGCGCGGTCCCCCACCTGCTCGATACGACAACGCCAATGATGATTACCCTGAGGATTATCCCGACCCACAGAGAGGTGGCCACCGCTTTTACATCACTCGTCGTATTCAACTCGACGCCCCTTCTTTCGATGGTCGTCTGGATCCAAAAGCCTTCAGCGATTGGCTCCTGAACATGAACCACTATTTTGAGTGGTATGATATGAGTGACGAGCGTTGTGTTTGCTTCGCAAAAATGAATATAGTCGGACAGGCTAAGGTATTATGGATTGGCGTAGAGAGAGCATTGGAGCGAGATGGTTATCACCCCAACGCCAGATGGGATGAGATGAAGCAAAGGCTGAGCGAGAAGTACCTCCCTGCGTCCTACGGAGACCAATTATTTGAGCAGTTACAGAACTTACGGCAGAGGACACTCACTGTCGCTGAGTATATGGCTTGTTTCGACGAGCTAGTCGTTAGGAGTGACGTCTCGGAGGAGCCTATTGTCACTGCCTCTCGTTTCAAGGCAAGCCTACGTTCTGAAATTCGGAGAAAGTTGATTCCCCATCACTTAGAGACCGCTGATCAGATATTTCAGCTCGCTCTTGAGTGCGAACAGTACCTCCGGTCATCTAGCACGAGGCAGTTCCCCTCTCGAACTGATTCCTCGACTTTTAGGAAACCCGCTCCGCCCAAGACCACCATGGCTGAACCCTCACGTGTTCCCGCGGACACGAAGGGCAAGGCCGTCTTCACTGATGGCCAGCGATCTGGGAGTATTTTGTGTTATAGATGTTCCGGCAGAGGACACGTGGCGGCACAATGCCCCACACGAACCCTACTAGTTGAGGATGAGGAACAGGGTTTAGAGGAAGATAAGGAGGTTACGAAAGAGATTAAGACCACTGTCGAGGAATGTTGGGAGAGTGACGCGGAGAGATCTTTGGAGGTGGGAGTGATTAGGCGCCTCCTACACACCCCTTGTCTAGATGAGGATTGGCGACGCACTACCATCTTTTACACGTACTTCCCGAGTGCAGGCGGACCCTGCAAGTTGGTCATCGATAGTGGAAGTTGTGTGAACATCGTGGCCTAACAGGGGCTTGACCGTATGCAGGTGAAGGCAGAGCCTCGCCCCTACCCTTATCGTGTCGTCTGGGTAGATAAGACTGCGATTCAGGTTACCCAACGTTGTATTGTGCCTATAGCATTGCTTCCTTCCAGGACCGAGTCTGGTGTGATGTCATTCTATGGATGTCGCCCATGTGTTACTCGGCCGCCGCTGGCTTTTTGATCGCGACGTCACGTGTTTCAGTCGTTCGAATACGTGTGTCTTCTACGACAAGGGGCGAAAGATTACGTTGACGCCAACCCAACCCAGAGAGATCCAAGGGTGTGGTTGAGCTATCTGTGAGTACGAGTGCCTCGAGTCCCCTGCATATTTTGAGGCGAGTTGAGCTCCTGCGAGACAGTATTGAGTCGAACATCATTTTTGTTGTGTTTGCCACTCAGGCATCTGAGGACACCCATGTTGACCACCCACTAGCGGTGCATCCCCTCCTAGATGAGTTTGCGGATATTATGCCTGATGAGCTCCCTGATGAGCTGTCCCCTTCACGGGACATTCAACATATTATTGATCTAGTCTTGAGGGCTTCCCTCCCAAATCTGCCCCATTATTGTATGCACCCTGATGAGCGAGCTGAGCTCAAAAGGCAGGTTGACGAGCTTCTTCGGAAGCAGTTTATTAGTGAGAGAATGAGTCTGTGTGAGGTTCCTTCCCTTCTTACTCCTAAGAAGGACAGTAATTGGTGTATGTGCATCGATAACCGTGTCATTAACAAAATCACGGTCATGTATCGCTTCTCAATCACCCGACTCGATGACTTACTGGATACTATGTCCGACGCCCAAATCTTTTCCAAAATCGATCTCCGTAGTGGGTACCTTCAGATATGAGTTCGTGAGGGCGATGAGTGGAAGACCACATTCAAGACCAAGAACGGTCTCTACAAGTGGCTAATCATGTCTTTCGGGCTATCGAACGCCCCTAGCACCTTCATGAGAGTAATGACGCAGGTGTTGCGACCTTACATAGGCAAGTTTCTGGTCGTGTATTTTGATGACATACTGATCTATAGCCAGACTCAGGTTGCTCACCTCGATCATTTGAGGCTCCTCTTTGGCACCCTACGCCAAGAGAAATTGTATGTGAATCTTAAGAAGTGATCCTCCCTTTACGAGTCTGTTCACTTTCTAGGATTTATTGTGTCTTCGTCTGGAGTATCTGTTGACCCCGAGAAGGTCAAATCCATTCGCGACTGGCCTGTGCCAGCGAACATCCACGAGGCTCGCAGTTTTCACGGACTTGCCACCTTCTATAGGAGGTTCGTCCAAGAGTTTAGTACGATTATGGCCCCCTTCACGAGCTGTCTTAAGAAGAGAGAGTTTCAGTGGGCCCCCGCAGCCACTAGAGCTTTTGAGGAAATTAAGGAGAGATTGACGACGGCCCCAGTCCTGAGACTTCCTGATTTTATCCGTGTGTTTGAGGTAGCGTCTGACGCTTCTGGTGTAGGTATCAGTGATGTATTGAGCCAAGAGGGGCATCCAGTTTCCTACTTTAGTGAGAAACTGAACGAGGCTAAGCAAAAATACTCGAATTATGATCGAGAATTTTATGCGATTGTCCAGACTCTGCACTACTGGAGACACTATCTCCTCCCCCGAGAGTTTATGCTCTACTCAGATCACCAGATGTTACGATATTTAGATTCACAACGCAAGTTGGGGCACCCACATGTCAAGTGGGTCGAGTACCTACAGGACTTTCATTATGTTCTCAAACACTGAGCTGGTATTGAGAACAAACCAGCAGATGCACTGGGTCGTCATGTCTCCTTGCTCCAGACATTGACCACACGCGTAGATGGGCATGAGAGATTGATTCTGGATTACCCGGCATGCCCCGACTTTGGCGAGATTTACACCACCCTGTCCCGAGACCCACCAGACCCTGTTGAGGGAGATCAGATCTTTGAGGGATACCTGTACCGGGGCTCTCGCCTGTGCATTCCTCAGACTTTGTACCGTGATTATTTAATTTGGGAATTGTATGCGGGCGGGGACGCAGGACACTTTGGGCGAGATAAATCCATAGCCATTGTTGAGGATTGTCTCTTCTAGCCTAGCCTTAAGAAGGATGTGGCTCGTGTTGTCCGCCACTGTCGTATCTGCCAAACGACAAAGGGTACCAAGCAGAACACAGGTCTCTACACACTTTTATCTGTTTCACACCGCCCTTGGGAGAACATCAGGATTGACTTTATTCTCGGACTCCCCCGCACTCTGCGGAAACACGACTCCATCTTCGTGGTGGTGGATCGGTTTTAGAAGATGGTACACTTTATTGCTTGCCGAAAAAAGGCGGATGCGACTCACGTAACATTTATCTTTATAAAGGGTGTTTTTAGATTGTCGGCCTACCCAAGTCGATCGTGTCAGACCGCGACGCGAGGTTCATGAGTTACTTCTGGAAGACCAAGTGGCACAAGACTGGCACCCTATTTAGATTTTCCTCGGCATATCATCCACAGATGGACGGACAGACCGAAGTAGTGAATCGGAGCATAGGGAATCTTTTGAGGTGTCTAGTAGGTAGTTGGGACTAAAATCTTCTAGTTGCGGAGTTTGCTCATAATAGTTTTGTCAATAGTCCACCGGGTTGAGCCCATTTCATATAGTATCAGGATACGACCCTAGGAAGCTCATTGACCTCATTCCGAGTCTCATAGAGTCGCGCCCTAGTGAGTCTGCTGAGTCATTTGCACAACATTTGCATGAGTTGCATGAGTCGGTTCGCCGACAGATAATAACGAGAAATGAAAACTATAAAACTCATGCAGATAAGCGAAGGCGAGAACAAGTGTTTAGTGAAGGTGAAAAGGTAATGGTGTGAATCCGCCCTGAGAGGCTTCCCTCGGGGCCTTCCAAGAAGTTAAGCGTCAGGCGGATGGGCTCATACTCTATTACAAGTCGTATTGGGACAAACGCCTATCTGCTCGACATCCCGGCAAGCATGTAGATCCATCAAGTATTTAATGTCGAGGATCTAAAATCGTACTTCGAGCCTCGCGAATATGTGGATCCAAGCAGTGGACATACCCAGCCGCCCCCGCCCCCACTTTCGTTGCCTTACCACTCTCATACTCCACCTACGTCTGATAGCCACTACAGTCCATCCATTGCTGACACCCACCCACCTGGGGACTCGTCTTCTTTGGTTTCACCGACGGCACCGCCGATCGCACCGGGATCCACCACTCGAGAGATGGGCAATGAAAGCATCACAGAGATCAGATCCCACCAGTTTGTTTCTACCACAGATAGGCCGCGTTGTCGCTACTAGGTACATTGGAGGGGCCGCCACGATGCAGATGACGCTTGAATACTACCTGCAGAGCTCGACCGACTCGCCCCTGAACTTCAACATCAGTACGATCATCTCCATTCATCAGAGATAAAGGATTTTCAATAGGGGGGAGTTGATGGGGATCCATCAGATCGTGCACCAAGAGAGGTTTGCTGCAAGGCGAGACCCACGTTTATTTATTTGCGCGAGAAATCTTGATCGAATCGTTGATCGGACTCCACAGTTGCGTCTGGAATGTCGTCGTGAATCAAAATCACATATTAGTTTATTTTTATTGGTTTATTATTCATGTATTTTAGTGGTCACTCCCACCGGCCAATCATAGTCATTGATAGGGATGTCCTAGTGTCTTGTTTTATTATAAATAGTGATCTTAGGGGCTGAACCAAGGCATTGCAGAATTTGGAGAATCTTCTTTCCAGATTCAAGCGATCACCCCTCGGTGCCGTCGTGGAGCCCTAGGTGACGATTCCTAGGTTGGTTTTCTCCTCCCCTATCCTTCTCCTAACCCTTGTCATCCTTTTACACCCCTGATTCCTCACCTCCACCCACTGTAGCCCCCAAAACCTGCAACCCTAACCGTCGGCATGCTGTAATCCTACAGCCGCCAGCCTACCGCCACCCCCTCTCACTTCCGCCCCTTCCTCCACCCCGCAAACCCGCCTCCAAACCTTCCTCCACTTTCTAGTAAACCCGCAGATCAGCCCTCCTCCAGCCAACAACCACCCGGCCACCCATAGCCCAGGCCGACCACTCCTAAGTCACCCCTCACGTGGATCCACTTCCCTACACTTCTTATTCTCAAGATCAATCTAGATCTGAGAATTTCAACCCCCGATCCGTCATCCCCCCCACTTATATTTCCGTTTTAGTCCGGATCTGCTCCTAAACATCGGATCCACCCTTCCTTTACCCGGATCTACTCCCGTGTAGTCAGATCTATTTATTTCTGGCCCGATCTCGCCATCCATCGCCGAGGACAGCCATCGTCATCATTTCTACGCCGGCGGTTCCATCTTCGATCGTCGATCTACGCATCCAGATCCATAATCTCATGTGCCTCGGTCAGCCTGCTACTTTGGTGAGCTCTTCTTGTATTGGACTATTTGAATCTTCATTATTATTGTATTGTTTTTTGTGCTTTGCTTGGATTAGTGCTTGTGAAAATTTGTTACGGTACACTAATAGTTTGCAGGAAGGGCTTATTCGTCGAGTGTTTGACCTTGGCCCTCCGACCGGAGGAAAACCATTATTAAATTGCTAAAATTAAATGTTTGTTTTTGTCCTTTAATTATTTTTATGGTGTTAACATTTTCATTGCGCAAAATTAATCGTCGTCATCTCCTACGGTTGTGTTGCATTTAGATTCGGATTAGCGTGTCACACTCGCATTTCCACCTAGAGTTTTAGGTTTTTGTACACCCCGTAGCTTATCCTACATCACTTTATACCTTATCAAGTTTTCATGATTCCTATAAGCGTAGAGTGTTTTATATCTAGTCTTTTTTTCCCTTACTTTGTCTTGCACTTCCTTTTACCACCACCAAATTTTTTTATGTGGGGCGCACGACCTATTGACTCTCCAAGTACGTTCTTTTCATTTATCATTAAATATGAAGATATTATTTTTCATGTGGCATTAGGATCAACATAAGAATTATCAACTAGTTGTTTCATAACTGTCTTGAAAGCAAGCATCTTTTGTTGAAAGGAGAGGGGCATGGTGGCCCCGACCTAGCCGGACTGCAGTCCAAGCATCCCAACCAAATCACCCAAGGTTAACCCTCGTCAGGACTTCGACCAATGGGTAGGTTGTGCAGCTCAGTTTAGTATCAAGAACTCTCTCAAGGTCTTGATAAAGGAGGTTTCAGGTTCGATTCTCGGCCTCAACAACCTACTCATTGGTCGAAGTTCCAACGAGGGTTAGCCTTGGGTGATTTAGTTGGGATGCTTGAACTGCAGTCTGGCTAGGTCGAGTTAATTGACCACCACTCCCCCGTCTTTCAACATTTATAAACATACATTATATATATATATATATATATATATATATATATATATCATGTAATTTATAAAAATACATTATGTATGTAACTGCACAAATTTACAAAAAAAAATTATATATATGAATAAATGTATTTAAATATTAAAATCTGACATTGTAAGATATATCCCCGCAATCCGACACTTCAAACTCAAACCGACATGAACCCGACATCCGACATCTGCAACCTTGCTCTTTTCCTTGCCAAAAATTCAAACCCTTCTCCCTCCTTTAGGGAGGTTGCAACTAGTTCATCTATCTTGATGAAGATAACTGTCATATGTAAAGCACGTTGAAAATGTTATTGACACGTAACAAAGGATCCATTTAAAATTATGATTACAGTTTGTTCTCTAATATATGGTTGCAGACGCATATTCCTTGGGGTTGATAAGTGATGTGATCTAAAATCTAGGGCTGTAGTTTTAAAATATAAAAGAGCGGTCTTTTAAAATATTTTGGCGCGAGGGGATTTCGTGGGCTATTTTAAACAGATAAAACGACCAAACCGTCGCCAGCGAACACAAAGCTACCACACAAATGTATTGGCATCACAAATCCCAATTCCACAGGCACAGAAAATACGGTGGCGGACACACGCGACAATGGAAAAATAAACGATATTCAGGAGATGAAATTAGTAGGGCAAGCTCTAATAATTAACCGTTTCATATTTTGAGCATGAAAATAACTAAAGCATTGTGAGCGAGAGAGGCAGAGAGGTATACCACGGGAGAAGGAACAACCGTTGTTCACCCAATTGCCTCAAGCACTGGACGGTCGGGATTTTCCGGAATGGTTGACTTGAGCAAACTGGAATTCTGGAGCAGGGCTGCAGGGGAGCACCCGTCAGGAAGCAAGGAGGGCGTCGGAGTTGTTGTCAGTAAGGGATTGCGGGCCTGCTGCACGGAGGAAGGGAACTCGGCACCTTCAGGGCTGCTGGACTGAGGCTCGCTAGAGAGAGTAGTATCCCAGGAGGCTTCTAAGAATCGTTCGAGCAAGGCACGGCCCCAGAGAAAGTGGTGTCGGTGCTCTAGACACGAACTACTGACAGAGGAGGGGGGTCGGTCGGCGCTGGATCTAGCAAAGAGGGCTCGCCGTCACTTGGGAGAGGATCCAGGGGCGGCGTCGGGGGTGAAGATCGGCGGCTGAAGATGCGGGAAGGAGTAGGAGGTGGGCTTCACGGGAGCTTTGGGGAAAGTGGAGGCCGGAGGCAGCGTTGGAGGGAAGGAAAACAGCGACATGCAATTTGCGGCATTGTTCCTTCTTTTCCCAGCTAAATTCCTTAGGAGGAATGAAGAGGGGTTTTATAGAAGGGGTTAGGGCAAAATTTGCTATTGGCAACAATAGTTAATAACATAGGAATATATTCATTTAGGAGAAATA
The DNA here is from genome assembly GCA_039513925.1 of Platanthera zijinensis. Classification (NCBI taxonomy): domain Eukaryota; kingdom Viridiplantae; phylum Streptophyta; class Magnoliopsida; order Asparagales; family Orchidaceae; genus Platanthera; species Platanthera zijinensis. The sequence goes on from CM077094.1 coordinate 166,663,051, forward strand.
TGTCTCGGAAGTGGGCTGATTTTAAAGCATAAATATCTAAATGAAATAGGTAACTTTTAAAGATTGCCCTAAACTATCTTATCTCCTAAAATACTGGACCTATGCATTTAGGGTCCCGTTGGCTGGTCACACCAACGAGCCAAACAAAAGAAATGTGTGAACAACATGCGTGACAAAACATTACCCAAAAGCGCTAATAACATGCGCGTACAGCTCAACACAACAAAATAAAACCAAACGCGCCACGACATGCGCTACACAAATAAAATAGGGACAAATAAAAATAAAGATGCATCGCGGGTTGCATCAATAAGGTTGTTGGTTTCTATTATTTAATCCATGCACGATCCTTGTATCGCAGGCTATTATTTGGGTCTACAAATGTAGGGCAGTCTTTACGAAATGATTTCCTCAATGGGAGACCACTGCATGAGATTTGCTTTATTCTTGCAACGCCTTTCACCAATAACTTTGTCATCCTAAAAACTTGTTAGGAGTTGCCTTTCTCTAGACATCATTGCTGCTCCAAAAAAATTCCATGGCATCATATGATTTGAGATGGTACAATATGTATTTTTTGTGAAAATGTTATTACAACCTATATAGCTTCCAAGCATGTGTTCCATGAACGAACAAAACATATTGAAATTGATTGTCCTATTGTTAGGGAGAAAGTGATGGATGAAACTATTGTCACAAAATTTGTAGATACATATCAGCTTTCAGATATTTTTACTAAGGTCCTTACAAAAATTAAAACTAGAGTCGCAAGAAAAACGATGGGCAGCTCTAATATGTCTCCTTATAGTCCAACTTGAGGGGAGTATAAAAGTGAGGCAAAGAGCTTAAGCATAGCAAGAGGCTAATGTAAGCATCTCTCAAGTCTTTAGGCTGTATTGGGGAAAGATATGTATGAAGCTGAAAATCACGAGACCGTGTGATCGGGTATACAACAACGCTGGGTCTTTCTCCTCAATCCCATTCATCTTCAGGTACTAAAATATTAACAGCTATCGTTCACAACAAATTTGGAATTGACCACATGAATCCTCATTCCGTTTGTTCACATTGAGTGTTACTTCATGTGTATTGTACTAGTTACAAGTTACAACTTAGAAATATGTTCCTTAGGCCAGCTGTTATTTTCACAAAGAATCACGAGGCTTTGGTGCGTTCACATTAAGGTCTCATATTAATGGGTAATAATCACAAGTGACAAGTATCAACAGTGTTAACCTTTTGGATTTGACTTGACTGGGAGAAGAAACAAACCTTGAATGATACACAGAAAGCCGAAGGAGCCCACTCTAGCCTCAACATCCGAAGCATTTTCGGTACTTGAGTAAGCCGCATATCAAGAGGACCAGCTGCTGACTGGATCTTATGTTTTGCCTGCACCAATAGAATCAATGACTTCAATACTATCCAAGCAAAAAAAAATTCACTACGTCACCATAGCCTATAGCCTTCATTGCAATCATAACCATTTTCTATTTGATTTTTATAAATATCGCAAGAATCCTTTGTAAATCATTTTAGACAACTTTATTCATGATATTTTAGATATAACTCATCTCCATCTTAATCCCCCAACATCGACTTATCTACTTATCTAATGAGTGCATTTTATACATTTCACCAAACCACCAAAGTTTTCTTTCATTTATCTTATTTTCAACATTTGTCACTGACGGATGACATATCTATATGTGACGGATAAACGATGACCTAACTCTACATGTCATTCAAATCTGACGGTGTGAATTCAAATTAGATAATAAATAATTAAATCTCACGAAAATATTTCAAAGCAAGGCAAATAATTCATTTAAGCGAACAAGCTTTGGTTTTCCTCCACGTGGAAGGCCAAAGCAATTGCGCGCGGCAAATCGATCCTTCGTGCAGTTAGAGATTTATCCAAGAGCAAATATTATATCAATTGGGATTCAAACAAGTAAATAATAACCAAATCGCAACAATGTCTACAACTCATTATCCAATACAAAGACACAACACAAGTATTAGGGTTGTTGTAAACAAAATAAATCTGAATGTTGGAGGGCTCAAAGAGGGATTACGGTGGTGGGTGGACTAGATCAGGTAAAGGGAGGTCAGTGGAGGGGGGGATCGGAGGAGGGGTGGCTGGATCTGGGCTGGAATGCCCAGATCTGGGCCGATCTGTTAAAATCTGGCTGTTGGGAGGTGGATCCGCGTGTTTTGGAGATGGTGATGGCTGGAAATAGGGAGGGGGAGTTGGTGGCTGCCGGGATCTGGGAGGGGAGTGGGGCAACGGCTGGAACAGGAAGGGGAGTGGTGTTTGGCGGGTTCAGGAGGGATTAGGGTTGGCGGCCTGATGGGGGAAAGGGGTGGCCTGATGGGGGAAAGGGGGCGGCCTGAAGGTTGGAGGGGAGGTGGACTGTGGAGTGGTGACTAGAGGTTGTTCTGGTGGGAGATTCAGCTGGCCGGGAGCGTGGAAAAACAGGGGGCGGCAGCTGGGAAGTGGGTGGCCGATGGTTTGAAGGGGGGATGACTGGAGGGAATTCGGCGGAGGGCTAGGTTGGACAGCAGGTCGGCAGAGGGTGGGGCTTGGAAAAAACAAAAAGAAACACAAACTTACCCAAGGAGTCGTCACCAAGAGGGCTCCACGGAGTCGACACCGCGGAGGGGATCACCGGAATGAAGAAAACTTCTCCAAACTTCAGCAATGAAAAAATACTGCAGCCCTAAACAACCTATTTATAAGAAATTGAAATTAGGGCACCTGAAATCAACGACTATGATTGGTCGTTGGTTTCGGGTAAAAACTACATGAAATAATATCCGAAAAATACAAAGCTATATATGAAATTGATTCGCAACGCGAATCCGGACGCAACTGCGGAGTGGATCGTCAATCCGGGCACACCATATATGGTAAGTCGTCAAACCGCATCAGTCACTCAATCTGTTCCTTTAACTATATAATCATTTCTAATTAATTTTCAAGTTGTCACATCCATGTTGCCAATATGTCATTTTAGAAAGATAAATGGAAAATGTCATCTATAAGTAAAGTGCGTTTAGTATTATGGTTGTTGATATACCTAGATGTTTCACAAAAAAATTGTCCGTTGATGATTTCGGGACCGAACAAGAATGTTAAAACTTGATATTTTGTGTCAGAGTGTATGCGTGTAAGAAGGGAGGAATAACATGTGCCTTAAGATTTTTTGTAAGCGCGTGGTCACATACTTCTTAATTATTATTGTTAAAAATGCTTACTTTTATTAATTGCTACTGTCAAGAATGATTTGGAAGGTTCCAAAGAACCATGATAACATTTGGGTATACTCAGAGCAATGTCAATCATACCCTGTTTGTAAAACACAGGCAAGAAAATTGGCTGTGTTGATTGTCCATGTGGATGACATTGTCATAACTAGGGATGACATGGAGATCCAAAATCTGTAGACAATATTGGTTAGTGAATTTGAGGTAAAGGATCTCGGGAACCTCGAGTACTTCATTCGCATTGAAGTTTCAAGATCCAAATAAGGAATCTTTATCTCCTAGAGGAAGTACATCCTAGACCTGCTGGAGATGACATGGATGAGTGGGTGTAAACCTGAAGACACCTCTATTGAAGCTGACCATAGATTGGGGAGGGATGGTGGAGTTGTTGTTGTAGATATCAATGGTTTTCAACGGCTTGTAGGGAGGTTCATCTACCTATCACAAGCTCGCTCAAATATCTCTTATGTTGTTGGAGTTATCAGTCAATACATGCATTCTCCTAAATCTCACCACTTGGATGCCACCCACTGGATTCTTTGATATCTCAAAATCTCTCTTGGGCGTGGCATCTTGTTTACTCCCAACAAAGAATTAATCATTGAAGTATTCACAGATACTGACTGGGCCGGGTCTGTTAATGACCGTAGATCCACTTTTGGATATTGTACTCTGGTTGGGGGAAATCTGGTAACTTGGAGAAGTAAAAAATAACAGATTGTTGTCAGGTCCAGTACCGAAGATGAATTTAGAGTTATGGCCCGTGGAATATGTGAAGAAATGTGGATTCGATCCCTTATGTATAAACTTGGGGTTCAAGGCAAGGCTCCCATCCGACTATATTGTGATAGCAAAGCGGCCTATAACACCGCGCACAATGCTGTTCAGTATGATCGCACTAAACATGTTGAAGTCGATCGACATTTCATCAAGGAAAACCTAGAGAGTGGAGTTGTGAGCACTCCATTTGTCCCCTCTGATCAACATCTTGTTGATGCTCTTACTAAGGGGTTGAGTCATAAAGCATTTGGAAATATTATGACCAAGTTGGGTTTGATAGACATCACAAGCCCAACTGGAGGGGGAGTGTTAAGAATTTAGGGTTTATTTTTTGGTTAGATTCCCCTCCTATCACTTTGTGGGTTGTATTTTGTCACTCCTAAATATAAAGGAGTGACTCTTTTTTAATGGATACTCTTGATTTACTTCCAACACCCCAAGATATTCTACAATACTTTTTCCTAATAATTATTAACTTTAGGAGGCTACTGTAATTTAAATCAAATTTTTTTCTTTCTAAGTATGGAAACACTAAAAAACATAAAACTGAATGTCTAGATTAGAAAATTAGATTTTGGATTTACATACCATACTCTCCCAAGGAACATAAAAGTCTGACACCGCAGCAGCAAGATAAAACATTCCACAAGGCCCTAGACAACTCATTGATGGGGCCACCACTTGTAATATCTGGTAGGAACAATAAATATCATAATTCATAAATCTTAGGGAATGTCGCAGAAAAAATAGTCAGAAATATCAAAAATTACAATGAAATGATATGGGATTAATTATATACATAAAACTAGCTATAATCATCATGTTAGTATACATTTTCTTGCATGACATCAAACCATGGTATATCACTTTTTTCTTGTGATAGTTGAGAATAAGAAATTCTTTTATATATTCCAACTGTAAGCAAATAGATGCAATAACATTTTATATATACACAAGAGGGGAATCTCAATACACTACAAGAGGTATGAGACTAGACTAAAAGAGTAAAAGCTACATGGGCCTACCATAGTAGCCTTTTACATGGGTATTTACATCAACTCCCCCAACCCCCACCCCCTCCTCAAGGCTCAAGATGGGAGTAGATATCGATCATTCCCAGCGTGGAGATATTATCAATAAATGTGTAGCATTTCAGGCTCTTGATGAATACATTTGTGAGCTGATCTTGAGATTGAACGAACGGTGTGCACATATTTTATGTAAAAAACCCGCTACTCTAGGCCCATATGTTTTCTTTCCAGATGGAAGAGGAGAGATGTTATGCCCCTTGCACTTGGATCGTATCATCGGCGGAGGAGCTATGGTGGCGGAAGGAGATGACGGGCGATCGGGTGAAGTCGGCGTGGATGCGGTGTCGGCTAGGGCAACACGGGAAAAGAAACCCGTCGGGTTTAGAGAGAGAGAGAGAGGAAGAGGGAAATAAGAGAGAGAGAGAGAGAGATTTTTGTTCTAATTTTCTTCTTAACAAAACAAGGCACAACCGGCCACTTAAGTAGGTTCCAACGTGCCCCCCATTTGGGCTTACTACATATGGGTAAAATACTACTAAAAATTAACACAACATAAACAACATAAGTTTAAGATAACTGGCGTCGTCACGCCTCATAACATCGCCGCCCCCGTCTGAAGACAGCTTGTCCTCAAGTTGGATCGAAGGGAAATGCAGTGTGGCCTCTCCTATCGCGTCATCATCGGGAGGATCATCCACTTCAAGCCAAAATAAGTGTTTCCATCGATGCTCTGGTATGAAATGGTCATCACAATTGTAGCACAAGCCTTTCTTGCGACGCTCGACCATCTCGGTGCGGGACAGACGGCGGCGAACCGTAGGCCGCGGTGTATCGTCTCAGGATGGAGCCCTGTCCGGCAAGCTGGCTTGAGAATAAGAGCCCTGATAGTCCCGACGTCCCAAAGGCGGCCGATCAAGTAGCAGTCGCCGCTCACAAGCCCTGGCGAGGCTCATAGCGGTGTCGGCTAGGGCAACACGGGAAAAGAAACCCGTGGGGTTTAGAGAGAGAGAGAGGAAGAGGGAAATAAGAGAGAGAGAGATTTTTGTTCTAATTGTCTTCTTAACAAAACAAGGCACAACCGGCCACTTAAGTATGTTCCAACGTGCCCCCCATTTGGCTTACTACATATGGGTAAAATACTACTAAAAATTACCACAACATAAGTTTAAGAAAACTGGCGTCGTCACGCCTCATAACAAGAGAATTCTCATGCGTTGTTCTTTTCCAATGCAAACATCTCTTCTTACATTGTCATCCTCAATGCAAGTATAGCAATTGCTTCCCATAAATTTTTACGAATACTAACTCAGGCAAGGGAGGAAATGAACCCTTGATGTGTCGTAGTTAGATGATGATATGAGATCTAATTGGCAATACAATGTTGTGTAGAGGTACTGAGGTAGTCTCACTTTTAAGATGCAAAGGAAGATGGAGGTCTTCATCGGAATTTGATGTTCAAGCTAGTATTGAGAGTGACAGATGGGTTGTAAAATCTCAACATCAACAGTCCTCCATTGATAGACTTGACGCAGAGGAGGAATGAGATTAGGAGGATGTTGATTGGTTGAAGGTGGCGGAGGATTTGGAATAGGTATTGTAGAAAACAGTGGAGAAATCAAGAGAATTTTTTATTACTCCAAAAATTATTCTTTACAACTTGAGATTGTACATTTTTATAGGAAGAGAGAGGAGAAGAATCTTAATCTAGAGATATGGGATTAATACAAGTGAACAAGTGGGCCACAACATGGGCCAAAGTAATGGGCCTATTTTACATGACTTTCTCTAACACTTCCCCGCAAGCTGGAGCATACAAATCGTAGGCACCAAGCTTGGATAAAAATTGTTGATACAATGATCGAGGTAAGGCCTTAGTGAGAATATCTAAAACTTGTCTGGTAGCTGAGACATGCTCTAATTCCAACTTCTTTAATTGAACATTTTCTTGAATGAAGTGACAGTCAACCTCAATGTGTTTGACTGTTTGGTTCGCTCATGAAATACGGGATTCTTGGCAATATGTATAGCAGCTTGACTGTCACAAAATAGAGTAGCTAGTGGGGACAATGTGACACCCAAATCCCCAAGGAGACTTTCTAGTCAGGTGAGTTCCGACACAACAGCTTCCATTGCAAAATACTCGGCTTCAGACGATGAGCGAGCAACAACTGATTGCTTTTCGCTACGCCAGGTAATAAGATTTCCTCAGAAATACATACAGAAACCAGTTGTGAATCATCGATCAACAAGAGAACCCGCATAGTCAGCATCAGAATATGCGACCAGAGATAAAGAAGAAGATAGTTTGTACACAAGCTCTTGTCCCGGAGCAGTCTTCAAGTATCTGAGAATGCGCTCGACAGCCTGGAGATGAGAGGTCTACGGAGTATGCAAAAACCTACTGACAACTCCAACCGCAAACGAGATATCAGGTCTTGTAACCGTAAAATATATCAGCTTCCCAACAAGATGTCAATAATACTCTGGATTCGTAAGTAGAGAATCAGAGTCAGTTTCATGAGCGCAGAGCTTGTGATTGACATCCATAGGAGGTTCAGCAGGTTTGCATCATGAATAGTCTACAGCCTGAAGAAGGTCAAGACAATAGGCCATCAGATCATCTGGCTATCTCAAGTCCAAGAGAATATCAAAAAATTCCTAGATCTTTAGTTTGAAAAATAGCATTCAAGTGTTGCTTGATTTGTTGGATCTCAATAGAGACAGTACCAGTAATAAGAATATCATCAACATACACTAGGAGAATGACAGTGTCAGTTGGTCGTTGACGAGTAAACAGAGAGAAGACAGCAGAGCTCCGTGTAAATCCAACGTCACGAACAACCTCGCTAAACTTGTTATACCAAGCCCGCGGAGATTGTTTGAGACCATAAAAAGATTTTTTGAGATGAAAAACACGAGACTCCCCTGTGGTCTCAAATCCGGGAGGTTGGTGCATGTAAACTATTTCGAGAAGATCACCATTAAGAAAAACATTTTTGATATCCAACTGATGTAGCATGTAGGAGCCATTGACGATGAACAACCAAAGAGATCAGGACCCGAACGGTATTTAACTTGGCAGCAAGTGAGAACGTCTTATCGTAGTCGAGACCTTGTTGTTGAGTGAAACCTCGAGCCACGAGCCGGGCTTTGAACCATTCAACCGTCTCAGCGGGAGCATGTTTGATTGTAATGACCCACTTACAACCAACATAAGTATGTCCTGGAGGAAGAGGAACAAGATCCCACGTCTGATTGGCCCAAAGAGCGGTTATTTCCTCATCCATGGCCGCACGCCACCCCGGATGTTGTAGAGTCTCCTGTAAAGAGTTAGGTATAGAAATAGAGGAGAGAGAGAACACAAATTTGAGAAGAGGTGGGGAGAAACGATGTAAGGAGACGTACTTTGCCAAGGGATGAGCCATAGAGGTTGATGTCGAATCAACATGCCGCGAGATCACACCGGTAGAGGGTAGTTATTGTAGGGCATTTGATTTGGGAGAGCGACGAGTGTACATAAGAAAGGGTGGTTTGGGTAGGACGGGCGTGGTAGTAAGTGTGGGAAGGAGAGGTGGAAGCGGAGATGTGACTGGAACTGTGGGTCGGGGAAGAGTAGGAGGAAGAAGAGGATATGTAGGGGAGGAGTGAAACAGTTGGTCTTCAAGGAAGGTGACATCATCAAAAACGACCGTTTACCATCGGTAGGAGAATAGCAGACATAACCCTTATGGGTGTGAGAGTATCCAACGAACATAAATTTTGTAGCACGAAAAGCAAATTTCTTAGTGGGTGGACCAAGATTATGGACATAACATGTACATCAGAAGACACGAGGCGGGAGTGAAAACAGAGCCTTTGAAGGGAATGGAAGATTAAATAGGGCCGCGAAATTGAGGATGGACGAGGGCATACGATTGATGAGGTGACAGACAATAGAAACAACAAAATTCCAGCATAGTGGAGGAACCTGCATTTGAAACATGAGAGATCTAGCGACATCAAAAAGATGTCGATTTTTCCGCTCTGCCGCGCCATTCTGTTGAGGAGTACACGTGCGCGAAGTCAAATAGATAATACCAAACTCTGTGCACAGATTATAGAAGGTACGACTGGTATACTCACACGCATTATCGGTGCGAATAACTTTTAAGCAAATGGAAAACTGAGTGCGAGTCTCCGTAAGAAATGAACGGAAGATAGAGGGGAGTTCGGCACGATGACGAAGTACAACCAGGTAACGCTCGAACATTATGAAGATGGGGTGGAATACTGACCATCATCATGGCAATCCCAACTGCTTCTTTCTGCGCCCGTTGCGTAACCAAATCCGTGGTGAGAGGTTGATATTGTATCCACGACTCAACAAGAGTTTTAGCCCGAACAACAAAGGAAGACAAGTCACTAGTGGCCCCGGGGTCAAGTGATTAAAGGTCGGTAATTATGTCGAACAAGTGCTGAAGGCTGTCCTTGTCAGAATAGAGGGAATGAAGATCCTCCTATATAGCATGGGCCGTCTCATGATACATGGTCATCCTATATGGCTCGGTATCCAGGGAACAGAGAATCCATGATTGGGCACGGCCATCATCACAGATCCACTCCTTGGTTGGAGCAATGGGAGGAGCCCTTGTCAGGTGATGAAGAAGGCATTTTGTTTGCAGAACATGGCGAACTGAGTGAACACATTCAACAAAGTTCTATTTCCCACAGAGAGAGATGGTGGTGATCTGAAGTTCATCACAAAGTTCAAGAGGAGCAGCAGCACGGGCAGGAAGGGAGGAATCCGCAGTCGAATCCATGAAATCAACTCCAGGAACTGGCGAGCTGGCAACAGGCAAACAGGCGGATCAAATAGGGCAGACTGAGCAACAACCCAACAGGTGACTAGATCAGTGTCGAACAGCGACCAGGGAAGAAAACCGCGCGAAGCGAGCAGGCGGTCTCGGAGCAAAGCCGCGCAAAGCGAGCAGGCGGCCTTGGCGGGCAGTCAGGAAGCAGTGATCAAGCAAGCAGGCGGTCTGGGACCAAAGCCGGGCAAAGCGAGCAGGCGGGCCTTGGCGGGCGGTCAGGAAGTAGTGATCAAGCGACTAGAGTACTGCGAGAAAGTCGCGTGACTCTCAGCATAGTAGAAACACCAAGGATGCAACGACAACGACCTGAAGTAAGAAAGTTGCGCTTGGTAAGCAGCGAACTGGAAAGCAAGGCAAGTCGCATTTGGAGAGCAGCGGCAGCGACCTGAAGCAGCACGCATGCAGCGGCAGCGGCCTGAAACAGGCGAAAAAGGGGGGCAAGCCGCAACCTAAGGCCGGCGGAAGATCAGCGGGTTGAGGAGGCGAGTGAACCAGCGGATTAGGGAGCGGCAAAGAGGATGCAGTGAAGGAACGACGGCCTGAGAGAAGAGTGCGACCTGAGGAGCAACCTGCAACCAGAAGAAGCTGCAGCGGCCAGACGGAAAGGAAGACGCGGCTAAGCAATGGAGACCGCAGCGGCAAGCAGGTCACTTGACGGCAAGAAGCGGTAAGAGAGGCCACAAACAGAGACTGCACAGATAGCGGCCTATGTTGTCAAGGTGCGCTCCTGAGGCGTCGGGCACACCCCACGGCGCCTTAGCGCGACCGAGGAGGGCGAAGTGCCTCAGACGCGCCCTAGGCGCACCTAGGCATGCTCCTTGCGTGCAATCTAGGCGCACATTAGGCGCACCAGGGAATATTTGGTTTGTTTTTGAAGTTAGCCGGTTTGGTTTAATTACAGGCGGTCTCACCATAAGAAGTCTATGGCTCATTTTGGGTCATTTTTCCTTTTCACTCGCGTCGTCGAAGCTCTCGTCCGCTGCTTCCCTCTCCTCTTTCGTTCGAAACCTCGTCGGTCGCAACTCCTCTTCCGTTCGAAAACTCGCCGGTTTTTGACAGATCCTTTCCTCCTTCTACCTTCACTGTAAGCTTCCTCTTCTTCTACTCCCTCTCTTTTCTTCTTCAAGCTGGTTCAGTGTATTATATGTATGAAAATTTCTTCCTAAAAGCTTATATATTTTTGAATATAACATTGAATCATATTAGCTTAAGTCCTTTGAAAATATTAGAGCAATGATTTTAATTTAAAGCATTGAAGTGTTGTATTCATAGTTTTTGACTGGGCTTTCTTAGTATGAGCTATTATCCTAAAAGATCTGAATTAATTTCACTACTAGATAGATCTATAGAAATTTGAATTGAACTTAGTAGGTAAATAAATATCTGATGAAAATTTTGCTAACTATTACGATCTTTTTAAGTATGAGCTTGCAATTGTTGTAGTACACATGTTTTAGATGTCTAAAGAAAGCTTATACATACGACATTAATGCATGTATCTCACAATTACTAGAGGTTAGTTTATACACTCTAAAAAAGTATTATATGATTTTGACTCTTTTATTTAGGAAATGATTTAGGACGTGTTTGAATTATAGTTTGAAATTTTTGACCCTAAATCCTAAACATCATTACCACTAGATACCCTCTTTTGACAAGGTTAATTTTCTTTTGAAAAACTACATTTGAATTATCACCAAGGTCCAATAATTGACGATAGCAATGAATGGTTAATGGAAAGAATGGAAGAAGATAATGACGTTGAGGTTGAGGCTAAGCGGGAAGACTTCGTCTTTGATGATGAGTTATTAACATGGGGCACAGTTGCTCGTGCCACTGGAGTTGAAGAAAAAATTTATTGCACATGGTTATCGAAAAGAAAAAATGTGGTTCTTACAAAGACACTTGAGAAAAAGAGCATATCTAAAATGAATGCGCCTACTCCATTAGTCATTAGAGAGGCTAATACTTCATTAGTACTTAGAAATGTTGATGATGTCGATAAAAAGGAAGTTGAATACAACGAAGAAGAAGAAGATTATAACGATAGTAGAGAAGATTATAACGATAGTAGAGAAGATGATGAAGACATAGTATTTTCGGAGGATGAGTAGTTAGGTGAGTAATAGATTACTTAAATTTCAGAATACTTTAATTCTTTTATTTAAATTATACATTAATAGATGTTTTTTTTATTACACAAATAATAATATTTTTCAGGACTGATTTTCAATTGGTGCATCTCGATCTTCTGACCGGATTATTTGATGTTTAATGTATAATTTAAACATCAAATAGTCTGGTCAGAAGATTAAAGTGACAATCAAATAGCAACCATTTGTTGTTAGATTAGATTATGTAGAGCAGTGGAAGTACTTAGAACCATTTGAGTTTATAAACTTGTTAGAGCAAAGCTATAATGTTTGTATATATTCGTAATATACATATATACATATATATATAAGTAGCTTATAAACTTGTTGGTTCTGTCTATTTATTTTTCTGAGCATGCTTGTTATGTTTCGAAGCATGTTTTTTAATTGTAGAGATGTTGGCTCTAATGAAGAAGAGGAAGAAGTCTACAACTTCATTGCACTATATTGATGAATCAGATAATCAAGGAAGATCATTTACACCTTTGGTTGGTCATTATTAAGATACTGCACTTCATGCCTCTACGCTTCATACTTGTACAACTTTGATGTTTTGTTGCTTTTTCATGGTGTCTAGCTGTTTTTCTATTTCAGTTTCATTCATCAAATCATCTCTGATGCTGATATTATTATCCAATCTCTCTTTTCTTCCGCTATTTGTACTTTATAAGTTATAAATTTGATATAAAAAACAAAAATAGGAAGAACACGTGCGAATTGGGCGCCCAATTTGCTCAATTTCAGCGAATTGGGCGCTCAATTCACTCAATTTCAGCAAATTGGGCGCTCAATTCACTCAATTTCCTTTTTCCCCTCATTTTTGCACCTCACGTGCCTCAGGCGCGCGCCTGCATCTAGGCTCCAGGGCCCCTTTGCGCCTCGGTGCGTCTTGCGCCTTTAATAACATAGATAGCGGCCAAAGGAGAGAAGTGCTCAGAGGTGGGGCCCAGTCAAGAAAGACTATAAAAGGAGAGGAAGAGAAATGAGGGGAGCAGAACACGGGGACGGGATCTGCGACTAGGAAAACTCCATCCGCAGGAAGGGTGCGGGTAGACACCGGCTGCTAACCGCCCGGGGTTGCGGATAGCCAAAGAAGAAAGAAACAAACACGATCCAGCACGTGCGGAAACCTACCTCTGATACCATGTAGAAAACAGTGAAGAAATCAAGAGAATTTTTTTATTACTCCAAAAATTATTCTTTACAACTTGAGATCCTACATATTTATAGGAAGAGAGAGAAGAAGAATCTCAATCTAGAGATATAGGATTAATACAAGTGAACAAGTGGGCCATAACATGAGTCAAAGTAATGGGCCTATTTTACATGACTTTCTCTAACAGGAATCAACAAAGGGAAATAAGGAGTGATAACAAGAGAGGGAACGAAAAGAGATTCAACACCATTTTCCATCTCCCCCAAAGAAGAGCTAAAGAAATGTTCTCCTTCACGAAAGGTAACATCCATGGTACAAAAAAACGGCGAGGGGAAGATGATAGCATTGATATCTTTTTGTAGTGGAGGAATACCTGACAAAGAAACATTTTTGAGAGCGTGTCGCGAGCTTATCACGATGAGGGAGATAAATGTGAACAAAGCAAACATACCTAAAGACTCAAGGTCGGAGATGAGAGGTATGCATAACACACTTAGTGGATAAATGATAGATATGCAAGTCAAATTGCAGGGTGCTAGAATAAAGTCGATTAAATAAGTACGCAGTAGTGACAACAGCTTCACCCCAATAAGATTTAGGCAAATGCATCGTACTAAGTTAGCAACGGGCAACATCCAAGAGATGTCAGTTCTTACGCCAAGCAACACCATTTTGAATAAACATATCGGTATATGTAGTTTGATGAAATATTCTATTATCAGTGAGATATGATCCAAAAATACCGCGATCTTCATATTCGCCTCCAATGTCACTACAAAGAACCTCACTAGTTTCCCCAAATTAGATAATAACCATTTGATGGGAAGTTTTAAAACAATTAAAAACAATACTTTTCTTTTTTAACAAGTACCTCTACGTAGAACAAGAAAAACAATCAGCAAAAGTAACAAAAGAACGATGATCAGATAAAGGGAGAATGGATGAAGGTTCTCAAACATCAGTATGAATAATATCAAAGGGCGGTATGGTTGGAGATGAAATATTAATTGGACTATACCAAACATATTTAGATAAGTTGCAAGCATCACAAAAAATAGTTTTCAACAGCAAAGAAAACATAGGAAACATTTTTGAGAAAATAAATAAGAGGGGTGTCTGAGACATCAATGCGAATGTTGAACATCCAAATAAGGAGTAGGAGCACTTGAGAGGGTTTGGGGAACTTGTGGAACCAAAACATACAATACTCCACAGTTCCTACTACTGCCAATACGCCACTTCCATGCTAGATCCTGAAAAAAAAACATCAGGAGGAAATGTTTTGGAGTAATTTGAGGTAGTTAGAACACTAATGGAGAGCAAGTTTCGAGAAAATAATGGAATATGTAAAATAGAGGTGAGAGGAAGAGCAAAGGAGAATAAAATTGTCCTTTTGCCCGCAATGGAGCAAGACCCATTTGCGGTGATCACTTTATCTCTACCAGAGAATGGAGTATACGAGGTAAAAAATTGAGGATGTTCTCATCGTGTGATTTGTCAAATCACACCAGAGTCAACAATGCAGTTAGATGAAGAAGCAGAGGCAAAGTTGGTGCTCAGTGTACTGGAGGTTGTTTATGCAACAGTAGGGCTGTCACTTTGAGTGCACAGGAGATGCTTCAAACCATCACACTCCTCATTGGAGAATCCATCGGAGGGGATGTGGTAGACACTATCTTTATGTCCTTCAGAGAAGTCGGAAACAAAAATCGTGGGTGTGACCCAACTTTCCACAGTAGTCGCACAAGCGGAAAGGTGATTCGGGGGTTGGCCGTCCTCGACAAATGCTTGCTAGAGTACAGCAATCATGCACCTATTAGAGGAAAGGGCTCGTCGGCAATCCTCATCTTCTACGACCATGTTGAATGCTTCTCAAAGAGAGGGAAGAGGCTGGCGGTTCAAAACATGGGTACGGACAAAATAGAAGTTCATGTTAAGCTCCATAAAAAAAACATGAAGTCGGTAATGATTCTCTTTGATCACTTGTTCATTGGCATCAGTGGTGCATGCAGTTGTAAAGTTTTCCAAGTAATCTGACTCTTGATAAAGGCGTTTGAACTCAGAGAAGTGGACGAAAACGTTGGAGGAGCATTGTTTGAGTTCCAGGACATGGCAAGGGAAAGAGTTGCCAATATGAGAGTAGATTTCACGTGTCCCGATCCAAATCTCAAGAGCTAAGTTTAGAAGCATGTAACTCTAATGAACCAAATAGGACATGAAGTGAAGCAAACATGAGGTCACAAGAGAATTTTTTTGCCCCGCTTTCACCAAGTAGGATCGGTAGAAGAAGGCTCGATGATAGTTCCAACAATATATTCGTACAATTGATGGCTCTGGATGGCATGCAGTGTTGTCTGTGACCATTCCAGGTAATTTGTATCATCAAACAACATGGTAGTAATACGAAAGAAACTAAAGGAACCATGTGTGTGTATATACACATTGTTGGATTAGGCCGAAACACTCGGGGTTGTTTAAACACCCGAATTCGAGGAACCGGTCATAATATGAAGTGCAAAAAAGACCGCAAAGTGTCAGGCGCGAGCCGAAAAAATAGAAATTGTGGGTGTGACGTGACAGAATCGCAAAAAAGGAGATCGTGGGAAACCAGATCGCACTAGTCATAGCTGAAGCTCGCAGGAACCAGGTCGCGGGTCGCGACTGAAGCTCGCAAACATTATCAAATCAAGGAAACTAGGTAGGAACTCACTCAAGCGCATGAAAACTGGCGAAGAGCTTATGCAGCGGACCAAAAAATTCAAGAAGGAAGATCGCAGCGTCAGGGATAGCTCGTGAGTAAGAAAATTCGCAGTAGGTCCCGGCGAGTAAGAAAGTTCTAGGCACAAACTTGTAGAGGAGCGACGCGGGATAGGCAGCGACTGGGAGATCGCAACAAAAGGGATAGCTCGCGACTAGGAGCAGGAACATTCTCGTAGCGAAGTGACGCAACTGGGAGCGATTGGGAGCTAGAATGAGCTCGCAGAGGAGCGAAGTACGACTGGCAGTGAATGGGAGTAAGAATGTTCTCGGTGAATTATAAATTCTCAGCGAGTTCGTGCAGCAGACTTGCAGAAGGAGATCACAATGATATTGCAAGGTATCGCAGCGACAAGGATGGCTAGTACAATGCGCAGGGAGCTCACATTCCACTGCAGGAAAATCACATGATGTGCAACAAGTCGGGAAAGAAAAAAATAGAGCGGCGGAAAAAATTCTAGCTCTGATACCAAGTTGAGAATAAGAAACATCTTTTATGTATTTCAAATCTAACCAAATAGATACAATACCTCTCTATATATACACAATAGGAGAGTCTTAATATATTACAAGACGTGTGGGACTAAACTAAAGGAGGAGAAGAGTAAAAGCTACATGGGCCTAGAGTAGTGAGCCTTTAACATGGGTATTTACTTCAATTGTTATACTATCCAGTCTAACTATACAAACCTAAATTACCGTTGCATCTACTGCTATCCAATTCATATGCATAAACCATAAAAATTTTAATAAATGCTACTCTCACCAACCTGTAGATATTCGAATATAGTCGTGAAAGGTAATTTCAGTAAAAGGCGTCCATCCACTGCCTGTGTTCAGCCACAACAAGGCATGCTTTACTAAATTAAAGATCTTATCGAAGGCATTAAACACAAAGAATCTATCATGTAAGCAGGAATCAGGCAAGAATTGGAAGCAGATAATAAGAATTACCGAATGGTACTCTTTAATTGCCTTCTTAACCACCGAAGCATGAGAATTGCACACTGACATTGGGAAACAAAATCTGGAATGAGAGGAATTCTCTATATAACAACACATGCTGATTGAGAAATGAATCACCGGACCGCTTAATGCACCAAATGAGAAGCTCATCAGAAAAAAAAACATAATATCTAATAACCAGAGTATGAGAAAAAGATTTCTTTAGCCAATATCAGTTTTCAGCTTTCACCACATTAAATATTGAGACATATATAAAGTTAAGCACACAGAGAATGTGTATACCCACTGTAAAGGTAAGCTAAGCAAAAACAACCTAATTCATCAAACTATAAACCCTAAGCATTAAAAAGATGTTATAACATTTCCTTAGCATCTAGCAGCCGAAATGGCATGTGGTCGGTCACCCATGTGAAACATCCGTCTGAAGGCGGTGGTACTTCGAGTATTGCAGAAGTTTCTCATGCGCAGTGATTGGTGGCGATGGTACCTTCAGACACTGCACAATTTCCTCATATACGAAGATATTTTTATTTTTAGTTTTTTTCTCTCTTAAAATTTATATCTTTTCTAATTTTATTTATTTAATTTAATTTAATTTATTTTTTACTTTTAATTTTATGTTATATTGTATTATTTTAGTTTAGAATATTTTATTTTATTTATTTTAATTTATTTTAAATAATATATAATTATATGCATTGTTGGTTTTAGATTCACTTTAAGTGTTGTGATTAAAAGTTTGGTTTCACAAACCATCTCAAAACCATGGTGTATATAACACAAATGACGCCTATTTTTGCAACTAGATAATTTGGTGTGGCGAATAGTTTAATGGTCAGTTTGTTTTGCCGCTTCGCCGCCGGTGTGGGAGCAGACGCTGCCGCAAGGCGAGAAAACAAACGCCCGCCGGTGCCAAACAGCGGCATCTGCTCGGGATCCAGCCCTCTGCGGAATGGAAACGCCGCTCCATTCCGAACCCCAGCTCCTCCCTCCGGTGGCTATCTCTGGCGGCGTATGCGCCTGCCCCGTCTGTGCCCGCCTAACCAAACGGACCCTAAGACACTGCATCACTTCATGAGACATGAAGCTGTGGCTCTGCCACTTTCAATCGTAATAATAATTTGATACCTTAGATGCAACCGCAGAGTTTCATGGTATGCGGCTTCGAGATTCAGCTACTAAATTGTGGATGTTATAGACAGGTCAAACTGTTGTATGGTATTGCAAAGAAGTTGATGTCATCATTCGTCTCGTTTACGAAAGGAACTGCAATTCGTGATTACGACGCTCCTGGCTAGGTGAGTAGGGTTAATGTAACGAGATATGTAGGGGTACGTGGGTAATTGCAAAGTGTAACAAGGATGTTGGTAGGCTATAAATAAAGCCAAAATATTGTAATAGAATGGAATGATAATAATAAAGTTTAGTTGTTCTGCTCTCTTCCCAACCCCCACCACCCCTTCATCTCTCTTATCTCTGACCTCTCCCGGCCATTCATCCTCTCTCTCTCGTCTCTGGCCGCTTCCTCTCCTTGGTCATTCCCTATTCCTATCATTTTAACGTCAGGGAACTCGTAACAACTTTAGATAGTTACAAATGGTGCTCTCGTTGAGAGTTAAACTCCCGAATCACCGTTCTTGAAGTTCCTGCGAGTTCTTGGGCACCAAAATCTGAACCACGGTTCATGTTGTAGCAAATTCTTTAGTCGCAGCTGTCAATATTGCAGTCACGAGAACTTTCTCCCAGCAACCTCCTGCTTGTATCTTCAAGTCCATTTGTCTATGGCAGTGATTCCAAGCTGCTTGATTTAAAATCCATTAAAACGGATTAAGAACAGCGACTCCGGCGAATCCAACAGCAGTGGATTAAAGCGGCTTAAAGCAGATCTTGATACTAAGAACGGCGTCTCCGGCGAACCCAACAGCAGCGGATTAAAGAAAATCTTCCCGATCCGCCATTGAGAAGTTCTCTTTCCCGATTCACAGTTCTTGAATGCAAACCTCCATTTTTTTCTCGTTGTGATTCTCCTTCAACTGTGAGAAGATCGACAATAATTTGTTCTTTGATAAGAAGAGATCCTGTAACAATAGTTTCAAATAAAATATAACAATCGCCATATATTTCTATTTGTTTCATTGATCAAGGGCGTTGAAAATGGTTGAGATTCTCCTTCCTCACATTTTCCTGAAGCAGAGCCCACTCGTTGCTTCGATCTGAATTTTCCCTTGATCTAAATTTTCTTCTTGAATGCAAACCTCTGTTTCTTGTTCTCCATCGTCCCATTTTCTCCAAGCAGCGCCCTCTCTGTTTATTCGATCAGAAAATTTTCCACTTCACCTTCACGACTTTGCCGCCTTAGCCACTACGCCACCTCCGCCGCTACACTGCCTCCGCCGCATTGCTGCTTCTGCCACTTAGCCGCCTCCGTCACTTCGTCGTTGGAGTTACCTTCCCCTGTCGAGCGCATACCAAGTCTCTTTTACAACATCTGTCACAGTTCGAAGCTCCAACGCCAATCTCCAATTCAAAGCACGTTGCTTGTTCTTCATCATCGTCCTGCAAGGAGATGCAGCTCCCTGGATACAGCACGAACCACGAACTGAGCGATGTCATTACTTCCAATCATGCCAGCCAAATGTCCATTCAAGATCTGGATCTCCGCCATGTCACTTAGAGGAATCAATACTTCACGGATTTGCGTGGGGAGTTACAATCATTCAATCAGGCGTTCATTCCCACTGTCGGATGACACTGTTTGGATTGTTCACGACTTGTCAATGCAGGCGTCAGATCTTCCACGGTCTGTCAACTCCAGCCGCGGGACGGAATTGTTCGGATCTCCGGACGAAGCAACAACAAGTCGCTTGCCTCCTGCAGCATGGACTCTGACCACAACGCCTTCAGCGAGCGCGAAGGCCGCTTCTACACCAATTTAATTCTCCCAACAATTCCGGGAAAAACCACCAGTGATATGGATTTCACTCAAGCCAGCCATTTTGGTTACATATCCACTTCGGGCTCGATTAATACTTCGTCCGCCAAAGTTACGTGCCAAAGATTTGCGTCGAGCGATTCTACCGTTGGGATTTCTAAGTTTGAAATGTTCCTCGAATATAAGAACGTCAATCCCCTTGATTATGTTTTCATGGGCTCATTTTATTTGGACAAGCCGGCGTCAAAGTGGTGCTTAGAATTTTTGCGGGATGGCATCTGCCATGATTGGCATCATTTCAAGGTCGCTATTCAGAACCGATTCGGGATAGAAGTGCCTCCATCACCTATTAGTCTTGATATCCATGAAGTCAAGTCCAAGGAGTATGACTCCTGCGGGACACTTGAAGAAACAAGTTGTGTTCGGGCTCCGTTAATCCATGTCAATGAAGAAATACTTCCATCATTGGTTTCACCACCACCGGAGGAATTGTCATTGACACCGGTTCTTTTAGATGATTCCGACAAATTGGAAGAGGAACAAGCACTCTCAAATGAGGAAGAACGATGAAATGACATCAACACCGTCATGAGAGATTCCTTTATTATTCTTTCACCAAATTGGATAGCTATGACATAACAAAATCTTCGGCATATGGTTCATTCCTAGAAGACCTCGCTATGACCGCTTCAAATGAAAATTTCAGCAATGATGAGATCAAAGATGACTATGTAGTCCTTGGCGATGAAACTTGTTCCAAGAATCATGAAGTGGACTCACTGTTGATGGTGGCCCTAGCAGAAATATTTGGTCTCAAGTTCGTCATCTCCACAGCGATTTCTTGGATGATTCGTGTATTTGATCCCGGCGGATTTGATGTGTACTTTTTGGATGACCAAACGACGAGGTCGTCGTTTTTATGGGATGGGTAGGAGCGTAACGAGATATGTAGGGGTATATGGGTAATTGCACATTGTGTAACAAGGATGTTGGTAGGCTATAAATAGAGCCAGTGTTGTGATAGGATGGAATGATAATAATAAAGTTTAGTTGTTATTGAGAGATCTAAGTTGTCAACCTAAATCACCTAGAGGGGGGTGAATAGGTGAGATGTGCGTCAAATGCGGAATAAAAAATTTAACACAGCACAGATGAGTAATCAAGCAATCACACAGACGACAAGAGATTTATAGTGGTTCCCCAATCTTGGGTACGTCCACTTTCCTCACCGATCTAGCAAATCACTAGACTCGGCTACTCCACTATCTCGGATTGCAAACCAATCCTACACCTCGGAACCACGTTCCTACAAAACTCGATCCAAATGGATCTACACTCGGAAGATAAAACTTCCTACCACTCGGAGATAAATCTCCTACAATAAAATTGTTTGAATAGAAAACACAAACAGCAAATAGCACAGATCTGGATCTTTGACTTTATCTTCTTCCTTGAGAATTTTCGGCTTGGACAGAAAAGGTTGAAGAAGACTTGAAAGAGATCCACGGATCTGAAATATGGAATCACCACGATCGAGAAAATAAATCAGAGATCGATGAAGCACGGAGAGATCGGATGATTCTTCTTGATTCTGGATCGCTAGAATATTTTAGATCTACAGCAGCGGCCGATAGAAGACGATCCAGAGCTTCTTCCGAAAACGATAATGGCGGCTGACGGGATTTTAGGGTTTTCGGAATTTTTTCTCTTTCTTAAAATAATCTTTGTAATAGCTGTTATTCTTCTTGTAAATATTCAGATCTGAAAGGACCCATTTATATGCGATCTCCAACGGTCATAAACATAATTAAGGATGACACGTGGACCAATCAGAAAAGATTAATTCAAAATACACGAAGAATCTGGACTTAAAGAAATTCAGGAATTTCGAACAGATATACTCGAGAGAGAGGGGACATACTCGAGTATAGGAGGTTACATACTCGAGTAGACAAGAGGGATATACTCGAGTATAAAGACTTAGAAAAAAAATTCTCAGATAAAACTTGAAGACCTACTCGAGTATAAGAGTTGGAACTACTCGAGTACGGGGAAGATAGACTACTCGAGTATCTTAGGAAAACTACTCGAGTAACTACAAACCTACTCGAGTATGAAAATCAATCTACTCGAGTACAGAGTCACTTACTCGAGTATGTCAGGGAACTACTCGAGTATATGGACTTAGAAACTTTCTGAGATGAGTAGAGGCTTTGCTGAAATTCAAGTTAACACTGATGAGCTAAAAAGATTATTTCAGTTAGGTGGCAAAGCCATAGACCATACTATTACCAGTATAGGTGAACTCAGAAATCAAGCTGAAACAGTTGCACATAATCAGATTCTATTGGACAAGGATGCTTCTGCAAATGTTATGAAAGTTTGTGAGGAAGTTGGAACATTTAGAGATGAAGTCATTGCCCAACTATCCGTAGAAATCAGCAAGGGGGAGAAGATAGTCAAAGAATAAGTTGAAAAACTACCTGCCCAATCTCAAGCAGCTGTGGATGGTCTAGTCAAAGAAATATCTGCCAAATCTCAAGCATCTGTGGATGGTCTAGTCAAAGAAATGAAAGCAGACATCCTAGCTCAGCTTCAATCTGTAAAATTCTATATTTATGATACTGCTGTATGGGTGCATAATCAGAACTTCCCAGATTTCCAACTTGACCCTACCATTATTCCAAAGTCCCTAGATCCTCTTGAAGAACATCCTCACTCAGGTGCTCCAGCTCATGCTAACATTCCAGAGGGTGTGCCAGCCTTCTCACCCAGACCTACTGGTGACATGACTGGGCCTCCTCTCTCTTATGCTGATGTGTGGCAAGATGATATTCCTCCAAGCTCTCAGGGACACTCTGTTCAGGGTGCTCCTAGAAAGAAAAGGAAATATGGTGACGGCGCTTCTGCTAGCCGTTCTGCACCAAGGAGAGAGCCTGCCCCAGCTTCAGGAAGTAGATCAGAAGTTGTTCATGCAGAAGTTTGGAGTCCTACCTCCAAGTCCCTTATTTTTGACACATTGAAGTTGGTAACAGATTTGGTGAGAATAAAGATCAGTACTATAGCTACTCAGAATGGAAAGCGTATGATGTTTCTCAAATCAAAATCAGATTGCATGACAGAAATTGGGGATTTAACAATCCAGCTGCTCCTCCAAGGCCTAGGACCTACTTTCCCAAACCTTTCAGCTATCTGGAGAGGCAAGAGCTTAAGAGAGAAAGATTGAATAAAGGAGCCCCTTCTTGAGTGAATGAGGATGTGGATATGGACAACTAATCTTTTGAAAACAATTATATATATATATATATATATATGATTCTAATTATGGTTGTCCTTATTATTTTCCTGCTTCATTTTCTTTTCATGAGTATATGTTTCTTTGTTTTTTTTACTCTAAGTAATTCACCTTAGTGTAGAGGGTGCTGACTTCTACAAATAGGGGGAGATTGTTGGGATTTGTCTCCACAATACCTCAGATTTGTAGGAAGTCAGACCTTGAACTAAGATGAATTAACGTGTATTTGATATTGTGTTTGAGTTGTATGTATGCAGGATCTTATTGTCAAGTGTAGACCAATGTCAGTCTATAATGGGTCATCAAACACCTTGGATCACACAATGAAGAATTACATTGTATGGTCCTGTGTTTGATGACCCATTATAGACTGACATTGGTCTACACTTGGCAATAAGATCCTGCATACATACAACTCAAACACAATATCAAATACACCTTAATTCATCTTAGTTCAAGGTCTGACTTCCTACAAATCTGAGGTATTGTGGAGACAAATCCCAACAATCTCCCCCTATTTGTAGAAGTCAGCACCCTCTACACTAAGGTGAATTACTTAGAGTAAAAAAAACAAAGAAACATATACTCATGAAAAGAAAATGAAGCAGGAAAATAATAAGGACAACCATAATTAGAATCATATATATATATATAATTGTTTTCAAAAGATTAGTTGTCCATATCCACATCCTCATTCACTCAAGAAGGGGCTCCTTTATTCAATCTTTCTCTCTTAAGCTCTTGCCTCTCCAGATAGCTGAAAGGTTTGGGAAAGTAGGTCCTAGGCCTTGGAGGAGCAGCTGGATTGTTAAATCCCCAATTTCTGTCATGCAATCTGATTTTGATTTGAGAAACATCATACGCTTTCCATTCTGAGTAGCTATAGTACTGATCTTTATTCTCACCAAATCTGTTACCAACTTCAATGTGTCAAAAATAAGGGACTTGGAGGTAGGACTCCAAACTTCTGCATGAACAACTTCTGATCTACTTCCTGAAGCTGGGGCAGGCTCTCTCCTTGGTGCAGAACGGCTAGCAGAAGCGCCGTCACCATATTTCCTTTTCTTTCTAGGAGCACCCTGAACAGAGTGTCCCTGAGAGCTTGGAGGAATATCATCTTGCCACACATCAGCATAAGAGAGAGGAGGCCCAGTCATGTCACCAGTAGGTCTGGGTGAGAAGGCTGGCACACCCTCTGGAATGTTAGCATGAGCTGGAGAACCTGAGTGAGGATGTTCTTCAAGAGGATCTAGGGACTTTGGAATAATGGTAGGGTCAAGTTGGAAATCTGGGAAGTTCTGATTATGCACCCATACAGCAGTATCATAAATATAGAATTTTACAGATTGAAGCTGAGCTAGGATGTTTGCTTTCATTTCTTTGACTAGACCATCCACAGATGCTTGAGATTTGGCAGATATTTCTTTGACTAGACCATCCACAGCTGCTTGAGATTGGGCAGGTAGTTTTTCAACTTATTCTTTGACTATCTTCTCCCCCTTGCTGATTTCTACGGATAGTTGGGCAATGACTTCATCTCTAAATGTTCCAACTTCCTCACAAACTTTCATAACATTTGCAGAAGCATCCTTGTCCAATAGAATCTGATTATGTGCAACTGTTTCAGCTTGATTTCTGAGTTCACCTATACTGGTAATAGTATGGTCTATGGCTTTGCCACCTAACTGAAATAATCTTTATAGCTCATCAGTGTTAACTTGAATTTCAGCAAAGCCTCTACTCATCTCAGAAAGTTTCTAAGTCCATATACTCGAGTAATTCCCTGACATACTCGAGTAAGTGACTCTGTACTCGAGTAGATTGATTTTCATACTCGAGTAGGTTTGTAGTTACTCGAGTAGTTTTCCTAAGATACTCGAGTAGTCTATCTTCCCCGTACTCGAGTAGTTCCAACTCTTATACTCGAGTAGGTCTTCAAGTTTTATCTGAGAATTTTTTTTCTAAGTCTTTATACTCGAGTATATCCCTCTTGTCTACTCGAGTATGTAACCTCCTATACTCGAGTATGTCCCCTCTCTCTCGAGTATATCTGTTCGAAATTCCTGAATTTCTCTAAGTCCAGATTCTTCGTGTATTTTGAATTAATCTTTTCTGATTGGTCCACGTGTCATCCTTAATTATGTTTATGACCGTTGGAGATCGCCTATAAATGGGTCCTTTCAGATCTGACTATTTACAAGAAGAATAACAGCTATTACAGAGATTATTTTAAGAAAGAGAAAAAATTCCGAAAACCCTAAAATCCCGTCAGCCGTCATTATCGTTTTCGTAAGAAGCTCTGGATCGTCTTCTATCGGCCACTGCTGTAGATCTAAAATATTCTAGCGATCCAGAATCAAGAAGAATCATCCGATCTCTCCGTGCTTCATCGATCTCTGATTTATTTTCTCGATCGTGGTGATTCCAGATTTCAGATCCGTGGATCTCTTTCAAGTCTTCTTCAACCTTTTCTATCCAAGCCGAAAATTCTCAAGGAAGAAGATAAAGTCAAAGATCCAGATCTATGTTATTTGCTGTTTGTGTTTTCTATTCAAACAATTTTATTGTAGGAGATTTATCTCCGAGTGGTAGGAAGTTTTATCTTCCGAGTGTAGATCCATTTGGATCGAGTTTTGTAGGAACGTGGTTCCAAGGTGTAGGATTGGTTTGCAATCCGAGATAGTGGAGTAGCCGAGTCTAGTGATTTGCTAGATCGGTGAGGAAAGTGGACGTACCCAAGATTGGGGAACCACTATAAATCTCTTGTCGTCTGTGTGATTGCTTGATTACTCATCTGTGCTGTGTTAAATTTTTTATTCCGCATTTGACGCACATCTCACCTATTCACCCCCCCTCTAGGTGATTTAGGTTGACAACTTAGATCTCTCAATTGGTATCAGAGGGATATACTCGAGTATAAAGACTTAGAAAAAAACTTCTCAGATAAAACTTGAAGACCTACTCGAGTATAAGAGTTGGAACTACTCGAATACGGGGAAGATAGACTACTCGAGTATCTTAGGAAAACTACTCGAGTATCTACAAATCTACTCGAGTATGAAAATCAATTTACTCGAGTACAGAGTCACTTACTCGAGTATGTCAGGGAACTACTCGAGTATATGGACTTAGAAACTTTCTGAGATGAGAAGTCCAGATCTACTTGAGTATGTGGACTTAGAAAATTTCTTCTGAGATAGTCTTCAATACTCTAGAGTCCATCAGTCCAAATGCATGTATATGAAGTGTATCCCAATAGAGAGGTTATACATGAGCCAACACCTTGGATCACACAATGAAGAATTATATTGTATGGTCATGTGTTTGATGACCCATTATAGACTGACATTGGTCTACACTTGGCAATAAGATCCTGCATACATACAACTCAAACACAATATCAAACACACCTTAATTCATCTTAGTTCAAGGTCTGACTTCCTAAAAATCTGAGGTATTGTGGAGACAAATCCCAACAGTTATGTTCTCTTCCCAACCACCACCACCACCACCCTTCATCTCTCTTATCTTTGGCCTCTCCCGGCCATTCATCCTCTCTCTTGTCTCCGGCCTCTTTCTCTCCATTTCCATTCCCTATTCCTATCATTCTAACGTCGGTGATCCCTCTGGAGATCTCGTAACGACTTTAGATCGTTACAGTTAACGATATTGGAAACATTGCTCATTGGTGCGGAGCTCCATGAAATTCTAGTGGGACAACTGTTGAGGCAGTGGTTACTTGGATGTGATGGTGGAAGAGGTGGTTGCGGTGGCATCGGCAAAAAAACCAGATCGTGAAGTGTCTGGCCAACGACCGAGGTGTCGATAACAGTCGTTGGGGTACGGTAGAATGTAATGATCGAAGGTGAAAATGGGACTAGCCTACGGACAGAAGAAATTCATCTTCAACATAGCGGGCCTGCTTTATTAGCCTATGGAGTGTAACCAGATTAAGGTTGTGCAACCAAGTGTGAATAACGCGGCTTCAGGCCATGCAAAAAATATCCAAGATATTTCTCCTCGGATAAGCCCAAAACATGAATAGTAGTTTCAATTAATACTTGGATTGTTGGACAATCGAAAGGCATTTGAAGGCATTGTAGGACAACCCGCGACGGATAAGGGTCTCCTTACAGAACGTCCAAGTCATTTGAGGATTGGCCTATCAAACCCAACAGATCCAATACAAAGAAAATATGTCCATGTAGATAGTAGTGAAGGGGAGTTCTAATTTCTATTGTGTTTTGGAGTTCGAAGAATTGCTTCGTGCGTGCAATCCACCTAAGCGTATAGGTGCCTTCAAACCTTCGAAGACTGGAATGTCAACATGGTAGAGATCGATCACATAGGGGCGGTTGGGCATTGCATGATTGATAAGAAGAATGATTTATAGACTTGTAGGATGGCGGACGATGCAGTGGTGATGTCAGTGTGCAAATCAAGACACGGTGAAGTAGGTGAAGAGGAATGGTGGTGCGCGGCGGAGGCAACAAAATCCAAAATGAAGAGATTGAGATCGATGAGTGAGTCCTCCAACTGAATCATAAGGGCTTCAGTGGCAAAAGCCCGGAGGATTCGTCGACATCCATACAGAGAGAGGAAGAGCAGGTTACCACCGACATGCAGTAAACACGAGTAGGCGGACACACAGATCGCAGTAAACTGGGCGCAATAGATGGGGTATGCGGCGTGGAGCGTATGACACACGGGTGGGTGGAGCAGATGACGCGTGGGTAGCACGAATGTTGCATCGGCAAGGGTTGGAACTCGGTTGCGAGGGGGAGGTAGGTTAGACCAAATTGATGGAGGTTATGGTATCTTGAAAGATCAAATTACGACTTTTTATTAATCGAATGCAGAACAAGATATAACACAAGTGGAGAGATCGTTGAACTCTTCTAGGAAGAGGGTCGACGATCTCCTCCACAGTTGAATTCTCTCTCCCAATGTTCTAGTCTTTCATCGAACTCTCCTCATTTTGAAGTTTACAAAGTCTTTATTAGAAATTATACAAATAATAAATAACACAAAAAGGAAATAACATGAAATATGAAAAAAGGACACATCAAATCATCCTAGGCATTGCCCGCACCTAGCTTTGAAAGTTACATGAGTAGACTCACAATGTTTGGGTTGTGGTCCATCTATCAAAGTTACAATGGATGTATAATATATATGAATTGTTTGAATAACAACTATTGATGATAAGATGGATAAAATAGACTTCAATAGTCTGAACAAGTGCCACAGACGGTAAAAGATGCAAAAGAAAAAAATAGTAGATGGAATAATGTGGAAAGATTAAGAAGGAAAATGAGTAGACCTAAAGGAAAGTGAGCATAAGCTAAACAAAATAATCTAACACCTCATATAGAGGCTAATAAATAAAATTGGAGAATAAATAACAAATCAATGAAATCATAAACTAGAAATCAAGTAGTTAGAAAAAGGATAATAATGCAATCGGAGAGCAATTGTTTTACATTTTACATACAATACAGGCATATAGAATACAAACAATTCTAGCAATGTAGCTTTAAGAAACTTTCTACAGACTCTACTTTTCAAAGTTAAGTTGACTATGCAAATGGAGGATTTCATCTTTATAGACATTATTGTTTATGCTAATTGCCTAATTGGGCTTGGTAAACAAACAAACCTTGAATTTCTGAATTGTTCGAAACTTCAAATAAATCGATAAATGAATCTTCAGGAATGTATCTAGAATAAGGTTGATAACTTCCTCTGCCAAAAATAACAAACAATATGATTTTATTTGCCGAATTGAAAAGGTAATAATGTATATTATTTAGAATAATACCAATGACATTATCTTTGAAAATCAATACCAAAATACAAGATCACTGATGGTCCATTTGGTGGGACGAAATTGAGGATTCATAATTGGAATTGGAGTCCAATTTTAATGAAAATTGACCTCCAATTCTAATTCTAGGGCCTCAATTCCATCCAACCAAATGAACCCTAATAGTCTTTGGAGGCATAAAGGTTGCGGGTTCTCAAGGCAAGAAAACTGAAATTTCAATCCAAAAGTAGTAGTAGTCCTCTAATAAAAATCAGAAAATTAAAATGGTACCTCCGATAGACAAATATAACAGCGTACCCACAATTTATAAAGTACCTGCAAAAAAAATTACCAAAAAGTCTTTGAACAACTCAATCAAGTTGACAAAGATACTTCTCTGGGAAATAAATGGGGAGAAATACTCTGTAGATGCCGCTCCCCTGTGGCCTGAACTGAAATTATCAATGTAACGAACACAGCGTTGCTCCAAGGGAACAGTTGTACCTCCAGAAGTTACACAAACAACTCCAATACTTTTGGCATTTCCTGAGAACATTGAATTGCCAAAATAACTAGTCAAGCTTGGGATGGGCATTGCTCAATTGAAAATAATTTTGCTCTCATATTTCATCATACTAAATCTAATCACCTGATAACTGAGAATTCTGGTACACAAATTCGTTCACTTTCTGAGTGATACTGTCACTGCCTTTCAGAGGGGGAGCAGATTCAAAAAAGGATTTGACATCATGGAATAGTTCACCTTGAGAAACTTCAAAGCCAACTGCAGTGTCCATGATTAAAAAAACTCCGATCTTCTGATTACTCAAAACAGTACAGTTGATTCAAACATCATGAACAAGTTCGGAACTGGTATAAACAGCCAAGAAAATCAAACATAATTGGTGAGAACTTAACAAAAAAACATCAAATTAAAGTTGAACGTGAAAAAAAAATGACCAATTCACTGTAGTTTATCTTTGATAGAAGTAGGCACTGACCAGGCCAGTTTAAGGTCGGGTGCTTATAACCTTCCAAACTTGGGCCAACTCAATAATTTGGTTAGTATTCTAGAAGGAGATCTATTAAAAATAACAATGAGGGAAATAACATGAAAATTTAACTAAAACTGCAGCATATACAGAACTATAGAAAGATGTGTTCATGTGATGGTTTGGGGGATATGTGGAAACACTATCTCAAAAAATAAATTCAAATGTGTGTTTTTGAAGATTGAGGAATTTCATTCCAAGTAGGGTTTATGACAGAAACCAGGTCAATCTTATTTGTAAAGTGAGTTAATCCATGTTGTCCCTTGTGCTATTGTAGACCAATCGCAATAGCTGCATCTCCCATGAGCCCAATAATTGCAACAAGTGATAAGA
This sequence comes from Platanthera zijinensis, assembly GCA_039513925.1. Lineage (NCBI taxonomy): Eukaryota > Viridiplantae > Streptophyta > Magnoliopsida > Asparagales > Orchidaceae > Platanthera > Platanthera zijinensis. Next base: position 166,693,432 of record CM077094.1, read on the forward strand.
AATTCAATGAGAATGAGTACATCAATCAGGTTCAATGGATTGGAAATGCAAAAAAATATATACAATTAAAAAGTATACAAATGTATAGAATTAAAGGGCAGCCCGGTGCACAAAGCATCCCCACGCAGCGAGGATCTGGGGAAGGGTCCCACCACAAGGGTAAAATGCAGACAAACCCTACCCTGCATTTTTGCAAGAGGCTGCTTCCAGGACTCGAACCCGTGACCTCAAAGTCACACGGAAACACCTCAACCGGTGCGCCAAGGCTTCCCTTCAATTAAAAAAAGTAATTGAATTAAAAAATACATACGAATTAAATTAAAAATAAAAATCCAACTGATAATTATAGCTTTCCGTATTAGAGATACAACCTCATTCCATTCCTCTGCAATCTCATTCAACTTGAAAGGAAAGCAATAAATGTTTTTCCCCTTGCTTCGAGGAGATTTACTTCTGTACAAAGAACATAAAAAATTCAAAATCAAGTAGAGCAGATATGGATTAACTTTAATGAAGCAAAATGATGCAGACATAAGCAGAAAAAACATAAAACTAGTCACACGGTAACATTTATCCAGAAGAGAAGCTTCTTTTAGGATAAGAAAAAGTTTAGTAATACTTTAGCTTAAAACGAGGAGATCTATCAAAAATAACAATGAGGGAAATAACATGAAAAATTAACTAAAATTGCAGCATATACAAAAATCTAGAAGGATGTGTTCCTAAAATTGCAGTATGTACAAAAATCTAGAAGGATGTGTTCTTGTGATAGTTTGGGGGCATGTGGAACAGAAGCATCTTCTATAAAATTATTTCAAAACCCTTATCTATGGATCATTAAAAGAGAATCGTTTATTTCAGGAAGTAGAAAATTTGATTTGTTGACTTAAAACATTACTAACAGAAACATGATAGAAATTCATGAATAACATAATAAACACAAAACTAAGAACATGAACTGGGAAGCATTTGGTAGATCAATGAAGATGTGAAGATAATAAAACTGTCATAATATATTTCAGTAAAATAATCGAATTCAAGAGGATAGTTGACCTAGATATTAATGCATGTGTATAAAGTCTAATGAACGAAAGATAAATTATGCTACCGAGTTAAACATATGCAGTATGTAGAATTTCTACAAAACAGAAATATTCATTCAGATCATCCTAGTTAGACCAAGCGGAATTTGGAGCTTTTCCATTGTTGTTTTTCTTGGCTTTGGCAAATCAACCTTATCATTTTGCTATTCAGGGAAGCAAAATTTTGAGGAATTTAATTCACGATCTATACAATAATTTGGAATCTGAAACAGAAAAAAAATCATATAATGGACACCTGAGAAATACCTCTGATTGGACCGCCAAAGTGATCCGATCCAACACTTCTGCATAGTTATCGTCATTTACATATCCGTATTGCCACTCCTTTGTGAATGCCACGCCTGAGGAATCGTGATTTCAGAACGTCAATACGCACGTGCGGTAGTCCTACGTTCGCAAGTGACACTTAGGTCGTTGTTATTCGTTAGAAATATCCCGCGAAATCCTCGGGCGTTGCAATTATTTTAAGCAATCACATTTATTATCTCGAAAACTACAACCGTCGGTTTTAAATCACATCAGTTTGGTGTGGCTGCTGGGATATCTCACTCCTATCGTGGGATAGCCGAGCGCCGGTCGTTTTCAAATTCTAGGTTTAGATTTTTGTTTTCGTTAAAAGAAAAAGAAAAAAAATGATGAGTGATTTAGATGCGCGCATTAAAGCTTTGATGAGAGATGTTGAGTGCGTCACTGCTGACGCCCGACAGAATCTGCATGGGTTGTGCACCTCCGTTCACAACCTGGAGGTGACAACACGCACATATTATGCTGCTCCTGCATACCTTCCCACTTCATATCATGTAGTGGAACCCGAGGTTAGGTGTTTCGTTAGTCCACATCTCCTCAGTTTCACGACGAGCACTTTAGCTTCACCCACCCCCACTGTGACGCTCACTTCAGTCGAGGAGATTATTCCGGAGCCCCTACTCCCGGAAGAAAAATTTCCTCCTATATTTATCACCTCGACTGATGTCGTGACTCCATGTGTCTCCACTACAGCACTCTCTTCAGTCGAGGATGTTCTTCCCGAGCCCCTGCTCCAGGAAGAAGGGCTTCTACCTATTTTTACCACCCCGACTGAAGTCGCACCTCCACCTGTCCCCGTTTTAGCACCGCCTTCGGTCGAGGATGTTCTTCCTGAGCCCCTACTCCAGGAAGATGAGATCTTTCCTCCTCATTCCTTCCTCCTGATTGACTTGGTGTGTCCACTTTTCCCCACTGCCTCGCATCCTTCGGTCGCAAAGTTGTTTCTTGAGGTCCCACTCCAGGGAGGACTTACTAGTGATGCGTCACTCGCCTCGGAAGACACATCATCGCTTTCTCTTCTCCCAGAGGAGTTGGTTAGTGATGAGGCCCTCATCTTGGGTGACATGAACTCGTGCATCTTGTGTCCTGACTTTCTTAGTCCACTACTACCACAAACCCTTGAGTCCACAGACATTGTGTTCGGTGGTCCCTCACCTGAGGCCCCCGAGGCACCACTTTTCATCAACTTCGTATTCGACGAACACGCCTTTAGTCCACATCACATTTCTTTAGTTGTAGACGAGCATGTTATACCACCACCTCACTGTCGTTCGAGGTCTGAAACTTCTAGGTCTACTCGTCTCGAGAGAGTCGAGACGATACTTCGATACTTCACTCCCCATCGGGACACCCGCTTTAAAGGATTTTTATGGAAAATTTTACACGGTCAAATTGGGATCTTTTTAAAATTTTGTGACTCGAGTGGGATGTTGACGAGCGAAATTAGGACGATATTCGATCTGGGTCTAGCGGACGTTCGTAGGTGTCTATCGGACGAGAGTATGTTGCGTTATGAGTTACTGATTCCACGGGTTGTTTCCACTTGCTTCATGCTCTCCCTACTGCCACATGTTTTCCCCACACACCTGTCATCCTCTGAAAGCTCTAATAATTACTGTTTATTTAAATATTTGGCATGAAATTTTGACTAATGGATTGCGAGCTTTTGGGATGAGAGGTTACTTGCAGGTTTTGGGTCGCAGCCATGACATCAGCAGGACAGTATGCAGTATCTCTCCGATCGACGCTTGGATTTTCTACTTGCAGGTTACATCGAGTCTCGTCGGGGTCGAGCTCTTTCAACCCCGGGAGAATTGATGCAACCTGCGTCGCCTCATTTTTATTATTTTTATCGCACATGTCGTTTATTATTGTAGCGCACGCTTTCGCGCATTTTTGGGTTGTTTTGTTGTGTTGAGTTGTATCGCGCACGCTATTAGCGCATTTTGATGTAATTTTGTATCGCGCACGCTTTCGCACAAGTTTTGGTTTGGCGCGTTGGTGTGACCGGCGAACGTGACCCTAAATGCATAGGTCCGATATTTTAGGAGGTAGGTTAGCTTGGGGCAAGCTTATTTTTAATTAACTATTTTATGTTGTAACGTCCCTTATGCCTATAGCGATCCACTTCGAAATCCTCATTCGAATAGCCGTCTAATTGTTGTTTGATATCTGTAGGCCCATCTTGAAGCCCACTTCCCCCACCACCAAAGTCCATTTAATTATTTTAAAACCCTAATCCTACCCCTTTATAAGCAATCAGCCACCCCCCATTGAAAGGTAGCTGGGAAATGGACTGAATGAACCGATCGGGTTTCAATCAGTTCTTCCCAGCGCAGCCAAACCTCCCGACCTACCTGCTTGCTGGTCCGATTCTCGCCGCCTTCCAGCACTCCAGCTGCGCCCGAGCCCCGCATACCCGACGATTCCTCTCGCACCGCGCCTTGCCTCTGTCGTCGACACCGGAGCCCACCAGCAGCTCGTCGCCTCTCTGCGTCTCCTTCGCCGGCGGAGCTTTCATCTCCACTTCTAGCGCCTCACTCCTCCAACAAAACCACCTCCAAGAAACCTCCACCGTTGCCTTCCGGCCTTCCCCCCCCCTGCATCCGACGACCCAACTGGCGCTAGTTTCCTCTCCAGCTCCGGCCACCCTTGCTGCGCCGTCTACGGCCATTGTCGAAGGGTCTCCGGCCGTTTTCCCCTTCAGTCGGCTTTTCTCTCTGCTCCAACATCCAGCCAGCAACCTCCCCCGGTGGTTCCAACAAAGCTCCAGCAAGCTTCTTCCTCCTCCCTGCTTCCAGCCAGCAGCAGCCCCTTCCCTGCCGATAGTGCCACTCACCCTCCATGGTATACCTCTCCATTCCTCCAAGTCTCAACCCCTAGTTTGATTATATGCTTAAAATCTTTAATGAATAGTAATTAATTTGAGCTTGCCCGGCTAATCTCATCTCCTAGTTATCGTCATTTACATATCCGTATTGCCACTCCTTTGTGAATGCCACGCCTGAGGAATCGTGATTTCATAACGTCAATACGCACATGCGGTAGTCCTACGTTCGCAAGCGACGCTTAGGTCGTTGTTATTCGTTAGAAATATCCTGCGAAATCCCCGCGTGTTGTAATTATTTTAAGCGATCACATTTATTATCTCGAAAACTACAACCGTCGGTTTTAAATGACATCATTGTTGCATGCAATAAACTGTGAATTTCCTGATTGAATGTAATTTTCCCGAGTTCTTTGTGAACTGATCTCAATTGCTTGTGTTCCTAAGATTGGATCTCTGTTTTCTAGAAGAAACACATCATTGGTATCAGAGGTGTCGGCCTCCGTTTCCCACTAAAATGTCGGGCTCGGAAGCCACGCGATCTAAGGATCTGGAATCAAATATGAATCTCTTGAAGGAAAATCAGGAATTCAAGACTTGATCGATTCAAACCTTTAACGATCAGCACAATCGAACCCTACAGGAGGTGCGTGCGATGTTCACTAGTCGTAAGGCAGAGAAGGCCATCGATTCTGGAGGGGGGTCTTCATCTTTGGAAGCACGCCATCAACCTCCTCATTCCACCCTTGCGGCTACCAGATTTGCATGATTGGAGTTTCCCCGTTTGGGGGCAGAAGCTCTCCTCAACTGGATCTATAGAGCTGATCAATTCTTTGACAACGATGGTACTCTGGTGGATTTTAAGGTCAAAATTACATCGGTCCATTTGGAAGGCAAGGCTTTATATTGGCATCAAACTTACATGAAGTCACGACTAACGCGATATTGGCCGGGATTGGATGAGTACAGCCAAGCCCTACATAAACGATTTGGATTGATCTTGTTTGACGACCCAATGAGTGAACTCAAGAACCTTCGCCAAAAGAGTTCATTCCAACTTTACCTGTATGAGTTCGATCTACTTTTACATCGTGTACAAATTTCGAAGGAACGCGCAATCAACTTCTGTCTCCCAGGCCCGAAGGATGAGATTGAGTTCGTTGTTCGTATGTTCCAATTGATGTCTCTTCAAGAGGTTTTCTCTTTGGCTCGGTTGCAAGAACACGGGAATAGTCTGGGTTTCAAACATCCTCTGTCTCAATTGAACAACACTCAGTCTATGGGTTGTAGTTTGCGGGTGGATAAACTTCCTTTCTCATTAACGTCTGGTCCCAAATTACATCTTTTATTTCCTTTTAGAGGCAATCCCCATGCATCAACTTCATCCTCACAACCACACAATGGGCAACGTCTCACTTTAACAGAGATGGATGAGAAGCGCAATCAAGGATTGTGCTTTTGGTACGATAGCAAATACACACTTAGTCACAGGTGCTTAGAGAAGAGGCAGTCATTCTCTGGAGTTGCTCAATTAGGAGAATGAGGGACCACAAAAGAATTCGGTGATGAGGAGGCTCCATTGATACTTGAAGCAGAAGAAGACGAGACGTAATCACCTCAAGTATCGGTACATGTGTTGACTGCCATCACCAATTTCTACACAATGCGGGTGAAAGCTTCACAACATGGGCAACCTATAAGCATATTGAGTGACTCTGGCAACACTCACAACTTCCTGAACCTATCCACCGCGACTAGATTACGTTGTTTGTTGGTGTTCATGCCTCTGTTTAATGTCATCATTGCTAATAGCAAAAGTATTTCAAGCTCCCCAAAAGTATTTATTTTCGCTGGCATATGCAAGGAGTGTTGTTTGCCTCTGAGATGTTGGTCTGTCCCTTGGGGGTTGGAGGGGGGTGTGAGGTGGTCTTGGGAGTGCAGTGATTAGTTACCCTTGAGGCGGTCTACTACGATTTTAACAACCTAAAAACGAATTTCACAAGTCATGGCAAAAGGATCTCTCTACATAGGTCAAAGAACATGGTCGGGACATGGATGAAACAGCAATGTATGAACAAATTGTTATCAAAACAAGGTCAATTACAAATGATAACAATGTATAATGTCCAGGAAATTATTTCTCCAGGTGATGCAGGTTAATCCCCAACTTGTCTGTTGTTAGGCACATCTGTGCCAATCATGGAGGCACAACAATTGCAAACTCTCCTATGCGAATACAATGATTTGTTTGAGGAACCACAAGGTCTGCCTCCTTAGCGGGATCATGAACACCATATCGTTTTAAAGGAGTGCAATGCTACTGTGAATCTACACCCTTACCGATATCCCCCATTACATAAGTATGAAATCGACAAGTTGATTAAGGAAATGTTAGCATCTGGAATTATACAATACAACAATAGTTCTTACGCATCACCGGTGGTCCTGGTAAAGAAAGTTGAAGGGTCTTGGAAGTTGTGCGTTCATTACAGGAAGTTGAATGGCTATATAGTGAAAAATAAATTCCTTAAACCTATTATTGAAGAGCTAACCTATTATTGAAGAGCTTGACTTGAAAGCTGTCTATCATCAGGTAAGAATGGTCACGGAGGACATTCACAAAACCGCATTCTGCACTAACCAAGGGCATTACGAATTCTTAGTAGTGTCTTTCGGTTTGACGAATGCTCCGTCGATTTTCCAAGGCCTAATTAATAGGATGTTTGAGGATCAGATCAGGAAGGCCCTTTTGGTGTTCTTCAACGACATCTTGGTGTTTAGTCGGTCCTGTACAGAGCACATTCAACACCTACAATTAACATTTCAGGTCTTATGATCTAATCAGTTCTTCATAAAAAAAAAAGTACTACCTGGTGCACTTGATCTCTTGTCAAGGGGTAGCAACCGATCCCTTGAAGATCAAAGCAATGATAGAATGGCCAGTTCCCACAACCTTAAAGAGATTGAGGGATTTTCTAGGACTCACGGGATATTAATGGAGAACCATCCAGGGGAATGGTCGTATAGCTAAAACCCTCACCAATCTCTTGAAGCTGAAGAAATTTGAGTGGTCCACAGAAGCTGATGCAGCCTTCAAGCAATTGAAGTAGGTTGCATCTACCCCTCATGTTTTATGCTTACCTGACTTTGATAAGACCTTTATGGTGGATACTGATGCGTCAAGCAGTGGTGTGCGGGCAGTCTTGTTACAAGAAGGGCAACCAATCGCCCATTACAACAAAGTGTTGAGGGCAAAGAATTCTTCTCTATCAGTATATGAGAAGGAATTTTTGGCACTGTGATGGGGATCGCAACACATTTTGAATAACACAATAATCGGAACAGTCCATTTTATGTGAATCGACGATCCGAGAATTTTAGTTATTTTTTAATTTTTTTTATTTTCATGTATTTTAAGGACCGTCATGTTCGGAGAATCATGACCGTCCATGAAGACCTCATAGTCTATAAATAGGGGTAGAGGACTCATATTTGGGCCATTGAGAGTTGAGTGAAAAGAAGCCTCTAATTTTGATCACACAATGTCGAAGTCAGAACCCAAGTGTCGAAGCTTGGATTTATCCCCTCCCCTCCCCTTGTCAGCCACCACTCTACCACCACCACCATTTTTTGGCAGCCCTCCCTCCCCCACCTCCCTCCACATAGCCGGCCACCCTCAACCTCACCCTTGTCGTGGAACAACCTCCCTCCACATAGACGACCACCCCTTACATTCCCCTCTAATCACCACCCAAAACAACCCCCAAAATCCCCTCTCAACCACCTCCGGTGATTGCCGGAAATTCACCTCCGGACACGTCCGGTGATCCCTCAACAATCAGACAACTGACCCCCTCCACCTAAAATTACTCAAACCTCTCATATTCCTCCACTACACCACAATTCCCTCACCCCCCACTCGCTGTAACTTCTCCCTAATCCTGAAGTAATTCCCTCAGCCCACTAACTCACATAATCAGACAACTGACCCCCTCCACCTAAGCCTTCACCCCATTATGATTTTGGCAGTTATTCTCATTTTTCCCACCAATATCAATGTCTCCCTGGAAGCCAACCAACCACTTTCTCCCATTTCTAAATACCTAACCAAGTTACAATATCACCTCAACATTTCCTGGTTCAACCACATTCTCCCCTAACCCCCAATGAATCACCGTAGCAGCTCATAAATCCCACAAACTAGGTTCTGGAATACCCATCCAGCACCCATATTTCATTATTGCTGCAATCCAGTCCCTGTTTACCTCTATAACCAGCCCACCCATCCCCTTACAAGTCATTCAGCCTCATCCCAGCATTGCCGGCCAACATCCATTCCACAGGCTAGTAAATCAGCACGCCCATTGCTCCAACCGAGCCCTCCAATACACTCTCCCAGCAGCCCGAATTCATGTAGCCTCTCTAAATTCCCTTCCCCTCCAGCTACATGTGCTCTCACATTTGCCATAGCTAGCAGCGGCAGAGACTGCTCCCAGACAGCCTAATTCCACCCAAGGGAGAGGATTGCAGTTCTCCAAGTCAGCAAATTCCTGCACAGACAATCAGGAACATCTTCCTCCCTGCTGCCAGTCACTACCCAGCCCTCCCATTGTGTCGTCCAAGCCACCGGCAGCACCTGCATCTCCAAAAATTCCAGAAAACAGCCCTTTGGTCTGCTGTCCAGCAGTTCAAAGCTTCAACCGGAGTCTGAATTTCAACGCTTCCACTTGTTCCCACCTCCGGAGATCCTCTCCGAACCCTCTACTACCTAGTTGTGTAAGTTTTCAAGTTGATTTTCATTTATTTTATGTTGAATTGTCCGTGAATTTTCTACTCAAAAAATAGTGGTTTGTAATTGTTACCTTCAAAACTTCTGAAGACTTGTACGCTCTTATTTACTTGGTTATTTGATTTTGAGCCCTCTTGCATATATACTCTCTTGTTTCCTTCCTTGTACGTTTTAACTACTGTGGCTTATTATTTGTAATTAAATTATAAAGAAAATTTATTACAACAACACTCAAGTCTTTATCCCACTATAGTGGGGTCGGCGATATGGATCTTTTGTTGTCATTGTGCCCTATCTTTTGTCATAATCTCACTAATGTCTAAGTACATCATATCTTTCCTTATAGTTTCATTCCAAGTCTTTATTGGTCTACCCCTCCCTCGTTTAACATGTCTAGTGACTAGACTCTCACAACGCCTAACATGTGCCTCTAATGGTCTCCTTTGTACGTGTCCAAACCATTTTAGTCGAGCTTCTCGCATCTTCTCTGCAATTGGTGCTACTCATGTCTTATCCCTGATACATTCTTTCCTAATTTATTCAGTCTCGTGTGTCCACACATCTACCTAAGCATTCTCATCTCCGCAACTCCAATTTTTTCTCATGTACACAATTCACTGCCCAACACTCAGAACCATAGAGCATCGCTGGTCTAATTGCAGTACAATAAAACTTGCCCTTAAGTTTTAATGGTACATTACGATCACATAAGATCCCTAACGCGCCTCTCCATTTCAACCAACCCGCTTGGATTTTATGTGTCACATCTTTATCAATACCTCCGTCTTTTTGAACTATCGATCCAAGATATTTAAAACACTCATTGCGGGAAATATCTTGAACACCCAACTTAATAATGAAGTCATTTGTCCTTCTTGTACTGCTAAATTTAAGCTCCATATGAGGTTTTTACCCAGCTCAACCTACAACCCTTCTTTTCTAAAGTATCTCGTCAAGATTCAAGTTTTGCGTTTACACCCTCGCGCGTAACATCAACCAAAACGATATCATCCGCAAAAGATAAACACCAAGGTATTACTTGTTGGATATGTCCGGTGAGCTCATCTACGGTAAGGGTAAAGAGATAAGGGCTTACAGCTGAACCTTGATGTAAGCCCACAGTGATAGGGTATTCCTGTGTTAATCCTTCAGATGTCATCACCCTTGTCACTTAATTTGTATACATATCTTTGATTATATCAATGTATGATACATTTACACCTTTCTTTTCTAAGACTCCATAAGACCTCTCTTGGAACTCCATCATAAGCCTTCTCAAGCTATACATTTCTTGAGTCTCCTCAAGAAATGTATAGCTTTCATGGATGACCGCCCTTGCATGAATACAAATTGATTCTCTGAGATGTTAGTCTCTCGTCTTACTCTTCTTTCGATTACTCATTCACATAGTTTCATGGTATGACTCATCAATTTAATTCTTCTATAATTAACACAATTTTATATCTCTTTTGTTCTTACATGAAGGTACAAAGATACTTTCTCTGCATTGATCCAGCATCCTTTTTGACTTCAGTATCTTATTGAAAAAACATGTAAGGCACAAAATTCTTTTATTCCTTAGACGCTTTCATACTTCGATGGGTATATCGTCTGGTCCAACCGCCTTTCCATTTTTCATCTTCTTTAGAGCATCATTTACCTCTGATACTTGAATTTTACGATAAAACGTTATGTTCAAATACTCCTCTGATCTACTTAACTCTTCCAAATTCAATTCATTGTCTTTTATTTCATTATAGAGTTGATAAAAGTATCTTTTCCATCATTTTTTAATATTTACATCATCCGTCAAAATTGTATCTGTCTCATCATTTATGCATTTTTGATGGGGGACCATCGGCCCATGACAAGGTGGGGGCCACTTTCGTCTATTCTCGCCGGAAGATTTGATCGGAGGGACGATCCGATCCCGCGGATGCGTCCGGATGCGCGCCGCGAATCTTTTTCATATATAACTTTGTTATTTTTAATTTCATTTGCTTATGTTTGGACACATGGATCCTTCGGCCAATCATAGCCGTCAAATCCGGGTTGCCCTAATGTTAGAATATTATATATAGGAGTGTTGAGGCTTGGAAAGAGGTATTGCTGGTTTTGGAGAAGATAATCCCGGACCTCCGCGATCACGCCACGGTGTCGACGCCGTGGAGCCCTAGGTGTTGACTCCTAGTGGTGGAACTTCATCCCCAAGGTAAACCTTATCCCCCTCCATCATTTTCCAACCCTTTTCCTCCCTTTTCACCGCCGGAATCCCGCAAACCCCCCCCCCCAAACCTGCGCCGACCTGCAGCCTGCACGCCGGCCGCCGTCCAGCCGCCCCCTTACCGCCGCCGCCGGACCGCCCAAATCCGGCCGCCAGCCCTGCTGCCAGCCCCCGACGCCTCCGCCACCCTTTTCCCTTCCATACCCGACCACCCCGCAGCCTCCCCTACCCTAGCCGACCACCCTACTAGCCTCCTCTTTGTGGATCCACTTCACAACCCCTCCGAAAATCCTAGATCTGTCTTGATCTAGCGCTACCTTTCCCGATCTACCACCTACCCTCATATTCCCACTACCGAAGCCCGGATCCGTCACAATATTGTCGGATCTACCCGGTTCCAGCCACCCTCCACCGTGGATAGCCATCTTCTCGATTCGCCAACCCGGATCTACTTCCAAAACCACCCGATCTCTCCCGCCTCGAACACTCCTTTGTTTGTGAGTTGTTTGTTATATGAATTTCTAGTTTTCAGCATTTGGATATTGTTTGGAATATTTGTATTTGTTTGGAATATCTATTGTGGAATTTTGCCCGTAAGAATATTGATTGCAGGAAGGAGCTATTCGCAGCGCGCTTATTTTTGGCCCTCCGTTTGGAGGAAAGCCTTGCTTGATCGCCTTAAAGAATTGTTGTTGTCTAATTTAATTTTGCGTGGTTGTGAATCATTACTTGGAATACTTGCCTAGCGGGTTTGTGTGCATTTTCATCATAGTTCTCACGTGTCCACTCACTCGAATCGACCTAGATTGCATAACACATAGCCTACACTACATCAATTGGTATCAGAGGTCAAGGTTAGGCCACTTGCATGCTCCGTAGTGGTAGGATATTTAGGACTAGCATGGGTGAACCACAAGTAACTGACGACCGCGCGGGAAGCTCGAACTCGGGTACCGCGTTTGCTGAGTTCCAGCGCCTTATCTTAGATCGTTTTGACGCATTAGGCGCCTAGTTTAACGACATGCGACAGGACCTTGCCGAGGTAAACGTACGAATGGACCACTTCGAAAACGCTAGGGACACGCCTACACATCGCGACAACCCTTTGGAGGGCGACCTTGATGTTTCTCCGCGTCCCGGCCAGCACCCAAGGGTGGGCCAGCCACCTGTGGAACGTCGTCGCCTTGACATTCCCTACCAAGCTCCGGCCCCACCGGCAAGGCGAAACCCTGAGCCAGCACGTGATAGGCACACGCCACCACGTGAGGATTACCGTATGCCCCGTCAGCCGCAACCGGATCTTAGGGACCGGGTGACCCCACCTGGTCACCGCGATCAGCACCAAGATGAGTATTATCCGCCAGATCGACGAAGGTTTGACTACGACTACGATGACTATCCAGGGGACTACCCCGACCCGCGAAGGGGTGGCCATGCCTTCGACATCACTCGACGGATTCACCTCGAAGCCCCTTCGTTTGACGGTCGCTTGGATCCGAAGGCCTTTAGTGATTGGATCCTAGACATAGATCACTATTTTGATTGGTACGACATGAGAGATGAGCGTTGTGTCCGTTTCGCGAAGATGAAGTTGGTTGTGCAGGGCAAAGTATTTTGGATTAGCGTGGAGAGAGCTGTCGAGAGAGAAGGTTATTATCCCATCTCCTGATGGGATGAGATGAAGGAGAGACTGAAAGATAAATATCTCCCCGCTTCATACCGTGATCAGTTGCTGGATCAGCTGCAGAACCTACGTCAGGGAACGTTCTCGGTATCTGAGTACATGGCTCGATTCGATGAATTGGTCGTTAGGAGCGATATCGCGGAGGAGCCTATTGCCATCGCGTCTCGATTTAAGGTTGGCCTTCGTTCAGAGCTCCGGAGAGAGTTAATTCCCCATCGCCTCGAGACGGTTGATCAGATATACCAGCTCGCCTTAGAGTACGAGCAGTATCTCCGTACTTCGAGTACGAAGCAGTTCTCCTCGCGCACTGATTCTTCGACATTTAAGAAGCCCGCACCTTCACAGATTACCACGGCCACCACTGACATGAAGGGCAAGGCCATCACCACCGAGGGTCAGCGGCCCGGAGGTATCCAGTGCTTTAGATGCTCTGGCAGAGGACATGTGGCGGCACATTGCCCCACACGAAATCTGCTAATCGAGGGAGAGGAAGAGTTGGGCCTAGAGGGAACCGAGGATGTTACTGAGGAGGTCGAGGCTACGATCGAGGAAGGGTGGGAGAGCGAGGCTGAGAGGTCCCTAGAGATGGGAGTAGTTCGACGTCTCCTACATACCCCCCGTGCGGACGAGGATTGGCGTCGCACCACTATCTTCTACACGTATTTTACTAGCGCGGGCGGACCCTGCAAGCTAGCCATTGATAGTGGGAGTTGTGTCAATATTGTGGCCCAGAAAGATTTAGAGCGTATGCAGGTGAAGGCGGAACCCCACCCTCACCCGTATCGAGTCATTTGGGTAGACAAGACCGCCATCCAGGTAACACAGCGGTGCCTCATTCCTATTCGGCTTGCCACATTGGAGGATCACGTGTGGTGTGACTTCATTCCTATGGACGTTGCCCACGTGTTATTGGGGCGACCCTGGTTATACGATCGCGATGTCACGAGCTACGGCCGGTCGAACACTTACACATTCTTCGATAAGGGTAAGAAGATCACGTTGTGCCCAACCCGGCCCAAGGAGAAATCCAAGGGCCCGATTGAGCCCTCCCCGAGCACCATATTGTCGCGGCCACTGCATCTCCTGCGGTGTAGTGAGTTCTTGCGGGAGAGCAGGGATGCCGGGGTATTTTACATTGTTGCCGCCACTATGGCTTCTGACAGCCCGATGGTGACCCCAGATCTTCCCCCGGAGATCCAGACCCTACTTGAGGAGTTTACTAACATCATGCCGGAGGAGTTACCTGACGAACTCCCACCTTTGCGAGATATCCAGCACGCGATCGATCTAGTCCCAGGAGCTTCTCTCCCAAACCTACCGCACTATCGTATGAATCCAGATGAGCACGCCGAGCTCAAGCGGCAGGTTGACGAGCTGCTTCGGAAGTAGTTCATCTGGGAGAGCCTGAGTCCTTGCGCCGTTCCCGCCCTTCTTACCCCCAAGAAGGATGGTAGCTGGCGCATGTGCATCGACAGTTGTGCCATCAATAAGATTACGGTGAAGTACAGGTTTCCCATCCCTCGTCTTGACGACTTATTAGATACCATGTCTGGTGCCCAACTCTTTTCCAAGATCGATCTGCGGAGTGGGTACCGCCAGATCCGGGTACGAGAGGGTGATGAATGGAAAACGGCCTTTAAGACCAAAGATGGTTTGTATAAGTGGTTGGTCATGCTGTTTGGGTTGTCCAACGCCCCGAGCACGTTCATGAGGATTATGACACAGATCTTACGGCCTTACATGGGCAAGTTCCTAGTTGTATATTTTGATGATATTCTGATCTACAGTCAGACCCATAGTGACCACCTAGCGCACTTGAGACTCCTTTTCGAGACCCTTCGTAAGGAGAAGCTGTTCGTGAATCTGAAGAAGTGTTCGTTCTACGCCGAGTCGGTACAGTTCTTGGGGTTTATCGTATCATCCACAGGAGTGTCAGTCGACCCTGAGAAAGTTAAGTCCATCCGTGATTGGCCCTTGCCTACGACCATTCACGAGGCCCGCAGCTTCCATGGGCTAGCTACCTTCTACAGGCGGTTTGTTCGAGGGTTTAGCTCGATTATGGCCCCGTTCACTAGCTGTTTGAAGAAAGGCGGATTTCAGTGGACCACCGCAGCCACTCGAGCGTTTGAGGAGATTAAGGAGAAGTTGACCACGGTACCTGTCTTACGACTCCCTGATTTTGGCAAGGCTTTTGAAGTTGCGTGTGATGCTTCAGGAGTCGGGATCGGCGGAGTGCTGAGCTAGGAGGGACACCCGATCTCCTACTTCAGCGAGAAGTTAAATGAAGCCAAGCAAAAATATTCCAATTACGATAGGGAGTTTTATGCGATCGTTCAGTCATTGCGATACTGGAGACACTACCTCCTCCCCCGAGAGTTCGTTCTCTATTCCGGCCATCAAGCGCTCCGCTACTTAGACTCTTAGAAGAAATTGGGACATAAGCATGTGAAGTGGGTTGAGTACCTTCAGGATTTCCACTATATTCTCAAACATCGCGTCAGTGTTGAGAACAAGCCCGCTGATGCGTTGAGTCGGCGGGTCACCCTTTTGCAGACCCTGCGAGCCCACGTGGACGGACTTGAGCAGATCATTGCTGACTACCCAGGATGTCTGGACTTCGGTGAGATATACGCAACCTTATCCCGAGACCCACCCGAGCCTGTCGACGGCTTCCAGATATGGGAAGGTTACCTTTACCGGGGTTCCCACATGTGCATCCCAAGCACATCATACCGTGACTATCTGATTTGGGAGCTTCATGCCGGCAGAGCTGTCGGGCATTTTGGCAGGGACAAGTCCATAGCTATCGTTGAGGATAGGTTTTATTGGCCAGGCCTGAAGAGGGACGTGGCTAGAGTTGTTCGACATTGTCGTACGTGTCAGACTGCGAAGGGAACTAAACAAAACACGGGATTGTATACACCCTTGCCGGTCCCACTTAGGCCCTGCGAGGATATTAGTATGGACTCCGTACTAGGACTGTCGCGCACGACTCCATTTTTGTCGTCGTTGATCGTTTTTCCAAGATGGCACACTTCATCGCCTGCTCTAGAACCGCTGACGCCTCCCGTGTTGCTTCCATTTTCATTCGGGACGTCTTTAGGCTACATGGCCTACCAAAGTCCATAGTCTCCGACATAGATGTTAGGTTCGTGAGCTACTTCTGGAAGACCCTATGGTACAAGACGGGCACTACCCTGAAGTTCTCATCTGCCTATCACCCCCAGACTGACGAACAGACTGAGGTGGTGAACCGCAGTCTAGGGAACTTGCTTAGGTGTCTTGTTGGCGAGCATGTGGCGAGTTGGGACTCTGTCCTCCCTATCGCGGAATTCGCGTACAATAGTTCGGTCAATAGGTCCACCGGGCTGAGCCCATTTCACGTAGTATTAGGGTACGAACCCAAGAAGCCCATTGACCTCATTCCTTACCCATTAGAGGCCCGTCCTAGTGCGTCCGCCGAATCATTTGCACGTCACTTGCATGATTTGCATGAGTCAGTCCGCCGGCAAATTATTTCAAGTAATGACAGCTATAAAACCCATGTAGATTTAAGCAGGCGAGAACTGGTTTTCAACGAAAGCGAGAAGGTAATGGTCCGAATCCGGGCGGAGAGGCTCCCACCGGGGCCTGCCAAAAAATTAAGTGTGAAACGAATAGATCCCTACTTGATCATTAAGCGGATCGGGACAAATGCCTACGAACTGAATATTCCCGCAAGTATGGGCATCCATCCGATATTCAATATTGAGAACTTGACTCCGTATTACGAACCTCGCGAATATTCGGACCCGAGTCGGGATGATCACCGCCCCTCCACCTCACCACCATCTACAGCTTCGGCCCACTCACCTCTGCCACTGACCTTGCCCCCTACTACCCGCACCCCTGGAAGTCCATCACCTATGGTGACACCGCATGTGCCCCTGATCGCCCCGGGATCCACTACACGAGTGCAGTCTGCTGAGAGTATTACAGATATCATCACCCATGAGTACATCCCTACCACCACTGGACTTTCATGTAGTTATCTGGTTCGTTGGAGAGGTCGCTCCGCCTCTGATGACACGTGGATTCTACCTACTGAGCTGGACCGACTCGCCCCTGGGCTTCGACGACAGTATGATTCTCTCCATTCATCGGAGATGAATTCTTTTCAGTCGGGGGGAGTTGATGGGGGACCATCGGCCCATGACAAGGCGGGGCCCACTTTCGTCTATTCTCGCCGGAAGATTTGATCGGAGGGACGATCCGATCCCGCGGATGCGTCCGGATGCGCGTCGCGAATCTTTTTCATATATAACTTTATTATTTTTAATTTCATTTGCTTATGTTTGGGCACATGGATCCTTCGGCCAATCATAGCTGTCAAATCCGGGTTGCCCTAATGTTAGAATATTATATATAGGAGTGTTGAGGCTTGGAAAGAGGTATTGCTGGTTTTGGAGAAGATAATCCCGGACCTTCGCGATCACGCCATGGTGCCGACGTCGTGGAGCCCTAGGTGTTGACTCCTAATCAGTGTTGTAGATGTCGGCCGACATAAAGGTTTTGGGTGTAAACCGGAACGAAACCGGTTTGTTTGTCAAAAATATCGTTTTGTAAAAAAACGGCGATATATCCCGATATATCTCTAACCCGATATTTCGGTTATTATATTTAATATATAAAAAACAAAGTTCACGGGACCCGTATTTTTCTACTTCACGAGTTCATTTCACGCATTCGGCATTTCTCGCTCTACCCTAAATTTTACCGGAGAGTCGCTCTGGCGGAGGGGTCGACACCCGACAGCTCCTCCGGTGACGAGGCAACGAATCTGCATCACAGGCAAGGAGTAGAAGACGACGCCGAGCTTTCTACGAATCGGCATCGCAGGCGAGGACACGAGGAGTCGACGCTGAGTTTTATTTTGAGTTATTATATTGATCAAGTCATAAGATCTAAAAGTTTTTTTAACCTTGTATTACTGTAAGCTTCTTACTTATGCTATAGTTAGATTTTTTTCTTGCAATAGCTAAGTTTATACTTTTTCTTGTGTAAATCTGCAGTGATTTTTGTTTCTCCTTTGTACTTCTAACTTATGTTAACATTATTTTGTTAACTTCTGCTATAGTGATTTTTGCAATAGCTAAGAAAAACTCCCCTCCAACTCTGCATAATTACATGGGCTTCTTCTTGATCTTTCAAAATTATTTCAAAGAAAATGTTATAAATACTTATTTGTCTATACATTACTATAGTTATTTGTCTGTACATTTTTACTTATTTGAAAAAATATGTTTATAAATATTGTTATCTTTATTTAAATATTAAAATCCGATATTGTAAAATATCCCCGATATATCCCCCGCAATCCGACATACGACATTTCAAACCCAAACCAACATGAACCCGACATCCGACATCTACAACCTTGCTCCTAGTGGTGGAACTTCATCCCCAAGGTAAACCCTATCCCCCTCCATCATTTTCCAACCCTTTTCCTCCCTTTTCACCGTCGGAATCCCGCAAACCCCCCCCCAAACCTGCGCCGACCTGCAGCCCGCACGCCGGCCGCCGGCCAGCCGCCCCCTTCCCCTTTCCGCCGCCGCCGGACCGTCCAGATCCGGCCGCCAGCCCTGCTGCCAGCCCCCGACGCCACCGCCACCCTTTTCCCTTCCATACCCGACCACCCCGCAGCCTCCCCTACCCTAGCCGACCACCCTACTAGCCTCCTCTTCGTGGATCCACTTCACAACCCCTCCGAAAATCCTAGATCTGTCTTGATCTAGCGCTACCTTTCCCGATCTACCACCTACCCTCATATTCCCACTACCGAAGCCCGGATCCGTCACAATATTGCCGGATCTACCCGGTTCCAGCCACCCTCCACCGTGGACAGCCACCTTCTCGATTCGCCAACCTGGATCTACTTCCAAAACCACCTGATCTCTCCCGCCTCGAACACTCCTTTGCTTGTGAGTTGTTTGTTATATGAATTTCTAGTTTTCAGCATTTGGATATTGTTTGGAATATTTGTATTTGTTTGGAATATCTATTGTGGAATTTTGCCCGTAAGAATATTGATTGCAGGAAGTAGCTATTCACAGCGCGCTTAATTTTGGCCCTCCGTTTGGAGGAAAGCCTTGCTTGATCGCCTTAAAGAATTGTTGTTGTCTAATTAAATTTTGCGTGGTTGTGAATCATTACTTGGAATACTTGTCTAGCGGGTTTGTGTGCATTTTCATCATAGTTCTCATGTGTTCACTCACTCGAGTCGACCTAGATTGCATAACACATAGCCTACCCTACATCAATTTTACTTGGCTTAAATCTCTTGTCTTCATTTCTCTAGCTCAAGCAATTTTATAAATCACGCTCTTCATCTTTGGTATCTAGTCGCTTATAAAGAAAATTTATTGCAAATTTAAAATTCGTTGGATATGTATGGTTGCATGTAGAGTTACACATTATTTTCCCATCACATAAGACCGTCCTGTGTTACACTGGTAATGACAATGCATCATTGGCGGTATTATTTGGT
Organism: Platanthera zijinensis; assembly: GCA_039513925.1. NCBI lineage: Eukaryota > Viridiplantae > Streptophyta > Magnoliopsida > Asparagales > Orchidaceae > Platanthera > Platanthera zijinensis. The sequence goes on from CM077094.1 coordinate 166,712,891, forward strand.
GGGCTATTCATTTATAATTTGAAAAGACCGTCAAAGTCTCCGCTTCCTATTTGATCAAAATATCGCGACTCCGGCTCGGAAAAAGCACTTGGTAAAGTTAATGGAAAATGATTTTCAAATTCAATATAAACGGAGAACGGGAAACTCTTGTGTTGATGCGTTATCCAAATGTCATGAAGGTGCAAATGACTAAATGAATGTGATGGTCACTTTATCATTGGACATTTTGTCGGAAATCAAACATTCCTGGCTCCATGACGGTCATCTCTCGAATATCATTTCAGAAAAAGAGCAAAATGTGCTCAGCCAACTGAAATATGTTTGGCGACATGGACAACTGAAGAGGACGGGTAAGCTTGTGGTGGGGCAAGATGAAGTTCTAATGACAAGGCTTCTTCAAATGTACCATGATAACGTCGTGGGTGGACATTCTGGCATCAATGTGGCATATCACGGGCTGAAGAAGATGTTCTACTGGAAGAGAATGAAGCCTAAAATTTGCACTTATGTTCAGAAGTGTGTTGTCTGCCAAAGTTGCATGGCTGATAATCAAAAGTAAATGGGTCTTCTTCAACCTTTTCCTGTGCTTAAGCGGATATGGCAAGATGTGTCCTTGGATTTCATCGATGGGCTACCCATGAGGCACGGGAAAACTACAATCCTAGTGGTGGATGATAGGTTGAGCAAGCAAAACCCTTTTATGGCCTTAATGCACCCTTATACAGCAAAGAGAGTGGCCCAGACATTCCTTGATTCTGCGGTAATACTATACGGCATCCCGCAATCAATGGTGAGTGATAGGGATGATGTGCTTATCAGCGAATTCTGGCGGGGCCAATTCTGATGTAGACTGAATTAGGACTTGGATGAATTATTATTTTTTAATTGAAATATCTATTTTGAGATAAAAATAAACTAGTTTTTAGGGTTATACTGTTGAGAAAATAGAGAGGGCCGAGCGGCCAAAGTAGAATTACGCGGGCAAGTCAATTTCGTCGCTCTGAGCCTTAAGAGATTCCCTAATTTTGCTCGGATGGAATTTCAAAAGTATTTACTGGATTTGATTTCTCCATGAGCTTACGCAGCCATAAGCAAAATTTTTGTTCAATAATTTATGAATAACGATATTAGAAGCAAAAGAACGCAAAGGCAAGCCCAGGGTTATTAAAGTGAGATGCATAAAGTTATACTAACGCAGAGGGAGGGAACGAGTATACCCAAACACAGCAGAGGCGAAAATCCAATCTGAACCATTCACACACGGTTGAAGGCTATCAAGCGGTAGCGGTCGAGCAAACTGAACACCGGCCGGAAGTAGTGTCGAAGTCAACGGCCCTGTGTTCTTTCCCGTTCGTTGGATTAGGGCTCCGACGTCGACGACAGCGGGGGACCCATTCCCAGGCGGCACAGCAACGGCGAGCGGGACTCGGCTGGAGTAACGGACGCGTCTGTCGTTGCTGGATGGTGTGTCAACGGGGTTCCTCCTCCAGACGCGAGCAAGTGACGGCTCCGGCGGTGCAAGGTGCAAGGCAGGGTTCGGCAATTAGCAGAGGGGCAAATTAATCGCTGCTCTGCTCTGTCCGAAAACTGCTTCCCGATTTCTTCACGGTGAATTTTATAATATGCTTCCATGACAGTTTTTCCTTCATCTTGAATTGCCGGACATTTTAATTCCTTCCAAAAATACAACTCTCCCCAAAATATGTAGTATTTCAAAATATCTCACACGATTTCCAAATAATTTCCCTCTAATGACATTTCAAAATATAATATTGATTATTGAATGCATGCTTTCTTTAATAATTTTAGGTTTGCCCCTACGTTCCTATTATTAATAATACCGGACCTCTTTATTTAAGGTCCCAACGGCCGGTCAAACCGATGAGCCGAAAAGTAACACGAGTACAAAAATAAAACGAGTGCATGAAAAAAATCAAGAGCATGAAATAAAAATACGTAAATTATGATGTGTTGCAGGCTGCATCAATTCTCTCCCTCTGTGTTAGTATAACTTTGGGATAAAATTATTTGCATCATAGATTTCACTTTGGGATAAAATTATTTGGCCAAGGTAGTGCTTGATAGCCTTCAGCCGTGCGTGAATGGTTCAGATTGGATTTTCGCCTCTGTTGTGTTTGGGTATACTCGCTCCCTCCCTCTGCGTTAGTATAACTTTATGCATCTCACTTTAATAACTTTGTGCTTGTCTTTGCATTCTTTTGCTTCTAATACCGTTATTCATAAATTGTTGAACGGAAATTTTGCTTGTGGCTGCGTAAGCTCGTGGAGGAATCGAATCCAGTAAATACTTTTGAAATTCCATCCGAGCGAAATTAGCGAATCTCTTAAGGCTCAGAGCCACGAAATTGACTTTCACGCGTAATTCTACTTTGGCCGCTCGGCCCTCTCTGTTTTCTCAATAGTATAACCCTAAAAACTAGTTTATTTTTATCTCAAAATAGATATTTCAATTAAAAAAAATGCGTCGCAAGTCCTAATTCAGTCTACATCAAATTCTGTGTTCTACAGGTCCAAGTGTCCAACTCAAGATGTCGACATCATACCATCCACAGACGGATGGTCAAATAGAAGTGGTGAATAGATGCGTCGAGAGTTATTTACGGTGTATGTTGCCACTTGCAGAATGGTGGTACAATACTACCTTCCACTTGCTATTCAGATGACTCCCTATGAAGTCATGTATGGGCAGCAGCCAGTTCGGCATTCCACTTACAATGATGTGTCGCAATCATTAAACTTATGGATCGATCGCCGGTGGCAAGAGAAATAGTACTTTTCATTTTGAAGCACGGCCTCAGTCAAGCTCATAACAGAATGTGTGTGCTAGCAAATAAAAAAAGAAGGGAGTGCATCCTGGATATCAATTTCTGTGCTTACATCCGGATACAACCTTATAAGCAGGTTAGTATGCATTCTCATGGCTTTCACAAGCTGTCTCCCAAATTTTTTGGGCCTTTCCGGGTGATGAAAAGGATTGGCATCGCGGCATATCAACTGGATTTGTCGGCGGATGCGAGGATACACCACACATTCCATATCTCTCGGCTCAGGGAGCATCGTGGTGATCACCTTCCTCAGATAAATTCCTCTGCCTTCTATAATGACCATGAATGGAAATATGCTCATTGAACCCTTGGCTGTCCTCAGCTGGCACATTGTTCAGCGACATGGCACATTGGCAACACGCTAACACAACTCCTAATGCAATGGGCCAACGGAACGGCAGCGGAAGCGACGTGGGAAGATTTGTGGTTGCTCGGGCAGCATTATCCACACTTTGTTCCTTGAGGACAAGGAACGGGTGATGAGGGGTGTTGATGCGATCCAATATTCCCTTATTGTTAGCAGCAAAGGTTGGACTTAGCGGGAAAGCTGGTATGTAAACAACGGTTAATTGTGAAGGCAAATTTGTAATTTCTTTGTCCATTCAGCGTGCAGGTCCATTCGGCACGCGGGAATTGCCTTTTTGAAATTGCACTTGGTCAGAATATCAATATCTACAGGAATTGGCTTTGTGCAGAAAACCAATTCAACTGTTTGGCAGCAGGATGGAATTTACTCAACAAAATTAGATTTGAGACGTAAAGGTGTTCAGTTGCAGGATAAAATTGTCTTTAATAGTTGGGTTGAGCGTGAATGACATTGGAAGATGACTAGATAGCATGACTGGCCTAGTTCAGGGTCATTATAAGTATTGGCATTAGACAATCTAATATGTGATTGCATGCGTTTAGTTTGGGCGTTTTACGCTTGAACAAGTGAAATCCATTCAAAATCAAGAACAATTGTGCTAAGCAATCTAAGCACTTGTATTTGGACTTATCAAATATGTTGGCATATAACATAACTCAGATAAGTTGCATGGATACCTCTTTGTGGTCAATAGATTTCTAAGTGGGTAGAGTTAGTTCCCAAATTCTCCTCCTCAATATATTGATGTTGAAGCATTTGCCTTAACTTCTTCAAGAATCTAAAATCAACAATAATAGATATGTCATTGTTAGAAGACGAGAACGAGCCTAGGGAAAAAAAATTTCATAAATCAAAGACAAAACCGGTTTGGATCTTCAAATAAACTATACATAGGCTAGACATTTTAATAGTATCAGTATCATCAAGAACTAATCAGAACTTGTAGCAGGAATCTCTTCAAAAATTGTCATGGCACTAGAGAGAGAAGAAAAATAAATACCTCTCTCATTGGTTGTGCAGTATTGGCAGGCGGAGAATGATAGTGCTAGAATTCTAGGGCACGCCTAGAGCGCAGCGGAAACGCAAGAGGATCACGCATAGAGGAGTTAGAGGAAGTTATACCTCCGGCCATGGAGCCAAATGAGAGCAGGAATCTGAAACCCGATGCAGGTGAGGAGGTGCTGCCTTGAGTGCGGGGAAGCGCCGTCTGGAGTGCGGGGAAGCGCCGCCTGGAGTGCGGGGAAGCGCCGCCTGGGCTTGATCTGGTGGAGCACCGCCTGGGCTTGAATCGGGAGGAGCCGCCTGGACGGGGAGGAGGTCGGCGACGGCCGAGCACGAAGAGGAGCCTGGAGATGAGCACGGCAAGCTCAGACCTTGCCTTGCCGGAGACAAAAGGGCGGCGAGGGAAGCTCCGGCGAGAAGACCTAGATCGCCCGCGATTTTCCTCCTTCACGACGGGTTGCGGCTTCTAATTTTTGGGGAGAGATGAACCGGATTATTGCTTTGAGATGGTTTAGCAAACTCTTATATATCCAAAATCAGGGCCTCAAGAAATCTTTGATAGATCGTGATCGTCCATCCTCCCATCTAGAGAATCGTGACGATAAACCGCGATCAAGCTCGAACCGCTCGTCACAAATGGGTTCGGCGAGTCACCCCGTTATACTATCACCCTACCGGACTCCGACGTGTCGAATCAAATTAGATAATCTAACATTCTCTCACTTGATTCAACACGGAGGAAATCCTACCTATTATTTAGAAAATAATAATTTTGCTTTATAAGAGTAAAGTAACACTAGACTCATAGGGTGATAGTGAACATAAAACTCTTTTTGTATGGCCATACATAATAATTAAAAATAACAGTGACTCTTGGCCCAAACTTTATGTGACGTCTTTATACTTGCATAGGGCGTCACCACCACATGGACTGCAGCGGTTGTACCTTAAGTAGCAGGTACTTCCCTTCCGCAATCACAATGTAGTCGTTAAATCCTACCAAGTGCTTTACGCGGCAATAATTCTTCATGAGTGGAAACTCCTACTCTTTAATGCAAGATTAAATCTCTAATAATACTTTTATATGCGCATAAGAGATGATAAACTGGAAATATTGCATTAATCAATCAAAAACAGGAGAACAACATAAAATGTCATGACAACTTCAAACATCAAACGAGTCCACAAGTCCCATTCTTTCTACATGACTTTTGTATAACTTAGGTGGGAGCCCTTTAGTCATGGGATCTGCTATCATAAGCAGTGTGCCTATATGCTCGATGACGATTTTACCCTCCTGCACGTTCTCTCTAACCACCAAAAACTTTATATCAATGTGTTTGCTGCGGCTCCCACTTTTATTGTTCTTGACAAAGAACACTGCTCTAGCATTATCACAAAGAAGCTTCATGGGCCTAGGAACTGTATCCATCATCCTAAGCCCTGAGGAGAAATTCCTCAACCACAATGCCTGTTTCGTTGCTTCATAGCATGCAATAAACTCTGCCTCCATAGTCGAGGATGCGATGAGGGTCTGTTTGACACTCTTCCACGCCACTGCACCACCGGCCAACATGAAGATGTAGCCTGATGTAGATTTCCTCGAGTCTTGGCAGCCTGCAAAGTCTGCATCTGTGTATCCGACTAGGTCCAGATTGTCGGATTCTTTATATGTAAGCATGTAATCTTTCGTCCCCTAGAGATATCGTAATACTTTTTTGACAGCTGTCCAGTGCTCCATTCTATGGTTACTTTGGTATCTCCCCAACATCCCTACAACGAATGCAATGTCTGGTCTAGTGCAAACATCTAAGTAGACCAAACTGCCAACCGCGGATGCATATGGAATATTCTTCATGGATTCCAATTCCAGAGAATTTTTGGGACATTGTGACAAACTGAATTTGTCGCCCTTTACAATAGGAGCTATTGAACTGGAACAGTTTTTCATATTGAATCTCTCTAGAATTTTGTTGATATAGGCTTTCTGAGATAACCCCAAGATCTTTCTAGATCTATCTCTATGTATCTCAATTCCTATAACATAGAAAGCCTCCCCTAAATCTTTCATATCAAAATTCTTAGAGAGGAACTGTTTAGTCTCCCATATCATTCCCAAATCATTACTTGCTAGCAAAATGTCGTCAACGTATAGGACTAATAACGTAAACTTGCTCCCACAGACCTTGATGTATATGCAATCATCCACAACGTTTTCCTCGAAACCGAATGAGATAATTACATTGTGAAATTTTATATACCATCGTCGTGCGGATTGTTTTAGCCCATATAGTGACCTTAATAATTTGCATACAAGATTATTGTCTTTCTCCGAAATGAATCCTTCAGGTTGGATCATGTATACTTCCTCCTCAAGTTCCCCATTTAAGAATGTCGTTTTGACATCCATCTGATGTAGCTCCAGATTGAAATGAGCTACGAGGGCCATGATTATCCTTAATGAATCCTTCTTAGAAACTGGAGAGAAGCTGTCGTGATAATCGATACCCTCCCTTTGAAGGAAACCTTTTGCTACAAGTCTCGCTTTATATCGTTCGATGTTACCAGAGGCATCAGCTTTGATCTTATAGACCCATTTGCAACCTACCGCACGGAAGCCTTCTGGTAACTCTACTAGATCCCATACTTGATTTATTGCCATTGAGTTAATTTCTTCCTTCATAGCTTCATACCATTTATCAGAATCTGTACGGCCCATGGCCTCTAAAAAGGTGAGGGGGTCTTGATTGAGTCCAGACAGATCGTCGGTCTCTTGTAAGTACACTACGTAATCCGATGGAATAGCCGACCTTTTGGCTCTTGAAGATCTCCTTAAATCTGGTTGATCAGGTGGTTATGGCGCAGTCTCAACCACTAGTAGTAGTTCCTGGATGACTGCCTCACTAACCACTTCTTCATGAGAAAACTGGATAGGGGGATCATCGATCACGCCTTCATAAGTTGGAATCTGAATAGGTAGGTGTTGAACCATAACAGGTATGAGCCCATCAGGTTCAATACCACCACCAGAGTGTGCAGTCTCCTACAACTCTTCTATCGCAACCTTATGAGAACTATTCTCACCAGTATAGAGTTCTTCAAGAAATTTGGCATTCCTTGTTTCAACTATTCTCAGCGTGTGAGAGGGACAATAAAATATGTAACCCTTGGATTTTTCTGCATAGCCAATGAAAAAACCACTGACTGTCCTCGGGTCTAATTTCCTTTCATGTGGGTTGTACACCCTAACCTCTACTGGACAGCCCCATATGTGCACATGTTTTAAACTGGGCTTCCATCCATTCCATAACTCAAACGGTGTTTTAGGAACCGATTTGGATGGAACCCGGTTCAAGATGTACACGGCCGTTTTCAAGGCTTCACTCCACATGTTAGGAGGGAGAGATGAGACACTAGTCATGCTCCTCACCATGTCCATTAGGGTACGATTCCTCCTTTCAGCTACGCCATTTTGTTGTGGCGTGCCAGGAGTCGTATATTGAGCTATAATTCCATGCTCCTGAAGGAATTTAGCAAATGGACCAGGTTTTTGAGTTCCATCTATGAACTTACCATAATATTCACCGCCTCTATCAGATCTTACAATTTTGATACTCAAACCAGATTGTTTCTCTACCTCTGCCTTATAGACTTTGAAAGCATCGAGTGCTTCAGACTTGTCATTCAGGAGGTAAAGATACATGTATCTTGTAAAATCGTCGATAAATGTAATAAAATACTTTTGACCATTCAGGCAGAGGGTGTTAAACGGTCCACAGATATCAGTGTGAATTATCGTTAATTTGGCATCACTTCTTCTAGCTCCTTTGCTGGACTTGCTTGTATGCTTTCCCTTTATGCATTGTATGCAAGTCCCAAAGTCAGTGAAGTCTAGTGCCTGAATGACACCTTCGTTCACTAACCTTTTAAGGCGCTCTATGGAGATATGACCTAATCTCCTATGCCATAAGCTAGATGAGCTGATGTTCTTCACACTTAGGCTACTACTGTTATCAATCACTGTAGTGAATGATTGCATATAATTTAAATCTAAATCAAGACTATATAATCCATCAATCAATCTACCAAAGCCAACAGGGACTGAATCTTTAACAATCAGAATTGAAAATTCTTTAAACTGAAAATTAAAGCCCTTAGGCGTTAGTCTTGATACATATAATAAATTTTTGGAAAAACTAGGAATGAAGAAGGTCTTCTCTAACTCCAAAATGTATCCGGTCTGAAGGACGAGCCTGTAAGTCCCCACACCTTCAACAGAAGACGGCATCTTATTTCCTGAATAGACGCATAGTTCTCCATCGCTAGGTTTTCTTAGGCTTTGAAACCCCTGCATAACAGTAGAAACATGGATTGTAGAGTCTGAATCAATCCACCATGTGTTATGAAAATCATGAGAATTAACGAAATTTGATTCATAACACACTAATGACGTCATACCTTCCCTTTTCGCGAGCCAAGTTTTGTACTTGTTGCAATCCTTCTTCATGTGACCACTCTTTTTGCAGAAGAAACAAGTTGATAGCTTCATGTTCTCCGGTTTCTTTATGGGAACAGCTATCCCCTTGCCCTTGCCTTTTGGGTCACTCTTTGTCTTGCTGGATTGCCCTTTCTTATGGTGCACAAAGTTCACCGATTCCAGCTTCTCTTGCTTCAGTCTGCCTTGCTCTTGAACGCACATGTTCAATAGCTCGTTCACTGACCATTTTTCCTTATGTGTCATATAAGACACCTTGAAGGCAGTGTAGTCGGCAGGCAGGGAAGTCAAGATAAAGTGGACCAGAAAAGACTCCGAAAAATCAACGTCCAATGTCTTTAGCTGAGCAGCTATGTCTCTCATCTCCATTATATGTCCTCGTACGCTTTCTGTCCCTTTGAGCTTCATGGAACAGAGCTTTGCCATCAGGGTGCTGGCCTGAGCTTTATCCGAGCTGACGAACTGTTCGTCAATGGCCCCCATCAGTTCTTTAGCAGTTTTGCACTCAGGGATAGATCCCCTAATGCTCTGACTGACGTGGGTCTTGATCACCATTATACTGAGACGATTGGATCTCTCCCCTGGCTCGTATAAGGTACTGTCAGCTGGTGTGCTCTCCGTCGTGGGGAGCACAGGCTCATCCACGCGGAGTGCCAAATCAAGGTCCATACACCCTAAGGCTAGAAGCACCTTATCTTTCCATATTTTATAATTATCCCCCGAGAGAGTGGGGATGAACTGAGTTGGGTCGATTACCGTATTAAAAACTGCAGAAAAATAAAAAAAGATACACGCTTACAATTCATTTAAAGCAACGCCATTTATGAAAATATACGAAGCGGCACAAAAACTTTGTTTAACAATTAACTCATATTAATTGTTAATAATAAAAATCTAGTCTCCCTGTGGGCAAAGACCGCTACCGCATAAGATTTTTATAAAGTTTTTTCTTGATTTATATAGCTAGTAAGACCGTGTATCATAATCAATGGGAACTCGTACCTGTGGGCATGGATGCCCATTAATCGGGATACACTCTTACTACTATATACCAATTAAAAAAATTTGTTGTTATCAACTACTTCCTTTTGGGGCCGAGCAATTTTTAGCAACCTTAAAAATTTAATTGCAACGAGCAAAAATTAGATATTTGTGACTATAAGAACACACCCCACGATGTGTTTCCCGAACAGTCACTATTACCGCGCTTATCAGGATGCTTTGGCTACTCCTGATACTCGCGATAAACCAGTATTCTAATTTTATGCAACTAAACAGAAAGAAATGTTGGGGCTCACACAAACAAAAGACCCGAATCCGATTTCCATAAACGCCTTCAACTGAAAAGCTTCATAAGAATTCTGGACGTTTTGAAAAAATATTACACCATCACCAAGACTTGGACGTTTTGAAATGTTCCTTTACCACCGCGTCGGAGAGCCCCAAAGATCACCGGATTTGAAGCGCTTGATCTCCTCCATAAGGTGGTCATGAAAATCGGATTCGGGACAGGAGAGCGGGGTTGTCCATTGCCGTTACAATACATTCCAGATAAATAATTAAATAATTACAAGGCCTTGAAAAAATATTACACCATCACAGAACAACCGGCAATAGACAACCACGACGATCCTTGAACGCGCCAAACGCAAAAAAACGAGCATCCAACTGGAAAAACTACGCGCATTTTGGAAGAAATCGCCACAGAATTTTTGATTGAAAAAAAAAACATCAAATTGAAAATTTTTTGGGAAGAAATCTTCACACAAAATTGCTTTAAAACCGTATTTTGGACCTCTATACGTCCCTCTGATACCAAATGATAGTGCTAGAATTCTAGGGCACGCCTAGAGCACAGGGGAAACGCAAGAGGATCACGCATAGAGGAGTTAGAGGAAGTTATACCTCCGGCCATGGAGCCAAATGAGAGCAGGAATCTGAAACCCGATGCAGGTGAGGAGGTGCTGCCTTGAGTGCGGGGAAGCGCCGCCTGGAGTGCGGGGAAGCGCCGCCTGGAGTACGGGGAAGCGCCGCCTGGAGTGCGGGGAAGCGCCGCCTGGAGTGCGGGGAAGCGCCGCCTGGGCTTGATCCGGTGGAGCACCGCCTGGGCTTGAATCGGGAGGAGCCGCCTGGACGGGGAGGAGGTCGGCGACGGCCGAGCACGAAGAGGAGCCTGGAGATGAGCATGGCAAGCTCAGATCTTGCCTTGCCGGAGACAAAAGGGCGGCGAGGGAAGCTCCGGCGAGAAGACCTAGATCGCCCGCGATTTTCCTCCTTCACGACGGGTTGCGGCTTCTGATTTTTGGGGAGAGATGAACCGGATTATTGCTTTGAGATGGTTTAGCAAACCCTTATATACCCAAAATCAGGGCCTCAAGAAACCCTTGATAGATCGTGATCGTCCATCCTCCCATCTAGAGGATCGTGACGATAAACTACGATCAAGCTCGAACCGCTCGCCACAAATGGGTTCGTCGAGTCACCCCGTTATACTATCACCCTACCGGACTCCGACGTGTCGAATCAAATTAGATAATCTAACAGAGAACTCTACTGTCAAATTTTCTAACAAGTAGTTGCAGCCAAAAGCACCACTAAAACAAGATTTGGATCTACGGATTAAAAGAATGGAGCGAGGAAGCATAAGCCAAACAAGGAGCTCACGAGCAGCTAGCAGAAGTTAGGAACATGAAGGAATGGTTTAAAAGCCAGCCATCGTGGGGTTATCAATGCTGCTGCAAAGGTAGAGTCATGGTCTTCGGCAAAGGACAGTTCTAGGAAGAAGATGAAGAAGCGGGAGAAGAGGAAGAAGAAGAAGAGGAGGAGGAATCGACGACCTACCTGGAGATCAAGCGTTTGCGTCGCCGGAATAGGCGGCGGGGGCACCGTCTGGAGCAATTTCACGCAAAAGCGTACTCCTAAGGTAAGTTTTTCGTGTTTAGATTGTAGGCTAAAGCTTTATTTGAGGAAAAAATTTTGGGTCAGTAGCCTGTTCATGAGCATGGTCCGAAGATTCAATGAGAAGTTTCAAAATGTGCGGGTCCCGCGCAAAAGTGTATGGCACAAGCCATAAATGCGCGGGCCCCACCTCCTTTGCAGGTTTCTCATTGGTGCAGGACCATGAGCATTGGTGCAGGACCATGAGCATTGTCAGGCTCATTGGTGTAAAAAGTGTTCTGTAAATGAAATGATTACTGAAAATTGACATCTATTTGGATAGTATATATTTACATAATTGTTCAGAACAGAAATCTGTTTGAACAGTCTGTATTTGCAAATGAAGAATTGTTTTTATCTATATACTCGAAATACATCAATACACACATACACAACACAACATTCATACCACACACACTATAAATTCATACACAACACACACATCCAACAATTCATTCACATAATACATAATCATCCATAAACCTAAAAACAATGACAATGAATGGAAGGGGCTTATGGTGCAGACTGAGCTCACAAATCGTCGGAGTTAGGGCTTGGGATAGTCAGAGAAGCTGTTGCTGGATTTCGTCGGAGAAGCCGCTGCTGGATGTCCTGATCTCTAATGTCGTCGAGCTCTCATGTCACTGATGGAAGAGATGCCGCCAGAGCTCTGATGTCGCCGAAAATACGTTGCCAGAGCTTTGATGTCGTCTATCTCAGGATGTGGAAGAAGCTGATGGATGTCCCGATCTCTGATGTCAGCATCAAGGTCTCGTCGAATCGAAAGAAGCTGTGGAGCTCTGATGTCACCGGAGAAGATACGCGTTAAGTAGATTGGGAGAGGCGATGGAGGAGATCTGTGGAGCGGTGCTGGAGGAGCACTAGATGTCACCGGAGAAGAGATCCGTGAAAAAGATTGGGAGCGGCTCTGGTGTCAAACACAGCGGACTGGAGCGCTGGGGTAAGGCTTGCGAACGAAGGGATTTTGGCTTCGCAGCTTTTAGAGGCGTCCTAAATTCCTATCTCAGATATTATCTATACTCCTTCACATTTATGCTCCTTCACATCTATGCTCCTCACATCTATGCTCTTGACTACTGATATGTCTATTGTCCATTAAAGAAGTAGTTTTAACTGTAAATCATATTCTAAATAAAGTCTCTCAAGTTAAGTTAGATTTTACACCCTACGAGTTTTACTTTAAGAGACCCTCAAACATAACTAGACTTAAGACATGAAACTGTATATCTTATGTTAAGGTTTCTGACCCTAGAAAGTCTAAGATTGGATCTAGGACCAATATATGTGTCTATCTAGGTTATGCTAAAGATAGTGATGAAGATAAATTCTTAGAAATTTTTAATAATATCATTATACAATCTAGGGATATTGTGTTTTTTGAAGATAAATTTCTTAAAGATTAGAACATGTCACTCAAAGATATGCAAACAACTATTATTAAGGACAATCCTAAATCAGTACCGAGCACCTCTTATTTAGTTCATGTACACAACTTTGACTTAGAGTCTAGGAGGACTTCTGTGGGAGAGACAACTCTTAGAATCTTCGGTAGTGATTTCGCCACTTACCGTATTGAGGTTGATCCATCCGCATATAAGGAAGAAATGAGATCAAGGGATTCATTACTTTGGAAAGAATCAATTGATGAAGAGACGAACTCTCTACTTCAGAACAACACTTGGATGTTAGTTAATAAGCCAAAATGGGCTAAAATTATAGGGTGTAAGTGGGTTCTGAAAAAGAATAAATCTTGATGGTAGCATAGCTAGGTATAAAGCACGCTTGGTGTCTAAAGTTTCACACAAGTTAGTAGAGTAGATTATTTTGATGTATACTCACTAGTGTGCCTAGCTTCCACTAGGATCCTCCTTGTCATTGCATATATTGAGAACTTTATTATTCATCAAATTGATGTTAAGACTGCGTTCTTGAATGGAGATCTGACCGAAGAGATTTACATAAGTCAACCTGAATATTTCATTGTAGAAGGCAACGAAAATAAGGTCTGTAAGTTAATTAATTCAATATACTAACTAAAACAAACACTTAAATTATGATATGAGAATTTTGACTATGATGTAAAGATCATAGGATTCATGTCGAGTCTCTCTAATAAATATCTTTATATATGTCATAGATCAAATAAAGTCGTTATAATATGCGTGTATGTGGATAACATGCTAATTCTAAGATCTGATCAATATGAAGTGAATGACGTAAAGTCATGTCTAATAAAAAAATTTAACATTAAAGACCTAGGTGTATCTGAAACTATAATAAGCATACAAGTGAGTTTGGAGAAAAATGATATTTTTTAAGTCAAAGCCACTACATAAAATATATGTTAGATACGTGGGTATACATTGATAGTAGAGTAGTAGAGATATCATATGATTACAATAACAACATAAAATTCAATGAAAGATCTATGATTAGATAGTTAGATTATTCTAAACTGATTGGTAGTCTCATATACGTTATGGTCTGCACAGAATCTGATATAGCCTTTACTGTAGACATACTAAACAGATTCACCAATAATCCTGACCAAGACCATTGAAATGTGTTCGATAGGCTGATGAGATACTTAAAGGACGCTCAAAAGTATACTTTATGTTATAATGGTCATCCTCTAGTTCTGGAAGAATATTCTGATGCATCATGATGCTCAGAAATAAACGACAGCATGTCCACTAATGGTTCCATATTCACACTAGAAGGATCAGCTGTAACCTTGAAGTAGGGGTGATATCGAGTCGAGTTCGAGCGATTTTTGCTCGGCTCAAAATCGAAAATTTTGACTCGAAGTCGATTCGAGCCAACTCAAAATCGAAATTAATTTCGAGTCGAGTCGGCTCGGCTCAAAATTGACTCGATTCCGAGCCGGCTCGAAATTTAATGTTTCCTTAATAAAAAGTTAAATTATTACAAATTTTAGAGTCAAATAATATTGTTTTAAAATCATTTTGTATTACATGAGCAATCACCAATCAAATGTATCGAAAATAATTTGCTTATAGACTTGTATTAATGATTAAAGAGCAGTATCCATGAAAAAAAATACAATATTAATTGTTTGTAGTTACAGATTAAAGAGCAGTATATAATGATTAAAGGCTTCTATGGTTGATGAGTTGCAAAACAAAACAAAAATTAGCTAAACAGATCGAAAATTGTCAGACACCACAAACAATTAGCTTTTTAATACAGAATACTTTCACAGAACCTTAAAATCAAGAAGATAAATGATGAGAAGAAAACATCCATGGATGCTCAATTTGCTGCTGAAGCTACACTTAGACGGGTCCATTCTACATAGAAAGATGATAATATGTCTCCCATTGAAGCCATCCTTGCTCCACTTGAAGCACAACTCAAGTTGGCTCGTCAAGAGGTGTGTTGTATCTTTTAAGACCCTGAGGTTGACGCCATGATACCTTCGCTAAGGATGAGGGAAGCAGGTTTCCCATGAGCCGTGATTTGTGACCTTGTCTCCATGCTACGCTGAATTTAGGCACTTCTCGGCGTCTGTTGGATTTGGAACTTGGAAGCCTGAAACTAAAAAAACACCGAACGGAAAAGGGAGAGCACTGCAACAGGTGAAAATGCTGAAGTGAAGACTCTCTCAAGAGGGCGAAGAGGCATGAAATCGGTAACACCGAGACCAAACTCCCCAGGAGACAACAACATTTAATTTCTGAAGGACAATATTAATTAAGGAGCAGAGGTGGAGGAAGGCCAGGACAGCCAGGCGCCAGAACTTAATGGAAAAGTGGGATGAGATGGGATGTTGCATTATGATAATCGAAACTTGAAAGACATCATACTAGCCTTTAATAAAAATTGATATAATAATTAAACGAGCCAGCTCAAATCAACAAACGAGTGACTCATATGAGGCTCGAAATCCCAATTTGATTCGAGCCAATTTCATTCGGTTCATTTAAATTCGATTTCAATTCAATCAAAAATTTGAGCGATTTTCGCGCGAATAACGAGTTTCGACTATTATGCTTAGCCCTACCTTGAAGTCTAAGAGGCAATCATGCATTGTTCTCTCTTCTATGAAATCTAAACTCTATGCTCTAGCTTTATCATGAGAAGAAGCGGAGTAGATAAGAGATTTGATTATGAACATTTCACCAAGCCTGAAACTGAGTTATGGTGCAGTTTACTGTGATAATCAGGTTATGAAAGCGATTGCTACGAACACTATGTTCAATGGCAAAAGAATGCAACTAAGTATGAAACAAGGCTGTTTGATCTCCCTCACAAGTCAAGAGTTTATGACCCTAATTGATGAGATCAAAGGATAATGTTGCAAACGCCTTAACAAAAGAATTAAATCGAGTTCTTACAATAAAAACATTATGGGAGATGAGATTAAAATTCATAGAAATATAAAAATTGTCTTCTATGTTTATGTTTTGATGGTAAAAACTTGTAGCTGTAAACATTAAAGTATCTAATAACAGACTGAAAACCCATAAAAATCTCTTAATGAAAACTCAAGATGGTTATATGCTAGTCATTTCACATTTGATGACTTAACATCTTCCTCATTGTAAGTTTATTCAAATATTATTCAACTGGGAATAAGAAGTTGTTGTAAAACTTAATGTAACATTAATGATTGTTGTGGACTAACTTGATGCCCCGATCGGACCGGATTTGCTTGGACCGTTTTAGCTCACGAGGCGGTCGAGCGTGCACACAGTCAATGAAAGTAGAAAGTTGACACAAGATGTGATGATGTGGAAAAACTCCTTAAATGGGTAAAAAACCACGTGATCGGGTCTATGCCGGTCAAATTCCACTAGCTTTTGGTGATTACAGCACGCTTGGTGAATCGGGGTGACAAGCCGCTCCTATTACAACTTGAGTGGAGAGAGAGAGACTATAGCTTCCTGCGGGAAACAAGCTGCACCGCAGAAGTGACTTAGACGCGGAAATGCACGGGATGCTTCTGGCGCTTGCGCTCGGGGCGACGCGCGCTTCTTGGCTTCAGATGGCTTCTTCCTTCGGCTTCCTCGAGGTCTTGGGCGTCCTTTTGCTCTCAACGCGATGGTGGGGTGCTTATAGCCGCTGGTAGAAGCTGGTGGTCACTGGTGGCTGGTGGTGGTTCACGGTGAGCGGTGGCTGACTCGGTGTAGGAGGCAGGAGATCTCTCATTTGAAGAAGAAGAAGATAACCTGGAGAAGAGAAAAAGTGAAGAATGAAGAGGCCCTGGGGTCCCTTTTATAGCCTCCGGGGGAGGATCATGGCGGGCCCCACCACTAAAGTGGTGGGTTAGTGGGTGGTTACCCTTTTGATCGAACGGCGAGGAGAGCCTCCCCTTGATCGGGCGGTGTGGAGGCCTCCCACGGCGACGGGCTGCCACAGCCGCGGTGGTGGGCGGCCGGGCGGCCGGCGGAGGGGGAGACCGGCCTGGCGGCTGACGACGACAGCTTGCCGGGGGCCGGCTGCCTGCATGGCTAGGCCGGCGGCCTGCCGCGGCTCGGCCAGTGGCCTGCCGTGGCCGGTCCGTCGGCGGTTAGGCGGCCAGTCGCGGCTAGGCCGGTCGCGGCTAGGCCAGTCGTGGCCGGCCGCGATAAGGCCTGGAAGGGGGTCGGCCGCCGGTGGTGGTCAGGCCGCCCGACGGCGGGGGCCTTCCCGACGGCGGCGGTTATCCTCCATGGGGAGAGGGAGTGGGTCCCGCCCTCCCATTATTCTCTCATCATGGGATTTATGGGGGGATGACCCACCCATGATCCACTTTTGGAGGAGATCATGGGGGGGGGGGGGGTTTCCTATAAATGATGGTAGAACCCATCAATGATCATAACATATTATTCTACACTTGATAATGTTGCAAATGATGGTGTGTCAAATCATTCTACATTTGATGATATGATACATAATGATCATTAATGAGTAAGATATCATTGATTGATTTATTAAAATCATCACTAGACTAGTCCTAATTATACTTGATAGAAATGCTGACAGTGTTACTTCACTACTGCTATAAGTACTAAGTTCATTAGGTAGAGCTAGCTTACTTTAAACATCACTGTATATATTTATGAATTCATATAGTCTAAACTCATGAACGGGTCTCGGGTTTAGGGCTTTCACGGATGATCGGAATGACTCGATTATCACTCTAAATACATCGCCAATCATTCGAGCGAATAAATATAGAGTAAGTGCTGATCATATTATTATGTGCAGACTA
Source organism: Platanthera zijinensis (assembly GCA_039513925.1). NCBI lineage: Eukaryota > Viridiplantae > Streptophyta > Magnoliopsida > Asparagales > Orchidaceae > Platanthera > Platanthera zijinensis. The sequence goes on from CM077094.1 coordinate 166,730,776, forward strand.
TAAAAAACTATGATCAAATAAACTCGAATTTGCATGAAAATTCAGTAAGAATAACAATGATCAACATATTTCACTAAAAAATAAGTAAAACATGTACAACCCCGTATTTGCAAAAAGGGGGCCCCCAAACAAGGCATGAGACTTCCTGCGTGTTTTTAAGCTTTTTGGGAGTTTTGCACTCCTGGAGGCCAATTTTTGGTGGATCTGCAGGATATACTAGTAGGGGAGGAAAAATCTGCCCCCTGGCCCCTTTTGGGGGTGGATGCGGCGAGTTGGCCGACACCCGCCCCGTTTTGCTAAGGTGTGAGGTGGGAGCAGCGGGACCGGCCGACGGCCGGGGTCTCGCCCCCTGCACCCTAGCCCTGTGCGGGGCGAGACTGGCCGTCGGCCAAGGTCTCGCCCAGGTCTCCTAGGCACCCAGTCTTGCGGGGCGAGATAGGGTCTCCCACCAACTCCCGGTTCTTCTGCGGGACTCGCCCGTTCGCTCGGTCCCAAGGCAAAGGAGAAGTGGAGTGGTTTAACCCCCACTCGCCTCAGGTGTCCAGTGAAGGTGAGGGGCATGGTTCAACCTCCGTTCACTCCTTGGACCTCTTTTGACCATGCTTTTACCGTTGTGCCCCCAGGGGTGGAATTACCTCTTTACCCCTAGTGTGATTGTTTTCTATTGGCCCAGGACCTATTTGTCTTAGGGGTATTTCTGACCTTTCGGTCCCTAGGTTTGGGAAAACAATAAATAGACCTCCTTGGGTTTCTTTGGAGAGGAGGGTTTTTTGCTTATTCCTCCTTAGGCTTCTTCTTGGTAAAGTTTGAGAGCTCTCCAAGGTACCCAGCTCAGCCATTGGTGAGGGAGGAGAAGTGCTCTCGTGATCTTTCGGGTGTGTGGTGGGACCTCCACGCTAGAGCCGAGGGTCTGTTCCTAGTTTCCTGAGCCTTTGGTCCGTGACATTCGCCTGAGTGCAGTAAGTGTGAGGTCACCCCTCTTTTGGGATCCCGAACTTCACAGAGACCGACATTTTAGTTTCAATATCTTGGAGCGGTGAGCATGGAGAGTGACCAACACAGAAGATCTCAGGAGAGTGTCATGGCTGGAGATTAGGGAGGTAGTGATGGCTCCCGCGAGACCCCCAACCCAGGATCCTTTGTGGGAAGGGAAGAGTTCATGACATCCATCCAAGGCATCATGGAGATGCTACGAAGTATTGCTCCTCAGGGTGGAAGCTCCATACCAACCCCCCAAGAGCTAGCTCCCCCCTCTCGTCGAGTCGACTCCCAGGGGTCCAGGCAAGATGACCCCAGAGGGGGTAGAGGGAAGCGCACCAGGAAGAAGGCCCGAGAAAGAGAGGATGGGAGATGGGGTCGAGCAATACCTCATCGGCCGGGAGTTGTTCTCCAGCCCGGTGAGTGCCAGCCTCCAAGGCGAGCAGGTCGCGCGAGTGGAGCACGCGAGACCGCCAAGCAAGTGATCACCTTTCAACGAGTTGATTGTCTCAGCCCCAGTTCCCGAGGGGTTTAGGGAGCCGGACATGACTTACTACACCTGGAAATACGACCCTCTCCAGCACCTGTATTGGTTCGAGGATACGGTCTCTATCAGGCCGATGACGGATGCGTTCAAGTTCCACCTCTTCGTGATTACCTTGAAAGACAAAGCTAGGGACTGGTTCCATCAACTCCCAACGGGATCGAAGTACGAGTTCGAAGACTTGAGCTGAAGCTTCTAGCTTTACTTCTCCACCTCTAAGAAGATGAAGAAGAGTCCCGAGTCCATCTTCCTGATAAGACATAGGGTAGAAGAGTCGTTGGCCCAATATATGGATAGGTTCCAAGAAAATATCCTAGACATCCAGGAGATGCTGAGGTATGCCCTCCAGATGGAGTTTACAGTGGGGTTGCGTGAGGGATTCTTCAAGATGAGTCTGACCCGAAATGCCCCCTTATCCTTCGAGGAGTTGATGGAAAGGGCGGCAGAGGAGATAGCAACTGAGGAGGCCAACCCGACGTTTGTCAAGAAGTTGGCAAGGTTTACTGAGGCAGAGTCGAAAGAGCAAGGTGGCTCGAGGCATCAAGAGGGAAGGAGGAGAGAAGAGTAGAGATCTCAGGGGTTCCAGGGACCTCAAAAAGGTCGGGAACCTGGTTGGAGGCAGCAGAGGGGGCCGTTTAGGGTCCATGGAAAGGCCTCATCCAGGGTGAGGGGATTTTCATCGAGGCCCAGGGAGGTTCAACTTCCAAAGGCAAGCCCCTAGGCAGCTCCTACCCCCACCACAGTAAGCGATGATGATTGGTCAAAGGGAGAGGAGGAACCTCACGGGAAGAGGAAGAGTCAGAGTAGAGTTACCCTACTGTGAGTTCCACCAGGAGGAGGGCCATGCAACAGCTGTTTGCCCCGAATTCCTGGAGTTGAGAAGAACAAAAGCTCCGGCACCACAGCCTCAACAACCGCAAGACCCGGTGCGGATTGAAGAAGTCTAACCCGAGGCGACAGGGGAGAGATGTGAGGACAGGGTTGATGTGGGCACCCGGGGAGGGATCCGATGATGCATGAAGGAAGAGGGGGTAGTGAAGAAGTGGATCATCTCTTGTAATTAACTTTGCTTGCATTGCATCAACTATGATTAATGAAAGAGATCGCAAGAAAACATTTGTGATCCATGAAAAGCCCCGAGATGATTCCGCTGACCATGCTCCCACTAGTTGGCAGGGCAGGTTGATCTCTCGGAGGGGTGAGCAGGCCTTACCCCGAGATGATTCCGCTGACCAGACTACCACTAGCTGGCAGGGCAGGTTGATCTCTCGGAGGGGAGAGAAGGGATTACCCCGAGATGATTCCGCTGACCAGGCTCCCACTAGCTGGCAGGGCAGGTTGATCTCTTGGAGGGGTGAGCAGGCCTTACCCTGAGATGATTCTGCTGACCAGGCTCCCACTAGCTGGCAGGACAGGTTGATCTCTCGGAGGGGGAGCAGGCATTGCCCCAAGGTCGTCTCGTCACCCAGGCTCCCATTAGATGACATGACAGGTCGACCCCTCGGGGAGGCCAAACATTTTCTAACCTGAGGCCATCTCGTCACTCATGCTCCCATTAGCTGACATGATAGGTTGACCCCTCGGGGAGGCCAAGTGTTTTTTACCCCGAGGCTGTCTCGTCACTCAGGCTCCCATTTGCTGGCATGACAGGTCGACCCCCTGGGGAGGCCAAGTATTTTTGGCTCCAAGAAGGCTGCACATCGAATACGTTGGGTTGGATGTTTCTTTCCAATCGTGGAACTCACTCGAAAAGAGTGAGGATTGTGTACAACCCCGTATTCGCGAAAAGGGGGCCCCCAAACAAGGCGTGAGACTTGCTGCGTGTTTTTAAGCCTTTTGGGAGTTTTGCACTCCTAGAGGCCAATTTTTGGTGGATCTGTAGGATATACTAGTAGGGGGAGGAAAAATCTGTCTCCCCTGCCCCTTTTAGGAGGCGGGTGCGACGAGTTGGCTGATACCCGCCTCAGCTAGCTAAGCTGTGAGGTGGGAGCAGCAGGACCGACCGGCGGCCGGGGTCTCTCCATTTGCACCCTAGCCCTGTGCGGGGCGAGAATGGCCGGCAGCCGGGGTATCTCCCCCTGCACCCTAGCCCTGTGCGGGGAGAGAGTGGCCGACGGCCAGGGTCTCGCCCCCTGCACCCTAGCCCTGTGCGGGACGAGACCGGCCGGCGGCCAGGGTCTCGCCCCCTGCACCCTAGCCCTGTGCGGGACGAGACCGGACGGCGGCCAGGGTCTAGCCCCCTACACCCTAGCCCTGTGCGGGGCGAGACCGGCCGGCGGCTAGGGTCTCGCCCCTTTCAACCTAGCCTTGTGCGGGGCGAGACCGACCGACGGCCATGGTCTCGTCCAGGTCGCCTAGGCGCCCAATCTTACGGGGCGAGACAGGGTATCCCCCTAGCTCCCGGTTCTTCTACGGGGCTCGCCGGCTCGCCCGGTCCCAAGGCGAAGGAGGAGTGGAGTGGTTTAACCCTCACTCGCCTCAGGTGTCTAGGGAAGGTGAGGGACATGGTTCAGCCTCCGTTCATTCCCTGGACCTCTTTTGGCCATGCTTTTACCGTTGTGCCCCCGAGGTGGAATTACCTCTTTACCACCTGGTGTGGATGTTTTCTATTGGCCAAAGACCTATTTGTCTTAGGGGTATTTCTGACCTTTCGGTCTCTAGGTTTGGGAAACTATAAATAGACCCCCTGGGTATCTTTGGAGAGGAGGGTTTTTTGCTTCCTCCTCCTTAGGCTTTTTCTTGGTAGAGTTTGAGTGCACTCCAAGGTACCCAGCTCAGCCATTGGTGAGGGAGGTGAAGTGCTCTCGTGTTCCTAGTTTCCTGAGCCTTTGGTCCGTGACATTCGCCTGAGAGTAGTAAGTGTGAGGTCACCCCTCTTTTGGGACCCCAAACTCCACAGAGACCGACATTTCGATTTCAACAAAACCAATGCGATCATGACTTAAGAGTCTTTTGGTTTTTAAAAGTCTCGTAATTTTAGAAATAAGGAAAGCTGAAAAGATTGACAACCACACATCATCTTTCTAATAAAGTGATAGGCGAGTACTAGAGGGGGCGACAAGGAGGATTACAGGCGGGGTTTTTGGTCATTGGAAGGGATGACTACGAGGATAGTGAGTCATAAGCGCGGGAGGCCGCCAGAATAACGGGAGGTTGTCGTACACTACCTTGTTTCGCCAGAGGGACAAATACCAAAAATCCATTATATCGTGGGAGGAGCTAGATTTTCTATAGGATTTAGGGCTTGATTGTGCTGCACTGGATCTATATTTAGGATATAAGACTTAGCGCCTAAAAAAAATTTTATGTATTTTTTTCAAACTGCATATGACCATATTTGGTATGCATTTAACATCATCTAAATGTAATGTAAAACTTCTAGAAAATTTTTGGGAGATCATTCATGAGATGTTTTATGCTCCACATGTTCATGAAAAGTAATTTTGATCTCTCATTTAATAATTTATGCTCTCCTAGTTTCAACAGAGACCAAATAGACGATCTAATATTAATGATCATAACACATTATTCCATATTTGATAATGTTGTAAATGATGTTGTGTCAAACCATTTCACATTTGATGATATATTACATAATGATCATTAATGAGTAAGATAATATTAATTGATTTAATAAAATCATCACTAGACTGGTCCTAATTAGACTGGTTAGAGAAGCTGATAATGTTACTTCACTACTGCTACAAGTATTAAGTTTATTTAGGTATAGATAACTTACTGTAAACGTCACTACGTATGTTTATGAATTCATAGTCTGAAGTCTAAACTCATGAAATTCCTTACAGGCATTGATTAAGATGGAGGAAAGAAAGTAAACTTTGACATGAATGTTGATGATCTACTCTTTGAGTTGAATCGTTACTTGTTAATTCAATTTTATCTGTTTCAGACTTTTACTCAAGTATTGTATTTTATGTTTGGAGTTTGTTTTATGCAAAACTCCTATATATACTATTTTAGTTGTTATTTTTTATGGATAATAAGTCAGGTCTGAAATTTAATTTTTGTGCTCTGAAACGTAAACGTTATATATCACAAATATATGAGAAGATTGTTAATGTACATTTGGATATATAACAGGCTCGAAGGCTTAACCGGTTTGGTTCGGATACTGGGGTATCCGATACCCGTATTGAACTTAGGGGTAGCCTATAAAACTCAAGGTGGGGGCAACGAGAAGGCTGTTCCACTTTAACCATCACTCGGGATGCTTCGAGTGACCTAACATGTTAAATTTTAAACCTTTGGAATTGAAGGAATTCCAATTTTGAGTCAATTCTATGGTGCTGAACAACCGAATTAAATTCGGACCTCCAATTCCAATTCCAAACTACAGAACGGGTCTCAAGTTTAGGGCTTTCACGGATGATCGGGACGACTCGATTGTCACTCTAAATCCATCGCCAATCATTCGAGTGAATAAATGTAGATTATAAAAATGACTATGATCAAATAAACTGGAATTTGCATGGAAACTCAGTAAGAATAACGATGATCAATATATTCCACTAAAAAAAGTAAAATCAATGCAATCATGACTTTCTTTATTTGGCGCAGCGGTGACGGACCCATCCGGCGGTTCCTCCCGCGGCGATCGAACTGGCGGCGGGGAGCTGGGGATCGAAATGGAGCGTTTGTGGCGTTTTTCAGGCGACGGCGGCGGGAAACGGAGCAAACGCCGGCGGAGGGCGTTTGTTTACCCACCATCTGGCGGCGTTTGCCCCAAACGGCCGGCAAAAGCGTCGCGCCAAACAAAGCCTTAAGAGTCTTCTGGTTTCTAAAAGTCTCGTAATTTTAGAAATAAGGAGAGCAGAAAAGATTGACAACAACACATCATCTTTCTAATTGAGGGATTGGTGGGCACTAGAGAGGGCGACGATGAGGATTGCGAGCGGGGTTGTTGGTCATTGGTGGGGATGACTACGAGGATAGCGAGCCATAATCGCGGGAGGCCGCCAGAATCACGGGAGGTTGTCGGACACTACCTTGTATCGCTGGAGGGACAAAGATCTCGAATCGATTGTATCGCGGGAGGAGCTAAATTTCCTATAGGGTTTAGGTTTTGATTGGGCTGCACTGGGTATATATTTAGGATATAAGACTTGGCACCTAAAAAAGATTTTATGTATTTTTTCAAACTACACATGACCATATTTGGTATGTATTTTTTAAAACTTATAAGAAATTTTTGGGAGATCATTCGAGAGATGATTTATGCTCCCCATGTTCATGAAGAGCAATTTTGATCTCCCATTTAATAATTTATGCTCTTCTAGTTTCAACCGAGACCAAATAGACGATCTCTCGGGATGATATCCCAAAAAACATCGAGGAGATCGAAGTTGCGGTCGGCGAAAAGTAATTATCGTCGCCCACTTTTTAAAAACTGTTTTTATACGTGGTATAATCAGAACAACTCCGTTTCCTGATTTTTTTTTTATTCAGGCAAACGAAAGTGCGCGACTAATAAGAATAGCGTCAATTTTGCGACATGAGACTGAATCGAAGAAGAATATACACGTCTATATATGTGCATGATGTTGATTGCATTGCTTTCAAAAGTTAAATGATAGAATATGAAAAAAAAACAATTAAAAAGAAATTACTACATAATAGAAAATTCAGGCGGGCAGAAATTCAAATTCAAATTCAACAAATTAGTGAACTACATCTATCATCCCTATCATCAGGGTACTACTGATCTAAACAAAATTTGCTCCAGTGCAGATCACAACCCAACCTCAGCTTTCTTGATTTTGTCGTCGTCTTCGTCCTCCATGTATCTCCTCCAGTACCAATGCTGCCTCCATACCCTGTCGGTCATCTCGTCGATGGGCACCCCCTTTGTCTCCGGCAATAGGAATATGACGAAGAGGGTCATGACCACGATCCAGGCGGCGAAGAAGAAGAAGATGCCGGCCCTCATGTGGCACATCATGGAAAGGAAGGCCTGTGCGATCACGAAGGTGAATAACATGTTGGAGCTCACGGCGCAGGAGAATCCCGCCGATCTGGTCTCTAATGGGAAGGTCTCGCTCGGAATCAACCACCCCAGAGGTCCCCAAGACCAGGCGAAACTCATCACGAAGAAACAAACTAGCACCACCACCGCTATTGCCACGCCTTGATTCAGCTCGTTGTTCGTCTTCAGATATGCGAACAGGAGTGCTCCGATTATGGTCTGCAAATTTTGAATATATTGGTCATGGAAGCTCCGAGAAGGCAGATGCTGACTTTTTGGCTTAAAAATATCAGTTTTTTGTCAGAATGCATCCTAAAAGTTTAAATATAACACAATGCTCCCTTCCCTTCTAAAAAATAATCAGTTTTTTTGGCAATATGCATCCTAGACTGTTATAACTTCTTCACCTCTATCTCTTCAGCTTAGGATGCACGTTGCAAAAAAAAAACTTATTTTGAGGAGTCCGTTGTGCTATATTTAAACTTTCAAAATACATTCTGCTAAAAATTGATATTTCTAAGATGCATTGTCTTAAACATGAAAGCTAAAATGAGGAACAAACCTGTGATAAAAACATCTGTGCGCAAGCTTCAAGAAGCAGCACCCTCCTTCCGAGCCGATCGACGGCTGCAACCGACACCAGCGTCGAAACCACATTAACGGTTCCGGTGATGACCGACGAGAGGAGCGACGCCTGGCTCTTAAACCCGATGGTCTGAAACAGCACCGGTGCGTAGAACATGATCGCGTTGATCCCGGTGAACTGCTGAAACACCTGCATCGCCACGGCGATCACCAGCTGCGGCCGGCTCGATCTCTTCATCAGATTTTTGAAGGGATGCTTCACCTGCCGGGCCATCTCGCTCGCGTGCACGATCTCTTCGTACTCTGCGTTCACGTTCGCCGTTCCGCGGATCCTCTCGAGCATCGCGCGGCCTCGCAGGAGCTGGCCGCGCTCGATGAGGCTGGTGGGGGTTTCGGTGATGATGAAGGAGCCGATGCCGAGTATGACGGCCGGGACGCCGGCGAGGCCGAGGGAGAGGCGCCAACCCCATGGGTGGAGATTGGCGGTGAGGTAGTTGACGATGTTTGCAATGAAGATGCCGATGGTGACATTCAGCTGGAAGAGGATGTTTAGCGCTCCCCTGATTTTTACAGGGGCTATTTCCGACAGGAACAGGGGAACCGCCTGCACATCAAATTTTGAAAGAAAGAAGAAAAATTTACACAATTTGATCACCGTGAAGATTGAATAAGATTCATTCAGGAGCATAAATCATTACCTGATTGCCGAAACCGACGCCCATGCCGAGGAAAATCCTCCCGACGATGAGCATTACGATCTCGATGGCGGCGGCTTCGAGAACGACGCCGGCGATGAAGAAGAGGGATGCCAATTGTATGGTGATCTTCCGGCCATACTTGGAACAAACCTTGGAGGCGGCGAAGCTGGAAAAAAGCGCCGCCAGGTAGAGCGAAGAGGTGAAGAGCTGCAACCACTGGTTGTCGAATTTGCAGTAGTTGTCCTCCTTCGCCTGCAATTTCTTCCTGTACACCTTGGGGAAGAACTTCTCCAGAAAATCGTCCATGGCCGTCACTCCTCCTGCCCCCAAACCATCTCGTTAGAAAAAAGGCGGCATTGGATATATGAATCAATTGGCGCCACACACACACACACACACACACGAAGAAAGTTACTATTTTTTTTATAAAGAGTTACAGGGGATGCTAATTCCCAACCTGAGATACCGATGTCGAAGCCGAACACGAGACCTCCGGTGGCGGCGAGGATTCCGCAGAGGACGACGTAGATCGTGATCTTCCCATCGAACTCCTTGTGTTTGTGGCCGGAGCCATTGCTGGGGACGACAATGGCCGGCATTTTCCTTTTGCTCTGTTTTGCTCTGTTTTGCTCCTCTGGCTGGAGTGTTTGGGACGAGGATGGAGAAAGCTTTATTATATATAAGGAAGCAGAGGCTTAATAAAGTAAGGGCGATCCTCATTGATGGTCCACGGACGGATTAAGTAATTTAACATTTATAGTAATTTTTGATAAAAAAAAGGAAATGTTTTGCGAGTTAATTAATCTGGACCGTGTGAAATGGATATTATTCATTAGATCAAGATCTGCATTCTAAATAAAGCGAGGGCTTAACAGACCTTTCGGAAATTGGATAAAACAAAATTACCGTTAAGATAATTAGTTTATCCGAAATTGGATAATATAGAATTACCGATAAATTAGTTAATCTCAAAATAGTCATCGATATTTAATATTTTAGCTAAGCTCATGAGCTGTATGAGTCTTGTTCATTTGCCACGGTGGTGATAGTGAACGCGGTGATTATAAACTTATGTTCAATTTTTTTTTCATTCGTGGCGGACATAAATGTTGTGATGTCAAACATGTTGAGTTGGTTTGATATTTCAAATCTCATGTGTATCATGTTTCACCTATCGGCCGTCGACGCTGACTCTCTAAGGCGTCAATGTTGACTATTCAAGACGTCGATATATGTTGACTCTCCAAGCCGCTCAAGTGTTTCTCATGAAAGAAAATTTCTAGGAAAGTGATCAAGACAAATGAAATGACAATATAAAGGATTGAGTTATGGCTTGGATCGACACACCGTCGGTTCTCATTTTGGAGAAAGAGACCCTTGAAGGTGGATTCACAGAGAAGAAGAAGGTGAGACTGCGGTGGGCTGCAGTGAGTGCGGCAAGACTGTAGTCGGGCAAGCAGCGTAGTGAGCAGCAAGTTTGCACCCGAGCTAGACATTATTCGGCATTGACTTCTCTGGTGTTGGTGTTGGTGGTTGGTCATCTGACGACGACGACGACGAAGGTTTGCCAGAGCGAACCTTGTGCGTCCTTCTGAGAATTTCAGTTCAAGATCACTGTCCACTCTCGGATTAAGCTAATCTATCTTATGTGCGGTGTACTTGTAACATGCTGATATTTTTGTCTCATCTATTTGTAGTTTTGATTAATTATCGTACGTTAATTTTTTTTCGAATTATTATCTGTTCTTTGTACCTTTACGATTATTGTAACTGTCATGGAGATTGTGTGAAATTCCAATAAAACAAACATTTAGGCATATCAGTTGAATTAATGAAATTCCAATAAAACAAACATTTAGGCGGTCGTAAACCTATGGGTTAAGCCATCATTCGTTAAGGATCATCTAACAAACTTCATCCGTTTGAACAAAAAAATGAATGAAGTTTCTTAGATGAGGGTTAATGAATAATAATTTTACCCTCAAGTTCATTACCGCCACCACCTTGCCAAACGAAGGCTTAATCTTTCCCCAATTGAAGGCTTGATAAATCCACGGTTATATTTGTGATCGGAACAACCTGCGATCGGAGATTATTGGCCAGCCATTATCGCGTCCTTCAGGCAACCGTTATTATTTTAGGGAATTATTAATCGCAGGTTATTCACACATCAAACATACTGAATTAGGGGTGTGCATAAAAACCCGAAACCGACGGAACCGAACCTAATAGTTTATTGTTAGTGGTAGTCTAACTCATCTAGAAGAGGGGTAAATAGATAGCTATGCACTATTTTACTACTTATCAAGATTCTGCAGTCTATAAGAAATGTAAAGCACGCCAAGCAAACACAGATCAGCACACAAATGTTTATAATGGTTCTCCAAAGTTTGAGTACATTCACTTTCCATCTACACCTATCAAGCAATGAGCTAGACAAGGCAAATTCCTTCAAAAACTCAACTCCTTGAGCTTACAACTCATATCCCTCAAGATCTCTCAGATCTCCTCCAAGATCCTACCTCAGGCACACAAGACTTACAGCTCAGAGTACTCCAACTCCTACAACTCAGAATCACTCCTAGGTTCCTACCTCAAACTTATCTTCAAGTCCTACCTCAGACTTATCTTCAAATCCTACAACTCAGGCTGGGAGTGCATTCCTACAACTCAGGTACAAAAGCCCTACAGCTCAAATATAAAAATAGATTATACAAAAATAGAGATTGAATATTTTACAACAGAAAACTTAAGATAATTTAGATTTTGAAGCTTCAGTTTTTCTATTATTCTTGATGTGATGGCAAATAACTAGAGCTAGCCCTGAACATATGGATTTTTAGGTAGAACATGTTAGGAATTTCTCCTCATTCATCTTCTTCTCCAGCAATTGAAAAAAGATCCAACTATATATGAGTCAGATTGTTGACTCTCCTTTGCTCCTCTGGAAGTACTCATGAAGACTTGTTTGCTTCCAATGCGCCTCTTTAAGTTTTTCGATTAACGGTGTCACTTGGTCAGGTTGTAGCACTGTTCCATTGCCCAAGCATATCTCCTTTTATACCATTGACTTCTGCAACGGTCCTGGAATGCGTCTTGTCATCTTTATGGACAAAAATAGAATAGTCTATCCTTTCTTTATGTGTCAGCACCAATTTTGAATCCCGCCACACTGTACGAACTTAATGGTAATATTTATCTCGTCTTTACGATAACGTTGAGTATAATCTTCTTTCTCAGCGGTATCGGCCTTGGCATTGAGAACCGCTTCATTCAGCTCCTTCTCCACGATATCGTTGAGTAGAGTCTTCATTCTTAACGGTATGTCAATGGTACAATGGACACTGCCACACCTACTCAGTGGTATAGTCCTTCTTTGCTCTAAACCCGTTTTAGAGTCAACAATAATATGTCCTACATAAGCATGAAGTAGATATGCCATCAAATACATTATGCTCTTAGCATTGTAAGTGATGTCTTTTCAAATCTAAGAATATTGAGGGCAATATTCTCAACAATCTTCTCCTATTTCAAGAAGACAGAACACCTATCAATGTTAAGATGCATTAACCATAAAATCATAATATGACAGTAAAACCATATTATAATAGATAAATCTTGTCATCACAGAACATTTAGATATAATTAACACTAGGAACATGTTACCACAGATATATAACAGTAAAACATACTCAATAAGAAAAACATCATAACAATCTCATATATATATATATATCTTTACTATATACAGAAATATATCATAGTGTAACACCGATCACCGTCAAATTAAACTGAACCGTCCAATTTGATCAGATCATGGGATCTCGGCCGTTAGACTATATACAGAAATATATCGTAGTGTAACACCGATCACCGTCAAATTAAACTGAACCGTCCGATTTGATCGGATCATGGGATCTCGGCCGTTCGACCACATTAATGAATCAGGACAGTCTAAATCTTTTTCCTAAGTCTCCTAAACCTAAGTTGATAGGTTGTCATAAACCTATAAATTTATAGTGCTCCTACCATACAATGTGAAATTATTATTTTACCGTTTCGGATCTTAAAAATTTAATTAGGCCCACAAAATATACCAACAACACAAAAGCTAGCCATCGCCCTGTTTAATCAAAAAGTCTAGCCCGCAGGGAATGATCCAGCATAGAAGGCCTGCACTGCCCACTTTAAAACATTGTAGCCCGAGTATTGCATATATATTCACAATTTCATTCCATTTCCCGGTGTGAGACTAAACACGCATATCTCTACTAATATACGAAAATTATTCTTTGGTGAAACATTGTCTGATGTCCCTATATTGCCCTTATAGTTTAATTCATAATTACACAATTATACCAAACTTTATATTAGTATATTATAAAGACAATATCCTTTTAGGTAATTACACAACTTTACAATATTAAAATACAAAAAATAAAAACACTAGATACTCTAAACCTATTTTCTCTAGCTATGAATTTTAACGTTAAAATATAATTTGTTTTACAAAATAAAATTTGTATTTTTGATTTATATTTTTTTACGGTCATTTTGAGTACTCATATGTATATGTTGCGGAGCGGGCGGAGCCCGCCGGGAGCGGGCGGAGCTTGCCGAGAACGCGCAAAGCCCGCCGTCGTCGACAAATGTCGCCGCTCATAACAAATGTCGCCGCCCACGACAAATGTCGCCGCCCACGACAAATGTCGCCGCCCACGACAAATGTTGCCGCCCACGACAAATGTCGTCCCCACGACAAATGTCGTCCCCACGACAAATGTCGCACCACCGGCGAATGTCGCATCCCGGCGAATGTCGCACCCTGCCTAATGTCGCACCCCACCGATTGTCGCACCCCCTCCGAATGCCCCCAGGGCCGAAGGTCCGTGCCTGTCACTTGTATATATATATATATATATATATATATATATATATATATATATATATATATATATATTAAACACGCATATATATTAAACATGTGTACAGTTATTAAAACTTCTAAAAATTATATTAAGGACTCACAAGTCACACGTACAGTTATTAAAACTTTTAATAAAATAAATATTTCACGTGTACAGCTATTAATCACGAGTACAATTTTTATACTAATATAAAAATTAATTAATGTACAGTTATTAACTTATTATATATAGTAGGGGTATATATATAAATTTCAGGTTTTTTTTTAAATTCAAATATAAAATAGTTTAATAAAATAAAATAAATTTAAGAACAGCCGGGGACGGGCGGAGCCCGCCACTGCAGCCCAGGGGCGGGCGACCGTTGTAGCACAGGTACTATCGCGTGAGGCAGGCAAAGCTCGTCGGGGGGGGGGGGGGGAGAAGCCCGCCTGGGGTGGGCGAAGCCGCCGTCGCCGACCGAGTACTGTCGTGCGGGGCACGGGGGGGGGGGGATGTCTTGTATATATATATATATATCAGCCAGAGTTTTAATTGAAGAACATAAGTTCGTTAAAATTAATCACAAAAATTTTTAACATAAAATTCAAGGTTGGATTGCTGCATCTGAACTTGATCCTTCACCCTGAGCAGCTGCTCTTCTTTCAGCAATTCTAGTCTTGTTCTCCTTCATCTTGAAGTAAATGAAAGGTTTGAGAATGTATTTGGAAGGTATCCCCTTTGGAATCATTCTTTCTTATCAAATTCTCTTTGAAAATCCTTTCCTTTAGAGGTTGTCTCTCAAGATGTTTTATCCATTCTTTTGAAGGATACACACTGTCAATGTTCTTTAATATCTGTCCATGGTTAATCCAGACATTGATTATGATATTCCTGAAATCATCACTCCAATACTCAAAGTCTGAATCATTTGCTTGTTCAATTTCTCTCTGGGTCATTAATTTTTCATGAAGCATTATTCCTTCTCTCTTCTTTCTTTTTGCAAGTTGCTCATCCTGAGCTACTCTTGCCTTATCTTGGAAATAAAAATCTGTAGGCATGTTCTTATCCAATAGGGGTAAATTGAGAGCTATCCTTGTTCCATGAAGAACTTTCGGAGCTTGCTCAACATTGAACTTCTCTCCTTTTCTGACTTCTTCAATAACTCTGTTGTCCAGTTGGAGAGTATTTACTTCAAATCTGGAAGATAGTGATTGAAACACATTCTCTTGATTATTAATAATCTAATTCTTGTGTTCAATAACCAATTACATTGCCTTGACTTGTGTGAAGTATATGTATCATTCAATATGATCTATTCTTCCTTGATCACTTCATCAGTTCGGCTTATCTAGTGTTTCACATTGGTTATGTCTTGAGCAGACTCCTTGAGACTTTCATCCGTTGATCTAAGAATGTTTACATTTTCTTTGACTGGGCTGGCAACCAGGTCAAACCACTTGGTGATCTCTCTGTTGATATGAGTTGTGTCACATTTTAAAGAATCCAGATCATTCATTATCTCAACTTTAACCTCCTGAACTTCATCTAATATTTCAGCCTTCATTTCCTTAACTGATTCATCAATGTAGTTTTTCAATGATGATGAATGCTCGTCTAACATTGCTTTCAGTGATATTAGGATTGAACTTTCAATAGTACTAGTGGATGGTTGAGAGTGGGGTACATGAGATGGCACATATGTGGTAGAAAGATTTAAACTCATCCCTAGGTCCTCTTGATCAGTTAACTCAGTGTGAGTGGCTGTCTCAACCTCTAGAATATTTGAATCTTAGGTAGAGGCTCCCCCTAGACTTGATCATCAATCTCAAGAAACTTGTCTAGAGTGATATCTGGAATTTTCTCAGCAATTTCCTTATTCTTCCCCTTAATTGGGGCAACATTCTTTTCTTGAGCATCTTGCTCTCCCTTGGATGAAACATTATTATCTATGTCCTCATCCATATACACTTTTGTCTCCCCCTGAGATTGTGCATGGTTTGGCTCTTGAGCCACTGACTCTCTTTGAGTAGCTACATCCATGATTTGAGGAGCACTTGCAACATCTAGGTCAAGATCCACTTGAGTGCTTAAGTCTTGAAGATGCTCGTCCTCTTCTCTTAAAGAATCTTGATCTCAAGCAACTTGTATTGATGATGATAGATTGAGTCATGAATGTCTTCACTGTCCTCTTGGTCACAAGCATCTTTACCTCCCGACTCAGATTCCTCTAAAATAACTTTCTTTGTCTTTCCTCTGCTCTTATCTTTCTTTTGCTTGACAACTTGACTTTTGGGCAAAACTCTGGTGAATCTTTTAAGAGTTTTAATGTTCATTCTCTTCATGTAGTGAATCTTTACACATTACTTCTTGTTATAATGCTCAGGGTAAGCATTTAACAGATAAAGAGAATGAATTATGTCAAAGTATGGAACTTGAAGGCAGTCAATCAGCTTCTGGAATATGACAAGAGCCCAATTTTGCCTTTTCTATAGTATAACTCTTGTGATCAGCTCAAAGATAGACTTGAAAATACTATCATGAGAACTGTCTTGCACAATATTATTTTTCCAAAGATATCTGCAAGTAGCTTGCCTTTCTGGTTGAAAAACTTTCTTTCGGAAATTCATATCTCGCTCCACTAAACTCACATAATGTAAGACCCTCATCCATCACAAAGCATATAGCAGAAGGTCCGACCGGGGCCCGACGCAAAATACTACGGGCAGTTAAAGGAGTTACTAATAGGAATCATAATCCAGTTTTATGCATCCTAACGCAGAGTGCATTCTAGCGGAAGTAATATAAAGGTTTAAAGGAACCCAACTAATTAAATGTCCACTAACACAAAAGTAGGAATGATAAACCAAATACACAAATAACATTTGCATTAAGGCCTTACAATGTTCAACTTAAATTAAATTGTCTTGCATACATCGGCACGTAGGCCGGTCACACATGAACGATAAAGTAAACGGGTAATTCGCTTTGGCATTCAAGGGCCAGCTTAGCAATTCTGGGCTCCAGCCCGCTATTTCCCGCTTGGCTCGACTGCACCTGTATGAAACATTCCACCGCAACAGTGGTAAACAATAGCAATGGTCAGCATTAGCTGACCAAATTATAACGACCCCACCCCTTACTCGGGAGTGGCGGTGCTCCTTCCCTGTAGGCGTTAGAATAATCAAATATTAGCAACAGGAACGTGCAGATTAAGCACAATTTGCCACAGACATTGGCACGAATGCCCAATGTCCCGTGCACTCAGGGCACATTATCGGTGTACCAGAATTTCCCAGGGTCCTACCTCCGTTCTCAGCGACGGTTAGCATAACTTGAGCATTCTCTAGTCTTTCCGGGCCGAAGCCAAAGACTCGTTCTTATGGCTATGACGAAGTCATGGTGATCCCTCGGATACACTCTTTGGCTTACTCCAAGTCGAATGACATAGGGCTGGGTACAGTTCAGCTCTTTCCCGATGCTCAAATCACCGGTCACAATAAGCCACAATGCGGGTGAACCTCCCCTTTCCCATTCACAACCATAC
The DNA here is from genome assembly GCA_039513925.1 of Platanthera zijinensis. Taxonomy (NCBI): domain Eukaryota; kingdom Viridiplantae; phylum Streptophyta; class Magnoliopsida; order Asparagales; family Orchidaceae; genus Platanthera; species Platanthera zijinensis. The sequence goes on from CM077094.1 coordinate 166,748,015, forward strand.
ATAACTCTGTTATGTTCCAAGGTTGGCACTCACGACCACCTAAGCTGGGCCACACAGGCTCTCAGCTATCACACTTTGGCCTCCAGGTCTTCAAGAGACATGCCTCAACAAATGGCCTCCAAGTCTCCAAGAGACATGCCTCACAAACAAAACAGTGCTCACTGGGAGCTAACGCCGGTAGTAGCGCTACCACAGTGCGGTAGGGGACATACTATCAATTCTTCCCCCTTTTTCGGGTGTTTTCCTGGAGACTACCTCCAGTACTCTCAACGCAGTCATCTGCACACCCCGTGACTCTGAAATCCACATAATTACCACAGAGTCTTCTCATGCACACAAAACATACAAATATCACCAATTCAAACCAACCTGTCCGGATGGGCTTCACACAACATGCATATTTCGTACTTCAATTTTGGATCTAAATGCAACATTAATGGGGATACACAGATCTACCCATCGGGAGAACCACTTCCACGTGTTCATGGAGCGTCTGCTCTCAAATGCCAAAACGGAGGACTTCACATGTCCAAGGAAGAGGATCGTTACCTTAGAACTCCGCTTCGGCGCCATGGAAGTGATTCTAGCTGGATGGAAATGACCGTTATGGCGAATCCGAGCCCTGAAACTCCAACGACGACGAGATCTCCTTTGATTGAACTTCCCTCTTCATGCTACAGCCGCTCAGCCCAAAACCTCCAAAGGAATGAAGTGAAGCTGTCACTTCCAAGGCTTTAAATCGAGCTACTATCACGCGGTAACTAGCTACCGCCGCGCGGTACCGTTAATCAATGCCTCGGTTCATGTGTCACAGCCCACGCCCTCCAATCACAGGCTGAGACGTGGCTACACCATTATAATTTCGCTATCGTCGCGCGATAGGATACTACCACCACGCGGTATCTAGCGTCGGTTACGACACGACCACTACCGCTACCGCCGCCCGACAGGTGCTACTGCCGCGCGGTAGAAACCCGAGAGCTTTGCCATTAAATCGACCAAAATACCGTCAGCGGTATCTCTACTACTGGGCGATATCTTCCTGAGAGATAAGCCAAATAATCAGCCTCACTACCGCCGCATGATAATAACCTACCGTCGCACGGTAGTCGATGCGTCGCGTCCACACACTGCTCTCAACGTCTGATGCTACCGCCACGTGGTATCACAAACGCCACGCTGTAACTACCAGTAAGTTCTGCCAAATAAATTAGCCAAGGTGTCGCCGACAATGACCCTACTGCTGGGAGTATCTCCTAAAAACAATTTCTTGCTTGAAGAAACTTGGGGCGTTACACATCATACCAAAGCTTGCTCTATATCGTTAGCAGAAATCTTTTGATCCTCTTTAGTGTTTATAGATGGAAGGTGTAAGGCTTGGGCAATCTAATTGGGGGTAATCTTAATCTTAACACCCCCTATCTTGCTTTTGATTGACTTTCTGGATGAAAAAAACTTTAACATGAGAGAATAGTTCTAATAATTCATCCTTTAAAATTGGAGTTGGTTCTAACAGAACAAATTTAATGTTGACGGTTTCTAACATCCTGATGACTTCTTTAATTTCTTCAGAAACATGTTGAAATCCTTGTCGAATGTAAGACCCCCATTTTTTTATTTTAAAACACCGGGGTCTTAGGCCCAGAACTGCCGCCTTGCGGTGACACCTTCGCACCCGAGAAGGTCGTCACCACAAAACGCCGATCCTGCCGGCCAAATCGATCACAACTGTAGCAATAAATTAAGCAAGTCCATAGAAATCACACATGAATAGTAAATAAGCTCCACGAAGGGAGTATCCACAGATAGAACATATAACAGAAATCTCGGGCTTATGCCCGGTACATCATGTCCTCACTACAAATCGCTCATCGCGGAAGCAAACTAATATAACTACTAGTGGTCGGGACTCACAGTCCCTGCTGTCTAGACTCCGGTACTAGACTGTCCGATCTCCAAGCGTGCCGACCTCCGGGGCTGCTCCTCCATGCTGGGCTCTGTGGTCCCCTAAAATGATGTGGTTCAAAAACTGTTAGTCTAAAAGACAAAGTCCTATCGTCCCCCGCCCCTTCCCCCATGGCTCCTAAGTACCGAGCGGGAAGAAGGAAAGGAAAAGACATGAAGGTGAAGAATATCAAATACCAGATGTCAGCGGAACTAATCTAGCAGTTCTAAGGTATAAGAGATGATAATAATGATATAAGAATTGGATAAGAAAGTAACCTCAACTTATGTGAATACACATAAGCTAAGGGATCTCTTGCAGGGCTCCTATCGTATAAAAAGACTCATATCGATTTATACGATAGGGTCTCGGTTTTACTAGCAAGCATAAATATGTAGTACTAAATAAGAACCTTGACTTATAAGCACGCTCGCGCGAACTTATAAGCCAAGGGGTCGTTTTGCAGGGCCTAATGTATAGAGTGTCTCATACCACTTATACATTAGGTGTCAGGTTATATGTAATAGTTATACTATGAAATACAATTATGCCATGACCTCAACATGCAAGTGCAACTCACCCACTCGACTCTGTGTACACAGACCTTTAGTTCCCGCTTTCTGGAGCCGAACCTCCCAGGATATCTCCGTAGTGGCAAACGGAAGCGGTGGGTTGGGCCTCGCCCACCTCTAAACCGGTAATAGCACTACCAGTCAGACCTATCGTATGCCTCGACGCTGGTGCACTAAGCGGAGCTCCTGCGTACTCTTGCCGGCTGACGTACCAGACTTTATTTGGCCAAGTACTACACCACACTTGCCGAGTCAACGTGTTGGCGTCGGTGCATCGACCCTCCAACACCGAAGACCCACCACCTTATACTTTATGCACATGCAACCTTATGTAACAGCTACCGAGCCAAAGATCCCTGGACCATCCCGTCCGTCAATAATCAACCCCCGAAACAAAGCTCGCCGGGCTATCCTGCCCATCACAAACCATTACCAAGCTAAATCCCGCCGGGCTAACCTGCCCATCACCATAACCACTGGGCTTACTGCCCGAGTGACCCAATCTATCTCCCGATATATCGGGGTGTGAGAATGTGAAACCCTAAACTTACTAGTTGCTCTTCATTTTATTTTATGCCTACGACTTAGGTTTAGCCCAGGACTGCCCAAGGTATTCCCCGTGAAGGGCTCTCGAGGGCATTAGGAGCTACGATGGGCTGAAGCCCAAAGCTCCCTTTCGCAAGACACTTATTCTTATTGGTTGATACCCAATCCCATATCCCTTAACTATTGCAATGGATCTAACCCTAGTATTTTGACACTTCCTCCTACGGGTTAGACGGTCTTTCGTCGATCCCGAGCACCATCTAACATTTAGCCAAATCCAACCCCTTACTCATCCTAACTCAAATGATGAACTCATTCTAATTTATCCAATCCTATAACCTTTAATCCCGACTCATGTACCTAACTTTATACTCCAACATATTTTCTGCAGTTTTACTATATGCAGACCACTAAGGTTAAATGTCATGTAAAATGGAAAGTACATTAAATGGGCATCTAGTACTCCTATAATAATTATTGGAGGTCCATTATGATCTTTAAGGCCTAAATCCAGAGATCCACAATTTTCCTATTTATTTAATAATTTATTTAATTATTATAGTGACTAAAAGTTCCAATATTGAACATGAAGTACCAATTTCAGACAATATATCATTCCACCAATTTTATATGATATTCAAAATAAATATTCAACTTACCCTCCAAATTATAAAAAAATTTCAGTAAGGTTTTGGCCCTAAATTTATATTTCAATTTATTCCTTAATAATTCATTTAAAGAGATATGTAAGACTATATTACTTCCAAAAATTCAGAGAAAATTCAAATATGATTTTAAGGGCATATAAATGATTTGGGTCAAATTTTATAATTTATTTATCAGTAAGGAGCCTTAGATAAATTATTGAACAATTTTCTCATTTATCAAGCTTGTGAAGTAAGCACCACAAATATGTATTAAAAAATTCTCATAAAACTCATACATGTCTATAAAGATTCAAAATTTTCTTTGCTAAACTTTCATGACCTCCCAAGGGGCAGAGGGACCAAAATGATCAATTTATTAATTAGGGCATCCCCTTGTGTTGCAAAGGAAGTACTACAATTATTAACCCAAAATTTTCAAATAAATTACCAGAGGTTAATTATCTGTTTATGACCATTCTACCAAAATTTCATCTTAGTTGAAGGAGTTTAACTAGCTTATTCCAACCCTACTATATTTGTGTCATAAACTAGGGTTAGGGTTTTGTGGGTCCCAACCTCTCCAAAATCCCCTAAGATTTTCACCAGAGGTTTTTAATTACCCTAGTACCATCCCTACAAAAGTTCATGGTCATACAAAGTGTCTTGGCCATATGCCCTTCACAAGGGACAAAAGCCCTTCCTTAGGGTTTGACCTAGGATCTTGGGCCAAACCAATTCCAACCCTCCCCATTTTTCATTGGAAGGTGAAAAAGTCATGCCAAGTCAGTGGCCCAAATTTTAACCTCTGTTGAGGTGGATTGGACACTCTAAGCCAAAAATACATTTTTGGACCAAAATGCCCTTTTTAAGGCAAGGCTAGGGTTTGCAAGATTTCAGCTCAAATCACCTCCAAAATTAATTAATTTTTGACCAGAGCTTAATATTGATCCCATACACCACACACCAAAATTTGGATGGATTTAGAGTTCATTTAACCCCTAAATTAAATTACCCTAGATAAATTAAATTATTTACAAAACTATAGGAAAATTATCCCCAAAAATTCCCATTTTTGGGCAAAGTCTAGATATGGGTTAGGGTGGCTCCCTTCCAAAATTTCAACTCATTTGGGCTAAGGATGAAGTGTGGGCACTCTGTTTAAATTCTGCCTAACCATAAGTATAAACCCCACCAAAATGGGTGCCCTTGTCAAACCAGGCACCCAAATTGGTTCAAACCAATTTTGTATGAAAGTAGACCCATAGGGATACATTTTATGTGTTGAACATTTTCTTTAAAAAGGCCTCTAAGTATTTTTTAAAATTAATAACATTAAATTCAAAATCTGTGACATAAATGAAATCATAATACACAAAAGCTATAGTTTATATTTATTTATCCGCACGAATCTTGGCGCAAAACGGACGGAATCCCGTCATCTTCTACCTCCAGCAGACGGCCCAGATTTATCTCGCCTGGGCCGTCTTCCAACAGCTGCCGCCGGCGATCCGGCCACCTCCCCGGCCGGCCGCCGCCGCCAACACCTTCGTGGTGGTCGTGGCTATCTCCAGACGGCGGCACGGCCGCCGGGGAGCACTGTTCCGGCGAACCCAACAAGATGAATTTTCATGGAAAAACCATGATTTTGAGAATCGGATCGAGCTCAATTGAGCCCGAACCTCGGTCCTAAGGATTCCTAAGATCTGCCCATGCAAAAAGGAGTGGAGGAGGACCTTTTTGGCGGCCTGAAGTCGGAAGGATCTTCGGGATGGCATGGTGGTGGTCGGCCTTCTACAACTATGCAGTGAAACTGCTTAGCCTCTTCAGGAAAGTGGTGGGGAATTTTCCTGGGAGTCTAGGGAAGCTTTTAAGATAGAGAGGAGGAGAGTTAGGTGGCTGAAATCCTCTATGCCATTTTTGGTCCAAGTCAAGCTTGGCGGCCATGGTTGGTAGGGGGAATGCATGGCTCCAACCAGTCAATGACCAGCTAATTGGATTGGGGCTGCCTTCCTTGTCTTAAGGCAATAAATGGAGGGGGTTGGGGAGGGGGAGGATGAGCCCAAAGTCCTCCTCCCTTTTCTTCCTTCTCTTTCTTTCTCCTCCATGGTAACTCTTTCTCTCTCCTACACACCAAGCTGAATTTTGGCTCCTACCTAACCCAATGGCAGCCCACAAGTCCATTTCACTCATCAAAACAAGGTTAGCCCAATCAAAATGGGCATTGAGCTTGAGTTAGCCCATTTGGGCTAGCTTGACCCAAACTTGGACTAGGGCCCACTTAGGTCAATTTGGTCCTTGAGGTTTCCTTAATGGGTCCTTGGTGACCCATTGGCCTCCTCTAGGGTCAAGGTGGGGTTGGATTGGCCCTTGAAGGCCACCTAACCCTTAACTAGGGCACTTTGACCATTTTAGGTCCAGAGTTGAATTTGGTCAACCTAGACTTTTTGATTGGTCTCAATGGGTCCTTGGTGACCCTTTGGCCTCTCACTAGGGTTATGAGGGTATGTGTGGGGTCCACTTGGCTAAGGGACTGCAATTGACCCTTGTGCAGGTCAGTTTGACCCAATTAGGGTTATAGTTGACTTTGGTCAACTTAGCCCCTTTGACTGCCTTCCATGGGTCCTTAGTGACCCATTGACCCCTCACTAGGGTTATGAGGGTATGGGTGGGGTCTTGGAGTCTTGGTGAAACCCCATGATCACCTTAAACCAAGGTTCAGAAATCTACTATGTGCAGACCATAGTGATCTCATCCACATTCCTAGGCTCACTTGGCCTTTATGGACTTTCTAGGGTTTTGTCATGACCTAGTCATGACAAAACTATCTCTAGGGGTCTAGTTGTCTGAGGGATGTTACATCGAACATGCCCATATCCTTTGTAAAGGACTTTCTCTGTTTTTGGCGCCATTAGATTTGATTTCCTAGTCGATGATAACGCTGAGACGGACAGAACGAACTCGACGACATTCTAGAGTTTAGGTTTTATGTTTTCAACTAAACCTTGTCCTTATATATATTTTTACCACTATAAAAGAAGTAAACTCATGTGAAATTATAATAGCCGTCTGATCATGGATTGATAACTCTGATGCCGTCCGATCAAACTCAATCAAACCGCACCCTCTATCCACATTTTACTAGGTCTCCTAAACCTACTACTAGGGTGTCCTAAACTTATGTAAAATTGTAATTTTGCCCCTATATAACACAAAATATTTCAAGCTCGGGTTAGCCACAACCCTCTACCAGCCCGAGTCCACCTTATAACAGCAACACTTCAATAAGTTGAGTCAAGTATGCTTTATATACTTAAAATGACAAACTAAATAGCTTGTGTGAGACTATTAAAAATAACAATATAAAAAGCACGCCGACTGAGAATCGAATCGCCGACCTCCTGTTCGAAGGCACGCGCCTTAACCATTACGCCATAAAAGCTTTGTGTTAAACTTTTGACGCCGATTTTATTTAATACATGCGCCATTTAAATTATTTTAAAACGCACTTTTAATAATTATTGTTTTAATAATACATTTGGCAGTTAAATTATTGTTTTAATAATTATAACTGTCAGGGGGAGGGGGGCGAAGCCCGCCGGGGGTGAAGGGGCGGGAGAAGCCTGCCGTCGCCGGTCGGGTACTGTCGCGCTTGGCCATGGGGGCGGAGCCCCGTGTCGGGCACTCATGTGTATATATGTTTGTGTGTGTATTTTAATTTAATATGTATTTAATGGGGTTTAAAAGCAATCAAAGTGCTACACAGCTAGGATGATCATTCAAATGATCTAACAACTGAAAATGATTGAAAAGTTAATATTGCAGCCCGTCTCGATGGTATTGTGGAGACGAAGAGATATAGCGTTGAGCATTTTCTCAACTATCTCCACGATATAGTAGAGACTTTCTCAGCTAATTTCCATAGCCTTGCTAGGCCTAAATTTCCATCAAAAATGATAGAAAATAAATGAAATTGAGTCAATTGACTCAAGCAAAGATAATCTATCTAACATCTAACAACTAACTGAACTAAGTTATCAAAACAAGATTCTAGCAATTAACATAATTAAATACAGATAATTGGAATGATGAAGCATAATAACTGGAATGTTATAAGAAAGATAATTTATACTATGTAAAGCATTCCCAACTCAATATTAAAAAAAATTGAACTTTGCCTCATTTAGTGACTTAGTAAAGATATCTGTCACTTGTTTGTCTGTAGGGACAAATTCAAGACAAATATCCTTATTCTCAACATGTTCTCTAATAAAAAAATATCTTATTTTTATATGCTTAATCCTGCTATGTGATATATGGTTCTTAGCAATAAAAATAGCACTGAATGAGTCACAAAACATGGGAGTGTTACTTACCTGGATGTTGTAACAAACTATATGGTGCCGAGTGCACGTTCGGCACCGGCGACCGGTGCCGGAGGCGCGCCCGCTCGGCCGGCTCTGGCCGGTCGCTCCTCGCGTCTGGCCGACACCTTACCAGCGAGAAGCGACCGGCGCAGGAGCTGACTGCCTCCCTCGCCAGGGAGCGGCATCTCTCATGTTGTCCGTGGCGCCGCCCCCCCCCCCACCTCTATCGTCCGATTGGCTCATCGTAGTCATGACCGTCCGTTCCATTAAAAAACGCCCGCGTAACTTCCACCGATAGTGGGGGGGCATCATGGTCATGGTGATGGCCTGCATTTAGCGAGAATTATACACTCCAAAATCATGATAAAGATATTGATGTTATATTTGGAGAACATGATATTTTTTATGTATATGTATAAATATATATCTATACTATATATACAAAAGAATATGGGCAGCCGTTGCGATTGCACGGTGTAACACTTGAGGCCCCTCCAAATGATCATAACCGTCCGTTTTTTATGAGATTTGAAAAAAATTTTAATTGAAGAATGTCAATTTTTGATCCCGGGATCTCAAAGAGAAGAAGAAGGACCTAAACCAACCAACCAAAGAAATATTTATGTTTAGTTCAAAGACATTTATTATATATATAACATATTATACTATAATTATTTATTATAAAATATATAATTCATTATTGTGAGTACATATATATTATGTATATTATAATAACTTTATATATTATTCGTTAAATATATTTAATGAATTTTTTAATTTAGTGGTTAATTCGCCCGTCAGGGGCGGGCGAAGCCCGCCGTCCCGAGCTGTGTACTGTCCAGCGTGGCACGGGGGGCCCCCGTGCACTGTCACTCGTATATATATATATATATCTCTACTATTATGCAAAAACTAATCTTTGGTGAAACATTGCAAATATCCCTATATTACCCTTATAGTTGTATTCATAATTACACAAATATACATAACTTTATATTAATATATTATAAAGTCAATATCCTTTTAGGTAATTACACAATTTTGCAATATTTAAATACAAAAAATAAAAATACTAGGTATCCTAAACCTATGACGGTATGGCCTATAGCTAGAAATGACAAAAAAAGATTAATGTTTTAACGTTAAAATATAATTTGTTTTACAAAATAAAAATTATATTCTTGATTTATATTTTTTTACGGTCATTTTGAGTACTCATATGTATATGTTGCGGGCGGGTACTATCCACGACAAATGTCGCCGCCCACGACAAATGTCGTCGCCCACGACAAATGTCAACGCCCACGACAAATATCGCCGCCCATGACAAATGTCGTTCCCACGACAAATGTCGTGTAACACCCCAAATTGTTGTAGGAGCGACGGGGATCGTTTTTGGGCCAGGTCGGGTTTTTGGTGCAGGTGACACGGGCCCCGACACGGGCGTGTCGGAGGCCGTGTCGGGCGTGTCGAGCTCGAGCCGTGTCGTCGACCAGTTCAGGTCGACGATGGTCGTGTGGTGGAACACGGCCTAGGACACGGGCGTGTCCCAGGCCGTGTCACACCTGTGCTGTGCGGTTGGGTGCACGGGTAGTGACACGGGCACGAACACGGGCGTGTCCGGTTTGACACGGGCGTGTCCGATGCCGTGTCAACAAGCCGTGTACCCCTCTGACTCCAAACTGGTGATTTATTGCACACGGGGGGCGTGACACGGGTCCCGACACGGGCGTGTCGCAGGCGACACGGGCGTGTCGCAGGCCGTGTCACATGTCGTGTGCTGGTTTTCAATCTGGGTCGAGACGGCGAATGAGCTACACGGCCAGGCACACGGCCGTGTGCCAACCCGTGTTCGGCCCAGATTTTATAATTTGAGGCTTAATCGTGGCCGTTCATTTCCTTGGCTTTGGATCCGACGGTGGGGGGCTGCTCCTGGATGGTTTTACCCGGGAATAGGGTTTAGAAACCCTCATTTTCTCTTGAGTGGTTCTCTTTCTAAAGCTAGAGAGAGGAGAGAGCAAGGAGGAGGAAGAAGGGCTAGATCCGGCCGCCGGAGGAGCTTCGGAGTTCCGAATCACGATCCGAGTCCAGATCCGCGGAGGCGACGTCGTTGCGGTGCTTTCCAACCGTATAGTTTTCGATGGCGCCGCGGAAGAATGCAAGGGTAACGATTTCTCATCCTTGGGCATGTGAAGCCCTCTTTTCCTTTGCATAGGAAGCCCGCTCTCGCGAGTGAGCGAAGAGTTGGAGCGTTCCTTGGGGTAGATATGTGAAGTCCCCCTTGTGTAGAGTCCGTATGCGATAACGGACATAGGCATTGTGTGTGAAGCCTATCCGGACAAGTAGAGCCGGATCGGTGATGTTGCATTGCATACGAACCGGGGAAGACTCCGGGTGTTTGGGTGTTTTTCGGGTTTTCTACGTGGTAGATTGCATCAGGGAGCCTTGGAGATTAACTCCAAGGTGCACCCGGAAAACTGGGCAAAGGCGGGTTTTGCCAACACGGTGGCCGGGGAGCCAACGTGAACATAACCGGGTTATGTGATTGTTGTGGCGGAAACGGAACTCGGTGAGTCTTGACCTGCGCATATGGCTTAAATTGTCGTTGCGGTATGAGCACGGGTCAGGCGGAACCGTACCCGGTCTATGTCGTTCGGTAGGACCGTTGGCATGGATGAGGGTCTTCGGCGGTCTATGGCTTAAATTGTCGTGACCAAGGCCAGGAAGGCAAAATGCTCATATGGACGACCGTTCAAGAGGCGGTGGTGGATTGGGAACGTCTATGGCTTGAATTGACGTGACGTTGGCCGGTTCGCCGAGAATGTGCCCTGAGTGCACGGGGTGTGTGGCCGTGCGAGCCTACGCCTGTGTTGATGTGTGTTCACATTAATAGCATTGCCTATACTAATGAAGTGCAGGAAAAGAGCATCGCCGCCCCGATTTTGGGGGCGGGATTGTTATAATTTGGTCAGCATTGCTGACCGTTGCTATTGTTTGCCACCGGGCGGTGGTTTGTGGCTTGCAGGTGCTGCGGAGCAGAGCGGGAAATAGCGGGCTAAAGCCCTTGTTGCTGTGCCGGCCCTCGAAGGCCTAATTGCTTATGTATCTTTCCCGTTTTCATGTATGGTCGGCCTGCGTGCCGAAGTTTGGAAAACACTATTTTGTTAAGTGAACAATGTAAGGCCTTAAGGCCAGTTCTCTTTTGTGTATGATTACATTCCTGAGTTGGTAGTGGACATTCATGCTTTATAGCAGGGTTCTTATTTTCTTTTGCAACTTAATAATTTGCTTCCGCTAGGTGTTGTGTAGGACGACATGATTGGTTGAATGGTTTCAACGCGTAACCAACCGGTCTGTCCGTAGTATATAGCGTCGGGCCCCGGCCGGACCTACTGCTATATGCTATGTGACGGATAGGGGTGTTACATGTCGCACCACCGACGAATGTCACATCCCGCCGAATATTGCACCCCGCCGAATGTCGGACCCCGCCGATTGTCGCACCCCCGCCGAATGTCGGACCACTCGTATATATATATATATATATACGAGTGACAGGCACGGGCCTCCGGCCCGATGGCCACGCGCCACAGTATCCGGCCGGCGACGGCGGGTTTCGCCCGCCCCCCGACGGGCTTAAAAAATAAAACATTTCATTGCTTTTATAATTATATTATAATTATATAAATATAAAATATATAATTATATAAATATATAATTTCATTATTGTTGAAGCCAAAATTGACCTCAACGAATGTTCACGAACCAAAGTGTAGCCAACGCCTAATTCTCCCAAATCTCGACCCCTGACTGGCTGCTAAGGTCCTAAGACTGACCCAAAGCCTCAGCTGGGAGGTCCCACCTCACACCCGGAAGATCTCTGAGAGCTTCCCCTTCAAAGCCAAATGCCGGGCTGGGAGCTCTTCAGAAAGAACTAAAATTGGAGAATAATGAAAAGCCTGCCTTCCAAAGAGCCCCTATAGGTCTTTTTATAGTCTTCCGTTGACCTGAAAGTACTGAAACACCCCTGATGGGTCTGCAAATAGCCAAATCCCGCTGTCATCCCGGGGGCACCAAGGTAATTTTACCTGCGAATAATGAAATAATAAAAAAAATCCTCTTTTCGAGCGCCGGGCCCTACCACGTGGGCCCACTTGGCGAGAACCCTGGCCGAGAAGGCTCTCGCTGGATCCCCAACTGGGCTAACCTTGGCGAGCCCCCCTGCCGGGGAGGTTCTCGCCCTTCACGGTCTTGATACTATTGCGACTGAAGGCTCACTTAACGCCTTCTCGCTTGCCCTGGGCGGGAGCTCCCTCGAGGCGGGAGCTTCCATAGCTCGACTATCTGCTTTGGCTTCCCCCACTTTCGCCTGCCCTTGGCGGGAGCTCCTTCCAGGCGGGAGCTCATCTAGTCTGGAACCCGAAGCCTGGCGAGAACTCTATAAGTTCGTCCTAAGGATAACCCAAGGCTAGCCTGAGGCTAGCCCCATCCTGACCACTGAACCCTTGGGGTTCCGCCCAGCGAATATGGGGTTGTACACAATCCCCGCTCTTTTCGAGCTAGCCCTGCGCTCGACAAGACAAGTCCAACCCCGAAATATTCGCTGGACACGTGCCTGGTAGCCAAGAGAATCTTTTGGCGGGCCCTACTGCGGCTATAAATACACGCCGTCGGGTGACCCTAAATCTTGCCTCTGATCTACTGCTTCTTTACTGAGCTCTCGCCTGGGGCTTTCTGTGCGATACCAAGATGTATGCTAAGCGCGCCGGCAAGCCACTTCCGCCGGACCTTCAGGATCGGTTGGCCGCGGCTCAAGCGCGAGCCTTAGCTAACTGCGCTGCGGTGGCGCCCTGGCTATCGAGGAAATCTCTAAATGCCGGTCCTTCGGAGCCGAAAAAGAAAAAGGGAAAACGAAAAGCGAAGGTGGTCCGGCGAGACCTTGCTTGCGAGAACAGGGATCCCCCTTCTCCTACTCCCAATCCCGCGGAGGCCCTCTCCCCGCAGAAGGTACGCCTTCCAGCCCTGCTCACCAAGATGCTTATGCTATAGGCCCGACAGCTAACGTGGCCTCTCGCAGGAATCCCTTCCTAATGACGACGCCGGGTCTTCCCCGATTCCCCCCGATTTGTCAGCTCCCCCTCCCGAGGGTCGGACGAGGGTCTCGGAGGAAATTCCTCCGGCCGGGACCCAGGTGATAGGTACGCTTTTCGCTACTTCCCGCTAGTTCAATCATGCCTTTCCCTTTCTGAACTGCCTTCTCGCAGAGCCAGCTACCCGGGAAGATGAAGCGAGAACCGGTGCGGCAATTTCTTCTGCGGCAAATCCCGCCCTGCCGGCGGGAGGGGTGGCCCTCAAGCCTTTCACTACCCCTAAGGATGCCGATCATCCCTTGGGAGAGGACAACCCTCTCCATGCTTCCGGCCACGCCGGGACACCTGTGCGTAAACCCTTCCGCCCAGGGCGGGGTAAGCCTTTCCATCTTCTTTATGGTACTGACGGAGGGGTCGGGCCTTCTCATCTGTTGCCAATCAATGGCTCTCGCCTGACTACAGGTATGCGAGATATTTTGTCGGCTAATCGTTAAGCCTTAATCATAACCGCGAGCACACTTTTCGCAGGGGATCCTAGCTCTCGGCCGGGAGCTAACGAGGAGGGAGAGGAAGAAGAAGAAGAAGAAGAAGAAGAAGAAGAAGAGGAAGACGATTCCCTTCCTCCTTCGTCTGGCGAGATAGAGGAAACCTTGAACGGCGCCGGGAATGCGAAGGAGCAGAGGAAGAAGATCTCGGCCATTTTGGCCAAGCTCATCCGGCGAGATCACGCCTATGCTGCCGCGGCAAAAGCGTTCCGCGAGTCCGTGGAACAAAGGCTGGAGGCCCTGGAACGGGATTTCTTCTTGGGCGAGACTGATCGACCGGGAGGACCTACCGCCCAGTCTTCGCCAGGGAGATGCATCGCGCAGATCCGGGATCACGCTAGGCGGATCAACCTGGGGTGCACCACGCTGTCCTCTTACTTCAACCCGCTGGCCCCTCCGCGAACCAGGCGGCGAGAACGAGGGCGATGGCGCTGGGAGCCGTATTAGTTCTTCTAGGTCTCGCCCCTTCTTCCTCTTTAGCCTTCCCTTCCGCCATGTACCCTTAAGCCTCTGTAATAACTGCTATTGTCAACTTTATCCAGCTCTCGGCCGCGAGAGCACGCTATGACTTATCTCTCCCTTCATTGCGCTGTGAATTTTAAGAACATGCTAGAATTAGGTCGCTTGCGCCAAAGCTAAGAAGCTTACGCCAAAACCAAGAGGCTCACGCCTATGAGAGGCGATCGTCGACTGCTATCATTCTGAGGGGGAAAACCGAGGCGTCGTCGGTTCAGATCGTGACAGCTGCGCTCCGCCGTCATTTCTCTCTCTATCGGACGGAGCCGCCATGATTATAGTTCCCTATAAATAGGGATGCCTACCAACCGCATTTATTTCTCTGACCCGGAATCTCAACCCCCTTTTCTTGCTCTCGCGTTCTTGCTTCCGCTTTCACCTCTCTTCAGCTCTCGCTCTCACTCGCAAACCCACTATGCCTGGCGAGAACGAGGGTCGCGCCCACTGCGCGGAAGCCTTCCGAAAACACCTCTTCCCTTCCTGCACGCTCACCTTAGATGAATATAACCTGATCGTCAACCGCTACATTCCCGCTGGCTTCTCGGCGCGGAACCCGGGTAATCACGATAAGGTGAATACTCCGGAGGCGGGAGAGCTCGCCATCCCCCTCGAGTATTTCGAGGTGGGCTTCCGCCTTCCCCTTTGGCCGGAGGTTCGGCTTGCTCTCCGCTACTATGGGGTGGTTCCCGCCCAACTGAACCCGAACTCAGTCGTGATCCTTATAGCATTCATATGCTACATGCGATCCGAGAGGATCGAGTTCAGTTTGTCAATCTTCCGGAAGTTGTTCAACTTCCGCGCCAAGGGAGGGGTGGTCTTCTTCTCCGGGCAGCTACTCAAGACCACTGGTCTCGCCAACAAGCATCATCACTGGGGAGAGAAGTTCGTCTATGTCAGCGGGGACTTCGGCAACGTCCCGCTTCAGCCTGTACAATACGAGAACGCCGCCTACAAGCCGCCTACCCTGGGATCGCGCGAGAGCGCAATCCTTGAATTCTTTGGAACCAAGGAGTTTGACGTTCTCTTCCTCAGGCGAGACGTCGACACCCTTCCACCCGTCCACCCAGGCAAAGGTACGGTCTTGCCCCAGATTCAATCCCTTGTCAAGGATCTTCTTGTGCTGAAGTATTTTAACTTTGCAGGAGAGCGGGAGGTCCCCCTGCGCCAACCCTTTGCTGAAGTCCGAGGAGCCGAGGGTCTGTCCGCGAGAGGCTCTCTCGCTCTCACGGAGGCTAGCGCTACCGCTTGCCGAGATGAGCCTGCTCTAACCTTGTCGACCGGAGCAAAGAAGCGGAAAGGCCCCGCTCCCGCCCCGCGACCGCTGAAGAGGCCGAAGCCATCCGCTGCGGATAAGGGCAAGGGCTTGGCCGTCTCGCCTGCCCGGCCTCCCGCCCCGGGCGAGTCCTTCGAAGGACTGCTCCGGACAGCCAGCGAGATGGGCGCTGCCGCCAGGAGGCGTACCGAGGACGCTGCCGAGAACCCGTCGGCCGCTGACGCGGCGGAAGGAGAGGGAGCGGTCGTCGAGACCTCCGCCCGGACCCCGCCCAAGGAAGTGCCGAAAGGGCACAGAAATTACGGCTTCGGCGTGAAGCACACCGACGCCGAGGGGAAGCCCCTGCTCCAATGGGATCCCGAAGCCAACCTGGTCAAGGTTTCAACGCTCCTTCCCAGTTGGGTGGAGCGGGAGGAGGTTACTGGCGAAGCCTTCTCGCTTGGCTATGTCCTCTATAGCCGAGAGGACGCCAGTATCTTCGACCAGATGCCCACCCGGCTCCTGGCTTTCGATTCTATCCGGGCCCTACTGCGTGGGTTCGAGCTTGCGCATATGTGCGCGCGTCGAAGCATCAGCATCGACAAGAACTTCGCCGACATGTACAAGGCGAGGGAAGAGGCGGTGGCCCGAGCACGCGCTTCGGAGACATAGCTTGCGAGTGCTCACCAGGAGTTGGCGAAAGCTCTAGAGGCGTTGTCTCTGCGTCCCGCCGTCGAGGTAAGCGAGATCTTCTCGGCCCCCGCTCTCGCTTCTCGAATTCTCGTTTGCGCAATATTTACTGAGCTGATTTCTTCTTCACAGGATTCCGCCCAAGCCGCGGCGCTTCGCGCGGAGTTGGCTGATGTTCGATACGCGAACGTCCTGCTGAGGGACCAACTCCAGCGTGCAGAAGTGACGAAAGGCCCACCTCCGACGCTTGACGAAAGACTAAAGAGCCGCCAGTTCTCGGTGTACGACATCGACAAGCTGCTGCAGGCGAATGCTCAGGCCACCATCAAGCTGACCGTCGAGACGTTGCGAGACGCGAAGCTGCTTCGGGAGGATGGCGCAACCATCAACGCTCGCCAACTCCTCCCCTGGCTGTTCGACCCAGTGCCGAAGCCCCCGGGCACGCCGGACTCTCCTCCCTCAGATGTCCCGAAGTCTTCCACCGAGGCCGGCGAGACGTTTGAAGCGAGCTCTGGCGAGGACTCTGGCGAGAGCACCAGCGGGGATTACAACGCATCCCCGTGAAGCGCCTTCTTATTTTTGATATTCTTTTGTAACGAGCGAGAAGCTCTAAACCCCTGTAATCGTTGAGTATAATGCAATGTTTTATTTTTATTGCCGGTGTGTGTTCGAACGAATAGATTAGTCAGCCGAGTGGCTTCCGCGCGGGCTTCCGCCGAGACCCTTAGTCTCTTTAAGTTAACCTTCCTTGGGGATCGACCGGGCGGGAGCCTTGCGCTATTGATTGAGTTATCTTGCCTAGGTCGGCCAGGGAGCCTACCTTTGCGAGAACCCCCTAGCCGAGACCCTCGAGTCGAGGCTTCTTTCAGCCGAGACCCTTTTGGGCCGAGACCCTTTTGGGCCGGGACCTTTGGGGCCTTGCCTCCGGTCCGGGCCCGAGTCCTGCCCGTATATCTTTCAACTAACTAGATGAAGCTAACCTGACCTCTCCCCCACAGGCGAGCCTTCGGACCTGCCAGCTAGATGGGAGCCTGCACAGCGGGTCTACCTGGGGCTGAGCCGAGCTCGGGGTGTTGATGAATCTTTCCAAACCTCTCCCCCATAGGCGAGCCTTCGGACCTGCCAGCTAGATGGGAGCCTGCGCAGCGGGTCTACCTGGGGCTGAGCCGGGCTCGGGGTGTCGTAGAAGTGGCTAAGAACAAAGTATCGCAAGAGCCAACCTTTCCCCCACAAGCGAGCCTTCGGACCTGCCAGCCTGATGAGAGCCTGCGCAGCGGGTCTGCCTGGGGCCGAGCCGAGCTCGGGGTGTCGTAGAAGTGGCTAAGAACAAAGTATCGCAAGAGCCAACCTTTCCCTCACAGGCGAGCCTTCGGACCTGCCAGCTTGATGAGAGCCTGCGCAGCGGGTCTACCTGGGGCCGAGCCGAGCTCGGGGTGTCGTAGAAGTGGCTAAGAACAAAGTATCGCAAGAGCCAACCTTTCCCCCACAGGCGAGCCTTCGGACCTGCCAGCTTGATGAGAGCCTGCGCAGCGGGTCTACCTGGAGCCGAGCCGAGCTCGGGGTGTCATAGAAGTGGCTAAGAACAAAGTATCGCAAGAGCCAACCTTTCCCCCACAGGCGAGTCTTCGGACCTGCCAGCTTGATGAGAGCCTGCGCAGCGGGTCTACCTGGGGCCGAGCCGAGCTCGGGGTGTCGTAGAAGTGGCTAAGAACAAAGTATCGCAAGAGCCAACCTTTCCCCCACAGGCGAGCCTTCGGACCTGCCAGCTTGATGAGAGCCTGCGCAGCGGGTCTACCTGGGGCCGAGCCGAGCTCGGGGTGTCGTAGAAGTGGGTAAGAACAAAGTATCGCAAGAGCCAACCTTTCCCCCACAGGCGAGCCTTCGGACCTACCAGCTTGATGAGAGCCTGCGCAGCGGGTCTACCTGGGGCCGAGCCGAGCTCGGGGTGTCGTAGGAGTGGCTAAGAACAAAGTATCGCAAGAGCCAACCTTTCCCCCACAGGCGAGCCTTCGGACCTGCCAGCTTGATGAGAGCCTGCGCAGCGGGTCTACCTAGGGCCGAGCCGAGCTCGGGGTGTCGTAGAAGTGGCTAAGAATAAAGTATCGCAAGAGCCAACCTTTCCCCCACAGGCGAGCCTTCGGACCTGCCAGCTTGATGAGAGCCTGCGCAGCGGGTCTACCTGGGGCCGAGCCGAGCTCGGGGTGTCGTAGGAGTGGCTAAGAACAAAGTATCGCAAGAGCCAACCTTTCCCCCACAGGCGAGCCTTCGGACCTGCCAGCTAGATGGGAGCCTGCGCAGCGGGTCTACTTGGGGCCGAGCCGAGCTCGGGGTGTTGATGAAGATTTCCAAACCTCTCCCCACAGGCGAGCCTTCGGACCTGCCAGCTAGATGGGAGCCTGCGCAGCGGGTCTACCTGGGGCCGAGCCGAGCTCGGGGTGTTGATGAAGATTTCCAAACCTCTCCCCCACAGGCAAGCCTTCGGACCTGCCAGCTAGATGGGAGCCTGCGCAGTGGGTCTACCTGGGGCCGAGCCGAGCTCGGGGTGTTGATGAAGATTTCCAAACCTCTCCCCCACAGGCGAGCCTTCGGACCTGCCAGCTAGATGGGAGCCTGCGCAGCGGGTCTACCTGGGGCCGAGCCGAGCTCGGGGTGTTGATGAAGATTTCCAAACCTCTCCCCTACAGGCGAGCCTTCGGACCTGCCAGCTAGATGGGAGCCTGCGCAGCGGGTCTACCTGGGGCCGAGCCGAGCTCGGGGTGTTGATGAAGATTTCCAAACCTCTCCCCCACAGGCGAGCCTTCGGACCTGCCAGCTAGATGGGAGCCTGCGCAGCGGGTCTACCTGGGGCCGAGCCGAGCTCGGGGTGTTGATGAAGATTTCCAAACCTCTCCCCCACAGGCGAGCCTTCGGACCTGCCAGCTAGATGGGAGCCTGCGCAGCGGGTCTACCTGGGGCCGAGCCGAGCTCGGGGTGTTGATGAAGATTTCCAAACCTCTCCCCCACAGGCGAGCCTTCAGACCTGCCAGCTAGATAGGAGCCTGCGCAGCGGGTCTACCTGGGGCCGAGCCGAGCTCGGGGTGTTGATGAAGATTTCCAAACCTCTCCCCCACAGGCGAGCCTTCGGACCTGCCAGCTAGATGGGAGCCTGGGCAGCGGGTCTACCTGGGGCCGAGCCGAGCTCGGGGTGTTGATGAAGATTTCGAAACCTCTCCCCCACAGGCGGGCCTTCGGACCTGCCAGCTAGATGGGAGCCTGCGCAGCGGGTCTACCTGGGGCCAAGCTGAGCTCGGGGTGTTGATGAAGATTTCCAAACCTCTCCCCCACAGGCGAGCCTTCGGACCTGCCAGCTAGATGAGAGCCTACGCAGCGGGTCTACCTGGGGCCGAGCCGAGCTCGGGGTGTTGATGAAGATTTCGTCAACCGGACCTATTCTATCATGAAGATGAGAAGACATAGCCGGTTAAAACAAAAGGCATTGCGATTGCATACTTAGAGAATCAATATTCTGAAATGAACTTATTGAAATGGCAATAGTTATTTACAACATTACAATCCTTCTTTCCCCTCACGGGTAGAAGCGTTTTAGATCATCACCGCTCTAAGTATGGCTCAAGGTCTTTCCCTCCACATCCTGGAGGTAGTAACCTCCATTGACCAGAGCCTTCTCTATTATGTACGGCCCTTCCCAGCTAGGGTTGAGCTTGCCGATAGGGGCCGATCTTCCTGCTGCGTCGACCTTCTTCAGCACGAGGTCCCCTTCGGCGAATTGCTTGACCCGAATGTGCTTATCGAAGTACTTGGCCATCCGCCGCTTTATCTCTTCTTGCCTGATGGCAGCGATGTCTCGTAGCTCTTCCGCCATGTCCAGCGAGAGGCGCAACCATTCCTCGTTCTCCAGCCTCCAAGCTTTGCTTCCTTCACCTGCGGCTGCGACCCGCGGAGACCGAACCTCGAACTCCACCGGGAGGACTGCCTCGCACCCATGAGAGAGCTTGAAGGGGGTCTCCCATGTGGCCGTGTTCGGAGTTGTTCGCAGGGCCCACAGGACGGAAGGGAGTTGCTCCACCCAGTTACCCTTCAGGTTCTCCACCTTCTTTTTGAGCAAGTTGACAATAATCTTGTTTGCCGCTTCTACCTGGCCATTGCTTCGAGGGTGATGGACAGAGGCAAACCTGAGGTCAATCCCCGATTGGGCGCAGAAACTGATGAATTCTTCGCTGGCAAACTGAGGATCGTTGTCCGTCACTATTGCTTGGGGTAAACCGTGCCTGCAGATGATTTCCCCCCAAATGAAGTTCCTGATGACCTGAGAGGTAACCTTGGCTAGAGCTTTGACCTCCAGCCACTTCGAGAAGTAATCGATCATGACGAGGAGGAACCTCCTTTGCCCGCTAGCCGGAGGAAAGGGCCCGACTAGATCCATCCCCCAAATAGCGAAGGGCCACGACGCTATGACGCTTCGGAGCCTTTGGGCGGGTAGGAGCTGGAGGGGAGCGTGTACTTGACATTTTTGACATCTCCTTGCAAACTCAACCGTATCTTTTCTCAAGGTCTGCCAGAAATACCCTTGCCTTATCACCCTTGCCCCCAATGTTCTGCCCCCTGAGTGGCTGCCGCATTCTCCCGAATGCACCTCTTCTAGGATCCTTGGGACCTCCTCCTCGGTCACACATCTCGCGAGGAGCCCTGACAACATCTTTCGATGTAAGCCCCATCCATCATCATGTAGTGGGCTGCCTTTCGCCTAAAGCTCTTCGCATCCCTGATCCCCTCAGGTAGCTCGCCTGAGGTGAGGAATGCTGCCAATGGGTCCACCCATGAGGATCGTCGACCCACCTCCATTAGCTCCCCTTCCTCAATCGCCGGTCGGAAAAGTTCAGTTAGGGTTCCCCCTCCCCGAGGCCCGAGCTTCGCCAACCGGTCAGCTGTCATGCTTTCCTCCCTGGGAACATGTTGAATAGAAAAAGAACGGAAACCTCCGATGATAGTCCTTACCTTGGATAGATATCTCGCGAGGGTGGGCTCCCGAGCCTCAAACTCCCCACGGATTTGTGACGCAACTACCATCGAGTCGGTGAAGGCCTCCACATCCCGAATTTCCAGCTCCTTGGCCAACCGAAGGCCGGCTATCACGGCCTCATATTCCGCTTGATTATTGATCACAGGGAAGTGGAAGGCCACCGCCTGTTCTATGATAACCCCTTGAGGGCTTACCAACACCACACCTCCTCCCAGGGAGTGCCTTCCTGAAGCCCCGTCGACGATCATTCTCCATGCTTCCCGCGACCTCGGCTCTTCTTCCTCGGCCTCGGTGACATAATCCGCCAGAAAGTCTGCCACGGCCTGGGCTTTGATGGAGAGCCTTGGAACAAAAGAGATGTCGAACTCGCTAAGCTCGATGGACCACTTTGCCAACCTTCCCGAATGCTCCACCCCCTCGAAGACCTTGCGAAGAGGATGATCAGTCACAACCTTAATCGAATGCGCTTGGAAATATGGACGGAGCTTCCTTGCCGAAACGACCAAGGCATAAGCCAGCTTCTCCAGGATGGGGTAGCGGAGCTCCGCCTTTTTTAAGATTCGGCTTACATAATAGACTGACAGCTGCTTCTTCCCCTCTTCTCTAACCAAGACGAAGCTCACAGCTTCTACCCCCACACCGAGATACAAGGTCAGGTCTTCTCCCTCCTTGGGGCTTTGGAGTAGCGGAGCCCGGGAGAGTTGCCTCTTCAGTCCTTGGAAAGCCTCTTTGCATTCGATCGTCCATTCAAACACTTGATTACCACGGAGCGCCTTGAAAAAGGAGGAACACCTATCTCCGGACCGAGAGAGGAACCGGCTTAGCCCGGCCAGCCTTCCGGTTAAGCGCTGGACCTCCTTGGCATTGCGAGGTGATTCCAAGTCCAAGACGGCCTTTACTTTGTCTGGGTTAGGTTCTACCCCTGCCGGGGTCAGGAGGTGTCCAAGGAATTTCCCGCGACTGGCCCCGAAGACACACTTCAAGGGATTCAACCTCATCTTGAATCTCCGTAGGGTGGCAAACGTCTCTTCCAAGTCCCGTAGGTGGGACTCCAGGCATTTGCTTTTTTCCATCAGATCATCGACGTAGACCTCTAGATTCTTCCCTCTTTGATCCCGAAAGACTCGATCCATCATGCGTTGGTACGTTGCCCCTGCGTTCTTCAACCCGAAGGGCATCATCTTGTAGCTGAAGCATCCCTCTCTTGTGATGAAGGAAACATCCTTGACATCGGGAGGGTGCATCCGAATCTGATGGTAACCTGAAAAAGCATCTAAAAAACTCATAAGAGAAAAACCGACGGCTGAGTCAACCAGCGCGTCGATCCGAGGCAGGGGGTAGCAATCCTTAGGACATGATTTATTTAACAAGGAAAAGTCAATACACATGCGCCATTTTCCTCCCCCCTTTTTCACCATCACCACATTGGAGATCCAGCCCGGATACTGGATCTCCGAGATGAAGCCCGCCTCCAAGAGCTTCTTGACCTCTTCCCGGATCGGCTCCTCCAGCTTGGTAGCGATGGCCCTCATCTTCTGGCATATGGGGCGAGTCCTGGGGTCCAGGTTCAGGCGATGACAAGCCACGTCTGCGTCGATGCCCGGCATGTCTGCCGCGCTCCAAGCGAAGATGTCGACGTTGCTTTGTATGCAGGCTCGCATCCGCTCCTGATCCTCGAGGCTTAAGCCTCCGCTGACCCGCACCCTTTGTACTTGCCCCGCCCTGGTGTGCACCTCCATCTCTATCACCTCTTCGGCCGGCTCCAATCCCGTCCGTTCCCAACCTGCCCTTGCCTCCTCTGGCTCAAGCTCTTCTCCTCCAAGCTCACCAACCTCCATCGCCTCCTCCAAGCTCTCACCTTGCCTCTGCTCTCCTTCTCCTGCCGCCCCTCTTGCCTCTTCCAGGCCAATCTCCTCTACCTCCATCTCCTCTACCACCAACTCCTCCGCTTCCTGCGGGCTCGCCTCCTGCACCTCTTCCGCTTGCTCTTCGACAACCTCCATCGCCTCCTCTAGGCTTGTCTCCCCTTCTCCAACATCTCCTTCCTGCTCAGCCATCTCCTTCTCCAGCTCTTCCGCTTCCACCATCCACGACACGGTGTTGACTGCCGTCACGTAGCACTGACTCGCCACCTTCGGATCCCCCCTGATCCTAACCTGCACCCCTCCATTGTTGAACTTGAGGCATTGATGGAACGAGGAGGGCACGCAGCGAAAGGCGCTGATGAGGGGACGTCCAAAGATGACATTGTAACTACTTGGGGCATCCACGATTACGAACCTGCAGTTCCGTGAGATGCCTCCAAGCCTTACATGCAGGCCTACTCCCCCTTCTACTTCTTTTCTTTCCCCAGAAAAGCCGAAAAGCGGTCCATCGGAAGCTAGGACCCTTTTCCCTTCCACCCCCATCTCGTCAAAGGCCTTCTTGAAAATTACGTTCACCGAGCTCCCGTTGTCCACCAGTATCCGGGAGACGGTGAAGTTCTCCACCGCTGTCTGGATCACTAACGCGTCGCAGAACGGATCATCATAGTCTGGCATATCTGCGGATGAGAAGATGATCTTTTCTTTTGGGGGGGAGCTAAGGAGGTCGAGGCGACCCCTCTGCGGAACATGGTTTGCAGGCTCCCCATGCGGGTTGCCTCGATCCCCACTCCCCCATGGATCACTCTGATCCCCCCTCGGGTCCCCACGTCAACCCTGTCTTCACATCTGTCCTCAACCTCTTCTCGATGCACCTCTACGATCCTTGCGGGCAGATCTTGCCTCCCAGCACCTCTGGCCTCCCTCATCTCCAGAAACTCCGGACAGGTGGCCGTTGCGTGGCCCTCCTCCTGATGGAAGTCACAATAGGGCAACGCCACCCTGCCCCCTCTTCCTACTCCTCCTCCCCTTCTCCCGGCTCTCCGAATTCCTCGTCCTCTTCCTCTTCCCACCTCCATGGCTTCCTGCGGTGGTGGGAAGTGACCCCTCGGTCCCTGCCTCCATCCTCCTTGCTCCAACCTTCTTGGTTCCCGGTAAATGTCTCTTCCTTGAGGACCCCCTTGGCCCTGGGGGCGACCTTCCTGAGGCCTCCAACCCAATCGATTGTTTGGCTCCCTGGCCCCCCCCCCATGCTGCTGCCCCTGCCCTCGGGGATCTTCTCTCCTCCTATCCTCTCTTTGCTCCCTCTGCTCCCTCAACTCCCTCTGCCTTCCTGCCACCGGCTCCTTCACATCGTCCTCTGCCAACCTGGCCAACTTCCTTGCAAACGCCGGGTTAGCCTTCTCAAAGTCTATCTCCTTAGCCGCCCTCTCCATGAGCTCCTCAAAAGAGAGAGGGGGCACTCTCTTCAACTCCATGCTGAAAAACCCTGGCCTCAGCCCCAGGGTGAAGGCAAGCATCATCGCATATCCCGGGACCTCCTGGACTAGGAGAACCTCCTCTTGGAACCGGTCAACATAGTGACCCAACATCTCCTCCGGCCCTTGCCTCACTGCAAACAGGCATTCAGCCTCCTTCTTCCGCCTCTTTGAAGTCGAGAATCTCAACAAGAAACCCCTGCGCAGATCTTCAAAACTGTAGATGGAGCTTGCCGGCAATTGGTGGAACCAATCCCTGGCCTTTTCTTTCAAAGTGATGGCAAAAAGCCTACACTTAAAAGCATCAGACATTTGCCTGATCGACACAACGTCTTCGAACCACTGCACATGCTGAACCGGGTCATCCTTCCCGGTGTAGTAGGTCATATCTGGCTCCCGGAACCCCTCCGGCACTGGAGCCGAGACGATGAGCTCGCTAAATGGGGTCTCGCCTCCCGACTGGCGAGAAGGTACGTCTCGCGACCTTGGCTGGCTGGACCGATCCGCAAGACCGTGCCCGGGGAAGAGCTCCCGCACTGTCGCCTCCCTCTCGCCCAGATCCGCCGGAACCTCCTTTCCGGGACGCTGGCCTGGGAAAAGCTCTCGCGCCGCCACATCCCTCTCGCCTGCCTCCACCGGGACTTCCTTCCCGGGGCGCTGCCCTGGAGCGTTCTCGCCTAACAGCGGAACCACCTCCACAGGAACCTGTGGCGTCTCCCACTCGTTCCTTGCCGAGAAAGCCAGGCTGATCGTCTGCATGACTTCTCGCCTGAAGTCCTCAAACATCTTCTTCGTCGCCTCGTCCACCGAGGTGGGGGATCCTCCTGCGCCAGATCCTTTACCTTCACCTCCTGCCATGGGACTTAACTCAAGATTTTCTTGCGCCAACTACTTCCACGCTCACCGCACCAGAACTGTTGAAGCCAAAATTGACCTCAACGAATGTTCACGAACCAAAGTGTAGCCAACGCCTACTTCTCCCAAATCTCGACCCCTGACTGGCTGCTAAGGTCCTAAGACTAACCCAAAGCCTCAGCTGGGAGGTCCCACCTCACACCCGGAAGATCTCTGAGAGCTTCCCCTCTAAAGCCAAATGTCGGGCTGGGAGCTCTTCAGAAAGCACTAAAATTGGAGAATAATGAAAAGCCTGCCTTCCAAAGAGCCCCTATGGGTCTTTTTATAGTCTTCCGTTGACCTGAAAGTACTGAAACACCCCTGATGGGTCTGCAAATAGCCAAATCCCGCTGTCATCCCGGGGGCACCAAGGTAATTTTACCTGCGAATAATGAAATAATAAAAATAATCCTCTTTTCGAGCGTCGGGCCCTACCACGTGGGCCCACTTGGCGAGAACCCTGGTCGAGAAGGCTCTCGCTGGATCCCCAACTGGGCTAACCTTGGCGAGCCCCCCTGCCGGGGAGGTTCTCGCCCTTCACGGTCTTGATACTATTGCGACTGAAGGCTCACTTAACGCCTTCTCGCTTGCCCTGGGCGGGAGCTCCCTCGAGGCGGGAGCTTCCATAGCTCGACTATCTGCTTTGGCTTCCCCCGCTTTCGCCTGCCCTTGGCGGGAGCTCCTTCCAGGCGGGAGCTCATCTAGTCTGGAACCCGAAGCCTGGCGAGAACTCTATAAGTTCGTCCTAAGGATAACCCAAGGCTAGCCTGAGGCTAGCCCCATCCTGACCACTGAACCCTTGGGGTTCCGCCCAGCGAATATGGGGTTGTACAATTATAATTATATAAATGTATAATTATATTATAACATGCGGGTGAACAGTGCGAGAGCACTGTTCACCCGCCTGACATTTCATAATAATTATATAGATATAAAAACATTGCTTTTATAATTATATTATAATAATATTGTTTTATAATAATAAAACAGGCGGGTCCCGCACTATTCACCCCCCCCTCTTTTAATCCCACACTGCCGGCTGGTTTGAAGTTTTTGTGTTTAAATATAGAATTCTGCGATGATGCTTTGAAATCAGGCGTGCTTCTTGGCTTGCGGTTCCGGGCTGCGCTTAAACTGTGTGAACTGGCGGGCTGGGCTTTGTGGGATGCGCTGAAATTATTATTTAATTTTGTGTGTTATATATGGGTAAAATTGTAATTTTACATAGATTAAGGATACTCTAGTAGTAGGTTTAGGAGACCTAGTAAAAAGTGGAGAGAGTGTGTGATTTGAATGAACTTAATCGAACGATAGGAGAATTATCAAGTCAGGATCAGCCGACTATTATAATTTCGAACTCATGAGTTTATATTTTCTTTATAGTGGTAAAGATTATATATAATATATATATAATAATTATACACCCAATATAAATTTCAAAAATATGTAAAAAAAATATACTCAATAAAATAATATTTTAATAATAGAATGATAAAAATATTTAAAAAGAATTGAATATTAGCCTAATTTTATAGATCAAAAAGACAATTTTTTGATATATTATGTCATAATTAGAAAAATTATTATAACGGTTATGTAGATTATAGAATAATAAAAAACTTTTGAAAATCAACTAATTAAATAACAAAAAATCAAAATAATAATAATAAAAGAAATTCCGCATTTTCTCTCTCCTTTCTCTAAATTTAGAGGTGGAGAGAGAGGCTCGACATTTTTGGAGAGTTGTTTGGAGATCAGTTGGCGCTTGATTTTTGGTATAATTGGAGAAATGAAGACCAATTGGAGATGCTCTTAGGAATGACATTTTCCATTCTTTTCTCCTTGAAATTTTATGAATATTATGACCAGGAGCGGAAGTATTCACGAGCACACTAGGGCACGTACCCGGGTTCAATTTTCGGGGAGAAAAATATTGGTTTCTTGGCCTATGTGAACTTACAAACAATAATAGTAAATTTCTCTTCAACCGCTCAGTGAAATTTAAATCTGAAAGTAGTGTTGGATTTGTATCAAAAAATTAAACAATATAGACTCTTCAACCAATTTTTTTCAAAAAGATTTGACAAGTCTATCAATTTTACAAAATTGAAATTATATAGCTAATTGTCAAATGTCCGTTAATTAGATCAAATATAATCATCACTAGAGTCACGAAAATTAGTCAAACATTTTTAAAATTTTTGTTTAAATCAACAATAGTTAAAAGTAATATTTTCAAATACTTTGCCTTGTTTTATAAGGAGTTTTCTCATATTTTTACATATAAACTAGTTTAAAGAATGATATAATGAAACTTGTTTCTCGCATTAAAAATTGTAATATTTACTATATATCTTTATATTATAAGCAAAGACAAAAGCAACTTGGTGTAACATTTGGGCTGCCTATAATACCCTCCCCAATCCATCCTTTTTTCAAAATATAACACCTTTTTGGCCGTTCCTTAATTCCCACTCATTTTTCCCACCAAAATTTTTTCAGACCTTATCAATGTATCACGGGTTCCAAAGATACCACTCCCGATTTCTTCACGTCAACACACGTCTCCTTACCTTTTTCGCACCTCTACCTCGCCGAGGTGAGAAAATGGAAGAAAAAACTATGTCGAGAGGTCGATGTCTGCCCTAACTCTCTCTTTCGATTGCTCTCTTCCCTCAACTCTCTCCACGTTGTAAAAATATCTGATGCGGAAGCTAATGAGGTTGCAAGAACACTCAACCACAACCAAAATCAAGTAAAAGACAGCAGAAACAATAACACAAGAGTTTTCAATTGAGATTAACTTCTATTACAGGCCGAGACATACATTGCAAGACATGATTTTACAATGTACTCAGGAAATACAAAAAGTACAACAAGAAGTTAACCGCGCTGACTGATTTCAGTAACCGCACAAGCTGCCTACTCGTCAGCTGAATCGGCCGAGACCGTCGAAGCCGCCTAACCGTGGCTAACTGCGCAGACTGTTGTTATTGCAAATGTTGAAGTAGCCCGAACAGAACCCGCTGATTGACTGGGCGAATTGCTCCGCTTATCCACAACTCCGAGGAAAAGGACTAATCGCTAAGACCGTGACTAGCTGCTAACCGCTTACTGTATCCGCGAACTGTTCCACACTAATTTTCCCGCGAGTCGCCTAGCCGCCTGGTGTTAGCCGCACAGCCTGTACAAAACAAACTCCCTTAGTCGCAGCGATTAGAAAACCGTAACTGCAAAATCAAGCGCGAGCCTGTCCTTCTTGTTCACTGCATATTTATGACAAGCCGAGGGGTCTTATTTATAGATGTGAGAAGTGACGTCACCACCTACAGTGATAGGATAACCGCCCATCAACCCTGCCGACTAACACCATGTATCCACACAGTTGGATACCAACACCAGTCCGCCGGATCGCGTCTATCAATAAACCGGATAGACGACCAGTCTGCCAAGCCTCCAATAACTCCACACCTAGCCAATGCAGCAAGGAGAACTGTCGAACACCGATACCAAACCACGCAACCTTGTAGACACTACTCCCAGTCTGCGCATTTCTGCAGCCCGTGACTTAGGACAAAATCCGTCCAGTCAATACTGCCGAACTTGGCGAATACCAGAGCAGTCCGCAAACTAGGCAAACTCAACAAGCTAGGCAACTAACTGGACTTAGCCCCACCAAACCAAGTCCATCAAACACCGCTGTTTCCAATCTTAACCGAGCCACCTGAAAGCAAGACCGCGCCCACTGAACAACTCCAGTCCGCCACCATGCGAACTGCTCCATCAGTCCGTGCGACCTCCAGGACACTTGTCCGCGCAACTGTTCCCACTTCACGATCCAACATCCAGACCGCAAGCACAGAAACAAGCCAAACAACAACGAACTATGAACCATCTCGCCCGAGAAGGCACCAGCGACCTGGTGGCAAATCACCCCAAACCGCTATATTTGGCTTCCTTCTTACGAACCAGAGAACCTGCGAACTTGACGACCTCCAAGGAAGTCCGCCACAACTCGCATATAAACAAACCTATCCATCCAGTTACTTCACCAGAGTGCTTGCTGGTCCAGACCGCTAGAGAAGAACCACAGCCGAAACCGGCTGCCCGGCTAGGCTATTCGCCTAGTCCGCACAGTCTGTGTGGACTGCCCAATCAGTCCGCCTGACTTTTCCAAAACTTCTCACTTCAATAATTTCAACACTCTCCCTTGAAGTGAGAAGTGGAAACCAGCCCGAGTAACTCCCATAACTGAATAAACGACCCATTCGGCAATAGCTTGGTAAAGATATCCGCTACGTTTTCCTGACTTCGAATGTAGTTAACCATCAAAGATCCCTCCAACACCTTCTCATGTATGAAGTGATGCTCGATCTCGATGTGCTTCGTCTGCACATGACAAACTGGATTATTCACCAGTTTGAGAGCACTCTCATTATCGTCGCGAATCAGAGTAGACACCACACCATCTCATGGATGTCATCCACTAACCGCTTAATCCAAATGGCTTCCTAAGAAACCAAGGCCGAGGCCTTATACTCCGCTTCAGTAGTGGAGACGGACAACAAATCCTATTTCTTGCTGCACCACGAAACTGTAGTCGATCATGTGAAGAAGACATAACTGATGTCGACTTCTGATCTTCTATATCTCCCCCATAATCAACATTCGTATAACCATACAGACAAAAACCCGTGTCCCTCTTGTACAAGAGACCAAACTTCAAGGTGGACTTGACGTACTTCAAGATACCTTTAGCCGCCACCAGATGAGGTTTCCGCGGCTCTGCCATATACCAACTCACCTGGCCTACTGCATAAGCAATATCCGGTCTAGTAATAGTCGGGTATATAAGACTCCCCATAAGAGCCCGGAACACCAAAGGGTCTGTAAGAACCCTTCCCTCATCCCGTCGAAGCTTCAAGCCAACCTCCAAAGGAGTAGAACTGCTCTTCCCTTCCCCCATGTCGAATCGCTTGACAATCCACTCCGCATAGCCCTTCTGGGAAACGAGCATGTCGTTCTTCCGCCTCTCAACCTAAAGCCCAAGGAAATGGTGAAACTCACTCAGATCCTTCATCTCAAACCGGATAGTTAGCTCTGCCTGAAGCCTAGCTACTTCCTCCTTCGAGTTCCCTGTGACGATCATATCATCAACGTACAACTGAATGAGGACATGAAGCCCCCCTGCTTCTTAATGAATAGACTTGAATCTTAGTCTAAAGCAAAGCAAGACTGGAGATATTCTGCGATCTTCTCATACTACACCTGAGACGCTTGCTTCAGATCGTAGAGGACCTTCTTCAGCTTGCAAACGTGCCCTGGAAATTCCTCATTTACGTAATCCGGTGGCTACACCATGAAGATATCCTTATTAATCTCGCCATAAAGAAGTATTCTTCACGTCGAGCTGTCATATCTTGCACCCTTGGCAAGCCGCCAAGGAGACCGCCACCCGAACTGAAGTCATTTTAGCCACAGGGCTAAAACTCTCCTTATAATCCTCCCTGAACTATTGAGAGAACCCTCGAGCTATAAGGCGAGCTTTGTACCGCTCGATACTGTCACAACCCGCATTTTCTCCGTATTAAATAATACGTCAGAGTAAGAAAAAATACGCGTCGTGATGTCACGCCGTGCAGGGACAACTGCAGGCACTCATGCAAAAAACCCAACTCTATTACTTTTCATGAAAATCCATGAATTATAGTTTGAAAACATGATTTAATTAAGTTATTAACCGTGTCCCTCGGTTCAGTGGAATGACCAGTCCACAAGTAAAGATATGGTTAGAATTAAGCAGCGAAAAATACTTATTTTATTCACTTATTGTCCTATATGAACACGACAAACCAATGCCATTACATGATAGGCAGACCTCTAGGTTTAGTATAAGTATGAAATGAGCTTGTTATGGTCTTCAAAGTAGGGTGACGTTCCTTTTAAAAGATGTTATGCAATGCTAGTATAAGTCTTTTTATATTCAAAATATCTAATATGCAACACTAGCATAAAATTTCTCAGAGAGCAAGTAACTACGCAAAAATCAGCAAATGATAAACTAGCAGCTAACAGAGTGTCTAACACAAGAAAACTCTGTGGGTGTCAACAACCTGACACAAACCCACAGATCACAATAGTATGTCTGAACAAAGTGAACAAAACCACTAAAAAAACTACCTCACAACGGTGAGGGAGGGGATCTCGGCTGCAACTGCAACGCTGTAAATCGCCAACTCAAGCTCCACTACCTGCAACTGCTCTGAACCTGAGATATTCCAAAGACAGAACATCTCAGCAAGAAAGTACAAGTAGTGACATAAAACAAGCAAAAGCAAACAAAGGTCAATAGGGGTACCAACCCAAGACCAACAATACTGAAAGCAAAGTACAAAAAGAATGGTACATAATAAAAAAACACTTACGTGAATCGTCACGTACACCAGACTACACCAAACACACGAAGCTATAAGGTGGAAACATGAATAAATCATAAGGAAAATTTTAGATAATTTATTAGCCACTTGTGAACACCGGAAACACCCGGTGACTAAGGAGGAAGAAATTTCTGCCAGCATCCCCAAAAAAATCAAACACTACCAAGAACAAGGGCGAGGCGGTTTCACATCCTGACACACCCTCACTGATAAATATTCGGCAACTGCGGTGGGAGATCGCTCCAACAGTACACCGACAGACACCCAAGCCAAAACCCGGGTAGAACTCCACAAGGTACTAGTTTAAAGAAAACGGGCGCTGCGGAGGTGGTCTAATCCACTAACACCCACAGCCTAGAAAACCATGACTTATACCTCGAGACTTGGCACATCGGACCCGACTAGACATCACTAGACTTAAAGAGCGAATTAAAGCGAGGTAAACATGTCATGTTAAAAAAAATCAACTCGACTCGCCGAACAATCTCGACACACAAGCTTCACTAACCGGAGGCCCACTTAACAAGTGAACAACTTTTACGATAAATTTATGAACTTAAATACACTTTACAACGACCTATATAGCGGTTAAGCGATCAAAATCCAACGAACGTAAATCGTTCGAGTAAACGCACTACAAATATTATTAGCGACGCTACATGCTTAGTTTAGCATAACAAAAATAGTTCTACGAGTGGATTTCAAGTGGAGAAATCAAGACATACATACTAATCGGAATGACCATCGATATTTACAAAAACGAAGAGCGTTCAAAAACGCGATCTAAGCATGACAACATATCAAAAACAATTTATTAACGAAGAATAAAAAGTTTTTACCATGATCGAAAGAAGAGGGAGGAGGGAAAAACCACCACTTGCCTTGGTTTTGCCGGAAAAGATCTCTGAATCACTGCTCGTCGTAGATCGGGGCAAGAGAAGACGGGAGTAGTTGAAATCTACATGAAAACGAACGAAGTAGTGGTTAGGGGCCAAAAAACCCTAACGAGAAAAGCTCACGAAACGGGAAAAGCTTACCACAATTGCGTAGCTCTCGTCGAGAGCTTTTCAGATCTATGCTCCGTTGAAGATTTCGAGCACCGGAGCTCCGTCGGGGGCCACCGGAAGATCCACAAAAATCTCGCTCTCGGTCTCTTTGCTCTGGTTCGGCTCAAATGAAGAAGAAGTTTTGTTTTTTTACATATATATGTATATATATATATATATGTATAATATTAAGAAAATATTAATTATTATACATAATATATTTTTACCTTAAGCGCAGACGTGCGGGAAACGAAAATAGAGGATTAAGATAACTTCGTCTCGAAAAGTGATCAACATGAAAGTTGTAGATCTTGTCGAGACTAACAACTTTCATGTTAACCATTTTTTATTTGACATAGTTTTGACCCTCAAAAGGGTGCCCAAATTCGCAAAATGTGCAGCCTGAAACGAATTTCTCGAGAAATCCATTGGATTTCTCGAGAAATCAGTTTTGTCTTTTATTCTGAAATAAAATGACGATACGGGGGACTAAACGTACCCCGCTTCGAACGAAATTCGCACCGTAGGCGAATATCAACGCTACGAATCTAACGCATTACTTTAAAAAAGAAGCAAACTAAACAACCAAGCTCGGTGTGCTCGGATGGCTCAGTGCTTGACAATTGGATCTGCTCCGCTTACTCTAATGGTCAAGCCTTTCCCGTACGGGTCTCACTAATCCCAGTTGGAGACAACCGTTCTCGAGATATTAATTTCTAAATTTTACGACAAACGTAAATAATACAAAACTACAAACGCGCGCCGAGAGTCCAAAAATGCTCGGATCGCGACGAAACTTGACGAGCAAGTCCAAAATTAATTAACTTAATTTTCCAACGTGAAAAATTTCAGTTTTCGACGAAAATCCCAAAATCTGGTCAGTCGGACCTAACAGACATGAAATCGCACTAACGGTGTCGCGCCGTCAACTTGACGTTAAAAGTAACGCCTTGACATCATAAATACGTAAAAGGTCTAACGTACCTGAGATTCAACTTGTGGTTCCTTCCAAACCTTTTAACACCTGACATCGGAGAGACTTTCAGAAAAACCCTGTCCCCAATAACGAACTCCAGATCAGACCTTTGTTGATTAGCATACTTCTCGTAATGCCCTTGAGCTACCCGGAGCTTCTCACGAATGTACGTTACTGAGATACTCATTTCTTCTAGGGCTTCCGGACCTAACAATGTTCTCTCTCCAACTTCAACCCAAAACATGGGAGTCCTACAACGCCTCCCATACAAGGCCTCGAACAGGGTCATCTACAAACTCTCTTGATAACTGTTATTATAAGCAAACTCCATCAGTCTGAGATGCTTATCCCACGCTCCACCGTGATCTAGGATGTAACATTTTATCATATCCTCCACAATATGATTAACTCTCTCCGTTTGACCATTGGTATGCGTATGATAAGCGGTTGAAAACCTGAGGTCAGTGCCCGACGCTCCCTGCAAGCTCTGCCAGAATCGAGACATAAACCTGGAGTCTCGATCTGATATGATACTCACGGGCACTCCATGCAATCTGATGACCTCATCCAAATACAACTCAACTATCTTCTCCATTGAATAACTAATCTTGTAGGGCACAAAATGAGCACACTTCGTCAATCTATCAACGATCACCCAAACAGAATCGTGCCCCGAGGAGATCTCGGCAAACCAGTGATAAAATCCATTGAAATACTCTACCACTTCCAGCTTGGAATATCTAGCGGTGTTAATTTACCATCAGGCCTTCTATGGTCAGCCTTAACACACTGGCACGTGTAGCACTCCGACACAAATTTCGCTATATCATTCTTCATACTTGACCACTGGCCAATTTGCTTCAGATCTCTATACATTTTGGTGGAACCAGGGTGATAAGCAACACTGGAACCATGCATTTCACTGCAAATCTTAGCCCGAATATCACCAAAAGCGGGGATGCAAAATATACCCCAGTACTTCAGGGTGCCTTCTTCGTTTATAGAGAAATCGAGTAATTCTCCCTTCTCCGTTCTTCCTCGGAGATGCTAAAGATCATGGTCTTCTCTCTTATGTAACCTGGTGAGGGTAATCCAGGAGGGCTCTTCTACTTCAGAGCTAGAAGGCATAGAACTACTCCCAACTGAGATGTCCATCAACAAGAACTCTTCTACCAGGGATTGCACAGACAAATTGAAGATTTTGGCGGTCTTCCTACTAAAAGCATCAGCTACCACGTTAGCCTTGCCCGGATGATAGAGAATCTCTACTTCATAATCAGCAACATATTCCAACCACCTATGCTGGTGCAAATTCAGCTCCTTCTGAGTGAAGATATACTTCAAGCTCTCGTGGTCTGTGTAGATCTTGCACAATGTGCCATATAATAAATGTCTCCAAAGCTTCAGCGCATATATTACAGCCGCAAATTCTAGGTTATGTGTAGGGTAGTTTCTTTCATGAATCTTCAATTGCCTCGATCCATACACAATACCTTTCCTTCTTGCATCAGGACACAACCAAGTCTGATGTGCGATGCATCCACATACACAGCGTACTCGACTCCTTTAATTAGTAGGCAAGGTCAAGACTGGAGTAGTGCACAATCTCCTCTTCAACTCTTGGAAAGCTTCCTCGTACTTATCACTCCAAATAAACACGGTGTTCTTATTTATAAGTCTAGTCATCAAAGCAGACAACACAGAGAACCCTTCCACGAATCTTCTATAATATCCGGCCAGACCTAAGAAGCTCGTAACCTCCTTAGGTGTAGTGGGCCTCTTTCAATCCATTACAACAGAAATCTTGGCTGGGTCCACAGAAATTCCGTCATTGCTCATAATATGTCCCGGAAAGGACACCCGGGGTAACCAGAACTCACACTTACTTAGCTTCGCATAGAGCTTATGCTCTCTCAGGATCGACAAAACTAAACACAAGTGTTGGGCATGTTCCTCAATACTGCGGGAATATACGAGGACGTCATCTATGAACATGACCACAAAACGGTCCAAGAAGTCCTTGAACACTCTGTTCATCAAGTCCATGGAGGCAGATGGTGCATTCGTCAAATCAAAGGACATCACCAAGAATTCAAAATGTCCATGCCGGGAATGAAAGGTCGTCCGTTGTATATCAGACACACGGACCCTCAACTGGTGGTAGCCTGAACGAAGGTCAATCATCGAAAACACAAAACATCCCCACAACTGATCAAACAGATCATCAATCCGCGGCAACAGATACCTGTTCTTGATGGTTACCCTATTTAACTCTCGATAATCGATGCAGAACCTCATGGAACTGTCTTTCTTTTTTACGAACAAAATTGGAGAACCCCAAGGCGAAGAACTTGGTCTTATAAAGCCGTACCTCAACAACTTGTCTAATTGGGTGCGCAATTCTTCTAACTTACGTGGTGTCATGCGGTACGGTGCCTCAGCAATGGGGTGAGTACCTAGATCGAGGTCTATTATGAACTCCATCTCTCTCTCTCAGGAGGAAGTCCTGGAACACTATCAGGAAAAATGTCTGGAAACTCTTGCACCACTGGGATATCCTCTACACATGGTGTAACCAAAGCTATTTCCAAAGTAGAAATAGAAACAAGATATGTCTAGCAACCATACTTTATAACTCGACGAGCACGTACCGCAGAAATAATAGGGGAGCCCTTGCCCCGAAGACCATATACGCTCATAGGCTGACCGTTATCCATCTTGAAGTCCATTCGCTTCGCCTTGTACTGGATGGCCGCATCGTATTTGGACAACCAGTCCATGCCCAAAATTACGTCAAAGTCCACCAAATCCAGCACCTTCAGATCCGCAAAAGCTAGGAAACCACCTAGATAGATAGAGCATTTCTGAACACCCTTATTTAATATCACCAGATCTCCGGAGGGAAGCTTGACGTTAAAAGAATCTTCTAACTGATCCA
This sequence comes from Platanthera zijinensis, assembly GCA_039513925.1. Taxonomy (NCBI): domain Eukaryota; kingdom Viridiplantae; phylum Streptophyta; class Magnoliopsida; order Asparagales; family Orchidaceae; genus Platanthera; species Platanthera zijinensis. Next base: position 166,784,833 of record CM077094.1, read on the forward strand.
TGTCCAAACGACGTTTATCTACGAAACTCCGAGCTACAAAGGAATGGGTGGCACCCGAATCGAAGAGAACGGGCGCCCACCTATTCTTCATCTTAAACTCACCTATAACCGTAGAGTACGTAACTAAACGAACGAGAAACTAGGGCAAACAACGAAGGTTAAATGTTAGACTATAATCTAACCTGATATCACCTGAGTGGAGGTTTGAGCTTCCTCCCTGGTCACCACATTCAACTTTCCTTTCCCCTTATCCTAGTATTGTGGCGGCGGCAAAGTTCGAAGTGGAGCAGGCTATAGTGGAGGCTGAGTCTGGGGGCATGAAGACTTCAGGTGCCCCTTTTGCCTGCACTGGAAGCAAGCCTTTTCCTTCAACCAGCATCGACTCACGTCATGTCCCTTTCTTGCGCAGAATGTTCACACCAAATCTCCTTTGGGTGCGCCTTGGATGACGAGCACCCGCTACTGCTTCTGAGCTACATTCCTCTTGTCACACTTTTCATAAGGATGGCCAGGACGACCACAGAAGCTACATGATTCTCCACCTTTCTTCTTGGAAGCGGGGACAGATGCCCTAGAACTTCCATCATCTTCAGCCTTTCTCTTTTCTTTTCTTAATGCAGCACCCTGATTCTTGGCATTATCGATCGCCTCAACTGTCAGAGCGGCTTCCACTTCCTCAGCATAACTTTCAGCTTTATAAGCGCATGCCAATTGCTGAACATCGCTTCGAAGTCCTCCGAGGAAACGCTTCACTCTCCCCGCCTCTGAAGCTACCATATCAAGAGAAAATCTGCTCAACTTACTAAATTTGATCTCATATTCACTCATAGTAAGCTGTCTCTATTTCAGATGCAGGAAATTGTTCATCAGGCGGTCTTGTTCTACCGATGGTAAAAACTTCTTAAGCAGCATCTTCTTGAAGGATTCTCAAGAGCATCCTTCCATCAAGCTCTCCTCCCAGATCCACCAGCTCTTCGCAAGACCTTTTAGCTAGTAGGCAGCAATCATTACCTTTTGGGCTTCTGCGATTTCCGAATACGAGAACTATGGTGATGATCCAATCATCTAAGGCCATAAAGTCGGCTCTCCCGTTGTAGGCGGGAGGTCCCAATCGCTGTAAATACAAAATGAAGTTCATCTCTGGCGATAGTGACACTGGGAGCACCAAAAGAGCAGGAGTAATGGGTACGGTTTGATCCACAATAGGGTCTTGCACCACGGGTTGCTGCACGGGAGTGGCAGACAACAACGACTGAAAATGTGATTGCTTCGAAACTAACTGCCTTGACAAAGCCTCATTGCTCTGACACAGACTCTCGATCACCGCATTGCTTTATGTACCCGACGAATCACTCTCAAACAGGGGAGTCGACCTCATCGTAGGATGTTTTGCCGGCATTTCTAGAAATACAAATAAAGGACTTATTAAAATCCTAGCTTATTACTAGGACTACACAACTTATAAGTTTAGACTATACTTGAATAGACACTTTCTCTTGCTGCAAACTTGCTCTGAAATTTTAGAAATGATGTTATGTCATACTTAAGATGATATACTCTCATCATATTGACTCTTGTGCCTATGATATGAATGGATGAATTCTTTATTCATATTTAAAACCATATGTGTACGTGTGTCATCATATAAATCTTAACTTAGCACGCTTGCTTATGTGATGATATGTTATGTTTATAGTGATATGCATTCTAAAAAGGCTTTAATGCATGTTATGAGCAGCGTACACATGAAATGTTATGCATCTCATACTACATAACATCACATGCAACAAAAAAGAAAACGTGATAATGAGCATCCATGTGATGGTGGTTATGCATCCCATACTACATAACCGTCACATGTTGTCACCTATGCTGGATCCATATACAAACACATATTATGCATCTCATACTATATAATATGTCATATATACTTATTATCATGCTATGAGTGTAGTGACTATGCTTCGGCTAAGACGTACTGATGACACATTGGTGTGTGTATGCCTGGATCTATTTCCCATCAAGGAGGATCACCTTACGGAATGGGGACTGCGAAATCATCATCAAAGGTATTAGACTTGTCTCCCGTACCTTAATATCATCATCTGTACAGGCTTTCAAGGCCTATGAGTAAGGAGACGAGGTATACTTGATATGCTTCGAGATGGAGGGAGCAGAAGATTCTATTGTTGATATCCCGATGGTTCATAATTTCTCTGACGTATTCCTGGTGAAATTGCCCGGATTGTCACCGGCCAGGTACATGGAGTTTTGGATTCAGTTAGTGTCGGGAGATAGGCCCGCATCTTGGGCACCGTAAAGTATGGCCCGCAAGGAGCTAGCGAGTTCAGGACACAGTTGTAGGAGCTGGTAGAATTAGGATTTGCTAGACAGAGCTCATCACCGTGGGGAGCATCGGTGTTGTTCGTTAAGAAGAAGGATGGGTCGTTGCGGCTCTTCATCGACTACCCAGAGTTGAACAGATTGACTGTACAGAATAAGTACCCACTCCCGAGGATTGATGAGTTATTTTACCAGCTAAAGGGAGCCTTCTTGTTCTCCAAGCTTGACTTGAGTTCGGGATACTACCAGCTACGTATTCGGGAGGAGTACATCCCAAAGACAGCTTTCTGCTCCCGATATGGATTATACGAGTTCACGGTGATTCCCCTCGGGCTCATGAATGCACCTTACACATTCATGAGTCTGATGAACCGTGTCTTTGATCCCTACCTAGACAGATTTGTCATACTGTTCATTGACGACATCCTGATCTACTCCCGGACGAAGGAGTAGCACACACAACATCTGGCTCTAGTACTGGGAAAACTAAGAGAGCATCAGATGTACGCAAAGTTTTCCAAGTGCCAGTTCTGGCTGTAGGAGATGGCAATTCTGGGGCATACAATCTGTGGATGCGGGTTGGCTGTGGACCCGAATAAGGTGCAGAATGTTAGAGATTGGTCGTGGCCAAAGTCTGCTTCAGACATCCGTAGTTTCTTGGGACTGGCGGGATATTATCACAAGTTCGTGGAGAGGTTCTAAAGGGTAGCACTCCACTCACATCCTTGACAAAGAAGGATGCAACTTTTGTTTGGAATGACAAGTGCGAGGCAGCGTTCCAGGAGTTGAAGGACAGGCTCACCTCTTCCCCCATCCTTGCACTTCCGTCTAGGAAGGAAAGATTTCACATTTATACCGATACATCATATTAAGGGATGGGTGCAATCCTGATGCAGCTTGGGCACATCATCTAATATGCTTCAAGATAGCTGAAGAAGCGAGGAGCCGAGAACTTGGCCGCCGACCAGCTTACCTGATTAGATAATCCGTTTATTGAAAAATTAGATGAAAAATATTTTTATGATTTTTTCCCAGATGAGAAGATGTTTTCAATTAAGACATCTACTTCTCCTTGATTCGCACACATCGCCAACTATTTAGTGGCTCATGTGCTCTCAAAAGAATTCTCCTCTCAACAAAAGATGAAATTCTTTCCTGAGTTGAAGAACTATTTTTGGGAGGACCCGTATCTTTTTCGAGTCTGTGCGGACCAGGTGATAAGGAGATGTGTTTCTTATGAAGAATGTTTAGATATTTTTAAACATTTGTATGAAGGACCGACAGGTGGGCACTATCAAGCTCCTCACACCACTCACAAAGTTCTCTGTATTAAATAATACGTTAGAGTAAGATAAAATATGGGTCGTGATGCCACGCCGTACAGGAGATAACTGCAGGCGCTCAAGCAAAAAACCTAACTCTATTACTTTTCATGAAAAATCTTGAATTATAGTTTGAAAACATGGTTTAATTAAGTTATTAGCTGTATCCCTCGGTTAAGTGGAACGGTCAGTCTACAAGTAAAGATGTGGTTAGATTTAAGCAGCGGAAAATACTTTTTTTATTCACTTATTGTCCTATATGAACATGACAAACCAATGTTATTACATGATATGCAGACCTATCAGTTTAGTATAAGTACAAAATGAGCTTGTTATGGTCTTCAAAGTAGGGTGACGTTCCGTTTAAAGGATGTTATGCAATGCTAGTATAAGTCATTTTATATTCAAAATATCTAACATGCAACCCTACCATAAAACTTTCCAGAGAGCAAGTAACTACGCAAAAGTAAACAAAGGTCAATAGGGGTACCAACCCAAGACCAATAATACTGAAAGTAAAGTACGGAAATAATAGTACATAATAAAAAAACATTTACGTGAATCGTCATGTACACCATACAGCACCAAACGCACTAAGCTATAAGGTGAAAACATGAATAAATCATAAGGAAAATTTTAGATAATTTATTAGCCACTTGTGAACACCGGAAACGCCCGGTGACTAGGGGAAAGCATTTCAGCCAGCGCCCCCAAAGAAATCAAACACAACCAGGAACAAGGGTGAGGCGGTCTCACATCCTGACACACCCCCACGGATAAATATCCGACAACTGCAGTGGGAGATCGCTCCAACAGTACACCGACAGACACCAAAGACAAAACCCGGGTAGAGTTCAACAAGGTACCAATTTAAAGAAATCGGGCACTGCGGAGGTGGTCTAGTCCACTAACTCTCATAGCCTAGAAAATCATGACTTATACCTCGAGACTTGGCACATCGGACCCGACTAGACATCACTAGACTTAAAGAGCGAATTTAACCGACGTAAACGTGTCATGCCAAAAAAAATCAACTCGACTCGCCGAACAATCTCTGCACACAAGCTTCGCTAACCGGAGGCCCACTTAACAAGTGAACAACCTTTACGATGAATTTACGAACTTAAATACACTTTACCACGACCTATATAGCGGTTAAGGGACGATCAAAATCCATCGAACGTAAATTGTTCGAGGAAACGCAACACAAATATTATTAGCGACGCTACGTGGTGAGTTTAGCATAACAAAAATAGTTCTACGAGTGGATTTCAAGTGGAAAAATCAAGACATACATACTAATCGGAACGAATCGGAATGACCACCGATATTTACAAAAACGAAGAGCGTTCGAAAACGTGATCTAAGCATGAGAACATGTCAAAAATAATTTATTAACGAAGAATAGAAGGTTTTTACCATGATCGAAAGAGGAGGGAGGAGGGAAAAACCATCACTTGCCTTGGTTTTGCCGGAAAAGATCTTTGAATCGCTCTTCGTCGTAGATCGGGGCAAGAGAAGGCGGGAGGAGTTGAAATCTACACGAAAACGGACGAAGTAGAGGTTTGGGCCAAAAACCCTAACGAGAAAAGCTCACGAAACGGGAAAAGCTTACCATGATTGCGTAGCTCTCGTCGAGAGCTTTCCGGACTTATGCTTCGTTGAAGATTTCGAGCACCGGAGCTCGGTCGGGGGCCACCGGAAGATCCACGAAAATCTCGCTCTCGCTCCCGGACTCTCCGCTCTGGTTCGGCTCAAATGAAGAAGAAGAAGTTTCGTCTTTTTTTTAAATATATATATAGGTATAATATTAAGAAAATATTAAGTATTATACATAATATATTTTTACCTTAAGCACAGGGACGCGGGAAATGAAAATAAAGACTTAGATAGCTTTGAATCAAAAAGTGATCAACATGAAAGTTGTAGATCTCGTCGAGACGAATAACTTTTATGTTAACTATATTTTTATTTGACACCGTTTTGACTCTCAAAATGGCGTTCGAAAGTTCGCAAAATGTGTAGGCTGAAACGAATTTCTCGAGAACCAATGGATTTCTCGAGAAATCCATTGGACTTCTCGAGACATCCATTGCACTTCTAGAGAAATCCATTGGACTTCTCGATAAATCCAATGGATTTCACGAGAAATCAGTTGTCTTTTATTCCGTGATAAAATGACGATACGGGGGGCTAAATGCACCCCGATTCGAACGAAATTCGCATCGTAGGAGAATGTCGGCGCTACGAATCTAACAGCAAAGACAAAACTAAAATCCAATTTACTGTTCTCGAGATATTAATTTTTAAAGTTTACGACAAACGTAAATAATACAAAACTACAAACGCACGCCAAGACTCCAAAAATGTTCGGATCACGACGAAACTTGACGAGCAAGTCCAAAATTAATTAACTTAATTTTCCAACGTGAAAAATTTCAGTTTTTGACGAAAATCCCAAAATCTGGTCAGTCGGACCTAACGGACGCGAAATCGCACTAACGGCGTCGTGTCGTCGACTTGACGTTAAACATAATGCTCTGACATCATAAATACGTCATTACTGAGTTAAATAATTACCAAAAAAATTGGGAGCGTTATAGATACTCTCGTCAGCCTTCTTCTTCAGCTTGTACACTCATTTGCACGTCACAAGAGTGATGTCTTTGACTTTAGACACAAGAACCCAAGTCTCATTCTTCTTGAGGGCGGTCATCTCCTCATTCATAGTATCCTCCCACTCCTTGACTCCAGTTGTGTTCTCAAAGCATGAATGCTCACGTTCATCCAAAGGACCTACGAAGAAATATGTGACAAAACTCATCATGTTTCCGTCTCTATACCGAGTTGGTGGAACTATAGTCCTCTTGGACCTCCGCAGGGCTTGACCATGATCCACCACTCCTGTCGCTTCTTCTGTGTTAGCTCGAATCCTAGGTACACCAGAAGCATCGCTTCCCTGCTTCTAGATCTAGAAGCCTCCGCCCTAGAGTTAGTTGTCGTCGGAGCACCTGGCGATACAGGTAACTCCATCAGAAGATCCCGAGCAGCTTCTCTTTGCCCTTAGTCAGACTTGCTCTCCTGTAGCTCCACAGACGAGCTACCCCGGTATGACGTTAACTCGTCAAATATCACATCCCGGGAAACAACAACCTTTCGTGCCTCTAGATCCATGCACTTCCATCCCTTCTTCCGCTCATCATATCCAATGAAAACTAGATTCCTTGCTTTCGCATCTAGCTTCGTTCTGAGCGAGTCTAGAACGTGCATATAGCAAGTCGACCCGAACACCCGAAGATGTTCCATGTTGGGCTTATTCTTGAATACCAACTCATGTGGCGACCTCTTGTTGTTAGGACTGAGAGGCATCCTGTTGATGACGTATGACACATAGGCCATTCCCTCCGCCCAGAAGGCCCTGGGAAATCTTTTGGCATGAAGCCATCATTTGCAGGTTTCCGTTAGATGACGGATCTTCCGCTCTGCAACCCCGTTCTGCTGTGGAGTGTGAGCACAAGTAAGCTCATGTTGGACGCCGAACGTTCTGCAGAAGTTAGAGAAATCAAGCAAAGTAAACTCTCCGACATTGTCCGTTCTTAACTTCTTAATCTGTAGACCGAACCAACCTTCCACAAGCTCCTTGAACTCCACAAAATTCCTGAGTGTTTCTGACTTCTCCTTTAGAAAGTATACCTATGTATACCTGGAATAGTCATCAACAAAGATTAGTATATACCTGCTTCTGCCGAGACTGGGTGTGATGGTAGGCCCCGTTAGATCACCGTAGATGCATTCCAATGGTGCTCTACACCTACTCTGCGATATGCTAAATAAAAAGCGATGTGTCTTTCCATACTAACAACTGGCACAAACATGACCGTAGCTGTAGGAAGAAAGACTAGGCAGGCCTTGTACCAGACATTTCACCGCCATAGTCTTTAGCTTATCCATCCCAACATGCCTCAACCTCTCGTACCAGATAGCATTGCTATCATTAGCCCTCATGTCAACATAAGAATTTGTCGTCAAAATGAACAAGTCTTTTTCTTCCCAATATGAGTAACGTCAGCTTTCATAGCTAAAACTTTCCGGAGAAACCTCACTTTTGTCGAGCCGAACAGAATGTGATACCCAGTATCTACCGCATTGGTCACCGAGAAGAGATTTTTCTTCATACCGGGCACTTGATACACACTCCACAAAGTGAGTGACCCCCAATCACTGTCTAAAGAAACTGATCCCTCCCGCTCCACTGCATGTACAGTATCATCAGCCATAATAATAGAAGCATTACCTTTATACTCATGCAGAGACGAGAATTTGGAGACGTCCCTAGTGAGGTGATGACCGCACTCGGAGTCCACAATCCAGTCCTCCTTATAATCGATGGAGGAAAGTGCCCGGACACAAGTGCCCATCATGAATGCACTTTCCCATGCATCCTTCCTCCTCAAGCTTGGACTCAGCCTCAGCTCCTTCTCTATAGCATGCCCCGGCTGAAACTTAACACTATAATCCTTACGGATATGACCGAGCTGGTTGCATATGTAGCATCGGGGGTCCACCCCACTTCTTTCTGTCATCAGCCTTATGAGGCTTGCTCCTCTCCTGCTGTGATGAAGAAGACGAACCATTGCTAACATATGACTTCTTCTTCCTATCCTATCTCTTCTTCTTGCCCGAGAAGAGAACATCGGCGTCTCCCTTAGAGACCAACACTCCAGTCATTTGCTTTGGCAGGCTCTCGTGCGAAGCCAACAGGTTCTCCAGCTCCAGCAAAGATGGTTGATTGGCTCAGCCCTGAACAGAAGTAACAAATGCCACATATTCCTTCCACAAACCGCGATCGATGTGTCTTTTCAACTTCGCCTCTGAGATAGGCTCTTCCGGGTCTGGTGCTTAAATCTCAATGCAAATGTTCTTCATCTTTAAGAAGAAGGATGACACTGACAGGTCCCCCTGAACGGCCTTAGCCAACTCATTTTCCAAAAATTATAGCTGAGCTACATTTTTCTTATTTAGCAGGTCATCCAAGGCCATCCAGATCTCAACTGCCGACCGACAATCAATAATGCGGTTGAACAGCTTCGATGAAACAGCGCGCTTCAAAGCAAATGCTGCCTTTGCATCAGTTCGCTTCCAAACCTTCACCGCATCAGCATTTTCACCAGTAGCGACTTCTTCTTGCTGTTTGTCCCCAACGACAACCTCCCACAGATCCTCGCCAGGAAGATAGCTCTCCATGCAAGACCTCCAACTCTTGAAGTTGGTCTGTGTTAAAAAATCAATCCAAATCCCTCTTACATAACCGGCTTCCATTGTTATCAGCTGAATCACTTGAGTTTCAACGAATGCATAACAACCTTAGATCGGTGAACTGCTACCCTTCAACTTTGCTTTGATACCATGTAAAGATTTCTAATGTGGAAGTTAATGGGGTCATAGGAATACTCAACCACAACCAAAATCAAGTAAAAGACAGCAACAATAATAACGCAAGAGTTTCCAATTGAGATTAACTTCTATGTCATGTCGAGGCATATATTGCAAGATATGATTTTACAATATACACAGTGAATACAAAAAGTACAGCAAGAAGTTAACCGCGCGGACTGATTTCAGTAACCGCACAAGACACCTACTCGCTAGTTGAATCCGCCGAGACAGCCGAATCCTCCTAACCGCGCGGATTGCTGTTATTGCAAATGCTGAAGGAGCCCGAACATAACCCGCTAATTGATCGAGCGAACTGCTCCGCTTATCCGCAACTCTGAGGAAGAGGACTAATCGCTGAGACCGCGACTAGCTGCTAACCGATGACTGTATCAAGAAACTGCTCCACATCAACGTTCCCGCTAGTCGCCTAGCCACCTGGTGTTAGCCGCACAGCCTGCACAGAACCAACTCCCTTAGTCGTAGCGGTTAGAAAACCGTAACCGCAAAATCAAACGCGAGCATGCTCTTATTGTTCACTGCATATTTATGACGAGCCGGGGAGGGGGTTCCTATTTATACTGTTCCTCATCAGCCGAATCAATTTCGCCGTCACCACCTTCATCCTTCCACTCTACATCATGCTGATCGGATTCTCCACCGGTCATAGAGAATGGGCAGAGGATCACAATCACATCGTGTACAAACTCCCGATTCTAGGCTCCATCAGAGTGGTCGGGAAGCTGACGGGGACTGTGGCATACAACATTCGATACGGCTTGCAATGGCCGGAAGCGGTGGCGCTTGGGATGCTTCTTAACGTGAAGGGATACTTCCACATCTTCTGCGCCTCGATGATGGGCGTCATTGATCTGAACACTATGATGGTGAACGTGGTGGTGACCGTCGGCACAATCATCCCCACGCCTCTGGTGGTGGCGTTCATCGTTCGGCGGGCTAGGGCGTGGGAGTATGAGAGACCCGTGGGGCTTCAGTGGTGCAATATGGGAGGGGAGATGAGGATTCTGGTGGGGCTGCACGGGCCGCAGGATGTGCCCATGGCACTCAATGTGATGAAATCGATGAGGGGGCAGGCAGATGGGTTTTCCGGCTGGTTGCTGGTGTACATGGTGGAGATGCCGGACAAGGCGGCGGCATCCCTGGTGCACAGGGATGGGATGGACGCCATAACGGTGACAGATGAAGAGATTGTTGAGTGGAGAGAGCAGATTGGATCGGCCTTGGAGGTGTATATGGAGGAGATCGGAGATGGTGTGAGAATCTGGCGAATTCTCGATGTGTCGTCTTTCGACGATATGCATGAAGACATCTGCAGATCCGCTTAGGCAAGGAGCTTCAAAAACTTCTATGTACAAAACAGAATTTATAGTAGGACTCTTTTTCGGAAATTCATACTCTGCGTGCACATAAAAAAAAGAATTCAGCTAAAATATAATTTTCGGTAACTAAAAATTAAATATAAATTATGATATTTTTATAATTAATTCAATTATTTATTTATTTATATTTGAAATAGTCGGGATAATTTATGGTTATAATTTTTATTTTGACTGAAAAATTTTGGTTGAAATCTTGAAAATTTGATTGTAATTTTAGAAATTACAATTAAAATTTTTAAGAATCTATCTATAATTTTAAAATTACAGTTCTTATTTTAAAATTTTATTTGTAATTTTAAAATTTAAGACAGAAATTCTAAATTTCAATTATAATTTTGAAGATAAGATTAGAATTTTAAAAATTTAAATTATATTTTAAATCATAATTTTGAAAATAAGATTAAAATTTTTGACATTTAAAAAAAAAATAGCTAAAAAAAGTAATTTATTTTAGCGGAGATGAAAGAATGACACCGAAGCTATGGTTATAGCTGTCATCAAGTTAGTTAAACCCCACAAACTCTCGCCGGCCATCCTTCCAGTCCTCGGAAAACAGAATCGACGCCTCCTAGCTTCAAATTCAATCTTTTCCCTTCTTTCAGAATTTTGCATTATTCCCCGTCTCTCAATTCGAAATCCAGATTCTCGGCCACAATGTCCCAGAATAATCCGACGGACATCACCCTCGACAATCCTGGGACTAATGCAATAATCCCTTGTGGCAGACTAATAAGGCAGTCTTCCTTCGCCGTCTTCATCGCGAACATCCTGATGATTCTCCTCGCTTGCAAGATCCTCCACTCCTTACTCCGCCGTCTCGGCCAGCACCGCATGATCTCCGATTTCATTGTAACCTATCCTAACATGCCGCGCGCGCGTTTCCTTGATTCATTTCCAATCGATCCCATTTCTAATCCCCCCTTTTTCTCCGCAGATCGGCATTTTGATTGGCAATGTCGAAGTATTTCGTCTCACCCTGGAGGACCAAGCTGTGATGGGGATCATCCGAGCAGGCTCCATTGCCTTCGCCTTCTACCTCTTCGCACTAGGCCTCGAGATGGATCCGAGAACCATCATTCAGTTCTCCGGCCCGGCGACAAAGCTTGCATACGCCGGCATCATCTCCACCGTCGGCATCACCCTCTTATGCTATGCCGTCATTCACTACAGCAAACTCGATCTCGATGTCATAAATTCGTACCATGCCCTCTTCGGTCTCGCCATCGGCCTAGCTTCGACATCTTCCCCAATCCTCACTCGCCTCATCACCGAGCTCAAGATCGGAAAATCCGAGATCGGCCGCCTCGCTGTTCACACCGGTCTCGCAAACGACATGATCTGCACCTCCATCATGTGCATCGGCGTCGTCATCTACGGAACCGGATACCGGAACCCAAACTCCTCTTACAGATCCAATGCCATCAATTCAATTCTCCACGCCCTCTTTATCGCCTTCGAGATCTTCTTCATCTCCAAATTCATCAATCCCCTCATCGACGTAATCAACAGCCGTAATCCCGAGGGGAAGCCTATTCATGGCATCGACTTATTGATTGTCTCCTCCATCTCCTTTCTGCTCTGCTTTGGATCAGTTCTTTTAGGCTTCGACGCCAATTTCAACGCCTTCATTGTCGGCCTCTGTCTTCCCCGGCAAGGCCGTATTTCGAATTTCCTCATCAGCCGAATCAATTTTGCCGTCACCACCTTCATCCTTCCTCTCTACGTCGTGCTGGTCGGATTCTCCACTGACTACAGAGAATGGGCAGAGGATCACAATCACATCGTGTACAAACTCCTTATTTTAGGCTCCATCGGAGTGGTCGGGAAGCTGACGGGGACTGTGGCGTACAGCATTCGATACGGCTTGCAATGGCCGGAAGCGATGGCGCTAGGGATGCTTCTTAACGTGAAGGGATACTTCCACATCTTCTGCGCCTTCGGCGCAGAGATGATGGGCATCATTGATCTGAACACGATGATGGTGATCGTGGTGGTGACCGTCGGCACGATCATCCCCACGCCTCTGGTGGTGGCGTTCATTGTCCGACGGGCTAGGGTGAGGGAGTATGAGAGACCCATGGGGCTTCAGTGGTGCAATACGGGAGGGGAGATGAGGATTCTGGTGGGGCTGCATGGGCCGCGGGATGTGCCCTTGGCGATCAATGTGATGGAATCGATGAGGGGGCAGGCAGATGGGTTTTCCAGCGGGCTGCTGGCGTACATGGTGGAGATGGTGGAGATGACGGACAAGGCGGCAGCGTCCCTGGTGCACAGGGATGGGATGGACGCCATAACGGTGACAGATGAAGAGATTGTTGAGTGGAGGGAGCAGATTGGATCGGCCTTGGAGGTGTATATGGAGGAGATCGGAGATGGTGTAAGAATCCGGCGAATCCTCGCCGTGTCATCTTTTGACGATATGCATGAAGACATCTGCAGATCCGCGCAGGCAAGGAGCTTCAAAAACTTTTACATAGAAAACAGAATTTAAACAATGGTTCTTTTTGGGAAAATTTTCTTTTTGGGGGATTCAAACTCTACGTGCATATAAAAAAAAGAATTCATCTAAAATATAATTTTCCGTAACTAAAAAATAAATATAAATTATGATATTTATATAATTAATTCAATTATTTATTTATTTATATTTGAAATAGTCATCATAACTTATAGTTATAATTTTTGATTTTGTCTAAAAAAATTTGGCTGAAATTTGAAATTTTGCATGAAATTTTGATTGTAATTTTGAAATTACAATTTTAATTTTTAAGAATCTACTTAGAATTTTAAAATTACACTTGTTATTTCAAAATTTTAATTGTAATTTTGAAATGTTAGACAAAATTTTTAAAATTCAATCTTAATTTTAAAAATAAGATTAAAATTTTAAAAATTTAAATCCTACTTTCAACCGTAATTTTGAAAATAAGATTAAAATTTTTGACATCTTTTAAAAAAAGTAGCTAAAAAAATAATTTATTTTAGTGGAGATGGAAGGATGACACCACAGCTGTGATTATAGCTAGCATCAAGTTAGTTAAACCCCACAAACTCTCTCCGGCCATACTTCCCATCACCGGAAAACAGAATCGACGCCTCCTAGCTTCAAATTCCATCTCTTCCCCTCTTTCGGAATTTTTCATTATTCCCCTTCTCTCAATCCGAAGCCCAGAATCTCGGCCACATAGTTCCAGAATAATCCGACGGACATCACCGACGACAAGACCGGGATTAATGCAGTAATCCCTTGTGGCAGACTAATAGGGTTGTCTTCCTTTGCCGTCTTCATCGCGAACATCCGGATTATTCTCCTCACTTGCAAGATCCTCCACTCCTTACTATGTCGTCTCAGCCAGCACCGCATGATCTACGATTTCATTGTAACTGATCCTCACCTGTTGCACGCGCGTTTCCATGATTCATTTCCAATCTATCTCATTTCTAACCCCCCCCCCCTCCATTGCCTTCGCCTTCTACCTCTTCGCACTTGGCCTCAAGATGGATCTGAGAACCATCATACAGTTCTCCGGCCCGGTGACAAAGCTCGCTTCCGCCGGCATCATCTCCACCGTCGGCATCACCCTCTTATGCTATGTCGTCATTCACTACAGCAGACTCGATCTCGATGTCATAAATTCGTACCATGCCCTCTTCGGTCTCCCCATCGGCCTAGCTTCGACATCTTCCCCAATCCTCACGCGCCTCATCACCGAGCTCAAGATCGGAAAATCCGAGATCGGCCGCCTAGCTATTCACACCGATCTCGCAAACGACATGATCTGCACCTCCGTCATGTGCATCGGCGTCGTCATCTACGGAACCGGATACCGGAACCCTAACTCCTCTTACAGAGCCAATGCAATCAATGCCATTCTCCACGCCCTCTTTATCGCCTTCGAGATCTTCTTCATCTCCAAATTCATCAATCCCCTCATCGGCGGCGTAATCAACAGCCGTAATCCCGAGGGGAAGCCCATTCGCGGCATCGACTTATTGATCGTCTCCTCCATCTCCTTTTTGCTCTGCTTCAGATCCGTTCTTTTAGGCTTCGAAGCCAATTTCAACGCCTTCATTGTGGCCTTTGTCTTCCCCGGCAAGGTCGTATTTCGATTTTCCTCATCAGTCGAATCAATTTCGCCGTCATCACCTTCATCCTTCCTCTCTACGTCATGATGGTCGGATTCTCCACCGATTACAGAGAATGGGCAGAGAATCACAATCACATCGTGTACAAACTCCTGATTCTAGGCTCCATCGGAGTGGTCGAGAAGCTCACGGGGACTGTGGCGTACAACATTCGATACGACTTGCAATGGCCGGAAGCGGTGGCGATAGGGATGCTTCTTAACGTACGTCAATGGATACTTCCACGTCTTCTGCGCCTTTGGTGCCTCGATGATGGCCATCATTGATTTGAACACGATGATGGTGATCGTGGTGGTGACCGTCGACACGATCATCCCCACGCCTCTGGTGGTGGCGTTCATCGTCCGACGGGCTAGGGCGAGGGAGTATGAGAGACCCATGGTGCTTCAATGGTGCAATACGGGAGGGGAGATGATGATTCTGGTGGGGCTGCACAGGCCGCAGGATGTGCCCATGGCGATCAATGTGATGGAATCGATGAGGGGGAAGGCAGATGGGTTTTCCGGCGGGGTACTGGCGTACCTGGTGGAGATGGTGGAGATGACGGACAAGGCAGCGACGTCCCTGGTGCACAGGGATATGATGGACGTCATAACGGTGATAGATGAAGGGATTGTTGAGTGGAGGGAGCAGATTGGATCGGCCTTGGAGGATATCGGAGATTGTGTGAGAATCCGGCGAATTCTCGCTGTGTCGTCTTTCGACGATATGCATGAAGACATCTGCAGATCCGTGCAGGCAAGGACCTTCAAAAACTTCTACATAGAAAAAAGAATTTATACTAGGGCTCTTTTTGGAAAAAAATTCTTTTTGAGAAATTCATAAATAAAATAAAATTTTCTTATAAAATATAATTTTCAGTCACTAAAAATTAAATATAAATTATGGTACTACTTTTACAATTAATTTAATTACTTATTTGTTCATATTAGAAATATTCATGAAAATTCTAAAATTTAGGCTGAAATTTCAAAATTCTATTTGAAAATTTGAAATTACAATTTTAATTTTTAAGAATCTAGTCAGAATTTTGAAATTATGTGTAATTTTAAAATTTCAATCATAATTTTGATATTTCATTTGTAATTTTGAAAATAAGATTACAATTATAATTTGCTGGTTGTAAAAAATCCTAAAATGGGTAATGAAACGGATTATAAAAATATAATAATTTATATTCCATCATTAATTTTATAAAAATGTATAATTTTGAGGAAAAAAATAATGCAAAAAAGATTAGTCCACACAGAATTTGGTGCGTCCGACTCACCAAACAAAAAAAAAGTGCTTGTTAATCACAAACCTGCTATTTGTTAGTGGCACCCCAAATCTAATTATTTTTCACGTTTTTTCGAAATACGTCTTGTACATGCAATTTTAGGAAAAGTGCTCAACAGGAAAGTTGTAGATCTCGACGAGATCTACAACTTTCGTGTAGAGCACTTTTCCTAAAATTACATGTACAAGATGTACTTTGGAAATATGCTCAGATTTTACGCCTTTCAGAAATACGTCTTGTACATGCAATTTCAGGAAAAGTGTTCAACACGAAAGTTGTAGATCTCGTCGAGATATACAACTTCCGTGTTGAACACTTTTCCTGAAATTGCATATACAAGGCGTATTTCGAAAAGACGCGAAAAATTAGCAGATTTTGAGGTGCGACTATCCAATAACGGGTTGCGGTTAACAATTGCCAAAAAAAAATTCATTTTGGTACTCCGATTTCCCTCCGGCTTGTTGCTGCAGCAAAAGCCGCGCCCTCTCAGCTGCCCGGGGAGTCCCAAATTGATCCTAAATCATTAAATTTTATATAAATATTGTGTTACTTATAAAAAAAAGTACTTTTTGTGCTGGCTTTACGTGCAGGATTGTATGGCGGCGCTTGTGGTGCTTCCATTTCACCGGCGACTGAGGGTGGATGGGGAAATGGACACCGGCCACCGGGGCTACAGGGTCGTGAACCAGAAGGTCCTACAGTTGGCTCCCTGCTCTGTCGCAATTTTAGTTGACCGCGGGCTGGGCCGGGCCGGGTCCCAACTCTCCCTCTCTTCGGCAACTCTGAGCGTGTGCGTGGTGTTCATCGGCGGCGCGGATGACCGCGAGGCGTTGGCGTACGCAAGCAAGGTGGTGCATCACCCGGGCATGAGGCTGATGATCGTGAGATTCCTGCCGGACGCCGCGGCAAGCGGGAAGGTGACCGGGCCGGGAAGAAGGGTGCTCACCGCGGTGGGGAAGCAAGAGATGGAGCAGAAGGCGGACGACGAGTACTTCACCGGGTTCTACGAGAGGTACGTGGCGGGAGGGAATGGGGTTGGGTACATGGAGAAGCATGTGGGGAGCGGCGCGGAGACGGTGGCGGTGCTACGCACGCTTGAAGGGAGGTACGAACTGTTCATAGTGGGGAGGGGGAGGGATAGGGATTCGGTGCTGACGGCGGGTATGAATGAGTGGGCGGAGTGCCCGGAGCTCGGCCCGATAGGGGATATTCTTGCTGCCTCGGACTTTTCCGTGACAGCGTCGGTGCTTGTCATTCAACAGCACGATGCGCTTAGGAAATTCGATGTTATCGACGAAGAGTTCCTTCCGTTGTAGCTGAGTTAATTAGCACTTGTAATTTTGATTATTTTTCATACTTGGAGAGATTAGAGTTCTGTTTGGGACAGCTGCTGCTGACGAAAAAACTACTCATAGAATAGAACTGTAAAAAAACAGTAATGATAAAGCTGCAGACTGTTTGAAAAATCTGTGTTTAAGTACTGATCAAATAGAGCATTTTCATTTAGAATTATTGGAAAATACAGTTTGAAAGCTGTTTTTTTAAAACAAAATTGTTGAAATATAATGTTTGCAACCAAATTTAAACATTTAAATAAAAGTTACATTACTCTTTGCAACGCCTCGGCATTTCCATTCATTTCTCTTCACTTGAATGATAGAGATTTGATATTAATGTAATTTTTCAAGGCAATGGCTTGTATAGTTTTGTAAAATTGAAGTCTGAAAATATGGCTTAAAATCAACGAAGAGATCCGAAATAGGGCTCAAAATCGACAAGTGTACTGAAATTGGCCCAGGCAGCGCAAAATCTTCAGTGGGAAGAAATGTCATAGACAAGTGAGAGATCATGTCTCAAAGTCGACAATGATAGGACAATAGAGTAGTTCTTATTTTGTTGGGGGCCAGCAGCGTTGAGTTACTTTTGATTGTCAAAATCGGATTTTTAGTGAGTGTAAATGCTTCCATTTCTTCCACCTCTACATCAAAAGATCATTTAGGATACGTTTGGGGGACTTATTTTCACCGGTCATGCAGTTACGACCGCATGAATCGGACCATAATTAAGGCCTGATTCATGCGGTCGTAACCGCTTGACCGGTGAAAATAAGTCCCCCCAAACGAAGCCTTAATCTTAGGTGATGAATGTAGCCATTTTTTCATCTTGATTTAGAGGTGTTTTTGAAATGACAAGTAGTTGAGAATACTTCAACATGACCACTTCAAACCCCGAAGCAACTAACGAAACAGAAAGTTTTATAATCTGTGTGAATTCATTAACTTTATACAATTATTTAGCGAGCAGGGTTTTTTATAACTGTACAAATTAGGTAATTTTACAATTGGATTTTATAGCATATTTTTCTAACTGTACTAATTAACTAGTTTTGCGACTAGATTTTTTGGGTGATTTTTTTTATTTGTATGAGTGAACTAATTTTCTGATAGGATTTTAAGCTTCATTTTTTTATAGTTGTATGAATAAACTAACTTTCAAATATGATTTTTAATTATACATTCTCAACTGCATACAAGTTAAAAAATACAGTTTGTATTGCTGCCCCTAACTATAAATTTTTGTATTTTTGTTCTCGCAGGTCAAGATAGAACTCGTTGCCTTTCACATCGTTCATTCAAATGAAGAGACCTACAAAATATACAGTGATTATGCCCATGAAACAAAATTCAATGTTCATAAGCAACACTTAATGTTCTGGACGCATACACAGATAGTTAAACTATGAGAGTTTTGCTCCTCAAAAGTCGGGCCCAAAAGTACAAAGAAATCACCTATAAAGTACCACAAATCGGATACACGCACTGAGTGTCTTGCTTGCATTACATTACAAGTTGATAAATAAAGCAATAACTGGACAATGATAAAGTTTGTAGAAAAGCATAATCATCTGTTGGCAACTGAGAAAGAGATGCACTTATTGAGATCTCGCCGCAATAATTCTGGAATGCAAGCTAGCTTTATAAAAAATATGACAGCAGCGGGAATTAGAGCAGTGGAGTTCTATAACTTCCTATCTGCAGAAGCTGGTGGGGTTGAATTAAAACATAGGATTCTCCAAGACGGATGCATTTAATTACGTTTAGCGGGAATAAAGGGTTTTGATTGACGCTTTCAACTTGCTTACTCTACTATAAAAAAAACAGTTGACAGGTAACATGTTATCCAACAAAGTTTGTACAGATAAATTTAATGGACTGACAAGTTTCTTTTGGATGGATGAGCACATTAAGGTAGACTATGACCGTTTCGATGACGCGCTTATTTTTGACACTACTTATAGACTAAACAAGTATAATCTAGCTTGCGCGCCATTTATTGTCGTGAACCATCATTGCCAGAATATTTTTGTCGGTGAGACTTTTATCGCTGAGGAGACTACTTAATCGTTCTACTAGTTGTTCGAGGCATTTTTGAATAGTGTGGGTGGAAAAAAACTGAGTACTATCTTTACGGACAAGGATCAAGTAATGACGGTTGCTATTTAGTGAGTATTGACTACTACTTGTCATCGGTTATGTCAGTGACACATATGCAAGAAGGCACCATCAAAATTCCCGAGCTTTAACCATGACAGAAGTGTTCAGACATGTTTCTATAATTGCATGAGCAAGTGTGATGGTGAGGATGAGTTTAATAGATATTGACACGAAATAATAACGAGAGGAATCCTACAAGAAAACAATGTCAGAGAGATATTTATAATATTAGGAGAAGGTGGTCCACCGTATTCAATAAAAATGTATTGGACCTAGGTTTTTTGTCCACCCAAAGAAACGAGTCTGTCAATAATTGTTTGCATGAATGTTTGGAGGCTACTAATTCTCTTGTTGAGTACTTTTATGGAATGGAGAAACTTGTCTCATCAGTACGATGAAGATTTCAAGTGCAAGTACGACGATATTAGTTTACAATACAAAATGTGTATCCTACTAAAGAATATTTAGAATTAATATACTTGAAAAATGTTTGCAATATTTGAAAAAACTTTCATAGAGTAGTGAGAGTTAATCTGGTAGATGAAAATAAATATGATGACATGAACATCATATATATTATAACGCAAAGCCACGCAGTTGATGTTGACAAAAGATGGTTTATTACCTATAACTCTACCACCAATGAAGCGCAGTGCTCGTTTCGTGGGTTCGAGACAAAATGTATCTTATGTCGGCATATCTTAAGGATTTTTAACTTAAGAAATCCTAAACAAATACTTAGTTGTTATGTACTAATAAGATTTACTGTAAATGTCAAAAAAGGGAATCTACCGACCTAACACCCTCCATGACAGATTCTAACTCGAACCTGATATTTAGAAATCACCTAATACGATTCAGCTATAATTTCGCACGACAAGTTGAAATTGCAAACTACCCAATGAGCATGTTATGAGCCAAATGAATGCAATGTCCAAAAAAGTTGATGAGTTGGCCGACAATGACTAGCACTACAAGTCTACAAAAAAGGATGTTTAGGCGATAATGATAGGATGAAGACGACAGTAAACGATCCACCAATAAAGAGACCAAATGGTGTTTTGAATGCACGCATGAAGGACCATTGGGAGCGAGGAAACAAAAAACCAAAACCAAGTATTTTATTGTATTTTTCTCTTAATATTAAAATTACACGTCATATTATAAATCCAACTAATGTTGTTTTGTTTAAATGTCTCTCAAGAAAGAAAGTGGAGGGCGGGGGAAAAGAAGTCATTGATGCTAACACATCAAACACTAAAGAGTTCGAATTTTTTGACAACACAACGAATGAGCAACAAGCTTCGCCTCCTCCCACGCCGACATGTGTTGATTCAAACGAAGACTACTTCGTTAATTTATCATTTAATTTCTCTAGTGTTTCGGATGTATTCAACCCCTATTGAGTGGGAAAATTGTATCAAAACAATGATGGTTTCTAATCTTTTTAATTTTTCTACTGTT
Source organism: Platanthera zijinensis (assembly GCA_039513925.1). Taxonomy (NCBI): domain Eukaryota; kingdom Viridiplantae; phylum Streptophyta; class Magnoliopsida; order Asparagales; family Orchidaceae; genus Platanthera; species Platanthera zijinensis. The sequence goes on from CM077094.1 coordinate 166,805,714, forward strand.
TCGGTACATCTTTTATTTTTATGATTTGACATGAACATTTTTTAATATTACATATAGCTAAGTTTGTCAAAACATGAAACAACATAATACTGATAAATATTAATAAACATCCAATCTTGTCCAGATATTGATAAATATTTCTTTAACTGTACCTATCACATTAACTTATGAAGCAACATAAAACTACGGATTAAAACATGAAGCTTGCTTAGAATTTTTTCAAACACATTAATAATTGTTACATTAAAACATGAAGCAAGTTAAAAAAATTATTGTTACATTAATACATGAAGCACATGCCACATGTTGTCCAACATTGTCTCAGAAATGAAAAAAAAACACATGTCATGCATTATCCAGAAGTGAAAAATAGTACACCACAAGTCCTGCATTGTCTTAGAATAACAGTAATCACATAGAAGAAATAATAATGGAAGACGTGTAAAATATCAGCGATTATCTCTGCTCGAAAATGTGGCATCTCATCTTGCCAATCCTTTTTTGTTTCCCATGCTACCTCTGTTGGCGAGAGCGCTGCCTCCATGTATTTTAGCACAAACACCCCACAGTCAATCTCATTGCCTTGCTTAGAGATTCCTTTAACTGACGCGATCTTCCAGTTTAATATGTTGGGCGGCAAGGCGGCACTAGCATCCTCATGAAAGGCGTGAACCTATTTGAAGCATAAGATACGACCTTACTACATTATATAAGTAGGAATTGCACAGTAGAATAAATAAAACATATCGAATTGGGAAGAGATCCTTGATGCCAACCATGCGGCATCGAACCATAGAAATCTCATATGCAGCGCTTTAAGTCACAGTCTAGAAGACACCAATGACCCGGAACATGTACTGGCATGAGTAACAAGTCTGTTTTATCCACGTTCTCTTTGGTGTTTTTGGATAATAAGTGTTTTGCAGCTTGTGACCCTGACTCATCTTGTAGTACTGCATAGAAGATTATATTATGATTATTTTAAATAACAAAAATTGCAAATTTTGCTAAAGCAACTTACAACATGATCAGGAGATACGTATAGAAAACTTCTAAATTGTTCCGGCGATCTCTTTATTCGGGCACTTAGTGCTAGTGCATATGTATTTAAATGGACGTCCGACAACCAACCAACATCAAGCAAGTCGTCCAGTAACGACCTAGTCATATGTACATTCCCGCTATGAAAGATTGTTTTGTTTCTGCAATAAAGAAAATAAGTTGCACATTGTTTTTTTGACGTCTACGAATATGATTTGCAAACATAGACATATACCTTTCTGTAAAACGCCTAAGGACAAATCCAATAATTTCACGTTGGTGAGGAGTTATTAGATCTCTGCCACGATAAGAATCCTCAGACTTCACCTTTGCTCTTTTCTTTGGTGCACCTTGTTCCTTCTTCTTGTTATAAACTCTCTACGGAGGTGTGGGATGAACGAGCATCGCCTAGAGCGTAGAAATATGGGTGGTATCGATAGTAGGAAATATTGAAGACGGTTCGGGAGATTGTGAGGGATATGGTGCGGGGGATTGTGCTAGGGATGGAGCGGGTTTAGCACTTGCATGTTTGAACCACTGCTCGCATAAATTCCTTAGAGATTGGACATCCCTCCTAACCTCATCTATGGCAGACCGGAGCCTATCCTCCATACCTCTCAAGCCCTCGACCGCAATCAACATCTCCTCCTTCTCCCTCTTAACCCTTCTTAGGAACTTCCTCTCCTTCTTTCTTTTTTCCTTCTTCTCCGCTCCCTGCTCCTCCAATCTTTCACCATCATTGACCTAGAATTTTACAACTTTTCTCTTTTTCTTTCTCACCTACAAAACAAAACAGACCTATGAAATCAAGGGGTTTTATTTGCAAATTAGATATGTTAACTTGAAAATACATGTTTACATTGTAAAATGTACTTTCTCTATTTTGTAATGAACTCAAAGTCTGAATCCTCTTCCTCCTCCTCCTCCTCCCCAAGGAGCGCACTCTTCAGAGATGTTATATTTGCAAATTTTGTTCACACCTATTGTACAAAACATTGCAATTTAAAAAGAACTTGCAAACAATAAACAATCACACATAATAAATGAACAAATTTGACAAACCTGATCATCAAACTTGAGAGTACGTGGAAGACTAAAGCAGACCTTTGCGTTGTAACTTAATTTTGATGACCATCGACAGATCTGAGGACGTGTTATGTAGTCAATGACCAACTGTATGTTCGTGTGCTCATAGAACCATGCCTGCAATATTGTATGGTAAGATCACTTTAAAATATTAAATAACGTAAAAGAAGTGCCTCACTTACCAGAAGAACTGCAAAGCAGTTTTCAAAATAACCCAAATTGTCAACTCAGTGATCGGGCCAGGCAAAAATTTGTGTATTATCTTAGGCCAATTGTACTTCAGAAACTCTTCAAGCCCTTTGATGGTCATAAGTGAAGCAGGAATTCTTAGCTCTATCTGTGGGAACAAAAAAAATAACTACTAGATACCAAACTAGTATGTCAACGCGCCTTTTCTCCAAAGTCGGAGACCACCCTTCAACCACCGAACCATTCATTTCTTCAATAAGTTTTTTTGGGTTACCCGTGCAAACGCCCTTCTATCAAAAGAGAAGTCAAGTCCGTTATTCGGTAACCCCAAAATAAGCGCAATCTCATTGACAGTAAAAAAAATAGTATTGTATACCCGTGCAAACGCCCATCTAAATTCTCGGCTTATTCTTCTCCTCCATATTTAGTCGTATTGTATGTTTGAGAAATTAATAGTGGATTTTATCTCTGCCTGCAAAGTAGACGTACCAAAATTTTTGGGGAACCACTTTAAATCTTGGTGTTCTTCTTTTTGTGGTGATTGCTCTTTGTTTGTTTGTCATTTATTATCATTATTACTTGTAATCTCATTCTTGGTCGTTAGAAAATTTATTTGAACAAGAGATTTTCATCTACACTCAAATCGATCGATTTTCATAACAAGTGGTATCAGAGCGAGATTCGATCGGCGACCGTTTGGACGTTCCGTTTCAAGTTGGGTCAACGGTAGGTGACGACGTTGCTACGCTCTCTATCTTCCCAATCTTGATCCATGAATTTATTCGGTCGCTTCGGTCTCCGTGCAGATTTCTTCAGTTTGATTTCTATGTCGACTTCCACACCAGGTGCGAAGTTTGAAGTTACGAAGTTCGAAGGAAAACACAATTTTGTCCTATGGTAGGTCAAGGTCCGAGCACTACTGATTAAGGTTTACACTGTGTCCTATTGGGGAAGGTCAATAAAGACATTGAGGTTACCGATCGCACGTAAGAGGATTCAGATCTCAAAGCTTTGTCCACCATATAATTTTACTTACATGATGATGTGATATATGTAGTTCTTTCAGAGACGACTGCCTCTGGTCTTTGGGCAAAGCTGGAGAGTATCTACATGACGAAGTCTCTCCCCAACCGCATCTACCTCAAACAACAACTGTACAAGTTCAACATGAAAGAGGGTTCCTCTCTACATGACCATCTGAACAGTTTTAATAAACTGTTATCTGAGTGTCTCAGCATGGATATCAAGGTGGAGGAAGAGGATAAAACAATTATTCTTTTGAGCTCTCTTCCAAAGTCCTACGAGGGCATGATCATTACCCTCACTCACAGTAAGGATATTTTGGACTTGGAGGAGGTCACGACAGCCTTACTCTCAGATGACATCTGAAAGAAGTCGTCTGTCTCAGGCATTGCTGAAAGCTCAGCTTTATTCTCTCGGGGTCAGTCTGGTTCAGGCAGAGGAGGCAAGTCCAAGAAAAGTACAGATAGTTACTGTAACTACTACAAAAAGAAGAGGCATGGAATAAAGGATTGTTGGAAGTTTCAAAACAAGGAGAAGGGGAAGATCCCTGGTGTTGAAAAAAAAAGTCTGCCGCATCCTTATGTCTTGAGGATGTCGATGAGGACATCCTTTAGTACTTTTCTCACTTTTTTCTTTCGTGTGTGTGTTTTCTTCCTTTATTTTTATTATGCTTCTTTTCCTTCATTTGCTTACCATCATTTCTCCTTTTGTAGTCATGCTATTTCTAAGCTTGTGTTCCTATAACTCTCAATTTTGAGTTATTTTTCCCTGATCAAGAAACTTTTTTTTAAATGTGTTCTGTTCCCCCTATTACCTAAGCTCTTTCTTTGTTACTCATCATTTATGAACTTAGAGTGCGTCTAGTCCATCGTCTTCGACTAGTTCTCATAGGGGTTCATCTTTTTTTGCTGAGGTCAGTTTGTTTGCATTCTTTCTTGGTGTGTCTGCATTTATCATTTTTTCTCCCGCGCTCACATCAAAGGTCAGAAGTCTTGACATGTTCAGTTTTGCTATGAGAGACCACCGCTGGAGGTGGAGCAATTGATATTTAGTTTTAGGTATAGCGTTTTCGAGTCAGCCACATCAGTCCAGTTGGCGTGCCGCTCAGAGTTAGAGGAGTTCTCTTGTGTTCCATTGTCAGCCGAAGTGCATTCAGTTGGTTTCTTGAGTTTTCTCAGCCAGGTGGAGCTTGTCCTGGGAGAGAAATCAAGATGGAGATTGTTGCGTAATCAGTGCCGCCCCTCCTGGATCCCCTGATTTCAGCCAGATTTCTCTCCTCCCCAGCCCGATTTCTCGTGGATTGCTAACATGACAATAGGAGGGTGGCCGGTTCTTCTGAATGCGTGCAGCAGATTCTTCGGTAAAGAGTTTTCTCCAGCCGACCTCCATTTAGCTTTGACGCTATTTCGGGTTGGCCTTCATTCGGCCATCGTCGTGTTCCTCTCGCCGAGTTGGGCTCCTCTCGCCGCAAGCCTCCGGCTTCTTCCATTACCGCCGGTGTCCGGAGTTCGGAGTTCTTCTCACCGCTAGCAATCGACCTTCCCTCTCTCGCTGGATCTATTTTCTCGTCGCAACGTGTATGACCGGATCTTGGAGGATTTAGACCGCCATGTAAATTTTTAGTCTATTCTTCTCCTTCATATTTAGTCGTATTGTATGTTTGAGAAATTAATAGTGGATTTTATCTCTGCCTGCAAAGTGGCTACACCAAAATTTTTTGGGAACCACTTTAAATCTTGGTGTTCTTCTTTTGTGGTATTTGCTCTTTGTTTGTTTGTCTGTTATTATCATTATTACTCGTAATCTCATTCTTGGCCGTTAGAAAATTTATTTGAACATGAGATTTCTCATCTACACTCGGATCGACCGATTTTCATAACAGTTCAACACCAAGAGCACAGAAAGCACATACCCCAGTAGTCAAGGATCTAGTCGTCTTCCATGCGGGAGACTTTGGCAGCGGCCGAAAATGGGGCTTAGCCTTCAGCACCGGCCTACGATGGGGTGGAGGCTTCGGCAGCGGCCTGCAGTGGGCGGAGGCTTCAACAACAGTTGCGGAGATGTGGGGAAGGGTGAAGTTTAGGATTCGAAAAGGGGGGAGGGGCGGCACCGAACGGACGGAATCGGGAGAGGAAAGAAACGGCAAAAAAAATGGTGGGCCCAAGCTATTTAAATACCCAGAAATTTTTGAAGCGTTAATTTTCGCCAAAATGAACATATCTCAAAGCGCTTTCAGATTTATGAAAACATCCACACAGATTTATGCGGACATCTCAAAGCACATTCAGATTTATGGTGGGTCCAAGCTATTTAAATACGTAGAAATTTTCGATGCGTTAATATTCGCCAAAATGAACACATCTCAAAGAGCTTTCAGATTTATGCGGACATCTCAAAGCGCTTTCAGATTTATGGTGGGCCGAAGCTATTTACTGTTTGGCGCGGCGTTTTAGGTTCAGTGGGTCGCGGATTTTCAAAAAGCTCCGCCAAACAAAATTTTGAAGAGGACCAGTGGCATCCGCCACCGCTAATAATAGCCGTGGCCCGCTATTTCCCAGTCGCGGAATTTTTCCGCGACTGGGAAATCGCAGGCTGCAGCGCTGCTGTACTTTTTTTATTAAATAATTATATATAATTATTAAATAATTATATATAATAAGTTATTAAATAATTATATATAATAAGTTATATATTAAATTAATATTATATAATTACGTTTATAATTACTATAATTAAATTGTTATTATAAGTTGATGGGCTCCACCTTAATTTATAAGGAAAAGGAGACCCCCATGACCCCCATCAATGGAGATCATGGGTAGGCCCCCCTAACCCCCATGATCTCTCATGGAGATCATGGGAGTGGGCCCCCTCTTTCCCCACCTTTGGGGGAAGGAACCGCCGCCGGCGGTTCCCCTCCGGCCATGGCCAGCCGCGGCCAAGGCCGGCCGCGGCCAAGGCCGGCCGCGGCCACAAGGCCGGCCGCGGCCACAAGGCCGGCCGCGGCCACAAGGCCGGCCGCGGCCGTGGCCGGCCGCGGCCATGGCCTGCCTCGGCCATGGTCGTGGCCCGGCCATGGCCGTGGCCCGGCCATGGCCGGCCTCGGCCATGGCCGTGGCCCGGCCGTGGCCCGGCCATGGCCGTGGCCCGGCCATGGCCGGCCTCGGCCATGGCCGTGGCCCGGCCATGGCCGGCCTCGGCCATGGCCGGCCACCGCCGTGTCCGGCCGCCGCCACGTCCGGCCACCTCCTCGCCGTCGGCGTCGTCCGGGCGGTCCCACCTCGGGATGACCTCCCCACCGTCCGATCGAGAGGGAGGCCCCGCCGGCCGTCCGATCGGGGCAGAACCACCCACTAACCCACTATGTTAGTGGTGGGGCCCGCCATAACTTCCCCCTGGAGCCTATAAAAGGACCCCAGGGGCTCCTCATTTCCTAACTTTCTCCTCCTACGCTTCCCTCTTCTTCTTCTTCCTCAGGTGGGAGCTCTCCCGTTTTCTCTGCCGGCGGTCACCCCTCGTCGTCAACCACCAGTGGCCGCCTCTCGCCGCCAACCACCGACAGCCACCCGCGACCTCCAGCGACCACCAACGGATACTAGCACCAGCCAATAGCTACCAGAACTTGTCATCGGCTATTGGCACCCCACTAGAGCTCAGTCACAAGGGGAACACTCCAAGGGCTGAGAAGGACGCACAAAGGAAGCAGTGACAACCCTTGGACACGCGTCGCCTCAGAGCTCACGCGACTGAAGTATCTCGCACATTCCACCGTCCAAGTCCCGTTGGCGTGGCAGTCTGTTGCCCACCAACGAGTGCATACACTCTCCCTCCTCAAGATTGTAACGGGAGCGGCCTGTCGCCCCGATTTCCCCCATCAAATTGTAACCTCCAACAAGCTAGTGGATTTTGATCGGCACCGACCCGATCACGTGGTTTTTCACCCGGTTGAAGGGTTTTCCACGTTAAAACTTCCCGTGTCCATCCCCCATTTTTCAACTGACTGTGTGCGCGCTCGACCGCTCCGCGAGCTAAGGCGGTCCAAGAATATCCGGTCCGACCGGAGCATCGAGTTAGTCCGCAACATAAGTTAATAATTATTATAATCAAGTTATAATTATTATAATTATTACGTTATAGAATTAAGTTATTATAATGTTTTATTTATATAATATTTATAAAATAATATATAATTAATAAATATAGTATTATTTAAATAATATTTATAAAATATAAATACAAAATAATACTGTAAATTCTTCCAAACAGATTCACAGATTCTGCCACCACTCTGTAAAACAGTCAATTATTCCACCACTGTTTTTCACCGCTATTTCTCGAATCGCTGCAGGCGCGCCAAACAAAACCTTAAATGCACACAAATTTTCAATGTGTTAATTTTCATGAACACATCTCAAAGAGCTTTCACATTAACGGGCATCCACGCAGATGTAATTAGGCAAAACAACTAAATAGATCCCTAAAGTTCATCAACTTTTTGAAATAGGTCCCCAAACTATTTTTTGCTTGAAATTAGTCCCCAAACTTTCTTAAATAATGAAATCAGTCCCGCTTAACGTTTTTTCAGAAAAATAAATGGAATATGTTGGAATCGCCGCCGGAATCGTCACGTTCACCGCCGGAATCGTCACGTTCACCACCGCGTCCTTCATTAAAGAAGACAGAGAGCGCCACTGCAACTACAACTGCGATTTCCTAAAGTTTAGTTTGATCTCCAGACAGCCGGTGCAGTCGTGCAGAAATAGCGGCGATCTCCCTTGGATGGACAACGACGATCTCCGCCGAGGTCAGCCCTCCTGCCACATGGCATACGGCAAGCCCCTTGCCGTCCTCGCCGGTGACGCCCTTAGCTTCCGACCATATATCTCGCCGATATGGACAACTACCCCTCTTCCGACGTTCCCCCAGCCCTCGTTCTTCGCCGAGGTAAGCCCTCCTGCCACAGGGCCCTGCTCGAGTGTTCCGTTGTAATCGGGGGTATCATCGGCGGCGGATCCGACAGAGAGATCGAGCGGTTGAGGCGTTATGCTCGGCGTTATCCTTCTGTTCGGTGAGTGATTTTGCAGATCAAGATTAGGAGGCGGAGGTGGTCGCAGTAGCGAAAGAGCAGGACGTGGCGGTGAATGTGACGATTCCGGCGGCAATTCCAGCATATTCCGTTTATTTTTCTAAAAAAAACGTTAAGTGGGACTGATTTAATTATTTTAGAAAGTTTGGGGACTAATTTCAAACAAAAAATAGTTTGGGGACCTATTTCATAAAGTTGATGAACTTTAGGGACCTATTTAATAGTTTTGCCATGTAATTATTCCTTAGGCACGTGGAAAAGAATTAAAAAAAAAAGTAAAAGACGTCAGCGCGCCAGCATACCGGGAGGAATCTGGCCCGTTTTCTGGAATCTTGCATCTTTCACTGAGAATCCGCCACATAAAACTCGTTGCGAACACACAAAATTATATTAAAAATCGACACATTTTTCACGATCCCAGTTCCAACCTCAGAAATTTGTTTGGTGGAGATCGTCGGACGACGACTATTACAATCCGTCTCCTACCTCCGTCCATCTCCCGGCCTGGATTTGAACCCTCGAAAAAGGGCAAAAAAATCCCATCTTCCCCCTTCTTCTCCCCTCCAAACCCCCTCTTTTTCGATCCAAAAGCTTCAGCCCTTCGTAGTTTCTCCTCCTCCCGAACCAACATCCTTGCCGGTGAAAGAAAGACACGATCTTGGTGGCGATGGCCGGAGCTCAGACCATGGTGATTGGGCCCATTCCATCCGGCTTCGGCACACGGAACAGCAGCTGCGACCTAGGGTTATGCGGCGGCCCTTCATGCCGACGGTCGGCGGTGAGCTCGAGTCCGGCGGGGCTGTGCAGCTCCTTTATCGGCGGCTGGGGTGGCCGGTGGCAGCCAGCGGTGAAGCCGAAGAAGAAGCAGGGGAGGAGCAGATTTATAGTGGATGAGCTTGCGGGGCAGTATGAAGAGGGGTATGAAGACATCCATGAGGTTAGTTGAATACTTTCCCTACTTTAAATGATTCTTCAGTAGTACTCCAAAATATGGAATAATTTTGAAGGATTATACCCTGATTAGGCTAATATTTTGTTGATAATTTTATGCAAATCAGGTAATTTAATTTGATTAACTGAATCAGATTAGCTAATGGAGCTATTCATTAGATTTTATGGACCATTTGGTAAACTGTAGGAGTGGGCTCTTACTTTGGTTATACTCAAGGATGATCTTAAGCCTACAGTTGGAATAAGGAAGATGAACTCCTTAATTACTCTTCTTCCATTTGGTTGGGGCTGAAAAATTATATATTTTTTTGCTCAATTTGTCCACATCCTCTCCACTCTCCAGTCTTTGCTTTCTAGTAGGTTTGCTATTTGAGTTCTACTACAGGACGGGTCGGTAAGTCATCGAAGGGTTCCCAGAATGTGGAGATGGTCGCGGTGAGGATGCTATGAAGCCTTGTCATGGGTGTCTTAGTTGCGTGTACTCGGAAGGAGAGTGCTATCAAAATTTCACAAGAGATTTGAACTCAACCGACAACTTACACATTGAAGGCTGAACCAACACATTAATGACTCATATTAAATGACTCAACTAACAACTAATAAGTGGTGCTTTAACTAAAAGTGCATAAAATGATAACTAGGCCCAAGAGCCAGCAGCATTGCTCCTTCCAAAATGAGCTTAACTCACGCTTAGAGAGTGACTTATTCACTTTCCATATTCTTTGAGATTATTCACTTCTAATAGAAGATATTCTTGTCATGATGTCCTATATCACAATTAATGCATAATTATTTTGCCATATATTCAACCATTTCGGTGCACGACAATCATTTGATGTTTGTGGGTTGTATTACTACATGTGGTCAAGTAATCTTCTTGATCCACCAATAATAGACTCTCATTAATTGTTACCAAACTCAGAGTAATTAAATATGGTGGATTCTCAAACTCGACGCATTGCTACAATCGTTCACAAAGTCCTATAATAAAGATGGCAACTTGTTGCTCTACTTGTATCAAAGTAGTGCGAGCTAGGAGGACTTGAAATTCCTATAGATAATCTTCCACAAAATTTATCTATTGTAACGAGATTACTACTCGAGGGTTACTTCATAATGGAGTATCCAAGCGCATGTAGCAAAAAAATTTGGATCATCCTTGGTATCTCCATCTTCAAAAGCACATACCACATTTGAGCCGCTCCCAGGTGGTGAAAGGAGGCTAGGTTGATTCATTATGTCATCAACTTCTTGATGTCATACTTTAGCTCCTCTTCAATTTCTTAATGTCGCACTTCAAGGGCTTCTCGAGCCACCATGAGTGTTCACATCATCTCCATGATCCGTTCTGTTTGATCATTGGAATCCCATGATGTTGAAAAACAAGGTCTGTAGCACTCTAGAAGAGGATAAGGTTTGGAGATGTATCGACTCACTGGACAAGGAGGTCAACATGTTCTCGTTTCCACACGACCGACTATGATTTTTGTGATGTTGTCAAAAAGGTAGACAAGTACTAGAATTAGCTTTGTGTAGTGCCGACGAGAGGGGATTAGAAGTCTAGGGCTTTGATTGCACTACTGGCTCAAGGGGAAGGGAGCATTGGTAATAATGCATGGAGGAGGAATGTTGCATGTGGATGTTGCGCGGGGAATTTGGATGAGCAAGCAATAATAATTAAATCTAATTAGTATCGATCTAGTGTCAACCGGAATGACGTCGAGCAACTTGGAGAACTAATCAAACCAGGAGATAGCGGTTGGGCGACATGTCGTTTGCATCGACGAGCGAGTCTTGCAAGATTTTTGCAGCTAGAAGAGGTAAACATAATCAATTGAGTGTTAGCGCTGGGCTTGTTTATGATTCACACGACTCAAGAGCTTCATCAGATGGGAATTCGCCGCAGAAAAGATCGATCTAACAGTAGATTAAATGACGACGTGCTAGCCGGTGTGTGATTGACTACCGTATATACAATAGTTGCTGAATTTACAAGACAACCGAATGTGGAGACAGATCAAGCTTTGATAGCAAGTTGTTATGGGCCTGATCCATAACTTGTCTAAGACTTCACCGGAGGTAGGGATTGTGGCGGTGAGAATACTATAGTGCCTTGTCACGACTGCCTAAGCAAGGTGTTTTCGGGAGAAGAGAGCTACCCAAGTTTCGCTAGGCATTAGAACTTGAATATTGTTTGCTTCATGCCAAAAACGGTCATTTTCTACCAGCCTTCCTGATTTGAAGTAATGAAACAATGTAACAAGATGCTCCATGTTCTATAAAAGAGGTGTCATTGCTTAGATTAATGCATTATTTTTATAAAAATACTAGGAGTTAACTGCTTATTTTCTATTAGCAGGATATCAATACACCAATCAGTATTTGTTTAATTAAGATAAGAATATCCATTTGCGATCTATGATTGTTGCGGGCTTCGGGTCTAGTTATTGTTTGGGGCTTCATGCCCAATTATCTTTAATGCAAGCGTAGTTATCGTTTATTGTTAATATTCGAGTCATTAGAGGTTGTGGGTAGTTAATAATTTTGGTTATCATTAAGAGTCTTCTCAGCCTATTAATGGCAAGTAATGTTGGAATTTCAAGAAATTGGAATATTTCTTCTTATCTTATTAAGAGATTCTGGTATCTCTCTCTTTGAGATTTTGGCTTTGTTGTATCTTCCCATCGTCTTTTCTATAGACAAGTGCTACCCAAGCCTCAAGGGTCATTGTCGACTCCAGTGCCTGAAGACGCACGCTCCTTGAGTGCATGAAGCTGTGCTCTCATCCGGCGTCTGAATTCGTACACTCATCCAATGCGTGACGTCGTACGCATTACCGGCTTGCCCGTAACACTGATCTTCTTCTATCTCACCTGTAATTCACAGATCATGTGCATCTAGTAGAATTTGACAGCATTTGTTGAAGCTGTTCATAAGTTGATATCATTGTTTTCCAAAACTCAAGTTCCAGAATCCGCTTTAAGAAATATTGTAAAAAAAAGCGCATCCCGGTGCACAAAGCATACCCGCACAGCGAGGGTCCAGGGAAGGGTCTCACCAAAAGGATGAATTGTAGGCAAACCTGACCCTACATCTGCCCTCAGAAATATTGTAATTAGATATATTGCTTGTTACTTTTCCCGCCGAAAATTATGAGGTAAAAAAATGTTAATCTCGGTTAGATATCAATGAGGAAAAAAATGTTTATCAATTTTCATTCTTGAATTTCTTCTCCTTCAAACGAATATCTCCTTAGCAACATAAAGCTATAAAGTAGAGATGACATATCTCCTTCATTCATATATTTGTGGTTTTTACACTAGTTTTAACCAGCAGTAGAAAAAAATCATTATTAGGCTATTGGCATCATAACTTACTGCGTGTTAGATTATGGCTCCGTTTCGCACGGCGGTGGCGGTCGTGAACGTGGTGATTATTAACCTTCGTTCGTGAACGACCGACCTCACCTGGGGGCCCACCAGGTGCCCCCAGGTGCTCATTCTGCTACCAGTTGCTACTCCACTCAATGGATCATCGACAACAGGGCCACCGATCACATGACTGGCTCTGCTTCAGGTTTTGTTTCCTACTCTTCTCTGTCTGGTCGAGACAAAGTGAGTATTGTTGATGGTTCTTTTTCCTCTATCGCGAGGAAAGGAACCATTCTCTGCTCTTCCATCGCTCCCTTGTTCGTTCTTCATGTCCCTAAGTTTACTTGAAGCCTTCTATCAATTAATCACTTCAGTAATTCCATGAACTGTTCCATGACTTTTTTCCCTCTTCATGTATCTTTTAAGACCTGAATACAAGGACGGTGATTGACTCTGGTAGTCTGCGCGATGGACTGTATCTGTTTGACCCCTCCAGCTCGTCTCCTCCCTGTGCCCTTCATATGGATTCGCCTCCTAATTTGGATTCCTAGCACTGTCGCCTAGGACAGCCCTCTATCTCTATTATAAAACTTTTATTACTTGTTATGTCGAACTATGTGTTTAACAATTTTACTTGTGATGCATGTGAATTAAGTAGACACAACAGGGATCTCTTCATCATATGTCCCATCTTAGTGATACTCCTATTGTGGTTATTCATTCTGATGTTTGGGGACCTTCCTCGCTTGCTTCTATTTCTTGTTGTAAATGGTTTGTCACATTTACAGATTGTTTTTCTTGTTGCGCTTGGGTGTACCTATGAAAATCAAATCCGAGGTTTTTCCTTTGTTTCAGCAGTTTCATAAGATGATCGCCACTCAGTTCAATGCCACCATTGAAGTATTGTGAAGTGTTAATGGTCGAGAGTACATTGACTCTTACTTTGAGTGACATCTTTCTGACGTTGGTATCATCCACCAAACGTCATGTGTTTACATCTTTGCCCATAATGGGGTCGCTGAGCGTAAGAATCGGCACCTACTTGAGGTTGTTCGATGTCTCTTACTTAAAATGCACCTTCCAATATATTACTGAGGGATGTTGTTCTTACAGCCACGCATCTTATTAATCGCTTGCCTACCCATATCCTTCACCACAAAATCTCGTTGGAAGCTCTTAATATTACTCCTACTGAGATTACTCCATGTATCTTTGGGTGTGTGTGTTTTGTTCATATGCACCACACCTCTAAGCTTGATCCTCGTGCGTTTGGTGTGTTTTCATTGACTACTCTGCTACCCAAAAGGGTATAAGTGTTTTCAACCTGTGATATGAAAGTTTTTTATCTTCATGGATGTCACATTCCATGAATTCACGTCCTATTGTGGGAGCTCACTTCAGGGGAGACTGGTACCATGAAAATTAGCTCTCCATCCATTCCTTTACCTATTTCTCCTCAATCAGCCTGTTCTTCCTTACGGTGTTCTGCCTCTGGCATTGCCCCCTCGCCCTACTCATCCTTTGCAGGTTTATACTCGTCGACTAAGGAGCACAAATAATCAGTTTTTGCACACCATATCAGAGCCAACGCCTGATTTGCCTACTAGTCTCCAAGGTAACTGTGCTTTCACTCGTCATCCTTTGTCTCATTATATGACTTATGACTATTTGTCATTTTTGCATAGAACCTTTGTCACTTTTCTATCTTCCATATTCATCCCTTCCTCGTGGCAGGAAGTTCTGGGCAGCAAAAGTGGAAAGAAGTTATGTTGGAAGAGATGATGGCTCTTGAGAAGAATTGCACGTGGGATCTTGTTTATCTTCTTTAAGGCAAGACTATGGTTGGGGATGTAAATGAATTTTTTCGGTGAAACAAAACTCCCAAGGTCTTGTGGACCGTTACAATGCTAAGTTGGTGGCCAGAGGATATACCCAGACGTGTGGGATTGACTATAAGGAAATCTTTGCTCCCATAGCAAAGATGAGTTCCATTAGAAATTTCTTCCTTGTGCGGCCTACAAAGGGTTGGGTCTCAGTCAGTTGGACGTGAAGAATGTCTTCCTCAATTGGGATTTGGAAGAGGAAGTGTATGTCTCTGCCTCTGGGTCTTACCTCTAAGAGATATGAGTGAAAGGTATGCAGGCTGAAGAAGGCTTTATAAGGTCTTAAAACAATCTTTGAGGGCTTGGTTTGGAAGGTTTCAAAGAGCCATGATGACATTTGGGTATACTTCGAGCAATGCGGACCATATCCTGTTTGTAAAACACAGGGAAGGAAAACTGACTGCGCTGATTGTCTATGTGGATGATATTGTCATAACTGGGGATGACACGAAGGAGATCAAAAATCTGAAGATAAGATTGGTTAGTGAATTTGAGATAAAGGATCTTGGGGACCTCAAGTACTTCCTTGATATTTTGCAAGATCCAAGCACGACATCTTTATCTCCCAGAGGAAGTACATCCTAGACCTGCTGGAAACAATGGGAATGAGTGGATGTAGACCTGCAGACACCCCGATTGAAGCCAATCATAGATTGGGGAGGCTTATCTGCCTATCCCATATTCGCCCAAATATCTCTTATGTTGTTGGTGTTATCAGTCAATGCACGCCACTTGGATGCTGCCCACCAGATTCTTTGGTATCTTAAAACCTCTCCTGGGCGTGGCATCTTGTTTTCTCCCAACAAAAAAATAGCCATTGAAGT
Organism: Platanthera zijinensis; assembly: GCA_039513925.1. Classification (NCBI taxonomy): domain Eukaryota; kingdom Viridiplantae; phylum Streptophyta; class Magnoliopsida; order Asparagales; family Orchidaceae; genus Platanthera; species Platanthera zijinensis. The sequence goes on from CM077094.1 coordinate 166,821,168, forward strand.
ATTCACAGATGCTGACTGGGCGGGGTCAGTTGATGACCGGAGATCTACTTCGGGATATTGTACTCTGGTTAAGGGAAATCTGATAACCTGGAGAAGTAAAAAAAACAACAGGTGATTGTCAGGTCCAGTTCCGAAGCTGAATTCAGAGCTATGACTCATGGAATATGTGAAGGAATGTGGATTCGGTCCCTCATGCCTGGACTTGGGATTCAATGCAAGGGTCTCATCCGTCTATATTGTGATAACAAGGCGGTCATTAGCATCACTCACAATCCAGTTGAACATAACCACACAAAACATGTTGAAGTCGATTGACATTTCACCAAAGGTCACCTCCTATATATAAAAGAGGTGACCCTTGGTTAATGGTAATTTTTCTCCCCCTACTTCCAACATCATGCTTCAAAGTAAACTGGAGTGCATGTTTAACTTACACCCAGACATGTTTTCAGGTTCAATTTTTGGCGAGAAAAATATACGTGCTTTGGCTCCTATGAATTATAAAACTGTTGTTAGATTATATTTAAGTTTTATGATATATGTAGCCTGTTATGTAGCCGGTGTTCCCTCTATATATAGAGGTCTCCTTCATGTAAATATTACGAATGATCTATTGATGCTTTCCAACATGGTATCAGAGGAACCCTAAAACCCCGAGCCGTTTCGTTTCCGCACCCGCAGCCCTTCCGCCTTCCGCCCGACAGCTCGCATCGCGCGTCTCCGCCTTCGCCCTTCCGTCTTCCGCACCCGCAGCCCGCAGTCGCTTCTCCGCGCCGCAGTTCCGCCTCCGTATCGCAGCCCGACAGCTCCAGTCGCAGCCCGCAGTCGCTTCTCCGCGCCCGCAGTTCCGCCGCCCGACAGCTCCAGCCCGCAGTCGCTTCTCCTCCTCTGGCGCCGGGAATGAAGTGCTTGTCTTCTACTCCTTTCGGCGCCACTATTTCTTCCTGATGCCTCTCTATGGGTGGATTTTTTTCGTCTCTCTACGATTAATCCCTTGATGCCCTAACCTTTGGGCTGCCTTCTTCCCTCCGGATTTCTCTTCCGGTCTTCCTTCCCTGCGGGATTTCTGTTCCTGCACAATGGGTTCTAATGGCGCGGATTCTCCGGCTCTTTCTACCGCCGTTGCTCCGGCTCCTGGTTCCGGTGGCCCTCCTCCGTCAATTTGTTTCCGTGGAACCACCGACCATAATACTCCTCAGATTACTACTATTCGCCTCGATGATTGTAACTATCTCTCTTGGTCCCGTTCCATTACTCTGGCGCTCAAAAGTCGGCGTCTCTTTGGCTATGTCACGGGCCAAACAAAGGAACCAGATACTACTTCTCCCGACTGGCAGCAGTGGGAATCGGAGAACTCCTTGGTTATGTCTTGGCTTATCAACTCGATGCAGGAGTCCATCGCCCGCAACTACCTATTTCTCGCTACTGCCGCCGATATTTGGCGTCGTGCGGAGTCTACTTACTCCCGCCGTGGCAGTGCTGCCCAGATATTTCAGTTGCGGCGCCGCATCAGCTTACTTCGGCAGGGTGACCGACCACCTTCCCCATACTATTTAGAGTTTACACAGCTTTATCAGGAGTATGATCATTTTGATCCTTTAGTCTTTGTCAGTCCTATTGATGAGGCGATGGTTCGAACCAGGGATGACCGTAATCGCATCTTCGAATTTCTTCATGGCTTGCATCGGGATTTTGACCAGATCAGTGTCCAAATCATGGGACGGCCTTCGATACCTTCTCTTCCTGAGGTCTACAGCATCGTTCAGCAGGAGTTTGATCGTCGTCAGACCCTTCTACCAGACTCGGTGTCGGAAGGATCTGCTCTGGCCGCTACCGCCCCCTCTCTTCTTGGTACTCGGCCACGGGCCACCCCGGGATTTCAGGCTGAAGAATCCTGATAAGGATCATCTTCTATGTGATTATTGTGGCAAGACCCGCCACACTCGGGATACCTGCTTCAGGCTTCATGGTTTCCCAAACCCCAGGGGAGGGGCTCCACCTCGTGGAGGTCGAGGTTCTGGACGTCCCTCGGGTCGTTATGCTGCTCCGCCCCGGGCGGCCCACTTTACTGATGCTACTCCCGATGCCTCTGCTGTTCCCTTGGGTGCTGATGTCTCTGCCCCTCCTGGTGGTTTTTCTGCGGATGAAATGTTGGCCCTCCGACGTATGATGCAGGGAATGTCTACTGAGCCGTCTTCCTCAGCCTCGTCCTCTTACGCGCACACGGGATTGCCAGGTGCCCATTCTGCCGTTTCTCCGTCTTCCACTCAATGGGTCATTGACTCGGGGGCCACGGATCATATGACCGGGTCCTCCACAGGTTTTGTTTCCTATACTCCTCTTTCTGGACGAGATAAAGTGAGCATTGCCGATGGTTCTCTTGCCTCTATTGCTGGCAAGGGTACCATCCCCTGTTCATCGCTCACTTTGTCCTCTGTCCTTCATGTTCCCACCTTTACTCGTAACCTCCTTTCAATTAGCCATTTAACTAACTCCATGCATTGTTCAGTTACCTTCCTTCCTTCTTCTTGTGTCTTTCAGGACCTGACGACGGGGAAGGTGATTGGCTCTGGTAGCATGGTGGATGGCCTCTATGTTCTGGACTCTGATGCTGCTCCTCCTACTACGGCACTTTACTCCAACACCACTCACCCTTTGTACTCCTGGCATTGTCGCCTGGGACACCCCTCTATCTCTGTTATGAAGTTGTTATTTCCTGCTTTGTCTACTGCTGTTTTTGATGCTTTCGTGTGTGATGACTGTAGTCTTAACAAACATCATCGTTCTTCATTTACAAATGTTTCGTTGCCTAGTTCTACTCCTTTTGCTGTTATTCATACTGATATTTGGGGCCCATGCCGTGTTCCGTCCATTTCTGGTTGTGAGTGGTTTGTTACTTTTATAGATTGTTTCTCTCGTACTACATGGTTGTACTTGATAAATCGAAAAAATGATGTCTTCTCTGTCTTTCGACGTTTTCATAGTATGGTCTCCACTCAATTTCACTCCAAGATTAAAATTCTTCGCAGTGACAATGGCCGCGAATACATTGATTCGCAGTTTGAGGCTTACCTTGCCGATAACGGCATTCTCCACCAGACCACTTGTGCTTATTCCCCCGCACAAAATGGGGTCGCTGAGCGAAAAAATCGCCACCTTCTGGAGGTGGCTCGATGTCTCCTATCTACCATGCATCTCCCAAAATTCTATTGGGGAGACGCTGTTATGACTGCCGCTTACCTCATCAATCGTCTGCCCACGCGCGTCCTTGGGAAGTCTACCCCCCTTGATACTCTTCGGGTGCCCCCTACTCGGCTTCCTCCTAAGGTGTTTGGTTGTGTTTGCTTTGTTTACATACACCAACCACGCCCCTCCAAACTGGATCCTCGTGCTCTCCGGTGTGTCTTTATTGGCTACTCTCCTATGGTTCCTCTCTTCAGGGGGAGACTCTCTCTGCCCGTTCCACCTCCGTATCCCTCACTTCAGGGGGAGACTCTACCAATGGAAGTGGAAGTGAGCCCTTCTATCCCAGTGGTGAGCTCCTCCCCTATGGTTCCTCCTTCACCCCCGACCTTGCAGGTTTATACTCGGCGCATCACGAGACCAAGTACACAGGTCCCTGCCATGCTTCCAGAACAGTCAGTGGAACCTGACTCAGGGCCTTCCGACCTCCCAATTGCCCTTCGAAAAGGTATCCGGTCTTGTACTCGGCATCCTTTATCAAATTATGTTTCTTATGCTTCTCTTTCTACCTCCTATATGTCTTTTGTCTCCTCTCTTTCTACTGCCACTATACCTGTATCATGGCAACAGGCCCTTACAATCCCTGTGTGGCGAGAGGCGATGGTTGAGGAAATGCAGGCTCTTGAGAAGAACCATACTTGGGATTTAGTTCCCCTTCCCTATGGCAAGAAAGTTGTTGGGTGTAAATGGGTGTTCTCGGTGAAACAGAACCCACAAGGAGTTGTTGAAAGATGTAAGGCAAGGTTGGTTGCACGGGGTTATACTCAAACCCATGGCATCGACTATCAGGAGACGTTTGCCCCGGTGGCAAAAATGAACACAATCAGGGTCTTACTTTCTGTTGCCTCTTGCAAACATTGGGACCTATTACAGCTTGATGTGAAGAATGCCTTCCTCCACGGTGACTTGGAGGAAGAGGTTTATATGTCTACCCCTCCGGGTCTTACTCCAGTTGGTACTGCAGGGAAAGTGTGTAAAGTGTTAAAGGCCTTATATGGGTTAAAACAGTCCCCCAGAGCTTGGTTTGGGCGGTTTCACAAGGCTATGGTCTCATTTGGATATTATCAGAGCAATGCGGACCACACCCTATTCATCAAACGAAGACTTGGAAAGATTACTGCTCTCATTGTGTATGTTGACGATATTGTCATAACAGGTGATGATGTTGAAGAAGTTCAAATTCTGAAACAGAAACTAGCTAGAGAGTTTGAGGTCAAGGACCTGGGAAAACTCAGGTACTTCTTGGGCATCGAGGTTGCCAGATCTAAACAGGGGATCTTCATTTCTCAACAAAAGTACACCTTAGATCTCCTTGCAAAAATGGGGATGAGCGGATGCAGACCGGCTGACACTCCGATTGAAGCAAACCACCGGTTGGGGCGGGATGATGGTGAGAACATTGAAGATATCTCTGGTTTCCAAAGATTAGTGGGGAGGTTGATATATTTGTCCCATACTCGCCCAGATATCTCCTATGCCGTGAGTGTCGTGAGCCAATACATGCATGCTCCTAAGACCCGACACATGGACGCGGCTCTCAGAATTCTACGGTATCTCAAGTCTTCACCAGGAATGGGTATTCTGTTTGCCCCCAATACCGATCTAAAAGTTGAAGTCTACACTGATGCTGATTGGGCAGGGTCCGTGGACGATAGGCGATCCACATCCGAATATTGTTCCCTCATTGGAGGCAACCTTGTTACGTGGAGGAGCAAGAAACAACAAGTTGTGGCACGCTCCAGTGCTGAGGCCGAGTTCAGAGCCATGGCTCAGGGTGTTTGCGAAGGCCTATGGCTTCGGGCCTTGATGTGTGATCTTGGTCTTTCGGAGGATGGACCCATCAGGCTATATTGTGACAACAAGTCTGCCATCAGTATCGCACACAATCCCGTCCAACATGACCGGACGAAACATATCGAGGTGGATAGACACTTTATCAAGGAAAACATTGAGAAAGGGATTGTGTGTACTCCCTTTGTGCCCTCCAACAGGCAGCTAGCTGACATTCTCACAAAAGGATTGCTTGGGAACTTATTTAGCATGATTGTGGACAAGTTGGGCATGATCAACATCACTCGCCCAACTTGAGGGGGAGTGTTAGATTATATTTAAGTTTTATGATATATGTAGCCTGTTATGTAGCCGGTGTTCCCTCTATATATAGAGGTCTCCTTCATGTAAATATTACGAATGATCTATTGATGCTTTCCAACAACTGTAAAAGTTTATTTTTCTTCAACCGCTCAACAAAGTTCAAATATGAATGCGACGTTGGGCTTCTCTCAGGAAAACACATTTAATATAGTCCTTAATCGAACTTTTTGTATAGTTTTGATGGTACTTCATTTTTTACACAAATTAAACTTCCTGGGATTATTTATAGAGATTCGGTGATTGGATCGTAGAATCATCAACATCAATGGACTTATGGAGACAATTCATATTCCTAAAAAATCTGGGATGATAAAAAAAACTTTTGTTTTTCCGCTCGACGGTCACCACCACATCCTTCTTCTCCTGCCATACAAATCTATGATCAAAGGAATTATTTTTTGTTTGATAATGTTGATGATCTTGCACTAAAATTATAAATTTTAGTTGGTGCTCGAGCGAAGATAAAATCCTAGTTCTTTGTTCTCCAATTGACATAGTTTTTTTTTTTGGAGCAGCAACTTATCAATTCTTTCACTTATAAAGCTGTGAGGACTGTTCTACATCAACTCTATGAAATGAATCCTCCAAAGTATATTTGGTTCTACAAGTAAGCCTCCACACATGGTTCTGATGTTAGTCTGAAACTCATAGAAACATGCAAGCTTTCTGCTATGAAACACTCTTTCTTTACAGTTTCGTCGTGAACAACCCAGTGAAAGACGGCACGCGCTTTCTCCGTTCACTCGGAAAAGTACTATTCATTTCATTCAGAATTCTACTTCTTTAAGAAAAATGGTTACATTATTCTGCTAACCATGTCTTTTCTTTTCTTTGTTATCAGGAGCATCAAGAATTAGCAGAAAGAGTTATGGTAACACGACTTCATCTTTACGGCTCGTGGGTTAAGGTATAGTTACAATTAATACTTGCAACGAACTTATGTATCGTATTTGAAATGTTTCGAAGTCGGAAAATTTCCCAAAATTCATTCCCGAAACTCTCATAAACTTATATTTTGATTATGTATATTCTCTTGTGATGATACGGAGATACACACGAGAAAGAGAATGTGTTGAATGATAAGTGATGAATCTCCGTCATTAAATTTATTTTCAAATTAAATGTTTTATAAATAAAAAAGTAAATTATTTATTCAAACAATATTTTAATAAAACTATCAAATTAATAATTTAACAAAGATTGTGAAAAAAAATGTTCCACAAACATTATTTATGAGAAAATGCAATAAATTTCAAATGTATGTATGAGCGAGATGTGTATAACATTAGCAGTACTATAGCTCCCTCGTGTTGCTTATGAATGACGCGGGCGATCACGTGCACCATCACTTGTATCTATAAATGGATAAATATTTTTAAATGGATAAATATTTTTAAATGGATAAATATTTTTTGAACACATCCCGTATCCTAGGGTTTTTGAAAATGTCTATCTTGTCTCATTCTCGTGCAACGTAGCATAAACTTGATTCTCTTATGTCGTTGAGCAGAAGTGCGATCATGCGAAGATGTACCAGCGAATTGCAGACGAGAATCTCAAGTTGATGCGTGAGAGGCTGATGGAGACCGTCATATGGCCAACAGAGGACACAAATGCCGAGAACATTGACTCATAGATGCAAGTTTTCATTGATTTTCAGTTGATAGTTATAAATAGCTTTAATAGATATATTTGTGTATATAAATTTACTTCATAAGAGAGAACTTGAATTGTATACTACATATATAGTTCAAATGGTGATTATACCGCGGTATTTGTCCGATACTCCCTTTGAATCTTGATTTGTTTGTAGATGTTTACCGAATCATGCTTGGTCGGAGGTGTAGAGCACGTAAAAATGGTTTTTTTATCGACAATTAAGGCGTACAATGGATTTTTTAGCCTTTAAGATCTTGTTTCGTGTTATGAGTGCATTTGGCAATAGAATTCATGTGAACCCGTTGGATCAGAAGAACAAGATAACATAGCAAGCTGCTCTCATTCCAAGATCTTGTTTAAACAAGATGTGCAATAAGCTCAAGATCTTGTTTAAACAATATGTGGATGTTTACCACTCCATACATTCTGCTCTCATTCCCACCACTCCTATTTACATATATTCCCCAAATAACGTACCCTCAGATTGTTGAAACCTGAACCTGACGGCGTATTGATGTATTCCTGCATTCCAAGTTATTGGGAACTAAATAAAATTAATGCTACTACTATCTAATTCCTGCTTTAATCTTCCTTATAAAAGCTTTGTATCCCTGCCGTTGTATTCATCTCTTTTGTGCTAATGAAATGAGATTTCTTCTCCTCCTTTTTCCTGCAATGTATGAGAGAGCAAAATAGACATTTTTATCTAACAGTGGTATCAGAGCCCTGGCCTGATCCTGCATTTCTCTTGCTATGGCGACAATGGGTTCATCATCTATCACTCAAGTCAATCTATCCAACCATACAGCCCCGGTGTTCAATGGGGACATGTATGAGCATTGAGCCATCAAAATGGAGACTTATTTTGAGTCTCAAGACCTTTGGGAGGTAGTGCAGTATGGGCCTGCATCTGATGGGAAGGCGAAAAGCGCGAAAGGAGGTGAAGCAAGTATACCCAAGGGAGAGAGGAAAAAGAACTCCGTAACACTGCACATCATCCAACAAGCCGTGACCAGCACCATTTTCCCGCAGATCATGGGTGCCAAGACTGCAAAAGCTGCATGGGATACCCTCAAGGAAATCTACCAAAGTGATAAGAAAATGATGGTCATTCGTCGTCAGAATCTACGACGACAGTTTGATGAAATAACAATGAAGGAAAATGAAAAGGTATTTGATTACCTACCTCGCATTACAACCATAACCAACCAAGTCAGTAATCTGGGTGCACATATACCATATTTTTATATTGTGTTGAAGATCTTAAGAAGTCTTCCAAGAGCATATGAACATGTTGCTGCTGCTATTGAAGAAAGCAATGATGTAGAGACACTCTTAGTCTCCATTCTCATCAGCAAAATACAATCCCACGAGGAGAGAATGAAGCGGCATTCACCTTCCATTGATCAAGTCTTCTAAGCAAAGATATCACTTAGAAAACAGTCCTATGAAAGGAGACATAAAAACTCCCAAAGACAATTTCTGCAGAAAGAAACTCCCTGGCAGCGGAGTTCTGACTCTCACCCCAACAAAGTTATTGTCAAGCCGACTGAGAGCATGAACTCCCCTTATTGCACACTCTGCAAGAAGTACACACATGACACCACAAAATGCTTCTACAAACGCAAACGCTGTCGAAAACCCACACACTTTGGCAATGATTGTTGGTTTAAAAGCAAAGAAAAGAGGATGCTGAAGAGAGAATTTTACTTACCTGCTGCAATGATCATGATAAAACCACCCAGTGGTTTATAGACTTCGGTTGTTCCAACCATATGACAAATGATATCACTCTGTTCAATAATTAAAATGAGACACACAAATCTAAAGTTTATCTTGGAGATGGGAAGAGCAAAGATATTGAAGGTAAGGGAGCAAAAGTGTAATGAACTTCCCTACCGGAGCCAAGAAGGTAATTAGTGATGTGAATTGTGTGCCTTTCCTGACTCAAAACCTGTTGAGTGTGGAGCAGTTGGTTAATTAGGGCTACAACCTGCTGTTTGATTCAAACTCATGCACCATCTATGATCCCCATCATCAAAGCATTGCCCACACTCAGATGTCTAAAAATTAGATCTTTCCTATTGAGTTGTGAACACAAAATCAGACTGCTCTTTCAACTATTGACAGCAGTTCTGATTTGATGCACACATGGCACAATAGTTTGGGACATCTAAACTTCAATTCTATGAAGAGTCTCTTTGAAGATAACCTTGCAATCGGGTTACCTCAATTTCAGGTTCATCACAGCCAGTGTGAAACACGTGCTCGTGGAAAGTCCTATAGACTGGCTTTTCAGCATGCACATGATCAAGGTTCACAATCATTGGAGCTAATACACTGTAACATCTGGGGTCCAGCTTCCACTTCATCCCACGGTGGAAAGAGATTCTTTTCCTACTCATCGATGACTATACCAGGTACTCTTGGATTTATTTTTTAGAACAAAAATCTGATGCACTTTCCTTCTTCATAGATTTCAAGAGAGAGGTGGAAAAGAAGTTTGAGAAAAATGTAAAATTTCTAAGAAGTGACAATGGAGGTGAGTTCACCTCACATGCCTTCAGGCATTTTTGCTCAATTCATGGAATTCACCATCAGTTCACTGTCCCAGGCACACCGCAGCAGAACGGTGTGGTGGAAATTAAGGAAAAAACGAACTATAACTGTGATGGCTCAATCCCTTCTCCTGCATCAGGGACTTCCCAAAGAATTCTAGGCAGAATCAGCTTGTACAGCTGTGTATTTATTAAACAGAGTGCCTACTAAAGCCCTGAAAAACTCAACACCATATGAAAACTGATGGGCAAGAAACCAAAACTTGGGCATTTGAAGACCTTTGGGTGCATTGCCTATGCCCACATCCTAAAGGAAAAGAGAGACAAGCTCGATGGAACAAGTATGAAATGTATCTTTCTTGGATACAGTGAAAACATGAAGGCATACAGATTATATGATCCCATATCACATCAAATTATCATATTTAGAGATGTGATATTTCATGAAGGAAAGTACTGGAATTGGGCATTAGACAGTACTGATACCATCATCTCTTCCAATGTCCCGATTGAGCGTCCATTGAGGCCCTTCCATGATCGCCACTTGAAGATCAGGCAGAGGCAGCTCTTGATGAGTGTCAAACTCATACTGAAGATGATGATTTCTCCTCCAAGTCATCACCGCCCAGAAAAATGAAGTTCATTGCCGAAATATATGAAAATATTAATGATATTTTATTTCATTATACCCCAACTTCTTATACTGATGTAGCTACCAAGATTGAATGGAGACAAGCAATGAATGAAGAAATTGAGCTAGTAGAGAAGAACAAAATTACATGGAGCTTGGTGCCCTAATCAACAAACAAGGATGTAATTGGTGTGAAGTGGGTATGTAAACTGAAGTGCAATGGATCAGGTGAGGTGATCAAGCGCAAGGCCAGGATTGTAGCCAAAGGGTACAACTAGCACTTTGGACAAGACTTTGATGAAACATTTGCACCTGTGACTAGAATTGAGACTATACGGCTCCTCCTTGCAATTGCAGCCAACAACAAATATATTGTATTTCATTTAGATGTTAAATCAGCATTCCTAAATAGAATACTAAATGAAGAGGTCTATGTTGAGCAGCCAGAAGGTTTCACGAAGAAAGGAAGTGAGGACAAAGTCTATCGACTGCACAAGGCTTTGTATGGACTTAAACATTCCCCGAGAGCCTGACACTCAAATATCACCACCTTTTTCCTTCAAGAGGGATTCAAAGCAAGTCTGAATGAGCCCTCACTCTTCATCAAGAAGAATTCAGGTAAAATTGATCTCACCATCTGCCTCTATGTTGATGACCTTTTGATTACTGGAAGGCCAAAGGCATCAATTACTGCATTCAAGAACAAAATGAAGTTAAAATATGAAATGACAGACTTAGGGACGCTGAAGTTCTTCCTGAGAATGCAATTAAGGCATCACAAAAATGAATTCTTTCTATCACAGGAATTATATGCCACTGAACTGTTGAAGAAATTCAATATGGCCGACTACAACCCATGTTTGACTCTCATGTGCACTGGAGAAAAAATGTGTAAAAGCAAAGAAGTGGATGAATTGGTTGATGAAGAACACTACAGGAATCTTGTAGGCTCATTGATCTATCTCACTCACACTAGGCCCGACATCGAGCATGCGGTAAACATGGTATCAAGGTTTGTCTCTAAATCTAATAAACTCCATCTTAATGCAACAAAGAGAATCCTACGCTATATCCAAGGGACAAAGCAGTATGGGCTTCATTTTGCCCAGGATCTCAACCCAACCCTCATCGGCTACAACGACTCAGATTGGGGAGGCTCATAGGACGATAGGAGTAGCACGAGCGGCTTCATATTCTTCCTTGGATCTAGCTCTATTGCTTGGAGTTCACGGAAGCAACAGACTGTGGCACTATCCACAACAGAAGCCGAATATATGACTTTTGAGTTCAGCAATTTGTGAAGGATTCTGACTGAGAAGGATGTTAGAAGAATTAATAGAGAATGATTTGAAGGGAACTTTGCTTAGATGCGACAATGTCTCGGTAATAGCTCTATCAAAGAATCTCGTGTTCCACAATAAGAGTAAACACATTGCAATTAAGCACCATGTCATCCGGGAGAAGGTTGAAAGTGGTGAAATCTCTTTGGAACACTACTCATTTGAACCCATATTGCGGACATTTTCACTAAGGCCCTCACGAGAGGACAATTTGTAGAACAACGTGAAAAGTTGAAGCTTGTTACACCTCCAGTTCAAGAGGGGGTGTTGGAAACCTGAACCTGACGACGTATTGATGTATTCTTGCATTCCAAGTTATTGGAAATTAAATAAAATTAATGCAACTACTATCTAATTCCTGCTTTAATCTTCCCTATAAAAGCTTTGTATCCCTGCCGTTGTATTCATCTCTTTTGTGCTACTGAAATGTGATTTCTCCGGTTTCTTCTCCTCCTTTTTCCCGCAATGTATGAGAGAGCAAAATAGATATTTTTATCTAACACAGATATAAGGATTAGGATTCCCTCCATTTGGGGCCTCAAATGGAGGTCCATTTCGTGATGTGGATGCATTCTCACTTGATCTAATGATACGTATTTTTTTGATTAAAAAAATATAAAGAATGAGATTAGTGAACTGATCAGATCAGACAGAAACAAATTTGAATCATAAAATAGATACTATCATTTTACTTCAAATGAGGAGGATCCACTCAATATGTAAGAGTAAAATTTCAACATATATATAAAGAATAAATGTCTTGAGTAGCGTGTCATTCATTCAAATAATGAATAGGACAACTATCTCATTATTATTTAGTGAGAATTTAATACAAAGTTTAAAAATTATATGAAAATTAATATTTTAAGGCATTGATATCAGCACTTGGTTTTTGGTTATTGTCACTCAATTTTTAATATTTTAGGGCTTTTTAAAAATACTAACCGCACTCATGCGCGCATCTCACCTCCGCCCTTCGCAATTTTGGTTGTTTCCAGACTCTCTCTGTTGAAACCGAAAAATCGGTCTCTGTGGAGTTCGACCCTTGGGGAAGGGGTGGCCGCACACCTACTACACTCAAGTGAACAATCTAGGCTCAAGGCTAGGAACACTAGGGATAGACCCAAGGCCTCAGCGTGGAGGTCCCACCGCATACCCGGAAGACTATCAAACTCTTCCCCTCCCACACCAGGGGGCTGAGCTAAGACACCTTCGGCGGGTTCTCTTGGCCGGCCGGAACATCTAAGGAGGATCTCAAAATCCACTCCTGAACTAGAGGTGTCTCCCTGGGTCTATAAAAACTGTTCCCCGCCCGCCTTTTTAATGGCGTTATACCGCCCAGCAGCCCTACTCCACGCAGCCCCAATTGGGCCGCTAACAACGTAACCACGTTGTCCTAAAAGGCTGTCAACAGGCCATTAGGGGCTTCCCGGCAACTATACCTCGGGGGTCCCACGGGGCGAGCGGTTCGCGAACATACCGCCCGCCTAAGATGAAAAAGATAAAAAACATTCACAGGGCATCACAGACATATAAATAATTACAGGAATATAAATTCCATACTCAGCACGCAGGCCGGCAACATAAACAAAACTAGGCCTTCAAGGGTCGGCGCAAGCTTGAGCTTAAGCCTGCTATTCCCTGCTTGGTACTGCAGCATCTGTACGCCAACGTCTCGGCAAGCAGCGGCCAGCTAAACGTTAGTCGGCTAATATAAGCGGACCAAACATAATGCGCGCACCCCCTTTTTGGGGGCTATGGTGCGCATTCCCTGCAAATGAATAAAATACAACTTCCACGGAGTCTTCTCCGGGAACCCCAGAACATCACCCACCCGGCTCATGCGTCCGGACGGGCTTCACACAGCACATCACCAATTCGGCTCATACGTCCGAATGGGCTTCACACAGCATGCCTAAACCCGTACTCACACTTCCGGGCACTAATGCAATTAATTACGGGGACGCACACGTCGACCCGTCGGAGAGCTCCCTTTCCCCACCCGTTGGTGGAGAGGTGCTTCCATGCAAATATGAAAAATAAGGGCTTCACCTGCCCAAGTAGAAACTTCGTTACCCTTGACGCGTGTTTGGAGGAGCCGCAACCGCGCACATTGCCCGAGGCTCGACGTCCAGCGTCCGCAGTGGTTGTCCATGCGCGGATCCGACCTCCGCGGGAGAGTTGAAGGCCCCAAGTGATTTTTCCCTCCACGGCCGAACCTCTCCATGGCCGATCGCGCTCCAACACGAGTTGTCCTACCTCCACCGCCACCGGTCGGCCACCTCCATCAAATGCTACCAAACCTCACCTCTCTTGGTCGGCCAAGAGGTGAGGAGGAGGACCGGCCAAATAAGCTAGGCGGCGGTGGCGGCTCCCGGAAATGGAGGAAAAAAAGGGGGGTCGGGCTCTTCCCTTGCCGGCGGCGGCCTGGATAGAGAAAGGAGGAGGGGCTCCTCCTTGCTGGACAGGAGAAAAGGAGGGGCGGCTGGGGCTTCTCTTGCCCTAGGCGGCGGCGGCGAGAGAGAGGAGAGGCAGGGGGCGGCCTGGGCTTGGTGCGGCCTGGGCTTGGTGCGGCCGGCGACGGGAGAGGGAGGGAGGCCGGGGCTCGGGCTTGGCTCCTCCTGCAGGCGGCGACGGGAGAGGAAGGGAGGCCGGGGCTCGGGCTTGGCTCCTCCTGCAGGCGGCGACGGGAGAGGAAGGGAGGCCGGGGGCTCGGCTTTTTCTTGGCCGCGAGAGAGAGGGAGAGGGGAGGGGCGGCCGCTCGATTTCTCCTCTTGGCCGACGAGAGAGAGGAATGGGGAGGGGCGGTGGCTGCTTGCCCTAGATCGGCGAGAGAGGGGAGAGGCAGGGGCGGCGGCTGCTTGCCCTAGATCGGGCTGAGCCGGGGGGGGGCCTCCGGGTTCCACTCCGGTTTGAGGGGGAAAAAGGGGGGGAGGGGGAGGGGGGAGAAAGAAAAAGAGGGGGGAGAAGAAAGGGGGGGGGAAGAGGGAAAGGAAGAAAAAAAGAGAGGGAGAGAGGAATTAAGACAAGACCGAAAGGGAGAGAGGAATTAAGACAAGACCGAAAGGGAGATAGAGAGAGATGATGATGAAGAGTGGACCATATTCAGAGGATTTTTCACGTAAAAAGACTTGTCTCGACTGTGATCTGTTACTGTGACTTTTTGCGAAACCGACCGCTCCAAAAGGTAAGACGGTCCAGTTAGTACGATCTAAAGTATTTCATGTCATCTTATTTAAAAAAAACACCGTAATGCACGGTGCTTTGTGCTAATTAATTTTGGGATTCATATGTATAGTGAAAGAAAAACATCGTGATACAAATCTTTACCACGTCGAGCAGTCTAAATCAAAGTTATGGGCAGGTTTTAATCATGGCGGATCGAAAGCTTTAACAATTTATCATCTTTGTGACAAAAAACTATATAAAATGCTAAATAGGAAATCAAAGCTATAGAACCATACAAACTTGTACGATTTCCAATTTTGAGATACCTGACCTTCTTTGGAGAGCATCTCTTTTTTCTACCAAACTCTGTCTAAATCTGCAATGAGGATCGCATGCACATTTTCCTTTGTTAAGAAAATCAAAACAAACATTCTTATGATATTGCTCTTTGACATCTTCATCATGCCGATAATTGCATGTCCTCTATTAAAGTGCATATTTTTATTTCGTAATTACATGCAAACACATATAACTCAAATTAAATCAACAATATTCATTAGCTGAGAGGAGCATTCTTTTTATGGGCAATCCAAAAGTGAAACATTTTTTCTCTGCTGAAATTTAAATATATATATGGGTTCTTACCTCATCAAACTTTCACCAAAGCTTTGACAAATTGATTGTAGACTTAAAATATATTGGACATGTATATCTATTCTGGCCGGATTCACATATAAATTAGATGATAATAGCCATGAGCAAAGTAGCATGAGGAAGTTAACATAGGAGAGCTAAATACTTACAATCTCATTATTGTGCAAGTTAAGAGCATTATAAACATTTTTTACATGTTCCATTCCCAATGTCTTTCAAATACCTCAAGGGTCACACCACCGTTCTCTATGACGGTCAACAACGTTTGAACTTTCAGTATCACAAGGGCCAAAGCCAGAGACAATGTCCCAGTGCTATGACAAGTCATGTGATTACACATTGACCACTTCAAGTCGATCGGCATAGGGAAGGGTACAACTCAGCCATAACCCGTGCTCAAATCATCTGGCTCGCAGGCCTGACGCGGGTCAGCATCCCCTTTCCATTTTTCGTATGATCCATAACTCTGTAGGGATCCTAGGCTAGCACTCATAGCTACCAAAGCTGAGCAAATTAAGCTCACGCTTCACAAATTGGCCCACAAGTCTTCGAGAGACAGAGCTCACACACAATAGCCCACATGTCTCCCAGAGACAGGCTTCACAAACAAACATAGCTCACTGAGAGCTATCGCTGGCGGCAACACTACCGTCGTATGGTAGGGGAAAGACTATCATTTCCTCCCATTTTTCTGGTGTTTTCCTGGAGACTACCCCCAGTACTCTCAACACAGTCATCTGCACACCCCGCGACTCTGAAATCTACGCGCTTACCACAGAGTCTTCTCCAGCATACAAACATACAAACAGTCACGGGCTATATTTCCTGCTTGCCACAGTTATAACAGTGGATTGGGCCTCCTTGCCCAAAGGTTGCTCCAGACCAGCATCCTTTGCCACTGGAGTACCACTCTGACATTCTCTGGCAATATGTCATATCTTGACAGTTATAAGGTTGTTAATTTTACATTAAAGAATAGTTGAAGATTACATTCTGCGATTATAAAAAAGGAATATTAGATAGGGCTGACCCGACAATGTTTTAGAACAATGGCTGTAGAAAACCAAACTTGGAACATTTGTTGGTTCCATGTCAAGAGCTTTAGTATAGGATATCAAGGATTTGTTATGAAGACCCTTTACCTCTTGAAGTTGTCCTGGAAACAAAAATTGATGTGTGAATCTATGAGAAGGTTAGATAGAATGCGAAAAAGCACAAAGTTGATATAAGCATATGGGCCAAGTAGGAGACGTCGAGACCGCGATGACCGTGCTGCGAGTAGAACGCTGACGGGAATGGCGGAAGCAGCGCGATTTTAGGATTTATGGTTTAAAGTTTATGATTTAGAATTAGTGTGTTTGAAGGGTTTTAGGATTTGTAGTTTGAAGGTTATGATTTCAGAATTTTAGGACTTAGTGTTTTGATGGTTTTTAGGGTTTTGTATTGGGTTTTAGGGTTTATAGTTTAAGATTTAGGTTTACTTTTCTAAGGTTTTAGAACTTCAAACATGTGTTGTGCGCATCCAAATTCTTCATATTAATTGAGCAAGCAACATTAGAAGACTAATACAACCATGTGTTGTGGGCATCCAAATTCTGCATATTAATTGAGTAGCAACATTAGAAATCCTAATACAGTTCCATTAGAAAAGTGCACAATTCCAAAAAGATAGATTGTCAACAATGTTTATTACTCATCAAGTAATGCAAAAAAAGACTATTATAGTTCCATCTACATAGGCATTCATCACAAATCAGCTGCAAATTAGTTATTAAAAATCTAATTAAATGAAACAAATTTAACACTAGAAGTGCGTATTCACTCCAGTTGCGACTGTTATAACTAGGCAACTTCAGTTGCAAGACGGAGAAACACTTAAAAGTTAGATCACGGGCTCGATTATCCAATTTTTGCTGCCGGCAAGTCAAAGGTTCAAGCCCAGCAGGAAAATGGCGGGTGCAGATATCGCCGCGCATCCAAATTTAATGTGGTGTATTTCTATGGACTCCTGTAAGCTTTCCCTTTTCGGCCATCTGGTGAAAATCCACCATCATTTTAGAACACTCCCTGCAAGAAAAAATGCAAAAATTGGATTAATGCACTAATTCATTCAAATAAGGAAGAAAAACACACTCCCTGTAAATCTTCTTATGAGTTAATCAAATAAGAGTTTGTATTGTATTTAGACTAATTCATAGGCATGCAGGAGGTTATGAAGGAAATGAGCTATACAATTTTGAAGTGGCTTCTTATTTTCTTCAAACCAAACACAAAGACATCTAAGTATGCATGGAATTGAATGTAACACAAATGAAGAAAAAGGTTTTGAACTGGAATCAATGGTAGTTGGGTCATATAATGGCCCATAAATTTCTCACAAAATCATCATAAAGAACAACACTTTAAGAGAAGAAATATACGTTTGCACAGTAAAAGAGCTCCCAAATTTGGTATACAGAAATACTCACCGGTAGTATGAAGTTCTCCATATCGATTTAGAGTTGAAGGAGCCGTGGATGTGTGCAATTGAAATCAAAGGAGTCAATTGTTCAAGCATTCACGAATTATAATTCAAAACCACCACTTCACCACCGCCGTCACTGTGCCAAACGGAGATGTAACTAAGAAAATTGTCATTCGTTGGCATCCACTTAAGAAACTTCATTCACTTCAAGTCAAAATTTATCATGTTAATTATATGTTAATACATTTGAGCAAAGTAGAATGGATTTCAAACTAGCTCAAACTCATTTTGAGTTGAACTGGCACAATTCTATTCGATTTTAAAATAATTTCAAGCAAACTTAACTAAAATTCTCAAGTTTGAGCCAAGTTGAACTTACTTGAACTCGACACAGTACTACCAATGCAATTACAAAAAAAATTTTTGCAGCACAAAAGGCAAAAATAAGTTTTCAGGTGGCACAAACAAATTCTAGCATCATCTGAGTGAAAAATTCACCATCCCAAAAACTTATTATACCCACTCCATATCATATAACCAATTAATAATAAAAAAGAATTAATAGCGGAAAAAAATTTCACACCCTAAAGAATTTATGCTTGATTACCAACTCTATATCCTTTAAACACCGCCAAATGCTGGATCAGCTTTACATAGGCTAGAGATAAATCTGTCGAGCTGAAACAAAAAGAGAAAAATTCATTGCCTGGTGAACCTGGTAATAAACCCATTGTAACTAGTAGCTTATAAAAGAAAAGCATACATGTCCCTTCCCAAGAAAAGTGCCCAGTGGGAGAGAAAAATAGAAGGAGGTGGTTAGAAGAGGGAAGAAGATATGATCTAATATTTCCACTTTACTTGAACCATTAGCAAAACAGGTTGTGTAAACCAATGCATTCAGTCGAACAAGTGGAGCGCTGGATAAAAAACAATGGCAATTAAACACAATCATTGAACAAAGGTAATTAAAACAATCCATGCATTTACTCTGATAAGTCAAGTACTGAAGTAGTATGATGAATAACACAGATTTGTTAAATGTATCACATGGAAATAATAAGCTTCAAGTACTCCAAGAATTCTAAATTGCAAAAGGTTCAAAATTAAAGAGGATATTGAAGATCAATTGGAAACATACTATATGCCAAACAAGTTAGTATGATAATTTGTTGAGGTGCGAGCAAATAAAATAATGTTGGGTTAGAAACTCGTGCACATCACTAGTATGCAGTTTTAAAAATAAAAACTAGTTAAGAGAATTTTTGATGGGGATCGCCAGACACAGGGAATGTTGGCCATCGGGGACGCGCACATGTGTACTTCCATAGGAGGCATTGATCGGATCATGGACGATCGAATCCGTAGCAATGTTCGGTGCGGCATTTCCATATTTTTTATGTACTTTGTATTATTTTTAGCATTTACTTTTGGAGCGAATTTGCAACCATTATGAACACGTGATATTAGTCATTTGTCTTGGTTTCCCTAGATCTCTTAGCATATTTATACATGTATATGACTTGTTTAGGGGCATGGACTCACTTTAAAAGCTAGAATCCCTCAGTACTAACAAAAAAGCATTTGGTGTCGCCACTCGATCTCCTTCTCCCTATGGTGCATACTCCATAGATCACCTATTTTGAGCCTCCAGCCGACTACCCACCTCCATCTTGAGCCTCCAGCCGACTACCCACCTCCATCTTGAGCTTCTGACAACCTACCCGTGATCCCACAATCGTTTCTAAATGACCACCAGCCCCCTCTACCATATCGCCTCCCCGCACCCTCTACAGCCACCGATAATCTACAATCAACCTCCACTGCCAAGCCCCCCTTGCACCACCTACAACTGCTACAACCTGCTATTAGCACCTGCCTCCATCTCGCCTTCATGTACCCCTACGGTTGCAACAAATCCGCTGCCAACCGCTCCCTTGCCTCCATCTCCCCTCCCTGAACTCTCTACTGGCACACGCCTTCTCCCCGTACCCGCCACAACTATAGTCAGTTGCAAATTGTCATTGTCTTTGCCTTTATGGACTCCTATGTGGGTGTAGGCCATTGTTTGCTCATTTCTCATTCTCTATTATTGTACTAGTGGATACTTCATATGATTATGGATGAATCTTGCGTAGTTTTTTTTGTTATTGCATTATTTGCAAGACTCGTTCACCAAGCCTTGAATGTGTTAGTTTGCCTACCTTTATTAGTTTGTTAATTACTATTTGCAATATTTAGCCGAACGTCGTGGGCATGATCATACCACAACCTAATTCATATTAGGACATATAACTTCTCTGACACTACCCCATTATAGCATATAACATAGGTCAGCATGCACTACCCTGTCATGTGTCACGCTTGCACAAAAGCTGACACTCTTGCGTGAATTATCCCGCGTCAACCACACTATCTTACACGAGCTAGACACTTGCAAAATTAAGAGCCATTCAATAAGAATACCTGATGAGTAGCACTGAGGAGAGAGGTACATGATAGGGCAGAGAAATCACAAGAGACGTCCAATAAAGAAAATCATGATACACTCATACACATACATGGATTAGTATCAGGGGCTTCGTCGGGTAGGTTACTATCCCTTCTTTTCTCAATAGCAAAATCAAAGATGAATTAAAACACAAAACACTTAGTTCCTTACATAATTGAGGCGTACAAAGCAAAACAAATATTAATGCAGCAATAAAAAGACTTATGAGGTGGCCTAATCGTCCATCTCGTTTTCCATTGGCCCCTTCAGGGGGTATACACATAGAATGCGGGGGGAAAGGGTGTCAGCTCATGTAAGTCTACATCAATACCCGCCATTGAAGAAATATTTTATCCCTAACGACAATAAACGGTGATTGTAGCTTGTTGGATAGAATTCATGTTGCCTCGTCAGGGAATGAGAATTTGTTCCATCTCTTTGGACTCTTGGACGGTGTTGTAGGCGGCAGGAACCTTCTCGAGAATGTCGAGTGGCATTTAAGTCACTTGACTTTTGAATGCGCTCCACAATAAAAAACGACTCATAATATCAAGTGGAGAGATTGGGTTGAACCGATGCGTGACCAAGATTTGTTAGTGAGAGAGAAGTGTGAGTAGAACATAGTCGTCTGGGTTGAAGGAGGTTGTGTGGCAATGTTTGTTATCCTTGCACATCATCCAAAGATGATCTAGGTGAAAATTACAATGCCACAAGGCCTTGTTGATTCCAGTTGTTAGTTTTTTTTGTTTTTAATTGATAACTGCTGAATGTGTGAAGCTCTTTCAAGTAGGATTGAAGCTGCCTGGGAGAGACCAGGAAAAGAAAATTCTCGATCACAATGAGAGCCAGTTTTTAAGTCGAATCTGGGGCTTGCAAGAAGAGTCATCGAGGTGTTCACGAAGGACCACACATTAAGTGACGAGAGCATTAAGAGAGAATGAGGTGAGAGAAAGTTAGATGACCATGATGTATAAAATGTCTGAAGTCATTTAACATTGAAAAAGACATCAAGCTCATTGAGGATGCAATGTCACTGGAAGGTCCAAAAGAGGTCCTCAGAGAGTGAGCAGAAACTGCCATAGGGTCATAGGGTTCATATAGAAGGTGTGAGCGGGCACCACAGGTACCTACAGTTTGGTAGCAAGCTCGAGTGTTGGCGGAAGTTGTGGCTAATGTCACTGTCATTCTCACAACAGGCTGAACCGTGGGATGTGTCACGATATATTTTAATTGCAGGGCCCAAAAATGCCTCCCACTTCGAAAAGTAGCAATTTCAACAGTTCAAGCACCCACCTCTTGTGCAAGTGTGTCCAGCTCATCCAGCTCTAATGACCCAAAATCTGCTAGTTCAATCTTGTTGCTATCACTTAGGAGTAGCATGCAGAATTTCTGATCGGGTAGTGTTGAGGGTCGGTCTGGTGTTGAGGAGGAAACCTAATATAGTAGAAAAATCACATTGGAACTTCACTAAAGAAAATTAGGATACAAAGACATGGATGAGCCATGGGAGCTCTGATGAGTGGGCTCCTCTCCCACACTTTCTAAATAGCAAAACTAGAGATGAAATTAGGCTACTTAGTTAGCCTAATCATCCATCCTTTTGTCCTTGAGTCCTCTTTATGTGTGGACCTATAGAATCGGTGACCACCCTGGCTCGCACAACCCAGCGTCATTGGCATTGTAATTACAGCCTTGACATAAGTGGTATTGGTATTTAAAAGATATTTCCAAAAGTTTAACTTCCAAAAATTATTACTTCTTTCATCTTCTACTTCTGATTTTAGATGAAATCCTAGACACACCAACAATAACAAACCTCCATCTCCAAAGCCAACATGCTCCTTCTTTATAAAATTTTCTTCCTTCGCTTAACAATAAGGTAAAAGCTTTGGATGCAGTGACATGTGTAAAATATATGGCATGCTACTTGGAAACTTGCATGGCTTAAGATCTGAGTATAAAGTGTGCCTCAGTGACCAATATATGCCACACCACTTTTATTTTCCATCACAGGGTGGTTTTCATCCATGTAACTCTTAAATTGTAGATAATATATCATTAGAATCAGGTTTTGGGACTCTAAAAAGCAATCGAACTTTGATAATCTTGCAGTTATGTATATTAAGATTTCTGACTTCAAGTTACTGATTATAAAATAATTGGTTTCATCAAGACATCAATAATCCACAGCTTTACTCTAAAAAGAATGCAATTTTCACCTCTCATATCAACCACCGTCATGAACAAAAAAAAGAATCTTGTAAAAGACCTTTATAATCACTACAATGATTATTTCTCATGTTTCCTTTGTACATGTAGTATCTAGAGCAAAATATGGAATTCATCCATACCATCAATGTACATAAGCAACATTTAATAAACCTGAATAAGAGACCAAATACTACACATGAAATCACATTATCACTTTCTGTTGAATAATAATCAAATAGGATATCATCACATTTACTTTTTTGAGTTTAGGGAAATATTAAAATGCATGTACCTTCCATATAGCTCCCATGATGTAGCAACAAAATCTTCCAGCAGGCAGCGGGCTTCGAACAACAGGAGGAAGAAGGGAGTTGCAGGCTTGCAGAGTCGCAGGCCGCTGCGTTGGCGTTGGCATCGCAGCTACGCCAAATTGTAGGCAGGCAGCTTCGCAGGAAGGAGAGGCGGAGCTGGGCTTGGTCGTTGGGGTGAGAGCTTGGCTTGGCCACAGAGCAAAAACCATGGCAGAGCTGGAGCTTGGCGAAGGGCATAACAGGGGAAGCTCTCCAACCAGAGACTGAGTTCCCCTAATTGAGCTGGGAGCTTGGCGGAGGGCATAACAAGGGAAGCTCTCCAACAGGGGAAGCTTGGGTATCGGGCAGGCAAAAGTAGAGAGAGAAAGAGCGATTCATGCCGGAGTTGGAGTTGTTGCCGGACTGGTCGGCGGACGGCGGTGGTGGTGGCCTGAGGAGTGCGGAGTGAGTTGGCAGGGCGGGTTTGGAAAATGGACGGCCGGGGAAGGAGAAATGGAGGGGATCCACCCCGCCTGGCCAGCGGACATCGCAGAGGCGGAGAGCGGAGAGACTGCGACGCGAGCCTTCCGCCGGAAGAAGAAACGCTGGAGGTGGGGCTTTCGTCCGGGAGAGAGTAGATCACTAGGGCAGTGCCAGTCGGTGTGTGGGGGAAGAAGAGAACCGCTGGGTACTGTCCAGATCGCGAGAAGACCGGCAGCAATTTTCTTTTTTTGCCATGAGGCGGGAGGGTATTTCGGGAAGAGCATAATATCAGTCCGATTAAGTTAAACCGGAGTGAGGCCCGACCGGGGGGGGGGGGAGAGAGCTGCTGCCCTCCTACTATATATATATATATATATATATATATATATATATAGATATCTATATATATAACATTAAAAGGCTTATACACCTAAAGCCTCCGCACGCAATGCGCGAGCACCCGCACGTCTTCGAACGGGGTCGCACCAATTCGTCGCCCGTAGCACGCCCCCAGGCCGACATTTGGGGAGGTCCCGCTCGCCCGGCTACGGAGTTGTACACTCTCCTTCTCCCCCTGATCGATTTAGCATTGGTTTCACGATTTTCAGGCCCTCTCTTCCTCCCTCGACGATCGTTTATCCATTGTTTTTGTCATCATCATTCAACAACACTTTCCCGCAGCAGCAAACTTCAGGGGATCCTTATTCCGACGGTCGGTGGCACCGTCGATCTCTACCCCACATCGCTCCCTTCTTCTTGGAAAACATACGATTGTTGGGCAGACTAAGCGCAGACGCCGAGATAGCTCAAGTGTTGCATTTTGTTGGGCACCGCTATGAAGGAGGCCTTGGGCTTAAGATTGTCCGAGTAGCACTGCAAATTTGACAATTCTGATTCCCGTGCTAGAATTTGAGACTAGTATTTTTCTTCATAAAGACGTAAATGCGGTGCTAATATCAGCGCCAATATTTTATCAAGTAGATTCTAGTAGAAATTGTATAAGAAAATTATGAAGTATCCGGTCCATAATATCTAGAAGCCACGTGCCTAATATGGGAAAATTTTTAGGTGAGCCGTGCTCATAGTGAAAATATGAGCATTTAAATAGTCCTGGGCCCCCCATACTATAACCTCGGCGTGTTCTTCTACCCTAGCCCCCCAAAAAATCCCGCTTCCCTCTCTATCAGCTGATCTCCCCGGAAGCGGAAAGCCCTGTTCTTCTACCCGGTAGCCGAAACCGACTCACTGCAGAGCAACGTAGCCGAAACCCCCGTAGCCGAAATCCGTAAACCTCGCTGGAGTTTTTTCTTAGCCTTGTGCATCGTTGCTGCTGTCGTCGTCGGCGGATCTTTAGCAGAGCAACGTAGCCGAAACCCCCAGCAGAAATCCATGTTACTCGCCGGAGTTTCTTCTTAGCAGAGCACGTTTCAAAGGTATTCCTGCTTCCTCCCTCTGCATTTCTGATTCTTCTCTTGAATGCAATTGATGAGAATACCTGTGAACAGTGCTCTTGAACTCCTCGTCGGCATTCAGGAAGCAGGAATACCTGTGAAAAGTGCTCTTGAATGCATTTTTTTGAGAATAGGGTTTCAGCATCCACGGCTTACAAGCTTGTTGGATGCTGAAACCCTTTTTTTGGCAGTTGCGTTTAGTGATTCCGGCCGGAAAAAAAATTTATATTGTAAGTAATTTTCCCTGCGCAATTCTAGCAGAGGTTTTTCCCCTTCAATCCCAATTATTATAGTTTTTTTAACTCCAGTTTGCTTCCTAATGAACTCGAGCAGGGTTTGATTTCTGAATGGTTGTGGCTGAGATTCGTTGGATATTAGTGTTTGTAGAGCTTACAAAACATGTTCTAATGAATTTTTATCGAACCACCATTGTATTTGTGTCTTAGAAATCTCAATATCCGTGATTATTTTTGAAACTGTAGTGGCAAATGCAGAATACTTTCCTCCTGCAAATGCAGAATACTTTTGAAACTGTAGTAGCTTAGAAAACATGTTGTGGCAAATGCATATTACTTTTGAAACTGTAGATATCTAAATTTGAATACTTTTGTTCCCAACTTTTTATCCAGCAGAATTTTAGTGCTCAGCAGAATTTTAGATGTCTGGACGTTCAACTGGAACTTATTTAAATAGTAGATGTGCCATATCTACGTTCAAGAAGATTGTTGAGCCTCTCTTGGGCGCCTTGTCGGAAGTATCAGAAAATCGTCTACTAGATGCCGGTCTGATGCAGTTTTTCTTGATTCCTGATCTTCCTCAGAATATCCCATTATTGTATAGACTTATCCGGCTATATAGGCCAGACAAGCAAGCCTTTTTTTTGGGCAATTATTATGTGAAGCTCACGGTCAATGAAATTGCCGTGATACTTGGACTGCCAAATAGAGGAGATGAATTTGTGTTCAAGAGGAAACCTTATTCCGCGGAGAATCACAAACACTTGTTAGCCGAGATGGATCATCTGGCTCTCGAAGAGACTACCCGGCCGTGGAGACACGAAGACTGAAGGTTCTTGTGAAGTATATTCTTTGCAAGTTCTTATTTCCATTGAAGGGTCTTAGGATTCCTCAATGCTTTTTTGATTTGGCGGAGTTGAGGAATTCACGAGGTACAATTGGCCCTTAGCCATACATAAATTTTTGCATTCGCAGTTTGTGTCTTTACAGAAGCTAAGCTGTACGCGAGAAGATCCTTCAAGTCTTGGATATCTTGAAGGCTGTTCGATTGTGCTTGTTGTAAGACAATTTGAAATTTTGACATTCTGATTTATTCTTCTTTTATTCCAACATATATGACAATCTGACATTTTGTTCTTTGTAGGTTTGGTTTTTTGAGCACACTTCTCTCCAAGTTCCCATGAACAATCTGGGCAGACCTCGTTTAGCCCGTTGGTATGCAAGGGGAAGCTTTAGCTACAAATATTGCCTCGACTTGACAACGAAGTTATGTCCAAAGGGTCGGGTAAGTGTCACTTGTGAAGTTAATCCCCGTGGTTATGTTCGTGTTGTATCCATGAAATGTTACTTTTTGGAGCAGGTTAACACGAACTTTACTGAGTATGATGTGGCTGAACAAGAGTTGCTAGGTGAGGAGGAGCCAGACTCATCCTTCGAGGTCGTAGGGAGAGACCTCCGGGATAGAAAAATAAGTGTAAATCTAGAGGAAAGGAAGAAGGTCAATGAGGAGAGTAGGCTCAAGGAGGAAAACAAAGAGAGAGGGAGAAGGTGAAGAAGTTGACTGAAGGGAGAAAGACAGAGAAAGACCTTAGAAAGTTGATTCGCCGCGAAATTAAAACATTTGGCAAGAAAGTGCAGCATAATATTACCAGTAGGATCGATTCAATCATTACACTCCTACGACCACTCCAGAGTGACATTCCTGCTGTTGTATCGCTGTCGAAGGATGACACAAAGCTGAACCCCATAGTCGAGTCATTGCCTGCATTACATGACGACGTTGTGTGCCTCGACGAATCCAGTCCGGTTCCAAAAGGGCGCAAGAGGAAGCATCATGACACCAACACCCCTCTACAAATACTGTTCCCGGCCGTCAGCAAATATCTATCAAAGCAGCAAGACGAATAGATTCCACTATTGCCCTTGCCCTGACAAAAGTAAGTTTTCAAACATCAATTATTTCATTAATAACATTATTACTTAAAATTTATTGATCTATTTGCAGTGAGATAATATTTGCATTAGGGAATATATCTTTGTCGCGAGAAGCTATGTATGACCTGCTCTGCGAGGGATGGCTGACTGACGCACATATTGATATCTTTGCCGTTATTTTGAATAACCGTCAAATTGCTTCACCCAGACGTTGGAAGCCTTTTCTCTATGTCTCCCCTAACTATGCGGTTTCTTTCACAACCTTATGCCACCATTAACTGTAGTATGGTTTTTATATGAATTAACCAAACAACTCACTATTTGTTTCAGTACTTCAAGAAGGGCGGAATACAGTTCGAACGTTTGCTCTCACACTTCACAACAGAAAACGTTGAAGTTGCTGAGTACATATTAATGCCCGTGCACTTAGACTCACATTGGGCATTACTTGTCGGCAAATTGCAGGCGGCGGAATGGTATTTTTACGATTCATTAAAAAATCCTACCCATATGAAAGATCTTCCATCGTTGGTATGATATTTTATTAGCATGTTTTTATGGGCATGTTTAGTGTTAACATTTTTTTTTGACATGATAAGATTTAATGTTGAATTTGAATATTTCTCTTATGCAGATTTCTAGCCTATATGGGGACACAAGGGGTACGTTACCAGCCGCTATGAAGGAGTGGAAAATATCATTTGTGGATTCAGCTCCAAAACAGATGAACTCTTTCGATTGTGGAGTGTTTGTTCTTAAATACATGGAGGCAACGACGAGTGCAAGCATGGTAGATTGGGGAAAGTGTCAAGATTGGCAAAAAAAGATGGCGAAATTCCGGGCCGAGATTGCCGACGAAATGATACAGAATTTCTGCTATGGGGGGGTGCAACCATGAAGAAGTTTTACAGCTACATGTTTAGGATTAACATTTTTGTGATACTGTTTAAGAATTCTGGAGTGTTCGTTCTGAAATATTTTTTAGACTAGGTTTTGATACATAACTTTGCTGCTATTGTTTAATAGTCGGCTAGATCTAACTAAGCGAAATTCCTATGCATTTTGACATATTTTTTTGGCCTTGAGGAGTGTTGTGGCTTCCATGATGGCTGCAACATGTTTTGATACATATTCTGGATCATAACACTTAAACACATATTGAATAAATTGAAGATCATAACACTTAATTGAAGATCTCATCTAAATAAATTGATAACACTTAAACACATTTGAAATTAGAAAAGTAAATGAGAACATAACTGTAGGGTCCAAATAAGAAACTCATAATTGAAATGACAGAACTCAATACGGAACTGTTCGATTCAAATAAATTTTTAACGTAGCAGTACATCTGGGACACAACTGAAATTATTGGGCAACGCCATTGATAAATCTGCATTTAGATCGAAATATGTTTGATCTGCCATTACGCTTGACGGCCCTTCGAAGTTGCAAGTTCCAATGAAGTTAAACTCGTCTAGCTCTTGCTTAATATTACCATGCTCTTCTGCATTTTGTTTAGTATTTCCATGCGCATTTGCCTTCTCCTTTGACATCAATTTTGCTGCAATGCAAAGTAAATTTAAATTACAGTCAGTAAGAATGAAAAAAGAAAATAAACATCATAGAAAATTTTAAACAAAAACACTTACTAGGTTTTTTTTTTGGCTTTTCAAAATGACTTTTGAGCCGCGCATTCGATACGCCTTTTGGGCGCACAGCCGCCGGAT
This sequence comes from Platanthera zijinensis, assembly GCA_039513925.1. Taxonomy (NCBI): domain Eukaryota; kingdom Viridiplantae; phylum Streptophyta; class Magnoliopsida; order Asparagales; family Orchidaceae; genus Platanthera; species Platanthera zijinensis. The sequence goes on from CM077094.1 coordinate 166,849,863, forward strand.
CTCTAAGCTCGATGTTTTCGGCATTTTGCCCGCGGTATCCTTTTTTTAAAGTCTCCTCGTTTAGTAATATTTTGTCCGTGCTCTTTGCAAGTTCAGTCATGACACTTAGAACATGTTCCTTCGCAATTTGACAGTTTTCAATGCGCGTGGCTAGATCATACGTGAACCGGAGAAGGTGATGTTTAAGTACTAAGTTAGATTGTGAGTCATTCAAGCAAATACTCTTGGTTAAGTTCAACCCTTGCTTGGCCATAAGGGTGAATCTTCTCAAAAAGTACTGACTAGGAATTTGCTTAACATTCTTCGAGTTGTATACACGAAGAATGTGCTTGCAAAGGATTCCCTAGTTTCGAAGCCCTTGCATGAGCAATTAGCGTCCAATGTGTTGACGTTAACACTTACAACCCAATGCTTAGCATTGTCTCCCCCGTCACAACTCGTTGTTGCGAAATGCACCTGATCATCATCGTGTAGAACTTCATGTACAATATTTACATTTAATGCTCCATCCGTATATGTCTCTTCAAAGATATGGTACATTTTCCTAGTATATAATTTGGATGCTTGTTTCAACAAGAGGCAATTTTTGGCCTTAATAGTAATTTTACCTTGTCTACACTTGAAGTCCTCTTCATGTTCGGATCGCCTCCATGATGAAATCAACTTGTCGACACCGTGGTAACACTCCACTAAAGAACTAGTGGCTTTGGAACATCCGTGTAGACCGTTGTTTGCGGATTCACTTCTCTGTGTTGATAAAATGCCGAGATCGATAATCTCTTTATTATAAGCAGTAGACCACTTATGTTTGATCTTGTAAAGGTCACACAACCACCTATTCTCCTCCAAATTACCTCGAGATATCATTGCAGTCCATTGCACATCGAACTCAGCGTCGGTGTCACATTTGCTCATGCATTGGTAAAATAAACCTCTAATAGAAGGATCTTGGTTGAATGCCGGAACCTTAGACGGTGCTTTTTTGGATATGTGCCATTGACATAAACGATGCCGGCTATTATAAAAACTTTGGAGATAGCAACCGCCATTGCTTGATCTTGATCAGTAAATATAGTGCTAGGTTGCTTACCACCTACGAATCTCAAAAAAGTTTCAAATAGCCAACAAAATGCATCAATGGTTTCCTCGGCCAGGAATGCGCCTCCAACAAATACATTTTGCCAGTGATGATTCACAGCAATGAACGGTGCACATGCTAAATTGTACTTGTTCAGTCGATAAGTGGTGTCAAATATAATTACGTCGCCAAAAGAATCATAGTCTACTTTACTATGACCATCCATCCAAATAAAGCTTGTGAGCCTGTTGAAATCATCAGTACGCACATCATAGGAGAACATGCTATCATTCATTTGCAAGTCCTTGAATATCTTCAGCAGGCCTAATGAGTCACCACTCTCTATGAGTGCCTTCTTTTCACGTTGGACGTAGTTGTAAGCATCGCTTTTACAGAATCCAACATTCTCATACCCTCCGACCTGATCAGCAAGAAAATTGTATGCATGGACTGTTCTTATGCCACTACTAACCATATTCTTAAGCAAACCAACTTGGACCCTAGATATCTTTCGGTGAGACCGCAACAAATGAGCCTCGTTATCCACAGCTAAGGGATGGTTATGCTCCTCCACTATTCTTTCCACCATCCAATTTTTGCCCTCTTTATCAACGCTGAAATGTATGCAAGCCAAGCATCCGGTTCTGGTGTCTAGTTTATGAAATTTCACATGTGGTCCATCGTTTAGATCTTCTTTGGAACGCTTATAACCAGCTTTGGAACACTTATATTCTCTAAATTTGATGATCCGAGTGTGTATCCAATATACCACGTGTGCTTTCCGAACGCTAAAGCCTTTTTTATGAGCGTAATCACAGTACATATTGTAGGCTTCATCCTCTGATTGAACAACAGGAAAAACGGCACCTGAATTGCTCTACAAAATAAAACAGGATTAATTGAATGCCTCAACTCAAAATGAAACAGAGGATATGAATCTGTCTGAATATGTACAACACAATTATTCCGGCCGGACGACCAGAACTGAAGTGTAAGACAATATACAATATCATAAATTCCGGCCGGCGAGGGCAGGTACAAGAGGGAAAAAAATAAACTTTCTGCTGCACTTCAGAAAGTTCCCAGCAAAAAAAAGGCACGGCTCAACTAAAAATTTTCCCTTTCTACGGCCTTACAAGCTCAACCAGCAAAAAAAAAAGGAGTGGCGGAAGTACCGGAAATGGTTGAGCCTCATCCTCTTGCTTTTCGTCAATATTGGGCGCGCAGTCCACCGAACCCGTCATCCTCTTGCTTTTCGACAATGCCGACGGGAAGCTGGATATTTTCCGGCTACCGGGGGAGAAGAACACGCCGACGTGAAGCTTCCGGGGAAATCCGGAAATGGGAAGCGGGGGGTTTTTTTTTTTGGGGCTGGGGAGTTATAGTATGGGGGGCCCAGGACTATTTAAATGCTCATATTTTCACTATGAGCACGGCTCACCTAAAAATTTTCCCTAATCCGCTGCCCATTCTGAGCCCATCTCGGTTTGCTGGAAACATTATACCTGCAGGCTTACAAGTCACCCACAACCCTCCCAGTCCATTCACACCACCAACGATTGTCCAACACGTGGCTTAATGATGCACGTGTCAGATGATTATTTGGACAAGTAGGGAAGGCGACGTTTTTAGGCGGTATGATAACTCCTCCCGGATTCCAACGCCGGTACGGCGGCCGGCGGCACCCATTCATTAATTCAGAGCCCTTTAATACAATTATTAAATTATAGCAGCGGAATATTTTCCGCTTCTCGTGTCGTGTGATACGTTTCGGGATTAATGAGTCTGACAGTGGTTCAGAAACTATTGACTATTTCAAGTTCTCTACCAAAATGTCTAGCTCGATGGTTAGTGGGATCGCAATGTTTTACATGGTATTAGAGCAGGGGCACGTGGTGAGAGAGGGTGTTGAGTGTGCCACGTGAAATGGACGGTGACGTCTGAGTGTGTGTTGCGACTCGTTAAAAGGGACGGTTTAGTCTCACACTGCCTACATGCTCATTGATCTTGGGTGTATAAGTGGGATGATCACTCCTCCCCTAATCACATGATTTTGGAGAGTGACGTCACAATGCTTTACACGTATAAATCACAATCCTCTATATATTAATTATTACACTTATTTTTTGTTTGGTGTTATATTTAATACATTGAGAGCTAGGGGTGAGCTCGCTCCTTGAATTTTGCAAAAAAATATTGGAGAAATTGGATTTCTCTCGTCGAGCCAATGAATTTTGGTTACTTACACATAAAAACGATGACCGAATAAGAGAGAAAGGATTATGAAAATATGAAAGCATTCAAAGTTCTTTTTGGTATAGTAGGAGAAATGTGATGTTGACCCTCCACCATATTGAAATTTCTCGATAAGTTCTAAGTTCTTTTTGGTAGGAGGAACACGTTGTCTGACCCTCCCCCGTATTGAAATTTTTGGATCCGCCTAGAAATACATTCATTTTAAGCACTGATTTATTCATATGCTGGTCATATGTGGAAAAAAAAGCTGATCAAATTAGTTTGATTCGATGAAATCAAAATTTTTTCAGATATTATCATACATGAATCGATACTCAAAATGATGTTAAAACTATCATTATGCATATTCTGTATTTTGTGTGTGCAAAAACCTATGACTTTGAGCAAAAAAAAAAGATATTAAAGATAGACAAACCCATTAATCACTTTTCCTACAACAAAATGATTTTTGATACCCAAAATAATGGCCTCAATTAGACCGTGAGATAAGAACATATCCTTAACCAAATCCTTAAATTGATTTCGTAGCAAGATTGAGGAAGTCGATGAGCCGAAACCGGACATATGCCAACACCCTTGAAGTTACGCGTGCCTTGTATGAACATAAATAGCTTGCATTGTTTCAATCATCGAGAAGCTAGCCTATATAAAAGCCGATTAAAAATCATTGAACACTTTACTCTAATTCTCATCAACCTCGATTTCATAATTACAAGTGCATGAATTTTACATATTTTTGAGTGAGCTTGTTTGGGAAGAAATTGATTTTTTTTAGACCTTTCTTAAGTGTTGGTGGAAATTAATTGAGTTTATATGAGATGAAAAGTGTATGATAATCATACATGAAACATAGGAGATGTGGCATTAAAAAAAATAGTGTTGATGTATTCCAATATTTAGGGAAACAAACAAGGAGACAAAAGAGGAGGAAATTCAAATTTTCACTCATCTTGGATTCCAATTATCATTACACACTTAACCCTATGCACATTAATGCATGCATTAAATTCTCCCTCTCTCAACCTGAGTACATTAGAATCTTGCTACTCATTAGGGTGGACCCCACCCCCTCCCAACAATGTGGGGCCATAGAAAATAATGTCTCTTGCATCCTACAAATTTTGAGGCCCCGGTTTGGTTTGGTTTGGTTTGGTCCTAAACTACTAATCAATTCACCTCAAATATCATACACTTATTGTTTGTGGGCCGGAGATATTTGGTAAAAAGAAGAATTGAGTCTTTTTTGGCCAATGTTTTAAGAACCAGATCGAACCGGATGATCAGGCCATGAACTGGCCTATAAATCGGTCCGATCATGCTTAAGAATCGTTTTAGCTGAGAATTGTTCAAGAACTGAAGAAGTGTTGGTCGGGCGGGTAAACCGGTGAAGCAATCAAGATTTTGGGAAATGTCCTTGTCCCGAAAATAATTTTTTTTATAAAAAAAAATGTAATTTATGTTATACACACATGCTAGACAGAACTATGATTAATACATTTTGATGTGTCAATATACATTAAAATAATTATAATTATGTTAAAATTTAAATAATTTAAATTATATCTTTTGCTTATGTAAGTTATAGCGATACAATAGCAGTCCAACAACAGTTGAACCGATCAAACCTTGAATTTCTCATCCTTTCAGCTCAAAACTTGATTTTGTTCGGATCACTTAATTTTCTGTGCTCGGACCGAAAAGTGGGAGCTAATTTATTGAGAGAGAGCTTAAGGCTGCGTTTGGCGCGGCTTATCATGATATCAAACATATATTCTATGACATTGACATTTTTGTCCAACCTCACCGGAACAAATAAGCTGCGATAAGCCGCTGCAAACGCAGCCTTAAGTAGATGAAAAGTGGCTGAAGTCATCTCCTCTTATTATATGTTTTTTCTACCTAGGAATGTTATAGTCTTACTTCAAAGTGATAAATAATGAAGCCTTTTAATTTTTATTATCTCCCATTTAAAAAAAATTATTGAGAGAGATACGCATTAACAGTTTGTTTGGGCGTTTTTGCTCATCTCCATCGTGGAGAAAATGCTAACCCTAAAAAAACTTGTTTGCTAACCCTCCATTTCTCATCCTCACTGATCTTTTTTGAGACCGCGGCCGCCCCCTCCATTTCCGATGACTCCATCTCCAACACTCTCACTCTCCAACTCTCACCCCCAAAGCAGAGATATTCAAAGAGAGAATGAGAGAGAGATACACATTATGACTCCGTTTATTTCTGCGTTTCTCACGGCTCCATCGTCAACGCACTCATTCCCAACCCTAAAAAACATATTTTGTAAAACTTCATTTTCCGTTCTCAATGCTCCAAAATGTGACGACCTTCAACTCCAAACCCGTCCCCTCCTTCCATTCCCACCGCTCCCATTTCCAACGCTCCAAAACGCCCAAAACAAAGAGCCTATAACACAGATTTGAATAAAATCATATTTTCCCTATCTAGATATTGTGCACACTTAAAACAGTGATTTTTAAGTCTTTTTATTTTAATATATCCCCACTTCAAAACAAAAATTTATTGAGAGAGAAGCATTATCACTCAGACAAAGGGAGAGAGAGAGAGAGGCATTATAAGTTTATAACTCAGAGATGAGTATAAAAATCTGGTGAGGATATTCTGAGAGCATTGTTTCCCCTCAAAAAGGGACAAAGAAGGGGCATTGGATACTTAGCTCTGCTTCCTGTGTTCATTCACACATACTCTGGGCTTTTCTTATGCCCAAAGTCACTGCAGCACCTTTCAACTTCAACAGTTTCTATTCCCCTTCTTTCAATATCTCTCGCACATAATCCCTCTGTCTCCTCCTCAACACTCTTCAACAAGTTATTAATTTCCCCCATTCAACAGATCAAAAGCAGCTGCCTTTTTGCATTTTCATAAATGGATTCAGCAACTTGTTATGGAGGAAGAAGGCAGCCGAGCCACGGCGACACGGCCGGCGGCTTTGATGAAGAGAGCGAGGAGCAGTTCTCTCAGGCATCCGTTAACGGTTTTCCGGCGTCTGAGACGGCCTCGGAGAAGTGGGTTGAAGGCTGCGGATTCTCCACCCCCAGAGGTCTCAAGTTCCGCATTCCGGAGAAGCTGCAGTGCCCGCCGGCGCCGAAGAAACGGCGGCTGGCCGACTCCGGTCAGTACCGCTCCACCCGCAGGGCGGTGCCGGCTGTGTCGTTCTTCACTCACCCTGACATGGAGCTCTTCTTCCTCGCCGCGCACGGTGGTTTCCTCGATCTACAGTGGCTGAAGCGCTAGTGATCAGGATTTGGTGCTTAGTACTGTTTTAATGGGGATATGTTTTTTTAGTCTGAATTTGGTTCTAATTACTTTGCAAGGCTAGTCTTTACTGTCACGCGTTAGCACGGACCCTTTAACAGTCTTGACTCTGTTTGGCTCTGCTTTGCTCGAGTGAATTTGGGCAAAAACTCTATTTGTCATAGAATATATTTTACATCTTAATGATTATGAAGGTCATTAATTTTGAACATAACAGTGGATAAAGTTCCTTTGGTGAGGTTAAGGGTGCGTTTGACGCGACTTATTACAGCTTATTTACTCCAGTGAGGTTGGACAAAAATATCATTGTCATAGAATGTATGTTTGATATCACAAAATTTACAAAAAGAAACTAGTTTGAGGCATAAGATTTTGGTATGACAATGACATTTTTGTCCAACCACAATGAAGCAAATAAGTCGCGATAAGCCGTGCCAAATGCAGCCAAAGTGTCCATCAACGACGGTTCATAATCACCACCGCTCCAAACAGACGGCAGCTGCTCATGGCTGTAGCTTGTAGCTCATTTTGAAGTGAATCATGTAAATATATGTCTTCCGTGTTATTGTTTTTCTGTTTGCTTTTCATTATACTTTCGTTTTAGTAACACATCAGTTATTGAGACCGAACTTGGGAGTAAATGTGCGGAGTTTTTTTGAAGCGAAGTCATGGAGTTTATGTGCGTCAAACAAGAGCTTTCTAAGCCAATAGGGTGAGAAGAGTTTTTTGAAGTGGAACCGTAGGACCGGGCTTTTGGCTCCGCGGGCAAAGTTTTTTTGGAATGAAATTATGCACGTATCTTTCTGTGTGGTGAGCAGAGTTTTTGGGTATCGCGTGCTGAGTTTGTTTGATCTTTCAAACCCTTGTGTATCATGCTTTCATCTACCGACCGCCTATGTTGACTCTGCAAGCTGCACATGTGTTTAACATGCTAAGAAATTTCTAGGAAAGTAGCAAAGACAAATGAAATGGTTGTATAAAGGGTTGGGCTATGACTTGGATAGACACACCACCGGTTCTCATCTTCGAGAAAAAGGTCATTGAAGGTGAATTCACGGAGAAGAAGAAGGTGAAGCTGCGGCGGACTGCAGTGAGTGCGACAAGCTAGGCTGTAGTGGGGCAAGCAACGCAGTGAGCAGCGGTCTTACACGCGTGCTGGGCATTATTCCGCGTTGACTTCTCTGGTGACTGCAGTGGTGATTAATGGTTTGACGACAGCGAAGGTTTGCCGGAGCGAACCTTATGCGACCTTCTAAGGATTGCAGTCCAAAATCATTGTCCATACGCAGATTAACCTAATCTGTCTCATCTGCGGTGTATTTGTAACAGATTGGTACTTTCATCTTCTCTATTTGTAGTTTTTTGATTAATTCTTGTGCGTTGAATTTTTTTTCCGTATTATTGTGTATTTTTTGTACCGTTATGATTATTGTGACTGTCCTGGGGATTGTGTGAAATCCCAACAGTGGTAGTAGAGCGATGTTCGGTAGACGGTCGTGATTGGACATTCTAGGAAGGGTTTGAATTAGAGGTGTCCAAAAAAACCGAGCTCACCGGGCCGGCCCGGTGAAAAGCCCGGTAGGCTCGGTCCCGGGCCAAGCCCGGCTCGGGCCCAGGCAGGGCCATGGGGCCCTTTCGGGCCCCAGTATAAGGCCAATGCCCGTCCCGGTGCTCGGGCCGGGCCGGGCCGGGCAAAGCCCGGTCACCGGGCATGTAAAAGCTCGGGCTAAGCCCGGACTAGCTGGAACCAACGGCTCTAAGAGCCGTTGGTTCCAACCAATGGCTCTTAGAGTCGTTGGTTGCCAGCACCAACGGCTCTAAGAGCCGTTGGTAATAGCAGCCACTTGGGCTGCTATTTTCAGCCCAAGTGGCATTTTTTTAAAAAAAAAAAAAAAACTATAAACCCCCCTCCTTTCTTCCTTTCACCCCCCCCCCCCCACCCTCTCTCTCTCTAATCTCTATTTCTCGTGAACATGTCGTCAACGCAGGCGTCGTCTTCCTCATCCGTCGCTCACGAAGTGGTGGAGCACAAGTGTACGGCGGCAGTTTAGGAATATTTCGACTTAGTACAAGTCGGCGCTGAGCAAAAGGTGAGGTGCAAACAGTGCTCGAAATTACTTTCGACCGCTGGCAACTCGACACTCGCAAGACACGTTAAGTCTTGCGCAGCTAAACAAGCTCCTCCCGAGTTGACCCAGGCGAAATTATCGGCATTCGGACAAATCTGGACGTACGATCAAGGTCGGCAGCGAGAGCTGCAGGTGAAGAACATCATCAGACGCGGGTTGACGTTTAACCACTACGACAACGAAGAAAAGACCGAGTACATTCACCAAGGGCTACAACCCAAATATCACCAAGTAAGTCGATCTTCTATTAGACGCGACGCGCTTAAATATTACTTAGAGGCAAAACAAACTTTAATAAATTTTTTTGAAAAATTTGAGGGTCGAGTGAGTTTAACGAGCAACGTTTGGACAAGTATTATAAAATTAGAATTATCATATATGTCTATAACGTGTCACTGGGTCGATCCCGTTTCCTGGGATCTAAATAAACGAATAATTTGTTTTGAAAGTTTTGAAGTCCCGCACACCGGTGAGGCGATTTATCAAATAATTTCAAAATGTGTGCGCGAATTTAAAATAAAAGATAAAATTATGAGTATTTCTTTCGATAACGCCACAAATAATACAACCTCAATTGAGTGGTTAAAATGTGATTTGAAACCTATGTGAAACGGCGTCTTTTTTCATACTCGTTGCGCGTGCCACGTTTTAAATTTAGTAGTACATGATAGTTTGTCCTATATGGAACCATACATTAATATAATACGTTTAATGTTACAATTTATTTATAGTTCTAAACAACGGCGTCAAGATTTTAAAAAATTCGTAACCGGTCAAGGTCACAAATTTTTGAAACCTCTATTTGACATGTCAATTAGATGGAACTCTACATATATAATGTTAAAACGAGCGATTCGCCAAAAAACACTATTAATGGAATTTTATACTTTGTTAGGTCAACATGAATTAACCGAGTCCGATTGGGCAATTTTAGAAAATTACATGGATTTGTTAGAAGTTTTTTATACTGCGTCAAATAGTTTATCGGGCATATATTATCCTACTAGTCCGCTAGTTATTGAAAATATTGTTAATATTTCATAAAAATAAAATTATTTTAAACAACACGCCGAATGGATCGAATTAATAAAAATAATGGAAACAAAATTTTTAAAATATTATAGAGAAATCCCAGTTATGTTTTCATGCGCCGCCGCTTTGAATCCTCTTTTCGGCATAGACGACATAGAAAATTTTATTGAAGAAATAAATAACAATATAGGCGTAGATCTAAGTGATTCAGATTTAGATAATTTGAGTCTTTTAAATTTTAACACTATTTTTACTGAATGTTATAATTATTACAATAATTTATATGGGTCGCGGCCCCGAGAAGATGTGTCGCAACCCAAAACATCTAGTAGTTTTAAAAATAAAATGTTAGAGTTAGCCTCTAGGAAAAAAGCGCGCACAACATCTAGTAGTTTAAATGAATTAGGGTTGTACACAAAAACACAATTTCGTGATTTTATGTCCACGGACAAATTAGAAAATTTCGATATTTTAAAATGGTGGAAAGGTAAAGTAAATACCTATCCTATTATGGCATATATGACCCGAGATTTACTAACGATCCAAGCTAGCACGGTAGCTTCGGAGTCTGCTTTTTCTCTTAGTGGTAGGGTTTTGAACCAGCGGAGAAGTCGACTAAGCGAAGAATCACTCGAGATCTGTATATGCTACAAGGACCACCTGGATGCGATGAAGAGGAAGCATCATATTTCAGCGATTGAGGATAGCTCGTCGGACATGGAAGACGAGATGGACGCGATCAACTTAAACTAGACAACTTCTTGTATTTTTGTCATTTGTAATTTGTCATTCACAATTATTATTTTTAGCGTTATTAATTTAATAATTTAAAATTTTCAAATTTCTGTATATTTGCAAAATTCTGTATATTTTCAAATTTTTAAATTTGTATAATTTTGTTACATTAATAAAAATTTTATTTTTCAATATTGCGATGTTGTGTTTTTTTATTTTTTTTGTAAATTCTATGATTTGATTTTTTTTTATGAATAAACAAAACATTTAAATTTTAAAAAAAAAAAAAATTTAACCGGGCCGGACTTAGCCTGGGCCCGGCCCGGCCCGGCCGGGGGGGCCTTACCAGGCCCCCCAGGGAGCATAGCCCGGCCCGGCCTGGTTACAGTGCAAAGACCGGGTCGGGCCCGGTTCGGAAAAGCCCGGGCCCGGCAGGCCCGGTCCAAGCCCGGGCCCGCCGGGCTTTATGCGCACCACTAGTTTGACTAAGTGGTGAACGATAAGTACTCTTCCCACTTTTTCATATATGTCCTTAAAATAAATCAGGTCTTCTACTTTGTCGAGAAAATTCATGCTAGGCAAGAAGGCTTTATGCGCACCACTAGTCTTGCGGGGGCGCGACAAATTGCCCAAGATAATGAAATATGAGGACTGAAAAGATCTTGATGAAAGAGCCACGAACACAATCAAGATGTGTGTTGCTGACCAAGTGCTCTTCAACATTAGGACTGAAGAGACGACAGTCAACCTTTGGGAGAAGTTGGAGCGACTGTACCTAGCGAAATCTGTGACGACATGATTATTGTTGAAGCATCGCTTCTATGCATTGAAGATGCAAGAATGTGACAACCTGGAGGAACACTTCAATGTGTTCAACGGTCTTCTGAGCCAGTTGCATATGGTTGACTCGAAGGTAGAGAAAGAAGACAAAGCCTTCTTGCTTCTTACCTCGCTCCCAGTGTCAGACAAGTACATAGTGACTACGCTCATGTATGGGAAGGATACGATGAGGCTGAAAGAAGTCACGTCGGCACTTTTTATCTAGTCAGATGTTGAAGGACCCCACTCCTAGGGGTGATCTAAGTAGTGCATGGACGAGGGAGGATTTTCGATAGTGGATCGAGCAGTGTACAGACTCGATCGGCTTCGAAGAAGGCAGTGACATGTTTTCACTACATATAAGTTGGTCATATTAAGAGTCATTGTCCGCAACATACTAAGAGTTTTAGTACTTTAAGTGGCGTCTAGGATGTGGGCATGTTGACATTGGACTTGACAAAAGATGACGACTTTTATTGCGTTACTAAGATTCGGATGACTCTGATAGCTGGATGCTTGATTTTTGTGCATCGCAACATGCTTACTCAGATGTGTCAATGTTCTGTTCTTTAGAGGTGGCAGTCGGGTCGGTCATACTGGGTGACGACTCGAGATGCGAGGTCGCATGCATATGGGGCGGTGGACTTGTAGATGCAGGATGGAGCGATACGTAGACTTGAGAGGGTACATTTGGTGCCCAAGCTACGTAAGAATTTGGTGTCGTTAGGTAGATTGAACTCAGAAGGTTACAGCTGGGCGACCATGCTTGGAGTTCTAACAGTGATGCGAGGGTGCACCGTAGTCATACGAACTGTACATCGCGGTAGACTATACTGACTGATGGGGACCATAATGTGAGGTGGTGAGCCTATGATTTCTGTTAGCAATATGATTGATAGTCGTGGTGGTGTATCAGATCGCCTTCCCGGGACTCGGGTTCGACAAATCATTTTGTACGATCTTGTAGCGTCGACTTTCCCGTGTTAAGCCAGTGCAGGATGGAGTCGACTGGAACAGGTCGACTGATATTTCCATCAGTGAGGTGGTGTTTTGTGCAGATGCTCAATGTAGTTTGGTACTTCGTGTAGATGCTCAGACAGCTCATTACAATTTGGTGTTTCGTGCAGATGGTGCTTCATACAAATGCTCAGTATAGTTTGGTGTTTGATGCAAAATATGATGTTTTTGAATTTCAAACCAAGGTAGTGATTGTTGAGTTGGTTCGATCTTTCAAACCCATGTGTATTATGCTTCCACCTACCGATCGCCGATGCTGACTTTCCAAGACGCCATATGTTTCGCATGCTAGGAAACTTATAGGAAAATGACCAAGACAAAAGAAATGACGATATAAAGGGTTGTGTTATGGCTTGGATGGACACATCACTTGTACAACACTCGTGTTCACCGAGTGGGTCCCTCAAAAGAAAATCAAGGCAAAGAGAGCAGTTTTAGGCTAAGGAGGGTCGGACTGGCGAGTGAGGAAGGAATTCCCCAACTCGCATGGTGTTAAGTAATCAGTAGCATGAGGGTGAGTGTGGCGCACAAGCCCACATTCGCCCCAGGTCCAAGCCGAGGGAAAGGTGAGTGGGGTGACCAGGCCCGCACTCGCCCTCAGCCCTGGGGTGGTAGCGAGTGCTCGCCTCATCAGGCACTCCCCACCTCAGTCGAGTGCCAGCCTCATCAGGCACTCGTCACCTCAGGCGAGTGACAGCCGCGTGAACCACTCGTCCAACAGTGTTTTTACCATAATGTCTTTGTTGGCCTGAAAAATAGCTATTCCAAACAATGGAGTTACGTTGTTGACAAATCAACTTTGGGCTGCATATAGTAAAACCAAAAGACGGGATTGCGCTATTGTCAGACCAAATCAGAAAAACTATAAATAGACTCTTAAGGGCATCTTTGGGGAGGATCGATTTTTGGCTTTCTCCCTCCTCTGCTTTGCTTTGGCTGGTTTTTAGAGTCTTTCAAGGTACCCAACTTAGCTTTGGCTTGGGAGAGAGGAAGTTCCTTTGGATCTTCCGGATATGTGGCGGGACCTCCGTGTTGTAGCTCATGACCCATTTTGTTGTTCAAAGTCTTTGGCCATGAGTTCAACTCAGGATAAGTAAGTGCAGGTTACCCCCTTTAAGTCCAAACTATCTTTGAGACCGTGTAACGGTCTCATCACCATTATTCTCATCTTGGAAAAAGAGGCCCTTGAAGGTGGATTCACGGAGAAGAAGAAGGCGGGATTGTGGCGTGCTGCAGTGAGTGCGGCAAGCCTGTAGTGGGGCAAGCAGCGTAGTGAGCGGCGAGCTTACACGCGAGCTGGGCATTATTTCGTGTTGACTTCTCTGATGGCAGCGGTGGTGGTTGGTCGTCTGACGACGACTAAGGTTTGTCAGAGCGAATCTTGTGCGTCCTTCTAAGGATTGCAATCCAAGATCATTATCTACCCACAGATTAAACTAATTTGTCTCATCTGCGTTGTACTTGTAATGAAGTGGTACTTTCGTCCACTCTATTTGTAGTTTTTGATTAATTATCGTTTGCGTTCATTGTATCCTTATGATTATTGTGATTGTCCTGAGGATTATTTAAAAATGCATGTCGTAAAAAAATACACAAATGACCGAATTATGTTTAAAAATGCCAACTTTAATATAGATAGACCTAAAAATATGTTTTAAAAATGCATGTACTATACACATTTATAGAAAGTGTAGTAAGTAATAATAAATAACAAATAAGAGGTAAAGGCTCTGTTTTGGGGGAAAATACAGGACTACGGACGATGCTTATCGTCCTGCATCAATGAGGAGCCTGCAAAGGAGGTGGGGCCCATACAATTTTGACTTGTGTGTTACACTTTTGTGTGCGACCCTCATCATTTGTGGCTCCTCATTGGTTGTCTGGATGATAGTTATCATCCGGAGTTCTGACCTAAAAATTTTCCCTGTTTGAGAGGACTTATTTTCACCGGTCAAGTCCCGCATGAACAGGATCTTAAACCCGACCTTAATTAAGGTCTGATTCATACGGGACTTGATTGGCGAAAATCAGTCCCACCAAAGGGAGCCAAAATTAAACTACAAATGTTAGGATCGATTTTTGCATCCTGGCTTGGATTCTAATCGAGATTAATCCTTAATGTTAAGATTTATCGGTAATGACACCCGATAAATTTAAGTCATTAATCTAAAAAATGCTTCACATGGGAAAATAAATTAGGCTCCGATTTCCTCTAATACTCGGACGCGGAAATTTCTCAAATGTTAGACCACATATAGATATATCTGTGTATCTCGCGAGTAATCTGCAACTGATTTTACTTCTATTGTATCTCAAGATAGTTCCGGACGCGGTCTGGATTCCATACCGTAAAATTTCTCCTTATTGCGGACTAACTCGACGTCCCGATCGGGCCAGAATTCTTGGACCGTCTTAGCTCTCGGAACGGTCAAGCGCACACAGTCAGTGAAAATAGAATGTTGACAATGAAATTTTTTTGAGGTGGAAAACCCCGGAAAGAGGTGAAAAACCACGTGGTCGGATCTGTACCGACCAAACCCTCACTAGATCTGAGTGCTGTTACAGAGCTTTTTCAAGAACTCAAGGGCGACATGTCGCCTCTCGTTACAATTATTGGGGGGAGAGAGAGAACCTAGAGGGTGACAGGCCACCACTCTCATGGCTAATTATTTCTTCGAGTGCTGCGGCTAGAGATGCGCTCGTTGTATTTTGGAGTCTTCTAATAATTCCTGGAGGCGGGATTGGCTTGCTGCACACGTTCTGATGTCTGGAGCTTTGATTCTCGGAGGCACGCTCAGCACGTCTTACCTTTCGCTTCTTGTCTCCGATTGTCTTTTAGAGAAGCGTGGTTCAATTGCCTTATGGTAGATGGAGTGCTTGTTCTGGAGCGTGTGGTGCGCTTGCGGTCAAAGAGCGCACTGAGAGTTTGCTGGAGGAGAGCGCGCTAAGCGCTTGCTGTAGGAGGGCGCGCTGAGCGGTTGCGGGTAAATAGAGAGAGCGCATGACGCTTGTAGAAGGAGAGTGCGTGGAGCGTGGGGGAAAGAGACCCGCGTAAGGGAGTGGCGTGTGTGTGAGCGCGCGTGAGCATGCAGGGGAGAGACACGCGCGAGGGAGAGGCATGCGCGAGAGAGCGCAAGGAAGCGACGAGCGGAAGAGTGTGAAGGAGGCGACGCGCGCGAGAGTGCATAAGGAAACGACGCACGCAGGAGTGTGCAAGGAAGGCACACGCGCAAGGAAGAGACGAGCGAGAGAGCGTGCAAGGAAGAGAACGCACGCAGGAGCGCTCAAGGAAGAGAACGCACGCAGGAGCGCGCAAGGAAGAGAACGCACGCAGGAGCGCTCAAGGAAGAGAACGCACGCAGGAGCGCGCAAGGAAGAGAACCTATGCAGGAGCGCACAAGGAAGAGAACGCACGCAGGAGCGCGCAAGGAAGAGAACGCACGCAGGAGCGCGCAAGGAAGAGAACGCACGCAGGAGCGCGCAAGGAAGAGAACGCACGCAGGAGCGCGCAAGGAAGAGAACGCGCCCAGGAGCGCGCAAGGAAGAGAACGCGCGCAGGGAATAGAACGCGCGCAGGAGTGTTGGGTACATTGGAAAATGTGTACCTGATTTGAAGAAGCCCAACCTAGCTCAATGATATACATCAAGGTGTATTTGATGTTGTTTTAAGTTGACATGTGCAGGTGAAGAATTGTTAAAGTATGCAGAAAAATTCTAAGTCCAAGTGTCGACACAGAGGAAGCAGTGTCGACACATAGGAGAAAATAGTCGACACAACACTGGGAAGCAGTGTCGACACATAGCAGTTAGTCTACAACTACACTGGGAAAAAGTGTCGACACAGAAGAAGTAAGTCGACACATCACTGGGAAAAAGTGTCGACACAGAAGAAGTAAGTCGACACAACACTGGGAAAATGTGTCGACACAGAAGAAAAGCGTCGACCTCAACATTGGCAGAATGTGTCGACACAGAAGAAAAGCGTCGACCTCAACATTGGCAGAATGTGTCGACACAGAAGAAAAGCGTCGACCTCAACATTGGGAGAATGTGTCGACATAGAAGAGTATAGTCGATCTCAAGATTGTCGACATTATCTGAATGTGTCGACACAGAAGAAAATAGTCGACCTCAAGTTTGTCGACACCAGCAGAATGTGTCGACACATTGTCATTAAGTCGACACATTATAGTAGAGTTAAAAAATGAATGTGTCGACACCTGAAGGCTATGTCGACACTTACTAAAGTTATGATTCTACAACAACTGTGTCGACACACAGGACTTGTGTCGACACACTGAAGAGTCAAGATCAAGTTATTTGCAGAAGAAGCTGTGTCGACTCAAAGACAACTTAGTCGACATCACTGAAGACTGTGTCGACACCAAAGTCAATTATGTCGACACAGATAGACAGATGGTCTCGACACTTTCTGACAGACTGTTTCAACAACTTGTGATTCAAGACTAAGGCACAGGACTTGTTTGAAGACTTGACAGCTGTGGGTTACCACCGGTTAACTGAAGGTGTCAGACTTGTCAGAAAACGGTTAGAAACCAGATCAGCCGGTTTCCATGAAGAATGTCTATAAATAGACAGATTCAGAAAAATATAGAGAACTAACCTTTTGAAATACATTGGATCAAAAAGTGGAGAAGGATTACAATTCTACTCATTTCAAGAAAGT
Organism: Platanthera zijinensis; assembly: GCA_039513925.1. NCBI lineage: Eukaryota > Viridiplantae > Streptophyta > Magnoliopsida > Asparagales > Orchidaceae > Platanthera > Platanthera zijinensis. The sequence goes on from CM077094.1 coordinate 166,866,904, forward strand.
GCTAGGCACTTAAGAAGATCTTCTCCGGGAGATCTAAGAAGACTATCTAAGGATAGATCTAAGAAGAGTTCTAATCAGAATTCAGAAGAATCTTTCAAAGTTCTGGATAGAGAGAGATCAAGTCAGAATTTGAAGAAGAAGAAAGAAACCACCAGTGGATTCTCAAGAAGCTGTTTGGAATCAACTCAGCTAAGTACATTTTCAAGAAGCTTTGAAGAAGGCTAAGAAACAGTTGATTGCATCAGCTGATCAAGAATTGTCTTGGCCTTTTCTCTCTCAACTTTGGCAAGACAGTTAAACAATCTTTTCTATATTTCTGTAGGATCTGTTTACACAGATCTGAGTTGTAAGCCTATGTTATAAAGGCTGAGTGTAGGAGTGTTGAACTCTGAGTGGTAGGGCTGTTTGCCTGAGTGTAGGAGAAGGACTTTCTCTGAGTTGTAGGCCTTGGGGCAAGGCTGAGGTAGGGCAGTTGTGCCTGAGTTGTAGGAACCAGTTAGGTTCTGAGTTGTAGGATCTATTGATCTGAGATAAGTGGAAGTTTGGCCGAATCTAGCATACTGCTAGATAGGTGAAGGGGGAAAGTAGATGTACCCAAACCTTGGGGAACCACTATAAAACATTGTGCAATCTGTGATGTTTTATTTTCTGTGATTGCTGTGTAAATTGTGTTAGCAATTGAATTGAATTCTGCCTAGAAATTTTTATAAGTAAAGCAGAACCTATTCACCCCCCCCCCCCCTCTAGGTGTTTAGGCTGCCTTGAAAGTTAAACTATCAAGTGGTATCAGAGGAAGGTTCCTCAAAAAGGACTTAACAGTCTGAGGTAGATCTGAAAGGCAGATTCAAGATTCAAGAAGATGGGTTCTGGAGAGAATCATAAGGAGCTAGGGTCTATGAAATTACTCATATGCAAGAAGGAAATCTTTGGGATCTGGAAAGAGAGAGTCAGATTGTTTATGGAAGCATCTGACCCAAGGATTTACATCACAGTACAGGAAGGGCCCTTCACTCCAATGAAGATATCTGTTCTTGATGCAAATATCCAAATACCAAAGACTTATTCAGAAATGACCAAGGATGAAATCATCTTGGCAACCATGGATAAAAGGGCACAGGACATCATTGTCAGTGCCATAGATGATTCAACATTTCAGAATCTGATTCACTACAAGACCTCCAAGGAGATGTGAGACACATTGATTGTCTACATGGAGGGATCTGAAGAAGTAAGGCTGGATAGAAAGTCTATGCTAAATCAGGAGTATGAAAGCTTTAGACAAGGAAAATCTGATAGCATAACTGAGTGCTATAAGAAATTCTATAGAATTGTGAATGAGCTAATATCCTATGGAAGAGTCTTCAGTACCTATGAACTGAATGACAAATTCTTAAGATCCTTATCAAAGGATTGGGATACAAAGATCTGTGCCATAAGAGAAGTGGCTAAATTGGCAGAGATATCTCCTCCAACCCTGTTTGGAAAGTTGCTATCCTATGAAATGCAACTTATGGTAAGGAAGGAGGAGGAAAGAAACTCAAGAGGAGAGCATAGAGAAAAGACTGTGGCATTTAATGCTGAAGCCACCAGAAAGAATAGGAGGAAATCACCATCTCCTCCTAAGGAAGTTGAAGAAGATAGTTCTGAAAATTCAGATAAGGGTTCAGTTAGCTGTGAGTCAGATGCAGACTTTGCTGCATTCACTAGGCAATTCCAAAGGTTCTTGAAAAAGAAGCAATGGAAGTCTAGGCCTTCCACATCACAGCAAGTTGATGACTATTATCAGAAGAGAAGGTCATCAAGGAAAGAGAAAAGTAGATCAAAGCCCAGCAAAGCCACTACTTCAAAGATTGTCTGCTATTGTTGCAATAGGCCTGGACATGTAGTGGCTGATTGTCCTGACAAAAGGAAGGAATCTTCAGAAAAGAAGAAGACTTATCAGAAAGGCAAGAAGGAGAAATCCTTTGTAGCAAAGAAAGATAAAAGTCTGTCAGACCAGTCAACTTTAGAATCAGGATCTGAAGCTGAAGCATATATTGGACTATATGCTGTATCTGAGGAAGAAGAGTTTATGCAGTTGCTAGACTCCATCAATGAACATCAATGCATGGGTTTGATGACAAGATCAGAAGAGGACATATGCCAGAATCAGTCTGGTCCTAATGAGGTAAACTGTCCTTCCTGTACATCTGTTTGTAGTACAAATGAAGAATCAACTACATCTGCATCAAGTGATGAAGATGCATCTGGATCTGAAGGAGATGTCTATCAATTGATAGACAAGTATGGGGACTTGTTGCAGGCCCTTAAGAAAAGCAAGAACCTGGTTAAAACACAGGCTCAGGAAATTGCTGAACTAAGGGTAGCAACAACTGAGTTAGAAAAAGTCCTTGATCAAAAATTAAATGAAATTGCCAAGCTGAAGAATATAACTATTATTCAGATGGGCACAATTAATTATACTAATGATCAAGTAAAGAGTCTGGAGGCCAGACTTAGAACTGAAAGGGATTTAGTGGCTAGTTACTCTAAGCCAAAATCTGTCTTACCCTTGATAGATGAATTTCACTCAGAAGGGTAAGGCTGGATTAGGATTTAAAGGTAACTCCAGGGCTGACAGATTCAAGAGGAAAGGCAAAGCCCCTATTCAGCCACTAAACCTTTCAGTCCCCATAAAGTTTAGTAAGGAGAAAGAGCCTTCTAACATATATGATCATGAAGACATTCAAGGTCATATTAAGACAAATGTTCTGAAGAACAAGGGTGTTAAGGCAAGCAGGCCCACCTATGGTCATAAACCCAATGGTTTTAAGAAATCAATAGGTGAAGTTGCAACAGCACCAGCAATGAACAGAAATTTTTCTGACAAGGATGTATCTAGATCTAGATACAATAAGTTTGAATGTTGGTGCTGTGGCAAGAGGGGCCATTTTGCATTGGACTGCTGGTATAACACAAGTGTTATAAAGAATAAGAGTCTACCTGTTAGAAGAGGTTATGATAACTTTATTAATGCTAACCTGAACCAAGGACCCAAGACTTACTTGGGTTCTAAGGGTAAGTAATTATGTATTGCAGGTGAATCCAAGTAACCATGCCCCTATATGGTACTTGGATAGTGGTTGTTCCAGGCACATGACTGGAACAAAGGGGCTGCTGAAGGAGTATTCATCTGTCAAAGATGGACATAAAATGATCTTTGGTGGATCTGAAAAAGGAGTCATCAAAGGATTTGGTAACATCTCTTCTAACCTAATTACTATCACCCAAGTGGCCTATGTAAAAGGTTTGAAACATAATCTAATAAGCATAAGCCAGCTGAGTGATCTAGGATATGACATTTCATTTGGTAAGGATGGATGTCATATCAAAAGGTCAAGTGATCAAGAGATCATATTGACTGGGTATAGGAAGAGAAATGTGTATTGCCTTAATTTTGAATGTGAGAATAAGGCATCCCCCATTTGTCTTGTAGCTGATGACAATGCTTCTCATTGTGTTAAGTGGCACAAGAGATTGGCTCATCTAAACTACAAGACAATTGGCCAACTCTTTAGTAAAGAACTAGTGAGGAATGGGCCTCAAGTTAAGTGTATAAAGGAAGGGGTATGCTCAGCTTGTCAAAAGGGCAAGCAGACAAAAACCTCATTTCAAAGCCTTGAAAACAAGGATTCTGTGAGGTGCTTATACCTCTTGCATATGGATCTTTTTGGTCCTATGCCAGTTCACAGTCTAGGTAGGAAGGTCTACACTCTAGTGGTTGTAGATGACTATTCTAGATTTACATGGGTGTTCTTTCTGAGACAAAAATCTGAAACCCCAAGTGTATTACTTAATTTTGTAAAGCAAATTCAGAATGAACTGAATAGTACAGTGGTCAAAATCAGAAGTGACCATGGTACTGAGTTTCAATCTGAAAGCATAACAAACTTGTGTATAGACTTTGGGATTTTCCAAGAGTTCTCCTCACCTAGAACACCTCAGCAAAATGGAATTGCTGAAAGAAAGAATAGAACATTAATTGAAGCTGGTAGAACTCTATTGAGTGACACCTCTCTCCCAGAATATTTTTGGGCTGAGGCAGTTAACACTGCTTGTCATGTCATCAATAGGGCTTCTATCACCAAAAGCCACAGAAAGACTCCCTATGAGATTGTGAAAGGCAGAAAACCAAATCTATCCTATTTTAGGATTTTTGGTTGTAAGTGCTATATACTTAACAATGGCAAGTCATATTTGACTAAGTTTGCTGCCAAATCCCAGGATGGGATATTTGTTGGGTACAGCACAAATAGTAAGGCCTATAGAGTCTTCAACTTAACTACTCAAGTTGTTGAAGAATCAGTGCATGTTGTATTTGATGAAACAAGATTAATCAATTGTGAGTTGTCTTGTAGATCAAATGACTCAACAGGTATAAGCAAGAAGATGGACAAGCTCTCCATTGCTGAAGCTTCAAAGGAAGATGGAGCATTGGAAAATGAAGGTTGCTGTCCAGGGGGAGTACAAGAGATAATGGAAGCTGATGAAAACCAAGAGGAACAACAGAATGAAGAAGCTGGAGATGCACAACCTGAAGGGAATCTACCTCCAGCTATAAGATATCTAAGAGATCATCCTACTGATCAGATAATTGGTGATCCAAGACAAGGAGTTCAAACTAGAAGCAGAAATCAAAGCACAGTTTTGCATTCTAGTTTCTTGTCCCAAATGGAACCTAAGAAGTTTGAAGAAGCTATCCAAGACCAGCACTGGATTGATGCTATGCAAGAGGAGCTGAATCAATTCAGAAGGTGCAAAGTCTGGGAGCTTGTTCCTAAACCAAGAGGCCACAACATAATTGGCACTAAGTGGATCTATAGGAACAAGCTAGATGAAAGTGGAATAATAGTAAAGAATAAAGCAAGATTGGTTGCAAAAGGATACAGGCAGGAAGAAGGGATTGACTTTGATCAAACCTTTGCTCCAGTAGCAAGGCTGGAGGCAATCAGAATGTTCCTTGCCTATGCAGCCTACCAAGACTTCAAAGTATACCAGATGGATGTGAAGTCAGCATTTCTGAATGGTGATCTTAAAGAAGAAGTATATGTAGAGCAGCCATCAGGTTTTGTAGATCCTCTTAAACCTGATTATGTGTATAAGTTTAGGAAAGCTTTGTATGGGTTAAAACAAGCTCCAAGGGCTTGGTATGAAACCCTGTCTACCTTCCTCATTGAGAATAAATTCTCAAGAGGAAAGATAAACAAAACTCTATTCCTTAGGGAATCCAAAGGAAAGATCATCTTAGTCCAGATCTATGTTGATGACATAATCTTTGGATCTACTGAAAACAACCTTTGTAAAAAGTTTGCCAAACTTATGCAAGGGAAATTTGAGATGAGCAGTATGGGAGAACTTAAGTTCTTCTTGGGACTCCAAGTAAGACAGACTGATGATGGATTGTCCATATCCCAGTCTAAGTTCACCAAAGAATTAATTAAGAAATATGGTATGGAGTCATCCTCCTCCATGAGAACTCCTATGGGAACAAGTATGCCTATATGCAAAGATGAGGCAGGTAAACCTGTTGATGAATCATTGTATAGAGGAATAATTGGGTCTCTACTATATCTCACTGCTAGTAGACCTGACATTATGTATGCTACATGTGTCTGTGCTAGGTACCAAGCCTGCCCTAAAGAATCTCATTATACTGCAGTCAAAAGGATTCTGAGATATCTAAAGGGCACTCCTACTCTAGGTCTTTGGTACCCTAGGAATAGAGATTTTCTACTAACATGCTATTCAGATGTAGATTTTGCAGGATGTAGAGAGGATAGAAAGAGTACTACAGGTACTTGTCAATTCCTGGGGGGAAGACTAATATCTTGGAGTAGTAAGAAGCAGACCAGTGTGGCAATTTCCACAGCTGAGTCAGAGTACGTTGCTGCTGGAAGCTGCTGTGCACAGCTATTATGGATGCAGCATCAGCTTAAGGATTATGGTATTCAGGTAAGTAGAACACCCCTTTTATGTGATTCAAAGAGTGCTATTTCTATTGCTAATAACCCAGTTTCTCATAGTAGAACTAAGCATATAGAAATCAAATATCATTTTCTTAGAGAACATATAGAAAGAGGAGACATCTCATTGGAATTTGTAAAAACAGATTATCAAATAGCAGATGTGTTTACTAAGCCTTTAGATGAAACCAAATTCAATAAATTCAAAATTGAATTAGGTATGTTAACCATTGATTAATGTATTAACAAAATCATTAACAATGCAATTGAAGTGGTATATAAATAAGTAAAGGTAATAACAACAACATAATCAAGTGTTAAAAAGGACACATTGAAGTTACAGAAATTGGCTAAGTAAGAATGTGTCGACACATTCAGTAGTAATGTGTCGACTCAGAGAAATTATGTCGACAAGTCAGAAATATTGTGTCGACACAGAGAATATGTGTCGACACTTAAGAGTTATATTGTCGACTTAACCAGAAATATAATGTCGACTCAACCAGGAAAATGGTGTCGACACTTACAGAATATGTGTCGACACTTATCCTTAGAGTCGACACAGAATTTCTGTTTATCTAAGGTGTCGACATAACCAAAAATGGTGTCGACACATAGTTGGTTGGAGTAATGTCGAGACGGTAGAAGTTTGTGTCGACACATTCCGTCTGTGTCGACACATTTTGACTATTTTTGGCGCCTTTTGAACTTCTTTCAACTGCGGCTATAAATAGGTCAAAATCTCATTCTGTCGACACGCTTCCAAGGTTTTCGAGACTAAAACCCTGTGTCGACAGTCTATCTTTCTCTCTTCTCTCAAGCTTTCTCGACAAAACGATGGCGCCAAAGATTGAAGATAACATCAATGAAGGGTATGAGTTGGTGCGCCAGGCCTTTGCAGAGGCGCCACCAGATGTTCAAGGAGTTATCACCCTCCTCTCTGCATCAGGGTTAGAATTTCTCATTTCAGAACCTACTAAAATCTAGAAGAAGGAGGTGCACGAGTTCTTTATCTCTGCATCAGTCCATTCTACTGGCCTCAAGATTAAGTCTACTGTTCAAGGGACTAAGGTAAAGATTAACCAAAGAAGTTTAAGAAAGATCTTCCAATTGCAAGTAGTTGTAAATGAAGAGGAAGTTCCTATATCTAAGACAAGGGAAGCTCTTCAATGGTGTGGACTGGATTCAGGATTGAAGATTGGAGCTGCATTCCACAGGAAGGGAATGAATCAGCAAGGGAAGTTCTTGTCAGAAGTAGTTGGGAAGGTAATCCTCTGCAAGACAGGTGGACATGATAGGATTTCAGCCTATATGTTCAGCCTGATGACCAGGATTGTATTTACTATTCCTACTGATTGGTCAAGAGTGATCTTTGACAAGATCAAAGAAGGAATCAAGAAGCCTAACATGGCTAGGATCATGAGCCTGTACTTCACTGGAGTGATTCCTGATGTGATGCAGCAACTGCAAGGGAGTAAGATTAATCATATGAGAAGAATGGATATGAGACTATTCTCTAGGTGGGATAGGGTGCTGTCCAAGGATGTGCCTGAAGAGAGCAGGCCAGACACCCCTGTGCAATCCCCTACACAAAATCAAGAATCTGAACAAGTACAAGAAGATCCACTGAGGACACAGCTTGACTCAACTGTGGTCCAGGAAGTATCAACACCTGCACAAATGCAGGGGGAGCCAGTTTCCACTCCTGCTCCAAAGGTATCTACTCCTGCTCAGGTATAGGGGGAGCTAATGTATTTTACTATAAAAGACATTGCTCATATTCTTATTACTGCACAGGTTCAGGGGGAGCTAGTGTCCACTCCTACTCCTGACACTACAAATACTGAAGTGCAAGTACAAGAGGAACCACAGTTAAACTTATCTCAAGATTTAACTGATGCAGAAGTGACAGCTCAACTAGAATTTACTATGGAGGAGCTATTCCCAGATATTGATACTACTGCTGATAAGGTAGGAGGTGGACCAGATATTGAGAAGTCCATAGGTATGGACATTGAGCAGGAAGCTGAAGTTGAACCACAGGTTGAGGATGAGCCAGTGGATGTTGAAGCTGAGCAACAACCCCCTGGAACAGATACAATTCATCATCCACAAGAAAGAATTCATGTAGATACTTCATCTGAAACAGAAACTGAAGAAGCCAGGGTGGCAAAGAAAAGAAAACTTGTTGTCTTTAAGAGAAGAAGCAAGAACTATAAGCAGGCTTTACAGACCACACCTCCACAAGTTTCTCCAGCCTTTGATTACAACAAATTTATGATAGATCTACAAGTAAAATTGGATGAACAAAGGTTGGCTATGGAAAAGTATGTTGATGAGAATAGCAAGTCACTTCAGTTTGACTTACCTCAGGATATCAAGTCCATTCAGTTTCAGGTCAACTTGCATAAAACTGAAATGACAGATTGCTTCCACAAGGGTGGCAATGCTGTGGTTTATCTAGCTAAACAACAGGAGGCTCTCACTACAAAGGTGGATGACATTGCTTTGAAGCAAAGTTATGTTTTGGAAAATCAGATCAGAATGAATGATAATTTAACTGAATCTCATAATGAGATCATTGAGACAGTAAAGAAGATTGTTCCAGGTCTGCCTGCAGATAGAGCCAAAGAAAGGGAAGATTTTGATAAAAATTTTCAAGATGCCATTGCATCTGTTAAGACTGCCATCACAACCTCTCAAAAAGAAATATCTGAAAAGCTTAACAAGTTAAGACCATTTTTCAAAGAGGGAGTGAATTATTTGGATGACCAAATTCGATTTCAAAAGGAAGATCTAAGAGATCATATATCTAGAGAAGCCATAAAGGGGGAGAGGATGCTAATACATGCAGGCTCAGAGCACTCCAAATGGGTGACCAATAGCATTCGAGCCACTTTGGGATATCCCCCATTGTGTGATGATGCTATGGTAGCTGAATCAGGAATACAATCAAATCTACTTGAAGGCACTCAACCTGAGGTTGCCCAAGTCATTTACCCCCCTCCAGATTTTGACTTGATTGATCAGAAAGTTCAAGGAATGTATAGTCCTCCAAAGGAGGTTACTAATATTGTCTTTGGAAAGGTTGATAAGCCTGAGGCTACTCTGAAAGAACAGCAGGATGTTCTATTGGCAAAGAAGAAATTCAGAGAGCAGGCTGTACTTAAGCCAGATTATGAGCAGTGGAGTCCTACTTCAAGGAACATAATACTCACTGCATGGAAAGCTGTACAAGATAAAGTTCATGAGAGAGGGAAGTGGTACAATGAAATTGAATGGCAGAAGTATGAGGCAAGGCAAGAGGCAATAGTACAATTCAGAAGGAAAGCCAAGCTGGGAAGATTGCCATCAGATGCTAAGGAGCCAAGCAAATACTTCCCAAAGCCTTTTCATTATTTTGAAAGGCAAAGGATCAAGGAAGAAGCTCAGAAGAAAGCTGATCTTAAAGGAAAGAAGATAGCTGAAGAATCAGAAGCTTCTGTGACAGCTACAATTCAGTCTGGCAAAGGAATTATAATTAGAGAGCCTGATCAATCCTGATTTTGTTTTAAATATTTTGTAATGTTGTGATGTAATCATTAAATGTAAAACATTGTAATCAAACATTACCCAGTTATAAACAAAATATTGTTTGGCATATTTTAATGTGCATTCTGTGATGAATGATTCTTTGTTATGTTTTGTTTATATTAAAGTATTCCTGCTATGTCATTAATCATCATTTAGTACTGTTTATAAATGGTGTATATCATTGGCTATAGGGGTTATGACTTCTCCAAATAGGGGGAGATTGTTGGGTACATTGGAAAATGTGTACCTGATTTGAAGAAGCCCAACCTAGCTCAATGATATACATCAAGGTGTATTTGATGTTGTTTTAAGTTGACATGTGCAGGTGAAGAATTGTTAAAGTATGCAGAAAAATTCTAAGTCCAAGTGTCGACACAGAGGAAGCAGTGTCGACACACAGGAGAAAATAGTCGACTCAACACTGGGAAGCAGTGTCGACACATAGCAGTTAGTCTACAACTACACTGGGAAAAAGTGTCGACACAGAAGAAGTAAGTCGACACATCACTGGGAAAAAGTGTCGACACAGAAGAAGTAAGTCGACACAACACTGGGAAAATGTGTCGACACAGAAGAAAAGCGTCGACCTCAACATTGGCAGAATGTGTCGACACAGAAGAAAAGCGTCGACCTCAACATTGGCAGAATGTGTCGACACAGAAGAAAAGCGTCGACCTCAACATTGGGAGAATGTGTCGACACAGAAGAGTATAGACGATCTCAAGATTGTCGACATTATCTGAATGTGTCGACACAGAAGAAAATAGTCGACCTCAAGTTTGTCGACACCAGCAGAATGTGTCGACACATTGTCATTAAGTCGACACATTATAGCAGAGTTAAAAAATGAATGTGTCGACACCTGAAGGCTATGTCGACACTTACTAAAGTTATGATTCTACAACAACTGTGTCGACACACAGGACTTGTGTCGACACACTGAAGAGTCAAGATCAAGTTATTTGCAGAAGAAGCTGTGTCGACTCAAAGGCAACTTAGTCGACATCACTGAAGACTGTGTCGACACCAAAGTCAATTATGTCGACACAGATAGACAGATGGTCTCAACACTTTCTAACAGACTGTTTCAACAACTTGTGATTCAAGACTAAGGCACAGGACTTGTTTGAAGACTTGACAGTTGTGGGTTACCACCGGTTAACTGAAGGTGTCAGACTTGTCAGAAAACGGTTAGAAACCAGATCAGCCGGTTTCCATGAAGAATGTCTATAAATAGACAGATTCAGAAAAATATAGAGAACTAACCTTTTGAAATACATTGGATCAAAAAGTGGAGAAGGATTACAATTCTACTCATTTCAAGAAAGTGCTAGGCACTTAAGAAGATCTTCTCCGGGAGATCTAAGAAGACTATCTAAGGATAGATCTAAGAAGAGTTCTAATCAGAATTCAGAAGAATCTTTCAAAGTTCTGGATAGAGAGAGATCAAGTCAGAATTTGAAGAAGAAGAAAGAAACCACCAGTGGATTCTCAAGAAGCTGTTTGGAATCAACTCAGCTAAGTACATTTTCAAGAAGCTTTGAAGAAGGCTAAGAAACAGTTGGTTGCATCAGCTGATCAAGAATTGTCTTGGCCTTTTCTCTCTCAACTTTGGCAAGACAGTTAAACAATCTTTTCTATATTTCTGTAGGATCTGTTTACACAGATCTGAGTTGTAAGCCTATGTTATAAAGGCTGAGTGTAGGAGTGTTGAACTCTGAGTGGTAGGGCTGTTTGCCTGAGTGTAGGAGAAGGACTTTCTCTGAGTTGTAGGCCTTGGGGCAAGGCTGAGGTAGGGCAGTTGTGCCTGAGTTGTAGGAACCAGTTGGGTTCTGAGTTGTAGGATCTATTGATCTGAGATAAGTGGAAGTTTGGCCGAATCTAGCATACTGCTAGATAGGTGAAGGGGGAAAGTGGATGTACCCAAACCTTGGGGAACCACTATAAAACATTGTGCAATCTGTGATGTTTTATTTTCTGTGATTGCTGTGTAAATTGTGTTAGCAATTGAATTGAATTCTGCCTAGAAATTTTTATAAGTAAAGCAGAACCTATTCACCCCCCCTCTAGGTGTTTAGGCTGCCTTGAAAGTTAAACTATCAAGGAGCGCTCAACGAAGAGAACGCACGCGTGAGCGCCCAAGGAAGGCAACGCGCGCATGAGCGCACAAGGAAGAGAACGCACGCGTGAGCGCACAAGGAAGGCAACGCGCGCATGGGCGCACAAGGAAGAGAACGCGTGCGAGAGCGCACAAGGAAGGCAACGCGCGCAGGAGCGCTCAAGGAAGAGAACGCGCAGGAGCGCGCAAGGAAAGCAACGCGCGCGGGAGTGCGCAAGGAAGGCAACGCGCGCAGGAGCGCGCAAGGAAGAGAACGCGAGCGGGAGCGCGCAAGGAAGAGAACGCGCACGGGAGCGCGCAAGGAAGGCAACGCGCGCAGGAATGCGCAAAGAAGAGAACGCGCAGGAGCGCGCGAGAAAGGCAACGCGCGCAGGAGCGCGCAAGGAGGCGATGTGCGCGGGAGCGCGCGAGGAAGGCAACGCCCGCAGGAGCGCGCGAGGAAGGCAACGCCCGCAGGAGCGCGCAATGAGGCGATGCGCGCGGGAGCACACAAGGAAGAGAAATGAAAGAGGGATAAAATCCGTAGGAGGATTTCCCGGACGAAGAAGATGAAGATCTTCGAGGGAGGCGTCGAAGACGAAGGAGATCTTCAAGGAGCGCTTAAAGATCTTCGAGGAAGAAGGAGATGAAGGAAGAAGGAGAGAGAAAATCCGTAGGAGGATTTCTCGAGGAAGGAGAGAATCAATAAGGGGGATCTGGGGTCCTATTTATAAACTTCATGAGTGGTTATGGAGGTTACGCGGTTATCCGCAACCCATAACCACCGTGATTGCTATTAATAGACCTAAATATTATAATTATTTTTATAATATTTTGCGGGATTATAATTTAATTCGCGCATTAATCTTGTTATACGCAGACCGTTCTATTTTTGGTAACGTATTATCTCCATTACGGGAGATCATGCGAGGCGGTTACGTGGGTGGTTATCCACGTAACTGATGTCGGCGATCGCAGGAGCGTGATCGGTCGGTGGAGACGGGCTCCCTCGGCCGGGCGGAGAACTTGCCGGTGAACTTGCCGGCGAGGAGGGAGATCGCCGGCAACGGCCGGGAGAGCGGGCGGCGGCCATGCTGGCGGGGGAAAGTGGGGAGTGGCCGACGGTGACGACATTCGAGGAAGAGAGGAGTGAAGGCGGCAGCGGCCGCTGTAGAAATGAGGAACGAAAATTGTTTTTGTGAAAAAAAAATAAATATAAATAAAATTTGATTTTGGAAGGTGAGAATGAGAAATGAAAATTTTTGAAAGAAGTATTTTCAGCTGGGGCATTTTTTCCAAAACGCCAAAACAAACAGACAGCAGTGAGGACGCGGCTGGAGTTCAAAGCAACGTGGAGCAGCATCTTCATGCCAGCAACTGCGGACCCGTGCACTCTTCCCTCGAGTGTTCCCGTTTTCTTCCCTACATAAAAGCTAGGTGGCCGGCGAAGAGTAGACCACGACGCTCAGCCGTCTGGATGACGAAATCGGCGACGGAGAGAAAGAGGGTACGGCGCGCCCCCTCCGGCGCCGGAAGAGATCTCTCCGATAATCGATCGAAGGTTCTTCCTCCCTTTCCCTCCCTCCCCCCCTATGTTTTACGCTCGCGCGGATTTTAGAGTTTTTTGCTACATGGTGTCGTGCTTGATTGGTGCGGGGGTTGTATGCATTTCAGATTGGATGTTGCAGATGACATGGTGATTTGGATCTAGTCGCTATTCGTCTCTAAGGTTTTGAGTTGGCATTTAATTTGTATATGTTGAGTGAATTGGCGTGCGATTCGTTTTTGTTTGTTTGGGATGTTTTGGTAAGAACTAGCTGGATCTGGCGATGGATGTACGCCCTCGGTACCATGGATCTGTTGAAAATTTTGAAATTAATTAGTTCCAAGGGATTTCTCTTCTTCTTCTTCTTCTTCTTCTTCTTCTTCTTCTTCTTCTTCTTCTTCTTCTTCTTATGTTTGTAAAGATACCGCGTCAGGACGGACGTTGCCTCTGTTTTGACGTCTATATTTGATTTGATCTCCTTGAAAAAGAAACCCTTCAAGCTGGCTCCTTTTTTTGGCACATAGTATATTTAGAGGATTGTAGTTTCATAATTTGATAGAGTTACTAGAATTATGCACTCTCTTACATAGTTACTTCCCAATGTAGATGTTGAAACAGCTAGCTGTGAAAAGGAGTAAGAGATTAGTTGGCCTTCTATCAGTCAAAAGGATGGTAGTTTTGTATTGACCTAAGACGCAATTAATTCAAAGATGGCGGTGTCGGGGACAGCAGTTATGATGGTCAGCTAAAGTGCAACAATGTTGAGCAATTACACCATGGGAAACATCTTCATTGTACATCAACCTGAATGATATTTCTTTAGAGTTGGCTCAACCAGAGAATTTGATGTGGTGATCGATAACGACCATTAATGGACCTATTGCAGACATTGGCACCAAATTCCATACACATAATGGTTCCTTCAAATGTATTGATATTGGGAACGAATGTAAGAGAGATGTTTAAAATATCCTGGAAGTGAAGAGCACAGTTAGCTTAACGGTGACAACTATGACAAACCTAAGTATGACAACTACAACAAGTCCAATGGCGGCGATGCACTGGATACTAAGGTAGAGGTTACTTGAACTTCAAGACATCGATTATGAGATTAGTGGATGTGGTATCCATGAGAGGACCAGAGGCGATGATGACTAATGCTCCGAACGTGGAGACACTAGTAAGCATGAGCATTTCAAATCTATTGGTGCTAGTATGTCAAGTTTGAAGGTTCCAGTAACTACTAAAGGCTGGGAGCTGATCAAAGCCCAAAAGTAGCAACTGCAGTAAAATTAGAAGTAGGAAAATAAACAAAGATGATGGCTGCATTGATAATGATCTTGAGGTCATCAACAATTTAAGGCTTAAAAGTGGAATAATTTAAAACCTGCATGGTTTGGTTGTTGGGTGGACGGTGTGTACCAACATCAGATGCTATGGATAGTGGCTTCTATGAGTGGGATTAACAAACTCTTTGCTATTGCTCTGGGAGTTGTCTTCGATTTCTCAAAGAAGTTTGAATCTATTCACAGACTTGGAGAGGGCTATGTTGTTAACATCAACTTTTGAATTTCATTTTATTTCAAATATATGTAAGAGATTGAATCTTTCACTTCGCCAAACTTGTGCAAATTGAGATTGCAGTTGCCCAGCCCTAAGGCAGACTATCTAAACTGCCTTTAGTCTGGCTCATCTGACCTATGGAGGTGCATATTTCCATCAATTTAAGTACCATGTAGTTTGTGACAACAATTTGTGTATTCAGGCTCTCTTATTGAAAATTTTTATGAAAGGATTGTCGGTAAACGTTTATAGAAGGCTTGTTACCTCTCATTTATATATAGTATAAATAGGCATTAATGTTAAAAAAAATTATGTTTACCCAACTCCTTTCTAGAGAAGACTTCATAGACAGTTTTTTTTTGAAATGATGGAGTGTAAGAGGCACATTAGTTTAGAAAAGCCTCGAACTTATAGTGAAACATGTTCACTAGTGACAACATATGCTCCCGACATGTCACTTTGCAATTGGGGTCCGATCAGCTCCTTGACGTTATATTGCATCTTGAAGTTCTTTTTCTTGACACAGTCTGCCCGACTGTTTAGGAGATTTTGACCGACTCAATTAGTCACTTGAGCAGGGGAGGTTCAACATTGTCTGAGACTCTGAATCCTAATTAGAGTGATCCATGCTTTACGTGTTCGATGCTATGCTTCTAAGTTTGTCTGGCTCGATCACGTTATCCAAAACCTGTTTGGCAAGGGCTCAATCAAATCATGTCAAATTGGGATTTGGATAATTTTGAACTTCCTTGAGATTCTTGCTTAAGATTTTTATTGAATTGATAATGGTCCTGACAATTGCAAGCCTCCAGGAGTAGTGTTTTCTTAATCCAATTTGCTAATTAACTTCTCTTATTACAATGATAATATCAGTTTCCCATTTTAGCTTTGAAAGGTTTCCTGAATGAATCATGATAAAATAAGTGATCATCCAGGCTTGTTTGATGCATAGTCAACATGAACAATGGTAGAGAGGAATGTTTACTTATTAAATCTATTTAATAATTGAGCCACCATTATCAAGTAAGGTACTTGCATAGTGATGCATCATGAGTCTACAAGTGGCGGGGGACCGATGTCCTAACCTTAGATGTAATGTAGACGATTACACAATGAATATAATGGATCTATGATGATCCTAAAATGACACACGAACATACATGCAATCCAACAAAATATCACTTTAAGTGCATATGCAAATGTAATTAAATAGTCGGAGTTAATTAACAATTAACAAATAATTAAAATAAAATTTAAGCAGATGCATTAAGTTCACAAAAATTTTATTTGAGTAAAACAAAGTGAAAATTCACAAACAATTGAGGTCCAATTAATTAAAGCACCCGCCGAATAAACCTTGCAAGTCAATTGTTCACACAGAAATAAAAGCATATGATTTTATATCCGCAAAATATAGTACGAGCACACAAAATAGAGTCATAAACATCAAACTACGACTCACATATGTAGGCGTCGGCTAAGCATGGCAAAGGTGGCGATCAAAAAGCTGTTGGAAGGGACTCGAGGTTGTTGGAATGCAAGAACAACGGGCTAGTGGGCTGATTTTTTGGTTTGGTGAGGCTCAAATGTACGATTTCGAGTGGTGGAAATGTAGAAACCGTGGGGCCTAGATTTGGGGATGTGGGGATGGGATTTCGATGGAGTAAGAGGGCAAATGACTGCCTCTGGGCAGCTGTTATGGGGAAGTTAGCCTTGTATTTAGTAGGGAATAGGTCAATCATGAAGAAAAGGGGGCGTGAAAGTGCAGGGGTTCATGAGTGAACTTCAGGAAGTGGAAAGATGTTGAGGGATTCACTGGAGGATGAAGAAATAGGGGAAGGGCTCTGCAGCAGTGAATGCGGCGTGGAATGGGTCGGTACGAGAGGAGTTCAGATAGGGTTTGCGGTGACTGCACAGGCGGAAGGAAGGCATCTTGCGAGAATTTTGAGCGCAGAAATGAAGGACGGGACGAATCGTGGGTTGAAGGAAAGGGGCGGTGGTGGCTTGGCTTTGGGGAGAGGAGGAGGAGAGAGGACTTACGGGGTCTTGACGGGATGAGGAAGATGAACAGGGAACCGAAACTTGGAGTCGCTCCAAGAGGGGCTCAGCGTTGCACCGAGCCGCTGGAGTCCACCAGCGTGATCGGAGTGTTTTCCCAAAACCGTCGATGCCCTAAACCGCTGCCTGCACTCATATATAACAGAAAATAACTACTAGAGAACCGAATCGAATGGCCCTCAATGCTCGACCCGATCGGGTGTCAAATACAACTCAAAAATAAAAATAAATACATGAACTTGACTCGAAATGAACATCCAAACACATCCGTGGACTCGGATTATCCGAACGGGAGGCAGGTCATGATGAACCCCATCAATTCCCCCGGGCTTGAAAATACTTATCTCCGGTGAGTGAAGATTGTGAAGCTCTCTGCTTGGTCCGGGGAGAAATCGCGCAAAATCCTCTGGGGACCTTGAAGTAACATCAAGGACCGTGCGACAACTCTTGTGGAGAAGACATCGCGACAAATCTCGCCTCTTGTAACGGTGTGGTCATATGCAACAATCTGAAATAAGACTCTAGCGGTAGCTCTAAATAAAATGCATCTCTGTCTGACAGTTGGACTAATGGAACCATCAGTGACGTAAGGTGGCCCTCATGGTGAGACTCATCAGGCTGAGATTGAGATGTAGTGAGAGGCAATAAAGAAAGTTATGGCTCAAACATGGGCGAGAAAAAGTGGGCCACATGCACATGCTCATCATAGTAAGGAATCAAGTCCTCTACCTTGAATACTCGGTTTATCCCTATCTTTTCAGGGATGTCAGACTCATTTGCATTCGTAGTGATCCATTGCGTGACTATATAAGGGCTCATTCGACGAACGCTTGATATTTTTGATGTTCCCATTGGGAAACTCTCAAACCGTAGGTGAATCATTATCTGCTCTCCAATTTCAAAATTCTGATCCTTATTTTGCTGGTTCGCTGGGTTTTTATAATAATCATTGTTTATTGCAATTTCACATCAGACAAATTCATGCAAATCATGTGAAGGATGCAAAACATATGATGGACATGAATCATGCAGCGTGGTAGAATCAGACACTATATGAGAATGACCTTGCGAGCCATACAATAGATGCAAATGACTGGCGACTGACACGACGAACTGACAAAATGCATACACAATATAACAATGAAAGTACATAACGATGGGTTGTTTATCTGAATTCTTTTTGGTCGGGATTTAAAAAAACTTATAGAGTGTATGAGGACCCCCCAACTGACTGACTGAGACATCAAAAATGAGTTGTGAAATCAAGATATGCCAAATATCCCATAAGGGTTGTAAATCATTAGGAGGCTCACCGGGTGGTCGATAGAAAAAATCAACATGAATAATGCCCATTCTTGTCACGGTGTCACGGCGAACCAAGGCGAGCGCTGAGCGCCTTGACGCTTAGGCGACAAGGCGGACGCCTAGACGACACTAAGGCGAGCAAGTCGCAAGACACCAATTTTTTTAATTTAAAAAAGACAGTATATAGACTGCGGTTATTATAAAAACCGCAGTTTATAGTATAGATGCTATAGACTGCGGTTTTATAATAGCCGCAATATTTAGTCTGCAGGCTTTATACTGCGGTTAATAGAATAACCGCAGCTTATATCCTTAAGACTATAGACTGCAGTTATTATACTAATCGCAGTCTATATCCGTCTATAGACTGCGGTTACTATAATAACCGCAGTCTATAACATGTCTGTCATACTTTAGAACCGCAGTCTAAATCTCCTTTTTTTTGAGATAAAGTTTACCAAGTACCAACACAGCCAGAGATTTTTTTCTTCATAGCAGACTAGCAGTTAGCAGTAAACAACTAAGAATAGCTTCTAATATATAGATAGTTAACATTAAGCAACTAACTAAGCATATCAGTTAACAACTATGAATAGCTTCTGATATATCATATATGGACAGGTAACAGTTAACAACTAACTAAGCTTAGCAGTTAGCAACTAAGCATAGCAGTTAGCAACTAAGCATAGAAGTTAGCAACTAAGCATAACTTCTGAATCTTCTGATATCATGAATTCATGATATCTTCATATCTCAATTCTCAACACATTATACCAAGAAGTAGCAAGCACAAATGTTTTAACTTCCAATATCATGTATTCATGATATCTCAAATTCTCAATTCTCAAACCTCAATACATTCATACCTATCTCAAATATCATGAAGCAGTAACCATGTAACAGTAAGAAAAAACAATGACAATCAATGGTCAATACAGACTTCAGAGAAAACAATAACAAAAAAGGGAACACAAAAATATCATAGTCTAGTATTGTGGTCAAATCCAAAATGTCTTCATCCATTGCACAATAGCATATTAGTATGAATAATATTTTTAACATAAACTTTAAATAATCATAAAAGATCAACTAGAATCATCATCTAGTAAGTCGTCATTGACATTGCATGTGCTTGGTTGGTTTGAGGTACTCGCCATTTGCCCATAATTATCATAAATATCTTCATCCTCATTGACAAATCCAAAATAATCTAAATCTTTATCCCCTTCAGCTATTAGTTGAAGATTAGTTCCAACTCCACTTCGTAAATTTCGAGCCCCAGTTTCAAAAGCTCTCTCTACATCATCCCATGTGAGATTATCATCATCAAAAACTAGAGCTTCCCCTGGTTTGTTCACCATTCACTCACTACTCCAGTCTAGCTCATCAAGCACCAAAGGGTTGTAATTTCTTCCCTTTTCACGTCTTTCTTGGAATCATGCTTGTAGACGACGATTATATTGGATGTATACAAGATCACTAAGTCTTTGATGTTCCAATCTATTTCTTTTTTGTGTGAATCTGAATCAAGATAATTTCAAACTTATTGGTAAATTAGTAAATATAAAAATATGAAATTTTATATTGAATATTTGTATACTTACAAACTCAAAAGTACTCCAATTGCGCTCACAACTAGAAGAAGAACAACATAAGCCAATTATGCGCAATGCTACCTTTGTAAGATCAATATTTGGTCCTCCATGTGCACCACACTAGTCCATATTCATTTAAGATAAATATAAATTATTTGACATATAAATAATTTAAGAAAAAATAATAACGTAAACAATACTTACTTGTATTTAAGGTGGTTCGTTGCCTAATAGCCATAGGTTTTCCAAAACTATTTCGAAATGCTTTGTAGTTAGTACCTTGTTCGACAATTTTGTCTTGCAATTCTTGATCGGGCACTAGTCTTGCAATAACATCATTGAAAGCATCTTGAAATTTCCAGGCATCATTATTATTTTGTTACTCGTATTCAAAATATTTGCTTGGATTTAGAAACAAAGCCGCCATATACAATTTTTGCTCCATTTGATTTGTCAATCTATTTTTAACAATCTCAATAATCTTTTTAAATCATCTTTCTTTGTTATCAAAGTGTTGTTTGATTTTTTGTTTGACTTCTTCCATTGCAACATATACTTCAGACATAGTCGGTCTTTCATCTCCATCTACTAATCGCAAAATGACAATCAGTGATTTTCTTCCTTTTAGGCAATCTCTTACTCCATTCCAAAAATAGGTTGAAAGTATTATTTCAACAATCTGTTTTCCGCCTTCAGTTTTTGCCAAATTAGCGGCATTCCACGAGGGCGACACAAAGAATAATTTTAGTTTCTTCTCATGCTTAAACACACTTTGTAGAGTAAGGAATGATGTTGCAAATCTAGTTACCGAATGCCTCACTAGATCACCACCTATAGTAGTCCTTATTGCATCAAGTAAACGAGTGTGTCTGTAGATGAAATTTGTAATCATTCTTGTCTTTCTTATCACAGTTTTGTTCTGTTGTAGCTTGCATATATCCTCTAGCATGAGATCAATGCAATGAGCTGCACAAGGTGTCCAGAATAATGTAGGTCTTTTTTTCATTAAAGTTTTACCAGCTGCCTTGTAATTGGAAGCATTGTCAGTCACCACCTGCAGACAACCTAACTTTGTAATTATTGAAAGTTGTAGACTATTAAGCTTGAAATATGAAAATTACTAAATTAATGAAACCAAAAAATTACCTGAACAACACACTTTGCTCATATCTCTCTAATCTTATTATCAACCAACTATGATAACATTGTAGCATCTTGAATATGACTGGATGCATCTACGGAACCCATAAAATAGGATCCTTCAGGACAATTGACTAGGAAATTGATCAAATGTCTCCCTCTCCTGTCTGTCCAACCATCTGACATAAATGTGCAATCATATCTCCTCCAGTACGCTTGATAGTTTGTCTTCATCTCCATAACTTTATCTTTTGTATTTTTTAGCAATAAGACTCTCAAATCATGATAACTAAGGCCTTTATAACCAGGCTCATACTGTACAACTGCTTCAAGCATGACTTCAAAACTTCGTGCCTTTGCAGCATTGAATGGAATTCCACATTCATAGAACCAATCAGCAACATAACTATCAACTCTCTTTTTCTCTTCAGATGATCTAAAACATCTCTCGATAGTAGTTTGTGCAGGACCTTTTGCACATCTATCATCTACTACATCTTCAGGAGCACGCCTCACATGAGCATCCATAAGCCCCTTTTTGTGGCAAGTGGATTACTTTTCTCTTTTTGGCACTTGTCCCAGAACTTGGGTCAAGTGACGTTTTAGCTGTAGATAATGCCAGGGATACATTTTGAGACTCTGTTGGCTCTCTTTCTTGGTCACTCTCTTTGTCATCATCAACAGTCAGATGCACATTGACCTTTTTTTAGCATTTAAAGCTGAATACATCTCAGCTGCTATTTCAGAAGTAGTCTTAAAACACTTGGATACATCTTCATACCCGCCACATAAGTGTTGTTTCAACCTTTTGATACCACTCTTTATCAATCTATCACACAAATTACATTTAACTGTATTTTTATCTTCTAGGTTGGGTCAATGACCATACTTCCAACCAGGATCATTTGACTTTGCTTTTCGTTTAGGATCTGTTTTTGGATCAAGGTCATTGCTACCAATGGATGGAGCAAGTGTGTTGTTGTTTTGGTCTTCCATCTTTCACAAACAAGACCTATAGATTGCAGAGTTAGGTCGGGACAATGAAATAAATAACGGCAAAAAAAAATCAACACAATGAACAATTTAAAGAACTCTCAAAGACATGCTCATTTAGAAGAGCCAACAAGACCATAAGACTACTTTCATTTGTTTTACTTCTATAGTATAGACAAGACACTCCATGATAGATCTAGCAATAAAAAAATACATTTGTTATTTGTCAATCCAATCATAATTTATAAAACACAATTAGTGATTATATAATGACAAATCTTATTTCTAATATTGTCTATTTTCTCCGGCGAAAATTGTGTCACTCCATGATAGATCTGCAATAAAACAAAAATTATTAAAATTTGTAATCAACATAATTATTACCAATCTACATGCACTAGACAGTAGACATACGTCACATATCTTTACCAATGATGGCATTGACACAATTTTAAGAGCATCAACTATATCAATCATGTAGCACATGATATAATACCAACATTGAATACTATCCGGTTGTTTTGGGCACTACACAAATAAACAATTGGTAAGTATTTTAATTATAATTTTTTAAATTACAATACATATACTCATATAGGCTATAATTCTAAATCTTACCGGAATCAACTTTGTAACCTTTAGTTTTTTAAAACTGATACGCCGCTCTTTTGCTAAATCTTTAAATACACTTCATAAAATATAAAAAGAATTAGTTTATAGCAAAATCTGAATTCCAAATAGGAAAGTAAGTAAATAACTAATTAATAAACTTATTTTGTAATGACATTTTTAATATCATCACGAATGTCATTATTTATGGGATCAAACCAATAAACTGTATAATTATTATAATCAATAATAGTCAACATCCAATGTTGTCTGTGAAACAAATTAAAAAATTAATAAAAAAATAGTAATAATCGTTGATATTTAATACAAAGATTTTTCATACTTACAATCTATTATAAGACAAAAATAATAAAGAATCCGATTGGAGTTGACTAAGCGTCCTAATCTTGATTTTTAGATCTTCAACTCGTGTTTTTGAATGTTCTTTGGCATAGTCATCATCAAAAGCAAAAATGGCATGTGGATTATGAAAATATACACCTGTATTGTATGCAAATTTCTTTAATTGTGAGTCTATATACCTGCAAAAAATATGTAAATTCAAAATCAATTTATATATTAATAAAAATTCTTAATTTTGTAATATTTGATACTCAGTAGTCAGATGCACAGTACTCACCCAATGCATGCTAAATTGCTAATATGATGTTAGCTCCAATCATTTTCATATTTAGAAAATCATACAACTCTGAATTTTCAAAGTATGTACATGTTGATTCAGCACTCTCAAATACTGTCGAATCTAATACTAGAGATATTATTTTATCTTCATTCTTTATCTTAGTTATGAAACTGGGCAACATATCAATGAATTCATTTGTAGTCTCATTAGTCTGTGAAAATAAAAAATTAATATTGCGGACATCAATATTGAATTCATTGATTACATAAAAGTCAAAAATAATATTATAAATTATAATACCGTAGAAGGCATTAACTCATGTCTACTCCGACTACTCTCAGGTTCATGTGACCTGGATTCATGATTCGGCTGAGAAACCAAAAATAACAAAAAAAATAGTTAATTACCTGCCCAACAAAAAGAGAACATAACATTTCATAAAAGTATAAATATTTAAACATAATAATACCAGTGCAACTGTAAGTGCAACACTTGTTCCAGTTCCAACACTAAACATGCGCATAAGTTCTTCAATTTGGTTCTTCATACTACTAATCTCGGCTTGTTGTGCTTGTTCTTTTTGGCTCCATAATTCTTGTTGCGCTTGTTCTTTTTGCCTCCATAATTCTTGTTGCGCTTGTTCTTTTTGGTTCCATAATTCTTGTTGCGTTTGTTTTTTTTGGCTTCATAATTCTTGTTGCTGGCTCAATCTTTCTTATACTATAGCTTCAACATCTTCAATACGAGCTACTAGTGTCCTCTCGCTCCGCCTATCATTCTTGAAAAAACTTATAATGGTGGAAAACTTGCCACCAACTCTAACTCTACCCGGATGTTCTTGGTCTAAAACAGAATCAAGGATGTCATTTCTTCCCTGTGACACTGTTTCAGCACTCTGGGACTCTTGGTTCGACAACTCGTCCTAAACAAAAGTAATAAATATTGGAATAGAATTGCAGATAAGAAAATATATTTCTCAAGAAATATTACTATCGATAATTTACAAATGATGAAATGATACATTTACACTTACCATTTTAGATGCCAACTCGGCTGCATCTTTACTAATGTATTCACCAGTCTGTCTTTTATGACCGGCTTTTCATAACTCCGCATGTGAAATTGGTGCAGCTTCACCTTGTTCAACCTTGACAATAAAATGAAAATTAATTATCATACAAATAATTGAGAAAATCAAATTTTAAAATACAAAATACGAGAGAGAAGTAGAGAGCTAATACCATTATTTTTTCTAATCCAGAATAATCCATTCTGGAAGTAGTATGAAAGGTCTTTCGTGCTTTTGCTCTCTCTGTATTAACCTTACTTTTCTCCTACACAAATAAATATGTGTTAATACTTAATTTGCTTATAAGTTATAAAGTTAAAGAATGCTATAAAACATTGAATTTAATAAGAACACATAACCATATATTCTGTAGTAGTGCGATGGTCGACAAAAACTCTCCAGTCTTCGGCAGTAATAAAGCTATACTTGACAAGAACATTGTATCGATGCTCCAAATAAACATTTTTTACATAATTGATAAAAAGTTTGGATTTTCAAGTCCTACAACTTTTACTCATGCTTTTCATTAATGCCTTGTAATGACCATCAATATTATCAAAATAAATCTGAAAATAATAGATAATATCAATTAAAAATTAACTAAAACACCAAAGTTATGTAATTACTGATAACAAAGTTACGCACTTTTAATTTTTCCCATATTTGATCTTTAATTTATTTATCAACATCCTTCCATGCAACATATGTAATTGACACATAAGACTTCATAAGAGATCCCATATAACTCATCAATTTATTTGTTTCAGGCCCGAGAATAATGCGGCCATCATCACGGAAAGAAATAATAAGTTTCTTCCCCTCTAGCCTAAGCTTATTCAATTCATTCATTTTCATGAAGACTCTTGTTGACCTCGATGAAAATCCCTTATCCGATATTTTCCTGTAAAACCCTAAAAAAGCCCTAAACCATACAAAAAAATCTAAACAAAATTCATACAAAACCGCAATGATATTGAGCTACTAGTTACTACCACACAATCACACATATAAATATATATATTACTATGTTACTCAGGAGGTTTAGACATGTATAATAGGGGTTAAACTGCAATATTTCAGCACATTGTGTTCTTTATAACTTTATATACATTTAGAATAGCTAGGAGAGCAGAAACTTGGACACAATGTTTATACTACATTACTAATTTACTATTACTACAATACTACTACTAATAAAGTAATAATAATAACATTAGCAGTTTAGCACAGACCACATAGATCAAAACAGAAAAAGGTATTAAGAAATAGTATACCTAAGTGAGAATATTAGATTTGTCGAAGAAGAATCGTCAAATCGAAGCAAAGGAGAGCAGAAACTTGAACAAAATCGCCTTTAGGGTTTCTCGCAAAGAGCAGCGACCGTAAAAAGAAGAACTAAAAACTCGGGGTAAAACTAGATTTTTACGGCTCACTGTTAAAAATAGATATTTCCTGATCTGAGAATCGACTGCAGTTTATCTATAAACCGCAGTCTATTATACACTGAACCCTAGTATAGACTGCGGTTTATGTAACAACCGCAGTCTATTCTCTGGTTCAAGGCATAAACTGCGGTTTTAAAATAACCGCAGTATATGCTCGGGTTCATGAAATAGACTGTGGTTGTTTCATACACCGCAGTCTATTTGAGAATAAACTGCGGTTTATATATAAACCGCAGTCTATTCTACACTGAACCCTAGAATAGACTGCGGTTTATATATAAACCGAGTCTATTCTCTGGTTCAAGGATTAAACTGCGGTTTTAAAATAACCGCAGTATATGCTCGGGTTCATAGAATAGACTACGGTTTATATATAAACCGCAGTCTATTCCCATATTTTTATAAAAAGGCGTCAAACGCCTTGTTTACAATTGGGTGCCGTGACGCCTAGACGACGCCATGACAAGAATGATAATGCCCTCGAAGGAATGCCATAAATGATGACAACAGGACACGACGTACGGGTGTGATGGGTACCTCTCAAATGATAAATTCAGTCATGTGGCTCACCAGGAGGTGTATACGAAAAGTCATCGCATACATAATGATCATTAGTGTGAAGACACAAACCATCACTAAAGTGCATGCCTTTCAGGAGGGGAAGCTCGTCAAATGAGTCTCTCGGGATTCAATCCCGGGAAGGTCAACACATGATGGCCCTCCAAGAGGAGAGTACCAACACTGGCAATGTCCATGAGAATAACAAAATCAATAATAGCTCCTCGACTCTCACTAGAGAATGGTGGCTCATCAGGGGGTTTGTTAGGGAGTTCATCAAAGCGTCCATCAATATGGTAATGATCCTCCCGATTAGTACTTTCAAAAGAGGTGGGGTTCCCAGAAACAGGTTTGGTAGCCACTAAGAGATCAACACTAAGCTATCAACTCTTGGTCGTGTCGTGGCTCAAGATAATGTTAAGGGAAGAGCTGGAGGGGCCCATACTCAAGTGAGGGTCAATTGCTACCATGTCGAGGACTGTATCTCTAAACGAAAAAGACATTAGGTCTAAATGAGGTGTGAAAGATCGACATACCATCACAGTGCCACAGGGTCACTCATCTTCACTCTCGTGACCAAACTCATTAGCCATACTAGTATCACTCTTCATCTGTATCATAAGGTCATGATCAAATTCAACCTCAATATTACATGAGCATTGGGTCTCATCAAAATGAGAAGCATCAAAATCAGGTGTCGGGTCCATCGTGTCGTTGGGAGCACTACTCGCCGGGTCGGTGGCTTGACCTAAACACTTAAACTTTCTTTCATAGATTCTTATTAAGGAATTCGATATGTGAGCCAAATCAGCATCCAAGCGATCAATTGGTCAAGAACTAATCGTTGAAATTCGGCCTCAGATATCTCTGTTTGCGGAATACTATGAGGTTTTTGACATGCGATGCGATACTAGCAATGGTGACCTTTATAGGGCTTCTGAGGGTCATCTAGATGGTCTTCCCTAACATAATCAGTTCGTGCTCGTGGGTGGACATGAGCCCCACGAACGTTCGGTGGTGGTCGCGCATATACAAACTCAGATCCCTCAAATAGAGGACATGTGTAGCGACCGTGACCCGAATAAAACTCAACTTTACCATTGTGGTAGTCATCTCTAGCATAATAGAATCGTCTCGAAGGGTTGTCACGATCACCAGAAGTGGTGTGCCGCGAAGGAGGATAATCATCGTAATAATAATAAAGATGTCTCACCAGTGAAGGCGAGGGATAGCGATAATGGTATGACATAGGACAAAACCTATAGATTCAATAACTACATGTTAACATAAAGCCCGAACCTGAGCTCTGATACCAATCTGATGCAGCACGAGCCTACAGGTGGCTGGAGGCCGATGTCCTAACCCTAGATGCAATGCAGACGATCACACAATGAATATAATGGATCTATGTCGATCTTAAAATGACACACCAACATTCATGTAATCCAACAAAATATCACTTTAAGTGCAGATGCAAATTCAATTAAACAGTTAGAGTTAATTAGCAATAAACAAATAATTAAAATAAAATTTAGCAGATGCATTAAGTTTGCAAAAATTTTATCTTGGTAAAACAAAGTGAGAATTCACAAACAATTGATGTGCAATTAATTAAAGCACGCGCCGAATAAATCTTGCAAGTCAATTAATCACACAAAAATAAAAACATATAATTGTATATCCGCAAAATATAGTACGAGCACACAAAATAGATAGTTAGAAACATCAAACTACGACTCACATATGTAGGCGGCGGCTAAGCATGGTGAAGGTGGCGATCAAAAAGTTGTTGGAAGGGACTCAGGCTGCTGGAGTCCAAGAACATCGGGCTAGTGGGCTGATTTTCTTGTTTGGCGAGGCTCAGATGGACGATTTTGAGGGGTGGAAATGTAGAAACTGTGGGGCCTAGATTTGGGGATGTGGGGATGAGATTTTGATGGAGTAAGAGGGCAAATAACCGCCTCTGGGAAGCAGTTATGGGGAAGTTAGCCTTGAATTTAGTAGGGAAGGTCAATCATGAAGAAAAGGGGGCGTGGAAGTACATGAGTTCACAGGCGAACTTCAGGAAGTGGAAAGATGTCGAGGGATTCACTGGAGGATGAGGAAATAGGGGAAGGGCGCTGCTGCAGGCGGTATTTACAGGATTGGGGAAATGAACACACGGGATCTGATGAGTAGGGGAGGAGGAGGTGTCGGCAGCGGGGAATGCGGCGTGGAAGGGGTCTGTACGGGAGGAGTTTAGATAGGGTTTGCAGCGGCTGCACAGACGGAAGGGGCGTCTTGCAAGAATTCTGGGCGCAGGAATGAAGGACAGGATGAATCGTGGGTTGAAGGAAAGGGGCGGTGGTGGCTTGGCTATGGGGAGAGGAGAAGGAGAGAGGACTTACGGGGTCTGGACGAGATGAGGAAGATGGACAGGAAACCAAAACTTGGAGTCACACCAATAGGGGCTCGGCGTCACACCGAGCCGCTGAAGGAGTGTTTTCCTAAAACCGTCGATGCCCCCAAGTCGCTGCCTGCACTCCTATATAAAAGAAAATAACTACTTGGGCACCGAATCGAATGACCCACAATGCTCGACCCGATCGGGTGTCAAATACAACTCAAAAATAAAAATAAATACATTAACTTGATTCGGAATGGCCGTCCGGACACATCCGTGGACTCGGATTGTCCCAACGGGAGGCGTGTCATGAAGAACTTCATCACATAGGGGAGGATCAGGACATTGAGTCATTGCTTCTTGTATGTTTACCTCCACTGCCGCTTCTACTTGGTATCATTCCCGTCTTTCTTTTTTACAAAACATACAGTTGTAAAATTGGTTCCTTGTTTGCAGTCAATCAGTCATTGATGCATTTCTCTCTCTGGCTTCTTCTTGGACACTTCCTACATTATATCTTCAGGAGATGCTTTATTCAATGATGCCCGACGATCACAGAAAGACATGTTCGTCTTCATTTTCTTCCCTTACGGCAACTATTATTTTATCCTTGACAACCATATAGGCTTGTGTACGTGTACGCTTAGAACAGTAAAGCGGAGTTAGCTCTAAAATGTCGTATAAAGATAAAATTTTAGCCCTAATGAAATACTTTTAATGTTTGGAGATTAATAGAGATTGTTGCAGGCTTTGATAACAAATATTTTCAATGAAAATTTGAATACAAAAAATGTCAAATTATTCCAAATGAAATCTTGTATTGTTGGTATTTAAGAACAAACAAAATGTTAAATATATTGCTAATTAAATAAATCTAACTTATGAGTCATACAACAAAGCTTTGGGAAAGTATATATCTAAGAAAAATATTTGTTTGGTGAATCAATTTGATTTCATGTTATAAATATCTATCCTAAAAGCAGTTTTGTAGTAAATGGAAACATATAATGGGGGAGAAAATGGTCTTCATATGATATCATTTAGCTAGAGTAATGGAATACCACTAGAATATATTTGTGCACATTAAGATGAAATGTGTTTGCCAACGTAGTGCTGAGGTTTAGTTATGTATGACGGTGTATTGAGTATTGACTAAATTGGAAATAGTTATGTAGTGGCCATAGATATGCCAATTACAATGATTGTCATCGAGTCCATATGTATTTTTATGGTTTTGGAGATGTTTACAATTGATATTCAAAATAAAGAGCATTGGTGTATGTTTTTTTTTTCAAATTTTTCTTTGATGATACATCATTTGAAATTAAGTTAAAAGTAAGAACATTGGCTTAGTTCTTAAAAGATTAAGAGCTTAGAGTTAATAGAATTAAGAAAAAAACCTATTAAATATGCATTCAACTTGGCTATTTATGACTTTCATGTTTTCTAGTTAGCAAATCCATATGATATATAACCAATTTTTCAGTTTTCTAAAAAATTGACTTCTACGTATCTGTGATACTCACTTGTTGTGGTGTACTACTACATACGTTTTCCGGACCAGTGGCATCAAACGATCAGCCTCACTACGCGAAGCTCTCTTGTAGATGCGACTATCTTTATGGATTATCTTGCATTCTTAATTAGTTATTTATATTGCCTTCTAGTGTATTTCATCTTGTAGTGGGTCTCTCTCTCTATATAGGAAGCTCTTAGTATGAGAGTGGGATAAATTAGATCATTTAGATTTTTGTCTCTCTTGGAGAGTAGACTCTCAGATGAATCCCGCTCTCAAGAGATTAGATCGAGCTAGTCTCAATTTCTTATATTTTTTGCGTATCAATTTACATATATTATTCGGACGATAGCACGAGTCTATCAATTGGTCCGACCTACCACCTCCGCCTCCGCCTACCATTCACAAATGACCGCCAAGTCCCAGTTTCCTCCTCCCATCAGCCATGTCCAAGGCTGCAGACGAGCTACACATGTGGTTCAATCAGATTGATGCCACCATGACCAACCACCTCGCCATGGCCCACGAGCTTCACCAATGAGTATTTCTTTCCTTCCCAGCACACCACATCCACTTCCACTGTCGATTGCCATGCCTCCCCTTCACTGGGGTCAACCACCATCCACCCCCAACTGGATTGTTCGTCCACATTTTCGATCAGGAACCTTTCCCCTTCTCTAGATCCATGGAGATGTAGATGAACCAGGCGCCACCGACAGCCACTGCATTCTGTCGAATGTCTCCATATCATTGACCTTGGACTAAATTGAGGAATCCGTCTGGGGGCACATCTTCATGCATTAACCCCATGACAACCATTCATACCAGTAGACCCTTGGCTACCTCTGCTCTGCCCCACCCAAACTCAACAATGCTCGCGTGATGCACGCATTTCAGCCTCGTGCCGTTCTCGCCCTGTTTCTCTAGACCGCATTGACCTCACCCCGCTCTCCTGCCTTACAAAAGCTCATTGTGCATTTCCATCCCCACACAGACATCGCCCGGTCCCGCCAAGCCCTAGTTTCCCTCACCAATCCCCTCCTGCCCTCGATTACTGCAACCACTCGGACAAAATGTCACACCAATGCTCCACTTGAATCTATCTTGTCCATCATCAATGGAGCTCACTGCCTAATCTTCACATTTTCTATGCAATTGTCTCAATTCGAGCAATTAGTGGTCACCACACTTACCATTTTATACTATACTTTCCAAATTGTCCGCCTTCACCTTGTGCTCTTTATACAACTACATTTATTTATTTTTGCAAAAAACATTGTCGCACCTAAAATCACAAAAGACCTGGACAAATTTATTTCATTATTCTTCATAGTCGCGACTCCAGGCGAGGCCGTTGCCCAATTGTCATGTGTTCACCAAAATAAAGATGTTTACGTTGCTTGACTTTGGGAACAGTCGATTTTTCAAGGCGGGTGTACATATACGTCTTCTGGACAAGTAATATCGGACGATCGGCCTCACTACACGAGAGCTCTCTCGGAGGATGAGGGTAGCATAGCTTGGATCATTTAGGTTTTTGTCACCCTTGGCGAGTAGGCTCTTAGAAGGATCTTGTCCTTTTGAGATTGAATCGAGCTTGTCTTGTTTTCTTGTATTTTCTTGTGTATCAATTTACATGTATTGTTCCGCAATATCACATGTCTATCAAGTACTCATGAGATACTTCTCCTTTTTATTAAAATTCTTGATTTTATGTCCTTATTCACGTTTTATTTTTGTTGCATAATAGCTTCAACATACCTAAACGGCTTCAACATACCTAAACGAATTAAACGTAATCTAGCTCTTCCATAATTACCTATTGTTATCAGTTTAACATCCATTAAAGTCGAATGACATGTTTCAACTTTAGTGGATGCTATAACTTCTAAAGGTGTCTAATCACTTGGTATCGTTTCTGTAGAGAAAGCTCCAAACCTTGTATATACTTCTTGAATTGTAAAATTACAAGTATGAATACATTTATATAGGAAAAGAGGAAGGAGGGAAATCCCACTCCAAGATGTGAGACTAATACAAAGAGAGAGAAAAGAGAGAAAAATGGGCCCCTAGATGGGCCCTTAACTAGGCTTTTCTAACACTCCCCGCAAGCTGGAGCATACAAGTCGTAGGCACCAAGCTTGGATAAAAACTGGTAGTATAGCGACCGGGAGAGAGCTTTAGTCAGGATGTCAACAACTTGGTTTGTAGCAGGAACATGCTCCAAATCTATCTTCTTTGATTGTACCTTTTCCCGGATAAAGTGACAGTCAACTTCAATATGATTTGTGCGTTCGTGAAAGACCGGATTCTTGGCAATGTGTATTGTTGCTTGACTGTCACAAAATAGGGTCGTCGGTGATGAGATACGAACACCCAAGTCTCCCAAAAGGCTCTCAAGTCAGGTCAACTCGGAAACAACAACAGCCATAGCCCGGTACTCGGCTTCAGCAGAAGA
Source organism: Platanthera zijinensis (assembly GCA_039513925.1). Classification (NCBI taxonomy): domain Eukaryota; kingdom Viridiplantae; phylum Streptophyta; class Magnoliopsida; order Asparagales; family Orchidaceae; genus Platanthera; species Platanthera zijinensis. The sequence continues at coordinate 166,899,458 of CM077094.1, forward strand.
GCGAGCAACCACAATCTGTTTCTTGCTACGCCAGGTTATGAGATGTCCACCGAAGTAGGTACAGAAACCAGTTGTGGAACGCCTATCATCAATGGATCCCTCATAATCAGCGTCAGAGTACGCGACAAGAGATAGAGATGTGGATGGCTTGTACATAAGCCCTTGTCCTAGAGCGATCTTGAGATATCGAAGAATGCGCTCGACAGCTTGAAGATGAGATGTCCGGGGAGCATGCATAAAGCGACTCACGACTCCCACGACAAAAGAGTTGTCTGGTCGAGTAACTGTAAGATAGACCAGCTTCCCAACCAAGCGTCTATAGTATTCCGGATTTGTATGCAGCTTGTCAGAGTAAGAACTGTGGGTCGAGAGCTTGTGATTGACGTCCATAGGAGTATCCACATGTTTGCATCCAGAATAGCCGGCATCATGAAGGAGGTCCATACAATACTTCCTTTGGGATAACACAAGACCATCAGGGCGTCGTGCAACTTCAAGCCTAAGAAAATACTGAAGGTTGCCAAGATCTTTGGTCTGAAAAGCGGAGTTTAACTGTTGCTTGATATGTTGTATCCTTGTAGTATCGTTGCCAGTAATGAGGATATCGTCAACATAGACAAGTAGGATCACAGTTCCGGTTGACCGGTGTCGGGTGAAGAGAGAAAAGTCAGTCGAGCTCCGAATGAAGCCAATATCACATACAACCTTGCTGAATTTTCAAACTAAGTGCGCGGGGATTGTTTGAGACCATAAATAGATTTTCGAAGATGACAGACCCGAGACTCCCCCGTGGTCTCAAGCCCGGGAGGTTGGTGCATATAAACAGTCTCCTGCAGATCACCGTTGAGGAAGGAGTTCTTAATATCCAGCTGATAAACAGGCCAATGACGATGAACAACCAAGGAGAGAAGAACGCGGACCGTGTTCAATTTGGCCACCGGAGAGAAGGTTTTCTCATAATCAAGGCCATGTTGCTGAGTAAATCCCCGGGCCACGAGGCGGGCCTTTAGACGCTCAAAGGTGCCATCCGCTGCATGTTTAATAACAAATACCCACTTGCAGCTAACACAGGGTTGGCCTGCAGGAAGAGGAACCAGATCCCAAGTCCGGTTAGCCCAGAGAGCCCGCATTTCATCGTCCATGGCCGCTCGCCACCCCGGGTATTGAAGAGCCTTCTGTATAGAATTAGGGGTTGAGATAGAGGATAAAGAGAGAGCACTCTGTCGGAGTTCCGGAGAGAGGCGGTGAAAAGAGACATAGTTGGCCAGCGGGTGGGCAGTGGAAGCAATTGCCGGATCCGCAGGCTGCAAAACATCATTAGAACAAGCTAGCTCCCGTAGGTTAGTAGACGAGGAAGCACGTCGAGTGTATACACAAATGATTGGTGGTGTAAGTGGTTTAGGTGGGATGGGTGTGAGAAGGATTGGTGTGGGAAGGAGAGGGGGAAGGTTTGAAATAACACGGATAACAGGCCGCGGGAGAGGCAGTGGAAGAGGAGAATCAGCAGGTTGAGAGTAATATGGCTGATCTTCGAGGAAGGTGACATCAGCAGAAGTTACCACCTTGCGATCCGTGGGAGAAAAACAAATGTAGCCTTTCTGAGTCAGAGAATAACCCACAAACATATATTTAGTGGCACAAGGAGCAAGTTTGTCAGTGGACGGGCCAAAATGATGAACAAAGCACACACAACCAAACACGCGAGGGGTGATAGAGAAGGGAGGTTTGGAGGAAAAAAGAAGATTGAAGGGAACCACAAAATTGAGAATAGAGGAAGGCATGCAGTTAATAAGAATGATGGCGGTAGAGACCGCAAAATTCCAATACTGTTTGGGAACATTCATCTGAATCATAAGGGAGAGGGTGACCTCAAGCAGGTGTCGATTCTTGCGTTCAGCAACGCCATTTTGTTGGGGGGGTATAAACTCATTAGGTTTGATGGATGATCTCAAACTCCACGCAGAGGTGAGCAAAGACATGACTAGTGTATTCACGGGCATTGTCGGTGCGGAGGGTTTTAATGATAGTGAAAAACTGGTTGCGAGTTTCAATGAAAAAAGTACGGAATACACCGGACAATTCAAAGTGGTCACGAAGAAGATACAGCTAGGTCACGCGAGAGTAGTATTCGACAAATGTGACAAAGTAACGGTATCCAAAAACACTCACAATTATGTCAGGTCCCCAAATATCAGAGTGAACAAGATCAAAAGGAGCAGGACTCCGAGTAGGATGTGGTGAGAACGTAGAGCGATGATGTTTCCCATAGATACAGGACGCAGGTAGCGCGGTTAGGAGAAGACCGCAACAGGAGCAAAAAACTGTCGAACAGGAACTAGATCGGGCGGATAGAAGCAGACCGCATCAAGGTCAAACACAGAAGGCCGCAGCGGGAAGAGAAGAAAGGTCACCTGGAGAGAGAAAGAATAGAGAAGTCGCACGGTCACGGTGATAACACCAGCGGCAAGGAGAATGCCACGACTAGTATGTGGAGTCTGCAACGAGAGGGAGAAACTGCTAGCGACAAGACAGGTCGCAACGATTAGGCAGGAATCCGCGCAGTCAAGGTGAGTACACCAGCGGCAAGGAAAGATGCCACGACCTAGATGCGGAGCTTGCCGAGAAGAGGAGAAACCGCTAGCGACAAGACAGGTCGCTAGCGACAAGGCAGAGCAGCGAGCAAGAGAGAAGACGAGTAGAAGAGGGGGCTGCGGGTAAAAGAGATCTCCGCGAGAAGAATCAGCTGTTGCGGGTAGAGAAATCCGCGACGAGAAGAGAAGGCTGCCTCGGGTAAAGGCAGATGTCGCAGGAAAGGGGTAGCGGACAGGGCGGTTTAGAAATAGACCGCACCCAAGCGGAGGCCGAGCGGTTAGGAGCAGACCGCAACGGTAAGGAGCAGAGAGAGACCGCAACGGATAGGAAAACAAACCGAGAGGCAGCAGGCAGCGAGAAGAGGCGGGAAAAAAAACAAGTTGCCACGGAGAGACCAAGAAGACAACCCGAGACGGTTAGACCGGCCAACAGACCGAAAGAGCAACTCGCGCGGTTACAACAAGGGAAATTAATAGCAGACCGTGCGGGTTAGAAATAGACCGCACCCAAGCGGTTAGGAGCTGACCGTAGCGGTAAGGAGAAGGAGAAGAAGGGAGAGACCGCAGCGGATAGAAAAACTTACCGAACGAGGTGGGGTCCACGAGCCAGAGAGAGGAAGACTATAAAAAAGTGGAAAGAGAGGTGGATCTACGAGAGATGCGAGGGAGGTGGGTAGAGGGAGAGAGGCCGCAATCAACAAGCGGTAAGAAGGATGACCAAGCCACCGCGGTCAAAAAAGGAAACCGGGCGGACAGAGAAGCCGAGCGGTCAGAGACAGGCCGGACTAGATTCCTCAGATACCATGTAGAGAAAGCTCCAAACCTTGTTTATACTTCTTGAATTGTAAAGTTACAAGTATGAATACATTTATATAGGAAAAGAGGAAGGAGAGAAATCTCACTCCAAGATGTGAGACTAATACAAAGAGAGAGAAAAGAGAGAAAAATGGGCCCCTAGATGGGCCCTTAACTAGGCTTTTCTAACACTTTCCTTTTGCATAATTTTAATACTTTGATTACCTTTTACTGAGATAATTCATGGTTATATAAATACGCAAGCTTGTAAATTTATTTGACGTATTTAATAACATTTATTTCGGTGTTACCTACAACAATTGAGAAAGGTAGCAAAGCCAAACCAAATTACAACTGAGAATTATTGATATGAACTGTCTTAGCACTGAATCTTAATGTGTCAAGCTATGGAGCACCAACACTCTGAAATAACCAGAGTGTCGGTGTCGGACTCTCCGACACGCATGCGACACGCCGACACGCGCGTCGGAAGTCCGACACATTTTACTCATGCGAGACACGCGTGTCCTGCTCAATTGGGCACGCGAGTCCCGCGTGAGCCCAGTTTTTATTAAAATCTGAAAGGCCGCAGTCTATTTTTCTCCTTAAGCCCGCGAGTTGTGTTCCGCATTCATCCCGCTAGGTCATCTACGTTCGGCTTTCTCTTCGTGCTCGTTGGCTCGCTTCTTTGAGGTAAAGCACCAGCGCCGCTCTCATTGGCTTCCTCTTCTTGCTCGCCGACCGCCTCTTCTCCCTAACGCCGATCTATTTCTTTGTTTCTTCGCAGTTCTACAGTGACGAGTGACGACGAATCGACGATAGGCTCGCCATAGAAGCAGCACGACCCTTCCGGGCCTCCTGGCTTTGGGTTATTCATTCTGGAGCAGCAACCAACAATCCTTTTCCTCTTCTCAAGCCCTAGGTCAGCACCTTCTCCTTTCAGATTGGTGAGTTCCTTCGGAAACTCTAAATGTTCCTTTGCTTTTTTTCTCTTATGATTGTTCCGATTTAGTTTCAAAAATCGAAGGGTTCGATTCTCCTCTCTTTAGAAGTAAGCTACCTTGTTCATTGTTTCACATCTCCTTTTCGATTCCTCCCTTGGCCAGTCACCTTGTTTAGTTACCTTGTTCGTTGGAAGAGGTAAAAGATTAATCATTCATCACTTTGCAACAAATGATATTTTAACCATGTTTGTTCATGTTTAGAAGTTAGAACCCTTGTAATTCGTGGCATATGATGTTCATCATTCTTCACATTCAAATATGTTATATAATTATATTAAATTATATGTGTGTGTGATTTATGTTTGAAGATCGGGCAACACCTAATGACCTAATATTTTTTTTTGTAAAATGTCTCCAGGCAAGGGTAGTAATGTTGGTTTGTTCACAAGAGCCTATATCTATTGATGAAGATTCAAATAAACCATTATGGAGGTTTGTCAATAAGTTAGCTACTCATGATGAGGCAAAAAAAAATTTGTCTTGAAAGTGCAACTTTTGTGACAAAAGTTTTATAAGTTCATATACAAGAGTGAGTTCACATTTGTTAATGATTGATGGAAAAAGAATTGGAAAATGTGCAAAAGTCTTAAGTAGTGATCTATTTGAGATGAAAAAACTAGAAAAAGAGGTGAATGATAGAATAACGAGTCTTGTTCCTAAAAAGTGTCATTGCCCCTTCTAGCATTTCAAGTAGTGAAGGTGGATCTACTAGTGATGCGAATCTTTTCTCTAGAAAAAAGAAGATTGGAAGTGGAGGAAAATGTATGCTTGAGAATGCATTTAACATGGGTCAACGAGAACATTTAGATTATGAGATTGCTAAAATATTTTATTCGGGAGGTTTGCCTTTTAACCTAACAAAGAATCCCTACTTTATATCCGCTTTTACTTATGCTGCAAATCATAATATTGCAGGATATGTATCACTAAAGTACAATTTGTTGAGGACCACCTTGTTACAAAAAGAGAAGTTAAATATTGAAAGATTGTGTGCACTAATTAGAAACATGTGGAAGGATAAAAGTGTAAGCCTTGTGAGTGATGGATGGAGTGAATCACAAAGGAGATCACTTTTAATTTTATGGATGTGTTTGATGGAGAAGCTATGTTTTTAAAGACGGTTGATTGTTCTGGAGAGACAAAGTATATGTATTTCATTTTTAACTTATTCAAAAAAGTTATAAATGAAATTAATCATGAGAAAGTTGTACAAGTCATCACAGATAATGCTTCTAATTGCAAGGCTGCGAGACAACTCATTGAACAAGAATTTCCCTATATTATTTGGACTCCTTGTGTGGTGCACACCCTTAATTTTGCATTAAAGAACATATGTGACCCAAAGAATACATAGGCCAATCAAGAGGTTATGAAAATTAAAAATTTTATCATGAACCATTTCATGAGGCTGGCTATATATAATGAGTTTGTTAACTTGAAATTACTTTCCATAGCGGATACACGGTTTGCTTCGATGATTGTGATGCTTAAGAGGTTTAAGCTATTAAAAAGTGGTGTTCAAAGCATGATTATTTCTGAAAAATAAATTATTTATCGAGATGATAATCAAGTGAGGGGGAAGTTTGTTAAGGATAAAGGACTTGATAATTATTGATGGGATAAAATTTATTACATACTTTCCTTCACGGTGCCTATTTATGATATGCTTAGACTTTGTGATACAGATAGACTTTGTCTTCACTTAGTCTATGATACGAACCCGACGGTGAGAGATCGGAGGGGAGAGAGAGAGAGGAAGAGAGGGGGAGAGAGAGAGGAAAATAGGGTTAGAAGGAGGAGGAAAAACACACATTTATTCGAGATAAAAAATACTAAGTCCACATGCCCTCTTATAGTGGTGAGGGTCGAATACAATAAGGAAAGAGGAAAATAGGAAATAACAAAAATAAGGAAATACGGAAATAGGAAATAACGGAAATTACTGAAAATGCGTCAACCAAACATAGCAATATATTTAATATTAAATATCCTCTGCGTTGACCCCGCCTGGGTCGTCCTCGTCGGTCAACTCATCCGGTTTATCCACATCGGTCCGCTCCACATCCGTCACAAATATTCATAACAATGTCGCTGTTTGGAAAATATGTCTTGTCACCAAAGCAGTAGTCGGAGTGGTGGCGGCAGAGGTGATCCTGGGGCAACCCCGTGACATCAGGCTCCGGACATTAAGACCCAGCGACATGGACCACTTGCGAGCCAGAGTCCCCCTGAAGGTGATAGCAACGACCAAGTAGCTTGGCTGGGTAGTTCGGCGCCAGCTGTCGTCTTTTTTCCGGACCAAAGCCAGTTGGGCTGGTGGCAACCCTGTCAGAGGTTGTAGGAGGGCGGAGTCACCGTCGAGGCGACATGGTTGCCCCTTGTGTAGGAATTGCATAGATATGGTCTCCCAATTGGCGTATACCTCGCTGAGCGTATGGAGCCAAGCCACTTCCAGCATGGCGTCGAGGTCACCTAATCCAAATGCGTAGAAGTCTGCGGTCACGGAATAGGGTCACATAGAGAGAGAGGCGGCTGTGCAATAACCCTGAGTCTGGCGGTGGCGCCCATCGCCCATGCGGACCACAACGTCCGGGACGAGAATCAAGGGAAGACAGAGCTGCTGCACCAGGTGCTCAGAGATGAGGTTGTGGCTTGAGCCGCTGTCCACCATGATGATGATCGGGCGATCCCGCAGTGTGCCCAAGAGCTGTATGGTCTGCTGGCCGGAGATCCCGCCTGTCGAGGCGCAGGACAACTCCAACTGGTGGAACGTAGTTCCGGTGGATTCGAGAGGTGTGTCCTCCGGTGAGAGCTCCAGAGCCTCAAGGTCGGGCAAGGTAACCTCAGGGTCGATGTCGCCGATGATGACACTAAACTCCTTGACCGCGCAGACGTGGGTTGGAGAATAAGGCTGACGACAGCGAAAATACAATCCCTTTCGACGGAGGTCGTCCAACTCGCGGGTGGAGAATCGCTGAGGAGGGGCTGGTCGGCCTGGATGAGCCGCTGGAGGAGGCCGAGGGGCTGGTGTCTCTGGAGTAGCGATCCGCCACGGTTGGCCTACCGACGGAGGTCTGCCTGACAGCGGCGGTGGTTGAGGATACAAATTTGCCTCCACGAGGCGGGCCATCCGGCCATGTCAAGGGCCTCAAAAACCGTTCAGGGATGGTGAGTGCGGAGTCGGGAGTGGATGTGGGGCAAGAGGCCCTGCATGAAGAAGCCGAGATAATGATCCGGCGGTAAGCCCAAAACATCGGTGACAAGGGCCACAAACTCCTCGATGTAATCATCCAGTGCACCGGTTTGGCGGACCCCACACAACCGTTTGGTGGAGGATTCGGAATAGCGGCTAACATAACAGTAGATCATCTCCTGTTTGATCTCTGACTAAGAAATCGTCGGGTTGGACTGTCTGAGCCATCAAGCCCAATGAAGAGCGGAATCGTTGAGACGACAGCAGTAGAGACCTTATCCTACTCAGGAGTGTGATGGAGGTCAAAGTACTGCTCTGCCTTTGCGATCCACCCAATCGGGTCCACACTGACGAAGGTGGGGAGGTCCAATGCAAGTGATGAACGGTCCGGGGGAAACGGGGGTGCGGTCTCCCCGTTGTGCAGGAGAGGGGACTCCCCGAGGATGGATGCGTCATTGGACGGGCATGCGGATCTGCTGGCAAACGATTGGAGAGTGTCGGTCTTGGCATGAAGGGCGAGCAGGGAGGCATGCATGGAGGCCACGAGGGACTCCTAGGCATCGACACGGCGTAGGAGGGCCTCGTTGGCGCACTCCGATGGAGTCTTGACCGTGGATCAGGTCGTTGGGGCCATGGTGCGGCGCGAGCGCGGCGGGGCTGCTGTGGCGGTGTGCGGTCGGGGCTGGTGCGACTGTCTTGTGCGGTGTGGAGTGCCCGCGACGCGGAAAAGGGGCCGGGGAGGGGCTGGTGCGACAGTCCTGTGCGGCGCGGGGTGCTTGCGACGCGGGAAGGGGGCACAGACTTCCAGCGGCTGGGCGGGGTGGTGTGACTTTGTTGCGGTGCGGGGCAGCGGCGCAGGGATGCGGCGCAGGGATGCGGCGTGTCCTGGATGCGGCGGGAGGCAGTGCGGACTGTCCTAGGGCGCGGGATCGCGGTGCGGAGGCGGTGCGGGATACAACGTGAGATCACAGGTGCTGGATGCGGCATGGGTTACGACGCTGTTGCGGCGCAGACGGATAGAGGCTAGTACTCTGACAGCTGGCAGAAACGGCAAGTCGGACCAATTTGATACGAACCACCCAATGGTGAGAGATCAGGGAGGGAGAGAGAGAGGGGAAGAGAGGGGGAGTGAGGGGGGGAATTAGTGTTAGAAGGGGAAAAACACACATTTATCCGAGATAAAAAAAATACAAGGTCCACATGCCCTCTTATAGTGGCGTGGGCCGAATACAATAAGGAAAGACAGAAATAGTAAGTAACAAAAATAAGGAAATAAGAAATAACAGAAATTGCTAAAAGTGCGTTAACCAAACATAGCAACATATTTAATATTAAATATCCTCCGCGCCGACCCCGCCTGGGTCGTCCTCGTCGGTCAACTCGCCCGGTTCATCCTCATCGGTCTGCTCCACGTCCGCCATGAATATTTGTAACAGTCTATGACATGTGAGATTCAATGATTGAAAAAGTGAAAAGAGCTATATATGAAAATGAGGTGAAAAGACTTGATGAGAAATCTGCATTTTATGAAGTTGTTCAAACAATACTTGTGAACGTTGGTCAAAGAACAACACTCCACTTCATTGCTTAGCACATACCTTGAATCCTAAGTAAGTTCTAAAATTTCATGAGTTAATTACTTTATTTTATTTTTTATTTGTTATAATAATAATACTTGTTTTGTTTTCATTTAGGTAGTATAGTGAACAATGACTCAGTGAAGATTCTTCTAGAATTTCTCCATACAAGGATAGCGAAATCATTCAAGAAACTAAAAAATGCTTTAGGAAGTACTTTCCTATCATTGAGGATCGCACCAAGGTGAATTTAAAGTACGCAAGTTTTGCTTACATAAATGGAGAATTTAAAGAGTTTGATTTAATTCAAAGTCGATTTTCAATGGATCCTAAGGCTTGGTGGGTTGTTCATGGTGCAAGTGCACCTATGTGGTTATGCTACAAAGTTTAGCCTTAAAGCTTCTTGCACAACCATTTTCTTTATCATATGTCGAGAGAAATTGAAGTACGTACTCCTTTATACACTCACTGAGAAGAAATAGAATGACTCCAAAACATGCAAAAGATTTAGTTTTTATACACAACAATCTACGTCTTCAGAAAAAATCCACGCACAAGGGGAGACCAAGATGTGGGATATTGCTAGAGATTCATTTGACACGTTTGAAATATTGACATGCTTGAAATTGCAAATCTTTTACTGGATGAGCCCGAGATGAAATCTATTATTTATACTGATGATATATAATGTAATGGTATTGTGAGTATGTGACAATGTTCTATCTTTGACGTTTTGTTAGCTTTTACATTAGAATATTTGATGCGTAATATTTAAATATGACGTAGTTTATTAGAATAATTTTTAATTGTTCATTTTTTTATTGTGTAAAATGTTTTAGGGTTTTCATAATTGTTGAAGGAGGTCAAAACTTGTATGTATTGCTTGTGTATTCAAATACAAAGAGAGAATACATATATATAGGAGAGAGAAGGAGAGAAGATATCCTATACATGATGTGAGACTAAAAGAAGAGAAGAAAGAAAACAATAAATAATGGGCCCAATAATGGGCTAATTACATGGGTTTTTCTAACACTCCCCCGCAAGCTGGAGCGTACAAATCGTACGCACCAAGCTTGGACAAGCACTGATAGAAGAGTGAACTGGGAAGAGCCTTAGTGAGCACATCCGCAACCTGTTCTGTCCCGGGAACATGTTTTAGGTCGATCTTCTTCATTTGGACTTTTTCTCGGATGAAATGACAGTCAACTTCAATATGTTTAGTCCTCTCATGGAATACCGGGTTCTTGGCAATATGTATAGCCGCTTGACTATCACAGAAGAGGAGAGCGGGAGAATGGAGTCTTACACCAAGATCGGTAAGAAGACTTTCCAGCCAAGTTAGTTCAGACACAACTGAAGCCATTGCCCGATATTCGGCCTCTGCAGATGATCTAGCAACCACTGCTTGTTTCTTGCTCCGCCAGGTAATCAAATGTCCTCCAAAATATGTGCAGAAACCACTTGTTGACCGACGATCATCAAGAGACCCAGCGTAATCAGCATCTGAGTAGGCAACCAAAGTAGGAGCTGTAGGTGATGGTTTGTAAACTAAACCTTGACCGGGAGCCGTTTTGAGATATCTTAGAATGCGTTCCACGGCGTGAAGATGAGATTTTCTCGGGGAATGCATATACCGGCTAACTATGCCAACCGCGAAAGAGATGTCCGGTCTTGTTACCGTGAGGTAGATCAATTTGCCAACTAGACGACGATAGTACTCAGGATTCTCGAGTAAGAGATCTGAATCAGAGGCCTGAGTGCATAATTTGTGATTCACATCCATTGGAATATTGATCGGCTTACACTCAGAGTAACCTGCGTCATGAAGGAGGTCGAGACAATACTTCCGCTGTGAGAGGATGAGACCATCTGGCCGTCTAGCAACCTCTAGACCCAAAAAGTAACGGAGGGGCCCCAGATCCTTTGTTTGAAATACTGTACCAAGATGTTGTTTGACCTCCTGTATTCCTTTCGAATCATCTCCCGTGATTATGATGTCATCAACATACACCAACAGCAGTACCGTCCCAGCAGTGCGGTGGCGACTGAACATAGAGAAGTCTGCTGTACTGCGAGTAAAACCAACCTCCCGAAGAGCCTTACCGAATCGGTCAAACCATGCCCGTGGTGACTGTTTGAGGCCATACAGAGCTTTCTTAAGGCGACACACCCGAGACTCCCCCGTGGTCTCAAACCCGGGAGGTTGCTGCATATAAACCGTTTCCTGTAGGTCGCCATTTAAGAAGGCATTTTTAATATCGAGTTGTAGAAAGGGCCATCGGCAATGGACAGCGACAGAGATCAGAACCCGAACAGTGTTGAGTTTGGCAACGGGAGAGAAGGTTTCCTCATAGTCCAGCCCTTGTTGTTGGGTGAAGCCCCTGACGACCAATCTAGCTTTCAGACGGTCAATAGTCCCATCAGCTGCATGTTTGACGACGAAAACCCATTTGCACCCAACCGGAGACTGTCCGAGAGGAAGAGGGACAAGATTCCAGGTCTGGTTGGCCCAGAGAGCCGTCATTTCCTCCTCCATGGCAGCCTTCCAGCCAGGATGTTGAAGCGCCTCCTGCACAGAGTTAGGAACCGAAATGGAGGAAATAGAAGTTGCAAGAGTATGCAATTGGGGAGAGAGGCGATGCAGAGAGACATAGTTCGCCAGAGGATGAGCGGTGGAGGGAGATACCTGATCGGCCAAGCGCGGTGTATCCAAGGATGAGGCCGACTGTAGAGGGGTAGCGGAGCGAGGAGGATGTCGGCGGGTATAAACTTGGATAACTGGAGGTTTGGAGGGAGCAGGGGCTGAGGTAGAGGGAGCAGGGGCTGAGGTAGAGGGAGTCGGGGGTGAGGTAGAGGGAGGTAGGAGAATCGACAGAGTAGTGGGTATGACGGGTCGAGGCAGTGGTGGAGAGGGTGTTGGTGACGCGGTAGGTAAAGTGGAGCAGAAGAACGGTTTATCCTCCCAAAAGGTAACATCGGCGGAGATGGTGACCTTCCGGGTTACTGGAGAGTAGCAAAGGTAGCCCTTCTGAGTACGTGAATAACCGACGAAGATAGTTTTAGCCGCCCTGGGATCCAATTTGTCCACGGATGGACCCAGGAGGTGAACGAAGCAAGTGCACCCAAAGACCCTTGGGGTGAGTGGGTAGGCCGGAGTGGAGGGGAATAGGAGGCTAAAAGGAGTGGCATAGTTAAGGACCGAGGAAGGAAGACGGTTAATTAAAAAACAAGCCGTGGAGACCGCAAAATTCCAGAAAGTCTTTGGAACATGCATCTGAAGCATGAGGGAGCGGGCAACGTCAAGAAGGTGACGGTTCTTTCGCTCGGCAACTCCATTTTGTTGTGGGGTGTAGGCACATGAGGTTTGATGAATGATGCCAAAGTCGGCGCAGATATTTGCAAATTCGCGGCCGGTGTATTCACGAGCGTTGTCGGTACGTAAGGTTTTGATGGTTGTGGAGAATTGTGTTTGAGTTTCCTGTATAAAAACACGAAATAGGCGCGGAATCTCAGAGCGATCATGAAGTAAGTACAGTCATGTCGTGCGGGAAAAATCATCAATGAAAGTCATAAAATATCGATAGCCAGAGATACTAGTAATTTTAAACGGACCCCAAACATCGGAGTGTATCAAATCAAACGGAGCAGAGCTCCTAGTACAATAGGCAGGAAAAGAAGTACGCGGCTGTTTGCCATAAATACATGACTCACACTGAAAAGCATGAAAAGATACATCAGGCAGAGCCTTTTGAAGGATGGGTAGGGGAGCATGCCCAAGACGGCGATGCCAGTCAGCAGAGGAGGCAGAGGATAGGATTGTTGAAGAGGCGTCGAGGAGGTAGAGCCTGTTCTGCAGGCGACCCTTACCAATGGTACTCCGCGTCCGTCGATCCTGTATCACAAAAGTAGAGGGAGTAAATGTTACTGAGCAATCCATATCATGAGTGAGGCGGCCAACAGATAGCAAATTAAACGGAGAGCCCGGAACATAAAGAGCCGAGCAAAGAGAGATGGAAGGATCAAGCGGGATGTCGGCGCAGCCGGAGACATGAACGATCGCACCATTAGCCACGGTGATAGACTTCGGATGAGGAGCATCCGAGTACTGTTGTGGCCGCAGCCAGGTGATGTGATGAGTTGCACCTGAGTCCAAGATCCAACGCGGACCAGAGGAAAGACAAGTAATACCTGCAGGAGAGATGGAAGCAACAGACGCCGACGGTGGGCTAAGAAGCCCCTGGAGGTGTTGTAGTTGGAGGCGAACGACCTCAAGGTCGGTACCAGTGGAGGAGGAGCCATCAGTGGCAGCAGCAGCAGCTGGACGAGGAGGGTAACCGTGTTTCTTGTAGCATACCGCATCTGTGTGGCTGTCCCGGCCGCAGTATGAACACCTGCCACGGCCCCGACCCCCACGACCCCGTCCACGGAAGCCAGAACGGCCGCCACGAGTAGAGGGCGGTGTGGACAGTAAGGGAGGAAGGGTCTGCTGGAGAAGGGTCGGAGAGGAGGGAACAGGAGACTCCAGGGGGGGTGGCACACGAAGGACCATAGAACACACATCTGAGAGGGAAGGAGTGGTCGCGGAAGCAAGGACATGAGTCTGGATACCCTGAAGATGCGGTGGGACTCGAGCCAGCATCATAGCTATGCAAACGGCTTCCTTCTGTGCCCGTTGGACTGCATGATCAGAAGTAGAGGGCTGATGCTGGATCCAGGACTCCGCAAGAGTCTTAACCCGAGCAACAAATGAGGTCATGTCCGTAGCCCCGCCAGCATCGAGAGTTTGAAGTTCTGTAATAACATCATAAAGGTGCTGAAGGCTATCCTTGCCGGAGTATAAAGAGTGCAGTTCCGTCCACATATCCTGGGCCGTCTCCTGGTACATGACCATTTGGTAAGGCTCACCCTCTAGGGAATTGAGGATCCAAGTCTGAACTTTACCGTCATTACGAAGCCACTCGTCGGTAAGAGGAGATGGCGGGCCCTGAGTCAAATGATGAACAAGGCCTTTGGCCTGAAGAACGCGGCGGACAGAGTGCACCCACGGAATGAAGTTCCGTTTGCCGGAGAGGGAAATAGTGGTGATCCGAAGTTCATCTCGAAGTTCTGGAAGAGAGGGCGGGCGGTCATCAGAGGCAGTAGCCGGCTGGCCGGTTGAATCGACTGAAGAGCCCATGATAACCGCGCGGGTAGAAAAGGAGACCGCCGGAGAGGAGAACAGGAGAGAAGGGGCACCAGGCACACAACCCGCACGGGTAGAGGAGGAGACCGAAGCGGAGAGGCAGACTGCGGCGAGAGGGAAATAGGCCGCTGCAAGAGGGGGGCACGCAGATCGCGCGGCGAGAAGAGGAGCCGTGCGAGAGATAAGCCAAGCCGGGCGAGAAGAAGAGCAATCCGCGAGGAGAGCTCGAGCGGATAGCAGGAGACCGCGATAGGAAGAGAGATAAGCCTTGGCGGATAGACGCGGAAAGAAGTGGCGAGCAGGAGATCGCAGCGAGAAGGGAGATCGCTGCGATTAAAGAGGAGAGACCGCAAGCGGAGAGGCACGCGGGCTACTGCGAGAAGAGGAAAGCCGCGCGAAAACAAAGAGGCCGCGAGTAGGAATACTCGAGCGGCAAGGAGATGCAGACCGCGCGGCGAGAAGAGAGAGGGCAGCGGGTAGCGCGGGTAGAGAGGGGGGGGGGGGGCACGGGAGAGGAGAAGAGAAAGACTATAAATATACGGAGGAAGGGTGAATCCACGAGAGGAGGAGACGGGAGGGCAAGCCGCGGTTAACACACACAGTAACCGTAAGGGAAAAAGCGAACTCGCTACCCGGAGCGAGTAGAGGGAGAGGCCGCAAGGGGGGAAGCGGACAGGGGGGGAAACAGGCCGGGCGGTTAGAAAAGGGGAGACCGCATGGCCCGAACAGTTGCCTCTGATACTATGTTGAAGGAGGTCAAAACTTGTATGTATTGCTTGTGTATTCAAATACAAAGAGAGAATACATATATATAGGAGAGAGAAGGAGAGAAGATATCCTATACATGATGTGGGACTAAAAGAAGAGAAGAAAGAAAACAATAAATAATGGGCCCAATAATGGGCTAATTACATGGGCTTTTCTAATAATAATTATAAAATATAAATATTTAATATGCGTGTCTCAACGTGTCGGAATATGATATTTTTTTAGAATTGACGAATCATGTGTCGTGTCGCGTGTCAGTGTCGGTGCAACATAGCGTGTCGGTGTTGGTGCAGCATAGGTTCCAAGAAAGAAATTGTATTGGGAATCTATATAGCTATCTTCAACTTGGAGACTGGTGCAAATAAAACTCGCCAGGCCCGGGCTATCTTCCAGCCATGCCTAGGTCAAACCGGCCCTCGTAAAAAGGGGGGACCTGCCTGAGCTTGCCAAGCTGGCCCCAGGTCAAACTGGCTCCCTTAAAAAGAGGGGTCTGCCTGAGCTTGCCAAGCCTGCCTAGGCAAGCCGAGCCAGGCCTGCCTAGGCAAGCCGAGCCAGGCCTAGGTTTTGCTAGAA
Organism: Platanthera zijinensis; assembly: GCA_039513925.1. NCBI lineage: Eukaryota > Viridiplantae > Streptophyta > Magnoliopsida > Asparagales > Orchidaceae > Platanthera > Platanthera zijinensis. The sequence goes on from CM077094.1 coordinate 166,915,144, forward strand.
AGACACCTGTAGCAGCCAAATGGCCCTCGCTACAGCCATTTCCTTGCAGCAAAGCTAGGTGGCCAGCACCCAACACTTAATGCTAGGTGGCCAGCACCCAACACTTAATGCTAGGTGCTAGTTGCCCAGCATTATAGCTGGGCAGGCATCTGGCTGCCCAGCATAGGGCGGGCACCGGGCTTCGGGGCGGGCACCGGGCTTCGGGCCGGGCACTATGCCGGGCCCATGCAAGAAAAGGGGGCATGGTGAGGCTCCCTAGGACTGGCCCGGGCCCGGGCAAACACCTAGCAAAACCCGGCCTGGCATTCGGGCATAGGCTTTTCTTGCACCCCTAGTTGGTGGTATGCATGTTTCTATAAGAAACAAGGAAAATGCTCAGGGAGATGGGATTAATATTTCATTTCTTCAATGGCCGCGAATCCATCTTGTAAATTGCCTTCTGCAAAGTGTCAATTAATTTGTAAATTGACTTTTGTATCTTTTGGAGCACGTTGTTTTAATCATCACGTGCAGAATCACCCGCTTCGTTTTGATTTTGTTTTGTTTGAAGTCCACCTGAAGATGTTTTGCTTGAAGTCCACTTGAAGAAGTCATTTTACACTTCAACTCCCCAAATATGTTACGTGAATTTAAATTACTCTTAAGACTTTTTTTTCCTACATATTGTTTTTTATACGTAATGTTTGCAGCAACCTGTCTCAAAGAAGGATGCATACCAGGTTTTTTCTGAGAAGGTCAGAGACAACAAACAACTAAAATCTAAATGGGCTATTATGCAAGAAACAAGGGTAGAGTATTTTAGAGGGAAGGACTTTCCAGTTTTCTTGAAAGATCATCTGGAGGTTAAAGAGGTATTAGGGGAAGATAAAGATTTAGACGAAGAGGACATCATCAATGCTTTACTTCGAAAGAATCTTATAGTAAGATGTGACCGTGTGGTGAAAACTTTAAGGCCTGGGAAGAAGAAACTGTCCTCATGGCCTGTGCATCTGGAAATACATAATGTAAGTTTATTCTGATATTAAAGAGATATTTACCTACTGTGCTCAAGTTTTTTTTTTCTATTATTTTATTTGAAACATGGGTTTTATGCTTTTTTACTAATGGTAAATTTTACTGTCATTTTTTAATTTGTATGAGTCAGTTTAATTAAGATAGAAGTTCATGTATGGGTTTAGAATTATTTTACTGAGTGCATAAGGGGACGCAGGATGAACCATGAAGAATATGTAGCCTTTGGTTGGATGTAATTTTAGGTAGTTATGTCCAATTTTTTTGGGGTGGGAGTTGTAAGGTAATTGCTAGATAACTGTTTGTAAAAACCCATTATAGGTCTTTTTCTTTCTCATGTTTTAGTCTCACATCTTATATAAGGGATGATTCTCTCTTTCTTCTCCCATATATTTGTACTCATACTTGTAATTTGGTATTCAAGAAGTATATACAAGGTTCACTCAATTCTTCTACATGGTATCAGAGGTAGGTTACCTCCCGGCGGTTAACCTCTTTCTGACCGCCGGCCTGGTCTCCAATCCGCTTTCCGCCGGCCTGGTCTCCAATCCACTTTCCGCTTTCCGTTTTTTTTCCTAACCGCCATCCTTTGGGCGGTCTCTTCTATCTCTTAACCGCAATCATTTGTGCGGTCTCGTTTTTCTTAACCGCAATCCTTTGTGCGGTCTCTTTTTTTATCCTCCCTCCCGTCTCTTCCCCTCTTCTCTCCCTTTTATAGGGATTTGTCTGGGCCCCACTCCTACTCTGACCGCTCCGGTCTAGTTTCTCTTTTTGCGAGTTTCTCTGACCCGCGGTTTTCTTCAGCTCCTCTCGCAGACTGCTCTTGCTAGCCTTGTCGCGCGTTCTACCCGTTGATTGCCTTCTCTTTGCTGTTTGCCACGGACTGGCGGGTTCTCTTCTACCCGCAGCGGCCTCCTGCGGACTCGCGCGATCTTCTTCGGCCTTTCTCTTGCGCGGACTGGTTCTCTTCTAACCGCCGTCGACCTATCTCTTCTAATTGCGCAGACTGGTCTTCTGCTCCCTACCCGCTGTGCCCTAGGTGACGACTCCTAGGTGCTCAAACTCCTCCCCAAGGTACCACCTACTCATACACTCCTTTTCCCCACCACAAAACCCTCTTCCACCGCCCAAAAATTCCCCCACCTCCCGCTGAATCTGCGGCTCCAGCAAGCCCTAAAACAGCCAGCGGCTGTTTCACAAACAGCACTATTCAAAAATACAAGTTACTGTTCATCTATATATTTTTATTAAATCCTGAAGCCCGACCTGCTGCTGCTGCCCCTCCCCTCAACCTCCCGGCCCTCCTCCGTCATACCTGGAGCCGGCCACCTCTGGCCTCCCCTCCTCCAACAACACCACCCGCCGGCCTCCTGTCAAGCCGCCGGCCTTCCTGCTCCAACTCCACCCCCTCCACCACTCCTCCCCTTCGTGGATCCACCTTCAAATAGCCCCAATTTCCAGATCGGTCCAGATCTGGAAATTTTAGCCCCCCGATCCGCTATTTCTACCACCCGTCCAACACTCCCTAACTCCGATCCGTTCTTACATCATTGGATCTACTCACCCCTGCCCGAATCTCCACCTACGTGGCCGGATCTATCTTGTTGAGTTGGCGTTATATTTTTATTTTCTTTGTGTAACGAATTGCGATGTTTATGTTGTACGGGTTGGCTATATATACCCGAATCTTATGTATGGAAAGTAATCTTTTTCTCCCATTCCCACATTTCAACATGGTATCAAAGCCTTAGTGCTTCCCGAGTTCGTCCGCCGCTCGATCCGCCTGCCTCGCGCGTTCCACCTCGCCTCGCGCGATCCGCCTCGCCTCGTGCGATCCGCCCTGCTCAATCCTCCGCCGGATCGGCCGCAGCCCCCCGCTCGCTCCGCCTCGCGTGTTCCGCCCCGCAGCCCCCCGCTCGACCCGCTCGGCCGCTCGGCCGCCTGCTCGCCCGCCTCTTCCGGTTTCTTTCCTTCTTCCCCTCCGTTCTTGGTCTCGATTCCTTGGCACCGGCGATGCAATGAAAAGGTCATTTCCGGTGTCTCTCTTTCTCTTCCTCTCCTTCCTCTTTCTATGAGGCAACCCTAGTTTCTATCTAGGTTTTCTTTTCTTGATTCCGGTAACCTCGACTTGTATTCCTGGTTACCATGGCCGGGCCTGATGGATCTCCTACCGTGTCTTCCGCTACCGGTGCCCCCCCGGCCTCCGTGATATCCAGTGCTTTCTCCCGCCCTGGGCATGATCACAATACTCCTCAGATTACGACAATCCGTCTGGATGGTACTAATTATCTACCCTGGGCTCGGGCTATTACCCTTGCTTTGAAGAGCCGACGATGGGTATGTCATGGGCACCACACCTACCCCTACCTCGGATTCCCCCGATTGGGTGCAATGGGAATCGGAGAAATCTCTCGTCATGTCTTGGTTGACGTACTCCATGGTTGACTCCATCGCCCGCAACTATTTGTTCCTGGACACTGCTGCTGCTATTTGGCGAAGAGCCGAGACTACTTATTCGTGCCGGGGCAATGCTGCCCAGATATTTCAGCTGCGCCGAAAGATTTTCCTTCTCCGGCAAGGCGATCGTCCTCCGTCGGCCTACTATCTCGAGTTCACTCAGTTATATCATGAGTATGACCATTTTGATTCGCTCACTCTGGTGTCACCTGAGGATGAACTCCTGGTTCGCGCGCGGGAAGATCGGAATAGAGTGTTTGAGTTTCTTCATGGCTTGCATCGGGATTTCGACCAGATCAGTGTGCAGATTCTTGGTCGCTCCCCTTTGCCCTCTCTTCCCGAGGTGTTCAGTTTGGTTCAGCAGGAATTTGATCGCCGACAAACTTGGGCTCCTGATCCTCCTCCAGATGGTTCTGCTTTAGCGGCCCAGGTTGGTCCTCGGGGGCCTCGTGATTCTAGATCCAGGCCCAGTGACAAGGATCACCTGCTCTGCGACTATTGCGGGAAGACCCGCCATACACGGGAGACTTGTTTTCGCCTTCATGGGTTCCCTGCACCCCGCGGTGGACCTCCCTCTCGTGGAGGCCGCGGATCTGGACGCACTTCCGGTCGTTCGCCTCAGAATCGCTCCGCGCATCTATCAGATGGTTTCGAAGAGCCACAGCTTCCACCTGCCTTGCCTGGCCCTACACTGACTTTGTCTGCTGATGAGGTTCTTGCCTTCCGTCGCTTGATGCAAGGACAGTCACCTGAGCCTCCTGCTCCCTCGTCTTCCTATGCCCATCAAGGGCCTCCAGGTGCTCATGCTGCTTCGACTCGTCCCTCTACTCATTGGATCATTGACTCTGGAGCTACGGATCATATGACCGGCTCCTCCTCAGGTTTTGTGTCCTACCTTCCATTGTCGGGTCGGGACAAGGTGAGCATCGCGGATGGATCCCTCTCTCCGATTGCCGGGAAGGGTTCCATACCATGCTCCTCCCTAACCCTCTCCTCGGTTCTTCATGTTCCAACCTTCACCCGAAATCTCCTTTCCATTAGTCATATTACTAATTCTATGAACTGTTCAGTAACTTTTTTCCTTTTTCCTGCATTTTTCAGGACCTGAAGACGGGAACGGTGATTGGAACTGGTAAACTGGTGGATGGGCTTTGTGTTCGATTCCTCCATCCCGATTTCACCACCCCGGGCTCTTCATGCTGATCAGGCTGCTACTCTGGAGTCCTGGCACTGTCGGCTGGGCCATCCATCTATCTTTTCTATGAAACGTTTATTTCCTAGTTTTTCATCTGTTGTACTTGATAATTTTCATTGTGACGCTTGTGCTAGTGGTAAACTTCATCGCACTTCTTTTCAGCATGTTTCTTCTCCCAGTTCTGCTCCTTTTCATTTGGTACATAGTGATGTGTGGGGTCCTTGCAAAGTTGCGTCTATTTCTGGTTGTTGTTGGTTTGTGACGTTTATCGACTGTTTTTTGCGTACTACGCGGGTTTACCTGATGAAAGCTAAGAATGAAGTGTTTTCCTTGTTCCGCCGTTTTCACAATATGGTCTCCACCCAGTTCACGACTCCTATCAAACTCCTCCGCACCGATAATGATCGGGAATTCGTGGATTCTGCTTTCGAGCAATACTTGGCTGATCACGGGATTATCCATCAAACATCCTGTGCCTACTCCCCTGCTCAGAATGGAGTGTCGGAAAGGAAAAATCGCCACCTTTTGGAGGTTGCCCGATGTCTTCTCCTTCATATGCGTCTCCCACAGTATTATTGGGGTGATGCTGTTCTCACCGCGGCGTATCTCATCAATCGTATGCCTTCCCGCATCCTCGGTTTTAAAACTCCTCTTACCACGCTTGGTGTACCACCTACTACTCTACAGCCTCGTGTGTTTGGATGTGTTTGCTTTGTCCACATCTACCACCGCTCGAAACTTGATGCCTGTGCGCACAAGTGTGTCTTCATCGGATATTCTCCTACTCAGAAAGGGTATAAATGCTATGATCCTGTCCGCAAGAAGGTCTTCGTCACTATGGATGTCACTTTCCGTGAATCTGAGAGCTATTATGGGTCCTCACTTCAGGGGGCGCCTCCTCCTCCATCAGAAGTGAATCCCCTAGCATCTTCTCTGGACACCATCCCTCTACCTATCCCTCCAGCATACTATCCCACTCTGATTGCTCAGCCTACTCCCACTACTTCATGTACCCCACTTGTAGAGACCCCGGTCCATATACCACTACAGGTTTACTCTCGTCGCCCAAACAATTCGAACACGCGGCCCTCCATCTGGATATCTGACCACCCACCTGACCCGTCGGAAGGTACTTCTACTCAGCATCCTCTCTCCCAATTCGTGTCTTACACTTCTCTAACGGCCTCCCATGGAGTTTTTGTTTCCTCCTTGTCTTCTGTTTCTATCCCAACTTCGTGGCAGGATGCTATCTCTGACGACAGGTGGAAGTTAGCCATGTTTGAAGAAATGAATGCCCTGGAGAAGAACAACACATGAGATCTGGTTCAATTATCTCCAGGAAAGAAAGTAGTTGGATGCAAATGGGTGTTTGCTGTCAAACAGAACCCATCAGGGGTTGTGGAACGATATAAGGCAAGATTAGTGGCGCGGGGCTACTCTCAGACTGAGGGCATTGATTATCAAGTGACATTTGCTCCGGTAGCAAAGATGAACTCGATCAGGATCCTTATGTCTTGCGCGACATGCAAAGAATGGAAACTCTGCCAATTAGATGTGAAGAATGCCTACCTTCATGGCGATCTAGAAGAAGAGGTGTGCATGGCTCTTCCTCCGGGGCTCACCCCACGTGGATCCACAGGGAAAGTGTGCAAACTACGGAGACCGTTATATGGCCTAAAGCAGTCAGCCAGAGCATGGTTCGAAAGGTTCCATAAAGCCATGCGTAGTTTTGGATACACCTAGAGTAATGCAGATCATACGATGTTTGTTAGACTCATCAAAGGGAAATTGGCAATCCTAATAGTTTATGTGGACGATATTATCATAACTGGGGACGACGATGTAGAGATTCAAGTCCTTAAGGACAAATTAGCTAAGGAGTTTGATGTGAAAGATCTGGGGAACCTAAAATACTTTCTAGGCATTGAGGTTGCAAGGTCAAAGCATGACATTTTCTTATCTCAAAGGAAATATACGCTCGACCTACTTGATGCCACCGGGATGAGTGGTTGCCGACCTGCTGATACTCCAATCGAGACCAACCACAAGTTGGGCAGGGATGATGGCGATATGATTGGGGATATACCTGGTTTCCAGAGGCTTGTTGGAAAATTGATTTACTTATCGCACACCCGGCCTGACATTTCTTATGCAGTGGGGGTCCTCAGTCAGTTCATGCACTCTCCAAAGGCCCGCCATGTTGACGCTGCGCATCGTGTCCTCCGGTACCTCAAGGCCTCACCGGGGAAGGGCATCCTTTTTTCCCCAAATAAGGAGTTGAACATCGATGTTTATACTGATGCAGACTGGGCCGGATCGCCATCTGATAGACAATCTACATCAGGATATTGTTCTATGGTTGGAGGCAATTTGGTTAGCTGGAGAAGCAAAAAGCAACATGTAGTTGCTAGGTCGAGTGCTGAGGTCGAGTTTAGGGCAATGGCTCATGGCATCTGTGAAGGACTATGGATATCAACCATCCTGGGGGAGCTCGGTTTGAAGAAAAATGAGCCGATCAGGTTGTACTGTGATAATAAAGCGGCAATTTCTATCGCTCACAATCCAGTGCAACACGATCGCACAAAGCACATTGAGATTGACAGACATTTCATTAAGGAGAATATCGATAGGGGAATAGTGGTCATCCCGTTCGTTCCATCGGATCAACAGTTGGCAGATGTTCTTACGAAGGGTTTGAGCTTCAACATGTTCACTAATCTAATCGGCAAGTTCGGCATGACTGATATCACACCCCCAACTTGAGGGGGGTGTTGAGTTGGCGTTATATTTTTATTATCTTTGTGTAACGAATTGCGATGTTTATGTTGTACGGGTTGGCTATATATACCCGAATCTTATGTATGGAAAGTAATCTTTTTCTCCCATTCCCACATTTCAACATATCCATTTCCGATCCATTTTTCATCTTGCGCCGCCGAGGACAGCCACCTCCACTATTTTCACGCCGCTGGTTCCACTCGATCGCCTATCCACGCATCCGGCTCCAGAATTTTCATTGCCTTGATCAACCCACTATTTAGTGAGTATTGTTGTATTGGATTATTATTTTCAGCATTTATTTATCGGATTGGACATCATATTGGCTTGAATATCTCGTATGGTAGTAGTTTGCTAGATTATTATTGTGATTTGCAGGATTTATTCGTCGCGCACTCGTGCTTTGGTCCTCCATGCCGAGAAAACCTAAGTTTGTTTGCCCAAATAAATTATTTTGCCTTGTCTTGAATTATCTGCGTGGGATGATCATTATTTATTATTCAATCTGTGATTTAATCCGTCGGGTTTTGCATTAACATGTACGGTTAGGTCGCAGATTTTCCGCCGCCTATAAGTTCTCCCTGCATCAATTGCTATCAGAGGCAGGTTGCGCGCATCCAGGTTGCGCACACTTTTCGATACGCAGTCGTAGATTCTATATGTTTTTCATTATGTCTAGGTATCACCACTTGTCCCAACCTCACTTTGGAGATCTTGAGTCCACTTGCATCAGTTCTCACAGAGCCTCGTCAGGGAGATCCTCACATTATTACGACAATCATTCTCGATCGCAGTGCACCACTTTCAGTGATCGTGTTGATCTTTTAACACAACTCGGTTACCTTAGGAATAATTATTTTGAGGAGTCGTTCCGAGAGAGATCTTAAGAGTCAGTTTCGTACTGCTTCCCCTTCCTTTGACGGCTCATCGAGTCCCGAGTCTTTCAGCTATTTGCTCGTGGATATGGAATATTATTTAGATCATTTTGAGTTATTCGGTGAGCGTCGCGTCAAGTTTGCGAAACTTAGACTTTTAGATCAGGCGAGGGCTTATTGGGTTAGCGTTGAGAGGACCCGCGAGCGAGACTGTCTTCGTCGCATCACTAGTTGGGAGGACATAAAGCGTTTATTGTCTCAGAGATATTTGCCTTCATCATATCGGAGTCGCTTGCTCGACCAATTATTTTCCCTTCAGCAAAGATCCATGTATGTTGTCGAGTATAAGGATCGCTTTGATGAGTTAGTTGTGAGGAGTGATATCCGAGAGGACCCAGTCATGACCACTAACAGATTTCTGTCTGGGCTTCAATCTGACATTCGTACCAAGCTCGTTTATCATAGCTCGGAGTCCCTCGAGCAGACATATCAGCTCGCCCTTTGTTATGAGCGGTCATTGAGATCCGCAAGAGTTGGTCGATGAGATTCTCACCTTGACCTCTGCAGTACGAGTCCCTCCCATACTGAGGTCACCACGACGCCTACCACTGTCTTGTCAGGCACGACAGAAATGATACCAGATGTGGATTACTCTCACCACAGTGATGTGCTTAGCCCAGTGAGTGACCTATCTCTTGTTTCTGACCCGCCTCTTGTGACCCCGACTGAGAGCGAGCCTGAGCGACCTACCGAGTCCGTAGGGGTGTGTCCCTCACCCACACCACCTCCTCTGCAATACACCGGATTAGTTAGCACCCCAACTACGGACCCATTTCCTGACACTGCACCCACATATCCATTCTTGGGTGTAGGTCTGTGTCACTCTCCCATTGTCATTACCCGGAGTCACATCATGACTGAGAGCTCAGAGCCTGATGTTGATCTTATAGTGACTATGTCACCCATTCACGGGGACACGACCCCTTACTATGGTACTCACATGGAGGATCATGACCCTAGTGACGAGTTTTACGATGACTCCCATGTTGAGCCGCCACATCCTGGTGAGGATACAATTCAGGTGAGACGCTCGTTTGAGTTATTGGCGTCTCTTTCGCTATCATCTATAGCCTTGCCCCAGAGAATTGATCTTGCATGGAGCATAACATATGTAGGGACTTCCTTGAGTACGCTCGAGCATACTCATATTTTGAGGACCTACCTTATGGCGCATTGCACCATCGATGAGTTTTGGGACGCACTACCTGCTGACCTACCAGACGAGCTCTTTCTTTTCGGGAACACGCACCACACTCGAGAGTCACGTCTTCTAATCAGTGTGTACGATCTTCATTCAGGTGACCACCTCATTCGCGATGACTTCTCATACACACCTCCTGGTGAGCCCCCTGGTGTGTCACGTTCCCTAAGAGACATGTGGCTCTTTACGAGCTCATATTTGAGTATAGTTGTCTCTTCCAATCATCTGAGCACTCGTCACACACGGGATGAGTTTTTCTACACTCCACCGAGTGAGCCCCCTGATAGGCCACCATAATTTTAGAGACGTCTCGGTCATTATTATGCTTTCCCGTAGCAGGTACGTTGTGTCGGTCATGTGTCATTTACATCACTTGCATGAGTCTGTCAAGTCGATTATTCATCATTTGCATGAGTCTGTTGCGTTGTCTGTTCATTGTTTGCATGTTTGCCATGAGTCAATCAGACAGAGAATTCATATTGATAATAAGTTTTATAAATCACATACGGATGTTCATTGGCAAGAGCAGATACTTCATGAAGGCGAACAGGTGATGGTAAAAATCTGCGTTGTGAGGCTCCGTGCGAGGCTTGCTAAAAGCTTGAGCGCTAGGCGAATGGATCCCTATATAATCATGAGACGGATCGAAGCAAACACTTATGATCTTGATATCCCTACAAGTATAAGCATTCATCCAATATTTAGTGCTGAAGATATGACGCTGTACTACGAGCCTCGCGAGTATGTGGATCCAAGCAGTGGGGATTTCCAGCCGCCCACACCTCCACCCTCGTTGCCTTACCACCCTCATACTTCACCTATGTTGGCCCAAGTTTATTAGGTGACGACTCCTAGCTGCTCAAACTCCTCCCCAAGGTACCACCTATTCATACACTCCTTTTTCCCACCACAAAACCCTCTTCCACCGCCCAAAAATTCCCCCACCTCCCGCTGAATCTGCGGCTCCAGCAAGCCCTAAAACAGCCAGCGGCTGTTTCACAAACAACACTATTCAAAAATACAAGTTATTGTTCATCTATATAGTTTTATTAAATCCTGAAGCCCGGCCTGCTGCTGCCGCCCCTCCCCTCAACCTCCCGGCCCTCCTCCGTCATACCTGGAGCCGGCCACCTCTGGCCTCCCCTCCTCCAACAACACCACCCGCTGGCCTCCTGTCAAGCCGCCGGCCTTCCTGCTCCAACTCCACCCCCTCCACCACTCCTCCCCTTCGTGGATCCACCTTCAAATAGCCCCAATTTCCAGATTGGTCCAGATCTGGAAATTTTAGTCCCCCGATCTTCTATTTCTACCACCCGTCCAACACTCCCTAACCCCGATCCGTTACTACATCATTGGATCTACCCACCCCCGCCCGGATCTCCACCTACGTGGCCGGATCTATCCATTTCCGATCCATTTTTCATCTTGCGCCGTCGAGGACAGCCACCTCCACTATTTTCATGCCGCTGGTTCCACTCTCGATCGCCGATCCACGCATCCGGGTCCAGAATCTTCATTGCCTTGATCAGCCCACTATTTAGTGAGTATTGTTGTATTGGATTATTATTTTCAGCATTTATTTATCGGATTGGACATCATATTGGCTTGGATATCTCGTATGGTAGTAGTTTGTTAGATTATTATTGTTATTTGCAGGATTTATTCGCCGCGCGCTCGTGCTTTGGCCCTCCACGTCGAGGAAAGTCTAAGCTTGTTTGCCCAAATAAATTATTTTATCTTGTCTTGAATTATCTGCGTGGGATGGTCATTATTTATTATTCAATCTGTGATTTAATCCGTCGAGTTTTGCATAGCATGTACGGTTAGATCGCAGATTTTTCGCCGCCTATATGTTCGCCCTGCGTCACCTTCTCTTTGCTGTTCGCCACGGACTGACGGGTTCTCTTCTACCCGCTGCGGCCTCCTGCGGCCTCGCGCGGTCTTCTTCAGCCTTTCTCTTGCGCGGACTGGTTCTCTTCTAACCGTCGTCGACCTATCTCTTCTAATTGCGCGGATTGGTCTTCTTCTCCCTACCCGCTATGCCTCTCCTTTGGCTTATGCGGGCTTGCTGCTGCTCTACCCGTTGTGGATTGGTGTTCTACCCGCTGCGGGCTTGGCCCTGTTCTAGTTATTGCGGACTTGGCCTTGTTATCTACCTGATGCAGACGTGGTTCTTCTGGCTTCTGTGGGCTTGTTGCTTGTCTACCCGCTCCGGACTTGGTTTTCTACCCGCTGCAGGCTTGGCCATGTTCTCTACCTGTTGCGGACGTGGTCCTTCTGGCTTCTGCGGGCTTGCTGCTTATCTACCTGCCGCGGACTTGGTTCTCTAATCGCTGTTGCGGGCTTGCTCTATCCGTTGGGCTTCTCTTTTAAGCTACTGTCGGCCTCCCCTCTAGCCATCGATGGCCTCTCCTGCTGTCCTCCATGGCTAGTCGCTGCGACTTCTCTGATCGTCTGCCTACTGTGGTCTCTATCTTCTCTGCTGCTATCCCAGTCCGCTCGGTTACTTTTTCTCTTGCCACAATGGACTCAACAGTTGCTTCTTCTCTTCCCGCTTGTGCAACTGCCCCATCTCCTAAAGTTCGTGATGAACTTCAGATCACCACCATTTCCCTCAACGGGAAACAAAATTTTGTGGAATGTGTGCATTCTGTTTGACGAGTTCTCCAAATTAAAGGTCTTCTTCATCATCTTACTTGGGATGCCCCTACTGTTCCCACTGATGAATGACTCCGTGATGACGGTCGAGTCCAATCCCTGATTCTCAATTCCATGGATACCGAGTCATATCGCATGACCATGTATCATGAGACTGTTAAGGCGATGTGGGAAGAGCTTCGCTCTCTCTACTCTGACAAAGACAACTTGTTACATCTGTTCGATATCATCTCTGCGCTTCAAATTCTGGATCCCGGGACATTAGGTGATTTGACCTCTTTTGTTGCCAAGACCAAAACTCTGGTAGAGGCATGAATACAACGTCAACCTCCCTCCACGGATCTTGCTACACAACGAGCGCAAAAGGAAGCTGTTGGGATTGCAATGATTATGACCCGAGTTCCTCCTCACCTACATAGTGCCCGGGCTCAGATTCTTTCCTCCTCCATCACGCCCTCTCTGTCCGATGTCTGCTCTATTTGTTCAAAGTCACACCTCCTTCTGAGGCCCCTACAAATTTTTCACCAGCTCTCCTTTAGCAGCCACTCTTACCCACTCTTGCTTCAGCTCCTCCTTTATCCGCAGCCTCAGCTGCTCTTCAGACCGCTGCCTCTATCCGCAACGGCTTGAATATCCTATCCACCAAACCCGCAACAACGGATAGAACAAGCCTCAAATATCTCCATGCCGGCAAGACTTACTGACCAGTCCGCCTCGAACTATCAAGGAGGCGTCCTCAAAGATCTCCAGGCCGGCAAGACTTACTGATCAGTCCGCCAAAGACAGACCGCAACACTGCTGGAACCAGTTTGCCAACACGGCTGTCAAGTTTTCAGAACCACTCTGCTAGAAGTCAGTCAGGCCACCAAGGCCAAATGCTAGTACGCTAAACGCCAGATCTCTAAACACCAGACCGCTAAACGCCAGACCGTTAAACGCCAGACCGCCTGGACCAAGCCTCCAGACCGCCTGGACCAAGCCTCCAGACCGCCAAACTGCTAGACTGCCAGGACCAAACCGCCAGACCGCCAGGCTTCATAAAATCTAACACTCCCCCTCAAGCTGGAGCATATATATCAATCATGCCCAGCTTGCCAGAGACATCTGAAAGAGAGGCAGAAACTGGTTTGCTAAAGATATCTGTAAGTTCTCTGTCAGAAGTGATGAACGAAGTACAAATTTAATTCTTCAATATTTCTTTTCTGACGAAGCAGCAGTCGACTTCAATGTGTTTTGTCCTTTCATGAAAGACTGGATTCCTTGATATATGTATAATAGTCTGCTTGTCACAAAACATAGGTAAAAGATGATCATATATCTCTCCCAAGTCGAGCATCAGGGTACGCAACCATTTCAACTCGCAAGCGGTCGATGTCATGCTTCGGTACTTAGCTTTAACACTTGATCGTGATATAACCGACTATTTCTTGCTTTTCCAGCTTACAAGATTTCCTCTCACAAAGGTGCAAAAATCAGAGGTAGACTTTCTATCTTCTTTATCAACATAGCTAACATCAGAATATGCTTCAACCTTCAGATGATTATGTTTTCGAAACAATAACCCCTTCCCTGGAGACCCTTTCAAATACTCTAGAATTTTTAAGGCGGAACAAAAATGACATTCTCTGGGAGCTTTGCATAAACTGACTGACCTTCTCTACTGCATAACAAATATCAAGTCTGGTAACAGTCAGATAAATGAGTTTTCCCACGAGTCGTCTGTACATAGTAACATCTGAAGGAAGATGTGAATCCTCCGTCCAACTCTTGTTGTCACCAACGGTCATAGGACAACGAACATGCCTTGCCCCAAGAAGACCAGTTTCTTTCAAAAGATATAATGCATATTTCCGTTGTGAGAGCACCACAAAGTTTTGTTTTCGCAAGATTTCTATTCTCAGGAAGTACTTAAGAGAGCTCATATCGTTTGTAACAAAATGTTGCCAAAGATGTCTCTTCGCTAGATCAATTCTCCTCTTATCATCACCAGTAAGGAGAATATCATCTACATAGACAACAAGAATCACAAGCCTTTTAGTAGTCTTGCGTATAAAAAGAGAGTGATCGGCAGAACTTCAAGTAAAACCAAGAAGAGAGATAACTTTGCTTAACTCGAACCAAGCCTGTGGGCTTTGTTTTAAGTCATAAATTGCTTTCCGTAACTTGCACACCTGAGACTCCCTCTGAGCAACATATCCTGGAGGTTGCTCCATGTAAACCACCTATTGCAGATTACCATTTAGGAAGACATTCTTCACATCTAACTGATACATCTCCCAATCTTTGTTAACCGTCACAGAGAAAAAACACGGATAGTGCTGATGCGAGAACTGGGGAGAAGGTATCAAATAAATTCACACCATACGTCTGAGTAAAGCCTTTGGCAACAAGCCTAGCCTTATAGAGGTCAATAGAGCCATCCAGATGAAACTTGATGACAAAGACCCACCGGTAACCAACCACACCCACACCTAGAGGAGTAGGGACAAGAGTCCAAGTACCCCTTTCGGTTAAAGTCTTCATTTCTTCATTTATCGCCGCTTTCCAATGCGGAATAGCAAGAACCTTTTGATAGTTAACCGGGACAACATTTGCGGAGAGAGCAAGAGCAAATCTACTTCCAGCTGGGGAAAGACGAGCGTAGAAGACAACATCATGAATTGAATGTTTAGTGCACATTATAACCTCCTTCCATGGAGCAATTGGAAGGTCAAGATCCGACTTGTCTTCTGTAGTAGTCCATCCGTCGGAGAGATTACTGGCCCGGGAACTATCAACGACTCCAATGACAGGGAAGAATCAAAAGACAGAGGTGAAGATAACAGAAGTGGTACGGGGAGAGGAGACAGTGACAGAGAAGGCGGAATAGGTTCAGTTGAAGGTGCAAAAACAATAGGTAGAGAAGGAAAAACATCAAATGGTGAGAGAGTAGAAGTTCGAGAAAAATAAGACATATCTTCAAAGACCGTAACATCGGCAGAAACATACGGTTTCCTGAGAATGGGATCATCGATACCCTTTTTTGGGTCGGACAATAACCCAGAAAGACACACTTTATCGAGCGAGGAGAAAGTTTGTCACGACCAGGAGGAGTGTGCACAAACGTTGTGCAACCAAAAATACGGAGAGGTAAAGGTTGAGCTTCTGTATGTAAGATAGAGAATGAGGTTCGTCCATGAAGAACAGATGAAAGAATACGGTTGATGAGATAGCAAGAAAGAAGCACATGTCCCCAATACGATCGAAGAATATTCATCTGTTTGAAAAGAGTGTGAGTAACATCCATGAGACGACGATTTTTGCGCTCAGCCATCCCAGCTGACAGGTGTATGAACAACTAATTTGATGAACTATGCCCCGATGCATGCAAAAATCGAAAAATTGTTGACTAAGATATTCTCGAGCATTATTAGTTCGAAGAACTTTAAGAGAAATATCAAATTAAGTTTGTGTCTCATTATAAAATGCAGTGAATATAGAATAAAGTTCAGAACGTTTTCAAGAGATACAACCAAATACATCGGGAGAAATCATCAATAAATGTAACAAAATATAAACTCACTCTACCAACAGACCTAACAGGAGCAGGACCCCAAATATCCGATTGAACAAGTTCAAACGAACGATAAGAACTACGACCTTGTCTCGCTGGATAGAAAGAACGATAGTGTTTGCCAAGTTGGCAGACTTCATAGTTCAAAGAGGAGTCCTCCTGAGGTAAATTCGGTAGGATTTGGTAGATGAGACGCGGAGGAGGATGCCAAGGCGAATATGCCATTACAAAAGAGAAGTGGAAAAAGCAGTGACATTGTCGAGGAAAAAGTGCACATTCCTTTCAGTCCCAGTAGCAATCTTTTCCTTGGAGTGAGGATCTTGAAAAGAACAAGTAGTAGATGTAAAGGTACCGTGCTGTTTAGTTGTTTGCAGAGAGCGGGAACAGAGAGTAAATTGCACGGAAAAGACGGGACGTAAAGCGTGTCCTCAAGCCGCAGAGTCGGAGTGACACAGACTGTACCAGTCCCGTATACTGGAGACGGATTACCATTCGCAACAAAAACTGGAGGAAACCAGTTATGTTTGTCCAAGCAAGTGAACAAACGAGGATCACCTGTCATGTGATTAGTAGCTCCCGAATCAATTAGTCGCTTACCCTGAGTGACCACATTAGCATTGCCAGAAGAAGAGACAATTGACGTAGACTTCCTTATAGAGTCAACCGCAGACGGGCGAAGATGGGGAAATTTAGCCCAACAACAATCGACAAGATGTCCTGTCTTGTCACAGTGAGAGCAGACATGACGAGACACAATACGCCCACTAGAATGACATCCACGACCACTATAATTACCAGAACGAACCAGATGAGCAAAGATGTCGTGAAGGGGTGGGGCAGAGGGCGTTGAAGAAGAGTGGTAATAACTGCAATACGGGCAACTGTAACAACATGGGTGGGAGAATCAGATTCGCCAAGAATTTGTTGTCTTATCATGTCATAAGATTCTGGAAGGCGAAGAAGTTAACACAACCAGAAGTTCTTGGAAGTGTTTGTGCTGCTCAGCCAGATCAGCGGAGAACAGACGATGCTGTAGAATCTCAGTGCCGAGAGTTTGCACCTCCTGATAAGCAGCAGCAGAAGTCAAAGTAGGGTGGGCAAACAGA
Source organism: Platanthera zijinensis (assembly GCA_039513925.1). Taxonomy (NCBI): domain Eukaryota; kingdom Viridiplantae; phylum Streptophyta; class Magnoliopsida; order Asparagales; family Orchidaceae; genus Platanthera; species Platanthera zijinensis. Next base: position 166,932,038 of record CM077094.1, read on the forward strand.
TCAAAATATAACGAGTATATGCACGAAGTCTGAGCGCCTTTAGAATACAAAGCAGTAAGATGAGTCCAAGCAGCTTTAACCATCTCATCATGTCGAATGATAGGTAGACACTCATCAGAGAGACTATTAACATGTCATGTCCTGACCAAAGCATCATTTACATCTCAATCATCAAAGGCAGCAGACCCTCGAGCTGGAGGGTCATCAGTGAGATGATGACGTTTGTGTTAAGATCTCAACAAGACCACAAACGAGACACTCCAGTCTGGATAATTCGGGTCAGTCAGCTTGGAAGTGTTCCAAGATTGCCAGACGGAAGGGAAACAATTGGTGCGGTTTGAGAAGAAGGCACAGATAAAGTGGAAGAAGAGTACTTGGTATCCGCCATAAAGAAGGCGGTTAAAAAAAGAACCTGCGCGGATAAGAGAGCTCAGCGGGTGGTTAAAAAATGGAGTCCGCAGAAACCGCAGAAGAGCGAAGCGGGCTGTTAGAAAAACTGGAGTCCGTAAGGATCACAGAAGAGGAAGGCGGGCGGTTAGAAAATCGGAGTTCGCAAGTATTGGGTGAGCTCTATTGACCACTATAAGTCTAGGCTTGTTGCTAAAGGCTTTACTCAGACGTATGATGTGGATTTTTTTAATATCTTCTCCCCAGTTGCTCGCATCAGCACTATCCGTGTTCTTTTCTCTGTGGCGGTTAACAAAGGTTGAGAGATGTATCAGTTAGATGTGAAAGAATGCCTTTCTATATGGTGATCTGCAAGAGGTGGTTTACATGGAGCAACCTCCTAGGTATGTTGCTCATGGGGAGGCTTAGGTGTGCAAGTTACGGAATGCAATTTATGTCTTAAAACAAAGCCTACAGGTATGACTCCATATTTATAGGGAGAAGAGAAAGAAAGAAAATACAACAGACGATTTGAGACTAAAATACAACAAGAGGAATGACGAATACAAATTTTCAGACCGCAAGAACTGAGCGGTTAGACAAGCTGACCGCTCCACACCAAGAAACCGGTGGTCTCTACTTCTCAGACCGTTGTTGATGATCAGAGAAAAACACAAGCAGATTTCTCCCTCTATTCGCCAATATTCAGGAACCCAGCTCCCTTGATCATCAGGCCGCAACATAAGCGGATAACAACCTCTATCCGCAGCTTCAGCTCTTCCTCTATCCGCAGCCTTAGCTGCTCTTCAGACCGTAGCCTCTATCCGCATCGACTTGAATCTCCTGTCTACCAAACCCGCAACAACGGATAGAACAAGCCTCAAAGATCTCCAAGTCGGCAAGACTTACTGACCAGTCCGCCTCGAACTATCAAGGAGGCATCCTCGAAGATCTCCAGGCTGACAAGAATTATTGATCAGTCCACCAGAGGCAAACCGCAACACTGCTGGAACCAGTCCGCCAACACGGCTTTCATGTCTTCAGAACCACTTTGTTAGAAGACAGTCAGGCCGCCAAGGCCAAACGCCAGACCGCCTGGACCAAGCCGCCAGACCGTCAAACTGCTAGACCGCCAGAACCAAACCGCCAGACCGCCAGGCTTCACAAAATTTAACAATCATGGCTGTTAATCATGTCCAAATTTGTACAAAGATATTTCACTCTGGGACTAGGAACCCCTTTGTTAAGTAAATCGACATTTCTAACATATTTGAGAGAGATGATACCTTCTTTATACTTTCCTCGAATAAGGTGGCAATCTAGCTCAATATGTTTGATATGCTTATGGAATACTGGTTTTGGTAGTAATCTGAATAGCCACATGATTGTCACACCATGGTTGTATAGTGTCGTTAACATGGTAACCTATAACATGTAGAATTTGACGAGCCCACGTAATTTTTGCAGTCCTATGAGAATTAGCTCGATTCTCAGTCTCTGCACTGCAGCGAGCGACAATAGTCTATTTCTTACTGCACCAATAAATTACATTTCCCCCATAAAAACAATGAACCCAGTAGTAGACTTTCGTGTAGTTAAGCTTACTGCCCAGTCGAAATCGCAGAAGGCTTCAATATTAGTTTGACCATGATTACGACAAATCAAACCAAGATCATGTTCTTTCTTCACATATTGAACAATATGTAGAACCTCCCACTGGACATTTGTTGGTACCGCCATAAACTGACTAACCTTACTAACTGACTAACCTTACTAACTGCACATGCAATGTTTGAACGAGTAATAGTAGGAAAGTTTAGTTTACCAACCAATCCACCGTACCTCTCTGGACAACTGAATAACTAGCTTTTATGATTCTTCTCACTTAGTTCAAAAGGAGTATCAACTGCCTCACACCGGTCCATTCCGTCTTCCTTCAAAAACTCTAAAGCATACTTCCTCTGACGTAGAAACATGCAATTCTTGTATTTGCAGTTTCAATACCATGAAAGTATCTCAATTTGCCAAGATCTTTTGTTTGAAAAATCTGATGGAGGAAAGATTTAAGGCGACTGAACCCTCTAGAATCACTACCTGTAATGGCAATATCGTTCACATAGACAAACTGTGGGATACTACCTCTCGAGTAGTGTTGAAATAAGGCAAGAATTTTTTTGACTCTTTTGAAGTCCAAATTGGGTAATCTCATCCCGAAAACGTCCAAACCATGCACAGGGAGATTGTTTTAATCCATACAATTATTTTCAGAGTCAACACACCCTCAATCTCTCCCCCTCAACAATGTATCCAGGAGGTTGCCCCATATAGATCTCCTCATGGAAGCCATGGAGAATGACATTCTTAATGTCTACCTTGTATATCTGTCACTGGTTAGTACCTGCAAGAGATAAAAACAGTCGGACAAAAGCCATTTTAGCCACATAGAAAAATGTCTTGTCATAATCTATATCGTATGTCTGAGCATGTCCCTTTACCACCAGACACGCTTTAACGTAGAGCCATCAACATTAACCTTGACAGTGTATATCCACTTGCAACCAATAGTGCGTTTATCCACAGGAAGAGATACCAATTCCCATGTCTAATTAAGTTCCAATGCATCTAGCTCAACCTGCATAGATGCGCCCCAACCCAGATTGACTTTTGCCTCATCGACCGGGCGGGGAATATAATGAGTGTTCAATGTAGATGTCAAAGTAGTCATAGTAGCAAATTATCCTTGATATGAAGTAGCATAAAGAGATGTATCTCTACAAATACATGTACCTTTATGAACTGCAATCCACAAATCTGTTTGTGGCGAGGCAGGGATAATGTCTCTGTTAATGTGAGACTTATTCATGGCCACCGTCTCAGGCATATCCGGTGGAATAGTAAGCAAAGGAACAGTCTCTTCCTCATTGGGTCTAGAGGTGGGCATAAGTGGATGTGAGGATGCCCTATCAGCGAGACGATGAGAATAGGTGCGACCCTATAGAAGATCTAGCGGTCATCAAAAGAGGAGGGATGTGGCTCAGGGTGAAGTGTGAGAACAAAATCAAGAGACAACATAGTCCAACATGTCAGGGGCACTAAGAGAACAAGATAGACTCAACAAACAACATCAGCTGATATTATGCACCCTTGTAGATCAAGAGAATAACATTGATATCCCATGGTAGTGCGAGAGTATCCCAAGAAGATACATTTTAATGAGCAGGGATCAAGCTTGAAAATCATCACAGAGATAACATACACATCCAAATACACAAATAGTGAGAATATTCTTCACATTTGTTGGGAGGGGTCCATAGAACTAAGAAGTATATAGAATATTTTGCAACATCACTATTCCAATCTTTGTACATTGTATTGCCCGGTTTGTGGATCGGGAGGCGGGAAACATGGTGCATACGACGTATGTCTGAGAGAGACATAGTCACACTTTTCTTCCATAACTAGAAATTTGAAGAAGTCATGGTGGTAGTGGCAATCCTAGCACTGTAGGAGGCGCGCTAAAGACAACCATGCTGATATATTTCGACAAAAGTAATGGAATATCCAATCCAAAGATTAATAGGATTGTGTAACAACATCAGGATATTAGTCGTAGAAGAGGTAGTAGACACAATCGATCGATCGGAAGAAACAAATGATCTTCCAAAGCATGTCAAAACAAAATCGACGCTAAAAGAGCCTTGAGGTGTTACGATCGGTAATACAAATCTAGATCAGGAGATCAATAGATTCAGAGCAGGAGATCAATAGATTCAGAGCAGGAGATCAACAGATTCAGAGCAGGAAATCAACACTTGTGGCAATCGGCTATAGCGGGAGATCGATCAATGTGATCGATCGAAGCAGAAGATCAATCAAAATAGGAGATCTGAGAGACTAACGAGTTGCGGCGGTGAATATCTCGTTGCTCTAATATCACGTAGTATAGTATTGTGAAGCAAAACCTAACCCTTCTTTAGTGCGATAGGTGTGTGTGTGTGTACTTTTTTTTAATGAAGGGATTTTTTTTATTGATAAAAAAGGCGGAATAAAAAGTTAATGCAAGCCAATTCCACCAGCAGATAACGAACCACTAGACAGATCACTTACATATAGATATGACAACGGAAAATTAGAGGACAAATTTAAAATTCCTCGGAATCAGGGCTATCAAGAGATTTTCCGTGCACAAATTTGTGACGGTGGAGCCGAGGCGAAAGATTTCCCACACACAGTATGTGTACATATACACACACATATGTGTACATACACACACATATATGTACACACAAATATGTACACACAGATATATATATATATATGTATATATATACATATTTTTATGTATATATATATCAGTAAAAGTAATGAACAAAATATACAGGAATACACGTAAATAATGCATAAGAAATTCTAACAACCTAAATGTGTATGGATGAGTTTGAGTTAATTTTGAGTTGACTAAAAAATTAACTGTTAATTCCATGAATAATTACATTTATTTTAAACACATTCGAACTTCATAAAATCTAGGCTTGTCCTTGTCCATCAGTGATTTTAGAGGACTTAAATAAATGAACTTAAATGGATTGGATAACCCTTTAGACACTGATTAGACTAGGGTTCGTGAAGATGAAAGCAAATAAAATACAATAGATTAATTCAGTAAAGAGGGATACAAGTGATGAGGATGAGGTAGTTTGCCAGTCCATGGAGTAGCCGCTGGATTGGCTCTTCATCCAAGATCAAGACATTCTATCTCAATGCCCAAATCCTTCACCCTCCTCTCCTTTATATATAAAATTTGCAATGCTCATAATTATCAATTATTCTAATTAGGAAATACACAAAAGAGAAATAACGAGATAAGAAAAGAATAAAATAAGGAAATAACAAAATAAGTAAATAACAAAATAAGAAAATAACACAATAAGGAAATAATGGAATAAGGAAATAACACAATAAGGAAATATCATAATGGCGGCTAAATGTTCCTTTGTGTCCGACTTGGGTCCGCCCCGGGCCCCTTCTTGCGGCATAAATAGACTCGGAGAGGCATGCATTATCAATACTCTCTGGTGGAAGAACGACCTTGTCGCCAAGGTCAAGACCCGAAAATTATTCCTTATGTTCGTAGGCAAGGATTCAGGTAGCCTCGTTAGTGGGTAGGTTGTGTCATTTAATCAATACTTGGTCGTCAGGACGCGTGGGAGCGATGAGATGAATTCCCCGGATTGCGTTCTGTTAAGCCACATGATAGATGTCGGATTCTTTTTTGAGCAGGCATTTTTAACCAAATGTTTTAGGTCCCACACCTTTGATGATCTGGAGTGACCTATAGTAATGAGCGCTCAACTTGGGTGCAACCGATGGACGACTAAAATTTTCCAATGACGTCAGAGTTTAGCCAAAAATTTGTCGCACTGACTGTAGGACACTGCCTGTCGATGTTTATTTGTCATTGGAATTATGCACCGTGGGGCCTTGGTAAGATGGAATTTGAGTTGACGTAGGCCGTTGCCCCGATCTACACGTGTTTGTGCTAAAACCTCCACGTGACATTACCCCAGAGTATTTTGCATGATAGTGGACGGAGGATGACCGTTGCCGATTTGAAATGGCAATTCCTTTGAGGCAGAATAGTGAACTATGTTATACCTTAACCATGGGATATTGAGAACCTCGATCTGTTCTTCAGAGGGTGGTTGAACACACTCACCAAAAGAGTAGTCCTTTGTAGCTTAAATAGCTCATGCCAAAATGAACTAATGAATACCAGGTTAGGATCGTTGATGCTTGATCGTGGAAACCCATGAAGATGCACAATTTCACTGATGAAGACTCGTGAGATGGAGGGCGTATTATAAGGATGTTTCATTGGGATGAAGTTGTTGTGCTTCGGGAGTTGATCTACCAGCGCGAAGATGCAATTAAAGCCATTGGAGTTCTATGAGCAAGTTTCGCCCTCTAGTAGGCGGCGGCTGGGGCTATTCATCATGAAGTGTTGTACGTTGGGCAACTTCTTGCGCCAGTAGAGAGTCCCCACCATCCAACGGTAAGTCGGGTGGGCACCAGAATGTACACTGGTGGGAGTCGTATAGAACTCATGGAGAGGGCACAAGATCCATATGGAGTTGTTGACGACAATCGAACAATCTTTGAAGTGGAGATGGTCATCAAATAAACTGAAGGGCTGGTGAGCTTCCGGGATGGCCCACAACTCGAGAATGATGAAACCTTCTTGAGAGTCCCTCTGGACCTCTTGCAAAATAGAGTCCTAAGACTCCTCTCTATGATAAGGGACTAGACGTTTTATTGGTGGATCATGGTTGTACTCGATAAAGAAATCATACCCCAAAAGTTTGGCAATCCACAGTTGTTGCGCGGGGGTGAATATTTTTTGGTGGAGGTGGCGAAGACTGCGATGATAATACCAGGGTCATAAACTCAGTGTCATAAGTAGAGGTGATGCGTGTTATGGGCCTCTGGCTTGGTTATCAAGTTGTTTTTATTAATTGTCTTTTATTCATTAATTGTCGATGCATTAAATATTATCTTTTATTTTTTTTAATGGTCCTTTATTAGGAGGTAGTTGGATGTTAGGAGTTATTAAGAATTGAGTCAAAAGCCTATTTAAAGGCATGCAAGATTGAAATGAAAGTATGCAAGAATTAAACTTTCCCCTTTGTCCCCTGTATGAGATTTTGGTAGTTCTCTCTCTCAACCACATCTTACTTAGACTGTTAGACAGACGTTGTTCTGACTCCTTAATATCCTCCTCTTCCATAATCCCCTCCTCTGGCCGCCTCTCTTACGACTCTATCAACATTCTCCGGTTTTTCCTATAACAGTGCACTGAGGTCTCATGCGTGTCATACTGAAATAAGTCATATGCCAGCTTTCATGTATGAGAAATGTGCCGATTCCGCTTCCGGATGCATCACATTTGATCACGTTGGGATTGGAGAAGTCTGACATAGCAAGGATGGGTGTTATGCCACAGAGCAACAACCATGATTTTTTCCGGATCCATGGCTCTAAAGAATTTCATGGAAATGAGATGGCGAGATACACTCGAATGAGCATTTATTCATGTTCACCACCAATTGATGTTGTCTAGAAGCTGGAGGATGCACCTGAGGTGGTCCAAGTGGGTCTCTCAAGAGGTGCTTTGGACGAGAATGTCATCGAAAAAGACGAAAACAAACTCACGAAGGAATGATCGAAAATTGTCGTTCATGGTAGAATTAAATGTCGATGGGCGTTATTCAACCCAAGGGGCATGAATAAAAATTCGCAGTGCATGTCGTGCCTTCAAAAGCTGTTTTGGGCATTTCTTCTCGTTGAATTCGAATTTGATTGTACCCAAAGTGGAGGTCCAATTTGGATAAGAATCCATTCACCTTGTTACTCGTTCAAGAAGAATAGCGGAAATTTGGTATTTGTCTGGCACGGTGGACTTAAGTTCTCTGTAGCTCACGCAAAAACACTATTTGGCGCCTCTCTTTCGCACAAGCATCGCCAGACTGCAAAAAGTGCTCGCGCTCAGTTGGATAATCCATGCTTGAAGCTTATCTATCACCATCTTCTCCATGACATTCTTTTGTGCATGGACGCAATGGTATGGTTGCATAAAAATGAGGTTTACAGTATACAGTGATCTAAGTTGCAACATGCGGAAGGTTTGTCGGTGGTGCATATACCGTTGGGAATTCAGATAGATTCTGACTTATCGCTTGAGTACTCAACAATGTGGTGATTGCTGGTCCACCAATATGTGACATAGTAGTGCCACTAGTTCAGAGTTGGTTGTCTTTTGAATGGAGCGGCGGCCCATAAAAATACGAGATAGAGAAGGGTCATTGTGGGTGGTGCGGTTTCTCCGTAGACCCAAATTTCATAGTCATGGAGGTTCGGTTGGCCTTGACATCCCAGAGAGTTCCAAGTTATAAGACGCCAGGAATCGTATCGCCAACACCCAAATTGAACACATGGAAGTCTACTTAGAACTCAAAAACATGTAGTCACATCGTCAAGGCGTGGTAGAGTCCACTAGTGTCCATGCATTCTCCATCACCCAAGGATACATGGAAAGTTAGAAACATGTACCCAAGTATACCTTTTTTTAGATTTTTTGTTTTCTTAGTAATGCTTATTATACATATAGTGCAATGTTTATTTATTATATATATATATATATATATATATATATATATATTTGTGATATATTTATACATTTATATATATCATTTATGTAGAATATTTTGTCACACTAGAGTAATAAATTATCTCTATAGCCGACCCCACTATAGTGGGATAAAGGCTTGAATGTTGTTGTTTGTTTGTTGTTCGAGTAGTAAATTACTTAAATATTATTTATATTTTCATAAAATTAATTAAAATAATATTATTACAATAAAATTCAAGCACATTAAAAGAAAATTAAAACATTATTGTTTATCAATATTAAAACAATAAAATTCCAAATTGTTGAAAAGAGCATAGAACTCCACAGTTGACGGCGATCGAGAAAGGAAGCTAGTGATGCAGTTGGTAGGTTGACAATAACAGGAACACCCTAAAATGCAAACCTAAATGGGATGCGACACTATGCAAATGCAAGGTGTAATCCGATTAAAATTGCAATAAATAAGTAACCAAAATAAAACCTATTCAGAAACACATTTGTTCACAAAATTTGTTCTTACGAGCAAAATTTATTTCACAAATAATTGAGGCGCAAGGACTTTATGCACGCACAAAATAAGTTCCTGCAAATCAATGATTTCACAATAATAATGACATAATCTCACATCCAACAGAGTATGGTATCAAGTATGCAATAATAGAAAACAAAGACTATAAATAACGACTTATGCATGCAGGAGGCGGCTGAATGAAGCAAAGGAGGAGATTCCGGGCTGCTGGAGGGCTATAATGTGGCTGCGGGAAGGCTGTAATTTGGCTGCTAGAAGGATGTATTGACCTGTTTGGCACACCAAAGTTGGAGTGCTTTGCGTGGGATGGACTATGAAGGGGGCTTATGGTGCTGCTAGGAGGTTTCTTTTGTGAAGGTAGTGAGTGGTGAACATGGGTGGAGAAGTACGGATTCAGAGGCATGGGTTCACAGGATTCAGGAGGCGTGTGGGGTTAGGGGCATGGGCTGCTGGAGGAAATAGAGGACAGATGGGCCTGCTCGGGTGGGGGAAATAATGGATCAGGCGACTGAGAATATATGGAGAAATCGTGGAGGATGGGGTTGGCGGTGGATCGATGACTGAAAGGGAGGGGGAGGAGGTTCAAATGTTGAAGAGAGGGGGAAGGGCTTACAGTGTTAGGGTGGCGGTGGAGAGGTATGGGCGACTTTGCCTTGGAGGTTCACCAAGGAGGGAAAAGTTTCCCGGAGTTGCACCACGAGAAGGAATGACCGACAGTTTCCGAAAACTGCAAATAACCATCGATCCCCTCTAATTCGGCGCCTGCTTGTATAAATATGACATAATTGAAACAAGGCATCCTAATCGGACTGCTCATATCGTCCGAGCCGACTGAGTGTCAAATACAATTCGAAATAAGTTAAATAATGTATGAAAAAGACTCGGAACAACCGTCTGGACACATTAGTCAACTCGAATCGTCCGAACAGGTAGCGGATCACCGCCTCCCGTGGGAATACACGTGTGGGCCGGCGATCTCCATCAGCTAGGACATTGGATCGGCGACGGAGATTGTGTGAGGAACCCAGGTCGCGTCCTCCGGCGAGGAAATTAGGGATCCGACGACGAGAAGGCCTCCCCCTTCTCTAACGACGACGTGGCAATAACAATTCGAGGGAGGAAGCCAGGGCACGGGAGCTTCAATTTTGTTGGGACGTTCGCGAGGGCAGATGGTACCTGGTCTATTCAGTTGGATAGAATTAAGACTTCACAAATAGGAGGTCTAATTCCAATTAAAATAACCATCAATTATAATTCCAAGGCCCCAATTCTATCCAAATGGACGGACGCTTAATATATTTATCAATTGTCATTAATCTACTTATATAAATGCTTTTCTTGTGTATGTGATGTTTATTTCATATCTTCGTAGTTCAGTTTGAATACACAGTTTTTTGTATTATTCTCCAAGAGACCATGGTATTTGTTAGTTATAATATATACAACAGTTTTTTGTATTATTCTCCAAGAGACCATGGTATTTGTTCGTTATAATATATACAAGACCGTATTCAAGGTTTAATATTACCTTGTCTTCTTCTGCAGGAGCAAATTTTCTCAAAAGAAGATGCTTTTTTTGCCTGGACGTTCATGAAAAGAAGGGCTCTATGGCAAACAATTCTTTCATTCCTTTGGCCGCTGGTGGCTCTAGCAATGTGCTTGTTCCCTGTGTACCCATACCAAGTCAAGATTGTTGTCCTGTACTCATGTGCTGGAGCTCTGCTGTTTATTGTAGCCATGCTCTTAAGTAAGTTTGAAAACTGTAATCTATTTTTGCAGGTTTTTCACATTCTTATAGAATTTGAAACATAATTATTTAAGTAGGAAATCTATCATGACTCTTAATAAGGATATTAACATGCTTGTGCTTAGATCATGAAATGATGATATTAAGAAAACATGTCCGCAAAGAGTATTCATTATCATGTATAGTTTAATATTCCTTGCTCATTTATACTTTAGTATTTCTTGATCGATTGTTGATCAGTGGTCTTTCGTGTTGGCTTGGTAGCATGATTTCCTCCCATTGTATTACTTCGGTAAAATTTTATGGGAACAGGTGGGGCCTCAACAACCTCCTATATTGAGAACAAGTGGGGCCAATGATTGGGATAGCACGGGCCGCGGCCCTGTTAATACGAGTGGGTTCCTTGTTGCGCTTAAAACCCAGGTTAACAGAGGGCCGATGGCCACTCGTAACAATGATGTTGGGAAGGGGAAAGGATGAAAGTGTCCGACTAGAGAATGTGAAGGGGGAGAGGGATGGCAGGCTGTTTTGGGAAGAGGGAGGGTGGTGGTAACTACCAAGCTTCAAACATGAGTTCCGACTTCGACACCAGGATATCAAAAGGCATCTTTCTTGCTCAATCTTTCAATAATCTTTCATGGAGACCTCTACTCATATTTGTAACCTAGGGAGGAACAATGAATGATCATTATTCTCCGTTCATTGTAACCTTCAAAAAACACAGAAAATGAAAACAAAAACATAAAATACTGCGTTCAGTAATCTGCTCGTACTGAGCAGTTTCGATCGTCCTAGGTCCATGGTTACCGCGAGTAGACCCTCACTGGTCGCGTGACATGATCTCCATCAACTCCTCCCTCCTCAAATGTATTCATCTATGAGGAATGGAGATGATCGTACTGCCGTCGTAGGGTCGGGGCGAGTCTCTCGAGCTCTGCTACAGTTATCCATGTATCATCGATAAAAGCGCAGCCCTGCCAATGTACCAAGTATCAGACTTTGTCTGGTTCTGGTACGAACTCGTGGGTCACGATCTCAGTGATGACATCAAAAAGTGCCGTGTCTGTGGATGATGATGTATGTGTCAGAGAATGTGGTACTACTGTGGAAGAAGCATGGACTTTAGTTAGACGATTAATCAGTGTCAAAGGCTGGTATTGTAGTAGGTGAGCGCTGGGATTGTAGCGAAGTAGTAGGCAAAGGCTAAGACTGTAGTGAAGTCGTAGGCAGAGGATGGGTGTGTGGACTATGGTGGGGCGGGTGGCAAGAGGTACATATAGTCGCGTGACTCGAAGAATGAGATCAAATCTTCAATGTTGAATACAAGTTAAATTCTCATACTATTCAAAATATCCAATTTATAAACATTTATCCCATTTCTTTTGGTAGCATGTAAAGGACACATTCATGTGACATTTAATTTTTGAGCAGTTCCCTTGGGAAGCTCTCAGCACGTATACGAACCATCATATGTTCTCCCTTGTGACTATCAACGTAAAATTTATAAATATCATTATTACAAGTAATCTTATGTTGGATAGATTCATGCACACTATAGGTGTCTAGCAAAGGATGAGAATTGTAGTGTAGTTTTTGTCTTCTTCCATAGTGTTTTCCAGAAATATCTAATGAATCAGACATCGCGATCAGATACAATAGTCTTGGGTAATTCGTGAAGTCGAAAGATGTCCTGAGCGAATAGAGATGCGGCGTGTGACGCATCTGCAGTTTTGTTGCCTGTTATGAAATGAGTCATTTTGGAATATCAATCGACAACAACAATGATGGAATCATGTTGTTACTGATCGGTTACAACTCAACCACTGGTTATCTATTATTATATGCATTCAAGTCAACTTATATGTTGTGTCATGTCGCATCGAGTCAAGTCGTGTTTTAATATTTTAATGTTTTCATGTATTTACGGGTGTGCCACCCGGGGGTTCTATAAATAGACCCTTAGTGTCTTGTATGAGATTATGAATGAAATGAAGTTCTAGTTTCTTTGTCCCCTTGTTGTGAGATATTTGTGGCTCTCTCCTCCAACGAGCAATCCCGCCTAGGCAGCCGCGGTTCCGGCTCCACGGTATCACCGTCATCGTCATCTCCACCTCCGGACACCATTCCGACGAGTTACCACTGTTACGGAAGTAGGCCCGTAACACATGCTTACCTAGGGTGTGAGGTAGTCTAGGCACAAAGTCCATATTGATGTCCACTCATGACTGGTGTGGGACTGGGAGTGGTATGTATAAACTCATGTTCTGTCGCGACCTTTTAGCCGACTGGCGGATGTAGCAATGTCGGACAACTTGAGCGACTTCTCTCTTTAGGGTAGATTAATATAAATGGTCTTCTACTAGTGTGATGGTCATATCTCTCCCAAAGTGCCTGACTGCCCCACCAATATGCATCTCCTAGACTAGATAATCTCGAATGAATATCCGGGGAATGCATAAGAGGGTGCGACAAAACAAATAACCATCAGTGATCGAGAAGTCATAGATTACGTCGGGTGGGTCCTAAAATAGTGCGGAATATATAGTCGTGACAGGTAGAATAATTTGTGACCTCGACAGTCGACGGATTACGGGTTTTAGGTGCCCTCGAAACGACCCTCTGGAGTCCCTGTATTGGTCGTGATGTAAGCCTCCCGCGCCAACTAAAGTCGACGATCGCTAAGCACATAGCAGTCAAAAAGTCGCGGAGGGTCTTGAATTCGACGTCAAAATGTGGTCGATCTCAAAGCCTAATTATAAAGATGGCGACATTCATCTTGGGGGTATCATGACGTGCACCAGAAAAATCTGAAAGTGTTCCAGATATTCATCAATCGGCCTTGTCTGATGTAACGTCGTGAGGGCACCAAGGGGTTGCTGTGAATCGGGGATCCAAAGACCAAGTTGCAGGTCTGCTTGAAGTCGCGCCAGATCATTCCAGGATTGTCCGTCTACAAATGGGTGAATCATAACTGAGCGATATCAAGGATGTGGAAGAGGCTAGACTTGTCCACTTTGTCATCGGTGTCTGCTGATGACTGAAAAATTGATCGCATTTGGTGAACCAGCCTAAGGGATCGTCCTTTCCATCATAAGTTGGAAATGTCAACTTGGTAGTTGTTATAATGGGGCATGGTGTTGCCTTCAGATGGTACCCTGGTCTGGAGATCCGATCAAAGAAGCGGAAGTGGAGGTGCCTGACTGCTACAAGTGTGATCAGTAGGTGGGTCAGTGAAGACTGAAATGGCGTCTGTCAAATCTTTAAGTTTGTTGGAGAGTGTGGCAATGTCTTCCCGATAACGTTCTTTGATGTCTCGAAGGCGTATCTTTATGGATGTCATGAATGTTTGCATTAAGTCCATGATAGTATCCGTTAGCACGGGCGAGCCCCCCATAATGCAAAGTATAGTCGGCGATAAATCGGAAGTAGCATGAACTAGAGAGCGAGTGATTGGACGGTTGGTTTCTTCGGAGACAGTTGATTATGAGGTGCCACGAGAGCCGTGGCGCTTCCCTATGATGAGTTACAAAAATAACACCCTTCTTTTTGTTTATGGGGGCTCAATAAAAACTGCGTTGTCAGGGCTCGTGAAAAAGGGAGTTAACGATGTTGAGGGACTCGAGAAAGTAACCTAGGATCGAACAGAGGAGTTGTCGGCTATGTGTGCTCGAAACAGAGAAGAGTTGGCTGCTGTGGCGAAGGAAACGCGTGCAGGAGTCAGAGTTGAGGGAAGCGGCGCGGGAAGAAGAGGTTGTTGTCGATCGAGGAGTTCCGGCCAATTGGAATTCATCGCGATGGTTGCTGCTCCTGGAATGACAACGACTGGAATCCTAAACCAGAGTTGTGACACTCTGTTGCCATGGAAATACAGGCTGATGTTGATCAAGGAGTGCGACGCTCTACTGCAGCGGCAAGAAGTCTACTGCCGATCGAGGAGTTGCGGTTCCTTGCTGTTGCGGGAAGACGGGTTGTTGTTGATCAAGTGTGGAATGACGAAGGTTGTGGCTGAATGGTGAAGGCTGTGGCTGAATGAGGACGACTAGAACCTTAATTAAAGATTTGCGACGATCTACTGTTGCTGGAATGAGCTTCCCTTGAGCCCGGGGACATAGGGTGTTGTTCCCCTGGTCGACCAAGGGAAAATGAGCGGTGGATGCCGTTAAGCGTGGAAGATGTCGTGTATGTGTGTGAAAAAGAGAAACGTAGCTCTGATACCAAGTTGTTATAGTCTCGTAGGAGTAGTGGCTGGAGGCGGAGGGATACCTTTGAGCCGGAATCACAGCTGCCTAGGTGAGGTGTGCTCTGGAGGAAGAGAGCTACCAAAATCTCATGCAACAAGACAAGGGAAAAAGGAGAATACTTCTTGGATGTTTTCATACAAATCACACTTGCCTTTAAATAGTCTATAAGACCATTTTAATGAAAACCTAATCATCTAACAACTATGAACAATTAATAATAATGAAAGACACTAAAGAGATAACAATAACTAGGCGCGTCGCCCATGGCCCAGAACACATTGTTACTAGGCACGTCACCCTAGATAACTAGGTGTGTCACCCTCCAATTAGGTTTTTGCACATTGCACCCTAGATATTTAATTTTAGCACTTTGCAACCCCAAAGGCTTTAATATTGACATTTTGCACCATAATTGCACCGTCTTAATTGAAAGTCTTTGGGGGTACAAAATTGTCAAAATTAAATTTTTATGATGCAACGTGCAAAAACCTTCAGTGATCTCCTAATTGGAGGGTACTTGGTGCCAAAATTCCCACGTATTATGCAACTAGTTTTCAAATTACTTGACAAAATTCATTGTAATTTGCTGATCTTTTTCATGCTGCAGTTAGAGCTGCAATATTTGGGGCACTTTACATAATTCTCGGAAAGCGCGTCTGGTTCTTCCCCAACATCAACGCTGAGGAAACAACCTTCAGCGAGCTGGTCCGGTTCTGGCCCTCGAAAGAAGATGGCGAACCCATCAAGTGGACTTCGAGACTCTTCTATGCCATCCTCTCCTTGCTCGTCATACTTCTTCTTCAGGCACCATGCCCCTGATGAAGCTGCCAGAGCTAGGTTGGTCATTCATCAAATTTTTGTTTCAATTTTTCTTCTGTCCTGGGTTTGTCTATATTTCACCCTTGTGATGGGACCCTTTCCCAGACCCTCGCTGTGCGGGGATGCTTTGTGCACTGCCCTTTTTACTTTGTTTTTTTTTTCTATTCATGATATTTTGTGACTATAATTGGTAAATATTTATTTCGTTCTCTACAGGTACCAAACAAAAGTTTCAAACATTATCGACGAGATGTTGGAGTGGTCTCCAAAATTGGCATTGTCGGGGATGCTGGAGAAACAGCAGCCTGCGAATGCGACAGAGAAGAGTCCTTCGAATGGGACTTGGCCGGGCTCCGGCGAGGAGGGAGCCGACGAGGAGACCATGACCGTTGATTCCGATGGATCTGAGAACAAAGATATTGATGATGATGGCAGCGCCGCATAGGTTTAATGGCCATACACAAATCCAAAGCAGGGTGTAATATCCTTTACATGAATAGTTTAAATATCTTTAAATATTTTTTTTAATAAAATTTTGGTATGAAAATTGAAATCTCCCATAGATAATCTTTTTACTTTTGATTTTTTTTATCGTTGAATAGTTTGGTTTATGATAATAATATTGCCTGTGTTGCAAGCTGAGTTAGGTTTGGCTTGCCGAATTGGCCGACCAAACAGTCCCGAACAGGCCTTTTTTCGTGCTGTTATAGGTAGACTCGGTTCGGCTATGTACACTCCCCCCCCCCCCCCCCCCCCCCCGTAGAGTTCGTGATCTTCATCCTTTTTGGGACACCTTCATCTCGGAGCTCAAGCCGACTAGTGATTGAGGTGACGCCCTTCTTCTCTGAGCCTAGCCATTGCACCCCACCTTAGTTCCTTCCACCTAAACCCCATTTCTCCTTCTCCAACTGAAATCACTGGTTTATTTGCTCATTCTTATTTCTCGGAGCGTTTAGAGCAATCTTCCTCCTCCAAAAACCCTACATCGGTGGTCTTTCTCCTTCCTAGGCCCACTGTGGACATCTACTAACCCCTAAACCAGAAATTGAGGTATAACCCTAACCCTACCAACTATTTTAGTGGATTGCATCTAGAAATTGGTTTGGGTTTGCATTTTAGTAATGTTTGTATGATGAAATTTGTTGGAATGGTATTGTAGTGTGTGCAAGTTTGGATTATAAATGCTTAGAAAATATTTTGGAATTTGTTGAAAATAATGTATTGTTCATGTTTGTTGTGTGCTATTCATAGAGAAATGTTATCTTATACTTCAAAAATATATAATTGACGACATATATATATATATATATATATATATATATATATATATATATATATATCTACTACATAAAGGAAATATACATATCTTTACATGCACCACAGTTTTCCTTTCAACCGTTTGATCACATTTCGAATTTAATGTCATCCATTAGATATAGAGAGAGAAAGGAATATTGATGGGATAGGGGGAGAGAGGAAAAGAACATATTTGTAGCCCTCTTAAAGCTACATGAGAGGAGGGAGGGAGAGAAATATAGGTGGCAGCGAGAGGGAGAGAGTTAGGCGGATAGAGAGAGAGAGAGCTTTAGGAGGTGGAGAGAGGGGGAAGAGAGAGAAATATAGGTGGCGGAGAGAGGGAGAGAGTTAGGCGGATAGAGAGAGAGAGAGAGATATATATATAATTATATATTACATAGGGAGGAAGAGAGAGAACTATAGATGGGGGAGAGAAGGAGAGAGTTAGGCGGTGGAGTATATATCAGTTATTATTATTGATGGCGGAGAGAAATATCAGTTATTATATATATAATATAATATATTATTAAATATATATATTACATATCAGAGAGGCAGAGAGAGAGGCAGAGAGAGAGTTGAATAGGCGGTGGTATTATATCTATATATTATATCTATATAATATATCTATATATTAGATATCTATATATTATATAGAGAAAGGGAGGGCGAGAGGGAGAGGTGGGCTGGATAAGGTTGCGCCTGCATAAGGCTGTAAATATATTATTACATATATAACTATATGAGTATCTCCGCACGGGCTACGCCCGTGCTTGATGCTCTCGGGCAGTCTTCGGCGACATCAGGCGGGCTTCGTCGGTACTTGATGGTTCGGGTGTGCAGGCGGGCGAAGCCCGCCTGATGCGGCCGAAGGCCGCCCGAGAGCATCGAGCACGGGCGTAGCCCGTGCGGAGATGCTCGTATATATATATATATATATATATATATATATATATATATATATATATAAAATCGGTTACAAGTATGTCGTCAATTATATATTTTTTATATTTGTAATTAAATTCTCAAGTGGCGTTGGAATTAAATTACAACCCTAAACCTTGAAAATTGGCAATAATGAGGCTTTGTATACTCGAAAAATGCAAGGCTGTCAGAGCTAGCGGTGTCTCTAGATTGTAATTTAATTCCAACGCCACTTGAGAATTAGATGTTGATGCCTAGCATGGGACCAGTAGTTGTATCATGCTATAACATCACTTCTGTTCATTATACAAAATATCAGTCATTCACATTTCTATCGTTACATTTCACATATCTAGAGAAACGCAATATGATTCATAATGGATTTGTGAGTGACAATCATTTCCATTCGGTTGTTAATGAAGAAGAATGTTCACTATCTCATATATTCTCTTCATGATTACGATATTATGACCAACTTGTGGGAGACTGGAATGTACAAAAACACCCTGAAGATGAATAACCAATTTGGTGGATTTTGAAATGGTGTGTAGCAATTAACTTATGCTCTATATTATAGCTATTACTAAACTTTCTTATATAACCCGTATTTTCCATGCGGATATCATATAAATTTTGAGAGTTGTGAATGATGAGATCTACACCGCCTTCAAGAGGTATTAGGCTCCGTTTGGGAGGATTTATTTTCACAGGTCAAGCGGTTACGACTGCAAGAAGAAGAAGAAGGAGAAGGAGAAGAAGGAGAAGAAGAAGAAGAAGAAGAATTCTTGGACGAATTGTATAGTCATCAGAGCCACCATATTTATGGCCTTGTCATCAGAGCCGTCATCTGAGCCGCCATAAGAAGAAAATGAGATCTGGATGTATTTCTTTTGCCTAGTCATCAGAGCCGTCATATTTATGGCCGTCATATTTATCACCTTCATAAACAAACAGACGTATTTCTTTTGCCTACTCATCAGATCCGCCATATTTATGGCCGTCATATTTATCACCTTCATAAACCTGTTTGCCGCCGCAGATTCGGATACAGTAGGCGCCTCCTAAAGATAATCCTCAAGATCTCCCGACCGGAGCTTTGGAGCAAGAATATTGTATAGAAGGTCTCCCTTCCCACTG
Organism: Platanthera zijinensis; assembly: GCA_039513925.1. Classification (NCBI taxonomy): domain Eukaryota; kingdom Viridiplantae; phylum Streptophyta; class Magnoliopsida; order Asparagales; family Orchidaceae; genus Platanthera; species Platanthera zijinensis. The sequence continues at coordinate 166,951,303 of CM077094.1, forward strand.
ACACTGCAACGAGCATAGTCAAAGCGAACACAAAGAGGTCGAAAAAAACTCCATTCCCGATGGAGAAACAAAGCATCTCCCAGGCGGTGGAAGGAGCGGCCACCACATACCAAAGCCTGACCACATAGCACTCCACAAGGACAAAGATCCGAGAAGGAGCCCATACAAGAACAACTCTAGATTGTCCATGGATGGGATTTGGTGGCCGGAAAAACGGCGCCGACGGAGCTTTGTGCGAGCTAGAGAGAGAGAGAGAGGTCTTGCATAATAAAATGAAAAATCCGACACAGTATATATAGGCCACAAATCTCACAAATCAATATTAGTAGCAGCTGATGCTCAACACGTTTCCACTAGATGACGGGTTTTTTTTATTCAGAATTTTTTAAAATGGGAAAATACGAAGCCCTGCCAAGGTGAGCGTACAGTAATACGAGGCTGCTGAAAGCAAAATCTTTTCCTTTCACCAGACTTCCCATCATCTTATTGTTCTTTAATTTACTTTTTCTAATTTTGTACGCTCCTAGATTTCAAAATGAGCACCTGGTATGATCTTCACACGGGAGCAGCATACGCTGAGCATACATTAATATTGCTCCCCCAAGCAGCTGCAAACACAGGAATTTTGTCATGTGTGGGCGGACTTAAAATTTGAAAGAAAACGTTCTTATGTTAGTAATGTGTCGCATCAGTGTAACATGCGATATAAGAATCATATCATTTATCGGGGTTGCACCTCACTATACTTATAATGTTAACTAATATGATGACATCATTTGGTTAGAAGAGCTGGTCAGAAGAGTTGGTCAGAAGAGTTGGTCAGGAAAGCTGCTCTGATAGCATGTCGACTCATGCTCTAATATGGGTTCTGTCAACGCTTCATTCTCCCACAAATTCATCCACTCGACGCATACGTCAACGTCCCATCCTCAACGTGAGCTGGGTCGTCTCGACGTCACGTCGATGATATGTCGTCGCTCCTACATCAAATGGATGCGTGCGTGGATTCTCTAGCTCTCCTGGCGATGCCAGTGGCGAAACTAAGAATTTTACGAAGCCCGGGCACTATAAATTTAACCATAGAATTCATCGAAATAGCAACACAAACTAGGAAGCACCAGTATGGGTACAATATCGGGTACGATACACACCCGATACGATGATACACACAAAATTTAAAAACAAGGATACGTGTACGTCATGGTACGTTATAACAAACATAATTTATATATATATCACAAGTGCAATAAATAGTTCTCAAAACATCGAAATATCAAACATAAATCATAACTCGAAGTACAAGTTCACGGATCAATGCATTATAACATGAAGTTTTTAAACATTAAACATTCATAAATATTACAAAATTTAACATATTATATGTTTAACCAAAAGAGATAAAATTAAACTTAAGTCTAACATCAATCTTTTTTTTTCTTCATTATTGCAAATCAACTTCATTGTTTGAAATCAACTTCATTGATGGAGATCAACATCTTCAATCTCCGGTTAATTTAGAGACAAATTAGGCGTTTTGTTAATAACTTGAGTAGAAGTACACACTCCTGATTTTCAATAAGCCGTGCCAAACATAAGATTTTATGCTCCCCTTTCGCGACCTACCCGCTGCGCCTGTTAGGGCTTTTCGTGACCCCTCTCCGCGCGTGACTGCTCCCATCTGCGGGCTTCTCCTCTCTCACCGGCGAATTGGGAATCTCTCTATCGACCACGGAATAGGTGTCGCCTCTCACGCCGACGAAGCAGAAGTCTGAAACCCTCGCGACACCGTGCTCTCGCGGCCCCTTCTCCGCCGTCGGTGGTAAGATTTTTCCTCCCCTCCTTCTTTCTCGATTTCTTTTCGATTTCTCCATCTGCTTCTGTTTTTCCTCTCCTCCTTCTTGTTTCCAGCGGCCACTTCGTTTGCCCTTATGCTTCGATTTTCTCCGCTCATATTTTCTCCTATTTTTGGGGTTTCAGGCCACGGTTGCCGGTGGGAAGAAGGTGATTCCAGCCATTCCCACTTCTCCTCCCGCTACACTCACTCGCTTTTACCTCTCTACGCCTCAATATGGCGGCGGCGGCGGCCAATCTTGGCCGAGGACATCAGATGCAGATAGAGGATGGTAACTTAGCCTTCGAGACAAGCCCCGGGGTGGAGGCCGTCACGAGTTTCGACCAGATGGGGATCGGTGACGATCTTCTCCGTGGAATCTACGCCTATGGATTCGAGAAGCCTTCCGCCATCCAGCAGAGAGCCATTATGCCTATTATTAGCGGTCTCGATGTTATCGCCCAGGCCCAGTCCGGAACTGGCAAGACCTCCATGATTGCTCTCTCTGTTTGCCAAATCGTGGACACCTCCTCCCAAGAGTACGCAATACTTAGTTTTGCTTTATTTTGACGTTCAGTACATTTGACTTCTCTTACTACTTTGATTTCTTGCCTTATTGTTGAATTTTGCTACTTTGATTTCTTGCCCTATTGTTGAATCTCAAAAGTTGTGTGGGCTGGTTTTAAAAGAAACATATTGTGATATGAAGCCTATGCTCTGTTTGTACCATAAGGAAATGCTATAGGTTTGTGAAGGCAATGACTCTGGCATACCACTGAATTTAAAGACGCACCAATACCTTATTGTGATATAATTCATTTGAAGGGAATGGGGTAAAAAGGTAGGTTGGGGATAATATGGTTAGTGATTGTGCAAGCATGTTTACATTTATCATCATATGCAGTTATTAAAAAATAAGAAGCATAAGTAAAGTTCACAAAGCCATCCAAATAGTTGGAATAATGCCAATCATCATGGTGGTAAGATTGATGATGTTGCTGCTGACAAAGGAACATGTTTGGAGAAATCATATCATGGCTTGTTACTTTTGGTACGCATGTTGATCACCAAATTTCCTCCACAATGCTAGCCTCAAATGGTGATCCAAATAAGAAGGGGAACCTTGGAGCACCGGTTGACGTGTTGCCGTGTGACCTCGTAGTCACGGGTTCGAGTCCTGGAAGCAGTCTCTTGCACAAATGAAGGGTAGGGTTTGTCTAAATTTCATCATTGTGGTGGAGCCCTTCCCCAGACCCTCGCTAGGCGGGGATGCTTTGTGCACCGGGCTTCCTTTTTTTATAGAATTCCAAATAAATAATTATCAGTGCCACAATAAACTAGCCACAAGAACACCAATGTTGCATAAATAAAAAGCACACCTTCATAAAATCTATTTAGATTGAACTATTGTGCATGTAACTGCTCATGGAGAAAAGTAATAAGTTTGTGGACGAGCTTGGTTTTATGTAGATGTTGGCACATGTTTAACGGCATAATTTTTTCACAATTGTTAACCTTAGTGGGGTCACATTTCTAGTATTATAATTCTATTGCGTATTAAAGGGGAATAATGAATATCGCCATTTGAGGCTAACATTGTGGAGAAATTTGGTGATCTTGTGTTTCTAATAATTATATTAGAGTTTGTCTAAATTTTATGAGCCTATAGAACCTCTCTCTTGAGATAGATTAGGTCCTCTTTAAGGTTTGAAAGCACATTGGATCTATGTGAAGTTCATACAAGATAAAACTAAATGTATCTTATGCAGGCTGACATTACCTTCCAGCTTCCATATAATAAGCTAAATTGGCGCCCTACCTACAAATACTGTGCCATGGGGTTGAAGGTGGTTGATGTTAGCAAGATGAGATTGGTGTGGAAGAGGTAGAATGACTAGGAGTTAAGATATTTAATTTGGGGACTTGTCTGCAATATATCATTTCATAATTGCATTAAAATGTCATTTTCATCAACATGGTAAATTTTTGCTGGTGTGGATATGAAGGTCCTAAAGTTATCTTTCTCAAGTCGAAATCGATAATGAGATTTTAGTTGGAGTAAAATGAGTTAACCTTAAGTTTAGTTCTTGTTGGTTTGATGATTATTTGGAATATTAACTGATGAAACATTGAGATTATTGCGGCTTATTTATATACTACAATTCTCTCATAGCAAGGTCAAATATTGGACCAGGTTTTACACATTGAACTATATTCAAATTTTAATTAAAATTAGACTTTAGTTTTCATAAGAGAATTCAAGCACTAACCCTAGTATGTTTTGAGATTCTCAAATGGTCAATTTTGAATCCACAATCTTAATCATCAATGTTGCTGAAAAAGCACACTGAAACTTGATAGAAAGAGAATTGAAGTTATGAGAAGTGAGATAAATGGCAAAAACGTTCCATAAATTGTTTGTTGCATGGGGTTTCTTGAATTTTGGCTATCCAATTTCATGAAGTTGTCTAGGCTTGTTTCTATTTTTTTTTTCTTAGTCTTGTAATTTGTTTGAGTATTTGTGCTAGTACTACAGAATGTTGATAGCTACACAAGGTTGTAAACCGAAGATTTTCAATGAGAGTTGATACCATTATCTATGTTGACATTTTCATCTCAAAGAAGTTATGATTTTGCGAGCATATAAACTTGAAGTGTGAATCCTTTTTATTTGATGGTATGAATATTATGAATCATATTGTATGCAGTTTGTGTAATTTGAGCCATTTTTAAATCAGGATGTATGGTTGGACTTATTAATGCTAGCTATTTCCACCCTATCATATGGATATTCTTATATTATCGTGCTTATGCAATTTTCATTTATATTGTTTGATTTCTTGGTTTAGATTTAGAGTTTATGAGCCCATTTCAATTGTGCTAATTTTTTGCTTGAAAAAAAGCCTTAATGTATAACCTATTTTAAATTTGTGTATATTTGTACTTGTTTATTCTTATGGGAGGATGTGTCAACTTATCTTTGTAAATCAACTTATTATTTTCTAGACATATATGCTGATGTTTTATAAGTCATAACACTTATATTTTGATCGAAATTCAGAGTGCAGGCTTTGATTCTTTCTCCTACCAGAGAGCTTGCTACTCAGACAGAGAAAGTTACTCTAGCAATTGGCGATTACATAAATGTCCAAGCTTATGCTTGTATAGGTGGTAAGAGCATAGGAGAGGATATAAGAAAACTTGAACATGGAGTTCATGTGGTCTCAGGAACACCTGGTAGAGTCTGTGACATGATAAAGAGGAGGACACTGCGCACACGAGCAATTAAATTACTTGTGCTTGTTAGTAATATGTTTCTCTTAGCTTTATAAGTTATTATTTGCCAAATTTTAGATGACTGACTTTATTAAATTTGAACAGGATGAATCTGATGAAATGTTGAGTAGAGGATTTAAGGATCAAATATATGACGTGTATAGGTATCTTCCCCCTGATCTTCAGGTATTAATTTTTATATTTTCATTAAAAACTCCCCCAGTCATCTTTCTAACAAATTTATTAGAAAGTTTTTTGTTGAATTTACTTTATTTTTTCCTTTCCTGTGTCATTACAATTTGTTTTTAATTGCATTCTTGTACTAATTTTTATTCGTCTTGTTTATTTGATTCTCTTATTACTGTTTGAGGTTTGTTAATTTTTTACACTAAATATGTATTCATGTAGATGGGATTGGGGCCCTAGAATTAGAATTGGAGATCCATTTCTTTAAAGTTGAACCTCCAATTCCAATTCCGTCTAACCGAATGAAACCAAAGAGAACTTATCCTTGTCTATTTTAATGCCTGCCCATGGTTGCAGTTGTCGGATGTCGAATTCATGTTGGTTTGAGTTTGAAATGTTGTATGTTGGATTGCAGGGGATATATCAGAGATATTTTACAATATCAGATTTAATATTTAAATAATTTATTCATATATATATGCATTTTTTGTAAATATGCACAGTTATATACATAATGTATTTTTTATGAATTACACTTAACATATATACACATAATGCATGTTTATAAATTCTACAATGAACATATATACACATTTTGTGTGTTTATAAATTACCCAAAAAAAACGTCGACGGCAGTAAACAACATGTATAACACCAAATGAGAATGAGACGAGAAAGAAGTCAAATCTTGGCTCAAAGACAATCATGAAATGTAGTACAAAAAAAATATTATTGCTCGGACGATTAAAAGAAATGGAAAATATGTATTTTTAGTACTCGTCATATATTGTCCGCGAGATATCGCCCGATATATCAGGTAAGACCGATATATTGGGGACTGAAGACCGATATATCGGGGATATTTTCAAAACAACATTTTTGCTTAAAATGTTGATGTTTTAGCGTTTTTCTATCCAAAAAATTTATGTCGACTGACATGTCGGACATGTCGAACGACATCTACAACACTATGTCTGCCGAGTCTAGTTAAGTATATTACCCCTCTATGTTAGTTTCTCTAGCATTAAAACCTTTTAATATTTTCTTTCAAATGATGATGTTATGTAACTCAATAATTATAGTTATTTGAACAAATTCTACAAGCTTCTACAGTTTATCAATTTCGATTAGGTCTTGTTTGTTTGGGCGGAATTGGTGAAAAGAATTGGAGTTGGAGTTCAAGTTCGGCGGCCATTTTTTGGGTATGAAATGGAATTGAACTCAATTTCATTAGAATTCATATTAGGATTATTTTTCTCCTCCACCAATTCAGACCTTAGAATGTAAGACTTCCAGATTCTGCCCATTTTTTTTCGCGAGTGAAGGAGACAACGCCTCCCGATCGCAGTTGCGCTTCTTCTGCCATCGTTTTTTTCTCGCGAGTGAAGACGACATCTCCCGATCGCAGTTCTCTTCTGGATCCCAGTTTGCTTCCCGATTGCAGCTCGCCTACCGATCACAGTCGCACCCCTTCCTCCATTGTTTTTTCTTGCAAGCGAAGGAGACGACGTCTCCCGTTCCTTTTTTTACCCTTCGACCGTGCCGCTATTGCCATTCTTTCCTCTCGGCAATGGAATCCGTAAACCTGCGGGATTTGAAGTGCCGAGTTCAAACATCAATGGCTATTCTCCTTTCTTCTAGTTCTTAGTAAGTTTCTGCTTTCTTTTCTTATTTCAAGATAGTGTTGCTGTTATTTTTCTTTTAAGCAGTTGTTATTAGAGGTAATCTTATGTTTTTGTATGTGTTGGGGGGGGGGGACTACGGATGAAATGTTGTTTTAAAGTGTTTAGGTTGTATCTTTACTGGTAATCGACTGTGTTGGATTTGTATAAAACAAAATGGGCATCTTTTCTTAACCTAGAAATATTTTTTGTTCATGAAATTATATTGTATATTACTGGTGTTGAAACCGAAATTCAGCTTCTTGTGGAGTTCGACTCTTGGGGAAGGGGTGATCGCACACTTACTTCTCTCTCACAAGCTAAACAACCAAAGACTTAGAACGGGGAACAGACCCAAGGCTTCAGCACGGAGGTCTCACCACACACTCGGAAGATCTTAGAGCGCTTCCCCTCCTTAGTCAAGTGCTGAGCTACAAATACCTCAGAAAGCACAAGAAGATCAGGACACCAGTAAGCATGCCTTCTGAGGTACCTCTTTGGGTCTATTTATAGTTTAGTGAAAATGGTCTGCCAACAGCCAACCTCCGCTGTTCCAGAGGGCTATATGCAGTCCAGGTCGGCCTGCCAACAACGTCACTCCGCTGTTCTAAAAGACTATGGGCAGACCAGTGGGGGTGGAACGGTAAAAATACATCACACATCACTGGGCGAGTGGCTCTTGTAAAACCTCCACTCGCATGGGGCGGCGAGTGCTCGATGGAGCTGGCACTCGCCACCTCCCTATGGCCCTGGGCGAGTGCGGGCCTGACCTGCCCCACTCACCTGCTATTTCTGAGAGCCTGAGGCGAGTGCGAGCCCACTTGCTCCACTCGCCCCGCACATGTTCCACCCCGCCTGGGCGAGTCGGTGAGGCTGCAGGGCTCTCGCCTCCCTTCCAACTCGCCTGGGACTTGGACTGCCTGATTTGGCTAGTCTGGATTCTTTTGATCCTACTCGCCGGATATGGGGTTGTACACAATCCCCGCTCTTTGCGAGGTTGTTCCAAGCTCGGAAAGAATCATCAAACCCCGCAAAATGCGGCGAGTGCGGCAGGAGCTAGAGAGAATCTTTTGGTGGGATCCACCAGCGGCTATATATATACCCGCGTACCTGGGTGACCTTTGTCATTCCCCTCATTCTGATCTTGCCGAGATGCTTCTTTCCAAAGAGCTCCAAGGGAAGCTCAACCGTGCCTGAATGCTCAATGCTGCTCGCGCTGCTGAGCTGATTTCTGTGGCCCCCAGTACTCTACCGCGCGAGTCGCCAAAACACCAGCCCGCCAAAAAGGCCAAGTCCGCCCTGAAAATTGTCGAGCCCATATACCGCGATCTGGCCTCCACCCCAGATCATGAACTTACTTCTTCCAAACCGGCCGCCGAGCCAAAAGGCTAAGAAGTCATCGACATCCCTGCCGACCTGGACAATGGTCAGGCCGACGTTGAAGCCCCAACGCCGCGAGTCGACCCTCCTCACGACGACTCGCGGCCTCGAACTCCTCCTGATGCCCGCTTGCGAGAACCGTCGCCCCCTTTGGAACCATGGGGCTGGACTCGCTGAAGCTGAAGTTGCCGGATCGCGCACCTTCTCGGCAACCCACACCCGCTCCTGGACTCGCGGGGGAGATGTCGGGGACATCCCCATTCCAAACTCAAGCTCATCTCCCTAGGACCTCGGCTTCCAGGTCGCGGCAAGAACCTTACCTTGCCCCCCACATATACCTTCCGGGGGCAGCCGAGCTCATCCCGTAAGTTCTACTTTCATGAGGCCATCTCGCATAACTATTTTGAAGCACTCTCCCATTATGTACACCAGGATTAACTATCTTTGCAGGTCTCCCCGGCCAGTCTGAGGCTGTGGAGTCTTCTGAGCCAGCTCGCCACTCGCCGCCTCCTTCTCCTAGCGCGATGGAGGAATTCTTTGACGCCTCGCTAGGTTCTGTCGAGCTGAGGAGGCGAACTGTCGAACTCTTCCAGAAGCTGAGACTCGCGCTGCGCAAGATCCAGGAGGAGAACGATCTCGGCGAGCGGAGGTTGGAGGCACTGGAGCGGGACTATGTACTGCTCGCAGACGAGGTGCGGCGCGGCTCGGCAGGCGGGATGACTTCCCCTGGTCCGCTCATGGACCGAATCAACGAGAATATGCGATCCAACTAGGACTTAGAGCAGGTCCGTGAGTTCAACAACCCGCGCCGACCTCCACGGATGGGGACGCGAGGCCGGGGTAGATGGAAATGACTCCCTAGCTGAGCCTACCGACACTCACCTCCCAGTTCCCCGGCTCGCGCGTGTTGAAATAATTTCTTCTGCTTGTTGTATTTTATCTTCCTGAAATGTGAGATCTTCTGTCTGTAATAACTTTACGATTTTTCTAGATTTCAATGCTTGTTGATTTTGTGTGATGTTATGCCCTTTCGATTCAGTTCGCCATAGGATGGGACAGGTCGCGGGGATCGGCGAGCCGGGGTCGGCGAGCCGGACTGACCGGTTGGCTCGGCCATAAATTTCATTTTCTATAAATAGGCCCCTTCACCAACCCCCAGACCATTGCCTTTACTGCTGACTCTTGCCCCCTACTTCTTGCTCTTCTCGCCATTTGCACTCGCGCCATGAACTTCTAGGGAAGATGGGTAAAACCCAACTTGACGCTGATGGACGATCAAAGTGTGCAAGACAATTTGTCGAGTACAATTTCTTCGAAGGGAACACCACCGAGCAAGAGATCGCAAACTTTATTGCCGACTTCATCCCCTTCGGGTTCTCTGCTCGCCGACCCGTGGAGGGCTAGTCCATCAACTCATTCTTCGAGGACAAGCTCGTCTTCCCCATCTTGCACTTTGAGGTGGGGTTGCGCTTGCCCCTCATGCCAGAAATCCGCCAGATACTGAAGTACTTTGGGGCGGTTCCGGCAAAACTGAACCCGAATGCAATCGCCATGATGGTTGCATTCGCCTGCTTCCTCCGCCGAGAGCGGATAGAGTTCAACCTGATCGTCTTCAGGAAACTCTTCACCTACCGCGCGACCAATGACGGGGTCGCTTTCCTCGCAGGTTCGCAGTTCAAGGTTCGCGAGACCGCCAACAAAAACACAACTGAGTCTCCAAAGTCGTCTTCGTCAGGGGAGATCTCGGCAACATACCCTTCTCGCCTCGACAAAGGAGCGAGGAGGTGTGTATCGGCCCCCGACGGTGACGGGGAATGATGCCGAGCTGCATAAGTTCTTCCTCGGCAAGGACTTCGAGGTCGCCTTCCTGCGAAGGGGCCTTGACTCGCTCCTCCTGGTTTTTCCCGGCGAAGGTATATTTCCTTCCTCTTCTTTCTCTATTGAGCTCGTCACAAATGAAATGAAATTCTAAGACAAGTTTTTTTATGCAGGGGAACGATTGATTCCCGAGCACCGCCTTTTGCGGACTCGGGACTTCACCCTGACCCACTCGCGCGCGAGAGGGCAGCCGCCGAGGCCTGCCGAAGCGAGTTGGGGTCTTCCAAACCCTCCTCCAGCAAGAAGCGACCTGACCCCGCGAGCACTAGCTCGCCTCGCTTTCCCCCACCGCCAAAGAAGATGAAGAAGGCGATGACGGTCTCCAAGGGGAGACAACAACAACAACAAAAATACATGAGCTCGCCGGAGACGACGCTGGAGAAGTCGCCAGAGAAAGACCAGAGCGGCGGCAACCCGCCTGCTTCCCCGACCACTCAGGAGTTCTTGGCCCGCATGTCGGGCCTGCCGAAGGACCATCTTCTCTTTGGCCTTGGGGGAAAGACCAAGGATCAGCTCGGCGAGCCGATGGTCCAGTGGGATGAGAAGGCTCACCGAGTCTCCATCTCATCCCTCCATCCCTCCTGGTCAGAGCGCCGCCCCCCCCCCCCCCCCTCCACCGGGCACGCTTATGCCCTCGGTTTTGTCCTGTATGGCTGTGAGGACGCCGAGGCATTCAAGGGCATGACCCTCTGGCGGATCGGCCATGAGAGCTCGCGAGCTCAAATGCGTGCTCCGGAGCTGTCGCACAAGGCGGTCCGCCGCGCCTTCGCCCTCAACCACAACTTGCTAAAGGCCAAGCAGACGCGAGACATCGCCAAGGACGATGTTGCCGACCTGGCGAGGCGGCTGGGAATTGCCGAGGACCTACTCGCTCAAGCCGCTGGTGGGGTGGTAAGTATCGGCCAACCCCTTCTCCTTTTACTTGGACTTTTCCACAATTTTTGTCTTACCTTTTCTCGCCTTGCAGGATGTTGAGACCTCAAGCGGCCTGCGAGCTCGCGTCGCCGAGCTGGAGGGGCAAAACAAGGAGCTCCAGAACGAGGTCGTTCGCCTGTTGGGCATCGTCCTTCCCCTCTTTGGCGAGTCGGACGCCGCATACAAGAGGCTAAAGATATTCTCCGAGGCGGAGGTCGCCGAGAAGCTACCGATCAACTCCATCAACACTGCCGACTATACGCTGCAGGTCATGCGAGATATGCAGGTGTTGACGGCAGGTTGCGAGGACATGACAGCAAGGGACCTTGTGCCGGAGCTGTTCCCTTCCGCTTCCCCCCCCCCTCGCGAGATGGAAGATAGCTTCGGCTCGCTCTTCAAAGGTTCTTTCGGCTACAAGGGCGACCATTCGGGAGGGGAGGGCGAGAGCTAGCTCGCACATTTTTTTTAATTTTACTTTTGTAATGATCTTCTCCCCCCTCCCTCTTTTGTAATCTCGCTGAGGCGACCTCCCCTCTTTTTGTAATACAATATTCACTTTAATGAAAAAAGACTTAGCACAAATTTCTTTTGTTTGCTCTTCTGTATATTTACTTACTGTTTTGCACTCGCACGCGAGTCGCCCCCCTCTACTATGCGACCTCGCTAGGATAGCATTCGCCGTTAGAATGTACTTGAGTTAGGACACGTACCCGCGCTGAAATCCCGAGATCTCGCCAGTTTTAGGTAATAGAAATTAGGCCATTTGCCGCGCTGGGCTCGCGATCACCCTGCTCGCCTGCGAGATCCCTTCTCTTATAGATTTGTTCCAAGCCGAAATTTTCCCAAGTGAAATCCCGATGGGGTGGAGTATAGTTGCCAAGAGTTGCCTCGACTCGCCTTTCTTTAACAGGTGCTGAGATCTCGGCTCGCGCTCTTTGATCATTCCTTGCTTGGATAGTGCCACCCCTTAGTACTGCCGAGATCCCGTCTCGCCACTACCAGCTCGCCTGGAGATTGCTGGGTCCAACTTCCCCCAACTTCTGCCTCAACTTCAAATTCCTTGTGTTGATTGGCCAAAACAGCCTCGGGACCTGATTCTAGAGTGGCAACGTCGTCCACCGAGGACCCCAGCCCTGTCAGCTAGATGAGAGTCTGACAGTGGGAGTAGCTCAGGACTTAGCTCCAGAACCAGAACAATGTCCACCGAGGACCCCTGCCCTGCCAGCTAGGTGAGAGTCTAACAGCGGGTGTTGAGCATCAACCGAACTCAGCTCCAGAGCAAGGACAATGTCCACCGAGGACCTCTGCCCTGCCAGCTAGGTAAAAGTCTGACAGTGGGAGCAGCTCGGGACTTAGCTCCGGAGCGAGAATCTCACTTTACTTTGGCCAACCTTTGGGCGCTACCATCAGCCCAGTCAGCTAGGTGAGAGCCTGACGGCGGGTGTTGAGCATCAACTGGACTCAGCTCCAGAGCAAGGACAACGTCCACCGAGGACCCCTGCCCTGCCAGCTAGGTGAAAGTCTGATAGTGGGAGCGGCTCAGGGCTTAGCTCCGGAGTGAGAATCTCACTTTCCCTTGGCCAACCTCCGGGCGCTACCACCGGCCCAGTCAGCTAGGTGAGAGCCTGACGGCGGGTGTTGAGCATCAACCAGACTCAGCTCCAGAGCAAGGACAACGTCCACCGAGGACCCCTGCCCTGCTAGCTAGATGAAAGCCTGACCGCGAGAGCAACTCGGGACTTAGCTCCGAAGCGAGAATCTCACTTTCCTTTGGCCAATCTCCGGGTGCTACCACCAACCCAGTTAGCTAGGTGAGAGCCTGACGGCAGGTGTTGAGCATCAACCGGATTCAGCTCCAGAGCAAGAACAATGTCCACCGAGGACCCCTGTCCTGCTAGCTAGGTGAAAGCCTGACAGCGGGAGCAGCTCGGGACTTCGCTCCGGAGCGAGAATCTCATTTTCCGTTGTCCAACCACCGGGCGCTACCACCGGCCCAGTCAGCTAGGTGAGAGCCTGGCGGCCGGTGTTGAGCATCAACCAGACTTCTTATCCAACCAAGTTTCCCGTTGTTCTTTCATGGGTAGAATCGCTTTAGGTCATCGCCGCTCTAGGCATGACTGAGGGGTTCCCCCTCTACATCTTGGAGGTGGTGAATCTCAGCATGAACCCCCGGCGTAAGTCCTCGAAACAGTAGATTGAGCCAGCCGGCAGTTGGTGGAACCAATCTCTCGCCTTCTCCTTGAGGGTGATGGCGAAGAGCCTGCATTTGAATGCATCCGACATCTGTCGGATCGACACCACATCCTCAAACCATTGGATGTGCTGAACCAAATCGTCCTTCCCGGTGTAGTAGGACATCTCCGGCTTCCGAAACCCCTCCGGAACCGGGGCGGAAGAAACCAACTCACTGAAGGGGCTGTCTCCCCCTGCTGGGCGAGCCGGGGGATCTCGCACCCCCATCTCGCCAAGCCGGCATCCACTCGCCGAGCCAGGGAACAGCACTCGCCGTTGCAGGTCTCGCTTCCTCCCCTCCTTTACAACCTCCTTCCCAGGTCGCCTATCGGGGGCGTTCTCGCCTAGGGCCGGGGCGATGACCACTGGGACTACTGGTGTCGAGCACTCGACACGCGCGCCGAGTGCGAACTTGACGAAGCTAAGCACCTCCTGCCCGAAATATTTGAACATGCCGACAGTGGCGAGAGGGGGAGGGGGTGGCGAGTCGGCATGGCCCGAACCTTGTCCTTCTCCTCCAGTCATCGAGCTCGCAGAAGATTTTCGGTGTTGATCACTCGCCACGCTCACCGCACCAAAATTTTGAAACCGAAATTCGGCTTCTTGTGGAGTTCGACCCTTGGGGAAGGGGTGATCACACACTTCTCTCTCACAAGCTAAACAACCAAAGACTTAGAACAGGGAACAGACCCAAGGCTCCAGCACGGAGGTCCCACCACACACCCGGAAGATTTTAGAGCGTTTCTCCTCCTTAGCCAAGTGTTGAGCTAAGGATACCTCAGAAAGCCCAAGAAGACCAGGGCACCAGTAAGCATGCCTTCCTTTCAAATGAACGAAGCCTTAGTATGATGTGATAACTTAGGAAGGAATATATTTCTTCTACAACCCTTTTTCATTGTTAGTTTAGAAGTCAACTGAGCCAAGTACTCTTACATATATATGAGTAAAGACAAAAACACGAGGACCAAAATAACCCTGCAACGGATGATAAAGAGAATAAGGAAATAAAATGACTTAACTAATTACAATTCTCCCCCTCAAGGCAGACAAAAAAATCTATCATCCCAAGCTTCTGGATATCATCAACAAAAATATGACATCCCAAACCCTTGGTGAACACATCGGCTAGTTGGTCTTTGGACTAAACAAATGAAGTGACCACATTTCCTTTGTCCAGGTGGTCTTTGATAAAGTGTCGGTGCACCTCCACATACTTAGTCTTGTCACGTTGAACGAGGTTATGAGCTATACTAATTGCTGCCTTATTGTCACAGTATAAAGAGAGGGGCATTCTCCTGGAGTCTCGGATCTTGTAACTTAGTGCGCATTCAACGAACTTTACAGAGGCCTTGAGGCATTGCACGATACTCAGTCTCAACACTAGATCAGGCTATAACATTTTGCTTCTTACTTCTCCATGTCACTAAATTTCCCCCGACAAAGGTATAGTAGTCGGTAGTAGATTTCATCATCACGACATCCAACCCAATCTATGCCGGTGAAGACTTTATTCTTCAGGTGATTGTCTCGAGAGAACAGAAGACAACGATTAAGAGCCTTCTTTAGGTATCAAAATACGCAATATACAACCTCTTGATATCTGGTCATGAGAGCATGCATATATCTACTCAAGATACCAACAACATATATGATGCCTGGGCGAGTGTGAGATAAATATATCAACTTTAGTTCGACCGAGTCACTTCGATGCCTAGAAAGTATCATAATCTTCTTAAGTCTTTCACTTCAAACTCAACAGATAAGAGAGCCTTGAGGTTACTAATTTCCTCAGCATCATTGTCTGTGATCACAATGTCATCCACGGACAATAAGAACCGCAATCTTCTGGTCATTTTTGCAGAGAAATATAGTGTGATCAGATTGCCCTTGCTTATATCCAAACTTGAACATTGCTTTGAGGAATCTGCCAAAACACGCCATTGGAGACCGTCTTAGTCCATATGAAGATTTTATGAAGCGGCAAACAAGGCCATTTGTCCCTTGTTTTACAAACCCGGGAGGGAATTTCATGTACACTTCCTCGTCAAACTCCTCATGGAGGAAGACATTCTTAACGTTCAGTTGATGAAGATCTCATCCTAAGCAAGTGACACATGATAAAAGAGCCTGTAAGGAGTCTATCTTTGCCACAAGAGCAATGGTCTCTTGATAGTTCACTCCTCGAGTCTGAGTATAGCCCTGGGCAACCAACCGAGCCTTGTATCGTTCAACCTTACCATCTTGATTTTGCTTAACCGGGAACACCCATCGTGATCCAATGACTTTCTTCACAGGGGGGAGGGAAGAGACATCTCACGTATGATTCTTGTCCAAGGCAGTCATTTTTTTCTTCCATTTGTCTGTTTCTATACTGGTATACCCAACGCTTCCTACCACGTCTTGGGAATGGAAACCAAGGATAAAGAAGAAATGAAGGCTTGGTGGGTTGGGATAAGATGATGATAAGCAACATGATTGAAAATAGAATGTTGAGTACTTTTAGATTTACCTTTTAGCAATGCAAGAGGATCGTCACCAGAATTCGAGTGTGAAGCAAACACTGGTATAGGTGGAACACTAGCAGCCTGTTTCCCCGGTTGGCGACAGTGGTATATATGAGGAAGGAGTGGAATCGGTGAAGACGGCATGGTATTGGAATGGGAGGTATAGGGACCTGGATAAGAGACTGAATTGGGATGGAAGGAAAAATAGTAATAGGGACATGAGTATTGAAAGCAGTGTCACCAATCTCCCTCTGACAAAAAGAGTGAGTCGAATCCGGATAATAGGATTCCGCCTCCCGAAAGGTAACATCCATGGCACAGGGAAAACATTTGGAAGGAAGGTGGTAGCACCAATATCCTTTCATGGTGGAGGAATAAACAATAAAGACACAACGTTGAACTTGAATGTGAAGTTTGTCTCTATGAAGCCGATGAACATGCACAAAAATATGCATCCCAATACACAGGGTGTCAATGTGAACAACATCACCTCAATAGGATTTGGAAAGATGCATAGAATGGAGAAGTGTGAAGACAACGTGCCACCTCAAGGAGGTGTCAATTCTTCCGTTCAGCAACCCCGTTTTGTGTGGAAGTATGAAAATAGGTGGTTTGATGCAAGATACCATGATTGGTGAGATACGAGCTAAATAAACCACAATCATTGTATTCCCCCCATTGTCACTATGAAGAACACAAAATTTCCATCAAATTGAGTCTGCACCAACTTATGAAAGACTTGAAAACAAGAAAAATGCCACTTTTCTTTAACAAATAGACATAAGTGGTTCTTGAAAACAGTCAATAAATGTAACAAACCAACAAAAATCAAATAAACAAAACACAGGGAATGGATCCCAAACATCAGAGTGTAGAAAAGTGAGTTGTACGGGGAAAAGATAAATGTACAGAGGTATGTCTAACATGTTTAGACATATCACCGACATTGTAGGATAAAGTTTTAATAAATAGTAAGAAAGCATGAAACAATTTGTAAAGATAAACAGAAAAAGGATGTCCGAGCCTCCGAGGAGAAGATGCCATCGTCGAACATCTTCAACAGTTACAATAGTCGAAGAGAGCACAAGTTGGTTGATGGGTGTTCAGATACTACAAACCACAATGGTTCCTACCACTGCCAATTTTCCGTTTCGTACCCAGTTCCTGAAAATCACAAGTCTTGGGAAAGGTCACAAAACAGTTAAAAGATCTAGTAATGTTGATAGAAAGTAAATTTTGAGGAAAGGGGGGAACATATAAAACATATGCAAGAGAAATAGAAGAAGAGCATGATATATTTCCTTTTCCTACAATGGAGGACAAGATGTCATTAGTAGAAATAACCTTATCCTCAACAGACAGAGGTGTGTAGGAGACAAAATCTAAGGAGGATCCAGTCATATGATCGATGACATCCGAATCAATGATCCAATCAAAAGGAGCAGTGGTGGCAATATACACATTGGGGTTGTCGCAATAACAAATGAGGTAGAAGCACCGGGAGCAAAGTCAGGCTGGAAGTGAAGAAGACAATGAAGAACATCCAATTCCTGAGTTGTAAAATGTTCTGAAGGAAGACAGACAGGATCATCATAAACCTCATTATAATACTCATCATCAAGCACCTGAGAACCTCCCTGTCGAGTCCCCCTCCATAGTTGGGACCACGACCACGGTCGCGACCAGCAGGAGCAAGATGATTATGAAGTTCACACCTCCCGACCGTGTCCTCTTCGCCCACAATAATCACAGGTTGGGACATTAGTGGTGGAGTTGCCACGATCAACACTAGCTAGGGTCAAGCGATCCAGAGGGACGATCGAGCTGAGAGACTTTCGACGATCATCATCTCCAAGGACCATGCTAAAAGATTCCTTAAGGGATGGGAAAGGGGATCGATGGAGGATATGAGTTCGAACAGTATCTTACTCCATGTTCAAGCCCATCAAGAAAACATGTAGGCGGAACCGTTTTTCCTTTTGCGGTAACTTTACCACATCTGAAGTACAAACATGAGTAAACTGGTCGAAATAGTCCAATTCCTGATAAAGCCGCTCAAACTCGGAAAAATATGAAGCAACAGTCGTAGATCCTTGTCTCAACTCCAAAATGCAATGAGTAAGCTAAAGTCCATATATGGTGGCGACTCTAGTGTGAGTGACAAGTGATCATCGAACAAAATTCATGCGCCTCAAGGGTAGGCAACTGTTGTAGACTAGGTAGGTTACTCGAGGAATACCGAGATCGAATCTGTCATCTAAGGTGAGTGACACGTCGCTAGTACGTTCTTCCTGGAGCAGGGGCTCAGGGCAAAACTCAGTGACTAATGGTTGTGAAATAACAGAGACAAGTGGAGTCACTACTTCAGTCAGGATGACATAAATATGAGGAAGAAGCTCTTCTTCCTAGAGCTGAGGCGCAGGCAAAATCTCCTCGACTGAAGGTAGCGCAAAGGTGGGGACAGATGTGGCCAAGGTACTTGTAGGGGAAATGATAAGACTAGAAATAAGGTTATTTGTAGACTTAAGCCCGTATTCTACTCTATGATACAAAGTTTGGAAGTAGTTAGGTAAAACCCAATGTTGTGTACTGCAACATCAAATGTTTTTACCGATGCCATGCCACAACTCGTTCACGTCTTGTTTTATATTAGTGGAGAGAATTTCAACGTTTTTCAAGAACGTTTTAAGATGCTCGTCAATATTCTCCATTTTTTTAAAGATTTTTTTAATTAATTTAAAATCCTTACTTAAAACAAAGAGATCCTTTTATAAAGATAGCTAATGTTTTAAAAGATTTTAAAATGCAAAATTATCTGAGTTGGTATACAATTATTTTATTTTTTTTAATATAATTTTAAAACTCAAATAAAAAATGATATATATGTATATATTTAAATATTAAAATCAAAAGAAAATTTCATAATTTTTTTTAAAATACATATAAACTCTTTAATGATTTTTTTTTGAAAAAACCGGGTCGCTTGATTCGCAATAGAAGCGAATCAAAGGTCTTCTGATACCAAATTGATGTAGTTTAAACTTGGATTTCCAAAAAAAGTTATTTTTAAGCATTTAATTTTTATTTTGTTATAGGCCAAGGGGCCAAATCAAACTTTTCGGGCTTAAAACTACTCTTAGCAATAAACTTCAGTAAATTGTTAATCGTTATTCCAAAAAATTCCTTGGTGTCTAACGAATTAAACTGTAGCGGGATTCATACGATCACAAGTATAAATCACAAACAATAATTTATGAAATAAGTGGAAATTAGAGCAACAAGAATGTTTGAGGCAAGCTTATCAATATTTAATTGGATCGCATAAAATTAACTTAATGTTTTGGAGCAAGTAAGAAGAGGTGGAGTTTACCCAAGCATGTCGTAAGCTACGACTAGGATTGTCCTATTCAAGCACAATGGCACTAAATGTGAGCGACATCAGATGATTGACATAAGGGAAGTGTTTATGTCGACGTCAATCGTTGGCGGGAAAGGTGTCAGATCGATGGGGTCACCGTAAAGGGTGAGTTCGACGGTGTCCCTTTGCTAGTCGGTGTGAGGTAGGTGAACAGGTCTCTCCGGTGCGTGCTGGAACGACGAAGCTTGTTCTCTGGTAGAGATCAGTGTCGTGCGCGACCGCTGGGAGTGGATCTTCAGCGCTGTCGGAGAAGTCTCGCTGGCGCCGAATGATGTACGATCAGGAGGAAGCCACAACAACTTGTCGTCGTTCGGGGAAGACGGTCTATAGGAAAAATCATAACTAGGAACAATGGTCTTCTCGTATTACCGAGGAAAACGATTTCAGGAATCGTTTCCTCAATATTTTTCGGTCTGTCTTTTTCTCTCTACTATGGGCCTTTAATATAGAGCATCATTCCCTTTTTCATTTGAATGATTTGCCAATTTATTATTTCTGTAGAAAGCAATGGGCAAACCTTGTAGATACTTCTTCATATGTCAAATACAAGAGAGAGTACAAATATATAGGAGAAGAGAGGGAGAAAGAATCCTATACAAGAGATGCGAGACTAAAGGAGAAAGTGGAAATGAGCCTATAAATGGGCATTTACACCAATTTTCCCTATATTATCTAACACTCCCCTGCAAGTTGGAGCATACAAGTCGCAGCCACCAAGCTTGGACAAGAACTGGTAATACAACTTGCGAGGTAATGCCTTGGTGAGGATGTCAGCAACCTGCCCAGACGCAGGAACATGTTCAAGCTTCAGCTCCTTTGATTGAACCTTTTCTCGAACGAAGTGACAATCAACCTCAATGTGTTTAGTTCGCTCATGGAACACAAGATTCTTTGTAATGTGTATTGTAGCTTGACTATCACAAAACAATGTTGAAGGTGAGGACAATTTAACTCCCAAATCCCTTAGGAAACTTTCAAGTCAGGTTAGTTCGGATGTAACAGCCGCCATTGCACGGTACTCAGCCTCAGCAGACGAGTGAGCAACAACCGTTTGCTTCTTACTCCGCCATGTGATAAGATTTCCCCCAAAGTATGTTCAGAAACCAGTAGTAGATCGTCGATCATCCAACGAGCCCGCATAGTCTGCATCTGAGTCTGCAATAAAAGAAAGGGAGGAAGGTTGCTTATACACAAGTCCTTGCCCAGGAAAGTCTTCAGATATCTGAGAATCCGTTCC
The DNA here is from genome assembly GCA_039513925.1 of Platanthera zijinensis. NCBI lineage: Eukaryota > Viridiplantae > Streptophyta > Magnoliopsida > Asparagales > Orchidaceae > Platanthera > Platanthera zijinensis. The sequence continues at coordinate 166,971,821 of CM077094.1, forward strand.
ACAGCCCGGAGATTAGAAACTCGTGGGGTATACATAAACCGGCTGACCACACCAACAGCAAATGATATGTCTGGTCTTGTAACGATTAGGTAGATCAATTTTCCCGAGACGACGATAGTATTCTGGATTCAGAAGTAGAGAATTATACTCTGATCCCTGTGCACTCAACATGTGGTTGACTTCCATCGGGGTTTCCGCAGGTTTGCAGCCCGAGAGGCCAGCATCTTGCAGAAGATCAATGCAATACTTACGCTAGGATAAGACAAGACCATCCGGTCGTCGAGCTATCTCTAGTCCAAGAAAATATCGAAGATTTCCCAGATCTTTGATTTGAAAGATAAAGATTAAATGTTGTTTAACATGTTGTATCCCAGCGGAGTCATCACCAGTGATCAGAATATCGTCCGCGTAAACCGGAAGTATTATAGTGTTAGTTGATTGGTGACGAGTAAAGAGAGGAATCTGTCGAGCTTTGTTTAAAGCCAACCTCACGAACGGCCTTGCTGAATTTTCCAAACCACGCCCGTGGAGACTGTTTGAGACCATAAATAGATTTGCGAAGTAAACATACACGAGACTCCTCCGTGGTCTCAAACCCGGGTTGTTGATGCATGTACACTGTTTCAAGAAGATCTCCATTCAAGAAAGCATTCTTGACATCCAGCTGATGGAGGGGCCACTGACGATGAACTGCTGAGGAGAGCAGGACCCGAACCGAATTTAATTTTGCGACTGGGGAGAAAGTTTTCTCATAATCAAGGCCGTACTGTTGGGTAAAGCCCCGGGCCACAAGCCGAGCCTTTAAGCGATCCACGGTCCCATCCACGGCATGTTTGATAGTAAAGATCCACTTGCCGCTAACACAACTGTGACCAGTAGGAAGAGACACAAGATCCCAAGTGTGATTGCCTCATAGAGCAGCCATTTCTTCGTCCATGGCGGCACGCCACCGTGGATGCTGGAGGGCTTCCTGCACAGAGTTAGGTATATAGATAGAGGAGAGAGAGAGCAAAGGTAAGAAGAGGTGGAGAGAGCCGATGTAGAGAGACATAATTGGCCAAAGGATGAGCCGTCGACGGGGGAGCCGGATCAACGGGCCGCGAGATCACACCGGTAGAGAGAGGCTGCTGCAGGGCACTTGGATGTGGAGGACGACGAGTGTACACTTGAACGATAGGAGGTTTGGAGGGGACAAGTGGTAGGGTAGGAATCAGAAGCAGAGGAGGGGGAGAAGGGGTGGAAGCGGTGACGTGACAAAAATTATGGGTCGAGGTAGCGAAGGAGGAAGAAGGGGATCAGAAGGACTGACGTGATATGGTTCACTTCATGAAAGGAGACATCAGCAGACACAACCACCTTACCAGTGGTAGGAGAAAAACAGACATACCCCTTCTGAGTGCGGGAGTACCCAACAAACATATCTTTGGTTGCACGAGGGGCTAGCTTGTCTGTGGAAGGAGTAAGATGGTGGACATAATAAGCACACCCAAACACGCGAGGTGTGAGAGAAAAAAGAGTCGTGGAAGGGTAAAGGAGAGTAATGGGTGCCACAAAGTTGAGGACAGATGAGTACATGCGATTAATGAGGTGGCAAACAGTAGAGACTACAAAATTCCAATAGAGGGGAGGAACCTGTATTTGGAGCATAAGAGATCTAGCCATATCAAGGAGATGATGATTTTTCCTTTCCGCTATGCCATTCTGCTGAGGGGTATAGGCACACGAAGTCTGATGTATAATACCGAACTCAGCGCACAGATTGGAGAAAGTGCGACCAGTATATTCTTGAGCATTGTTTGTACAAAGAGTTTTGACACAGATAGAAAACTGAGTGCGCATTTCCGTAAGAAACGTACGGAACGTAGTTGTGAGTTCGCTACGATCACGAAGTAAATACAACCAGGTTACCCACGAGTAATCATCGATAAAGGTAACAAAGTACCGATATCCAAAAACACTAGAGACCTTATAGGGCCCCCAGATATCAGAATGTACTAAGGATAAAGAAGAATCGCTCCGAGTACATGAAGGGAAAAAAGATACACGGTGTTGTTTGCCGAAAATACATGATTCACAAAAAAACTCTTGGAGAGAGACAGTAGGAAGAGCTTTCTTGAGAATTGGAAGAAGGGCATGCCCAAGACGATGATGTCAGTCAGTGGTGGAGACAGTGGTGAGAGCAGTGGGAGGAACGTCGAGAAGATATAGCCTGTTAGACAGTCGCCCTCTACCAAGTATATTCTGCGTGGGTCGATCTTGCACCACAAAGGAAGAGCATGAGAAAGTAACACAACAATCAAGGTCTTGCGTAAGACGGCTAACAAAAAGAAGGTTAAAAGGAGAGCCCAAAACATGAATAACCGAGGATAAGGAGATGGAAGGAGTAAGCGGCAGATGAGTAGTGCCAGAAACCGGGATCGTGTCACCATTGGCCACAGTGATGTGCTCGGGGTAAGCAGTGTCTAAGTATTTGGGCGGCTGCTGCGGAGAGAGATGATGTGTAACACCTGAGTCCACAATCCATTGAGAGTTGTGTGAGAGGCACGATATACAGTCGTTGAAGATCGAGGCCACGGAGCCAGAGGAGCGACTAACCAACCCTTCAAGCTGATGGAGTTGAGTACGCAACGCAGCAATATCTTCAGCAGTGGTGGAGTTGGATGCCATAATCCTGATCTGCGGCTAGGCACAAAAACTGGGCGACAAGAAGGCACGCGGCTTGTCGGACAAAACCAGCGGCTACAACAGAGGAAGCGCTGAGAACAGTGAGAAGATGCAGCCGCGGGAGAACAAAGAGCGTTGAGAACAAGCCGCAACGGAGAGAACAAGGCGCACGAGAAGAGGCAGTCGCGCGAGAAGAGACAGCGGCGCGAGAAGAAGCAGCGGTGAGAATAAGTCACAGCGGCGAGAACAAGCCGCTCGAGAAGAGACAAACCGCAACCTGAAGCGGAGCGGAGAAGAAGGGAAGCTTCACGGTTTCAGTGTCAACACACCAGCGGTCAAGAGGCTGCAACCAAGATGTGGAGCCCGCAGCGGGTAGAGAAGCCTCAACGGCTAAGAGAAGTCCATGCGGTAAGCCTGCATAGACCAGGAAAAAGACGGGAGGGGAAGTCGCAGCGGGTAGGGAAAGCAGCAGCGGGAAGGGAGGCCGCAACGACTAGGCAAGGGAGACCACACGGTCTCGGTGAGCACACCAGCGGCACAGAAAAGGTGTCGCCACCAATATGCGGAGCTCGCAGCAAAGAGGAGAAGCCGCCTGCGATGAGACAAGTCGCAGCGACTAAGCAGAGAAGAAGCCGCACGAGAAGTCCGCACGATCACGGTGAGCACACCAGCGGCAAGGGAAGATGCCGCGACCTAAATGCGGAGCTCGCAGCGGTTAGGGAACAAATTGCGGCGACTACGTGAAGTCGCGGCGAGCAGGGAGGAAAGCAGCGAGAAGGCAAGAACTCGGCGGGTAGACAAGGAGACCGCAACGAGTAGCGACTAAGAGAAATCGCGGCGAGAAGAGAGGAAGCGGGTAGCCGGATGAAACCGCGCGGGCAGAGGGGAACAAGGGAGGGAAAGCCCCACCTGATAGAAAGTTATAAAAGGGAGGACAAGAAGAAGAAGAAGTGGAAACCACGAGAGAGAGCAAAGGGAAGCGGTTAGAGGAACTTAACCGCACGGGAAGCCGCGGTTAGGCAGAGATCTAACCACACGGGAAGCCGCGGTTAGGGATATTTTAACTGCGAGGAGGAACGGTTCGCTCTGATACCATGTAGAAAGCAATGAGCAAACCTTGTAGATACTTCTTCATATGTCAAATACAAGAGCGAGTACAAATATATATGAGAAGAGAGGGAGAAAGAATCCTATACAAGAGATGTGAGACTAAAGGAGAGAGGAAATGAGCCTTTACATCAATTTTCTCTATATTGTCTAACAATTTTCAAATAATGTCTTTCCAAACAGATTTTATCAAACGAGACTTTCTGACCTATTAGGCTTTGATTTCAATGACTTTCCAAATAATATATTTCCTAATAATATATTTCCTAATAATCTTTGAATATCTTTTTGAATTTGAATTTTCTCCAATTTAAATTTATGCGACCTTAAATAACTTAAGTTTGCCTTTTTACGGCCTATCTACTAAAATTACCGGACCTTATTTTCAGGGTCTCATCAGGTGGTCAAACCGATGAGCCGGAACTCAAAATAACATGGATACATGTAAAAATTGATAGAAAAATAAAATAACAAATATTAAAATATATCTGGCGCACGATGACACCTTTTCTAGGATGTGCCTAAGGTTGTATCATGGACCCATCTGTCAAAATTGTCTCTATCGTTGTCGATCTAACAAGCCCGCCATTCTTCTGTTTAGGAGTTGTACGAGTTATTAATCAACCCAATTACCCTTTCCTTCCAAAACTTATTTTTGGCCTTCAGATTGGGTATTAGAAGTTGCCGCCCATCATTCAAAATATCTTCCAAATTTGGTTTTAGTTATTAACATTATTGATAGGGGCTCGGCTTCCAATTGGAGGTTGGTCATTACTATAAATCAATGACTAATTGCTGAAAATAAGATCTTGTCAAATGTTTTTTTTTAATATTTATTTTATTTTTCTCCAATGCTAGTGACACATGCTGGATGCAATGAGTGTGACCTATGGGAACTCTGATGAATTGATGTTATTGAAATGTTGCAAGAATCTATAATGATGTGATGCACAAGCAGTTTTCCGATGGGTAATTAAAAATAAATACTGAAATTTATAAAGTAGTCCACATTCACTCAACAAACGAGATTAGAACAGTAAAGAAGTTAATAATTTCAGGTTGAATTATGATTTGGAGTGCTTCAGTTAAATGTTAATCAAGCAAATTTCGCGAATAGAACAATCCATGGGCAAATGCAAGCAAAATCATATCCACATTCCATAATCTTATATCCTTCACCAAACAAACAGCAAGGAGTAAAGTTTTCTTTAAACATGAACTTACGCAAGAAATAGGGCTCTGGAAGACGAACGGTTGATGATTTGGGACTAGACAGCAACCTGATGGTAATTCCATGCTGATTTCAGGACAGGTAGGGTCTTGGAGTGGGTTGGGTGATATGATATGGGCTGAAAGGAGCGATTTATGGAGTGATTTCCGACTGAATAGGAGTTTGGGATTTTCCTGTTTCAGCGACAGGAATGCAGGAAATGCAGGAAATGTTGTGAGGCTGGATTATGGGCAGCTGTTACTTGAATGGAGGCAGTTATGAGCAGTTTTGACTAGGAAGTGGGTGGTTGTTAGTAGTTATGGGAGTTTGAGGTAGTTATTAAAGGCGCACCAAGAGGTCTTGGAGTCTAGGCTCAAGGCGCAAGCGCACGCCTGATGAAGGCAAAACGCAACCACATTCATTTTAAATAATCAACATCAAACATCGTTCCGGCTTATCGATCAAATTTTTCATCTAGTCTTCTAATTGATAATTCATTATTATCATTTCTCTTAAAAAATGGAATCAATGTGGTCACTAAGTTCTTACATTATTTTATTCTTAATTTTTGAAGAAAAAAAATTTACAACAAAAATCTCACTCAGCTGCACCTTTTATATTCCAAAGACAAATAAAATGCACGAAGGCGCAAACCTCTGAACTTGGTGAGCCTTAAGCCTTAGGCACTCCTTTAATAACATTTAATGGTAGTTATGAGTGAAGTTGATGTTGTTAATGTTGTGGCTAAAAGGGGTGGGGTTGTCTGATGGTTAAGGGGTGGTTACCTAGGTCTAGAAGTGGTGGAGGAGCGGTTGTGGCCGGCCAAGGTAGAGGAGGAGCTTGGTACAGGCTTCTGCACATAGAGCTCACTAAATCGGCACCGCGGGGGGATTGGGAGCCCGAAAAATCTGGCTAAATTCTGCAATGGTCTGAAATCAGCTCCTACTTGACACTTATGTTTACTTGGTGCCCACTACGGATTGCCTAGATCGTCTGATACATAAATACATGAGTTATATTAAAATTAAAATATAAAAATATAACAAAAGTATGTAGAAATGTCCCAGCGTCGCTGTGAACACGGCCATGGGCTTGGATCGTCCATACAACGATCCTACCTCCTGCGTATGTGGCCCTGGGTGGGTTCTGATAAGGGAAACACAATGACCAAATTTTTTTTAATATTCATTTAATACATAATTATCTTCATATAAATATAGCGCTAAAGCGTTATCAGAAACACAAGATAGAATAAAAGGTTTAATTTTCAGCATCACAATTAGTTTTGAAGCTTTGTGGGATCCTCAAGTTTTATTAGCTAAACTCTTCTTTAAACCATCCACTTCAATTTTTAGTTGTATTTATTGTTGGCATGCGTACTCTTTGCATGTGAACTCTGTGTTTGAAACATCATAATTCATGTTGATGCCATAACTCATAAGGTACATAGAAGGTTCCACGTGTGTATTTCTAGCACATCTTAAATATTTCTTGCCTCAATTTACAGTTGATTATAATATATTCATACATTGGTAGTTTTTTTTCCTGTTCAGGAAATACTTCTTTTGTATGTTCCTTGTTAGGATCTGACAAGTGTTTTTCTTGATGTTAGGTGGTTTTGATATCTGCAACACTTCCTCATGAAATATTGGAGATAACTAGTAAGTTTATGACGGACCCCGTGAGAATACTTGTCAAACGTGATGAATTGACACTTGAGGTAATCAAATTTTCTTAGTCTGCCCTCCCCTCTGTTTTTTATGATTTCTTTTGGACATTTGATTTCATGTGTTTTGATTTTTTAGGGCCTCAAACAATTCTTTGTAGCTGTTGAGAGAGAGGAGTGGAAGTTTGATACTTTGTGTGATCTCTATGATACACTCACAATAACCCAAGCTGTTATTTTTTGCAACACAAAGAGAAAGGTGATGACTTTTACAATTCTTTAGTTGCATTCTTGGTCAATTTAATTTTGTGCAATGCCCTGAAACTCAAATTCTCTTCCACCTTGTTTTTCCTAAGTCCATCTGTAATAGTGTATAAATGGCTGAGTCCTTAAAGCTGTTAGAACATTGAACAGAGGAAGAGTTTTAGGGAGGAAGAAAAAGTGGGTACTCAAGAAGACTAAGTTGCAATCTTGGGGATCACACCAATTCAAGAATTCCATTAATTGTGTTTATTGGAAGTAATAAACAAAAAGACTTGAGAGAGTAGTTGGCATTTTTTAAATTTTAAGGGGGTGTTGTTTGAAGGCAGCCTTTCACTAGGATAGAAGAATGGCTGAAGGGAGAGGGGATTCAAGAAAAAATTTAAGAATGGGTGAAGGGAGAGGGATTCAAGAAGAAAGGTAAGGATAACTTAAGGTCTGTTTGGGATTCTGGCATCCTTCCGGTGTGTTTCTCACCAACGCAACGCCGATGACTTCCGGTGTTTGATTTGCCGCTTTCTCCACCTCCGTTCGAAACGGAGCAGAGGGAGAATGGCGAAAAGGCACAGCCTGTGTACGTGACTAGCTCCCTCCGGTCGTGATCTCGTCAAGGTCCGACTCCTTTCCCAGCCGCTGCGGGTGTCCCAGGCAGACCCTCAATTTCAATTCAAGATATCATCTATCATGTTATTTGAAATACTGTGTTAATAACATCACGGAATAAAAAAAAATTCCTTGCCGACATGAACCAGGAATTTTTTTTCAATTTTCTTATCTTTGTAAAGTACTAAACGTTCACGATTTTTATCCTCAAAAATATGGTGCGCACTTATTTAAACTGTTATTATATTCTCATTATCTTTCTATAATTAACTGAATTTAATTTAAAGCAGTATAAGTTAAAGTTGATTAAGCCGCCCTTTGGCGCGGCGGTAGCGGTCTGAATGCGTTGACTATGAATCATTGTTTGTGAACGCCCCCTACCTCACCTAAGGAATTTTTTTCACTTTTATGTTCAAAATTAGTTTTCTTTTCGTGATTGCGGCCATAACTGTTGTCATGTCAAACATGCATTCTATAACGGTAGTGCTTTCGCCCAAACTCACCGGAGCAAAAATGCTGCACCCAGCGGTCCCAGCCTAAAACATCCCTTGTCTTTGATCTCAATTTCTATAATAAAAATCATGCAATGCATATGCATATTAATGTTCGTTTACAGTGACTGAAACGAAGTTTCTTCCTACAGGTGGATTGGCTGACTGAAAAAATGCGTAGTAACAACTTCACAGTATCTTCTATGCACGGAGATATGCCTCAAAAAGAAAGAGATGCTATTTTGGCAGAGTTCAGGTCTGGAGCTACACGTGTGCTGATCACAACTGATGTTTGGGCACGTGGCATTGATGTTCCGCAGGTGGGTACATAAAATTCATATATTATTCTTCATTTCAAGAAATTTGTTTCACTGTTTTCCATCTGGCTTCTCCCTGGATTGGGAGCTTTAAGTTTGGAAAGCGGTATTTTATGGCCTAGGCTCTGTTTGGCATCATCACGGTCATGAACATGGTGTACTTTTTCTCTGTGGCGGTCACAACCATTGGCATGTCAATTAAAGTCCGGTTCATGTGGTTGTAACCTCTTGACCGGTCAAAATAAGTCCCCCCAAACGGAGCCTTACGGTCCTGAGGTGGCGGTCGTGAACATGATGTCATATTCATGAACGCCCTAACTCACCTAAGGAACTCCATTCATTATTATGTTCAAAATTATAACCATCGTCCCCATCAAACACATTTTTTATGGCGGGGTGGTGTTTTTGTTCAAACTCATCGGGGCAAAAACACCGCACCAAATGAACTATAAATCTCAAATTTAGTTTATTTTTCCCCAGTGCTTAGAGATTTTATCATTTCCAGGTTTTGCTTGTAATAAATTATGATCTTCCGAATAATCGTGAGCTTTACATACACCGCATTGGGCGATCAGGACGCTTTGGGCGCAAGGTACTCTTTTTTTTTTGTGTGCGGCAATCGGAATTGTTTGGTGCTACTATTTACAGTTTCATTTATTAATTGACAGCAGATGCTTTGCGTGATGATTATTTAAGCAGAAAGTTAATGTTTGTAACACTGGAATGTTAATCTGTAATATAGCTTGATTATATTAATGAGTGAATATATATATATATATATATATATATATATATATATATATATATATATATATATATATAGGGCCATTTACCGGGACCTCCTCTCTAACTTTGCTAAATTACTGACAGCATCCCTCTTATTTTCGAAATTACAAAAACTTCCCCTAAAATTTGCATTTCATTACAAAAACCTCCCATGAGTTTTTAATTTCATAACATTCATGCACAAAAACACCCCCCTCGGTGAACAGTGTCCAGGGGGTATTTTTCTTCATGAATGCAATGAAATGAAAATACCAGGGGAGGTTTTGGTAATGAAATGAAAACTTAAGGGGAGTTTTTTGTAATTTTGAAAATAAGAGGGGTGCTCTCACTAATTATGCTAGTTTACAGGGGAGGTTTGGGTAATTATTTCTCTCTCTTTATATATATATATGTATATATTGCATTTTAATAAGCAAGCAAAAATGTCATTTTTGCAGGGTGTTGCCATAAACTTTGTTCGCAAGGATGATATCAAGATACTGAGAGACATTGAGCAATACTACAGCACTCAGATTGATGAGATGACGATGAATGTTGCTGATCTCATTTGACAACGAGAATATAATGAATGTTAAGAGGATGATGTGGGGCCAATTTGAATGGCACATATTAGGACATGACTTTCTTTGTGTGTTTTTTTTTTATAATTTGTGCATCCAAAAGTTAAAGGTTATGTCTGATATTTGGTATGCTTGGTTATCAAACATTTACTGTATTTTTATGTGTATAAATGTCGGTTTTGATGGGAGAAATGTGGGATGGAGTGGAACTTGCTTAACCTCTCTCTCAATTAATTTGAGCAACAAATACAATTCCTGTTTGGCATGGTGGTGGCTGTTGTGAATGCAGTGGTTATGAACTGTCATTCATGTCCGACCGCTCAAAGGAACTTCATTCACTTTTATGTTCAAAATAATCCTTTTCTTGGTTGCAGTCCTAGCCATTGTAATGCTAAACATGCATTGTAGTAGCGTATTTTTTTCAAACTCACTTAATGCTGTGCCAAATAGAGCCTTGTGTGAAAATGCCCCGCAGCATAATTCTATCATACTCATGGAAATTAGGAGATTTTTTTTTAAAAAATTTATTAGATCCCATTAGTTTAATCATTTCATCGTAATATAATGTTTAACTATTAACGTCAGTACCATAACATCATTGCAGGAGCTCCATCCTTATATCTCAGAATACATCCAATATAATCATACAAAGCTAATACTTATCAACAAAAGGTTTTGCGACTTTTTGCGGACTTGCGAGTGACTACTTGCCATATTTAGAGTTCCCAGATCGACGATCCGACTCGACTCCGTGGATGTGCCCGGATTTTCACTTACAGTTTTCTATATTTTATTGATATATTTCTTTTGTATTTCAAGTAAATTGAGCCCGCCGCATCCTTGGCCAATCATAGCCGATGCTGGGGTCCCCTACTAATGTTTTATTATAAATATGGAGTATCAGGGCTGCTGAGGGGGTTGCAGATTTTGGACAATATTCCTGGAATCTGGCAATCCTCTCCCGGTGACGACTCCGTGAGACCCTAGGTGATGATTCAGGTATTTTTCCACTTCCCTTTTGTATCCCCCATCCATATCTACAACTTTTCCCCTCTGGGAAGCCACCATCGACGCCACTCAGTCCAGTTTCCCCTCCCCTTGTTGCAGTCCTGGAAAGCCACAGTTTTCTGGCCAGTTTTAGCCCTCCTCTACAACAGCCCACCAAAGTCAAATTCCTCTTCCAGGAATTCTTGTAACCTCCTCTACAGCAGCCTGCAACCTCCTCAATAACATTCCACCAAAGTGAAGATCCACTTCCAGGAATTCCCGTAACGAATCTCTACAGCAGTCCATCTAACTACTATAATCCCTCACATCCCAAAAAGTCCCTACTGGGTATTTTTGTTCACGTCCTAGCCAGCTCTCCTCCCCTATACAAATTATCCCCTTCAGAAGTTCACCCCCCCCCCCCCCCCTCCCCCCACACACACAAACACACACCCTCGAGTACTCTGACTCCAACCACCAATTATCCGGCTTCCACCTCCGGATAACCACCAACCACCCGCAATCCACGGCCTCCCTTCTACGACAATTTCTTTTTTACTCTGTGATTGTATTATTGTTGCATCGATTTTTTGTTTTCAAGATTAAATAGGGTATAGTGAACTTTGCTCTTTTGGATCTATTGTGTTGTGAAATTTCGTTCTAGGATATCTTGTGTTTGAAGGAACTATTCGTCACACGTTCTCGCTTTGGCCCTCCACGCGGAGGAAAACCTAAACCTGCTTGCTTAAACAAATAATTTTGCTTTGCTCACCTTGATGAGGCTTAGTGCCCACTTGACTTTAAACTCTTCACGCAGAGGAACTATTTGTGGCCCACCTGAATCTCTGTCAGGTTCAGCATGTCGCATTTAGATATAAAAGGAATCGAGTCATTCCCACGGACGTCTCATTAGAATCGTATTATAGTATTCACATTCATGTAGCCTACCTTATATCAGTTGGTATCAGAGCCCAAGATTTGGATCACATTTATATACATATTTGTAGGTCATATGGTCTTTAGGGTTCATCTATGACAACTTATCGTCGTCATTTTTTCCATTTATTTGGGGATCCCGTGTCTATTTATACCCGATCTCATAAAGCCACTTCAGAGAGATCTCCCTGTTATCATGACGATTAATCTCGTTCACAGCACACCCCTTCCAGAGATCGCGTAGAAGAGGCTTCCAGAAGAAGGAGATAGGGTTGATTCCTCTCAGTCCAAGAAAGCTTGAAGAAGCTGTGATCTGAAAGCAGACTCAGAGGAGTCAAAGTTTGGCTGATTCTATTCAGTCAAGAAGGAGCAGAGCTGCTGTCCTGCAGTTAAGTTCGGGAAGAAGCAAAGCAGCAGGTCTACGCCTGTATTTCGCAAAAATATACACTATATGACCGCAGATCTATGACTATATTTTATCCCGCAAGGTGAGAATTCTGTGTTACCCGTACATATGAGTATTTATCGCTTACTAGGGTTATCATCAATGTCAACTCACATCGACTCGAACATTAACTCGCACAAGGTTGGAGACAATTCACACGACCTTGCCAACAACCTGATCATGCTCGTGTAGAGGTGGGCCCCACCCTATTGCAATAAGGTATACTGTAGTTGGAACCGAGATTCGGCCCAACGAGGAGTTCGGACCCAAATGCGGGAAACTTGCACTTATTTCTCCCAAAGAAGAACATTTGGCCGAGGATTTAGAATTGAACTCAGACCCTGGACTACAACGCGGAGGTCCCGTCACACACCCGAAAGATCAAAGAGAATTTCTCCTTCCTAACCAATGCTGAAGTTGAGCACTTTGGAGGGCACTTGAAGCCAACCAAAGCTAATCTGAGGAGGAATAAGTCAAAGAATCGGGTCTTCTCCAAAGATGCCCTTCATATTCTATTTATAGTTTCCAAGTCTGATCTGTACATAGCGGAATCCTGTCTTTTGGTTTTAGTAAACACACCCAAAATTGGTCTGCCAACAGTTAGACTTCGCAGTTTGAAAAGACTATTGGCAGACACAAACAAACATAAAGTTATATGAAAAATTCTCTGAAACAAGTCAATGACGAGGCCTAAGCCTCTGAGGTTGGCAGGTGTTTGCTGAAGCCGACACTCGCCCACCCGACTCACCTCCTGGGGCGAGTGAGGGTTTGTTCCTCGACTTGCCTATCCTTACCCGACGAGTGCTTGTAAAACGGACACTCGCAAACCACCTACTCCTTACCTGGGACGAGTGCTGACCTGCTCTCCGACCCACCCCGCTCAGAGTGGCGAGTGCATGATGAAGTTAGCACTCGCCAACCCTATACTCACAACCTGGGGCAAGTATGGCCTACCACTCGACTTGTCCCGCCGACCGCATGCCTACTACCCTGGGCGAGTGTTAGCCTATCGCCCACTTGACTTGTCTGGGCCTGAGGACCCCTTTTTGCGCCTTGATCTTCCATATCCCTGGGTTTCTCACTCGGCGAACACGAGGTTATACAACTATCTCTACTCAATATCAATTGCCTATAAATATGTCTTATTATCATGGGAGAGGGGCGGTGATAACATCTCACATGAGTACTAACCTAAAATTAGTCTATCTCACATGTTCCTAATTTAAGCCTAATTCTTCCTCAAACCCAACAAATTATTTAGTTTGGTAAGGGGAGTTTCTATAAATCTTTGAGTGTGCGCGGAGAGGCCTTTTTGTTGTAGTTTGATTGTATGCATGTAACTTAAAGCTATAATGAATTCTTTCTCTTTTATTTATTATGTCTCTGACTATTCCTTCTGTGGGGTCAGTAACCTTCGCACGTACTTTAGCCCGAACTTTGCGAGAAACATTCTTAGCTCCAACAAATTCCTACAGCTCCCAGCTGGGTACTAAGGAATCTCATGCCAGACTTCTCATGTGTGCGCATCTCTCTCTCTCTCTTATAATAATAATTGTTAAAATTTCTCAAAATTGGGTGGAACCCGAAAGAGGTCGCAGGAACACTCAACAACAACCAAAGACAATTAAAAATCAGTAGCAACAATAGCACAAGAGTCTCCTATTGAAATTAACTTCTTTACAGAGCGAGGTATACATTACAAGACATGATTTACAATGCAACCAATGAAAACAAAAATCTGCAACAAGAAGTTAACCGCGCGGTCAGAGAACTGTAACCGCACAAGTCGCCTGCCCGCAAGCCGAGTCTGCTGAAAATACTGAAGTCGCCTATCCACGACTAACCGCGCGGACTGCTTGAAGATGAAATGTTGAAGGAACTTGAACAGAGCCCACTGATAGACCGAGCGAACTGTTCTGCTTATCCGCAACTCGGAGGAAGAGATCAAGTTGCAGAAACCGCGACATGCTGCTATCCGCTGACTGCTATCCGTGAACTGTTCCACACATAGTTTCCACTAGTCGTCTAGCCGCCTGATGTTAGCCACACAGCCTGCACATAATTAACTTCCTTAGACGTAGCGGTTAGAAAATCGTAACCGGAAAAACAAAGCGCGAGCTAGTTCTCACTGCTCACTGTTAATTATGACGAGCCGAGGACTCTTATTTATAAGTGTGAGGAGTGCCGTCACCACCCATAATGATAGGATTACCGTTCAGTAGACCTATGTGCTAACATCACGTATTCGCATAAGTGCGTCTACAAAACCAGTCCACCGCTAAGAAAAGTTATCTGCAAAAAGCGCGAACACCAATCTTGTCAGCTGATAACTTCTCAAATAGAAGTTATTTCATCATTTTATTTACAAGCTTTCATCCTATTTAAGTAGTAAATCATCATGAAATCAAGTGAAATAAAGTTTTAATTATATTCTTATATAATTTAAGCTTTAAACATAAGATTAAGATTTTCCTTTGAAAAAATATAAAAAATGAATCAAGTTGGAAGTATAAAATATAATCAACTCCAGTACTCAGAAATATTGTTGCAACAAGTCGATTACTGCCAAGTTATGTCCATTTATCCAGAGACAAAGTTGTTACGAATAGATTATTTATTACTTAATTATTTCTATTTTTTCAGAGACAGAGTTGTTGCAACAAATTGCTGACGGAAATCTGGAATTTTGAAATTCAAATTGGCGGCGGTTACAAAACCGAAAGGAGGTGTTTCTTCTGCGAATTAAAGGCTCTTTTAAGACAAAATTGCTACAACAAATGCTTACAGAAATCTGGGATTTTGAATTCAAATTGGTGGCGGTTACAAGATTGAAAGGAGACAATTCTTCATCAAATTAAAGGCTCTTCATGAGGAAAATTACTATATATAGAAGCAAGGATCACCGGATAGTGAGGGAAATTGAGGAGATCAGAGAGAGGAGACTTGAAGGCGAAGTACAGTGGCTTGGGCAACGAAATTCTACAGGCTATCTCGGCGACTCTTTGGTTTACGTATCATAATTCTTTTTGTTACCATGGCTGTTCAATTCCTATTGCAAAATCATATATTTCTGACCATGAGAAACTAATCCTCTAACGAGTTTTGTATGTTGTGAATTTTCTGAAGTTTGTCTATATGCTTTCATGAGCAAATGAATTATATTAGTTTTTATCTTAAATTATATTATCTTCTTTAGTGATGACGATAAGAGATTACCATCTTGTGCTTTTTACTGTGATCTATATGCGAGAGCTGCGATTGCAAGTCTCGGGAATTTAATTTAGCTACATATGATTTAGCGTATTGTTATCATTCTAGTTGTGGAGTTAAGATCATCGGTTTTATACGTATGTTTACTTGTGTAACTTTTATTTAAAACTACTCACTAAATATATATAACGCGAAGATGAAATCGAGCGATGCTCTTCGCAAGTTTAGGATTTCCACAAGATAATAATTAATTTAAGTTCATTTGTATTTTCATACAAAGGCAAGCTAAGGATAAGGATCAATATATAATGCTCGTATTTCTCATCAGTATCTAATCTCAGAAACTTGAATTCACAAGTTAGTTTTATTTCATTCTCCTACAAAATTGATAATTTACCTAAGTTAGTTTTATTTTCATCTCTCTACAAAAATTAATATTTTGCTTGACTTAGTAGAAAAGAATATTACTAGTACTCATAAGCTTAAATAAAAATATTGTCCATGTGGATTTGACACTCTACTTTCTATTTTATTACTTGACGCGACACGTATACTTGCGTTGCATTTTATATTTCTAATTTTCGCGCATCAAGTAAATGGGGCTACTGATGAAGCAATCCAGTTAAGGTTATTTCCATTTTCGTTAGAAGAAAAGCTAAAGATTGGCTTAATTCGTTATCACATGGTTCTATAACCACATGGGAGCAATTGGTAGAGAAATTTTTAAATAAATATTTTTGCTCCTTCTAAAACCGCAAAGTTAATAAGAGACATCACCACTTTTATGCAAAATCATGAGGAAACTTTTTACGACGCATGGGAGCATTTTAAAGAGTTATTGAGACGATGTCCATATCACGGGTTAGAACAACATCAGCAGGTATCTATATTTTATAATGGATTACAAACAGCTACCATGATCTTAGTTGATGGAGCTACAGGGGGTTTTTTGATGAAAAAGTACCCGGAGGATGCTTATACTATTCTAGAAGACCTTACCTCTAATAATTATCAATCATTTGAAAGGCAAGGGAATAATAATCCAATAGGTGTCCATCATGTTTATCAATTCACTTCATTAGCTGCAGAAATGGCCGCACAATTTAACAAGATAAATAAACGAATAGATTCGTTGAGTCAAAATATTGTAATGTCATTCGTTAGTAGTATTCATTTACCTAACCCCAATATTTCTCTCACCATAGAACAATTGAATCAAATTCCGAAAGCAATTAATTATGTAGGTGGCCAAAGACAAAATATTTTTTCAAATCAATATAATCCTGAGTGGAGAAATCACCCTAACTTTTTATGGAGAAACAATCAAAATGTTAATCATTCACCAGAATTTAATCACATTCCTCCCAACAATTAAGAAAATTCAAGGAAATTATCGGATGAATTAATCTTAGAAATGTTTCAGAAAAGTGATGTAAGAGTGTTAGGGATAGAATCATCTCTTAGATCTTTAGAAACTTCCATAGGGCAGATTGCCAATGCATTAAATCTAAGACAAGTTGGAACATTGCCAGCTGAAACAACTCCAAATCCAAAGAGAGATGACACAACTCATCAATGTAAATCTGTCACCCTAAGAAGTAGAAATAAAATTTCGTACGGGAATTTATTATTTGAAAAATTCAAGGAAGATGAAAAGAAAGAAAAAGAAAGCAAAATAAAAGCGGGCGAGAATTCTAACATAGAAAAATGGGTAAAAATTATAGATCTAGAAGAAAGAACAATTTACCCACCTCCACTTTTTTCCTTTCAGACTCACTAAATCTAAGCTTGATAAACAATTCTAGAAGTTTATGGAAGTTTTTAAAAAATTGACCATAAATATCCCCTTTGCTGAGGCTTTGGAGCAGATGCCTAGCTATGTAAAATTCATGAAGGATATTCTCTCCAAAAAGAGAAAATTCGCTGAAAAAGAAATTGTGGTTTTAACTGAAGAATGTAGTGTTATACTACAAAAGAAACTACCCTCTAAATTAAAAACTTCAGGAAGCTTCACCATACCATGTTCTATAGGAGTTAAATTTTTGGATAGGGCTTTGTGTGACCTAGGGGCTAGTATTAATCTCATGCCACTTTCTATTTATAAAACCCTAGGCCTTGGAGAAATAACTCCTACCTCTCTTACTCTTCAACTAGCTGACCGAATTTTAGCATTCCCTAAAGGTATTGTGGAAGATGTATTAGTTAAGGTAGAGAAGTTTTTTTCCCTACTGACTTTGTAGTATTGAACATGGAAGAAGATAAGGATGTGCCCATTATTCTTGGAAGACCCTTTCTAGCTACAGGAAGGACTCTTATTGACGTCCAAAAAGGAGAACTTATAATGAGAGTTAATGAGGAAGAGGTAACTTTCAATATCTTAAAAGTAATTAAATATCCTAATGATAAAGAAGAATGTCATTCTATTGATAAATTAGAAATTCCAACATTTTTAATTAAAGAAGTTCACCCTTACGATGCTGTCGCGATCTGTAATGAAGTAGATGGATCAGAATTCAAGGTGAACATGTGAAGACTAAAAATTTATATGAGCAACAAGGATGGTTTAATGAAATCATCAATCACCTTCAAAAACTGACAAGGAAGACAAGTCCTGTCGGGACTAAAACTCAGGCGCTTATTGGGAGGCAACCCAAATCTCTCTTTTAATTTTTTAGTTCAAGTCGTTTTTTCATTTTATTTTTATGTTCGCTGGTTAGTGTGAGTTTATTTACTAGAATGAAATTTCTCTATTTTTGCCGATGACTCGTCATACTGTTTTCGTTTTTTTTAGATTATGCTAACTGTCGGATTTTGTTAGAATTCATGGATATTCATGTTTCTCTGATATTGCTATTGTTGATTTTAGTTCATTATGATTTAACCTTTTATATAAAATGTGTATATGAAGCATGACACATTTGAGCTCACAGGGCAATATAGTCAAAGAGGTCAATCTAAGGCCACGGAGAAGGCAATACAGCTGTCACAAAAGGAAAAACTTTGATTAGCAGGGAGCAAAATTCGTTGCAAATTAGCTAAATTCGTTGCTAATTTTAATTAGCAAGGAATTTAGAAATGAAAAAAAATTGTAGCTAATATGGCCCTAGCTAAATTTAGCAAGAAATTTATTTCTTTCTAATTAGCAATGATTTTTTAAGAAGGAATTCTTTTGATGCTAATGTTTTGTATTTTACATAATTATTTGGTTAATTAAAATAATATTTATATATATATAAAAAATATTTTTTAATATGCACATGCTGAGATTCGAACTGGAGATCTCTCACAAATAATTTCTTTACCAAACCAACACTCCTAATTAATTAATTCATTTTTTATTTACGTTAATATATATATATAATTATAATTATAAATTTATATTATTTATATATATGATTATTTATTTATACATTTATTTATTTATTTATTTATTTATACATATAAATATATATTTATATTTATAGTTTAATATATATAGTTTATTATATATAATTATTTATATATATCGTTATTTATGTATATTATATATATATTTTTTGTATATATTATATATATTTATTTATTTATATATTTTATATGTATATATTTATTTATTTCTCGCTGGTGCTAGGCGGGGAGATCGCGCAGGAGTGACGAGCTCGGCGGGGAGATCGTGCGGGAGAGCGACAATCTTAACAGGGGAGCAGATATCGAGATGAGAATGAGGATATCAATGACTTCTTTAATTTGTTTAAGAACTTATATATATATATTAAAGTGAGATGAAAATATTTGGAGGGAATTGAATATTTCCGTCCATAAACTTTTAATCTAAAATAATTAGTATAGAAATTTTGAAAGGAAATATTTCATTTCTATTTAGCAACAGATATTTTGCAACAAAATAATTTGTTGCTATTTTTGCAACGAATATTTTCGTTGTTATTTTTGTTGGTAAAAACAAATATCATATACCTAGCTAAATTTGATGCTAATTAGCAACAAATTCTTTAACGTTCCTAATTTTCATTGCTAAATAAAGTTTTTCTAGTAGTGTGTGTCAATGATTCAAAGAATGACCTCAGGGGAGTATTAAATTCTATTTTACCTTGTGCACTTGATTTCACACTTATTTGATTTTTTTGTTTGTTTGAATGCTTCCTCTGAGTTGATAAAAAGGTTGTTTGATTACTTTTTATAGTTGAACAAATTGCTAGGGTCTAGCAAAGTTTAAATGTGGGGGTGAGTTCACCTCTATTAATTGGGACAGAGAATAACTCATCATCCTGTTAGATTGAGTATCCTTATGCCTAGTGTTAATCAATTTTTTGCTATTAAAAATTTCATATTTAATTGATTGTTGTTTTATCAATCTTAAAGATTTTAAAACTTGAAACTTAAAATTAACAAGATATGTTAGAGCTCTTTTATGTATTTCTATCCATTAACAATATTCCCTTAAAAAGTTTACCTCTTATCAACATATTTTTGCTAATTTTTCTAAATAATGGTGAATGGTGAAACAAGAATTAAGGTGATGATGGACGCTGAGACAAGGGATTTTGGTAAGTAAGTGGGGGAAAGAAATAAGACAACCTTTTATATCATCCACCAACCCTCTTGAGATTGTCTTGTCATTTTTTGATACCTACTATTCCATGCATAAAGTTCCCTACCTTGGTTTATCTCTCATTTATGGGTGTGTAAAGTATTGTGGCATAGTGATATGGGTCTAAGTGTGTTTTCACACTCTTGGAATGATCCCTACTATGACAAATAGCTCAAAAATAAAAAAAATAAAAATTAAATTTTGGCATAGTGATATGGGCCTAAGTGTGTTTTCACACTCTTGGAATGATCCTTACTATGACAAATAGCTCAAAAAAATGTATTGACATAGTGATATGAGCCTAAGTATGTTTACACACTCTTGGAATGATCCTTACTATGGCAAGTAAAAAGAAAAAAAATGTATTGACATATAAAGTGATATGGGCCTAAGTGTGTTTACACACTCTTGGAATGATCCCTACTATGACAAGTAGCAAAGAAAAGTTATTTGTACACCCCATAATTTGGAGAGTCTCTTTGATAAAATATCCAGGGAAATACATATCCACTAGTCAATTTCCAGTCATACAATCCTAGTCAAAGCCAAAAGCCTCTATTTTGTTGGCTCTTATGACTTTCTCTCCTTTGAACTCCAAACTTTTGTGGAAGCTAAGTCACAACTTTGGTTTTTGTTTCTACCTTAGAATAATGTTGTGGAAGGCCGGTGAGAAGAAGTTGCAAGAAAGTAAATGATTCTGCGGAATAGCACACACTCACCAGAAATCATAATTGAGCTTTATCGTATATCAAGCTAATTGATGAGTGATTGATTGAATTCTTAATTGACTGATGTGTTTACCAATTGGTTGAAGTGAAATTCTTGAATTAGCATTTTTTTTTGAATAAATTGAAATGAAGGGTCATTTAAATTAATATCTTGATGGTTATTCTTTTCCCTAATTCGGGGCTTTAATTCATCTTTGCTAGGGACTAGTAAAAGTTCAAGTATGGGGGTGTGATAACTTCTCAAATAGAAGTTATTTCATCATTTTATTTACAAGCTTTCATCCTATTTAAGTAGTAAATCATCATGAAATCAAGTGAAAAAAGTTTTAATTATATTCTGATATAATTCAGGCTTTAAACATAAGATTATGATTTTCCTTTGAAAAAATATAAAAAATGAATCAAGTTGGAAGAATAAAATATAATCAACTCCAGTACTCAGAAATATTATTGCAACAAGTCGGTTACTGCCAAGTTATGTCCATTTATCCAGAGACAAAGTTGTTACGAACAGATTATTTATTACTTAATTATTTCTATTTTTCCAGAGACAGAGTTGTTGCAATAAATTGCTGACGGAAATCTGAAATTTTGAAATTAAATTGACGACGGTTACAAAACCGAAAGGCGGCGTTTCTTTTGCGAATTAAAGACTCTTTTAAGACAAAATTGCTACAACAAATACTGACGGAAATCTAGGATTTTGAATTTAAATTGGTGGCGGTTACAAGATTGAAAGGAGGCAATTCTTCATCAAATTAAAGGCTCTTCATGAGGAAAATTACTATATATAGAAGCAAGGATCACCGGATAGTGAGGGAAATTGAGGAGATTGGAGAGAGGAGGATTGAAGGCGAAGTACAGTGGCTTGGGCAACGGAATTCTACAGGCTATCTCGACGACTCCTTGGTTTACGTATCATAATTCTTTTTGTTACCATAGCTGTTCAATTCCTATTGCAAAATCATGTATTTCCGACTATGAGGAACTAATCCTTTAACGAGTTTTGTATGTTGTGAATTTTCTGAAGTTTGCCTATATGCTTTCATGAGCAAATGAATTATATTGGTTTTTATCTTAAATTATATTCTCTTCTTTAGTGATAACGATAAGAGATTACCATCTTGTGCTTTTTACTGTGATCTATATGCGAGAGCTGCGATCGCAAGTCTCGAGAATTTAATTTGGCTACATATGATTTATCGTATCGCTATCATTCTAGCTGTGGAGTTAAGATCCTCAGTTTTATACGTATGCTTACTTGTGTAACTTTTATTTAAAGCTACTCACTAAATATATATAACGCGAAGATGAAATCGAGAGATGCTCTTCGCAAGTTTAGGATTTCCACAAGATAATAATTAATTTAAGTTCATTTGTATTTTCACACAAAGGCAAGCTAAGGATAAGGATCAATATACAAAGCTCGTATTTCTCATCAGTATCTAATCTCAGAAACTTGAATTCGCAAGTTAGTTTTATTTCATTCTCCTGTAAAATTAATATTTTACCTAAGTTTTATTTTCATCTCTCTACAAAAATTAATATTTTGCTTGACTTAGTAGAAAAGAATATTACTAGTACTCATAAGCTTAAATAAAAATATTGTCCCTATGAATATTACTAGTATGATTTTTTGTGATAAGGCACTTAAGCATTTTTGTTTTTATGTACAAAATATTTGTTTACTTTCAAGATAATCTTTTGATATTGACCTCTACAAATAACGGGAGGGGTTAGCAAGAACCAAGTCAATGATGTAAGCCAAGACATGAGCTCGGATAGTTATTCAATTTTGATCATACACTAGAACATTTGAGCTTGAATATTTTTATACACATTATTTCAGATTGAATTTTCCTATGTTCCTACTAGTTGGGTCTTAGTAAATCAACCATTTATGAATGTTTAATTTTTATAAAAGAATGATTTAATTTCATAGTGATATGTGGCCTAGGTATATGTCTACATACTTGAAATAATCTCAACTATGATAAAAAAAAGATTAAAGAAATTTATGTCATAGTGATATGCCGCCTAGGTATGTGAAAACGTACTTGGAATGATCCTAACTATGAGTTAAGAAAAGAGAAGAAAAAAAATGGTTGAACATCATAGTGATATGTGCCCCGGATATGTGCACTTATACTTGGAATGATCCCTACTATGAATAAAATATGTTAACCCCATAATATGGTAAATTACTAAGATTACTAACTAGGGAATGTCATTCCGCTATCAAAGTTTATCCATGATTCCTAATCAAGCCAAAGTTTATTCTATTTTCAATTAATCTACTAACTCATATGGAGGCTAAATCGGAAACTTAGCCTATACTTTCCCTTTTCAATATTTGCGGAGGTTCAATGAGAAAATTGCATGAGAGTAAATTACTTTTAAAGGAAAGCACACACCGCACTAAGGAACTTATTTGAGCTTTATCTTCTATCTAACTAATGAATTTGTGAATTTTGAGCTCTTATTAATTTATAAGCCTATCGATTAAGTAAAGCGAATTTTTTGAGCAAGTCATGATTAATTTATTTTTCAAGAAAGATCATTTGAATTTGTATCTTGATATTATTTCTTCATTTAATCTATTGATATGATTTATATTTGTTATGAACTAGCAAAAGTTCAAGTGTGGAGGTGTGATAACTTCCGAAAAGGAAGTTATCTAGCTCTTTATTTTGATATCAAATTGAGCATAAATAAAAAGAAATGATTTAAATGTGTATAAATATTCATAAATTCATATTTATTTTATTTAAGGTTGATTAAGCTATTTTGCATATGTTTTTCTTATTAGAAATGTCATGGAAATCGAACCGGAATAGTAAAAGCTAGAATTATATTTTGGGTTGTGCAGTGGTTTCAAAAACCAGTTCCAGTTGTTTCATAAACCAGTTTCAGCAACCAAAAGGTTGGGCGAGGAACTAGGCAAACATGAATTAGGGAAGTACTTTGGAGAGCCCATATCTTTCGTGACCAGATGTTGACGAAGATGCCGCTTTGTCAAGGCTATCCCTTCCTGGTCATCGCCAGTGAGAAGAATATCATCAACATACACTGCAAGAACCACCAGTCCCGAGGAGGTTTTGCGAGTAAATAGAGAGTGATCGGCAGAGCTGCGCACAAAACCAACGGCCGCCACGATGCCGCTGAACTTGTCAAACCAAGCTCGAGGGCTCTGCTTGAGGCCATAAATTGCCTTCTTCAGCCGACATACTCGTGTCTCCCCCTGAGCAACATACCCAGGAGGTTGCTCCATGTAGACGGCCTCCTGAAGATCACCATAAAGGAAGACATTCTTTACATCCAGCTGGGAAATCGGCCAATTTTTATTGACCGCCACAGAGAGAAGAACCCGTATAGTGCTGAGACGAGCCACGGGAGAGAAGGTGTCAAAGTAATCAACCTCATAGATCTGAGTAAAGCCCTTAGCAACAAGGCGAGCTTTATAACGGTCCACAGTGCCATCCGGGGCAAATTTCACCACAAAGACCCAGCGACAGCCGACAACATCAGTACCGAAGGGAGGAGGAACAAGAGTCCAGGTACCCCGCTCCGTTAGGGTGGCCATTTCCTCATCCATGGCCATCTTCCAGTGAGGAATAGCAAGGGCCTCCTGGTAGGAGCGGGGCGTGGCAATGGTGGAGATAGCTAGAGCAAAGGCCCTGCGAGAAGGGGTGAGACGATCATATGAAACAACAGCAGTAAGAGGGTGTAGGGTACACGTCCGCACCCCTTTGCGAAGAGCTATAGGAAGATCCAGGTCAGCAGGTTCCTCGACATCCGGAGCATCCGTGGCAGAGAGAGCTGGCCCGGGAGTAGAGAGCGACGGCGGCGGAGATGCGGGAGACGGGAGTGGAGAAGAGGGAGAGAGAGGTGGAAGAAGAGGAGTGGACGGGGCGGAGTAGGGGTGATTATCGTAGTGGGAGACGAGAGAACAAAGGGAACAGCAGGAGAATCAGAGGCTGGGAGAAGAGGAGGGGAGTCATCCGAGAAGTAGGAGGTATTCTCGAAGAAGGTGACATCAGCAGAAACGAACGGCTTACGAAGGATGGGATCAAAGCAACAATAACCTTTCTGAGTGGTGGAGTACCCCAGAAAGATACATTTGGTGGAGCGAGGAGATAGCTTATCACGGGTGGCAGAAGGGGCATGCACAAAGGCAGTGCATCCAAATATTTGGAGAGGGAGAGAAAACGGCTCCTTGCCCGGATACAAAATGGAGAAAGGGGTTTTTCCGTGGAGAACGGTGGAGGGAAGGCGATTGATGAGGTAACAGGCAAGGAGAACAGCATAGCCCCAATAGGAGCGAGGAACATGCATCTGGGTCATCAAGGAGCGAGCGACATCCAGAAGGTGACGGTTTTTGCGTTCTGCCACACCATTTTGTTGTGAGGTATAGACACAACTCGTTTGATGAATAATCCCATTTTGCATGCAGAAGGCAGAAAAGTCATGACTGATATATTCTTGGGCATTATCAGATCGAAGAACTTTAATAGAAACATCAAACTGAGTTTTGATCATGAGATAGAATGACGTCCATACAGAGAATAATTCAGAGCGATCTTTTAACAGATACACCCACGTACAGCGAGAGAAATCATCAATGAATGTGAAAAAATATGAACTACCCCGACCAACCGTAAGAGTAGGAGAAGGACCCCAAATATCGGAGTGGATGAGATCAAACGGACGGGTGGATCCACAAACGTGCTTTGGAGGGAAGGAGGAGCGGTGATGCTTGCCAAGCTGACAGGCTTCACAGTTGAGCGGAGGACTTTGGGGAGGAAGGTGGGGCAGAAGTTGACGAAGAAGATGAGGAGGAGCATGACCAAGGCGGAGATGCCATTGGAGAAGATCTGTGGAGGTGGAGGAGAAGGTGGAGAAAGCGGACATGTTGTCCAGGAAGTATAGGCCGCCACTCTCAGTCCCAGTAGCAATCGTCCGTTGGGAGTCCAGATCCTGAAAAGAGCAAGTAGTAGAAGTAAAAGTAACAGAACAGTGTAGTTGCTTGCAGAGAGAGGTAACAGATAATAAGTTGCACGGGAACTTGGGCACGTAGAGAGTATCCTCCAAGCGAAGAAACGGAGTGACATGAACTATCCCCGTCCCATGAACCGAAGATGAAGAGCCGTCAGCGAGAGTAATCGGGGGTAACCGACCATGTGTTTCTAGGAGAGAAAAACACTGGAGATTGCCTGTCATATGATTAGTAGCACCGGTGTCGATCAACCATTTTCCTTGAGTAACAACGTGGGCACTACCAGAAGACGTGACCACCGAGACGAACGGCTTTGAGGAGTATATGGAAGCCATGAAGGGAGGAACAAAAGAACTGCAGCGGTCACGGTGACAGCACACCAGCGGCAAGAAGGGCCACGACCAAGATGCAGAGCAAGGCAAAAGGGGACGAAGAGGGAAGCACAAGCCGTGCGACTCAACAGGAGGTCGCGGCGACTAACAAGCGGGAGCGGCTAAAGGAGGAGCCGCACATAGGAGAACAAGCCGCTGCGACTTAGAGACAGGTCGCGGGGACAAGAGAGAGAGCGGCGAAGGAAGAAGGGCAGAGAGGCCGCCTAAACAAGGAAGAACTCGCGCGAACAGAGAGAAATCGCAACGGTTAGGAGAAAGAGATCTGTCGCGCAAACAGCAGGAAGCCACGCGGTTAGAAAACTATCCACGCGGATAGGAAGAAGAAGATCTGCAGCGGTCACGATGTCAGACACCAGCGGCCAGAAAAGCCACGACCAAGCCGCAGAACCAAACAGAGGGAGAGAAGTCGGGCGGCTAGCAGACAGACCGCGCGAACAGAAGTGGAGGATAACGGGAGGCAAAAGGCAAACAAGGCAAAAGAGGCCGCGGAGACAGGTCGCGGCGACTAGAGAAGAGAAGGAGGAAGCGGCGACTAGAACAGGTCGCAAGAAAGAAGCAAGCAGCAGAAACAGGCCGCGCGAGCAGGGCGCAAGCAATCAGGAGTCAAAGATCGAATCAGGAGTCAGGCGGAAGAAACAAGCCGCGGGAGACAGGCCGCGAGAAGAAGAGGCAGGTCGCGCGGACAGGAGAACGCACAGAATCAGGAGTCAAAGATCGAACCTCCCTCTGATATCATGTTAGAAACGAACTAAAACAAACCGGAAAGAGTATAACTGAAACTTTATTATCAGAAAAAGGTATCTATTACAAAGGTATGCCCTCCCTTATATAGAATGGAGGAGAGATGAGAGAATACAAATAAGAGATGTGGGACTAAAAATTTACAGGACTAAGCGGACTGTACAGAACAAACCGCACAAGCCGCACGGTTAGACTGAAGGGCTAACCGCACGGCTACCACCAGAGAGAGAGAGACCGCAAGGGGAGGCCGCCTGAGAGCTCGGCAACCAGACAGCAACAGCACAGCAATCAAACCGCTGAAGGGAAACCGCCAGACCGCGCGGTCTCTAACCCGCCAAGACAGACCGCCAGACCGCCCGGTCTCTAACTTCAACATATGTCTTCTCAGGAAGTCTATATATATGGTATCAAACAATCTCCTCGCGCCTGGTTTGATAAGTTCAGTAAAATGGTTCACGAGATCGTATTCAGTCGGAGCTCTGCTGATTTCTCTCTTTTCACTCGTCATCAAGCAACATACATTGTTCTTCTTCTTGTCTATGTGGATGATATTCTGATCACGGGCGACGACACTATCGAGATCCAAAACATCAAATAACATCTGAACTCCGTTTTTTAGACAAAAGATCTGGGTAATCTGCGATACTTTCTTGGACTTGAGGTTGCAAGAAGACATGATGGTCTGGTCCTATCTCAACGGAAGTATTGCATTGATATTCTACAAGATGCAGGCTACTCTGGATGTAAACCTACAGACACCCCCGATGGATATGAATCATAAGCTGTTTGTACATGAATCTGGAACTGACCCTGTTTTACGAATACAGAGTACTATCGACGCTTAGTGGGGAAACTAATCCACCTCACAGTTACACGACCCGATATCTCATTTGTTGTTGGAGTTGCAAGCCGATTCATGCATACTCCTTGGACCTCTCATCTCCAAGCCGTCGAGCGGATTCTCAGATATTTAAAGAAGGCTCCTGGACAAGGATTTGTTTATAAACCATAAGCTTCCTTATCTCTTGTTGTGTACTCTGATGCTGACTACGCAGGTTCCTTTGATGATAGACACTCCAAAACTGGTTTTTGCATCTACCTCGTTGGACCTCTTATTACCCGGCGTAGCAAGAAACAGACTGTTGTTGCTCGCTCATCTGCTTAGGCTGAGTACCGTGCTATGACAACGCTCATATCTGAGGTCACCTGGCTTGAGGCTCTCTTCAGTGATATGGGTCTCAAACTCTCCTCTCCTCCTACCCTGTTCTGCGACAGTCAAGCAGCCATACGTATTGCCAAGAATCTGATATTTCATGAGCGAACAAAGCATATCGAAGTTGACTGTCACTTCATTCGGGAAAAGGTTCAATCAAAGAAGTTAGTATTGGAACATGTTTCAGCATTCAGTCAAGTTGCTGATATTTTCACCAAAGCTCTCTCTCGGACTTTGTACTATCAGTTCTTATCCAAGCTTGATGCTAATTATGACTTGTACGCTCCAGCTTGCGGGGGAGTGTTAAAGATAAAATAAATTAAGCCCATTAGGAGAGGCCCATTTGTATTGGCCCATGAATAGTCTATTTAGTCCCACATTGTAAATTTAGAAGTCTCTCCCTCTTTCTCCCTCTATATAAGTGTATGTACTCTAGCTTATTCTTTCATAATAATACAATTAAGGGTGAGTTTCTCTCTCCTACGTTTCTCTTTCTACAATAATTAATATATCGGCGTATATATTCCAAAATGATATTTTGCAAAACAATATCGTAAATGTGTCATTTTGCCCCTGAAACTTTTATGTTGATCAACATGTCGGTCATGTCGAACGATTTCCACAGACTGGTCTCACATCAAGAAACTCATATGACGTTATATACTTAACGTAGATCCCAGGTCTCTCCATATATCAATGACCTACTATCTAATTATCCAATTAAAAAGTTGACATGTTAAAGTCCAGAGGCCTTACGCACAAGGGAGTGTATTGAGAATATGATCTCACATCGGGAAACTTGTTTAGCCTTGCGCACTTAATATTGATCCTAATCCCTTGCACATACAACCAATTTCAGTTTAGGTTGGATGCATAGGTTTTTAACATCATGTTTGAGTTGTCTAGGCCCTACCTATGTTGCATGAAATTGGGTACAATATGTTACTGATATGGAGCTTATGATTTTTAAAAAAAAATCCTTAGATTCTTGATCTATTTTCATAATTAAAATTATTTAAATAAAAATACCAATTAATTTGAAGACACAACGGCAACACTCAAGTCTTTATCCCACTATAGTAGGGTCGGCTATATGGATCCTCTGTTGCCATTGTGCCCTATCTTTTGTCATAATTTCACTGCCTAAGTTCATCATTTCTTTCCTTATTGTTGCGGACTAACTCGATGCTCCGGTCGGACCGGATAATCTTGGACCGTCTCAGCTCACGGAGCGGTCGAGTGCGCACACAGTCGATGAAAATGAAACACTGAAGACAAATCTTGATGACGTGAAAAAACTCCTGAAATGGGTAAAAAACCACGTGACCGGGTATGTGCAGGTCAAATTCCACTAACTTTGGGTGATTAAAGTATGCTTGGTGAATCGGGGCGACAGGCTGCTCCCGTTACAACTTGGGGGGTGAGAGAGAGACTGTAGCCTCCTACGGGTAACAGGCTGCACTGCGGGAGTGACTTGGACAAAGGAATGTGTGGGATGCTCCTGGCGCGCGTGCTCGGGGAGGCGAGCACTTGCTTGCTCCCAATATCCTGTTCTTTCGATTTCCTCGAGGTCTGGGGCGTCCTCTTGTTGCCTATGTGTTGGTGGGGTGCCTGTAGCCGCTGGTGGATGCTGGTGGCCGTTGTTGGTTGTTGGTCACTGGCGGTGGTTCACGACGAGCAGAGGCCGACTTGGTGGAGGAGGCGGGAGAGGTCTCACCTGAGGAAGAAGGAGAAGAACCTTAGAGGAAAAAAGGTGAGAAATGAGGAACCCCGGGGGGTCCTTTTATAGCCTCCAGGGGAGGATCATGGCGGGCCCCACCACTAAAGTGGTGGGGTAGTGGGTGGTTACCCTTTTGATCGGACGGCGAGGGGAGCCTCCCCTTGATCGGACGGCGGGGAGGCCTCTCATGGCGGCGAGCCGTCATAACGGCGGCGGGGGTCGGGCGGTCGGCGGTGGGAGCGGCCGGCCGGGCGGCTAAAAACGGTGGCCTGCCGGCGGTCCGGCCGCGGTCAGGGCGGCCGTGACCGGCCATGGCAAGGCCGGCCACGGCCTTGCCGGGCCGAGGCCGGCCGCGGCTAGGGAGGCCGCGGCCAGCCATGGTCGGGGCGGCTATGGCCGGCCACGGCCTTGCCGGGCCGAGGCCGGCCGCGGCTAGGGAGGCCGCGGCCGACCATGGTCGGGGCGGCCATGGCCGGCCACGGCCTTGCCGGGCCGAGGCCGGCCACGGCTAGGGAGGCTGCGGCCGGCCATGGCCGGGGCGGTCGTGGCCGGCCACGGCAAGGCCGGGCTGGCCGCGGCTCGGCCGCCCCCGGCTAGGCCGGCCGTGGCCTTGCTGGCGGCTTGCCGTGGCCGCCCCGACGGCGGGGCCGGCTGCGGCGGTGGCCGGGGGGGCCGGCCGTCGGCGGTGGCTAAGTCGCCCGTCGGCGGCGGTTCTCCCGGCGGCGGTTTCCCCCATGAGGGGAGGGAGCGGGTCCCGCCCCCATAACTCCCATCATTATGAGAGATTATGAGGGGTGGGGCCCACCCATGATTTTCCTTGAGTGGAGATCATGGGGGGGGGCTCTTTTTCTCCTATAAATGATGGTGGAACCCATCACTTATAAATTAATTTGAAGATGCGTAACAATTAAAAAGTATAAGAACATCTCACCATTCAGCTTTCTTCCATGCTGAATTTGGTTTTCGTTTGTCTTTAGTCATGCCGACAACAATCCATGAATCCATCTTCCGCCCTCTTCAGCAAAACTCAATAACCGACAACGATCCGTCTTCCATTGATGCTAGTCGTGCTGAATTTATTTTTCGTTTGTCTTTAGTCATACCGACAACAATCCATCTCCCGCCCTGTTCAGCAATCTTAATAACCGCTCCAATGGGGTCCCTTTCAAGTTATTTCCCTCATTAACCCTGTGAAAATAAGTCGCCCCAAACGGAGCCTTAGTCCACCCATAACCAATGTTATCGAGTACGTACTCTGTAAGAGTACAGTGTTGCTAGAAAATGCATCCCATTCGATTAGTGATTGGGATCATAGATTGAGGGCAAACAGACACTAATTGGAACCCGCACGAGTCTATATACGCAGGAGACAGAGATATAATTGCCATATGGACTATCAGAGCCCGTGGTCGCATTTAGAGCGCATGTTTATATACTATTATTATTATTATTTATGATTTTGCAGTTGTAAAGTTATTATCCAGACGATGTAGACAGTCCATAGTGACCACTTTATATATAAATAGGAGTCTATGTGGCTGATTTCAGGGATCACAAAATTTAGACAGATTTTCCAGGCTCCTTGTTGTCTGCCCACTTTGCCGATGTCATGGGCTCTAGGTGCCGAAGCCTAGTCTCCTCACCGCCTACCCGACCAACCCCCATCCTCCCCGCCACGTCCACTCAGCCGACCACCACCGGCTCATTGGACGGCCAGCCCCCTCCACTCCCCCTGCATCAATGGGTAGATGAAAGTAGTGTTGGAGGCTTAAGAACAAGACTGCGTAAGCTCAAGATAATATGAATAAAAATGGTTCAATATAATTATTGATGAACGTGTGGAACGCCTCAAGAAGCACTCAACATGAGCGGAACTAAAATGATTACAGTTTTCTCATCAGTGTTATCCTGACAGCTCTATTCTCATTGCTTTCTCACAGCAAATTTCTCATCAGTATCAGAACAAAGGCTCCGTTTGGGGGGACTTATTTTCAGCGGTCAAGCGGTTACGACCGCATGTACCGGGCTTTAATTAAGGCCCGGTACATGCGGTCGTAACCGCTTGACCGCTGAAAATAAGTCACCCCAAACGGAGCCAAAATCTTAATGAGCAAACACGTAAGCTACCAAAATTATCATTTCTGTTACCAGTGTTTACATATTTAACGGGGAAGACTAGTAAATCAAAAGCTTTGCAAACCTTAGCTAGTGAAATGGTAAAATAAAAATATTTAAAACTGATTTCATAAAGGTAAGGATATTGTGGACTAAAAAAAGTGCTATTTAATTAAAATCAGTCATTTGCAAGGCTTCACTCATATTGCTACCGTGATCATAATGGGACTTTGCCCGTATGTGTTAGGTTTTTGCCTCCATTAACTCCTCTGTAACCCCCTTTCTCCATTGGCCTCTCTCTCTCTCTCGTTGCCTCTCGCTGAAGGAGGACTGCCGCCGCCGCTACTGCTGTGTGGAGGGGCTGCCGCCGCCGCTACTGTGTGAAGGAGGGGCCGCTGCCGCCGCTGTTGTGGAGGAAGGGCTGCCGCCGCCGCCGCTTTGTTTGTGGAGGAAGGGCCGCCGCCGTCGTCGTGTGAAGACGCCACTGCCGCTGTGCCGAGATTGGGAAAGGGGCGGCTGCCTGCTGCCATTTGGGAGGAGACACCGTCGTCGGAGAGACGCCGTCGGAGTTTGGGTTGTCGCCGTGCTTGGCCTTGAGGGGCATCCTCTTTCTTTGGCCGTTTTGCCGCAAGGTATCCGGGAGTCACTTTTTATCTCATTTTGTATAGGGGTAATTTAACCTCATTTGTAACACTGTGTATTTTGTGTTGAATGAAATTGTGACTGCCATTTCCGCCCGTGGACGTACCCATTCAGCGGGAACCACGTTATTCTGGTGTTCCTTTTGTGCCTTTGTGTTTTCTATTATTATTACTTGTGCTAGCATCAGGTATTCTGCACTTCAGCACCGCTTCGGATCCCAACAAGTGGTATCAGAGGGAGGTTCCGGGCTGACACCTTTGTTTTAAGGACGAGTTGTTTCCGAACTCGAGTGTACACCTAGGCGCGGTAGTTTACGACCGTTGGTCCGCTCGCTATCCCCCTTGGTTGTGCACTGCTGAGGTCGCCAACTCAAGTTTTGTGTTCCGTGCAGTTTCTGCGTTCCGTTCTCGATGGCTTCGTCTATTCCTGGTGTTATGGCCAAGTTTGACGGGAAACAAAACTTTGGTCTATGGCAGGTCAAAGTTCGTGCACTACTTATAAAAGAAGGCTTACACCGTGCCCTACTGGGCAAGACCAGTAAGGATGTTGAGGTTTCTGATCGTATGTGGGAGGACCTGGATCTCAAAGCGTTGTCCACCATACAACTTTGCCTACATGATGACGTGCTATATGGAGTTCTTTCAGAGACGACTGCCTCTGGCATTTGGGCAAAGTTGGAGAGTACCTATATGACAAAGTCTCTCCCCAACCGGATCTACCTCAAGCAGCAGTTGTACAAGTTTAGCATGAAGGAGGGATCCTCTATTCATGACCACCTGAACAGTTTCAACAAACTGTTATCGGAGTGTCTCAGCATGGATATTCAGGTGGATGAAGAGGACAAAGCAGTGATCCTTTTGAACTCTCTTCCAAAGCTCTATGAGAGCATGGTTACTACCCTTACCTATAGTAAGGACGTCTTGGACTTGGAAGAGGTGACTGCGGCCCTACTCTCAGATGATATTCGGAAGCGGTCTTCAGGTTCTCGTGTTACTGAAGACTCCGTTCTATACTCTCGGGGTCATTCTGGTTCTGATAGAGGGGGCAAGTCTAAGTCAAAGGGCAGTTCAGATTTATACTGCAAATACTGCAAGAAGAAGGGTCACGTGATCACGGACTGCTGGAAGCTTCAGAACAAAGAAAAAGGGAAGAGCACTGGTGATGAAAAGGGGAAGTCTGACATATCCCGGTGCTTTGAGGATGTGGGGGATAACCTCATCTAGGTCATCCTTCTCTCTGCTCTTCTACTTTCCGCTTATATGTTTGTGCTTCCTGTTCCGTTTGTTCCCTATGTTGCTTGCTTTCATTTCCCCTCATTATGTTCATGTTATTCATGTTATCTTTTTTATAACCTGCCTTTGGGTTATTTATTCCGGTCATTACTCCGTTGTATGAATGCTTTTGTTTCACCCCTAGTATCTAAGCTCTTTCATTGTTACTCCTTCGTCACATGAGCTTAGTGTATGTGTGTCTAATCAACATTTCCTGATTAGCTCGTATAGGGGTTCCCTTTATCCTGTTGAGATCAGTTTTAGTTTGCATTCAATTGTTGATGTGTTTGCATTCATCATTTCTCTCCCCGCGCACATCATTTCTGGAGTCTGTGATATTTCCTTTGCTTTGGGAGACTACCGCTGGAGGTGGAGCAGTTAGACCTTTGCTTCAGGTGGAGCATTTCTGGAGTAGTCAGGTCAGTGCAGTTTGTGTACTACTCAGATTGAAGGAGTTCCCTTTATCTGCCCTTGGCGGGAGCAGATTCAGTTGATGCGATTTGCATCGTTCTTGGTGGCAACTTAGTTGGTTGGAGTTATTTCGGCAGGTGGAGTTTGTTAGGTTTTTGCCTCCATTAACTCCCCTGTAACCCCCTTTCTCCATTGGCCTCTCTCTCTCTCTCTTTGCCTCTCGCTGAAGGAGGACTGCCGCCGCCGCTACTGCTGTGTGGAGGGGTTGCCGCCGCCGCTACTGTGTGAAGGAGGGGCCGCTGCCGCCGCTGTTGTGGAGGAAGGGCTGCCGCCGCCGCCGCTTGGTTTGTGGAGGAAGGGCCGCCGCCGTCGTCGTGTGAAGACGCCACTACCGCTGTGCCGAGATTGGGAAAGGGGCGGCTGCCTGCTGCCATTTGGGAGGAGACGCCGTCGGAGTTTTGGTTGCCGCCGTGCTTATCCTTGAGGGACATCCTCTTTCTTTGGTCGTTTTGCCGCAAGGTATCCGGGAGTCACTTTTTATCTCATTTTGTATTGGGGTAATTTAATCCCATTTGTAACACTGTGTATTTTGTGTTGAATGAGATTGTGATTGTCATTTTCGCCCGTGGACGTACCCATTCAGCGGGAACCACGTTATTCTGGTGTTCCTTTTGTGCCTTTGTGTTTTCTATTATTATTACTTGTGCTAGCATCAGGTATTCTGCACTTCAGCACCGCTTCGGATCCCAACAGTATGTGAGAACATTTTTGTAATTTGAATTTTTTTAATAAATAGGTAAAATTGAAAAGCAAATGTTGCACCAAATAATATTTCATATATATACACGAGTGACAGTGCACTGGGAGCCCCATGTGCCCTGCGCGACAATGCCCGGCCCGCGACTGGCTTCGCCCGCCCCCAGTGGGCTTCATCCGCACACGGCGGGCTTTGCCCGCCCCCAACGGCCTACTCGCCGCCGGACAACCCTGATGAGTTCGTCGAGTCTATTAATTAATCAACTTTAATAAAAATGATTTCTTAAATATTAGCTCCTCAAAAATATCTCTCATATGCCCAATGAGTTAAATTTTAAAGTGAAATACTTATTATATATATATATATATATATACATATATATATACGAGTGACAGGCACGGGCCTCCGGCCCGATGGCTACGCGCCACAGTACCCGGCCGGCGACGGCGGGCTTCGCCCGCCCCCTGCTTGCTTCGCCCGTAACATATGCATATGAGTACTCAAAATAACCGTAATAAAATATACATCACTATTATAATATTTATTTTGTAAAAAAATATCCATATATAAGTATATAAATATTTTTTTTTCTCCCACTCTCGCCCCTCTCTTTCTCTCTCCCCGCACTCTTTCCCGCTCTCTCTTTTTTTTCTCTTTCTCCCTCTTTTTCTTTATCTATCAAGACTATCATCTATATTATATGATATATATATTATATTTAATAATATAATTCTCAACTCTTCCCTCTGCCGCCCTCTCCCCCTCTCTCTCACCGCCCCCTCTCTCTCTCTTCTCCCCTTCTCTCTCTTTCTTTCTTTCTCTCTCATCCCTCAGCCAGCTATAGCCTTAAGAGAGCTAGTGAGATGTCGTTTTTCAATTGAGAAAATAATGTACGGCTGATAAATAAAGCATTCAGATCTCACGGTTCATATCCATTCAATGAATTTACAATTCATCCATTTCATACTTCTTTATATATGATAAAGATATATATATATAATATTTGTTCAAAAAAGCTGCTCTGATAGCATGTCCTAGCATGCTCTAATATGGGTTCTGTCAACGCTTCATTCTCCCAAATATTCATCCACTCGACGCATACGTCAATATCCCATCCTCAACGTGAGCTGGGTCATCTCGACGTCACGTCGATAATATGTCGTCGCTCCTACATCATATGGATGCGTGCGTGGATTCTCTAGCTCTCCTGTTGATGCCAGTGGCGGAACTAAGAATTTTACGTAGCCCGGGCACTATAAATTTAACCATAGAATTCATCGAAATAGCAACGTAAACTAGGAAACACCAATATGGGTACGATACCGGGTACGATACGCACCCGATACGACGGCACGCAAAAATTTAAAAACCAAGGATAGGGGTACATCATGATACGTTATAACAAATATAAATTTTATATATCACAAGTGCGATAAATAGTTCTTAAAACTTTGAAACATCAAACATAAATCATAACTTGAAGTACAAGTTCACAGATCAATGCATTATAACATGAAGTTTTTAAACATTAAACATTCATAAATATTACAAAATTTAACATCTTATATGTTTAACTAAAAGAGAAAATTAAACTTAAGTCTAACATCAATCTTTTTTTCATCTTCTTTATTATTGGAAATCAACTTTATTGTTGGAGATCAACTTCATTGATGGAGATCAATATCTTCAATCTCTGATTAGTCTAAAGACAAGTTAGCCGTTTTGTTAATAACTTGAGTCATATCAATACGTTCAATACACGTACTTGTAACAGAAGCGTACCAGTACCAGAAACATACTCGGTACATATACACTACTTAATTGGATGTACCAACACTTCCTACCATAGAATCAACTTTTGTTTACTCCAAAAAAATAGACTTCTATCACAATATGCATAATGATTGCTAAGTCCAAGTGTGTCAACATAGGTGTATCCGGCGAGTATCAGGTAAGCTGCCTTCGGGGAAGTATTCGTGCTTCATAGAACGCAAAGAACACCTAATTAACATATATATTGAAATAAAAAAAAATTGATAGCATAATAAAAAAAGCATAGTGGAACTCAAATTGCATTTCTCCAACCAGAAATCTGGAATTACGCAGATGCTCTGTCGTTTTTGAGGATAGCTGGTCCACTAGAGAAGATTCTTTGCAAAATCGTTGTTTCGCCTGTGGAGAAGCTGAGAAGGAGACCACTATGTGACAGTTTGTTCGTGAGTGATGGCGAGGACGACGAGTAGATGAGAAAGGAAAGAAAGTGGCCGACGGATTTTGAAAGCAGCGCGATTTTAGGTCTTGGCCGGGAGGACGGAAGACTCCTGTTTTTTTTATCCCGATTTCACGCTCGGGCACATGCCCGAGCGTATCTCTTATTGGGCTCGCCAATGATCGACGCCACGTTGACTGCAACTCCACACATACACACATAGACACATAGTATATATAAAGAAATCTCTTTATGGTGTAGCCCGGTTGACGAAGGATTACAGACCATTCGGGCTCTGTTTGGCTCCACGTTTCAACAGCAGCACACCGTTGTTTTTCAATAAGCCGCACCAAACACAAGATTATAGGAGCAGCTGGTAAATAGATTTTGGATTAATAATCTGTTTTTATGCTCCCCTCCCGCTGGGATAAATTTCCGGTCTAGCCCCCATAATAATCAAAAGTATCAAAATGACCCTCTTCTAAAAAGCTTTCTCATTATAGCCTCGTTTTACTGATATGACGGCATAGTGGGCCCGGCGTCAGGTTATGTCGGCAGTTTGTTATACATTGGAGAAATTCAATATTAATTTAAATGGTTAGAATTCAACATACACATCTGCTACTGTTTGTAGGTTTTAATTTTATCTATACCCATGTGCTCGCAGCTGGTTTTAATATATTGAAAGTGTATGTAATTTTTAGTCTCACACTGCTTTGAAACTTTTTTCAGCAAGTTCGAGAGTTTATAAAAGAAAACTTATGCCCTCATATCTAACCACACCAATCAAGGCTTGCATATCTTTTCACACGGATTTGTTCTCACTACAGCCTGCAAGTTAGTAATTTAATATTTTAAATGCTTAGTTATTAATAAATATTGTATTTCATTAATATTTTAATTGTTTTTTGTTGGTACCCTAGTTTGATTTGAGTTTAGTCCTCTCCTTTGTGCCCCTTGACCCAAGAAATATCTATGGTCAATGGTTAGGAGTCTAGCTGTAGAGTCCTCGCTTTTCCAAATTGAGAATTTGGTTAAGTAGTTTTTTCGTTCGACTATAGTCGAACGCCGTTCGACTATCGTCTATCGACTGATCGACGATCGTCTATCAGTTGGTCGACGCTTTGGTCTGCGCTGATAGGTCGACTATCTGTTGATAGGTCGACTATCTGTTCTGCGCTGATAGGTCGACTATCTGTTGATAGGTCGACTATCTGTTCTGCGCTGATAGGTCGACTATCTGTTGATAGGTCGACTATCTGTTCTGCGTTGATAGGTCGACTATCTGTTGATAAGTCGACTATCTGTTTTCTGAGGTAGGTCGACTATCTGCTTGATAGGTCGACTATCTCTGTGCGCTTGATAGTTCGACTATCTGTCCTGATAGATCGACTATCTGATAGTTCGACTATCTGCTCTGATAGATCGACTATCTCCCAGGGTAGTTCGACTATCTTCTTCGATAGGTCGACTATCTGGATCGTTCGACTATCTGCTCTATAGATCGACGATCTCCGTGCGTCGGTCGACGATCTCCGAAGGTCGTTCGACGCTTTCTGCCTGCCTTTGTATTTGGTATTTATTTATTATATTTAATTAATTAATACATTTTCTGGCACATTATTTCAAGCTGTATGATAAAGTTTCCAGGCATTATTTGCTCTATCCTTTTTGCCTGAGTTCAAATCTTTTAAGATAAAGTTATTTGTCTTATTAGCTGTCTCTTTAAATTACTTTATCTGCTGACAGCCCTTTATAGCCGTTGGACTGAAAAGTCTTCTTCTTTGCTATAAAGAGATTATTTCTGATGTGACTTTATTTAGTCCTTCTGATTATTTGATTTAAGCCTGCAGCTTCTTAGAAAGAGGTTTATTCCTTTTTATAGAATGTTTTGCTGCAGAGATATTTCTGTCTTCTTGATATTTACAGCCCAGGTCTCAAGGCTCAGAAGAAGACAAATAATTCAAATGGAAGAGAGCCGTTGCTTGATGATGATTATATAAAGAACCCTTTGCAGAAGGATTCAAGCTAGTTAACAGAAGCTAATAGCCAACCAGTGTTCATTCAAGCTTTCAAGCCTTCAAGCTTTCTGCTCTCAGCAAACTCCATCTAACTGAGAAGTGTTAAGATCTTCATCTCTTCTTCACCTGAGTTCTCCTGCTTTCAGGAAGTTCAAACTCAGAGATTCTTTGAAGAAGAAGAAGAAGAATAGCTGCTTGAAGAGATTTCTTTTTGTTATTTATTTTCTTCCTGTAGCTTTTCCTTCAGAACTTTCTGAAGAGTTTTCTGCACTGAAGCAAGACTTCATCTGGACATCTTTGAGCCAGGGGGAGCCTTGATTCTTTAGAGCATTCTAGCTCAGTGCAAGTTTTTGTGCTTCTCTAATCTATTGAAAAATAGAGAAGACATCTTAACCTTCTTCCCCCTCCTGTACAGGGTTATTACTCCCTTCAAAAGTATCCCTTGGTGGCAGGGCACCTGATCAAAAACCTGTGATTGGTTTTTAGACACCTGATCAAAAGTCTAAAGGGTTTCTGAATCTACCTGAAGCAGATTCTGTTGGTGGCAGGGCACTTGATCAAAAACCTGAGTGGATTCCTACCGTGTGGGTAGAAGAGTGGACGTACCCAAGTTGTTTGGGGAACCACTATAAATCTCCTTGTGTCGTCTGGATTCCATTGTTTAATTCCTGCATTGTGGCTGTGATTAGATATAACTAGGTTGCTAGTTGCTGATTAGGTTTTTCCAAGCTTAACTGTAATTACAGTTAGCTTGTGTTTGTACACATCACTTGTGTTAGGCTTTAAGGTTAAATCAATATCTATAATCTTTTCATTCCGCACTTCACTCCAAGAGAGTTGGGTAGACTATTAAGTTTTGTCTGTGCAAAATTTGATAACTCTATTCACCCCCCCTCTAGAGTAGTATCTATCCCTTCACTTTCAATTGGTATCAGAGGGAGGTTGACTGACTGAATAGGCTAACACCTAAGTCACAAGATCCTGATAGATACCAAGAGTTTATAGATATTCACTATCATGGCCCAGTCTAAGGATTATTCAAGCACCAGACCTCCAGCATGCAACTTAGCAAAGTTTGGCATCTGGAAGGCAAGGATCAAACTTTATATGAATTCTATTGATGAAAGTATTTTTGCTTCTATTTTGTCAGGTCCCCCAAGAGCACCTGCTGCTGCCACTGCCTCATCATCTGATATGAGTGCAGTGCCTCCTCCAGATTATAATGATGAATACAAGAAGGCCAAAATTGCAGATGCCAAAGCAATGAACATACTGGCTCAGACTATGTCTGATGAGGTGTTCCAGAAGGTTGCTGATTGCTCTTCAGCAAAGGCCATGTGGGACACACTGAACCAGATTGTAGCTGGTTCAGCTGATGAAAGGAAGGACAGAAGGTCCAACCTGATCTCACAGTACGAGAACTTCAAGAAAACTGATGCTGAATCAGTTGAAGCTATGTACACCAGGCTCAGCTCAATCATCAATGAGCTGAGGACCCTGGACAAGGACATATCATTGACAGAGGTCAATGATAAGATTCTTATGTGCTTCCCTAGCACATGGGATCTAAGAATCTGGCCCATCAAAGAAGCCAGAAGTACTAATGAGATCTCAACTGAAGCTCTCCTCGGCAAGCTCAAGTCTTTTGAGCAAGTGCTGAAGACCAGAGAAGCAGAAGCTGAAGCCAAGACCCCCACTCCAACAAGAAAAGAGCAATCTCTAGCTCTTAAGGCTGCAGATGTTTCTGAAAGCAGCCAATCTAATGAGGAACTTATGGCACTGTTTGCCAAAAGATTTCTCAAGATGGGGAGAAAGGAGTTCAGAAAGAAGTCTTCACGTTATGAAGACAAACCAAGGTATGATCGCTCTCCTGCTAAAGAAATTATATGTTATGGTTGCAGGAAGCCTGGACACATCTTGCTAGAGTGTCCAGAGGAGAAGAACAAGGAAAAGAGAAAAGACAAAGAACAACACAGGAAGCACTCCAAGACATCCTCCTACAAAAACAAGAAGAAGGAGAGAGGTTTCATTGCTGAAACCTGGAGTGATTCTGATGAAGAATCCTCCTCATCAAGCTCCAGTGAAGATGAGGAAGAGAAGAAGGCAAAAAAAGTTTGCCTCATGGCAATAGATGCCTGCAGCAACCACTCTGCTGCAGAGAGTTCTGATTCTGATGAAGAGATGCCTACAGAAGATGAGGTACTTTCTTCTTATGATTTTTCTTCAGAAGAATTTAAAGTAGAATTTAAATCCTTATGTTTAGATTTAATTAGCTCAGAGAAGGAAATAAAAGAACTTAGAAATAGGTTAGCTGACTCAGAATCAATAGCCTCTGAAAACATTAGGTTAAAGGAAGAACTCACTACTTGTAGTGAAGAAATCAAATTTCTTAAAATAGAGTTAGCTAAGTCTAAGAGATTAGAAGAATCCCTTAATGGTAGAAGCCTTAAGCTGTTAGAAATTACCAGCATGACTAACACTAGGTCAGGTAATGATAAACTAGGCTTAGGAGCTTCTCCCAGTGAACCCCCAGTCATTCTTAAAAATAACCTTTCAACTCCAGTGAACTTCATTTCAGCTAGTGGAAAGAAGAACACTGAGCAAGTAAATCTGGTAAATAAAGCATTAAATAAGGCTAAAAGAGAAAAGAGAAAGAAGTTTTTCAAAGAAATGCAAAGAGCGTCGAACGCAGCTCGACGATCGGAAGCTCAATGGTTGAACGAAGGTCGACGATCTGAGCACCCATCGTCGAACGTCGATCGACATTTTCAATATGATTTTCAAAATTATAATCAATTCCATAGAAACCTAAATGAGAATAGAAACCCTAGGTTTGTTGACTCATCATCAGCATGGAGAATCCCACCTAGGAGATCTCACCCACTAGGTTATCACCCTCAGCCTGCATTTTCATATATTTCCAGTTTTTCTTATGTGAAAAACAAGGGACCCAAGGTTACCTGGGTCCACTCTGTCTAAATAATTGTCTTGCAGGTGAAGGCCTATCCAATCACTCAAAATAAGTGGTATTTGGATAGTGGATGCTCTAAGCATATGACAGGAAATAAAGATCTACTGTCAAAGTTCAAAGCTAAGCTCGGCCCAAAGGTTATCTTTGGAGACTCCAGCTGTGGTCAGACAGAAGGCTATGGCAAGATCACCATTGGAGCAGTTACATTCAAGAGAGTTGCTTATGTCAATGGACTGAAGCATAATCTGATTTCAGTCAGCCAGCTATGTGATGCTGGCTACCAGGTTTCATTTTCTAACTTCTCTTGCAATATTACTTTAAATAATAATGTTGTTTTAGTAGGTATTAGAATAGGTAATATATATTTAGTAGATTTTAATTCATCTCATTCTGAAATCTGCCTGTTTAATGAAGTAACCCTTAATAATAATTCCATATGGCATAAAAGGCTTAGTCATGTAAACCTGAAAAATATATCTAGGTTATCTAAGCACAACCTTGTTAGAGGTTTACCTTCTTGCCCCTACAAGAAGGAGAGCCTTTGCAAGGCTTGTCAGCTAGGCAAGCAAACCAAGAATTCTTTTAAATCTGTAAATAAAAGTGATTCTCCTAGGATCCTGTATTTATTACATTTGGACCTTTTTGGCCCAATAAATGTACAGAGTTTAGGAGGGAAGTATTACACATTAGTAATTGTAGATGACTTCTCTAGGTTCAGTTGGGTTTTCTTTTTGAGAACTAAGTCTGATAACTTCAAAGCCCTTACAGACTTTCTACTTTGTGTGCAGACTGAGTACTCTACTCATGTGGCCTTGATCAGAAGTGATCATGGTACTGAGTTTGACTCTCTTCTCATGCAAGAATTCTGTGAGAGAGAAGGTATCAAACATAGCTTCTCAGCTCCTAGAACTCCCCAACAAAATGGGGTAGTTGAAAGGAAGAATAGAACACTCATTGAAGCTGCTAGCACATTGTTGGCAGATGCTAACATGCCTCTATCCTACTGGGCAGAAGCTGTTAGTACAGCCAACTATGTCTTGAATAGAAGTTTGATACACAAACTTAAGTGTAAAACTCCTTATGAGTTGCTTAAAGGAAAGAAACCAAAAATTAATTACTTTAGAGTTTTTGGCTGTATTGTGTATATTCATAATAATAATAAAGAATATATTAGAAAGTTTGAAGCAAAAGCTTCAATGGGAATCATGCTTGGATATTCCCAAGTAAGCAAAGCTTATAGGGTTTATAACAAATCAACCTGTAAGATAGAAGAATCTGTGCATGTATCATTTGATGAGCATCAGATGTTTTACAAGGAGAAAGAAAATTCTCCTTCCTCCAGTTCTTTGCAGGTACATGATGCCCCTCAAGAAATCCTTCAACTTTCAACTCTTCAGATCACTGAATCAGACAGTGATGAAGACATTGCTGAAGCTGTTGAAGCTGTTGTTGTACCACCAACAGTAGATCAAATTCCTCCTGAGGAATTAATCCCAACTGTTGTTGAAGATCACATCCCACCTGCTGATATTGTCACTCTTAGAGATCACCCCACATCTCAAGTGATTGGAGACATATCAGCTAGTGTGCAAACAAGACATCAATTAAGACAGGATGTGATGCATGCTTGTTTCCTCTCACAGGTTGAGCCCCTCACCTTTAAAGATGCAGAGCTAGATCCCCACTGGATCATTGCAATGCAAGAAGAGCTAAATCAATTTGAGAGATGTAAAGTTTGGACTTTGGTTCCAAGACCTAAAGGCCAACTGATCATAGGCACCAAGTGGGTGTATAGAAACAAGTTAGATGCAAATGGAATCATAGTAAGGAATAAAGCTAGGCTTGTAGCTCAGGGCTACAGACAGGAGGAAGGTATAGACTATGACCAAACCTTTGCTCCTGTTGCAAGGCTAGAAGCAATAAGGATCTTCTTGGCCTATGCAGCCTTCATGAAGTTTAAGGTGTTCCAAATGGATGTCAAAAGTGCATTCCTGAATGGTGAGCTTAAGGAAGAGGTGTTTGTTGAACAACCACCAGGGTTTGTTTCATCAACTCAGCCTTCTTATGTTTTTAAGTTACAGAAAGCTCTTTATGGACTAAAGCAAGCTCCTAGGGCCTGGTATGAGACCTTAGCTAGTTTCCTGTTAGAGCACAACTTCACTAGGGGAGTAGTTGATAGAACCCTTTTCGTCAAGCATCACAAGGACACAATCCTGTTAGTTCAGGTGTATGTAGATGATATTATTTTTGGCTCCACTGATCCCAAACTTTGCAAAAGGTTCTCTGACCTAATGCACTCTAAGTTTGAGATGAGTAGCATGGGTGTGCTGTCTTACTTTCTTGGTCTCCAAGTTAAGCAAGATGCTGATGGTATCTTCATCTCCCAATCCAAATATGCCAAGGAATTGGTAAAGAAATTTGGGATGGCTGATGCTTCAGCAATGCCTACACCCATGGCTACTAATGTAGTTATTGATTCTGATGATCACGGCAAGCCAGTTGATCAAAAGAATTATAGGGCCATTGTTGGTTCCCTATTATATCTAACTACAAGTAGGCCAGATATAATGTTTGCTACATGCCTTTGTGCTAGATTTCAGGTCAACCCCAAGGAATCTCATCTGATTCTTCTAAAGAGAATCCTGAGATACCTGAAAG
Source organism: Platanthera zijinensis (assembly GCA_039513925.1). Classification (NCBI taxonomy): domain Eukaryota; kingdom Viridiplantae; phylum Streptophyta; class Magnoliopsida; order Asparagales; family Orchidaceae; genus Platanthera; species Platanthera zijinensis. The sequence goes on from CM077094.1 coordinate 167,016,497, forward strand.
GATGTCCAGATCTAGGACTTTGGTACCCAGCTGAGTCAGAGTTTGAATTAATTGGATATTCTGATTCTGATTATGCTGGTTGCAGAGTTGACAGGAAGAGCACCTCAGGAACTTGCCAGTTCCTGGGAGAGAGATTGGTCTCTTGGTTCTGTAAGAAGCAGGCTTCTGTCTCAACTTCAACTGTAGAGGCTGAATATATAGCTGCTGCTAGTTGTTGTTCACAGATCCTGTGGATTCAAAACCAGCTTGTGGATTATGGTTACTCACACAAGAACACCAAGATCATGTGTGATAGTACCAGTGCTATCTCAATTGCACAAAATCCAGTGCACCACTCTAGAACGAAGCACATTGAGATTAGGCACCATTTCCTGAGAGATTGTGTGGAAAAGAACAAGATCTGTCTTGAGTTCATATCCACTGAGTTTCAGAGAGGTGATATATTCACCAAGCCCTTAGATGAACAGAAGCATCTGTTCTTTTTAGTTCAACTAGGCATGATCAATGGACGAGACTAAGTGTGACTTTATCTGCCTATGTTGAAATCTGTTTGAAGATAGTCGAACGACGTTCGAAGATAGTCGAACGGTTTAAGCCTATCGTCGACCTCTGGTTAATGATAGCTTATCTGTTTGAAGATCGTCGATCGACGTTCGACCATCGTCGAACAGGTTGGGCTCATCGTCGATCTCTGGATGACGATAGCCTGTTGTTTGAGAAGCCAGAAATAGTCGAACGATTGTCCGACTACTCTGCTTCTGAGCCGATCGTCGAACGACCGTTCGACCATCGGGTCAAGATCTTTTTAATAGACCGACTATATCCGGTCAGATATAAAGCCGATAGTCGACCTAGGTCAAAAGATCTTTTGCTTTATCGTCGACGGAGCATGCCCTTTCGCATTCTGCTTTCCCGCTTGCGATTTTCTGCCGCTTCGTCCCCTTCGTCTTCCTCCTCCTTCTCGCGTTTCTTCAGAGATTCAATGGCGGTTTCCCCAGCTGTTCTAGCCGTGGTCAAGTTTGATGCAGGATTCAGTGTGGATTTTGAAGCTTTCAGCAGCTGCGATGCCGGAATCGTGGAAGTTCTCCAGCTCTGCAGGGATCAAGGTTTAGAGAAGTTAATGTCTGAAAGAATTAAGATCAACATTCCAGAAATTAAAGAATGGGCTTTCACGTCGTCTTCCTCAGACGAATCGATGACTGGTACCATAGGCGGAGAAGAAGTTATCCTGACTCCGGCCGTTCTATCTGATATTTTTGGATTAGTTATTGGTGACGAGGATTATGAGCAAGATGCTCAGGAGTTCGGAAGGATGCTTGTTGAGCTGGGACATGCTGAGGGCATTCCCACCAAGCTGCTCAAGGTAAACTTCCCTTTCAAAATCAAGTTTTTGGCTGAGATAGTAGGAAAAGTGCTCCTGGGCAAGCACTCTGCCCATGACAACATAACAAGGCAGCAATTCGCACTCATGTGTGCAATTGTTAATCGGAAAAGGATCAATTGGGCTGCAGTTCTGTTTGATTTAATCAGGAAAAAGAATGGCAAAAAGGAAGTTACCCTTGGAAGGGTTATCGGTATTTTCCTGAAGGAAAGATTTCCCCATCTGCTGAGTTCATCTGCAACTACAATCAACGCTAGCAAGAAGATGGATCCTCATCTGTTCTCAAAGTGGAAGAGAACGTTTGTGAAATCTGCTCCAGCTACATCTGAGGACACAAGGACTGCATCAGTCGCTCCTCAACCTATTGAAGCTGGCTCAGCTCTTCCTTCCTCCTCCTCTGTTTTGCCGTCTGCCTCAGTTGAAGTACCATCAACTTCAGCTGAAGTAAGACCTTCTTCCTCTGCTGCTCCAGAAACAACTATGGTTGTTCCTCTTTCCCCTCCAGCTTCTCCTCTACCTACTCATCTGGCTAGGATATCTGCTCCTAGCTTCGATTTGTTAGGATCAGAGAGAATTCTTACTCCTCCTGTATCTCCCGTTCATTCCCCAATTCATTCCCCAGTTAACTCTCCTGCTGTATCTCCAGTTCGATCCCCTGTCCACATCATTTCTCATCCCAGCACCACTACCATATCTACTGCTGATCCATCCACCTCTCATCCATCATCTTTTGAAATCTCTCCAGAGCTTATCTCCCGCATTGTGGAGCTGATTACCCCGTCAATCAAAACCATGATTGACGAGGCAATCGCTCCCCTTGCAGCCTCCATTGATCGTTTAACTGCCTCCATCCAATCCATTTCAAAATCTGCTGAGCCATCTTCCTCTAGGGGCCTGGTTTCAGTAGCCACTGAAATCAGGCAGGGGGAGATGTTCCATGAAGATGTCTCAGGCCTTCCTGCCTCTCCTCCAGCTTTAAAGGATTCAGTCATGGCTGCCCAAGCTGAAATAGAAATAGCTCCAGATGTTGTAATGATTGAGATAGAATCAGCTCCAGTTTTGTCTGAGAAGGAAATAGCAGATGGAATATTATTATCTGAGATTGCAGTTAAAGTCTGCTTAGAAGATCTTACCTCTCCTGTGATAGTTAGATTCCTGGAAGGAATTATAACTTCATATCTGAATGACTGTTGGGAGATGGTTAAGTATGAAGGTAACTCATTTATTCGTTTTGTTGATGAGTCGATTAATTTGATAGTTTGTGAATACATTGAAGGAATGATCTCTGTTTATTTAGCAGATCTATATTCATAATTTTACAGATGTTATTAAAGAAGATTTAGCTGCTCAAATCATAGCAGTTGTTTCTGAGGCTGACCCAAGTATTCTTGCTACTCAAGTAGACCCTGAGTTGGAATCCTTCCTAGATAATAAAGAAGATGAGTCTGAGAAAGAGGAAGTCAAAGTTGACTCTCCAGTTCTGAGTATGGAAGAAGCTCAAGCAAGAGCAGCATGGGATTTAAGAGTTCTATCCTTAAAAGAGAAAGAAACAGATCTGCAAGTTGAGAAGTCAACCATCTGGGATGACTCTCCAGGGATGGATTTAGACTCCCTTCTGGCTCTGGATGCCATGGAAGAGGAAAGAGAAAGATCTGATCTTAAGCTTAAAGAAAAGGCTGTTTCAGAAGCCTATGACCCCTATGAAAATCCTCCCTCATCTCAGTCTGATGATGATGATTCTGATATTTCTGAGAAGTCAAAGAAAAAGAAATCTGCTGCAAAGAAAAGAAAAGCTGCTCCTCCTCCACCTCCTAGCAAGGATAATGATATTCCTTATTATATTTTGAAGGGCATTGACCCTAAATCCAAGGAATTCCAGCATTGGATGTGGTTTTCGAAAAATCAGCAAAAAGAAAGAAAAAGAACCAAGAGGTATGATAGTCCTGTCTCAAGATGGACTCCCAGAGGTCCTCCTCCTCCTCCAGGTGCAGGAGCCTCTGGGAACCCTTCAGCTCATCCTTCTGCCTCCTCTGGAAAATCTGCGTCTGTTCAGCCCCAGCCAAGGCAAGGTTATCAAAGCTCTCAAGGCAAATCATTTCATGGTTCTCAAAGACAAATGAAGGAGACTGTGGCTCAAAGACCAACCTTTTCCCCACCTCCTTCTCCAAAGAAGAAAATTTCATCTCCTTCTCCAGTTCAGTCTGAGGAAATTGTATCAAAAGGTAAATAGTTTATTTTGTTTTAAAAATATCTAGCAAGAACCTCTCTGCTAAGTATTCTCTAATGTCTTATCTAGATAAAATAGCTGATGCTGCTTCTCCTGAGCCCGTGTATGAAAATCCTGAGCTCGATCCTAACTTTAGGATGGCTCGCTTTCAAGAACTTGTAGGAGCAGCTCAGATAAGAAAAGCTAGAGCAGAAGGAAAAGATACAACTGGTTTTACTACCATATCAGCTTACAGAAAGAAAGAATTTGAAAAGTTCCAGGTCAATCCTGAGATGTTTGATCCGTCAAAGTACATGGAAAAGCACCCCGAAGCTGTTGTCCCTAGGACTACAGAACTGAAGATCATTGGTGCGCAGGACCTAAAAATGTCGAAGAAAGAATCAGATGACCCTCTAAGAAAAATTTCCTTTGTTTCTAGTTCTTCTGATCCTTTACCAGACTCTAAAGATTCTTAAATAGTTTAATTAACTGCTGTGCTATATTTATCTATCTGATTGATAATCTGCCAGTTTATTGTTATCTATTTGCTTAAATTATTTTTAGTATTCTATTGCTAGCTGTTTTAGTTTTTGAGAGACTTAACTCAAATAGGGGGAGATTGTTGGTACCCTAGTTTGATTTGAGTTTAGTCCTCTCCTTTGTGCCCCTTGACCCAAGAAATATCTATGGTCAATGGTTAGGAGTCTAGCTGTAGAGTCCTCGCTTTTCCAAATTGAGAATTTGGTTAAGTAGTTTTTTCGTTCGACTATAGTCGAACGCCGTTCGACTATCGTCTATCGACTGATCGACGATCGTCTATCAGTTGGTCGACGCTTTGGTCTGCGCTGATAGGTCGACTATCTGTTAATAGGTCGACTATCTGTTCTGCGCTGATAGGTCGACTATCTGTTGATAGGTCGACTATCTGTTGATAGGTCGACTATCTGTTGATAGGTCGACTATCTGTTCTGCGTTGATAGGTCGACTATCTGTTGATAGGTCGACTATCTGTTTTCTGAGGTAGGTCGACTATCTGCTTGATAGGTCGACTATCTCTGTGCGCTTGATAGTTCGACTATCTGTCCTGATAGATCGACTATCTGATAGTTCGACTATCTGCTCTGATAGATCGACTATCTCCCAGGGTAGTTCGACTATCTTCTTCGATAGGTCGACTATCTGGATCGTTCGACTATCTGCTCTATAGATCGACGATCTCCGTGCGTCGGTCGACGATCTCCGAAGGTCGTTCGACGCTTTCTGCCTGCCTTTGTATTTGGTATTTATTTATTATATTTAATTAATTAATACATTTTCTGGCACATTATTTCAAGCTGTATGATAAAGTTTCCAGGCATTATTTGCTCTATCCTTTTTGCCTGAGTTCAAATCTTTTAAGATAAAGTTGTTTGTCTTATTAGCTGTCTCTTTAAATTACTTTATCTGCTGACAGCCCTTTATAGCCGTTGGACTGAAAAGTCTTCTTCTTTGCTATAAAGAGATTATTTCTGATGTGACTTTATTTAGTCCTTCTAATTATTTGATTTAAGCCTGCAGCTTCTTAGAAAGAGGTTTATTCCTTTTTATAGAATGTTTTGCTGCAGAGATATTTCTGTCTTCTTGATATTTACAGCCCAGGTCTCAAGGCTCAGAAGAAGACAAATAATTCAAATGGAAGAGAGCCGTTGCTTGATGATGATTATATAAAGAACCCTTTGTAGAAGGATTCAAGCTAGTTAACAGAAGCTAATAGCCAACCAGTGTTCATTCAAGCTTTCAAGCCTTCAAGCTTTCTGCTCTCAGCAAACTCCATCTAACTGAGAAGTGTTAAGAACTTCATCTCTTCTTCACCTGAGTTCTCCTGCTTTCAGGAAGTTCAAACTCAGAGATTCTTTGAAGAAGAAGAAGAAGAAGAATAGCTGCTTGAAGAGATTTCTTTTTGTTATTTATTTTCTTCCTGTAGCTTTTCCTTCAGAACTTTCTGAAGAGTTTTCTGCACTGAAGCAAGACTTCACCTGGACATCTTTGAGCCAGGGGGAGCCTTGATTCTTTAGAGCATTCTAGCTCAGTGCAAGTTTTTGTGCTTCTCTAATCTATTGAAAAATAGAGAAGACATCTTAACCTTCTTCCCCCTCCTGTACAGGGTTATTACTCCCTTCAAAAGTATCCCTTGGTGGCAGGGCACCTGATCAAAAACCTGTGATTGGTTTTTAGACACCTGATCAAAAGTCTAAAGGGTTTCTGAATCTACCTGAAGCAGATTCTGTTGGTGGCAGGACACCTGATCAAAAACCTGAGTGGATTCCTACCGTGTGGGTAGAAGAGTGGACGTACCCAAGTTGTTTGGGGAACCACTATAAATCTCCTTGTGTCGTCTGGATTCCATTGTTTAATTCCTGCATTATGGCTGTGATTAGATATAACTAGGTTGCTAGTTGCTGATTAGGTTTTTCCAAGCTTAACTGTAATTACAGTTAGCTTGTGTTTGTACACATCACTTGTGTTAGGCTTTAAGGTTAAATCAATATCTATAATCTTTTCATTCCGCACTTCACTGCAAGGGAGTTGGGTAGACTATTAAGTTTTGTCTGTGCAAAATTTGATAACTCTATTCACCCCCCCTCTAGAGTAGTATCTATCCCTTCACTTTCATTTTTATAATAATTTAAATATTTAGTTTTTAATAAATATTTTTTTAATATTCAGTGATTTTGAGCTGTTATAATCATGTCTGATGCCGTTGAACTTGAACTTGATGAATGCGACATATATCAACAACAAGGATTAGATTTTGATTTAAATGAAATGGACGATAACAGCAGTGACGACTCGTCTGATAACGATGATGATGGAAATTTTTTTGAAACCAGAAATAGAGTTAAAGAAATCTTTGAACCATCAATTTCAGTTGATCATAGTTGGGTTGATCGCATAATTGTTGATAATTCATTTATTCAATTTGCGAGAACAATAAAAGAATGAGTGGTAGAAGAAGATTTTTATGGAGAACTTTCACAAAATAATCAAATCATGGACTTTGTAATACCTCACTATTTACAAGTCGGAACCTTTTTAGAACAAAATGGGAGATGCACTGCACTATCAACGCTTGGTCTATCCAGAATTATGTACAATTTAAAACCTTTCAGTCAAATCAGGATAGATTAGTCTTAGTATGTTTCGAGAACATGCATCCTAGTCGACCATGTCCATGAAAACTAAGGGCTATTGTTTCCAAAAAACACGGAGATACTTGGTTGATTTCAAAAATTTCTGACTCGCATATATGTACAAATGCGAGCATACAAAATGATCACAGACAATGCACTGCAAGGTTTATTGAAAGATTTATAACTCCTGTACTTCCAACACAAATAAACATTAAACCAACCGAGATAAGAGGTCGGATAAATGCAAAATTTAATATCTTGACGAGCTATAAAAAAGCACGGGATGCCAGACGAAAAGCTATTAAATCTGTTTTTGGAGGTTGGTCTGAATCCTATAAAATTCTACTTTGATGTTTAGATACAATATGCATTTATAACCCCGGTACAATTTATGATGTTTGTACTTCTGCAAACAATAAATTTCAAAGATTAATTTGGGCTTTCGGCCTCTCAATTGAGGGATGGGGTAGTTGTCGACCTGTTCTTAGCCTTGATGGTACATTTTTATTGGGTCGTTTCCGGGGTACTTTGCTGATAGTCGTCGGTATATATGCTAATAATGGACTTTTTCCGTTAGCATTTGTTGTTGTTGAATCAGAGTGTAATGAATCGTGTGAATGGTTTTTAAATCGGCTAAAAGTGTTGCTTCAAGTCCAAATCTTTGTATTATCAGTGACAAACACGCAAGCTTAATTCGAGGAGTTGCATCTGAGCTTCCATACGCAAAATATAGGCATTGTTTGCGACATTTGCGTGAAAATTTTAAAAAGGCCGTTAGAGGTTTAATTTGGGTTAAATGGAATTGATATATTGTGCGATAAAATGTACTGGGCGGGAAATGCATCAAATTTTGTAACATTTACAGAAAATATGGAGCATATTAAAATTGTTGATCAGAGAGCATATGATTGGTTGGTGGCTAGAGATGTTGAAAAATGGACTTTATTATATGATGATGGCGCTAGATATGACACTATAACGATAAATGCGAACGAAAGTTTCAATGGAGTACTTAAACGAGCGAGAGGGTTACCCATACAAGCATTAGTATCAGCTACAGTCTATCACTGTATTGCATTATTTCTTAAAAGAGGTGAAGATGTGCTAAAATGGGAAAGCGATGAAGTGTTCAAATTTGTGCTTAAAGTTTTGACAATGCTAGGTAATCGAGAAGCAGTTGCAAAAAATTTATGCAGGTCAGTCCAGATAAATTGCACTGAATTTTCATGCTACGATGATAAAAATATAACGCATCGTGTATTGCTTTCTGATGATGAATGCTCATGTAGCTGTCATAGTATGATCTTATATCATGTCTCTTGTGCTCATATGATTGCTTCACTTGCATTTAAACGAGTTTCACATGAGGGGTTTGTATCAGACTTTTATACAATATCAAGTTACAAAAATACATACAGTGAAAGTTTTCATGGAATTCCAGATATTACTGGGTGACAATCATTAGATACAACACGAGGTATTATTGACCTTTAACCACCCACTTTAATACGGAAGACTGGATGCCCTCAAACTCGTCGACATCATAATACAATGGATGAGCGCATTTATCGTAATAATAAAAAATGTGGCATTTGTAAAGAATTGAGATACAATCGATGAACATGTCCTACAAATCCAGAAAATCGAAGGCAAATGTTGGAGATGCAATCATAGATCCAGGCATTATTGTCGGTTGTTGCTAGTCAGCCGCCTAGAGTGTAGGACCCAGCTATGGATTCGTAATATTTTTTCATCTAATTTTTTCAGGCATTATGGAGGAATGCACTAGCTGCAGCAAGGAAGAAATCGTTGGCTCTTTTATTACGTTTTGGAAGAGTTTTTCTCAGTAGTTTTGTTTTAATTTTGTTCAGTCTGTATCTGTTGTTTCCTTACTCGGAACCTTTATGTTACTTTGGAGGAGTTTTCGCAATTATAATGAGTGAATTTTCATGATGATATCAATAAATAGGCTGGACCCGTCGGAGATTGATTGTGAATGCACTGAGTCTTGATTTGCTAATTTTATTATTTTTTGAGTCTTGTTTTAATTATGTACAATCCTTTATCTCCTAACCACTATTAAGAATAGAATTAAATTAATATTGAATTTCTCCAAAGGAATGAAAAAAACTGCCTGACATAACCTGATGCCGGACCCACTATGCTGTCATATCAGTAAAAAGAAGCTATAATGAGAAGCTTTTTAAAAGGGAAAATTTTTTGATACGTCAAACGTACCGGATTGTTGTGCGTCATTTAAATAGGTCCAATGAAACCGGGCCCACCTGCATTTCGCTTCCAAAGCAAAATTTCGCATTTCCCTCCCTTCCGGCTATTCCCGCTAACCTCCCAGCTCCTCGACACAAGCCTCTTGGCCTGAAAACCCAGCCGGAAGCATCGTTGACTTCTCAACCTGGACCCTCCTTCACCTTCCAAGACCTTGATGCAGTTCATACCCGGCCACGAATCCGGCGAGCTCAAACCTGTAAACCTGAGCTCTTCAGAGAATTATGTTTTCAAGTCCTGATATTTCTGAACCCGAGCTCACGCAAGTGGAGGAGCATTTAATTTCTGAAGAGCTCCCGCAACCTGAGGAGCAGGTAATTTCTGAAGATCTCCCGCAGCAGGTAATTTCTTGAATTTTGTGTGTAATCTGAGTATCTTCTGATCGGATCTACTAGATAATATGCAATGTTGTAGCTACGTCCGACCAGATATAATCAGTTTTTTGGTGTAACCTGAGTGTCTTCCGGTCGGATTTAATAGAGAATATGCAACGTTGTAGCTACGTCCGACCGGATATAGTCAATTCTTCCCTGGATTTCATGCATATAGAAAACTGTATATTCATGTATTATTTTATGAGTTTTTTCTTTAGGCAAGCTCCGATCGTGTTTTCCCAACAGTACATTCAGAGGTAGATGCATACAAGTTGTATTGCGAGTATGCTCACCAAGCTGGTTTTAGCGTTCGTAAACAACATATTTGGTATTGGACACATACTCGAATTATAAAGATTAGAGAGTACTCATGTTCCAAAGCTGGTTTGAAGTGATCCATTCAAACCGTGCTAGGTGCTGAAGGTTCAAAATAATATCACAAACTAGATACTCGTACTGGATGTAAAGCATGCATACAGTTCACCGCAGATGTAGTGGGAAAGAATTGGAAAGTAACCAAATTTGTAGAAGAGCACAATCATCCTTTAGTTTTGGAAAAGGATATTCATTTGTTGCGGTCTAACAGGAAAGTATCTGATGATCAGGGCAGTCTTTTGAAGAATTTGACTGGAGTAGGCATAAGGACGTCTGATGCGTACAGGTTTATTGTTGGGGAGGTGGGTGGTTTTGAAAACGTTGGTTTTTCAAAAAGCGATGCGTACAACTATGTTCAGCGAGAAAGATCTGCTCTTATAGAAGCCGGCGACTCGAATAGCTTGTTGAAATTATTCAAGGAAAGACAAATGGAAGATAGTTTGTTTTCTATTGATGTCCAAACCGATGAGTTCAACAGACTTACAAGTTTTTTTTGGATGGACGGTCATAGTAAAATTGACTACGATAGTTTTGACGATGTGATTATTTTTGATACCACCTATCGCCTCAACAAATATAACTTAGCTTGTGCTCCTTTCATCGCGGTGAATCATCATTGGCAAAATGTGTTAATTGGTTGGGCCTTTATAGCCGCAGAAACAATTAAATCTTTTTGCTGGGTATTTGAGACGTTCCTGAGATTTGTTGGCGGGAAGCAACCAACCACCATATTCACAAGTCAAGATCAAAGCCATGGTGGTTGCGATTGCTAGAGTTTTCAGTAGTAGTCGTCACCGGCTTTGTCAGTGGCATATTTCCAAAAAAGCCCCGTCTAAGGTGCCAACCTTCAACCATGACAAGAGTGTTCGATCCTTATTTTATCATTGCATGAGCAAATGTGATACAGAGGGTGAGTACGATGCTCATTGGAACACAATGATTTTAAAGGGACATTTGGAGAACAACAAGTGGCTGGAGGATTTACACAAAATTATAATATCTATTTCTAACTAATGTTTATGTTTTACAGGTAAAAAGATTGACCACCCTAAGATGAAACCAGCTGTGAACGTGGGTAATGATCAGATTAGAGAAATAAATTTTATCGGAAGCTGCACATTCGAAGGCGAATCGGCCTCTACGCAATTCCCGACAAGTGATTATGGAAATGATGACTTATGTTGGTCATTGCCGTTTAACTTTAGTTGTGTGCTCGATATCTTGTAAGGGTGATGTTGTACTATGTTCAGTTAGAAGTTATAAATATATGCATGTAGATTTGCCACATTTTTTAACATTACCAATTAGCAATATTATGATTACCAATTAGCCATATTAAGATTACCAATATAATTATCCTATATGAAAGCTGACCTGTGTATATGGTCTTAATAACTTAGCAGTTCTAATCAGCAACAAAGAAAAATAGAGAATATCCGGTCGGATGGAAGCTATCTGGACCCTAAAAAAAACTACTATCCGGTCGGATGATAAAATCACAAACACAAAAAAATATGTTGCATAATTCAGACGCCAATCACATGCATAGATATTGTTCTGTGTTATCACAAACACATTCAAATGCATAGAAATATATGGCTTCATAGATATTGTTCACTCCTTCCCTGTTATAACAAAACAGCGTATTAAATCGCATGCAATCTGGGCCCTAAATTTCGGCATTTGAATGTGCCAATCTTGATGCCTGCTCCAACATATGAGCTCCCTTGATGCTATCGTCTCCATGTATTTTATCACAAAGACACCACAGTCATCAGCGTTGTTCTGTGTTGGGGCAGCATTCACCTTTGTGATTGGCCACTCGTGCATATTTTCCGGAAGTGCATCTCTACGTGACTCGTACAACCCAGTTACCTGCACAAAAATAAAGGAGAATTAGACGGAACCATTTAAATCTAAAAGGTTGCAAGTCCTAGTTGCACAATATACCACATTTTGAAGATTATGTTCGTGTGTCTTATTTGACATTGAATCGTAAAAATGCCAAGTTTCTCGTCGCAAATTGCACACTAGAAGTGTCCAATGGCTTCGATTGTTGATGTAAACTGGCATCAATATTATATCGGCGGCTTGTACATTTGCTGCCGTGAGATGTGAAATAAGAATTTCGTTATTTTTTACACCAGAACTTTTTTGATACTGTAAAATAAAAAGGACTCTAATCAAATCATTAAGTACAAAAATTGTATACTACATTGATCTATAAATATTTTGCAAGTTCGAATACCCAGAAGTTCGATGAAACATAAATAAAGTTGCACCACTCTAAAGGTGATGCGCTCATTCGATTGCTCAAAACAACTGCAAAGGCATCCAAGTGTGAATCACTCAGTCAGCCCTTATGCAGCAAGTCATCAATACATTTGCGTGACAAAACAGTATTACCACTTTCTATTACCACAGTGTCACTACATAATAAAATAAATCAGTATTATTAAATAACAAGGTAATGGTTTCTAATTTGTATTAATACAATGATGTCAATGCAATAATAATTACCTCAGGGGAAATTGTCTGATCATTGATTCAATCAATGCCACGTCGAACTCCGATAGATGTATCCGGCCGGGGAAAGACATTTCCTTCCCCCTCTCTTTTCCTCCTAGGTGTACACCTCCCCTCTTAACTTTCTTGCCCTTCTTAACCCTGATTCCAATTTTTGTGGTTGGGGCATACTCTTCGACATCTAAAATGGCAGGGGATGCTTTGGAGGGGGTGGGATCAGAAGGAGGATCACAGGCAGGTGGGGTGGATGGAATGTGATCCTTTGGATGCGAGAGTGAATTTATTAGTCCGACGATATATTCAAATTTTTCTTCGCAAAAGGAGCGTAACTCCCTAATATCTTTCTTGACATTACTAATTTCACGGGAGATGAACCTCTTCATCTCCTTTTCTGTCTTCCACTCCATTTCTTCTTTAACTTTCTTCTCTTTTTTTGGTTCATCATTCTCTCTACTCCTCTTTCTTTTTTTCCTCTTAGGTGCCTCAAATGAGGACTCCACCTCATCATGTCCTACAAGGTTCAGCTCCTCCACAGAAAATATTCAAAAAACTTGTAGAAATCTACAATTAAAAAGAAATATCAAAAAAAAAAATTAAATAACAGTAGATGATAAGTGTGCATACAAATCTTATAGCTACTGTGTACAAATCTACGATCTACAAGTCTATATTAAATAGAGCTAACCTCCTTCTTCGACCACAACCTCGATGATAACTGTGCACAAAACTTATAGCTGAAGCTGGCCTTTGCAGACCAGCGACATATCCGGGGTCTCGCTAATGCATCTTCAGGGACCTGTAGGTTAGTGTGCTCAAACAACCAAACCTACATGGAAAGGTTTAAGTTAGTTTAAATTTATTTAAAAATGAACATGAAATTTAAAACAAAAAAATTACTTACCACCAAAATAATAGAACAACATTCAAGATAGCCTAAGCTTGAAGGTTCTTCCCTTTTGCAGCTCAATTTATGTAGGGGGGTAAGCTGTGCATTGAGAAATCCATGGATAGCCTTTGCCCAATTATATCTCCTGAAGTCCTTCAATCCACCAATTTGTTGAAGACATTCAGGAATTCCTAGAGACTTCAGCGGGGAAAAAAATTTAGCTACAACATATTTAACAAGGGCCCTATGAAAATGGAAGTTCATTAGCTAGCTGGTTCAACAAGGGCACATTCAGGAATTCCACTTTTTCAGAATCTGCTTCATTAGCTAGCTGGTTCAACTCAGCGACTATGTCGCTTTGTTTCATCTCAGAGAATGGGGTTCTATGAAAATGGAAGTCGTCTCCCCTATTGGGTAGCCCTAAAATGAGCGCTACTTCATTGGCAGTAAATTTAATGTAATATTGACCAAGAATAAATGCTGCTTTATCAGGCCTATAGAGTCTCAAGAGCCTATACAGGATTGAGATGTTTTGAGGAACATCTGGCATTGAGAATAATTGTAGCAGACCAACTTCCTTTAGCAGGTCTAAAGAGTGCTCTGAAAGCACTTGTAGAAGGGGCTTTGCATATTTCTTGAAGGTCGAAATAGCACACCTAGTGTTCAAATACGTACCAGCCATCTGTTCCAGTAAGAAAATAAATAAGAGCAAGGAAAAAAATAAGAAAACCCCTAAAATTTTGATTTACCCATTCAGAAGCCTAAAGTACAGAATATCCGGTCGTATAGCAGTTATCTGAACCCTAAAAAACAGTTCTCCGGTCGGATAGCAGTTATCTAAACATAAAAAAACAGTTGAATATCTAATGTCCAATGAAAATAATCCGGCAGGATGATTCCTATTTACAACCCTAAAAGTATAGGATATCCGGTAGGATATAAAAATCACGAACACAAAAAAATTTGTTGCAGCTTCTCCGATAGTAATGTCTATGTAAACAAATAGCAAATGAGAAAACTTTGAAGAAACATAAAGCCCACACTCCAAAATACTCACCGTCGTTAGGAAGAAGGATGATTGCAGTCGTCGTTTAGGAAGAAGGGGAGAATGCCGAAATGTGATCGCCCTGTACGCCGAGTTCACCGAGTTCCGGGAGCGTTGCGATGTTCGCCGCTGGGATTATCTGGGGGTTTTCCTGGAGCGTTACGATCGTCGTCGGAGGTTTAGGTCGGGGAGTCGTCGGGGTGAGGGAAAACTGGAGCGAAATTTTGCTTTAGGAGCGAAATGCAAGTGGACCCGATTTCATTGGACCTATTTAAATAACGCACATCAATCCGATACGTTTGACGTATCAAAAAATTTTCGTTTTAAAAGAGGGTTATTTTGATACTTTTAATTATTACGGGGTAGTCCGGAAATTTGTTCTCCCGCTGCGCCTGTTAGGGCTTTTCGTGACTCCCCCTCCCCGCGCGTGACTGCTCTCATCTGCGGGCTTCTCCTCTCTCACCGGCGAATTGGGAATCTCTCTATCGACCGCGGAATAAGTGTTGCCTCTCTCGCCGACGAAGCAGAAGTCTGAAACCCTCGCGACCCCGTGCTCTCGCGGCCCCTTCTCCGCCGTCGGTGGTAAGATTTTTCCTCTCCTCCTTTCTCGATTTCTTTTCGATTTCTCCATCTGCTTCGGTTTTTCCTCTCCTCCTTGTTTCCAGCGGCTACTTCGTTTGCACTTATGCTTCGATTTTCTGCGCTCAAATTTGTTCCTATTTTTGGGGTTTCAGGCCACGGTTTCCGGTGGGAAGAAGGTGGTTCCAGCCATTCCCACTTCTCCTCCCGCTGCACTCACTCGCTTTTACCTCTCTACGCCTCAATATGGCGGCGGCGGTGGCCAATCTTGGCCGAGGACATCAGATGCAGATAGAGGATGGTAACTTAGCCTTCGAGACAAGCCCCGGGGTGGAGGCCGTCACGAGTTTCGACCAGATGGGGATCGGCGACGATCTCCTCCGTGGAATCTACGCCTATGGATTCGAGAAGCCTTCCGCCATCCAGCAGAGAGCCATCATGCCTATTATTAGCGGTCGCGATGTTATCGCCCAGGCCCAGTCCGGAACTGGCAAGACCTCCATGATTGCTCTCTCTGTTTGCCAAATGGTGGACACCTCCTCCCAAGAGTATGCAATACATAGTTTTCCTTTCTTTTGACGCTCAGTACATTTGACTTCTCTTACTACTTTAATTTCTTGCCCTATTGTTGAATCTTGCTACTTTGATTTCTTGCCCTATTGTTGAATTTCAAAAGTTGTGTGGGCTGGTTTTAAAAGAAACATATTGTGATATGAAGCCTATGCTCTGTTTGTTCCATAAGGAAATGAAGGCAATGACTCTGACATTCCACTGAATTTAAAGACGCACCAATACCTTATTGTGATATAATTCATTTGAAGGGAATAGGGTAAAAAAGGTAGGTTGGGGATAATATGGTTAGTGAATGTGCAAGAATGTTTACATTTATCATCATATGCAGTTATTAAAAAAGAAGAAGCATAAGTAAAGTTCACAAAGCCATCTAAATAGTTGGAATAATGCCAATCATCATGGTGGCAAGATTGATGATGTTGCTGCTGACAAAGGAACATGTTTGGAGAAATCAGATCATGGCTTGTTACTTTTGGTACGCATGTTGATCACCAAATTTCCTCCACAATGCTAGCCTCAAATGGTGATCCAAATAAGAAGGGGAACCTTGGAGCACCGGTTGACGTGTTGTCGTGTGACCTCGTAGTCACGGGTTCGAGTCCTGGAAGCAGTCTCTTGCAAAAATGAAGGGTAGGGTTTGTCTAAATTTCATCATTGTGGTGGAGCCCTTCCCCAGACCCTCGCTAGGCGGGGATGCTTTGTGCATCTGGCTTCCTTTTTTATATAGAATTCCAAATAAATAATTATCAGCGCCACAATAAACTAGCCACAAGAACACCAATGTTGCATAAATATAAAGCACACACCTTCATAAAATCAATTTAGATTGAACTATTGTGCGTGCAACTGCTCATGGAGAAAAGTAATAAGTTTGTGGACGAGCTTGGTTTTATGTAGATGTTGGCACATGTTTAATGGCATGATTTTTTCACAATTGTTAACCTTAGTGGGCCACATTTCTAGTATTATAATTCTATTGTGTATTAAAGGGGAATAATGAAGATCACCATTTGAGGCTAGCATTGTGGAGAAATTTGGTGATCTTGTGTTTCTAATAATTATATTCGAGTTTGTCTAAATTTTATGAGCCTATGGAACTTCTCTCTTGAGATAGATTAGGTCCTCTTTAAGGTTTGAAAGCACATTGGATCTATGTGAAGTTCATACAAGATAAAACTAAATGTATCTTATGCAGGCCGACATTATCTTCCATCTAATAAGCTAAATTGGCGCCCTACCTACAAATACTGTGCCATGGGGTTGAAGGTCGTTGATGTTAGCAAGATGAGATTGGTGTTGAAGAGGTAGAATGACTAGGAGTTAAGATATTAAATTTGGAGACTTGTCTGCAATATCTCATTTCATAATTGCATTAAAATGTCATTTTCATCAACATGGTAAATTTTTGCTGGTGTGGATATGAAGGTCCTAAAGTTATCTTTCTCAAGTCAAAATCTATAATGAGATTTTAGTTGGAGTAAAATGAGTAAACCTTAAGTTTCAGTTCTTGTTGGTTTGATGATTATTTGGAATATTAACTGACGAAACATTGAGATTATTGCGGCTTATTTATATACTACAATTCTCTCATATCAAGGCCAAATATTGGACCAGGTTTTACACATTGAACTATATTCAAATTTAAATTAAAATTAGACTTTAGTTTTCATAAGAGATTCAAGCACTAACCCTAGTATGTTTTGAGATACTCAAATGGTCAATTTTTAATCCACAATCTTAATTGTCAATGTTGCTGAAGAAGCACACTGAAACTTAATAGAATGAGAATTGAAATTATGAGAAGTGAGATAAATGGCAAAAACGTTCCATAAATTGTTTGTTGCATGGGGTTTCTTGAATTTTGCCTATCCAATTTCATGAAGTTGTCTAGGCTTGTTTCTATTGTTTATTTCTTAAAGAAGTCTTGTAATTTGTTTGAGTATTTGTGCTATTGTGCTAGTACTACAGAATGTTGATAGCTACACAAGGTTGTAAACCGAAGATTTTCAATGAGAGTTGATACCATTATCTATGTTGACATTTTCATCTCAAAGAAGTTATGATTTTGTGAGCATATAGGCTTGAAGTGTGAATCCTTTTTATTTGATGGTATGAATATTATGAATCATATTGTATGCAGTTTGTGTAATTTGAGCCATTTTTAAATCAGGATGTATGGTTGGACTTATTAATGCTAGCTATTTCCACCCTATCAGATGGATATTCTTATATCACCGTGCTTATGCAATTTTCATTTATATTGTTTGATTTCTTGGTTTAGATTTAGAGTTTATGAGCCCATTTCAATTGTGCTAGTTTTTTGCTTGAAAAAAAACCTTAATGTATAACCTATTTTAAATGTGTATATTTGTACTTGTTTATTCTTTTGGGAGGATGTGTCAACTTATCTTTGTAAATCAACTTATTTTTTTCTAGACCTATATGCTGATGTTTTATAAGTTATAACACTTATATTTTGATCGAAATTCAGAGTGCAGGCTTTGATTCTTTCTCCTACCAGAGAGCTTGCTACTCAGACAGAGAAAGTTACTCTAGCAATTGGCGATTACATAAATGTCCAAGCTTATGCTTGTATAGGTGGTAAGAGCATAGGAGAGGATATAAGAAAACTTGAACATGGAGTTCACGTGGTCTCAGGAACACCTGGTAGAGTCTGTGACATGATAAAGAGGAGGACACTGCGCACGCGAGCAATTAAATTACTTGTGCTTGTTAGTAATATGTTTCTCTTAGCTTTATAAGTTATTATTTGCCAAATTTTAAATGACTGACTTTATTAAATTTGAACAGGATGAATCTGATGAAATGTTGAGTAGAGGATTTAAGGATCAAATATATGACGTCTATAGGTATCTTCCTCCTGATCTTCAGGTATGACTTTTTTATATTTTTCATTAAAAACTCCCCCAGTCATCTTTCTAAAAAATTTATTAGAAAGTTCTTTTGTTGAATTTACTTTATTTTTTCCTTTCCCGTGTCATTACAATTTGTTTTTAATTGCATTCTTGTACTAATTTTTATTCTTCTTGTTTACTTGATTCTCTTATTACTGTTTGAGTTTTGTTAATTTTTTACACTAAATATATGTTCATATAGATGAGATTGGGGCCCTAGAATTAGAATTGGAGATCCATTTCTTTGAAGTTGAACCTCCAATTCCAATTCCGTCTAACCGAATGAAACCGAAGAGAACTTATCATTTTCTATTTTAGTGCTTGCCCATGGTTGCAGTTGTCGGATGTCGAATTCATGTTAGTTTGAGTTTGAAATGTTGTATGTCGGATTGCAGGGTATATATCGGGGATATTTTATAATATCGGATTTAATATTTAAATAAATTTATTCATATATATATGCATTTTTTGTAAATATGCACAGTTATATACATAATGTATTTTTTATGAATTACACAATAAACATATATACACATAATGCATGTTTATAAATTATACAATAAACATATATACACATAATGTATGTTTATAAATTATACACAAAAAAGCTCCGACGACAGTAAACGGCGTGAAGAGCACCAAATGAGAATGAGACGAGAAAGAAGTCAAATCTTGGCTCAAAGACAATCATGAAATGTAGTACAAAACAAAATATTATTGCTCGGACGCTTAAAAGAAATGAAAAATATATATTTTTAATATTCGTCATATATCGTCCGCGAGATATCGCCCGATATATCAGGTAAGACCGATATATCGGGGACTGAAGACCGATATATCGGGAATATTTTCAAAAACAACATTTTTGCTTAAAATGCCGATGTCGTAGCGTTTTTCTGCCTAGAAATTTTATGTCTACTGGCCACGTCGGACATGTCGAACGACATCTACAACACTATGTCTGCCGAGTCTAGTTAAGTATATTACCCCTCTATGTTAGTCTCTCAAGCATTAAAACCTTTTAATTTTCTTTCAAGCGATGATGTTATGTAACTTAATAATTATAGTTATTTGAACAAATTCTACAAGCTTCTACAGTTTATCAATTTCGATTAGGTCCTGTTCGTTTGGGCGTAATTGGTGAAAGGAATTGGAATTGGAGTTCGAGTTTTGCGGCCATTTTTTGGGTATGAAATGAAATTGAACTCAATTTCATTAGAATTCATAGTAGGATTTTTTTCTCCTCCACCAATTCAGACCTCAGAAGGTCAGACTTCCAGATTTTGCCCTTTTTTTTCGCGAGTGAAGGAGACGACGCCTCCGATCGCAGTTACGCCCCTTCTGCCATCGATTTTTCTCGCGAGCGAAGGAGACAACATCTCCCGATCGCAGTTCTCTTCCTGATCCCAGTTCGCTTCCTGATCCCAGTTCGTTCCTAATTCCAGTTCGCTTCCTGATCCCAGTTCGCTTCCTGATTGCAGTTCGCCTACCGATCACAGTCGCACCCTTCCTCCATTGTTTTTTTTCTTGCGAGCGAAGGAGACGACGTCTCCCGTTCCTTTTTTTCCCTTCGACCGTGGCGCTGTTGCCATTCTTTCCTCTCGGCAATGGAGAGAATCCGTAAACCTGCGGGATTTGAAGTGCTGAGTTCAAACATTATTCTCCTTTCTTCTAGTTCTTAGTAAGTTTTTGCTTTCTTTTCTTATTTCAAGATAGGGCTGCTGTTATTTTTCTTTTAAGCAGTTGTTATTAGATTTAATCTTATGTTTGTGTGTGTGTGGGGGGGGGGGACTACTGATGAAATGTTGTTTTAAAATGTGTTTATGTTGTATCTTTACTGGTAATCGACTGTGTTGGATTTGTATAAAACAAAATGGGCATCTTTTCTTAAATTGGAAATATTTTTGTTCATGAAATTATATTGTATATTACTGGTTAACTGAGAATTTCAGATTTGTTGCTAACTTTTTTTAGTGTTATTTTAAGCTTCTCCGGTTTAAAGTTGTAATATAGTGTGAAAGTCTTGTTTTCAAGGTTAGCTAAACACCTAGAGGGGGGTGAATAGGTTTTTGTCTCTGTTTAAGTTTTCTAACTTGTCTGATTTCTGTGTCTGTGATTAGGTTAATTATCAGCTTTCAAGAACATTCACAGACGACACAACAATTTTATAGTGATTCCTCAATCTTGGGTACATCCACTGTCCCTCTGCACCTATCTAACTGTGTGTTAGATTCAGCTCTCCCTCTAAAACTCAGCTACTTAATAGCTTACAACACAGATCCCACAGGACCACACAGGTCTCACAGACCTAACAATTAGGCACTAAACCAACCCACAGTTCACAAAGTCCTTTCACTAGGCACAAACTAAACACAGGTCACAAAGACCTTAGCCTTTATAATATAGGCTTACAACTACAGATTCACAACGAATCTAAACAAAAGAACACGAAAGATTGTATGATTAGACACCAGATCAAGAACTCTGTGTCTCCTTCCTGGACTGAGCAGATATCAATCCAACCAATTGTTGTTGAAGACAATAGGTAAGCAGTAGATTCTTTCTTCAAACAGCTAGCCTTCCCTCTGCAGAATCTTGTAGATCTGCAACCTCAGAATGAATTCCGATCCTGCTGTTGCAGTTGGTAATTGCTCCAGCTATCTCCTTCCCAGCAAGGTTCTCTGTGCAGAACTTCTACAGGCTCAACGAAAATGGCGAGGAAGAAGATGATGTTCGTCCGCCCTTCTTCTCGTTTTCAGAAAACCTAGACGAGGAATCGATTGTTGTTGTTTTTTTTGCTCTGGCCAATTGCTTCCTTTTATACTCTGAAGGCCAATCGAGCAGTGGGCCCCACCACCAGGATTGATGGCTGAGATTAAGCATCCAGCGCATCCCTTCCATTTAATCTTGATTTAACGGCTCCTTGCTGTGTGTGGGCCCCAACACTTTATGATGGAAATATTCCTTGGAAAGTGCAGAAGATGATGACAGCTGGCCGCCAATGTCTCTGGCAGCAATTCCGCACCATTTGAATTTTGGTTGACAATTTGACTTTGCTGACGTCAACATGACTCAGCATCTTTGGACTTAGACAAAATTCAGTTATCAGAACCAAAGGCGTTGAGTGAGTAGGTATCACTCAACGCCACAACACTTAGACAAAATTCTTTATGTCTAGGTATTGAGCTCGACGAAAGCCGAGCTCCGTTCGACGAACGTCGAGCTCAGCTCGACGAAAGCACAAGTTTAGTTCGACGAACTGTAGACTTAAATCGATGAAAGGCTAAACTCAGTTCGACGAACTCCAGGCTCAGTTCGACGAACGCTGAGCTCAATTCGACGAAATTGAGCTCGACGAAAGTATAAGTTCAGTTCGATTAACTGTGGACTTAGTTCGATGAAAGGCTGAACTGAGTTCGACGAACTCCAGGCTAAACTGAATAATTTGGCTCAGTTCGACGAATGTTGAGCTCAGTTCGACGAAGCTGAGCTCGACGAAAGTCAAGCAGTCCATGTTTTTGGACTTAGCCAAATTTCTGCTTCAAAGCGTTTAGAGCGTTGAGTGAGCTTGCCTCACTCAACGCTATTTGCCTTAGCAAATATTTCTGCGTCTTGGTGTTGAGAGAGTAAGCTCCACTCAACGCCAAACTACCTAACAGAATTTTTCTGTTATCTGGCATTGAGTGAGTAAGCTACAATCAACGCCTGTGGACTTAGTGAAAATTTTGCCCAACTTTTCTGTGGAGTTGACTGAGACAACAACACTCAACGCTAAAGCTGTACGACGTTGAGTGAGTAGACCACACTCAACGCCTGTGGACTTGGCCACATTTTCAGCCAATTTTTCTAGGCTTAGACTGACTTAGCCTGACTCACAGCCTTTTTGCTGTACGGCGTTAAGTGAGTAGACTACACTCAACGCCCGTGGACTTAGCCACATGTTTGGCTATTTTCCAGTTAGGCTGAGACAGACTCAATGCTATATGTTATATGACGTTGAGTGAGTAGACTACACTCAACGTTTTTGTACTTAGCTAAATTTTTGGTTGTTTGCCAGTTAGGCTGAGATAGACTCAACGCTATATGTTATATAACTCACTCAATGCATGTGGTTTTAGGCAAATTTCTACAAAGCAAAATAGAATTCATACCTCTGGCGTTGAGTGAGCTTGCTCCACTCAACGCCTGTGGACTTAGTCGATTTTTGCTATGTCCATCAATCACTTATTGTGTCCACATGTCCAATCACTGTGATATGGACTACCTGCACTCAAGAACTCAAATGCGCATCAAATACAGTTGATGTGTGTGTCATTGACCTATTTGACTTCTCACAAATCAGGAACATTGGGAACAATGAACTCAACATAGTGTGTTGTTGATTCTTATGTTTCTAAACAGTAGTTTCTCCTCCATTTAATCCAACCATTCCCCATTCTTAATTAGTTATTGATTTGAGCATGTGATTAAATTTCAATTTCATCCAATAAGTTCAAACATGTACCCGAACAATGGAATTACTAATTTTAAATTATGTGTCAAAATTCTTGTTTTCAACCAAACAGAAAAATTGAAATTTACATTAATTCTATTTTTTTGCGGGAATTTGAGATGGGTCAATTCCAATTCTCATCTCTTAATTCCTTTCAAATGAACGAAGTCTTAGTATGATGTAATGTCTAACTTAGGAAGGAATATATTTCTTCTAGAATCCTTTTTCATTGCTAGTTTTTTCAACGGTGCCTTGTAAATTGAGTGGAAATGAGGGAATAATGCATTGGAAGTCAACTGAGCTAATTACTCTTACATATATATGAGTAAAGACAAAAACACGGGGACCAAAATAACCCTACAACGGATGATAAAGAGAATAAGGAAATAAAATAACTTAACTAATTACAATTCTCCTCCTCAAGTCGG
Organism: Platanthera zijinensis; assembly: GCA_039513925.1. NCBI lineage: Eukaryota > Viridiplantae > Streptophyta > Magnoliopsida > Asparagales > Orchidaceae > Platanthera > Platanthera zijinensis. Next base: position 167,039,733 of record CM077094.1, read on the forward strand.
ACAGAAAATCTATCATCCCAAGCTTCTGGATATCATCAACAAAAACATGACATCCCAAACCCTTGGTGAACACATCGGCTAGTTGGTCTTTGGACTGAACAAATGAAGTGACCACATTTCCTTTGTCTAGGTGGTCTTTGATAAAGTGTCGGTTCACCTCCACATACTTAGTCCTGTCATGTTGAACGAGGTTATGAGCTATACTAATTGCTGCCTTATTGTCGCAGTATAAAGAGAGATGGGCATTCTCCTGGAGTCCTGGATCTTGTAACTTGGTGCAATGTGAACAACATCACCTCAATAGGATTTGAGAAGATGCATAGAGTGGAGAAGTGTGAAGACAATGTGCCACCTCAAGGAGGTGTCGATTCTTCTGTTCTGCAACCCCGCTTTGTGTGGAAGTATGAACATAGGTGGTTTGATGCAAGATACTGTGACTGGTGAGATACGAGCTAAATAAACCACAATCATTGTATTCCCCCCATTGTCACTATGAAGTACACAATTTCCATCAAATTGAGTCTGCACCAACTTATGAAAGACTTGAAAACAAGAAAATTGCCACTTTTTCTTTAACAAATAGACCTAAGTGGTTCTCGAAAACAGTCAGTAAATGCAACAAACCAACAAAAATCAACTAAACAAAACACAGGGGATGGACCCCAAACATCAGAATGTAGAAAAATGAGTAGTACGAGGAAAAGATAAATGTACAAAGGTATGTCTAACATGTTTAGACATAGCACAAACATTGCATGATAAAGTTTTAATAAATAGTAAGAAAGCATGAAACAATTTGTAAAGATAAACAAAAAAAAGGATGTATGAGCCTTCGAGGAGAAGATGCCATCGTCGAACATCTTCAACAGTTACAATAGTCTAAGAGAGCACGAGTTGGTAGTTGGGTGTTGATAGAAAGTAAATTTCGAGGAAATGAGGGATATATAAAACATAGGTAAGAGAAATAGAAGAAGAGCATGATATATTTCCTTTTCCTGCAATGGAGGACAAGAAGTCGTTTGTAGAAATAACCTTATACTTACCAGACAGAGATGTGTAGGAGACAAAACCTAAGGAGAATCCAGTCATATGATCGATGGCACCCGAATCAATGATCCAATCAAAAGGAGCAGTGATGGCAGTATGCACACCGGGGTTGTCACAGTAACAAATGAGGTAGTAGCACCGGGAGCAGAGTCAGGCTAGAAGTGAAGAAGACGATGAAGAACCTTCAATTCCTAAGCTGTAAAATGTCCTGAAGGAGGACAGGCAGGATCATCATAATCCTCATTAGAATATGCATCATCAAGCACCAGAGAACCTCCCTGTCGAGTCCCTCCATAGTTGGGACCACGACCACGGTCGCGACCAGCAGGAGCAAGATGATTATGAAGTTCACACCTCCCGACCGTGTCCTCTTCGCCCACAATAATCACAGATTGGGACAATAGTGGTGGAGTTGCCACGACCAACACTAGCTAAGGTCAAGCGATCCAGAGGGACAATCGAGCTGAGAGACTTTTGACGGTCATCATCTCCAAGGACCATGCTAAAAGCTTCATGAAGGGATGAGAAAGGGGATCGATGGAGGATATGAGTTCGAACAGTATCTTACTCCATGTTCAAGCCCATCAAGAAAACATGTAGGCGGAAACGTTTTTCCTTTTGCTGTAACTTTACCACATATGAAGTACAAACATGAGTAAACTGCTCGAAATAGTCCAATTCCTGATAAAGCCCCGCTCAAACTCGGAAAAATATGAAGCAATAGTCATAGATCCCTGTCTCAACTCCAAAATGCAATGAGTAAGCTAAAGTCCATATATGGTGGTGACTCTAGTGTGAGTGACAGGTGATCATCGAACGAAATTCTTGCGCCTCAGGGGTAGGCAACTGTTGTAGACTAGGCAGGTGACTCGAGGAATACCGAAATCGAATCTGTCATCCAAGGTGAGTGACACGTCGCTAGTACGTTCTTCCCGGAGCAGGGGCTCAAGACAAAACTCAGTGACTAAAGGTTGTGAAATAACAAAGACAAGTGGAGTCACTACTTCAGTCGGGATGCCATAAATATGAGGAAGAAGCTCTTCTTCCTGGAGCTGAGGCGCAGGAAAAATCTCCTCGACTGAAGGTGGCACAAAGGTGGCCACAAATGTGGCCAATGTGCTTGTAGGGGAAATGACAAGACTTGAAAGAAGGTTATTTGTAGACTTAAGCCCAATTTTGTGATACAAAGTTTGGTGGTAGGTAGGTAAAACCCAATTTTGTGTACTGTAGCATCAAATGTTTTTACCGATGCCATGCCACAACTCGTTCACGTCTTGTTTTATATTAGTGGAGTGAATTTCAACGTTTTTCAGGCATGTTTTAAGATGGTCGTCAATATTCTCCATTTTTAAAAAGATTTTTTTAATTAATTTAAAATCCGTATTTAAAACAAAGAGATCCTTTTATAAAGATAACTCGAATGTTTTAAAAGATTTTAAAATGCAAAATTACTAGAATTGGTTTACGATTTTTTTTAATGTATTTTTAAACTCAAATAAAAAATGATATATATGTATATATTTAAATGTTCAAATCAAAAGAAAATTTCATAATTTTTTTTAAAATACATATAAACTCTAATGATTTTTTTTTAAAAAAAAATCGGATCGCTTGATTCGCGATAGAAGCGAATCAAAGGTCTTCTAATACCAGATTGATGTAGTTTAAAACTTGGGTTTCAAAAAAAAGTTATTGTTAAGCATTTAATTTTATTTTGTTATAGGCCGAGGGGCCAAATCGAATTTTTCGGGCTCAAAACTATTCTTAACGATAAACTTCAGCAAATTGTTAATCGTTATTCAAAAAAATTTCTTGGTGTCTAACGAATTGAACCGTAGCGAGATTTATACGATCACATGTATAAATCACAAGCAATAATTTATGAAATAAGTGGAAATTAGAGCAGCAAGAATGTTCGAGGCAAGCTTATCAATATTTAATTGGATCGCCTAAAATTAACTTAGGCCCCGTTCGTTTCGAATGTTTTCATTTACAGTTTTCGTTTTGCCTCAAAATGAAAACATCAAACGTTTTCGTTTTGCCCGTTTTCGTTTTGGGGCAAAACGAAAACTTATGTTCGTTTGCAACATAGTTTTCAGTTTAGTTTTGAACAGGAAATCCCTGCAGCGCAAGAGAGAGAGAGAGAGAGAAGAGCTCGAACCACGGGAGAGGTGGATGTCGTGAGCTAGTGGTTGCCGGAGTTCGGAAGAGAGAGAGGAGCTCGGACCTGGAAGAGTTGGAGAGATCAGCCATGGAGGTTGTAGAGAGAGAAATAGAGAGAGAGAGAGGAGATTGAAGCTTTCGGCCATGGCCGCTTGAGGAGGAAGGATCTTGAAGTCATCGGAGAAGAAGATCCGGGAAGAAGGTACAGGTCATGGAGAAGAAGCAAAACAGGGCAAAGTTACATGCGATGGAGAAGAAGAAGCAAAACCGGAGAAGATCCGTTCCGGGAAGAACACCGAGCGAACACCGGGCAAAGAAGAATACCGTCGGCTATTTTCTATTTTCAAAACCGAGCAAAACATACCTATCGAGGTCTGTTTTGGGGCTAGGCAAAATAAGAAGGAATGAAAACCGAGCGTTTTCAGTTCAAAACCAAAACCGTGCAAAACATGGCCAAACGAACGCCTGTTTTTGGACCGCGAAAACTGAAAACCAAAACTGGTTGCGAAAACATTCGAAACGAACGGGGCCTTAGTGTTTTGGAGCAAGTAAGAAGAGGTGGAGTTTACCCGAGCATGTTTACGACTAGGAGTGTCCTATTCAAACACAGTGGCACTAAATGTGGGCGACATCAGATGATTGACGGAAGGAAAGTGTTTATGTCGACGTCAATCGTTGGCGGGGAAGGTGTCAGATCGAGGGGGTCACTGTAAAGGGTGAGTTCGACGGCGTCCCTTTGCTAGTCGGCGTGAGGTAGGTGAACAGGTCTCTTCGGTGCGTGTTGGAACGATGAAGCCTGTTCTCTGGCAGAGATCAGCGTCGTGTGCGACCGCTGGGAGTGGATCTTCAATGCTGTTGGAGAAGTCTCGCTGGCGCTGAATGATGTCCGATCGGGAGGAAGCTGCAACAACTTGACGTCGTTCGGGGAAGACGGTCTACAGGAAAAATCATAACTAAAAACAATGGTCTTCCCGGATTACTGAGGAAAACGATTTCAGGAATCGTTTCCTCAATATTTTCCGGTCTGTCTTTTTCTCTTCACTGTGGGCCTTTAATATAGAGCAGCATTCCCTTTGTCAATTGAATGATTTGCCAATTTATTATTTCCAAATAATGTCTTTCCAAACAGATTTTATCAAATGAGAATTTCTGACCTATTAGGCTTTGATTTCAATGACTTCCCAAATAATATATTTCCTAATAATCTTTGAATATCTTTTTGAATTTGAATTTTCTCCAATTTAAATTTATGCGGCCTTAAATATATTCAGGGTCTCATCAGGTGATAAAACCAATGAGCCGGAACTCAAAATAACATGGATACATGTAAAAATTTATAGAAAAATAAAATAACAAATATTAAAATATAAGTGGCGCGTGATGATATCTTTTCTAGGATGCGCGGATGGTTGCATCATGGACCCATCTGTCAAAATTGTCTTTATCGTTGTCGATCTAACAAGCCCGCTATTCTTCTGTTTAGGAGTTGTATGAGTTATTAATCAACCCAATTACCCTTTCCTTCCAAAACTTATTGTTGGCCTTCAGATTGGGTATTACAAGTTGCCGCTCATCATTCAAAATATCTTCCAAATTTGGTTTTAGTTATTTACATTATTGATAGGGGCTCGGCTTCCAATTGGAGGTTGGTCATTACTATAAATCAATGACTAATTGCTGAAAAATAAGATCTTGGCAAATGGTTTTTTTATTTAATGTTTATTTTATTTTTCTCCAATGCTACTGACACATGCCCATTGCAACGAGTGTGACCTATGGGAACTCTGATGAATTGATGTTAGTGAAGTGTTGCAGGAATCTAGAATGATGTGATGCACAAGCAGTTTTCCGATGGGTAATATAAAAAAATACTGAAATTTATAAAGTAGTCCACATTTAATCAACAAACGAGCTTAGAACAGTAAAGAAGTTAATAATTTCAGGTTGAATTATGATTTGGAGTGCTTCAGTTAAATGTTAATCAAGTAAATTTCGTGAATAGAACAATTCATGGGCAAATGCAAGCAAAATCATATCCACATTCCATAATCTTATCTCCTTCACCAAACAAACAACAAGGAATAAAGTGTACTTTAAACATGAACTTACGCAAGAAATAGGGGTCTGGAAAACGAATGGTTGATGATTTGGGACTAGACAGCAACCTGATGGTAATTCCATGCTGATTTCAGGACAGGTAGGGTCTTGGAGTGGGTTGGGGGATATGATATTGGCTGAAAGGAGCGATTAATGGAGTGATTTCCGACTGAATAGAAGTTTGGGATTTTCCTGCCGCTGAATAGCGGGAAAATGATGTGGGCTGGACTGCAGGCAGAACGCATGGAATTCAGTCTGGTTTGTAATTCTGCTGCTTCCGTGGCTGGGGAATGTTGTGAGGCTGGGCTGGAGGATGAAGATTAATGGGCTTATGTTACTTGAATGGAAGATTTGAGGCAGTTATGAGCAGTTTTGAGTAGGAAGTGGGTGGTTGTTAGTAGTTATGGGAGTTTGAGGTAGTTATTAAAGGCGCACCACATCTCAAAGAGGTCTTGAAGTCTAGGCTCATGGCGCAGGCGCGTGCCTGATGAAAGCAAAACGCAACCACTTCCATTTTAAATAATCAACCACAAATATCATTTCTGCTTCTCGATCAAATTCTTCATCTAGTCTACTAATTAATCATTCATTATTATCATTTATCTTTTAAAAACAGAATCAATGTGGTCACTTGCATCAAATTTAAGTTTCAACACAATTATCTTTCACAAACACTAAATAAAAAAAACTAGAGTTTTCAACATTATTTTTTTCTTAATTTTTGAAGAAAAAATTTACAACAAAAATCTCACTCAGCCGCACCTTTTATATTCCAAAGATACAAATAAGACGCACGAAGACGCAAATCTCTGAACTTGGTGAGCCTTAAGCCTTAGGTGCTCCTTTAATAACATTTAATGGTAGTTATGAGTGAAGTTGATGTTGTTAATGTTGTGGCTAAAGGGGGTGGGGTTGTCTGATGGTTAGAGGTGTTGAAGCCAAAAATAACCTCAACAAATGTTCACGAACCAAAGTGCAGTCAATGCCTACTTCTCTCAAACCTCGACCCCTGACAGGCTGCTAAGGCCCTAACACAGACCCAAAGCCTCAGCTGGGAGGTCCCACCACACACCCGGAAGATCTCTGAGAGCTTCCCCTCCAAAGCCAAATGCTGGGCTGGGAGCTCTTCAGAAGGCACTAGGGTTAGAGGAAAATGATCAACTTGCCTTCCAAAGAGCCCTTATGGGTCTTTTTATAGTCTTCCTTTGACCTAAAAATACTGAAATACCCCTGAGGGGTCTGCCAATAGCTAAATCCCGCTGTCCTTCAAAGGGTATTTGGGTAATTTTACCTCGGGATAATATATTATAAAATAATCCTCTTTATGAGCGTCGGGCCCCACCACGTGGCCCACTTGGCGAGAACCCTGGCCGAGAAGGCTCTCGCTGGACCCTCACCCGGGCCAACCTTGGCGAGACCCCCTTGCCAGGGAGGTTCGCGCCCTCCACGGTTTCGAAGAGCTCGCGACTGAGGGCCTTCTTGGGGCCTTCTCGCCTCCCCTGGGCGGGAGCTTTCGCGGTCAGGCCCTCTGCTTTGGTCGTTCGACGATCTCTCCTGCCGAGAGGTCGACCATCTGCCCTGGTCGGTCGACGATCTCTCCTGCCGAGAGCTTGAACATCTGCCTTGGGCGAGAGCCCCTTCAGGGCGAGAACTCTATAAGTATGTCTTAGGGCTGACCCAGGGCTAACCTGAGCCTAGCCCAATTCCTCAGTGGTGTCTCCGGGTCCCACCCAGCGAATATGGGGTTGTACACAATCCCCGCTCTTTTCGAGCTAGCCCTGCGCTCGACAAGACAAGTCCAACCCCCAAAATATTCGCTGGACACGTGCCCGCCTATCGAGGGAATCTTTTGGTGGGTCCCACTGCGGCTATAAATATGCACTGAAGGACGTCCATACGCCCTGCCCTTAAAATACGGCTTTCCGACTGAGCTCTCGCCTCCGGGATTTTCGCGCGAGCACACCATGCATTCCAAGCGTGCTGCCAAACCGCTTCCGCAAGACCTCCAAGACCGGTTAGCCGCTGCCCAAGCGCGGGCCTTGGCTAACTGTGCGGCGGTGGCTCCATGGTTAGCGAAAAAGACTTCGACCGCCGGGCCTTCGGAGCCGAAGAGGAAGGAAAAGAAAAGGGCGAAGGCGGTCCGGCGGGACCTTTCTCGCGAGAACAGGGATCCTCCTTCCCCCACTCCCAATCCTGCCGGAGATTCTTCCCTACAGAAGGTGAGCCTTTCGCCCGTTCCTACCGAGCTAACTGTACATTAGATTCGATGATTAAAGTATGCTTTCGCAGGAGTCCGCTCCCGATAATGACGCCGAAATTCCGCCCAGCTCTTCGAACCTACCCGCTCATCCCCCCGAGGGCCAAACACGGGTCTCGGAAAGGATTCCTCCGCCGAGACCGGAACGATAGGTACATTTTCCCTTGTCAATATTTCAACCAGACCCTTTCTTTTCTGAACCGTCTTCTCGCAGTGCCAGCTCCCGCCGACCCGGGTCTATCCACCCGGGAAGATGAAGCGAGAACCGCCGAAGTGCCTCCCGCGGTGGCCAATCCTCTCCTGCAGGCGGGGGGGGGGGGGGCGGCTTCTAAACCTTCCGCTACTCTCAAGGATGCTGATCGCCCCTTGAGAGAAGACCACTCCCCTCATGCTTCCGGCCAGGCCGGGATCATCCTGCGCGAGCCCTTCCGCCCGGGGCTGGGCAAGCCTCTTCACTTCCTTTACGGAACCAACGGAGGGGCCGGGCCTTCTCGTCCAACTTTGGCTGACGGTTCTCGCCCAGCCGCAGGTATGCGAAAACTTTGTCGGACTGTCCATCGTCATGTCTTGACCAAAATTCTCGCGTGTTTCTTCCGCAGGTGATCCCGGCTTGGAAGTCAACGAGGAAGGAGAGGAAGAGGAAGAAGAAGACGAGGAAGAAGAGGATGAAGAGTCCCCCCTCCCTTCGTCTGGCGAGATAGAGGAAACCCTGAACAGTGCAGGGAGCGCGAAGGGGAGACGGAGGAAGATCTCGGCCATCCTGGCCAAGCTTGTCCGGCGAGATCGTGCCCATGCTGCCGCGGCGAAAGCGTTCCGCGAATCCGTGGAGCAAAGACTGGAGGCTCTGGAGCGGGACTTCTTCTTGGGCGAGACTGATTGCCCGCGCGGGCCTTCCGCCGAGTCTTCGCCAGGGAGGTGCATCTCGCAGATCCGGGACTACGCCAGGCGGATCAACCTTGGGTGTACCACGCTATCGTCTTACTTCAACCCGTTGGCGCCCCCAAGGACTAGGCGGCGAGAACGGGGACGATGGAGCTGGAAACCCTACTAGTCTTCACGCTCTGAAACTTAATGTATCTCTTTTTTCTTCTCCCCTTGTTTCTCTTTTTCAATGTCTGTAATAAACATTATTATTAATTAAGTTTTATCCGGCTTGCGCTAGCGAGAGTCTCGCTTCTACCCATGTCTTTCTTTTCCCTTTCCTTTTTATCGTTCTGCGGGGCTTTTTAATCAAGGCGCTTACCCCGATCTAGGATGCTTGCGCTGATCTAGGAGGTTTGCGTTAACCCAGGAGGCTTGCGCCAGTCTAGGAGGCTTGCGCCGATCCAGGCAGTCGCGTCGAAACCCGAAGCGACCGTTGAGCTGATCTAGGAGGTTTGCGTTAACCCAGGAGGCTTGCGCCAGTCTAGGAGGCTTGCGCCGATCCAGGCAGTCGCGTCGAAACCCGAAGCGACCGTTGACCGCCGTCATCCTGAGGGGGAGAACCGAGGCGCCGTTAGCCCGGATTCTGACAGCTGTACTCCGCTGTCACTCTCTCTCTGCCGGATGAACTCATGATGACTACGATTCCCTATAAATAGAGAAGTCTACCAACCGCATTTACTTCTCCGATCCGGAACCTCAGCCTTCCCTCCGTGCTCTCGCGTTCCTGCTTCCGCTTCGACCCCCCTACAGCTCTCGCTCTTACTCACGAACTAGCCATGCCTGGCGAGAGCAAGGGTCGCGCCCATTGTGCGGAAGCCTTCCAGAAACACCTCTTCCCTTCCTGCAAGCTCACCCTCGACGAATACAACGTGATCGTCGACCGCTACGTTCCCGCCGGCTTCTCGGCGCGGAACCCGGGGAATCATGATAGGGTGAATACTCCCGGGGCGGGAGAGCTTGCCATCCCCCTCGAGCATTTCGAGGTGGGCTTCCGCCTCCCCCTGTGGCCGGAGGTTCGGTTAGCTCTCCGCTATTATGGGGTGGTGCCCGCCCAGCTAAACCCGAACTCTGTCGCGATCCTTATAGCATTCATATGCTATATGCGATCCGAGAGGATCGAGTTTAGTCTGCCCATCTTCCGGAAGCTATTCAACTTCCGTGCCAAGGGGGGGGGGTAGTTTTCTTCTCCGGGCAACAGCTCGAGGTTACCGGTCTCGCCAATAAGCACCACCATTGGGGCGAGAAGTTCGTTTACGTCAGCGGGGACTTCGGCAACGTCCCGCTTCAGCCCGTCCAGTATGAAGACGCTGCCTACAAGCCGCCCGCTCTGGGATCGCGCGAGAGCGCAATCCTGGAATTCTTCGGGACCAAGGAGTTCGACGTCCCCTATCTTCTGCGGGACGTCGACTCCCTCCCACTTGTTCAATCGGGCGAAGGTACGGTCTCGCCTCAGATTCCCTTTTTCTGTCAAAGATTTTCTTGCGCTGAAGTGCTAAAGCGTTTTTACTTTGCAGGAGAGCGGGAGGTCCCTCTGCGCCAACCCTTCGCCGTAGGACGGGGTGTCGAGGGTCTGGCAGCGAGAGGCCCCCTTGCGCTCGCGGAAGCCAGCGCCAGCGCCTGCCGAGAAGATCCAACCCCTTCCATGCCGCCACCGGCCAAGAAGCGAAAGGTCCCCCTTCCTTCTCTCCGCACACTGAAGAGGCCGAAACCCTCTGCCCTTGAGAAGGGAAAAGCCCCGGCCGTCCCGCCTGTCCAACCTCCTCCCGAGGGCAGGTCCTTTGAAGCGATCCTTCAGATGGCCAGCGAGATGGATGCCGCCGCCAAGAGCCGTGCCGAGGCTTCCGCCAGGAATATATCGGCCGCAAGCGAGGCTGGTGGAGAAGTGGTCGCCGCCGAAACCTCCGCCAGCGTCCCGCCCCCGGAGGTGCCGAGAGGGCACCGGAACTTTGGCTTCGGCGTTAGATACGCCGACTCGGAGGGGAAGCCTCAGATGGAATGGGACCCTGAGTCAAACTCGATCAGGGTTTCAACCCTCCTTCCCAGATGGGCGGAGGGGGAGAATGTGACCGGCGAGGCCTTCTCGCTTGGGTATGGTCTCTACAGCCGGGAGGATGCCGGCGTTTTTGACCAGATGTCCACCCGCCTTCTAGCCTTCGACGCCACCCGGGCCCTATTGCGCGCGTTCGAGCTCACGCATATGTGTGCGCGCCGAAGCATCACCCTTGACAAGAATTTCACCGATATGCGCAAGGCGAGGGAGGACGCGATAGCCCGCGCGCATGCCGCGGAAGAAGAACTCGCGAGAGCTCAACAGGAGCTCGCGGATGCTAGATTGGCGCTGTCTCTGCGCCCCGCGACCGAGGTAGGCGAGATCCTCCTGAACCCTTGTCCCCGTTTCCTCGAAGTTTCTACTGTGTAACGCGTCTAGACTAAAATCTTTTATCCCTTTTGCAGGATTCCGCCCAAGTCAGGGAGCTTCGCGCAGAGCTGGCCAACGCGCGCTGCGAGAGCGTTCTCCTGAGGGAGCAGCTCCGCGCAGAGCTGGCGAAGGTCCCGCCCCCGGAGCTAGATGCGAGGTTGCGGAGTCGTTACCTCTCGGAGTATGACGTCGATAAGCTGCTTCAAGCCAACGCTCAGGCGACCGTCAGGCTGACGCTCGAGACGCTGCGAGACGTCGAGCTGCTCCGGGAGGACGGCGCGACCATCGACGCTCGCCAACTTCTCCCTTGGCTTTACGACCCAGTTCCCAAACCCCCGGGCGCGCCGGACTCGCCGCTCTCAGACGTCCTGAGGTTCTCTACCGCTGTTGACGAGACGTCCGGGGAAGGCTCTGGCGATGATTCAAGCGAGAGCACCAGTGGGGACTACAGCGCGTCCCCCTGAGGTGTCTTTTATTTTGAATATCTTTTTGTAATGAGCGAGAACCTCCTTCTGTAATTAACTTTTTTATAAAGTAATGTCTCATTTTCATTTTTCATTTCCCTTTTTTTTTTTTTTATTATTATTATCCCTGCGTGCTTTAAAGGTATATTATTCTGCCGAATGACCTCCGCGCGAGCTTCCGCCGAGACCCTTAGTCTCTTTAGGGTGACCCTCCTTAGAGATTAGCTAGGCGGGAACCTCGCGTCGTCGATTGAATCTTCCTGCCTAGGTCCGCCGGGGCTTTCTTTTGCGAGAACCTCCTTTAGCCGAGACCTTTGCTGGCCGAGACCCCTGGGCCGGGATCCTTACTGGCCGAAACCTCCGGGCCGCGATCTGCCGAGACCTCCAAGCCAAGACTTTTACTGGCCGAGACCTCTGAGCCGAGACCTTTACTGGCCGAGACCCCTGAGCCGAGACCCTTTAGGGATTTGCCCCCGGTCTAGGTCAGGGTCCTGCCCACATATTTTTCCAACCAATCAAACCCCTACCCCGCCGGCGAGCCGTTGGACCTGCTAGCTTATATGGGCGCCTGCGCAGCGGGTCTACCGGGGTTTGAGCCGAGCTCGTTGTAACGTAGTAACTACCAATCAAGAACCAAGGATCAAAAGGTCAAGGACTCCACCTATCCCCCGCAGGCGAGCCTTCGGACCTGCCAGCTTGGTGGGAGCCTGCGCAGCGGGTCTGCCTGGGGCCGAGCCGAGCTCGGGGTGTCGTTGAAGTGGCTAAGAACAAAGTATCACAAGAGCCAACCTATCCCCCACAGGCGAGCCTTCGGACCTGCCAGCTAGATGAGAGCCTGCGCAGCGGGTCTACCTGGGGCCGAGCCGAGCTCGGGGTGTTGATGAAGATAACCAAACCTCTCCCCCACAGGCGAGCCTTCGGACCTGCCAGCTAGATGAGAGCCTGCGCAGCGGGTCTACCTGGGGCCGAGCCGAGCTCGGGGTGTTGATGAAGATAACCAAACCTCTCCCCCACAGGCGAGCCTTCGGACCTGCCGGCTAGATGAGAGCCTGCGCAGCGGGTCTACCTGGGGCCGAGCCGAGCTCGGGGTGTTGATGAAGATAACCAAACCTCTCCCCCACAGGCGAGCCTTCGGACCTGCCGGCTAGATGAGAGCCTGCGCAGCGGGTCTACCTGGGGCCGAGCCGAGCTCGGGGTGTTGATGAAGATAACCAAACCTCTCCCCCACAGGCGAGCCTTCGGACCTGCCGGCTAGATGAGAGCCTGCGCAGCGGGTCTACCTGGGGCCGAGCCGAGCTCGGGGTGTTGATGAAGATAACCAAACCTCTCCCCCACAGGCGAGCCTTCGGACCTGCCAGCTAGATGAGAGCCTGCGCAGCGGGTCTACCTGGGGCCGAGCCGAGCTCGGGGTGTTGATGAAGATAACCAAACCTCTCCCCCACAGGCGAGCCTTCGGACCTGCCAGCTAGATGAGAGCCTGCGCAGCGGGTCTACCTGGGGCCGAGCCGAGCTCGGGGTGTTGATGAAGATAACCAAACCTCTCCCCCACAGGCGAGCCTTCGGACCTGCCAGCTAGATGAGAGCCTGCGCAGCGGGTCTACCTGGGGCCGAGCCGAGCTCGGGGTGTTGATGAAGATAACCAAACCTCTCCCCCACAGGCGAGCCTTCGGACCTGCCAGCTAGATGAGAGCCTGCGCAGCGGGTCTACCTGGGGCCGAGCCGAGCTCGGGGTGTTGATGAAGATAACCAAACCTCTCCCCCACAGGCGAGCCTTCGGACCTGCCAGCTAGATGAGAGCCTGCGCAGCGGGTCTACCTGGGGCCGAGCCGAGCTCGGGGTGTTGATGAAGATAACCAAACCTCTCCCCCACAGGCGAGCCTTCGGACCTGCCAGCCAGATGAGAGCCTGCGCAGCGGGTCTACCTGGGGCCGAGCCGAGCTCGGGGTGTTGATGAAGATAACCAAACCTCTCCCCCACAGGCGAGCCTTCGGACCTGCCAGCCAGATGAGAGCCTGCGCAGCGGGTCTACCTGGGGCCGAGCCGAGCTCGGGGTGTTGATGAAGATAACCAAACCTCTCCCCCACCGGCGAGCCTTCGGACCTGCCAGCTAGATGAGAGCCTGCGCAGCGGGTCTACCTGGGGCCGAGCCGAGCTCGGGGTGTTGATGAAGATAACCAAACCTCTCCCCCACAGGCGAGCCTTCGGACCTGCCAGCTAGATGAGAGCCTGCGCAGCGGGTCTACCTGGGGCCGAGCCGAGCTCGGGGTGTTGATGAAGATCCCTTCAACCAGGCCTATTCTATCACTGAGATGAGGGATCATAGCCAGTTAAAACTAAAACATAAAGATTGCCTATTCAGCGACAGTCAACATTTTGAAATAAATTTATTGAAAATGCAACAGTTGTTTACAACACTACAATCCTTCTTTCCCTCCTACGGGTAGAAGCGCTTCAGGTCATCACCATTCCAGGTGTGACTCAAGGTCCTTCCCTCCGCGTCCTGGAGATAGTAGCCTCCGTTAACCAGAGCCTTCTCTACTATGTAAGGCCCTTCCCAGCTAGGGTTGAGCTTACCAACCGCGGCCGACCTTCCCGCAGCGTCGACCTTTTTCAGTACTAGATCCCCCTCGGCGAATTGCTTGACTCTGATATGCTTATCGAAGTACCGAGCCATTCGCCGTTTTATTTCTTCTTGCCTGATGGCGGCAACATCCCGCAGCTCTTCCACCATATCTAATGAGAGGCGCAACCCTTCCTCGTTCTCCAACCTCCAAGCTTCGTTTCCCTCCGCTGCGGCCGTGACCCTTGGGGACCGAACCTCGAACTCCACCGAGAGGACAGCCTCACACCCGTGAGAGAGCTTGAAGGGGGTCTCTCCAGTGGCCGTGTTCGGAGTTGTTCGCAAGGCCCACAGGACGGAAGGGAGCTGTTCCACCCAGCTACCCTTCAGGTTCTCGACCTTCTTTTTGAGCAAGTTGACGATGACTTTGTTTGCCGCCTCCACCTGACCATTGCTCCGAGGATGATGGACAGAGGCGAACCTGAGGTCAATCCCCAATTGGGTGCAGAAACTGATGAATTCTTCACTGGCAAACTGAGGTCCATTGTCTGTCACTATCGCTTGGGGCAATCCGTGCCTGCAAATGATTTCCCCCCAAACGAAGTTTCTGATGACCTGGGAGGTTACCTTGGCCAACGGCTTGATCTCCAGCCATTTGGAGAAGTAGTCAATCATCACTAGGAGGAACCTCCTTTGCCCGCTAGCTGGAGGGAAGGGTCCAACCAGGTCCATCCCCCAAATGGCGAAGGGCCATGGCGCCGTGATGCTTCGAAGTCTTTGGGCGGGCAAGAGCTGGAGAGGAGCATGTACTTGGCACTTCCGACACCTCCTTGCGAATTCAGCCGTATCCTTCCTTATGGTCCGCCAGAAATATCCCTGCCTTATCACCCTTGCTTCCAATGTCCTTCCCCCTGAATGGCTGCCGCACTCTCCAGAATGCACCTCTTCCAGGATCCTCGGGACTTCCTCTTCGGTTACGCATCTCGCGAGGAGCCCTGACAACATCTTCCGATGCAAGCTCCCGTCCAGCATCAGGTAATGAGCCGCCTTGTGCCGGAAGCTCTTTGCATCCTTGACTTCTTCCGACAGTTCTCCTGTGGTTAAGAAAGTCACCAATGGATCCATCCATGAGGACCGCCGACTCACCTCCATCAACTCCCCCTCTTCAATGGCTGGTCGGAATAGTTCGGTTAGGGTACCTCCTCCCCGAGGCCCGAACTTCGCCAGTCGATCAGCTGCCATGCTTTCCTCCCTGGGAACATGTTGAATAGAAAAAGAACGGAAACCTCCAATAATAGCTCTTACCTTTGATAGATATCTTGCGAGGGTAGGCTCCCGGCCTCGAACTCGCCTCGGATCTGCGATGCTACCACCATTGAGTCGGTGAAGGCCTCCACATCCTGGATTTCCAGCTCCTTTGCCAAGCGAAGGCCAGCTATCACAGCCTCATACTCCGCTTGGTTATTGGTTACAGGGAAATGGAAGGTCACTGCTTGCTCTATGGTAACTCCCTGAGGACTTACCAACACCACACCTCCTCCCAGGGAGTGCCTTCCTGAGGCCCCGTCGACCACCATCTTCCACGCTTCTTGCGGCTTTGGTTCTTCAGCCTCCGCCTCGGTAACATAGTCCGCCAGGAAATCCGCTACGGCCTGGGCTTTGATAGAGAGCCTCGGGACGAAAGAGATGTCAAACTCGCTTAGCTCGATGGACCACTTGGCCAACCTTCCTGAGTGTTCCACCCCCTCCAAGACCTTGCGAAGGGGATGGTCGGTTATCACCCTAATCGAGTGTGCTTGAAAGTAAGGGCGAAGCTTCCTAGCTGAGATGACCAAAGCATATGCTAGCTTCTCCAGGATGGGGTATCGGAGCTCCGCCTTTTTTAAGATTCGGCTGACATAATAGACAGGTAACTGCTTCTTCCCCTCTTCCCTAACCAAGACGGAGCTCACCGCCTCTCCTCCCACTCCTAAATACAAGGCTAGGTCCTCCCCCTCCTTCGGGCTTTGAAGTAACGGAGCTTGGGAGAGTTGCCTCTTCAGCCCCTGAAAAGCCTCTTCACACTCGGCCGTCCATTCGAATGCTTGGTTGCCACGAAGTACTTTGAAGAAGGAGGAACATCTATCCCCTGACCGAGAGAGGAACCTGCTTAACCCGGCCAACTTCCCGGCCAAGCGCTGGACCTCCTTGGCGTCGCGAGGCGATTCTAGGTCTAGAATAGCCTTAACCTTATCGGGGTTGGGTTCTACCCCCGCGGGAGTCAAGAGGTGCCCGAGGAATTTGCCGCGACTAGCCCCGAAGACGCACTTCAAGGGGTTTAACCTCATCTTGAACTTCCGCAGGGTGGCAAACGTTTCCTCCAAGTCCCGCAAGTGGGAAACAACACACTTGCTCTTGACCATGAGGTCGTCCACGTAGACCTCCAGGTTCCTTCCCCTTTGATTTCGAAAGATTCGATCCATCATGCGTTGGTATGTTGCCCCTGCATTCTTCAATCCGAAGGGCATCATCTTATAGCTGAAGCATCCCTCTCTTGTGATGAAGGAAACATCCTTGACATCAGGAGGGTGCATCCGGATCTGGTGGTAACCTGAAAATGCATCTAAAAAACTCATAAGAGAAAAACCGACGGCTGAGTCAACCAGCGCGTCGATTCGAGGCAAAGGGTAACAATCTTTGGGGCATGATTTATTTAATAAGGAAAAATCAATACACATGCGCCATTTTCCTCCTCCCTTCTTTACCATTACCACGTTGGAGATCCAGCCTGGATACTGGATCTCTGAGATGAAGCCTGCGTCTAGGAGCTTTTTGACCTCCTCTCGGATGGGGGCTTCTAGCTTGGTGGCGATGGCCCTCATCTTTTGGCGTATGGGGCGGGCTCTGGAATCCAGGTTCAAGCGATGACAGGCCACGTCCGCGTCGATGCCCGGCATGTCTGCCGCGCTCCAAGCGAAGATGTCGACGTTGCCCTGGATGCAGGCTCGCATCCGCTCCTGATCCTCAAGGCTCAAGCCTCCGCTGATCCGAATCCTTTGCGCCTCCCCCGCTCTTGTAAGCACCTCCATCTCCACCACCTCTTCGGCCGGCTCCAGCCCCGACCGCTCCCAACTTACCCTTGCCTCTTCCCGCTCAAACTCGAGCTCTTCTCCCCCAACCTCATCAACTTCCATCGCCTCCTCCAGGCTCTCCTCCTGCCTCTGCTCTTCTTCATCCACCACTCCTCTCGCCTCTTCTGGGCTGATCTCCCCCAACTCGTCTGCCTCCGCCATCTCCTCAGCAACCTCCATCGCCTCTCCCAGGCTCATCCCCCCTTCCTCAACTCCTTCCTGCTCAGCCATTTCCCTCTCCAACTCCTCTGCCTCCTCCATCCACGACACGGTGTTAACCGCCGTCACATAGCACTGCCTTGCCATCTTCGGATCCCCCCTGATCCTAACCTGCACCCCTCCATTGTTGAACTTGAGGCATTGGTGGTACGAGGAGGGTACACAGCGAAAGGCGCTGATGAGGGGGCGCCCAAAGATGGCATTGTAACTACTCGGGGCGTCCACGATTACGAACCGACAGTTCCGTGAGACGCCCCCAAGCCTCACATGCAAGCCTACTCCTCCTTCCACCTCTTTCCTTTCGCCGGAGAAGCCAAAAAGCGGTCCATCAGAAGCCAGGACCATTTTTCCTTCCACCCTCATCTCATCGAAAGCCTTCTTGAAGATCACATTCACCGAGCTCCCATTATCCACTAGTATCCGGGAGACGGTGTAGTTCTCCACCGCTGTCTGGATCACAAGCGCGTCGCAGAACGGGTCCTCGTAGTCTGGCATATCCGCGGACGAGAAAGTGATCTTCTCCTCTGGGGGGGGAGCCTGGGAGGTCGAGGCGACCCCTCGGCGGAACATGGTTTGAAGGCTCCCCTTGCGGGTGGCCTCGATCCCCACCCCCCCGTGGATCACTCTGATCCCTCCTCGGTCCCCACGTCAATCCTGTCTTCACATCTATCCTCCACCTCTTCCCGCTGTACTTCCACGATCCTTACGGGCGGATCCTGCCTTCCGGCCCCTCTGGCCCCTCTGATCTCCAGAAACTCTGGGCAGGTGGCCGTTGCGTGACCTTCCTCCTGATGGAAGTCGCAATAGGGCAACGCCACCCTGCCCCCTCTTCCTTCTCCTCCTCCCCTTCTTCCGGCTCCCCGAAATCTTCTACCTCTTCCCCTTCCCACCTCCATAGCCTCCTGCGGCGGTGGGAAATGACCCCTTGGTCCCTGTCGCCATCCTCCCTGCTCCAGCCTTCTGGGCTCCCGAAAGTTATCTCTTATCTGAAGTCCTCCCTGGCCCTGGGGGCGACCCTCCTGAGGCCTCCAACCCAGTCGGTTGTTTGGCTCCCTGGCCCCCCCATGCTGTTGCCCCTGCCCTCGGGGCTCTTCTCTTCTCCTATCTTCCCTCGGCTCCCTCTGCTCCCTCTGCTCTCTCTGCCTTCCCGCCACCGCTCCTTCACGTCGTCCTCGGCCAGCCTGGCCAGCTTCCTCGCAAACGCCGGGTTTGCCCTCTCGAAGTCTATCTCCTTCGCCGCCCTCTCCATGAGCTCCTCAAAAGAGAGGGGGCACTCTCTTCAACTCCATGCTGAAAAACCCTGGCCTCAGCCCCAGGGTGAAGGCTAGCATCAGCGCATACCCCGGGACCTCCTGGACCAGGAGAACCTCCTCTTGGAACCGGTCGACATAGCGACCCAACGTCTCCTCCGGCCCTTGCCTCACTGCAAACAGGCACTCAGCCTCCTTCCTTTTCTTCGAAGTTGAGAATCTCAACAGAAAACCCCTCCGCAGATCCTCAAAGCTGTAGATGGAACTCGCCGGCAACTGGTGGAACCAGTCCCTGGCCTTTTCTTTCAGAGTGATGGCAAAAAGCCTACACTTGAAGGCATCCGACATTTGCCTGATGGACACCACGTCCTCGAACCATTGCACGTGCTGGACCGGGTCATCCTTCCCGGTGTAGTAGGTCATGTCCGGCTCCCGGAACCCCTCCGGCACTGGAGCCGAGACAATGAGCTCACTAAAGGGGGTCTCGCCCCCTGCCTGGCGAGAAGGCACGTCTCGCGACCTCGGTTGGCTGGACCGATCCGCGAGACCCTGCCCAGGGAAGAGTTCCCGCACCGTCGCCTCCTTCTCGCCCAGATCCGCCGGAAGCTCCTTCTCGAGACGCTGGCCTGGGAAAAGCTCCCGCGCGGCCACGTCCCTCTCGCCTGCCTCCACCGGGACCTCCTTCCCGGGGCGCTGCCCTGGAGCGTTCTCGCCTAGCAGCGGAACCACCTCCACCGGAACCTGTGGCGTCTCCCACTCGTTCCTTGCCGAGAAGGCCAAGTTGATCGTCTGCATGACTTCTCGCCTGAAGTCCTCAAACATTTTCCTCGTCGCCTCGTCCACCCGGGTGGGGGATCCTCCCGCGCCTGATCCTTCACCCTCGCCTCCTGCCATGGGACTTAACTCAAGATTTTCTTGCACCAACTGCTTCCACGCTCACCGCACCAGAACTGTTGAAGCCAAAAATAACCTCAACAAATGTTCACGAACCAAAGTGCAGTCAATGCCTACTTCTCTCAAACCTCGACCCCTGACAGGCTGCTAAGGCCCTAACACAGACCCAAAGCCTCAGCTGGGAGGTCCCACCACACACCCGGAAGATCTCTGAGAGCTTCCCCTCCAAAGCCAAATGCTGGGCTGGGAGCTCTTCAGAAGGCACTAGGGTTAGAGGAAAATGATCAACTTGCCTTCCAAAGAGCCCTTATGGGTCTTTTTATAGTCTTCCTTTGACCTAAAAATACTGAAATACCCCCGAGGGGTCTGCCAATAGCTAAATCCCGCTGTCCTTCAAAGGGTATTTGGGTAATTTTACCTCGGGATAATATATTATAAAATAATCCTCTTTATGAGCGCCGGGCCCCACCACGTGGGCCCACTTGGCGAGAACCCTGGCCGAGAAGGCTCTCGCTGGACCCTCACCCGGGCCAACCTTGGCGAGACCCCCTTGCCAGGGAGGTTCGCGCCCTCCACGGTTTCGAAGAGCTCGCGACTGAGGGCCTTCTTGGGGCCTTCTCGCCTCCCCTGGGCGGGAGCTTTCGCGGTCAGGCCCTCTGCTTTGGTCGTTCGACGATCTCTCCTGCCGAGAGGTCGACCATCTGCCCTGGTCGGTCGACGATCTCTCCTGCCGAGAGCTTGAACATCTGCCTTGGGCGAGAGCCCCTTCAGGGCGAGAACTCTATAAGTATGTCTTAGGGCTGACCCAGGGCTAACCTGAGCCTAGCCCAATTCCTCAGTGGTGTCTCCGGGTCCCACCCAGCGAATATGGGGTTGTACAAGAGGGGTGGTTACTGAGGTCTAGAAGTGGTGGAGGAGCGGTTGTGGCCGGCCAAGGTAGAGGAAGAGCTTGGTCCATGCTTCTGCACATAGAGTCCACTAAATCGGCACCACGGGGGATTGGGAGCCCGAAAAATCTGGCTAAATTCTGCAATGGTCTGAAATCAGCTCCTACTTGACACTTATTTATAACAAAAGTATGTAGAAATGTCCCGGCGTCGCTGTGAACACGGCCATGAGCTTGGATCGTCCATACAACGATCCTACCTCCTGCATATGTAGCCCCGGGTGGGTTCTGATAAGGGAAACACAATGACCAAAAAAATTTAATATTCATTTAATACATAATTATCTTCATATAAATATAGCGCTAAAGCGTTAACTAAAACACAAGATAGAATAAAAGGTTTAATTTTCAGCATCACAATTAGTTTTGAAGCTTTGTGGGATCCTCAAGTTTTATTAGCTAAACTCTTCTTTAAACCATCGACTTCAATTTTTAGTTGTATTTATTGTTGGCATGCGTACTCTTTGCATGTGAACTCTGTGTTTGAAACATCATAATTCATGCTGATGCCATAACTCATAAGGTACATAGAAGGTTCCACGTGTGTATTTCTAGCACATGTTAAATATTTCTTGCCTCAATTTACAGTTGATTATAATATATTCATACATTGGTAGTTTTTTTTCCTGTTCAGGAAATACTTCTTTTGTATGTCCTTGTTAGGATCTGACAAGTGTTTTTCTTGATGTTAGGTGGTTTTGATATCTGCAACACTTCCTCATGAAATATTGGAGATAACTAGTAAGTTTATGACGGACCCCGTGAGAATACTTGTCAAACGTGATGAATTGACACTTGAGGTAATCAAATTTTCTTAGTCTGCCCTCCCCTCTGTTTTTTATGATTTCTTTTGGACATTTGATTTCATGTGTTTTGATTTTTTAGGGCATCAAACAATTCTTTGTAGCTGTTGAGAGAGAGGAGTGGAAGTTTGATACTTTGTGTGATCTCTATGATACACTCACAATAACCCAAGCTGTTATTTTTTGCAACACAAAGAGAAAGGTGATGACTTTTACAATTCTTTAGTTGCATTCTTGGTCAATTTAATTTTGTGCAATGCCCTGAAACTCAAATTCTCTTCCACCTTGTTTTTCCTAAGTCCATCTGTGATTGTGTATAAATGGTTGAGTCCTTATTCCTTAAAGCTGTTAGAACATTGAACAGAGGAAGAGTTTTAGGGAGGAAGAAAAAGTGGGTACTCATGGAGAAAGTTGCAATCTTGGGGATCACACCAATTCAAGAATTCCGCTAATTGAGTTTATTGGAAGTCGTACACAAAAAGGCTTGAGAGTGTAGTTGGCATTTTTTAAATTTTAAGGGGGGTGTTGTTTGAAGGCAGCCTTTCACTAGGATTTGAATGGCTGAAGGGAGAGGGATTCAAGAAAAAATTTAAGAATGGGTGAAGTAGCCTTTGAGACGGATTCAAGAAGAAAGGCAAGGATAACTTAAGGTCTGTTTGGGATTCCGGCATCCTTCCGGTGTGTTTCTCACCAACGCAACGCCGACGACTTCTGGTGTTTGATTTGCCGCCTTCTCCACCTCCGTTCGAAACGGAGCAGAGGGAGAATGGCGAAAAGGCACCGCCTGTGTACGTGACTAGCTCCCTCTGGTCGTGATCTCGTCAGGCCCGACTCCTTTCCCAGCAGCTGCCGGTGTCCCAAGCAGCAAGGTTGTCAGGATCGAGATCCTAGATGAGATCATTTTGAGGTAGGATCGGATCAGATAGTAGGTTCGGATCGAGGATCGCTTTACAAAATCAGGATCGATTTACAACATCTGGATCGTAGGATCGTAAGATCCTATGATCCGGATCGCGATCCTGACAACCTTGCCAAGCAGACCCTCAATTTCAATTTAAGATATCATATGCCATGTTATTTTAAATACTGTGTTAATAACATCACGGAATAAAATTTTATTCCTTGCTGAGGTTGATGTGGTATGTCAGTGTGTATGCACACATGAACTAGGAAAAAAATTTCAATTTTCGTATCATTGTAAAGCACTAAACGTTCAAGATTTTTATCCTCAAAATTATGGTGCGCACATATTTAAACACAATTACATAAAAACAGTGTAAGCAGAAAGCATGAATCAAAGCTTAAACAGTCTAAAGCAGAAGCAAGCTTAAACAGCCTCGCCTAAGGAATTTTTTTCACTTTTATGTTCAAAATTAGTTTTCTTTTCGTGATTGCGGCCGTAACTGTTGTCATGTCAAACATGCATTCTACGACGGTGGTGCTTTCGTCCGAATTCACGGGAGCAAAAATGCTGCACCCAGCCTAAAACATCCCTAGTCTTTTATCTCAATTTCTATAATAAAAATCATGTAATGCATATGCATATTAATGTTCCTTTACAGTGACTGAAACGTAGTTTCTTCCTGCAGGTGGATTGGCTGACGGAAAAAATGCGTAGTAACAACTTCACAGTATCTTCTATGCACGGAGATATGCCTCAAAAAGAAAGAGATGCTATAATGGCAGAATTTAGGTCTGGAGCTACACGTGTGCTGATCACAACTGATGTTTGGGCACGTGGCATTGATGTTCAGCAGGTGGGTACATAAAATTCATATATTATTCTTCATTTGAAGAAATTTGTTTCACTGTTTTCCATCTGGCTTCTCCCTGGATTGGGAGCTTTAAGCTTGGAAAACGGTATTTTATGGCCTAGGCTCTGTTTGGCGTCACGGTCATGAACATGGTGTACTTTTTCTCTGTGGCCGTCACAATCATTGGCATGCCAATTAAGGTCCGGTTCATGCGGTAATAACCGCTTGACCGGTGAAAATAAGTTCCCCCAAACGGAGCCTTAAGGTCCTGCGGCGGCGGTCGTGAACGTGATGTCATATTCATGAACGCCGTAACTCACCGAAGGAACTCCATTCATTATTATGGTCAAAATTAGTAACGGTTATATTAAGGTCCCAAACGTGATATCATTATTCATCGTCCCCATCAAACACATTCTATGGCGGGGTGGTGTTTTTGTTCAAACTCATCGGGGCCAAAAACACCGCACCAAATGAACCCTAAATCTCAAATTTAGTTTATTTTTCCCGAGTGCTTTGAGATTTTATCATTGCCAGGTTTCTCTTGTAATAAATTATGATCTTCCGAATAATCGTGAGCTCTACATACACCGCATTGGGCGATCGGGACGCTTTGGGCGCAAGGTACTCTTTTTTTGTGTGCCGCAATCGGAATTGTTTGGTGCTACTATTTACCGTTTCATTTATTAATTGACAGCAGATGCTTTGCGTGATGATTATTTAAGCAGCAAGTGAATGTTTCTAACACTGGAATGTTAATCTGTAATAGCTTGATTGTATTAATGAGTGAATTTAAATATTTATATATAATATATTGTATTTTTAATATAATAAAATGTCATTTTTGCAGGGTGTTGCCATAAACTTTGTTCGCAAGGATGATATCAAGATACTGAGAGACATCGAGCAATACTACAGCACTCAGATCGATGAGATGCCGATGAATGTTGCTGATCTCATTTAACAACATGAAAATAATGTTAAGAGGATGATGTTCGGGGTGTGGTTTCGTGCCATTCGACCTCTCAATTTGAATGGCATATTAGGACAGGCTTTCTTTCTTTATGTTTTTATTTGCGCATCCAAAAGTTAAGCTTATGTCGATATTTGGATATTTGGTATGCCTGGTTATCAAACATTTACTGTATTTTTATGTTGTATAAACATGTCGGTTTTGATGGGAGAAATGTGGGATGGAGAGGAACTTGCATAACATCTCAACATCAATTAATTTGAGCAACAACAAAGCCTTCAGTGCAGAAATACATTTCTTTTTTCCCCTTTAAGCTCTGTTTGGCATGGTGATGACGGTTGTAAATGCAGTGGCTATGAACTGTCGTTCGTGACCGCTCGAACTCACCCTAGGAACATTCACTTTCATGTTCAAAATAATCCTTTTCTTGGTCGCGGTCATCGCCATTGTAATGCTAAACATGCATTGTAGCGTATTTGTTCAAATTCACTGGAGCATAAATGCCGTGCCAAATAGAGCCTTGTGTTAATTAGATTAATTACAAGAATGATTCTGCACAATAAAAAATCTTAATTAATCTTAATAAAAGTTTCTATATTAAATTAAAATGCAAAAAGTAATCAAAAATTTCCCTAAGATTTGCGAACATGATTTCACTTTATGTTCAAAAGTAAAGGGAGCAAAAATGCCACGCCAAAACACGTAGAGCCTAATTCTATCAAAGGGTAATGTGCATAATTGAGACGAGATCAAGAATCTTGAATGAGTAATTTATATAATTGTGACCGACTGCTAACTCATGGAAATTAGGAGATTTTTTTTAATTTATTAGATCCCGTTAGTTTAATCATCAGTACCATAACACCATTGCAGAAGCTCCATCCTTATATCTCAGAATACATCCAATATAATCATACAAAGCTAATACTTATCAACAGAAAAGTTTTGTGAGTTTTGGCGGTAAGGTGACTCGCAAAAAACACCATAGTTTAGGAAGATTTACACAACTAACCATGCCATGAACAAGAATAATGATATCAGAGAAGGCCAAAGGCAATGGTTGAAAGTTATAATAGAAGGTTATATCACAACTGTTTAGGTTTCATTTGGTTCGGCGGTGGTGGGTCGATCCGGCGGGTGGAAACGGAGTGTTCGAATCGGAGGGAGGAGGTGGCAGCTCCAAACGGAGCTTTTTGGGGCGTTTCTCAAGGCGGGCGGGTGGAAACGGAGCAAACGCAGCCGGAAGTTCATTTTTTTACCCTCCTTCCGGCGGCGTTTGCCCAAAACGGAGCAGCGAAACGTCCAAACAAATAGAGCCTTAATAGCAATGAATAGCCTGCACAAAAATGGGCAGAGCATCATATCATGAGGCTAAAACCTCTCAACAAATGAATAAACTTATGGTATGTGTTTATCAGGATCAAAAGCACACAGCTTTTTTTGTTTATTTAAAAAAAAACTACCTAAAAAACACAATTGCATAAAAACAGTATAAGCAGAAAGCATGAATCAAAGCTCAAACAGTGTAAGCAGAAGCAAGACTAACGATACCACAGAAGCCTCGCCAGCTTTTTTGATAAGCTCTTGAGAAAAAATCAGAAAGGAAACGGTCATTTATTGGGACTCTTGTGAAAAATTACTGGTTGCACTCATCTATCTTTTGAAATTATAAAAAAACAGGCTCTTTAGCTCTTCAAGAGCCCGAAGAACATGGCTAAAACATCATGCCAAATATTCCTGAATGTTTAATGGGGATTGGCGATGCGGGCTTGCGAAGGAGCACGAGTTTTGGGCCTGCTCAGGACCAATTGACTACTTGCCATATTTAGAGTTCCCAGATCGACGATGCGACTATCTGGATGCGCCCGGATTTTCACTTACAGTTTTCTATATTGTATTGATATATTTCATTTTATTTCAAGTAAATCGGGCACGCCGCATCCCTGGCCAATCATAGCCGATGCCGGGGTCCCCTAATAATGTTTAAATGTTTTATTATAAATATGGAGTATGGAGGCTGCTGTGGGGGTTGCAAATTTTGGACAACATTCCTGGAATCTGGCGATCCCCTCCCGGTGACGACTCGGTGAGACCCTGAGTGACGACTCATAGATATTTTCCCGCTTCCCTTTTGTATCCCCCATCCATATCTATAATTTTTCCCCTCTGGGAAGCCACCATCGACGCCTTGTTGCAGTCCTGGAGAGCCACAGTTTTTTGGCCAGTTTCCCTCCTCCACTACAGCACCCCACCAAAGTCAAATTCCTCTTCCAGGAATTCTCATAACCTCCTCTACAGCAGCCCGCAACCTCAATAACATTCCACCAAAGTGAAGATACACTTCCAAGAATTCCCGTAACGAATCTCTACACCAGTCCATCTAACTACTATTAATCCCTCACATCCCAAAAAGTCCCTACAGGGTATTTTTGTTCTCGTCCCCCCCCCCCCCCCCCCCCCCCCCCCCCCACCCTCCCACCCCTCAACCTGAAGCCATCCCACATCCCAATTCCCACACCCCCAGCACTCTGATTCCAACCACCAATTATCCGGCTTCCACCTCCGAGCAACCACCAACCACCCGCGATCCAAAGCCTCCCTTCTACAACAATTTCTTTTTGCTCTGTGATTGTATTATTGTTGCATGGAGTTTTTTGTTTTCAAGATTAAATAAGGTATAGTGAACTTTGCTCTTTTGGATCTATTGCGTTGTGAAATTTTGTTCTAGGATATCTTGTGTTTGAATGAACTATTCGTCGCAAGTTCTAGCTTTGGCCCTCCACATGGAGGAAAACCTAAACCTGCTCGCTTGAAAAAATAACTTTGATTTGCTCAACTTGATGAGGCTTAGTGCCCACTTGACTTTAAAGTCTTCACGCGGAGGAACTATATTTGGCTCACATGAATCTCTCTGTCAGGTTTAGCATGTCGCATTTAGATATAAAAGGAATCGAGTCATTCCCCCACACGTCTCATTAGAATTGTATTATAGTATTCACATTCTCGTAGCCTACCCAACATCAGTTGGTATCAGAGCCCAAAATTTGGATCACATTTATATACATATTTGTAGGTCATATGGTCTTTAGGGTTCATCTATGACAACTTATCGTAGTCATTTTTCCCTCTATTTGGGGATCCCGAGTCTATTTATACTCGATCTCATAAAGACACTTCAAAGAGATCTCCCTGTTATCATGACGATTATTCTCGTTCGCAGTACACCCCTTCCAGAGATCGCGTCGACCCTTCGACATGATACTATTCTAGAGACGATCACTATGAAGAGAGGTTCTTATGCTATCATTACACCTTTCCACGACTTTATGATGGTGGGGCTGAGTACCGTTCAGGTCATCATCGTTACAACTCGTCACTATTCGAGGAATCAGAGTCCATACATGCTCGACCCCATAGAGTTTCTCTAGAGAGACTCTCATTATTATGTTGATCATCTTCATCCATTGCCGCCCTATGAACGTCTACCATCAGACAGAAATCGACTATGTTAAGGAATACCATTTAGATGATTATCAGGGGCCCTATAGAGGTCACGAACATAAGGATAACATAAAGCGTAGAGACCAACATAGTGTTCCAAAAACGAAGATGTCAAAACCCGACTTTCAACTACCGTTGAACAATTTAAACATATTGATGTTCAATTTGATGGCCTGCAAGCTGCCTTTAAAGGAACTAATAGGATAAAATCTCGCAAATTAGGTGAAGCCACCAATGCGTCTAGTAGTGCTCCTACGGACACGAGAGCCCCGACATCAAACTTTAATACATCTCATCTTGATGAGGCTTAGTGCCCACTTGACTTTAAAGTCGAGTCCGTTCATGACTGTATGTTACAGGTGGACAACCTTAGTATGACTAGTGATTTTGGTCACAAGGGTAAGGACGAGCGACCCTGTGAGACTGACACAGTGATGACATATCCATCATCTACACCTCAGTTAGACCTAGTTTTCCTTCGACTGGAGATCCAGTCTTCGACACTCTATCTACTTGCCCACCCATGAGTATGGATTTTTCCTACTCTTCCTCTATCATCGTTCCACACATCACAACCGAGAGTCGAGAGCCAAGTGTTGATCTCATAGTGACCGTCTCATCCATTTTTGGGAACACTACCCTTGCGATTGTGCTCATCTGGAGGACTAGGAATCTATTGTCGGGTTCTTTAACAAGCCCCCGGTTGTGCCACCTGATGAGCCACTACATTCTTATACGGATGAGATTCAGGTGAGCCACTCATTTATGAGTATCGAGTTATTGACGTCATTTTCATTATTGCCCCTAATCTTTCCCCAGAGAATGAATCTTAACTAGAGCATCAAGTATGCAGAGTTTTTCTTAAATAACTTGAGCATACTCTCGATATTTCGAGATCCTACCTTATAACCCATTGCAATCTTGATGAGTTTTGGGACACACTGCATGTTGATCCACCAAATGGGTTCTTTCTTTTCAGGGGCACTCGCCGCACTCTTGAATCACATCCTATTGTCGGTGTCTCTGGTATCCACTTAGGTGATTATCGTACTTTGACGAATTTTCATACATACCTCCCGGTTAGTCCCTTGATGCGTCATGTTCCCCGAGAGACATTTGACATCTTATGAGCTTGTATTTTAGTGTTGATATCTCATGCTATCATTTTAGTATTTGTCTTCTACATTCCACCAAAAGAGCCCAATGATGGGCCACCCCATTTTCGAGATATTCAGTTCGTTGTCGGGCATCCTATTAGAGAGTGTGTCGAGTATGTTGTGTTTCATTTGCATCAGTTGCATAAGCTTGATGAGTCGTTTGTTCATCATTTGCATGTCAGCCCGACGACAGATCAATACTGGTAATGAATCTTATAAATCGCACGCAAATGTTCACTGACAAGAGCAGGTAGTTCATGAAAGTGAGCATGTGATAGTGAGAATCCGTACTGTGAGGCTCCTTCGGGGGCCTGCTAAAAAATTGAGCATTAGGCGAATGTATCCCTACACAATCATGAGAAGGATCAGAACAAATATATATGATTTTGATATCCCCACGAGCATGAGTATTCATCTTCTATTTAATGTAGAGGACTGACGCCATAGTACAAACTATACGAGTATGTGAACTTGTTTCATGGAGATCCTCTTGAGCCCACACCACCACATCTTTTTGATCACACGGCGGCACCTCCACATTCATTGAGTCTGCACCACCACATCCACAATCACGCACCCATTTGACCCATAAGCCCCACCTTGCCCTTGGGCCAGTCATTTATAGTTTCATCATCTGCACCTGTGATTGCACTGGTACTACCAATACATCATTTGACTTTTGAGAGCATTATTAATACCGTGACCTACGAGTATATAACCAGGCTTAACAAACAGACTTACCATTGGAGCAGATGCCTGGTAGACAGAGACAGGAGTACCATTGGAGAGGATTTTTCGTCATCAGCGATACTTGGACAACTTCTGATGGACCTCGTCAATTCTTACCCGCCATACACTAAGAGGATTTCGATCTCCACTCATCAGGAGATGAATTCTTTCAAGTTGGGAAGAATGATGAAGATGGGCGACGCGGACACGCGGTGGAGCACACGTTTTGGGCCTGTTCGTGACCAGTTGGGTACTTGCCATATTTAGCGTTCCCGGATCGACGATCTGACTCCGTGAATGCAGTGGATTTTTGTTTTACATTCTCATATATTGTATTACTATATTTCCTTTTATTTCATGTAAATAGGGCCCGCCGCAGACTCCTGGGTATTTTCTCACTTTCTTTTTGTATCCCCCATCCATAGCCGCAACTTTTTCCCTCTTGAAAGCCACCATCGACGCCCCACAGTCCAATTTCTCCACACCTTGTTGCATCCCTGGAAAGCCACAGTTTTCTGGCTGGTTTTAGCCCTCCTTTACAGCAGCCCACCAAAGTCAAATTCCTCTTCTAGGAATTCCCGAAACCTCTTCTAAAGCAACCCAACAAAGTCAAGATCCACTTCGAGAAATTCCCGTAACCAATCTCTCCATCAGCCCGATTAACTCTTATAATCCATCACATCCCGAAAATCCCTATGGGGAAACCTCTCCTGCCCTATACAAATTATCCCCTTTAGAAGTTCACACCTCCACCCCACCTCCCTCTCAAGCCAGCCCACATCCCAATTCTCACACCCTCCAGTACTCTGATTCCAGCCACCAATTATCCGTCTTCCACCTCAACACAACCACCAGGTTACCCACGATCCACCGGGCCACCCTCCTACAACAACCTCTCTTTACTCTGTGAGCGTATTATAGTTGTGTTTGCAAGAAATATTCGCCGCACGCTCTCGCTTTGCCCCTCCACACGGAGGAAAGCCTAAACCCACTTTCTTAAAGAAAACTTTTTGCTTTGCTAAAATTATGTGTGATTTAATTTTTGATTACTTGTTTTTGATCTCTCCGTCGGTTTTAACACGTGTGTCGCATTTAGCTATAAAAGGAATTGAGTCGTTCCTCCACACGTCTCATTAGGATCGTATTCTTGTATTCACATTCATGTAGGCTACCCTACATCAATCTTTCATTAATTTTGTGAATTAATTCTTATTGTTCCTATTTTAATCTTCTTCTTTTGGTATAAACTTTGGTAACAGAAGGATCAAGAAACAGAATCATTGATATCACAATGCATACAAATGGAGGACATACAATAAACCTTCCCTGCAAACAATTAGCATAGAGATTAAATCATCTAAAAAATCAACTAAAAACATAATAACTCCGCATTAATATATGAGCACATACAGAGTTGCAGCCCAGGGAAGGTAAAAGCTAGAACCAACAGTCTTATAACAATCAACTTAAATTCAAAATAACTTAATCTAAGTTCAAATGTAGCTTACTCTGCTGTTAGTAATCTTCATCACCTAGATAACTAAAGAGAACGACCTGCCAAAAGAAACTATTTTGCTCCCCCTTCGACTACCTCCTATAGCATGGAAACACGAAAAAAGAGCAAGAAAGCGAAAAAGAGAACAGCCAAGGATGAATTGCCTTCAACCAACAAAGTAGTCACTGCTGACCTCTTCCCAGGTCGGGTAGCACCATAATACATCATTAGATGGCCAGTTCCCTCTTCCTGGGTCGATTCGCCATTAAAGCAGCTCTCCTTTGACCTGAATAATCCTCTTCATCAGTCCCTTCACCTTTGATCAAATCAAAAGGGGACAGCTGGAAGCTATGCCTATAGCTATCACCGTTGCCAGTATATTTATGCGGATGATGCATGTCTTCAAGTGCAGGTGTGTTTTGTTCGAGCATTGCACTTTCTGGCACAGGGTTAGTGGCACGGGATGAGAAAGAAGATGAAGCTAGTTCGGCCTCATGATTGCAGTTTGATGTATTGGCATTGGATTTCTTTGTGTTGAGAAACCGGCCACCACAACCCCTTGCTCTCCTCATTGCATGCAGATGTCTCGATTCGTGAAGATAAGGCTACAGAATGCAGCAATCTTTAGTTAAACCAATGGTTCGTGCTTCGTGTGTGCGAGATCAAATGTAAACGAGATGAAAACTTGGACGTACAAAGTTGAAAATGCAAGCCTACTTCAGTCCTTCAGCAGTCCACCGGTACAATCATCTGATAGTCACTTGTATTTAAGTTCAATTTTAGTTGTTTAATGCTAGGTTATTTAAGGCTAGTTTGGTATTCCTATAATTATTGGGGCACATTTTGTCATTTTCTATTATGCCAACTTCCATACATAGAGCCCCATAGTCATCTAATTTAAATGGTTATTGAATGAAGGGGAAATAGCTCACATTGGCATTCTTTTAGGGTGCTTTTGGAATGTGGGTATTGGCTTCTCGGAATTTGATTTTCGACAGAAATCAATATTTGCAGGAATTGACTTTGTGCAAAATTTCAGTTTTGTTGTTCAGCTACATGATGGAATTCATTTGGCAGAATTGGAATTGATCAGAAATATTGTTCGACTGCACGATGGAATTCATTCACATGAATTGAAATTATAAATGTTCGTGATTATTAATATTGAACCATTAATATTGAAAAAAATACTAAGAAAAACTGCATTATGAGCTCTCCTTCATACTTTCCTCCCAAAGGCAGTAAAACTTGATCCAAAAACGCCTTCCAACAAATCAAGGAATTCAAGAATAACAAACACGATGATTTCAAAAGTCAGCCCTACTTACCCGCATGAACACCAATTCTGAATGAACAATTTAAAGTATTGCACCATGATATTGACAATAATTCAAGAACAACAATTAAAATATTGATAGAGATATCTCGGCTTGATATTGAAGAACAACAATTAAATACCACTTCCTTATTATCAAAGGAAACATGATTGTGAGCTAGGAAGCACCGGTATGAGTACGGGTATCGGATACAATACATACCCGGTACGGCGGTACGACAATTTTAAAAATAAGGATACGGGTACTTCATGATACGTTATAACAAATATAATATATATATATATATCACAAGTGCAATAAATAGTTCTCAAAACATCAAACATAAATCATAACTTGAAGTACAGATTCACAAATCAATGCAACCTAACATGAAGTTTTCAAACATTAAGCATTCGTAAATATTACAAAATTAACAGCTTATATGTTTAACCAAAAGAGATAAAATTAAACGTAAGTCTACTTATCAGTCTTTTTTCTTCTTCTTTATTAGTGGTCAACATCTTCAATCTCCGGTTAGTCTAGAGACAATTTGGTCGTTTTGTTAATAACTTGTGTCGTTTCAACATGTTCAATACACGTAATTGTAACAGAAACGTACCAGTACCAGAAACATATTAGGTACAAATACTAAACTTAATTGGACGTACCAACACTTCATAGCATAGAGTCAACTTTTGTTTACTCTAGAAAAACAGACTCCTATCACAATATGCAGAATGATGTGCTAAGTTCAAGTGTGTCCACACAGGTGTATCCGTTGAGTATCAGGTACGTACCGGTACCGGATACGTATTCGGTACGGGTACGCTACCTTCGGGGAAGTATCCGTGCTTCATAGATTGTGAGGGAGGTCGGGGTCGCGTGGCCTATCTGGGAGCTTCCACATCTGGAGTGAATTCCGCAGAAAACTGTGAAGGAGGGGTAAGAATTCAGAGGGTGTTTTAGGTCAAGGGTAAAGCCGTCGGATTTGATATGAAAGCCAATTCCGCTACAATAACCGCGCGCCGAACACCACAATTACTTTATTAATACCTAATACCAATTTTGGAAAGCCAATAACCGCGCGCCGAAGAAACTCTTGGGGTTTATCTACCCTCTCTTTATACCACATTAGTTCATCAAACTGCATATAAGAATTAGTTCATCAAATTGCATATAAGAAAACCCTTGAGAGTGCCACGTGGTCTCCTCTCCTCTTCCTACTACCACAAGGGGGTCCACCCTAAGCATTTTTGTATTACTCTGGATGATCAGTGAAAGAGAGAGAGGGTAGGGAAGAGAGCTAAAAATTATTTTTAAGTTCCAACATCCACGAGAGAGGGGATGTGGGAGAGAGATAGAGCGGAGAGAGTGGGGGCGAGCAAAGGAAATGGTGGGAAGAGAGAGAATGAAAGAGATAGAGATAGAGAGGATAGTGTGTGTGGAGTTGGGTACAATAAATGAGAGAAGAGAGAGGAACATGAAATGAGGGGGAAGAGAGAAAATGAAGAGATAGGGGAGAGACGAGAGACTAAGCACAGTATTTGGGGGGAAGAGAGAAGCGCGAGAAATGGGGGAAGAGAATGGAAAAAAGATGTTGAGGTGGTAGAAGAGAGAGGAAGCAGTGGAGAGAGAGATAGAGGGGGAGAGAGAGATAGACCAGGCACAGGAAATGATGAGAAGAGAGAAGCGTATGAAATGGGGAGAGGGAAGAGAGAAAAAATTACTATTTTATTTGTAACTTTTTTAACCACGTTGTTTAATCTCTATTTAGCGTTCGCACACGGCGCAACCCGAACGATTGCGCACGGGCGCAATCGAGCACAACAAATTCCATGAGCCATCACTTTGTGTCATTACGAACAGACGGAGCTCATTCACAACAAAGAGCAGTCGGGGACGGGTATATATATAATAGCTTTCACAATGGTATTCTTTTAGGGTTTATCTACCTTCTCCCACTATCACTTTAGTTCATCTACTCCTTAACTCATTATTTGCTTTATTTCTCTGAATCTACTTCTACACGGCATTCCTCCCTTCATAGTAAGGGGAAAATCATAGAATATTGTATTCTGACTAAATGTTAAGATCAATAATTAACTGCACAAATATCATTTGTTTTATCTTGCTCTTTCAATTTGTTTAGCCTTCAGTTAGTATTCCTAATCAAAGTTTTGCGAAGAATTTTTACACAATGAAAAATGAGGAATAAGTTCCAAATTCTTGTCAATCATTCATTTCTTCAAATGAAGAAATGGATTTCAAAAGTGCATGTCATCTCCATGAAATGAATCCAAAATTCCTTGTTATGGTTCCACTATCCATTATCTGTTAATTTTATGTAAGATGTTATTTAGATATGTTAGGAATGTCGTAACTTTATTTTATGTTTTTCATGTCTTGCAACTTTATTTTACGTCGTATCTTGTATCTTTATTATTCATGTTGTCTCTTGTGTCAATATATTTTGCGTATGTTACAGTGGGTCCCAGTATGCGGCCCTAACTGTAAAAGTGTAATGTATTCCCTATTAAGGACCCCTTTGATCATGAAGAACCCTGTAAAAAAAATAATCTCTTTTAGAGATGTGTTCTCTATTAAGGACCCCTTGGGTCGTGAAGAAATCAAGTAAAGAATTAGTCACTTTTGGTGTCTCCTAATTTCCCTTCACAACTCCACCTCTCCAAGTTATTGTTAGGGTTGAGCGAGGCTCTTCTCTTCCTCCTCCTCCCTTATGTGTGTCTCCCTCATCACATTCTTTGTATGCTGAGCATGGCTCCCTTGTATCCCCCGCCTAACCCATAGCTCATCAATATTGCATCAAAGGTGTTGGTAGAGGCGGGCGATAAATGGGTGTCGTGCTCAACCTATGGAGAATGCGAAGAGGGATCCAAGCTCAACCTAAGGAAGGAGGAAGAAAAGGAGGAGTCTCTCAACCCTAACCCTAACTTGGAGAGATGGAGAAAAAAGAAACTAAGAGAGATTAAAAAGGATTAATTTGTTGCTAGATTTGTTCATGACCCAAGGGGTTTATAACATACACGCAATATAATCACAACATAAGTTATCACCTTCCCACACTAATCTGTGTTCATTGTTGTCACCTTCCATATCTACTCCACAAGCACTAGTCTATATGATAACAGCTGTTCCTCTAAAGAAAAAGGAACTTACCTACTCCAAAGAAGGTACAGTTTGTAACCTCTTACACTAATTAGGCTTCGTTTGGCACAGCGTTTTCGTCCAGTGCGTTTTTCCCAAACGTGATCGGACGAGTTTTTTCGTTTGTTTTTGCGCCATTTTTTCGAACCGCCGGCGTTTCAGCGCTGTGTAAATTTCCGCGTCCCGAACCCCTAGCCCACGCCTCCGGTTTGCCGCGTTTGGCCGGAAGGGGCGGAGCGTACGTCCAAAAATTTCCCGTCGCCGCCGGAGCTGACAACAGTGAGCAAAGCCAGTGGAAAACGAAACATCCCGCAGATCTCGAGGCATCGTTCGCTCTGAACAGCGTGAAAGAGATGGAGCCCTTGGAACAGTCTCTCTCCGCAGAAGGCTTGACGCTCTCCGCCATCCCTGGGAAAGGTCGTGGTCTCATCGCCGACAAAAACTTCTTCCCCGGTCCATCTCCTTTCCTCTGTCCACTGTTTTATTTTTCGTTTCTGTGATAAGTTGAGATTTGATTCAGGGGATGTTGTTATCTGTCAAGAACCTTATGCGAGCTCGCCGAGTAAAACCTCCATCGAGTTACGGTGTGATTGGGTGTTTTTAAAATTTATATAATTTTTTTTAAAAATGTCCAAAACATCACCGAAGTTTTGCCAAATGATTCTCTGTTTCGAACAGCTCTGCAAACACAGACTATCCAAACAGAACTCCATTTTCAGCATCCAGTTTTCAACAGCTCCTTTTACAAACCTGTCTTTCCAACAGCTCCTTTTATAACCGCAACCGCTATACCAAATGAAGCCTTAGTGTTGGGGATCACCCATCACTTGTGGCTCGTCGCAAGGCGGGGCCCACACTCATATATTCACGTAGGAGGACTTGACCGGATCGACAATCAGACTACGTAGATGCGTTTGGACATTGGTTTACTTGCATTTTCATATATTATATTGTTGTTTTTGTTACACCAATTTTCCATTCCAAAACTCGGGTCAATGATAGGAGAGGCAGGCCTATTATAAACACGAGCGGACCATCTAGGTAGGTGGTGTGGAAATAATCTTGGCATGCCTTTTTTGGTTCCTGTTGGACCGCCCAACACGCTCCCTCGGCATGAACCTAGCTCTGATACCATGTTAAACCACCACGCCCATTTTCCAGTCCAAAACCTAGGCCAAAGATGGAGAGGCGGGGCCTATTATAAGCACGAGTGGACCGTCTGGATAGGGGGTGCGAGACTAATCTTTGCATGCATTTAATTGGTTTATACTAAACCGTTCAACACACCCCCTCGGCGTGTACCTAGCTCTGATACCATGTTAAACCACCACACACATTTTTCATTCCAAAACAAAGGTCAAGGATAGGAGAGGTGGGGCCTATTATAATCACGAGAGGACTGTTTGGGTAAGTGGTGTGGGACTAATCTTGGCATGCCTTTTTTTGGTTCATATTGGACCGTCCAACATTTTCAATCATTATTTAATGTAATTAGGTTTGTTACATTAATGTCAATCATAATCGTTGATGTGAGGGTTCCTGGAGTAGTTGTGTTATAAATAAGAGTAGGGAGGCAGCCATCATACGATTGCTGATTTTGGAGAAGAATAATTCTCAGAAACCGGCGATCGCTCACGATGACAACTCCATGAGGCCATAGATGACAACTCCTAGATTTGTTCTTGTTTCCCCTCCATCGCCGCTCATCCTCTCCCCTAAAAAACCCACCATAAAACCCTACAGCCCCTCCATCAAAAGCCTCAACAACCTCTTCTAAATCCCCCATGTTCTCCTATAAAAACCATCGCCAGTACCTCCACCGAATCTACCCTGCAATACCCCTGTTTTGACGAACTTGTGGTTAGGAGTGACATGTGAAGTGTCCATTGCCACGACGTCCCGTTTTAGGTCCGATCTACGTTCTGATATCCGTAGAGAGCAGATTAGACATTGCCTCAGGAGTGTTGAATAGATCCTTTAGCTCGCCTTAGAGTATGAGCAGTACTTTCGCTCTTCGGGGCAGAGACAGGCACCCTCCTGAACTTACAGTTCAACTTTCAAAAGGCCTACCCCACTCAGGCCGCAGATACGGCACCTCCCCGTGCCCCAGTGGACATGAGGGACAATATAGTCATTCTCGGAGCTCCCAAGTTAGGGGGCATTCAATGCTTTAGATGTTCTGACAAAGAACACGTAACGGTCCAATGTCGTACGCAGAACCTGCTTATTGAGGAGGGCGAGCCTAGCATAGAGACTGAGGAGACGATGGATGAGAAGATCACAACCACGGTTTAGGAGAGTTGGGAGTGTGAAGCTAAGAGATCACTGGATATGGGAGTAGTTAGACGCCTCCTGCATACCCCACGTGCGGACATGAACTGACACCGCACCACTATCTTTTATACACATCCCTTATGCAGACGGACCCTGTGAACTGACTATAAATAGTGGAAGTAGAGTGAATATCGTGACCCAAAAGGGTCTTGACAGTATGTAGGTAAAGGTTGAGCCTCACCCCCACCCATATCATGTAATCTAGGTCGACAAGACAATTAATCTTGCTACATTTGAGGATCTGAGTGTCGTGCGATGTCATACATATGGGCGTCGTCTACGTGTTGTTTGCAAGATCTTGGCTATATGAACGTGACGCCGCATGTTTCGACAGATCGAACATGTGTCTTTTATGATAAGGGTTAAAAGATCACGTTGTCCTTTACCCAGACCAAGGAGAAATCCCTACATATCTTGGGACAACCAAATATCTTGAGACAACGAGTTTTTAAGGGATAGCGCTAAGGGTCGAAAGATAAGAGCGAGTTATGTAGGAATCTCAAGGGGCAAGTTTTTAAGGTATTGTCTATGTCATGGCATGTGCTTCGGCGGATCGAACACATGTATCTTTTATGATAAGGGTCGAAAGATCACCCCTCGAGTATCACCAACTCCTTGAGATTCCTACATATCTTGAGATAGAGCAAGTTTTTTAGGGATAGTGCTGACACGGGTATTGTCTATGTAGTGGGAGCCATAATGGCTTCCGAGTGCCCTATTGATGCCCCTGAACCTCACCCGTATGTGTCACATTCTGGAGGAATTTGCTGATATCATGCATCACGAGCTTCTCGACAAATTACCACCACTGCATGATATTTAACACGCCATCGACCTACTCCCGGGAGCTTCGCAACCGAACCTTCCCCGTTATCGTATGAACTAGATAAACACGTTGAACTCAA
The DNA here is from genome assembly GCA_039513925.1 of Platanthera zijinensis. Classification (NCBI taxonomy): domain Eukaryota; kingdom Viridiplantae; phylum Streptophyta; class Magnoliopsida; order Asparagales; family Orchidaceae; genus Platanthera; species Platanthera zijinensis. The sequence goes on from CM077094.1 coordinate 167,078,215, forward strand.
GCGGCAGGTCCATGAGCTTCACCAGAAGCACTTCATCCATGAGTGTTTTGAGTCCACGTGCAATCCCTGCCCATCTTACTCCCAAGAAGAAAGGCAGCTGACACATGTGCCCCCGCCTTTCTTACTCCCTATAAGGACGACAGCAGAGCACGTGCATAGATAGTCAGTTAATCAATAAAATTACATTGAAGTACTGCTTCTATTGGCCAGCCCGAAGAAGGTGTGGCTTGCATCATCCGACATTGTCATATCTATTAGACAACCAAGAAGACTAAACAGAACGCTGGCTTATACACTCCTTTGTTCGATCCACACCATTCCTGGGTAGATTAGCATGAATTTCGTGTTGGGGCTACATCGCACTCTAAGGAAACACTTTATTTTTGTCGTCACCGATCAATTCCCAAAGATGGCTCATTTCACTGCATGCAACAAAATTGCAGATGAGTCTCATGCTACGTCATTGTTCGTGGGGGACGTATTTAGGTTACATGATCTACCGAAGTCCATAGTGTCCGACAGAGATATGAGAATCATGGGTTATTTTTGGAAAATGCTATGACACAAAACTGACATGACCCTGGAATTTTCATTGGCTTACCAACCTCACATAGATGGACACACTGAGATAGTTAATAAGAGTCTAGGAAACCTTCTTGGTGTTTAGTGGCTGAGCATACATCTAGTTGGGATTCGGTCCACCCAATTGCAGAGTTTGCTTATGAGTTTGCTTATAAAAATTCAGTCAATAAGTCAACTAGGTTAAGTCCATTTCATCTAGTACTAGGTTGCAAGCCCGGGAGGTGATGGGGATCCATCAAACAAAACATTAGGAGAAGTTCACCGCAAGGCCGCACCCACGTTTGTGTATTCGCGCAGGAGGGCTTGATCGGATCGCCGATCTGACTCCGCGGATGTATCTGGATCAGCGTCGCGAATCAAAATCATATGTTAATTTCTTTTTTTGGGGTTTATTTTAGTGTATTTTGAGTGCCTTCACCTCCGGTCAATCATAGTCGTTAAAGGTGGGATGCCCTATCTTTTGTTTTCTTATAAATAGCCATGTAGTGGGCTGTTTTGAGGGTATGGTAGATTTTGGAGAATTGATTTCTGAAATCCCGCGATCATCTCACGGTGCTGACTCCGTGGAACCCTAGGTGAACTCTTAGACTTGGATCTTCCTCCCCAAAGTATTCCTAAACCCTAAGTACCATTTTCCTCCCTCCAATCTCCATACCACCACCCCAAATCCCTCCACCAGACAGATGTCCACTTCTTTTTTCCTTTCCCTGGAGTCGCCGACCAGTCAACCCCCTAATCCCCCCATGGTCGACCACCAAGTCCTCTACCACCGTCGCCTGAATCCCTCCCTGCCACCGGTTGCATTGCCTCCAGCACCCCCACATCCTGAAGCCGCTGCCGCCCAGATCTTCTCCCCCCAAAACCGTCGCCTCTCCCTCTAACCCTTGCAGCCACCGCCCCCTCTCACCCTAATCATCCCTTTCCGCCAGCCCCTCGCCCCGTGGAACCACCTACCAAAACCTTCCCCCTTTCGGATCAGTCCAGATCTGGAATTTTTCAGCCCGGCTCTGATCTCATATTGTCAGATCTACCCTTCCCCGCCCGGATATATACCTACGTGGTCGGATCTATCCATTTTTGCTCTGATTCCAACCTCCACCGCCGAGGACAGCCACCTACACTATTTTCACGCCACCGGTTTCACATTGGATCGCTGTCAAAACGCATCCGGCTCCGGAATCTTCAGTGTCTCGGTCAGCCCACTACTTTGGTGAGTCATTTGTTGTATTAGATTATTTGATTAAGCATTTTTATTAAATTGGATACTGCATTTGTTTGAAATCGTGCTTGTGGAAATTTGTTTGCGACATGCTTATAATTTGCAGGTGGGATTTATTCGCCGCGCGCTTAGCCTCCGAGCGAAGAAAAATCATTAATTAATTAATTGCTTATTGAATGTTATTTTCTGTTTTTTAATTATCTGTGTGGGTTGAAATTTCATTGACACAAATTAATTTCACATTGTCACCGACGGTATCATTGCATTTAGATTTGGGTCTAGTGTGTCAAATATGCATTTCACCCCTAGTAGTCTTTGTTTTTTTCACCCCCGTAACCTACCCTACATCAGGAAGCTTATCGATCTAATCCCTGGAGTCCCGCCAAAGTGAGTCGCTAAGTCCTTTACACTTCATATGCATAAGTCATATGAGTAGGTTCGATGGCAGATGACCGCCAGTTATGAATCTTATAAATCACATGCGGATGTTCAATAGCGAGAGCAGGAATTTCATGAAGGCAAGTAGGTAATTGTGAGAATCCGCGCTGAGAGGCTCCCTTGAGGGCCTGCAAAAAAAATTGAGCGTCAAGTAAATAGGACCCTACACAGTCATGAAACGAATCAAAGCAAATGCCTACGGGCTTAATATCCTTACGAGCATGGGTATCCATCCAATATTTAATATGGAGGACTTGACGGCATACTACGAGCCTCATGAGTATATATATGGATCCGTATTATGGGGGCCTTTCTGAGCCGAGACCGCATCCTCAGTCCCGCCTCTGGAATTCAATACAGCGTGATCATCTTTATTCATCGGAGATGAAGGCTTCTCAGCCGGGAGAAGTTGATGGGGATCGCAATTCGCAATCACATGTGGCCGCCGCAAGACGGCGCCACATTAATGTATTTGTGTAGCAGAAATTGACTGGATCGAAGATTCAACTCCACGGATGGGCTTGAATTTTCATTTATGTGCATTTTGATGGTATATTGTGGTTTTCAAACCCCACCACCTCCACCAAGCCCTACCCAACAACCCACCTAAGTCCCTTTTTCACAGTATCCCCACCAACCACAACCCACGCAAAACCCCCAATGAACCAACAAATCCCCTACAGAAACCCCTCGCCCAACCTTCTTACTTAACCCCCAAACCCTTCCCAGGGAAACCTATGACCCAACCACTCCAAAACCTAATTCCCAATCCCTTTCTGACCCAACTAGAATCCACCCGCAGATCCCCTTCCTCCCACCAACAAGCTACTTCACCCGCAGATCCCCTTCCTCCCACCAATAGACACCCACCATATAAATCCCTCGGCATCCTTTCGCGATCATCACCACCCCGAAAGGTCCTACATCTTCTACTATCAAATCTACCACGTCCATGACTACCCCCTAAGTGTTTTATTGTTGTTTGGACAATTTTCTTCAATATTAATGTGTTTTTGTGATGTTATGTTTGATTGGATTTTCTGTACAATAATTGTTTGTTCTTGGATATCTTGTGATTTGCATGAATTATTCGTCGTGCACTCTCTCTTTGACCCTCCATGCGGGGGAAAGACAGTCTACTTGCATAAAAGAATTATTGTCTTGCTTAAAATTATATGTGTGTGCTTTAATCTTTTATTATTGCATTGTAATTTCACCGTCAAATCATGAGTGTGTTCTACATATAGTGGTCAAGGAGAACATAGTTTCTTTCCCGCACTTCACATTAGGATTACATTTTATTCACACACACACTTAGCCTATCCTGCATCAGTTACTTTCGTGCATATTCTGTTTTTTCCTATAAGTTTGGATGATCAACTAATAGCCCTTCAAAAGGTGTACTCATACATGCAAACAATATCATATTTCTGAGTTAACATCATTGCCATCATCATATCAACATTTATTGCTATGCGACGGGTAATGATTACTGTCCAAGTGGTATGATGTTATGGTACAAGGGATGAGGGCTCTAGAGAACTATTAGGCAAATTGTTAATAGCACTATTCAAAGATATAATACGCGAGTGAGTGGCGGCACTCGGATATGCAAATTTGACATCGATTATCATGGTAATTTTGCACATGCAGCAAAGATAAATAACATCATAATCATATTATCATGTGTTACAAACAAAGTGTGGGATCTTGAAAAACTAGATGTTAAGAATGTCTTCTCTATAAAGACTTGTTGGACGAAGTTTACACGAGTATATGCTATAGGAATCCGAAAGGAAAAGAATGTAAGTTACTATTTATTTAAAATAGAATTATTCAAGTAGTTTGGTGTCATGATTTTGCTTTCTCTTTTCATTACAAATTTTGGCATTGGAAAATAAAAATACATGAAAGAGAGAGGGAGAGAGGGCGAATGGGCGACAACTCTTTAGTAATAGATATATCTACCAATTTCAGACCTAAACATTAATTTTTACATTGATAAATTAATAATATACAACTGCAATTGGAACTTACAGCAATACACTACAAAGACATACTTATCTGCAGGAGCCTCCTCTCATGCTACTTACGAGGCCCCCCCTTGTTGAGTTTACCAGCTGCCTCCAAACAAACTGTTGGTCGTCTCCATCTCCCCAACAGCTGGCCATCCTCATAGGAAACCTAAAAATCATATCCTCTCTAAGAAAAAGTATACCTTGGACCTACTTGAATACAAGGGAATGCTAGAATACAAGCATATTAACCCCCATTTTATAGTCAATCAAAGAATTTGTAATGATAATGGTGATCAATCCAAGATATTGCTAGCAACCAACAATTAGTATCTCAGTTATCTCTCCAATAGCTTCGGAGAAGAAAGACATCATGATGCAACTATTAGCATTCTTTGATACTTGAAGGCAGCTCCTTATAAGTGAATTTTATACTGCTCACTGTAAGACTGGAATCAAGGTAGGTAATGATTTCACTACTACTGATAAAATAAAAAAGAAGATTTAAAGTGATACAGGCTCGGTTGGATCTATGATGGACAGACACTACCGCAGAATATTGTAACTTTTGATGCTGGGAATCTTGGGATATGGAAAAGTAAGAAGCAATTTGTTATTGCTAGGTCTAGTGAAGAAGCCAAATATAGGGACATGGCTCTTGGGATTTGTGAAGGTATGCTTAGGGCATGGATGTGGGATCTTGGGATGCTTTGTAAAGACCAAGCTGCTTTATTTTGCAACAAAGCTACCATTTCTATGCCAAAACCAGATCCAACATGACAATATTAAGTATATAGAGATGGAAATTTTATAAAGAAAAAAATTGATATGTTTCCTTTTGTATTCTGTTTTGTTAATCTAAAAAAAATTAACTTGCATATACTTTTACTAAATTGTTTTCCCTTTTCATGCAAATGTAATCAAATTTGGTATGAATAATCTCCATACAATCTTGAGATTTGAGTGTTCTGAGTTTCTAAGGTACATTTGTAGTTATGGAATTGTTAGTGATTCTTTTGTATAGACTGTTATGAGTTTCTAAGGTATATATATATACCTATAAATGTGTGTGTGTGTGTGTGTGTATAGATGTATATATATATATACCTATACATGTGTGTGTATAGATGTATATATATACCTATATAAAAGCGTATTTAGGTGTGTGCGCGAGCGCGCGCGCGCGCGCGAGAGAGAGAGAGAGAGAGAGAGGGAGGGTTAGCATAAAATCACAGCTTGGTAAAGAAGAAAGTCAATACCATAGGAAAAATGACAAATACTAAATACTTGCTGAGTATCAAAGCGAACTACTAGAGAAGAAAACATCAAACTGCACCATGTTTTCTAAGAAAATAGCAATCAGAAAGTACCTTTCTAGATTTTACAATCTTCTTTTCAAGTTCAGCCTTGGCACGTGACTGTCTTCTCCTTAAAATTCCACGGTATTGCTTAGCATTTACATAAACAGGCTCCTCAGCCATTTCCAGAGGCAACTGCATTCGTGCATGCGGCATTCCAAGTAACTGAGGATGCACCTAAAGTATAATATCTAGTGGTTAATTAAGAATGAAAGAACCATAGCACAGTATGACTAATTAATTGTTAAGAAGCACCGACTCATCTTTGAGGGCTGCATACCCGTACCCCGGTAGGCTGATACATTTCCAATATCAGTACGCACCAATTATTTGGTGGATAAGCCCAAACCCAGTGGATCATTCTATATATTGTGATAGGAGTCTTCTCTAAAGTGAAATAAAGTTGCCTCCTAGACTTAATAGATGAAGAAAAGATTGCGTGACCTTCTGATAAATACAACTCGTGATTTTTGTTTATTATACAAAACAAAATTTTGCTCCAAGTTCAAGTTTCTTGTTATCATTGAAGTTATGAACAATTTAACTTAAATTTGAATGTTTCATGGTTAACTGGTAGGAATATCTTTCAATTCAAACAAGTATGCTAGTTAAATATCACTAAGGTCCCCAAAGACTATTGGATTTCAGGTGTGTACATATATTTAAACATCCTCTATATTTTGGTTCCTGATATATAAAACTCTGTTTGGGAGAGAGTGGGAGAATGATGAAGGCTATGAATGCAAGGTAAGAACAAATTGCAAGTAGAGCCACCCACGTGTGGTTGAGCATTAATGGTCGTGAATGACCCGAACCCCAAAAACTAAAGTTTGGGCCAGAAATGTTGTAATGGAAATTCTAAACACTGGTAAATTATCACCTTGTACATCACAACAATTCAAAAGTCACAGTTGTACCAAACAGAGCCTAGGATTTTCTTCAAAATGGTTTTCCCAGTAACAAAACCATTAGCAAAAGGAAAATGGCAAAAATTATTCTTTACATTTTCAGTTCAGTTTTCTCGTGGAAGTACATCCATTAATCTGATCACTATGAATATATGCCTTTCATTGCAGGAACCAATCTATAATTATGAATGATGGTACTTAGAACGCAAAATTTTGTATCATCAAATTTAAAAAAAAATGTCACGTGAGCTAAATTAACAGAGAATTAACACAATAAACAAAAAAATTATTAAAAAAATATAGTCTTCAATCTCAAGCGCAACCTTTGAGCATTGTGTGATACTTGCTCATATAATCTATCTATATAATAAGGAAAGTCAAACATAATGCACACATGATCTCATGCCTGCTCTACTAGTTTAATTTAAAAAAAAAAAATTGAAGGCAGGGGTTGATTAGTTAAACCCACTTACCAAAGACTGAGGTGCATAGGCTGCCATCGTATTACTATAAGGATCAGAGAATGAATATGCTGCACATGCCTGCATAAATTAGGAAAATTTAAACATCCACCGGAGAGCACAATGTTTTTTCTAACACAGAGTGAAGCATGTATGTGACGTTCAAAATTGTTTTGACTATATTAACCATAGGTATTCAAGTTACAACACATGCAAGGTTGCCATTTAAACCTTTTACATCAAAAACATGTAGTTCTAATTAGTATGAGAGGGAACGAAGTCCATACAATGGATTGACCAAGGTGTGGCACAAGATATTCTGGTATCATAGGAGGCAACAAAGGGGAGACAGATTGCATTCGCTTCTGTTCTTCAGCAAATCTTCCATCTGACTACAATGGAATTGAGTAAGATATGCACATCAATTACAGCTATTTTCATCCGGTCCCTCAAAAGGTCGAGCAGAATTAAATTACTGGAGTATCAATGAACATGTTTTCTAATAAGGAATGGTAAATTTGTACTCTTATAACAATCAATTGTGTTTTGACTATTGATACCATACATTAAGAAGAATGATTTGTTCTAATGAAACTCACCAACACAAGATTCTCGGGTAAATATTTTGAAAAAAAATACCCTATGTTTTGCATTAATTCAGGAGAAAATGCTAATCTATATTCTCTTCTACTGTCATTTTAAGGACAGAGAAGAAACAACAATAGAGAAGATTGAAGACCTTGATTTAATTAAATGAAAAGGTCAAACTCAAAACATATATCTAATTTTCACGAACAAAATCAAGCACAGCTATCTGAAGTTCGTCTATTTATAGAGAGTATGACCCTAAACCCATTAGGAAGAATGATTTATTCTAATGAAACTCACCAACACAGGATTCTCAGGCAAATATTTCGAAAAAAAAACATAAATAAATGCTAATCTATATCCTCCTCTTCTATTGAGATTCTAAAGACAGAAGAAACAACAATATAGAAGATCAAATGCCTTAATTAAATGGAATGAAAAGGTCAAACTCAAAACATACATCTAATTTTCATAAACAAAATCAAGCACAGCTATCTGAAGTTTGTCTATTTATGGAGAGTATGACACAATAAAACGGGGTTTGACTTTTGAGGGAGTACATTTTAGTCATGTCTAACATGTGGATGGCCCTTCGCTGCATATAATACTAAAATCGACTATGTAGCCCACAAAAATAATGACATTAGTACTAAATATTTAATAGTGTCTTTAAACTTATCAAAGCCTTTTTGTACAAGTTATTCACATAGTGTTATTTCAAGGTGAAAAGAAAAAAAATTATGAAAATTGTCATTTTCATATCCAATGCTTCCTTCCCCTATCTATTTATTCTTAGAAACAATTCTAAAGTCTGAAGAGCATTCAGCTCATGAAGTTTCCAGAAAAAATAAGCCTCATGCATATCCATACTGAGTATTGTTAACATCACCTTTTTCACATGCACTATCCTGCTGCTTCATTTGGTGAGCATGAGTATCAACTCCTGCAAGAAACGCAGGACCTGGCCACCATGGTTGAGTGAAGACTGGTAACAGATTACTGTGGGAGTTGCATTCCCCATAATTTCCCCCATCGGACCTAGGCTCCATGATTTCTGGGGAAAAAAGCAAAAATAGTATATATGTAGTGCCAAAATTTTACATGAGGGAAGTAATAGAAGTGCCAATAAAACTAGTGCCGATCACAAGTCCTTTAAAAGGGACAACGTAACCAGCAATCCAATGGTTTTTCTCCCAGTAAGGACTAAAAAGATAAGAAGGGCAAGCAGATTGTACTGGAACTATAAATATATCTTAGGATCCGCTTTGGAGCGGTTTTTGGCTGCATAATTGTTGCAAGCCTCGATGAGATTTGTTGTCAAAGTTGTGGAGCCAGAAGATGCAGGAGCGAGTAGACTCCCGGAGGCAGAGAAAATGTTGATGGAGATCAACGGAGTCTTTGCCACGGCTACCACAAGGGGAGGCTTGATGGGGAGCACCAAACCCTAAACCTAGCTAAGAGAGGAGAAACAAAGAGATAACTTCATTCTTGTTTTTCATTCATGACCCTATTAGGGAGGGGTCTTCAAATAAAATTACAATAATAGCACAGATCATAAATAAGCCATCATTTGTACTTATTACAAAACTACCCAAAGACACTACTGAATCATAACATCCCACACTTCCTTCATTTCGAACTTGTCCTCAAGCTAAGAAGGTAACACTGGTTGTTGAATTATGGGGTTCTTTTATTTCCAAAGGAGAGATTTATAGCGGGCCCCCATGGCAACAACATCATTACTTTGTGAGCCCCATTTGTGCACACTAATGGAGTGAAGGAGTACCATGCAAAAGAAAGCTCATCATCGATGCATCAAAGGTACATGTGGTCGGTGTCGAAGTTGTTAAAGAGTCCGTTGTGCGAGGACGATTAGGGTGGCATGTTGTGGAGCACGGTGGAGAGTAGTAAACTTACAATGAAAAAGAGACACCGACTGAGGAGGGGCAACAGGGAGTGAGTAGGACGGACAGTGTGACATGCAGACGTTCATAAAGTGCTTTTGCTACTGTCATGTGGGTAATTTGAAAAAAAAATCTTGTATCAAGACGGTGTGTTCTGCTGAATGTATGGTCGAGTTTGGGTCAGCTTGCATTTGCTAAGGCCCCAATGTCATGATTTTTTGTCCCCAGAGATGCTCCATCATTAAAAATAATAATCAATTAATTGATGATTAATTAAGTGATTCTTTCTCCAATGCTAAGGCCCCAACAGTAATGTGATTTGCTAAGGCCCCAATGTCATTATTAATTAATGAACTAATTAAGTGATTCTTTTTCCTTTTAATAATAACTAACTAATTATTTATTGAAGCAATTAAGTAAAATAATTATGCTATTTTTAAATAATAATAAATTAATCAATCAATTAATTATATCATGTGAGGGCGCTAGGCTCAACAAGATATGACGACGGGTATGTGGTTTTCACCTATTGGCACGATGAGAAAAGGAGAGACGATGGGATCAATGGAAAAACTTCACCAGACACATGGCTCAAATAAGGAAATGGTGTTGGGCTCAACAACAGTAGACGATTGTGTTGTAGAAGGAATAGGTGTACTGTGGTGCAAAGCAGAGAGGAAGATGAGGCTTCGGTGGGAAGACGACACACTGGGCATCGCACAAAAATCGGGGGTTGATGGCAGGGGTTGCTGCCAAAAGGAAGTCATAGTTGGCCGAGCTTGCGGAGTTTGACATCGGCGGGAAAGATCGATGCGCTATGAGCCCTAGGTTGGCAGTTGGGAAAGGATGTCTTGGAAATAATATAGGAGGCTCGACTTCTGAGGGGGATGAGTTCAGCGGTCGACAAGGTTTGCATTGTGACAATGAGGAAGAGCAGATGAATTCTACATTTGTGTTATATTCGGGGAAGATTAAAATTGTCGGAGAAGTGATCGGTGAGCGTTGCTACGAAAGCAGATTAGGGCTTTTGCAGCATGCTGAAATCAGCAAGGAAAGGAAATTTTGGTGGGCAGTGGAACGTGGAGGAGGATCTAAATGCTCAGATAACAAATGTTGTGAACCTGATGAGATTTGTGGTCGAAGTTGTGGATCTGGATAATTCAAAGGATCTTAACCCTAGAGTGGAGCATCCCTTAACTCCAACGAAGACGCCACCAGAGATAAACTAAGTCTTTGTCGCGTCTAACAAAGGCGGGGGCTCAAGAGGGAGAGCAAATATTGAACTAAATTAAGTCTTTGTCATGTCTACCGAAGGCGGGGGCTCAAGGGGGAGTAGCAAATATTGAACCCTAACTATGGGAGGAGGAAGAGCAGAAACTAAGAGTTAATCTCATACTTGCTTTTCCTTGTTGATCTTGGGTGTCCTTAAATAAATTTTTAATGACACGTGCTACAAATCAGCTAACATGTGTACTTATTATAACACTACCCAAAGATACTAAAAGACACTATGTGTGCTTATTATAACACTACCCAAAGATACTAAAAGACACTATCCCCTCATAACGACACATTGACTCTTAACAACTCGTGATAAAGACACAACATATCTGAGATACCTAAAAGAGGACTTATAACAAAAAGACAATGAAATCACAACAAACTGAATTACCAAAACACATAACGACACTAACGCATAATATTAACTTTCTAGACTATCGTTACACTACTGTCTAAGTTAATTTGGAATCAAATTTTATAAATTCCAATAATACCAAAAACTCGGTTTGCAGCCAATTAGAACTGAGCGCGAGAATGTTATTTTAAGCAAGGTTGCAGATACCGAATGTCAGGGACATATCAGTTTAGGTTTTTCATGTTGGTTTTAATATGTCGAGAGTATATTAGAGATATTTCATATATCGGATTTATTTAATTATTTATATACATAATTATATATATAATCCTTTTTCAAATTTATATATACTAATATATTGGTAATTTAACATTTATTGAAATTTTAAATCTATCAAGCTAGTATAAACATTTTACGTTAAACAAATAATAAAGGTAATGCATGAAAAAAGCAAGAGGAAGTAGGATGTGGGGAAATCATCAATGATAATGGAAGATAAGTGATGGGGAACGGGCCCCGCCAGTTGATCGTATGGCCGATCAGACTCCGCGATTGCGTCTGGAACATCGTCGCGAGTCAAAATGATATATTAGTTTTATTTTATATGTTTATTTTCAGGTATCTTGATAGCGTTTCCCATCGGCGAATCTGGGCCCTTGATATTGCTGCCCTAAATTAGCTTATTATAAATAAGAGCCTTAGGGCTGCATAAGGGGGATCGATCATTTGGAGAAAAAACAGCCGCCGGCTTCTTCTTCCTCCCGATCGTCGGTCACGCCCGCCGGTGCCGACTCCGGTGGCTCCTCCTTGTTGCCGACTCCAAGGAGCTTGTACCTCCATCGCCGCCTCCAGCCGCCGGCCCTCCATCGCCGCCGCCAGCGACCCGGTCTTCCCCTCCAGTCCCGCGCACAGGAGCCCGCCGCCGTGCCGCCTTCCTCCTTCTCCAGCCCGCAGCAGCCCCGCCCGCAGGGTGCGAACCAGAGCGGCCCGACGACTGCGCCTCCTCGGCGCCCCGCAGCCCCGGCTCCTCCCAGCTTCCCGCAACCACCATCCGCTGGCTGCCTTCCCTGCGTCCAGAGCCCGCCGCCGCTCTTTCGTGAAGCCGCCTCCGTCTTCCGTTTTGCGAACCAGGGCCGTCGGCCGCTCCCTGCTCCCGCAGCCACCAGCCCCCACCTTCGACAGCCGCCTGAAGCCCTGCAGCCCCGTGCCGCCCAGCTATTTGCACGCTGCATCTGGATCGCAGGGAAGCATCACATGTGCATGATATCTGCACTATGTATTAGCACAACATTGAAACAACATCCACTAATTTGGCCTGCTTCTGTAAGTTGCATCTCTGGGCATGCAATTCATGATATTGGTCTACGTTTGGTTGCATAACATGTGAAAATGGACAAGCTTAAGTGCAATTTCACTTTTACTCTATAATTTTCTTTCACTATCATAGTCAGTCCATAACTCGCTACTATTTTATCGTTTCTTTTGGCGGGGGATTTGGAAACCCTAACCCTAGTGCTTCTCTTCCTGCATCAAATTGGTATCAGAGGAGTCGAAAAGTTTTCTCAAACTTTTCAATCCTCCTTTTCTCGAAAATCGTTTGCATACACTCATGCCGCTTGCTTGTTATTACGATTCCGACGATTCGGACGATTATGAATCATATGTCTCCCCACCTCCCCGCTATTCCAAAGTTCATTCCCCTCGTGAGCGTTTTTATTCGCATAGACCCTCATATGCCTCCCCCACTACATATTCCTCTCATGAGTCGAGGCGAACCTCTTCACACGCCTACAACTCATATTCTCCTCCACCCACTAAATATCCTTCATCCCGTCATTCCGACCGCCACTCTCATTTTCATCATGACACTTACTATGCTCATTTTACCCCAAGGGAGAGTTATGACATTGAGCAAAAATTAAAGGGGCAAGCTAGGGAGAAGGAGAGGAAGGAAAGAGAGAAAAAGGATAATGCCATCTGGGCAGGTTATGTGAAGAAGTGGCGTGAGGAAGATGCTGCGACGTTATTTGAGCGGCAAAGGCGTAGAGCAGCAATCTTGATACAGTCTCACATCCGAGGGTTTATTCAGTGCCGTTCCTACCAGAGGATGACCAGAGCAGTCCTCGTGCTTCAGTCACGCATGCGAGGATTCTTACAGAGACAGTGGTACCAGGCAGTGCAGAGAGCTACTATTATCGTTCCGCGTTTTGCCCGCCAGTGGATTGAGCGCAGAAGGACATCCAGTCTGATGGTGGTAGTACCACCCTATGAGCCTTCGCGCCGTCTGCTCACTTCTATGGATTTGTCGCAGTGGAGTGATCAGCCACTTCTCAGCTCGGCTAGGGACCCTTTTCTGATGTTCGATCATGCCGCTGAGGGCAAATCAGTTGGTTTGGATATGAGCCCAGATTGGATAGGGCTTAGTGATGATTTGTTGCCGTTTGATCAGGTTGATGGGGACCCAGGTTACTTTCTGATTCTGCGATCGGGGCCGCCGCCCAAGCCTCCCAAAGGCGGTGTTGATATTGTTTGCAGCTCAGTGAGACCGGCGTCTGAGGCCGGTGCAGCTAGACAGATGTTATGTGACAGTGGAAAACAGCGCAGACCACCCGCGAAGCCTCCTTGGAAGCCCTAAAGATTTGAGGGCAAATCTTCTCCAACATGGCGAGAATGATGGGGAACGGGCCCCGCCAGTTGATCGTATGGCCGATCAGACTCCGCGATTGCGTCTGGAACATCGTCGCGAGTCAAAATGATATATTAGTTTTATTTTATATGTTTATTTTCAGGTATCTTGATAGCGTTTCCCATCGGCGAATCTGGGCCCTTGATATTGCTGCCCTAAATTAGCTTATTATAAATAAGAGCCTTAGGGCTGCATAAGGGGGATCGATCATTTGGAGAAAAAACAGCCGCCGGCTTCTTCTTCCTCCCGATCGTCGGTCAAGCCCGCCGGTGCCGACTCCGGTGGCTCCTCCTTGTTGCCGACTCCAAGGAGCTTGTACCTCCATCGCCGCCTCCAGCCGCCGGCCCTCCATCGCCGCCGCCAGCGACCCGGTCTTCCCCTCCAGTCCCGCGCACAGGAGCCCGCCGCCGTGCCGCCTTCCTCCTTCTCCAGCCCGCAGCAGCCCCGCCCGCAGGGTGCGAACCAGAGCGGCCCGACGACTGCGCCTCCTCGGCGCCCCGCAGCCCCGGCTCCTCCCAGCTTCCCGCAACCACCATCCGCTGGCTGCCTTCCCTGCGTCCAGAGCCCGCCGCCGCTCTTTCGTGAAGCCGCCTCCGTCTTCCGTTTTGCGAACCAGGGCCGTCGGCCGCTCCCTGCTCCCGCAGCCACCAGCCCCCACCTTCGACAGCCGCCTGAAGCCCTGCAGCCCCGTGCTGCCCAGCTATTTGCACGCTGCATCTGGATCGCAGGGAAGCATCACATGTGCATGATATCTGCACTATGTATTAGCACAACATTGAAACAACATCCACTAATTTGGCCTGCTTCTGTAAGTTGCATCTCTGGGCATGCAATTCATGATATTGGTCTACGTTTGGTTGCATAACATGTGAAAATGGACAAGCTTAAGTGCAATTTCACTTTTACTCTATAATTTTCTTTCACTATCATAGTCAGTCCATAACTCGCTACTATTTTATCGTTTCTTTTGGCGGGGGATTTGGAAACCCTAACCCTAGTGCTTCTCTTCCTGCATCAATAAGGAACATTCAATTCAAAATACAAAGAACAAGCGTTATTGAAGTCAATGATGATGAGTGCACGGAAGAAAGCCAAAAGAAGGGCACAAAGCAACCCAGACATCAAAATAATTTTAATTATTGTTAATTATACAAGCCTATGTCGGTCCCAAGCCAGGATGAAAAATGGTGAAGGTTGTGTTAGATAGACGGTCATCGTAAAATTTAGTCACTCTTATGAATATGAATCATTTGAGAAATTGTGCAAAAGCTAGGTTATTCCCCCGAAGCAACGCGTCGCATGGTCTGAATGCGGCGTCTTGGCAAGGATTGCTACATCTTCAGGACTTGTGTGTAGTGTTAAATATGCAAGAGTTCTCGTTGTATGGTCTGAATGCGATATCTCGGCAAGGGCCGCTGCACCTCCAAGAGGACTTGGGTGTAGTGTTAAATAAGCATAGGAGAACACTTAAATGAGCATATAAGAGAAAAAAATGTAGATTATACAATCGTTCATGAAGGATTTGGATATAAAGAAAGAAATGAATAAGGACGAACCATTTTAGATTTTGTCGTATCACATGAGTTAATTATGACAAATATGTTTTTCATAAAGAAGAACATTTAATTACATTTAAAAGCGAACTAAATAAGTCATAAATTAATTATTTTATAACTTGCAAAATAGATAAAATGATTTGTAAGGATTGCAAAGTCATATCAAGAAGAAGTTTGACAACACAGTATAAATTAGTGGTGTTAGACGTACAAATTAAATATAATAAATTTAAGACAAACAAAATTATTGCCAAAAAATTCGGTGGTGGAACTTGAAAATGGAAAAGCAGGTTGCTTTCAAGACAACAGTTATGAAACAACTAGTTGATGACCCTTATGTTGATCATAGTGTCTCATGGGAAGTTATGTTTTTACACTCAAGCCTCAAGGATAAGTGGAAAAAACGAACTCGAAGTATCAAAAGGTCGTGCGCCCCAAATAAAGAACCTTGGTGGTGGAAAGAGGAAGTGCAAGACAAAGTGAGGGCAAAGAATATCAGTTATAAATCACTTTACACTTTTAGGAATGATGAAAACACAGTTAGGTATAACATCGCCAAAAAAAGAAGCTAAGCATGCAGTAAGTAAAGCAAGAAGTCAAGCTTATAAAGAATTTTATAAGCGACTAAATACCAAATATGGAGAGCGTGACATATATAAAATTACTTGAGCTAGAGCAAGAAAGACAAGAGATTTAAGCCAAATAAAATGCATAAATGATGAAATAAATACAGTTTTGATGGATGATGTAGATAATAAAAAATGATGAAAAAAATATTTTTATCAACTCTATAATGAGACAAAAGATAATGAATTGAATTTGAAAGAGTCAAGTAAATCAGAGGAGTATATGAACATAACGTTTTATCATAAAATTCAAGTATCAAAGGTAAATGATGCTCTAAAAATATGAAAAATGGAAATGCGACTGGGGCAGACGATATACCCATTGAAGTATGGAAATGTTTATGGAATGGAATTTTGTGACTTACATGTTTTTTCAATAAGATACTGAAGTCAAATAGGAAGTCAGACCAATTGAGAGAAAGTATCTTCATACCTTTGTATAAAAACAAAGAAGATATATAAAACTGTGCTAATTACAGAGGAATTAAATTGACGAGTCATACAATGAAACTATGAGAGCGAGTAATAGAAAGAAGAGTAAGACGAAAGACTAACATCTCAGAGAATTAATTTGGATTCATGACAGGGCGGTCGACCATGAAAGTTATACATCTCTTGAGGAGACTCATTGACAACTACCGAGAAAGAAAACAAGATTTGCAACCATGTGAAGTCATGAATGTATCGAACCACTTGTACCACATTCTCGGAGCCTGCTTCAAACCGTAAAGAGATTTCTTCAACTTGCACACCTTTTTCTCGTCACCGGGTCGAATGAACCCCTCAGACTGCAGTATATAGATCTCTTCCTCTAAGCTGCCGTGAAGAAACGTCGTCTTCACGTCCATCTGCTCCATCTCCATGTCCCATATCGCTACCATAACAAGTAGCACCCGTATGGAACAGTGCTTCACCGCGGGTGAAGATATCATCAAAATCAACACCTTTCTTCTGCGCGAACCCCTTTACTACAAATCTGGCCTTCTACCTCCACTGGTCCTTCCCTGATGTAAACTCCTTCCTGAACACTCATTTGGAGCTGATTGCGTTGGCTCCTTTAGGCAGACTAACCAAGTTCCATGTCTGGTTCTTCTAAAGTGAATCCATCTCTTCCACCATAGCAGCTTTCCACTGAGAACTGTCTCTGCTCTCGGTAGGGACTAGGATCTGAGAAAATCACCTGAAAAGCGTATGCTACAGTGTCCTGTAGCCTGAGAGGCAGTCTGACCTCTCTTTTTTCCTTCCCTCTGGCGATCGTGTACGGCTCCGCTTCGGCAGGTTGCACAGTATCTGACTTATCAGAGTCAGATGACTCATCACCGTCATCTTCTTTGTTGCTTTCATCAAGCTCCACCTCCACTGGTGAGCCTGGGGTCTTCTCCACCTCTTTAGATTGAGACTGAGACTTATTCAGCATATAAGCCTCATCAAAGATGACGTCGCGCTTGACCTCAACTTTCTTGGTTTCAGGGTTCCACAGCTTGAACCCTTTTGTACCGGCCTTTTGGCCGAGATAGATACATCTTTTGGACTTAACATCCAGCTTAGTCCTCTCTGAGTCCTGCAGCAGTGTGTATACATGGCAACAAAAAATATGAATATCAGAATAAACAACAGGTGTACCTGACCAGACTTCCTGAGGAGACTTCAGATCTAGTGACATAGATGAGGACCGATTCACTAGATAGCATGCCGTATTGATAGCTTCGGCCCAGAAATACTTTGGCAGGTCGGTAAATAGACGCATGCACCGATCTCTCTCCAGCAATGTTCTATTCATCCTTTCTGCGACGTCGTTCTGCTGCGGTGTACCGGGAATGGTGAAATGACGAGTGATGCCCTCCTTATTGCAGTATGCCTGAAACTCTGTTGAGGTGTACTCGCCGCCGTTATCAGATCTGAGGTATTTTTCCTTCTTCCCGATCTGCTCTCCACTTTGGTCTTCCAGATCTTGAACTTTTCGAAAACTTCTGATTTGTGCTTGAGAAAGTAGATCCAGACCTTCCTTGAGAAGTCATCGATGAAGGTCACAAAGTATCCGACACCTCCAAGTGAAGGCTCTAGGACTGGACCCCAGACATCTGAGTGTATGTACTCAAGTGTCTGCTTGCTGCGCTTGCTTGACATCATAAACTTCACTTTGCACTGCTTCCCAAGAACACATGTCTCATAGAAATCCAGCTTGCACATCTTGACCCCTTTCAACAGGCCTTTCTTATGTAGCTCCAGCAGTCCTCTCTCGCTCATGTGGCCAAGTCTGGCATGCCACGGCAGAGAGGAATCCTCATCTGACGTCGTAGAAACC
Organism: Platanthera zijinensis; assembly: GCA_039513925.1. NCBI lineage: Eukaryota > Viridiplantae > Streptophyta > Magnoliopsida > Asparagales > Orchidaceae > Platanthera > Platanthera zijinensis. The sequence continues at coordinate 167,096,497 of CM077094.1, forward strand.
GCTGCGTCCCCGAGAATAATAGTACCAATCAGCCTGTAGAGAGTGTCAGAGCGCTTTTCTTTCATGACCACCAGAGCGCCTCTCTTGACCTTCAAATATCCGCCAACACCGGTGTAAGAGTACCCGACTGCCTCTAGAGTGCCTAGAGAAATCAGGTTTTTTCTCAAATCAGGCACATACCTGACATCTGTGAGTGTTCTGACCGTTCCGCCGAACATCTTAATTCTGATGCTGTCAATCCCCAGCGTCCTACACTCTGAGTTGTTCCCCATCAGAACTCGACCAACATCACATTGCCTGAAGGTGGAGAACCATTCTTTATTCGGGCACATGTGATAAGAACATCCGAAATCCATGATCCATGCGTCAGTGGAGTCGAGGGTAGATCGAACATGAAGTACATCAACGTCACTGTCTTGGTCTGAAGCTCCTGTTGTGTCTCTTGATTCTTTTCCTTGAGCTTTTTCTTCGGGCAGTTGTTTTTCCAGTGCCTTTCTTCCTTGCAGTAGTGGCACTTGTTGTTTCGGTTCTTTGACTTCGACCTGGGTCGGTTTGCTTTCTTGCCCCTGTCTTTGGATCTGCCTCTGATCGGCTCGCAACTCTTTACCAGAAGACCCTCACTGGTGCTTGGGTCAGACTTGCTTCTCGTTTTATTTGAGAGCAAGGTCGTCATCACCTCTTCCATTTTTAGAGTATCCTTCTCATAGAGAATTGTAGTGACCAGATGATCAAAAGACTTCGGTAGAGAAGACAACAAGAGAAGAGTCTGGTCTTCTTCTTCAACCTTTTCATCCATGCTATGTAACTGAGAGATGAGCTTGTTGAACACGTTCATATGCTCTAACAAATGAGTGCTCTCTGACATCCTTAAGCTGTACAGTTGCTTCTTGACGTAGAGCTTGTTCGTGAGCGACTTGGACATGTAAGGCTCCATTTGGTTCGGCGGTGGCGGGTCGATCCGGCGGGTGAAAACGGAGTGTTCAAACCGGAGGGGGGAGGTGGCTGCTCCAAACGGAGCTTTTTGGAGCGTTTCTCAAGGCGGGCGGGTGGAAACAGAGCAAATGCCGTCGGAGGTTCATTTGTTTACCCTCCTTCCGGCGGCGTTTGCCCAAAACGGAGCAGCAAAACGCCCAAACAATTAGAGCTTAAAGCTCTTCGAATTTCCTACACAGATCAGAGGTAGTCTCAGCATCAACTACGTTGTCGTTGACTTCATCTGCTAGGCACAAATGGATCGTACTGATGGCCTTCAGATCTAACTCCTCACATTCGTCGTCCTTCTTTCCGGATTTCTACTTGTCGAGAAGCGCTTTATGGAGACCTTGCTGGACGAGGACTGCCTTGATCCGTTTCTGCCATAGACCAAAATCGATTTTGCCATCGTACTTCGGAATCTCGAATTTTGTCGTCATTGCTTTTGCTCATAGAGGTCCAAGGTCGGAACCTCCCTCTGATACCAATTGTTATAAAATTGGATCGAATCCGCGACTTCGAAAAACCGCAAACAGCGCAACGAAAACGAGCAACAGCAGTGACACAAAATAAAATAACGAAATTCCAAGCACACAGACGGCACAAATATTTACGTGATTCGGAGATAAACGACTCATACGTCCACAGGGAGAGCACCGGAGAAGATCCACTATAAAATCAGAGTTTTTAGGGTACATGAAGATGAGCAATAAAACGATAAAACCTGGAGCGCCAAGGTTCAGCCACGGGAAGGGGGAATCCCAAAGAACAAATCGTCTGTGCACTGGAGTGGTGAACACCTCCTTGCCGAGAAGCTTTCCTCCTCCGACTGAAATTCGCGGCAGCAGTCGGACTCCACCGAACCGAGAAACAACTCAAGGCGAACAACAAGGAAGAAACTGCCGGAGGTGCCGCTCCTCCTCCGCACGCCGGAGACGCCGCTCCTCTTCCTGCTTATCGGAGATGCCGCTCGATATCGCGACAGGATCCCGCCTCCTGTTTGTCCTCTTTCTGCCGCTCCTCTGTTCACGGGATTGTTCTAACCCTAATAATCCTTAACCCGATTTAAGCACGAGTTATATATTTATACCTCTCCCCCAAATGAACCGCCCGGTTCAGCTCCAGTCAAAACCAAAGGAGAGGGGGGGGGGAATACACACACAAACCGATAACAAAATTTCAATTTTTTGTGTGACCGACCTAGTAGGATTCTCAGTAAATCTCACCACCATCTACCTGATTATCCATTGGGTTGTTAAGAAACCCTAGTGGCATGCCACTAAAAGTAAGATCTCAAGGTCAAATCTTCTTCAAAAAGAACTTTAAATTGTGTGCGTTTTACCAACATAAGCACCTCTCCGTTGTACTAAAAACAAACTATAAATAACCCCTTTTATGAAAGAATATAAAACCCCTTCTGAAACCCTAAAACCAGGAACTTTAAATTTTGTATTTGTGTGCTTCTTGTGAGTAGCGGTTAGAGCATCCCGTGTAAACTCAAAAAATAAACATATTAAATTCTAAATGAACAGCTTAACATAAAGGAGAAGATTGGGAAATATTTCAAGATAAAATTTCTATTTCCAACATATAGCCTGCATCAAAGCAATTTCATCCGAATTAGAAGCAGTCCGGATCATAGAAACGTCTGCGTATCAACGAATAGATCGACAAACCCTAAAATAGAAAAACGAAGAAACAGATCAAATCCCTCCCGACATCAATACCCCAGTAAAATCAAGATACTAAACAAACACAAACCGTTAAGCGTGGAACCGAGATCGGAGAACAAAATTCCTAAAAAATCTCCAACGAAGAACTGTCTGCAACTCCAACACCAGAATTCCCCAAACTAAAACACCCTTTTAATCACTAAAACCTAGAACAGTAAGCTGAAAACGAAACAGTATAGTGATAAGAGATTAGGGAAAGCGACTTCAAACTCACTCCTTCAACGAGCGCGCGCGAGATACCCTGCAATCGTGCCCTTCCATCGGCCTTCAACCATCAATCTCTCATAAATCCCTTCGCATACTGGATTAAGGAACAGAAAATATACTGAACCGAGTTCAATAAATATCTTCCAAAATGTCAGAAATACCTGGCTTTTTCGCAAAGTGCACCCTCGAAATATAGGTTTTTGACAAAATGCATTTCGAAAATTTAAAATTGGCAAAATATATCATCTAAAATGATTTTTTTGGCAATGTGCATCATAGAGTGTACATTTTGGACATTTTATTTTTTGCCTATTGATGGTGCACTATGCAACAATAATAATTTTTTGGAGTGTATTTTGCCAATTTTAAATTTTCGAAATACATTTTGTTAAAAACTGATATTTTGAGGATGCATTTTGCCAAAAAACCGAAATACCTCGTCTCATTTCCTTAAGTGTCCGTTCGGCGCGCAGGAATTGGCATTCTGGAATTGGTTTTGGTTTCCAAAATACCAATACCGGTGTTCGGCGCGCAAGAATTGTAATGGAATTGGTTTTCAATCCTAAAACCATGTATATTATCCTAAACCTAAAAACCCGGTCTATCAAAACCCTTACCCCGCAATCGGTTTTCCCAGGTTTTCATTCCGCCGCGCTTCCCGTGCTTCGTCGTTCCGCTTCATCTCGCGCGACGCAGCCCGACGATCCCGTGCTTCCGCCTTCCGCCTCATCCCGCCGACACAGCCCGACGATCGGTCGAGGTATGTTTTCTGATCCCATGGTTTCATTATCTTCTTCTTCTATTTTCCCCCTTGTCTTCCGCACGCGCTAGGGCACCGACTGCGCAACTGACGGATTGTCTCGCCTCGTCTTCTCTGAAGGTCTCGAGTCGCCGGCAGTTCTCGATCCTCAGCCTGGGCTCATCTTGACTCATCTCCGTCGTTTCTGGTCATTTCGCCTCTTCGCCGCCGATTCTGGTCATCTCGCCTCGTCTCCGCTGAACACCGTCTCTGTCGAGGGCCTCGTTGACGGCACAGGTATACTCGGCCAGATAACTGTCTCCTCATCTCCTTCAACAACACATGATCCTACTGCAAGCGCATGATGCTCACTAGGTCACTTAGGCATGATAACATCAACATTAAAATGATAAATCAATAGTGAAACATGTAATTTTTTGCAGGTTAACTTATCAGTGGGTGTGTTCAGACTTTGTGGTATGGGATGCATCGATTTTAGTTTTAGATTCAGTTCCAGTAGGTATGTAGGTGCTTGTTTTGTAGATTATAGGGAAGTGCTGATGCATGGATCATTCTTTCATGTTTTGGTGAAAGTTAACCTCACAGAAGTGATTCATGCTTGTAGATCTTATTTGCCATACTAAAATCTATTTTATAATACAATATATATCTTATCTTTTGTCATTTGTGTAACAGCTTTGGTTGGTTACTAAGAGGTCATGACAGCAGATTGTCGTGTAATATTTTGCTCATGATCAATGTTTCAACATGCCAATATGGCATGGCATAAAAAGATAGTGAACACATCATTATAGATGCCTTCTTTATAGTTTACCATCAGATTTTTATTCAGAGTTTACTGACAGAATAAATTTAATGTTATACTTCCCAAACTAAATTTGTGTATCACCGTTCAGAGACTCTGATTTTACCTTCTAGTTTTCTGATAGATTCAACCAGTTTCTATTCATCCCATAATTTTGTGAGTTAATGTCATTCATTTTGACTTTAGGGACAATGAATACAAATGAGTTGCAGAAGAAACGTAGGAGAGATATCATCATAGCGTCGTCAGTCGCAGCGACTCTAGGGGCAGCTGTAGTTGTGTTGAATTCGATTCCTAAACAACCAACATATGTAGCAGACAGAGATGCCCTCCGTAATATTTTATTAACGCGCTTATATGCTGGCAAAGAAATAGATTGCTTCAACCAGTTACGTATGGGCAGAGCACCGTTTAATGAGTTATGTAATATTCTACGTACAAAAGGCTATGTCTGTGACACACAGTTTGTTTCGATCAAAGAAGCTGTTGCTTTATTTCTATACATATTAGGGCATAACGAAAAGTTCCGAGTTATTGGACATACATATATGCGCTCCATTGATACTGTTAGCAGGCACTTCAAGATTGTCCTTCGTGGGATTTTAAAACTTTCGAGGGACTACATCAAATTGCCCGAATCTAGAGTAGAACCAAGCTCGAGATGGTTTGTGGACTGTATTGGTGCCTTAGATGGAACACATATTCAAGTAACCGTTCCGATTGAAGATCAAGGTAGATTTCGTAACCGGAAACAAGCTATCACTACAAATGTACTTGGTGTTTGTGACAGCAACATGAAATTTCTATATGTACTGCCTGGTTGGGAAGGTTCAACATCCGATTCTAGAGTATTACGAGATGCATTGGAACGAGATGTTCGCTTCGAAGTGCCAAATGGTAAAATTACTCAAAACTTTTTTTTGGAAAATAAATTTGTTAACATGCATGCATATTAATTAAGCTTCTCTTGTACTACCTAGGAAAGTATTACCTTGTAGATGTCGGCTATACGAATGGTCCAGGGTTTCTTGCTCCATATCGATCTACGCGTTACCACCTGAAGGAGTGGTCACATCAGGGTAATAAGCCATCAAACTACAAAGAACTGTTTAATCTACGACATGCTAAAGAAAGAAATGTTATAGAGAGAACATTTGGGTTATTGAAGAAACGATGGGCCATTCTACGACAACCTTCATTTTTCAACATTAAAACACAGGTTAGCAATGTCATAAAATTTTGATTGACAAGTTGTATGAGATTACGAAACCTAAGTCTATTTTGACGAATGACAGGTACAGATCATAAACGCATGTTGCATCATACACAATTTTTTAGTGGAGAAGAGATTAGAATGTGATGCCCAAATGTTGGATGAGGTGGATTCCGAAATTCTACAACAGAGCACAGGAGAAGAGTTCTATGATTATATAGACATTGTTAGCCCAATCCAAGCAACGCAAGATTGGACAAACTTTAGGGACACTCTAGCTATAAATATGTTCAACGAATACCAGAGTCGTCATTGAAACATTTTCTGTTTTGCAAGCTAATGTATGCTGTAGCGTTGATTTTTTTTGGTGCCAATATTATTGTGAACCGTACATTACTCAATTCTAGTACATGTTCTGTTTTGGCTTTAGCTATTGATGCTTCGTATACTTTTTCATGTTACAGTTTCTAGTACCTGTTTTGTAGATTATTTAAATTTCATATTGATCATATAATGTTTCATGTTAAAGTTGTTATAATGGAGAAGATCTCAGCAAAGGTTGGTGGTAGGACAGAGAGGTCCTACATGCATTGGACATCAGAAATGGATATTACTCTATCGAACGCACTGTTAGAACAACACAGTTTGGGTCATAAAACACCCAATGGGTGGAAGAGCGTGGCTTTGACTGCTGCCATTACTGCACTAAAAGATATTTGCGGCATAGAAACAAGCAAGGAGAAGTTAACAGCACGTCTGAAGACTTGGAACAAGTACTACGTCGAGGTTAGCGCAATGCTGGACACGTCAGGGTTTGGATGGGACTGGGAAAGGAACATGGTGAAGGTGGACAGTGAAGAGGTATGGGCAAATTATGTGAAGGTAAGTTATTTTCTTTTGATTGATACATTTATAGAGACTGTGTAATTGAAATTTTATGAATGATAAATTATTCTTTGAATTGTATTATTGCAGGCTCATCCTTCAGTGAAACATTATAGAGATAAAGTTATTGTGAATTGGTCTGATTTGGCTGCGTTATGCGGAACTGATAGAGCAACTGGTAGTCATGCAGCGACCGCAACAGAGGCGGAAAAGGAGATAGATGCAGAGTCCATGGCAGAAAAAAACTAGTACACATGAGCCATCTAGAGTGGATGGAGAAGGAAGCAGTAGAAGGAGGAGAAAGCGAGCTGGACAAAATGACTCGGTAGCAGTGGCCATTGAAAAATTGGCTGATTCTGTGCAAGGAGCGGTGGGGACCATGACTGCTAGTGATGTTGATGACATCTACGTCGCACTTACTCGGATGACTGATTTATCTTCTCAAGATTTCCTTAGGGCGATGGATATACTATGTCATGATAGTGTCAAGCGTGACATATTCAAGAGACTTCCGGACGAGTTGAAGGGCACCTGGCTGCGAATGCAATTTGATCGCTAGTTTCATGCGGCTACCTGTAGACCTGAAGGGCATATGGTTGCGAAGGCAGTTTGATCACTAGATTTGTGTCTTTTTTGAATTCTGTTTGATGGACGTTTATCTATTTTGTCTTTTTATTTATGGACAATATTTGTGTGGTATTTTGAACTATAATTATCAGTACTAGTTTACTTTCCTTGTTCAATTTGAAAATGTAGACATTTTAAAAATTTCAATTTCAGAAAGCCAATTCCAGTGTACAGCCGAACAGCTTTTGCATATTAATGCCAATTCTGTTCACTAAATACCATCCTGCATCCGAACAGCATAATTGGTTTTCTGGCCAAAGCCAATTCCTGCAGATATTGGTTTTCTGGCCAAAGCCAATTCCAGAAAGCCAATGTCTGCACGCCGAACGGACCCTAAAAGACATTTATACCCTTTACCCTATCTGTAATAATGTCATAAAAATATAAAATTGCTCCAGCACGCTCCTCGAAGAGGATAACTGCCAATAGGAAAGTAACTTCGTTTAATAACCTGATCACGACGCGAGATGGTGTTCCCCTCGCTCGTAAATCCCCTTAAGATGTGCTTTGTACGGGCGGGGACATTTGGCGGGGGCGGCCATTTTACGAATCATGTTCGTCGATGATCATATTTCTCTTCACTAAATAATAATAAAAACATATTTCTAAAACTCTTTCCTTCATAGCACGAACGTTATTTTCACTCTGCACGAGAGTACTATTGTGACTGCACTGGCCTGCACTATCACTCGTTGGCGTAAAGATACCAATTTAGTTCACTTTTCCAGGCATGCCCTCGCGGGGCAATCGATAATTACAATATTGGACGCCATGAGTCTGTCGACCTCTTGCACTCGCTAAAGACCAAGGGTCCAAGGCCTTCCTTACACAAATTATGAAGGTCATTCTAGTCATTCCGAAGATCGAAAACTTTCTGTGCGGTGCCCTCACGAGGAGGATCGTGGAGGAAATACAAAATTTCCATATGATTTTTTTTTTTATATAAAAAAAATCATGAAATTTTGATTATTGAATGTTTATGTTCATTTTAAGTACACATATGACTATATTTTGGGGGTAAAAATACAACTATAAAAAGGTACTTTGGAAATATATCTATGTTTCGTGTGTTTTGAAAATACGTCTTGTACATGCATTTTTAGGAAAAGTGTTCAATACGAAAATTGTAGATCTCGTCGTGAACACTTTTCCTAAAAATGCATGTACATGACGTATTTCCAAAAGGCGCGAAAAATTAGGAGAAAATACACTGTGACTAACTAAAACTGAGGTGCGGATATCAGCGCCTTTTTTAAACAATATCTCATTATTGTCCACCAGCACAGAATTTTCTCTTCCGAAAAACCAACCTGTCCACTGTTAGCGTAACCGCACAAAAGTGACGGGTAAGGGAGTGATGCTGTACTGCACCGTGCAATGCAGCATCCAGCGGCTGCGAGTACATCACCACTCACACACGCATCTCGGCGCAAGTGTTAATGCACTCTCAGTCACTCGATGAGCTGCACTGCACGGTTCAGTGCAGCGCACCCCCGCTTCCGTAAGTGACATACTAATCACATGACAGCAACGCCACGCGTCCCTTTGGGCTCATTCTAAAAGAAAAACGGACACGTGTCGGAAAAACACAGGAAATAGTACGGTGGTGGCCGCGGCGCGTCACTTCGTATCCTGTGCAGCGAACGGGTTGAAGGGTAATATTGGAATTTTAAGAGGGCGGAGAGGATGACGACAAGCGGGTTAGCTGTGACTCGTGAGAGTAGATTTTTTCAATTCAATGCCTAATTAAATAATTAATACTTAATTAGAAGTGACATAGATGTTAAGCTACGTTGTGGTTTAATTTGTATACTAAATAAATATTATTCTATAGATTGAAGGGAGCTTTGTGATATTTGATGAGGTATACTTACATGAATTAGGATCCTCTGAAGTTCGCGCGGGACTCTAGGGTGGAGTTCGTCGTTGCGATTTAGGAATCAACAATCACATAATATTTATATCTCAACCTCATGCGGAACTTCGCCCAGACCCACTCTTATTTAAAGCAACAACGGCAGCTGCCCTCTCATCACCATCACCCCCTCTTAGACAACCGCAATAATGCTAACCTGCAGCTTGGTAGCACCCGCAGACAATTCACGTACATTGGCTGAAATCCACCTTAAGGGCGGAAGGCTGGAAGACGAGGATCATTCTCTGATATCCATCTCTTAAGGGCATTCGACACCCGACTCATTGTAGCGTCGCTCGGTGTCCCAAACGAGTTTAATTTGCACATAAGATGCAGCTGGAACATCGCTAACCAACTCGATCAGCACATATCGCCTTCAGGAGAACATCGACAATCTCTAGGAGACCGACTTCTTCAACCCGCAAGATATATGGATGGATAGCGAAGCTTAACACCCAGAAGCTTTTGATCCTCTGTCGTAGACTTCGTCTACACGACGAAGGGGGAGGGGGTGCAAGTGTTGGTGGCGAGTGACGAGGGCCTAGTAGTGCATGACTGGGAGCTCACATAGAGGCATGCAGCAACTAGGACCCGTGCCCAAAATATTTTGGGAGGAGTGAATTAAATTTTAAGAGGTGTTTGAATAATGTTTTATATATGCACATAGTCAAATAAGGTTTGCATGTAACATTACATGTTAAAAAGAGTGATAAATTTAGATTAAACTCATCGTATTTCGAGAAAATCACGCGTCACTCAATATAATCAGTACCCATTAGCCTTAACACAAAATGAATTAAATCATACAAGATTCAACAATAAAAATGAAATGATACAAACATTAAATACTCCAAAAAAAATAGTTCATCATGATCCGGATTTTGCGAAGTGATATGAAATGGAAGATAAGTGAAGGCTATAGTGTTGAGATTTAGGGCCCGTTTGGTGCTACATTTTTTGCTCCGGCGAGTTTTGGCCAAAAATACCACTGTTATATATTATGTGTTCAGCATGACAATGGTTGTGACCGTAACCAAGAAAAAGATCAAATTTCCAACATAAAAGTGGATGAAATTCCGTAAGTGAGGTTGTACGCTCAAAAATGACAGTTCATAATCAGCGCTCATAGCCACCGTGCCAAAGCCTTAATTTATGGCAAAATATCATCTTCAATCCAGGAACAATATTATAGATTCTTCTTCAACGGAGGTTGAAGAGGAGAAGGCATGAGAACTCAAGATTGATTTATTCAGTGGGCTTCTTCTTCAATGATTTGCAATATAAAGTGTAAGACCCAAATGCTTCTTCAATGGTCAACATAGTAACCGATTTATGAGAGAGCTTCACCCAAATATCTCATCATCGTGTTCAGACGATGACTGTGGGTAGGTCAGACCTAGCATCTACGATGTAAGAGTCTACAATGCTAGCCCTTACACGTACCGACCAGCCCGTGGTACTACTGACGTGAATTCGTGCCCGTCTTCGACACCGTATTGGCGGAAAAATAACTAAGGAGGGAGTTCGACCGAGAAATAGGTAGCTAGCCCATGGTCAGCTCCTTATAACTCCTACCAACATAGAGTCCGTCGTCTAACTTGCTCATTTCATCACACATGTCATATGTAGCTAAGCAAAATTAAAGTGTAGATTAGCATGTTTGTTAAAAGGATGAAAAAATAGATTTGCAACCACCAAATATCTATTGTTTTAAATATTTAAAGGAAGATACATTATTGTTTATTCAAAACACAAATGCACAAAAAAGTGTGTTTGTCTTAGTCCTACACTCAATATATTTGGTAGAACTTGTTTATGGAGAGACCAAGGTCACTTGATGAACTGTTCAGAGTGTGTTTGGCTCCGTTTGGCATGACGGTGGCGGTCGTGAACATGAGGGTTAAACTTTCATTCGTTAACGCCAAGCTAAAGAACTTCATTCACTTTTATGTTCAAACAAATGAAGTTTTGTATGTAGTCATTAACAAATGACGGTTTAACCCATACGTTAATGACCGTCACCGTTGTGCCAAATGAAGCGACATGTCTAGATTAAGTTAGAACATCTTCTATTCTTAGTGTGCTCAGCTATCTCAGTGTGCTCTTTGTACATGATTGTTTCATGGTTAGCCAGAAATTTCGCATAATAGTTTATTAAATGAATCAAAGAAATCTTCAGAGAGACAGGTGCATCCTATTGCATTTGATTATCAAGATTATTGTGGTCAATATGCAGGGCTACAATTTTGAAAATCAAGATTCTCATGATGGAGCCCTCTAGATTATGAACAGGGCAAATTCCGCGAGTCGGTGGGTACGAATTCACGAGGTTGTCAATTGCCCAAGTAGACATTAGGATCCGAGAGAACCGCTAGATGGCGGAGTTGAGCCTACACCAAGGACGAAATTTTGTTAGTTTTTGCTCGTCACGTATGACAAAGAGACTTCATCAGAACCCAACTTATTAGGAAAAATTAGTTGTTGGGTTCAGCCCTTAAAGAGTTGATGGATTTAGAATAAATCAAATCAGGTCTGGAGTTGTGTTGGAAGCAGAATTTGAACTCTCTGTCTCCAGGAGTCCAGTGGAGAAGGTGTTGAGGTATATTTATTTAAGTGTGTATGGGCTCCTTAACGGTTCGGTTAGGATCTGATAGGCATCCAAACCCGTAGTCGGGGATTTAGGGTTTCGCCTATAAATACTCTAGCTAGGGGCAACAGGGAGACCATTCCAAACTTGATGGTCACGCGGATGCTTCGAGCATTCTAACAGAAGGCACCAGTCAGGTGTCGAGTGTTCGGGCGTCGAGTGTTCAGACGTCGAGTGTTCAGCGTCGAGTGCAGCAGCAGACGTCGAGTGATGTTGAGTGCAGCAGCAAGCGCCGAGTGGGGTCGAGTGAAGCTCTGGCGTCGAGTGAAGCAGCTGTGGTGTCGAGTGAAATGGTTTGGCGTCGAGTGAAGGCTGACGGACACGTCTGGGCGACCTGGGCGTTCAGTCCGCGCGGCCTGTGCGGATAGAGGGTGGCGACTTGTCAGGTTGGCTGGTTGTGGCTGGCGATCTATTCCCTAGGGTAGCCGAGCGGATAGGATGGTTATCCGCTGTGTTTGCTGGGTTGGCTGGTGGTGCGAACTTTGTTTGAATATGCACCAAGTCCTGGGTGGCAAAGTCCGGTAGGTCGTACGGTCTGTGTGGACTGATTTCTCTTTCCGCCGAGTTCGGCAGATTGCTTTGTGTGCTTTGGCTGCGGGCTCGGGGCATGCGGCATGGAGCTGTCTGCTAGAGTGCGGACTGATGTGGTATCCGCTGTGTCCGGTCTTGGTGGAGCGTTCTCAGCGGACTCTGTCCTAGTCGCGGCGTACTGTTTTTGTGTCCGCAGCTTGACAGATTCTCTTGGTGCTCGCCACGAGATAAGGCGGGTATCCTATCAACTAGGGCAGTGATCACACTCCTCTCCGCACCTATAAATAGGACCCCTCCTGTCGCATCAACCTACACCGAGTGAACAGTAAGCGGACTTGGGCAGTTGCTGCGGACAAAGTTTTCTATCCGCGTGGTTTGAAGTGTTTGACCGGTTTGTGCTATGCAGGTTGTGCGGACAGCGCTGAGAAGTCAGGGACTTGGTTCTGACTTTGGTTAGGGGCAGTGCGGATTCTGTGGTTTGCAACCAGCGGTTAGCAACAGGTCGCGGCTTGCGACCAGACGGTCTTCTCTTCTGCAACTTGTTTCCCAGTTAAATAAGTTGTCCGGTCTGGCGGCTTGTTCAGTTCGGCAGCAGCAGTTCGCTTGATTCTGGCGGCTAGGCGACCTCGCTGTTAGGAGACTTGCAGATCAACGGTTAGAGTTTGCTCAGCTTTGAAATAACGGGCAGTCCGCGCGGCTAGGTTGCGGTTTGGCGACTTACCGGTTTCAGCGGACTCCGTAGCAGTTAACAGCAGAGCCGACGATTACTCTTTGAGTCTGCGCGGCTAGTTTCTTGCCTTGTAATTTTTTCTGCTTCCATCGGATACATTGGCGAATCATGTCTCGTCATGTATGCTTTGTCTTATAAAGATTATTTGATAGTACAAAATACTTGCTCTTATGTTAGCATCTGACTTACTTGAGCGCGGATAGGTTGAGTGTTCCTGCGCCTGATTTCCCATTTTCCGCGAATCATAAATTTTTACAGTTCATTAACTCACGAGCGGCTCACAAACTTTTTTAAAAAATTAATGAATATGACATTAAGCTAAAGAGGTCAATATAGTTTTCTAATGAATATTATTTTAATGAAAGTTTTTTTTAAAAGAAAAGTTCATTAGCTCGAGCTCAAGCTCTCAATATATAGCTCTCGAGCTCAACCCCAAACCATACAACATGAGCTCATCGACCCTGACCTTAAAATAGCTAGCTTGAGTGCAAGCTTGTGAATTTTGTCGATCTCTGCTCGAGCTCGACACGTTCGCACCCCAAATTGCGGCGTAACTCCATTTTCCTCATGAGCTCCTCCGCGGTTTCAGCAGAAACCACAATATGCTGTGCTGAGCTATCTATGAAGCCTTCTTCCACCCCTTTATCAAATAATGCAAGCAGACTGTTGTAGTAGCCATCAACATTCAATAATCCCACCTACCAATGAATTTTATTTCTATTTTTGTTAATTTATGCAATATTAGCTAACCTAATATCATAAAAAATCCAAAAAAAAAACAGAAAATGACAACTCACTGGCTTGTCATGTATCCCCAGCTGTGACCATGCTATTACCTCCAACAGCTCCTCCATTGTCCCATATCCACCTTCATGTTTATAGCAAAATTCACATGAATGATCCAAAAAAAAGGTAAAATTTAGTAAAAATGTCACATTTATGTTTGCAAACCAGGAAGGGCAATGAAGGCATCTGAAAGCTTAGACATTTCTGACTTCCTCTCATGCATGTCTGCAACTACTTTTACTTCTCCAATTGTCTCTCCTGAAATCTACAAGACAATGCATTTCTCAGTTTAGGGTGTAGAGGAGGAAAGCTTAAGGTTTGAAGGCATCTGAAGGAGGCTTCCTACCTCATATGACAGTAAAGCTCTTGGAATAACTCTTTTCTCCCCTCAAAAAGGAAAGAAAAGGCAAAAAAGAGAGAAAAAGGAAAGCCAAAATGAGACATTATCACAGAAGAAATACTAAGAAAAAAAAATGAAAAATGTGAAATCAAACTTCAGCTTTAACATTTATTTTTTGCATGATTTGGATCCTCAACTTTTCAAAATCAATACAATTAGGCCTTACATTTGGTCCCTTACTAAATGGATTTACAAAGTTGAGGGAAAAATTGAAAAAAAAAAAAAAGAGGTTCAATGTGCTGAAAAATGGGTACCCAATGACATGACAGCCTCCATTAAAAACTGTATGAGAGATCAAACCCATCAGACCTGCACTGCCACCACCATAAACCAGGTCTATTTTTCTGTCAACCTGAAGACAGATTTCAAGGAAGATGAGAATGAATCAAAGAAAGACAACAAAATCACAATCAAAATCACTTCTTTTTGGCTCCATTTCTTACCAGCTGCCTCCCAAGTTCAAGAGTTGCAGCACTGAATGAAGGCCGGTTGCCCGAACTACTGCCGCAGAAGACGCAGATCCTCCTAACCTTCCTTTCCCCAATAGTTTTCTCCAACTTATTTTGTTCACTGGCATCACAGACTTGTTCCCCAGGTTTCTCCATGGAATATGGAAGCATGTAAATCAGGGAAAAAAGAGATGTTTTGGAATGAGAAGTGAGAAAAACAGGGTGAGGAGAAACAGAGTATGACAATGAGAGGCAAGAGAAGAAACTGAGCTTCTCTTATAATGGAAGATAGATGAAGACTGCAGACACCTTCATTATTGAATCAAGCACACTCTCCTTCCATCCCACACACAACCTTTTGTCTGCTTAAACAACAAGTACAGGGTGCTGGTGGTTAACCCAACATGAATCTATTCTATATCCATCACTACCTCTCTGTCTCTGTCTCTCTCTTTTAGGGGTTCTCTTTACTAAATCTAACATAATGAACTTGTGCCAAGCTTTCCTTTTGTGCCTATCCAATCAGTACTTTTCAGCTGGTATTTTCCCCCCATTATAATATTATAATATGGCTTGCTCGCTTTCCAGCCACAGCCAATTATTACTTACTGCCCGCTATATGACACAATGATCTCTTTCAAACTTCAGTGCCATTCACGAGGGAGTTTTGCAGGGTCTGCCATTGATCATGATGAAGGTGGGTAGTTGAAAATTATGAAGCTTTTGAAGCCTTTGAAGCTCATTCTGTTTTGTGCAACATTCTTCTTCATTTGTTCATGTGAGTACATGTTTTTTGGATTGCATTGAATTACTCTTTGGCCTATAATCACTACTAATGTAAAAGACACCAAAAGGATTGTATACATCGGATCGATATAGAATGCATAACCCCGGTGATCGGGCTCCGTTTGCACCGGAACGGAATGGCGGAAGATGGAGACTCCGATGGGGTTCGGCGGACCTCCGGTGAGAAAGGAGAGGACTTCCTGCGTGGCTCCATTTACCCCGTAGCGTTCCTTTAGCCACCGTTTTGACGTCTAAATAATCAAAATTGAATGCCTCCATGTTACCAAAGTCTTTTCTTTTTATTAGTCTGGCCACCATTTTGTTGTGTAAATAGTCAAAATCCATTCTCTCGACGAGAGGAATCCAATTCCACCGTCCATTTTGCAAAATTCATTTCCCCCACTTAACTCTTTTTTTAAAAAAAAATTAGTTGATAACTTTGATACCTTGGCATCCCAACTGAAGAAACTAATGCACACCTAACATAATAAACAAATCAAGTTTATGGACAGTGGTCAGAAAGGATTCATCATGTTTCTCTCGTGCTAATTTTGATGTTTTTTTAACGGCCACGATTCGATCACACCGATAATCAAGCCACCGATGCCCGGCAACAATCGCATCTTGGAAGATGAGATTCCTGGTTGAAAATTGATGGCAGCATAACATGAAAGATTAATGGCTAATGGCAGCATCAGATGATAGTTAAGTAGGGATTAGTTAAGTAGAAGCTTGTCGGCAGAATGCTTTAGTTGGTTAGTCAACGGTCAATACCAAACGGTCAACAGTCAACAGAATATGATTCTTCTGCCGTTAACTAATTAGGATTAATAGAGTAGGAAGGGAATCAATCCAAAGCCAGTGATTCTCCATTTCCCTGAAATTGATTCTGCTTCTAGAGGAATCAAGGAAAAGCTTGGCCATATATTAAATGTTTTTGAAACTTGGTAAGTAAGATTGATAAAAGTTTAATACTAAAAAAAATGTTAGGAGTTTGATAAGTTTTCTACACAACAATGACGCTCGTCAAGGCATGTGGGATAGACGAAATGTGACACCCCACATGCAAGTATCCCAAGACATAGGTCCAGCCCGGCTCCACTGATAGAATCATCGCCGGCAGATCATGGATAAATGCAAGCCAAACAAAAAAATCACAGGAAGCTGTGAACCTATATAGTCCTTGGTCTGCACATAATCATTATAAATTTGCGCGGTCTTTATATAGCCGAAATCAGCGTGTATATAGTTATTCCTTTATTAAAAGAGTAATGTTAAGTGCAAACCTACTTTGCCTATGTGCAAACTACGGTTAGATGCAAACTAAAAAAAATTTTAAGTGCAAACCCAAATATTAGTTGCAAACTAATTATATAAAAAAATTGTGTATTAATATGTGCTAAATAATGAAGAAAACATGAACTTTGCTAAACAAGGAAGAAAAAAACATTGACAATTTTTTATAAACAATGAAGAATAAAACAGAGCCAACGAAGAAGAACAAATGAAGAAAATCTCTATCAAGAAAATGAAAAGGAGCTTGAGCAGTGCCAACAACCCCCCCCCCCCCCCCCCCCCCCCCCCCCAATTTTTTTTTCATATTTTTCATATATCTTTACAATCTGGAAAATTAACGAGCTCTCAAAATGCCAAAAAACTAATAAAGAAAAACCGGAATCCCCAAATCTGCAATCGAAGAGTATCAAGGAAGAAACATTCTAAAAAAATGCAAAAGAAGAATAAGCAGGCCCATGCTCCTCCTCCTTCCCCACAACTACGGTCGGCGCAGCAGCAACAGGGCTTCCCTCTTTGCTCCCAGTCTGCCAATGCAGAAAAAACCCATAGCTGGGCTGGCAAGGAGACAGACTCGGCAAGAAAGGAGAGCAATGGCGTCTTCATCTTCTCGGTCGGCCGACAAAGCCAACAACTTGACGGCCCTCCTCCCCTCAGCTCCTCCCTCCCCCCCCCCCCCCCCCCCCCTCGAGTACACCAGGCACGCTAATGGGAGAGGCACGGGGCTCTGGAGAGGGTAGGTGTAACGGCCCGACCCATCTATAAGCGCGGCAGTGGTACAGGGCTGCAACCCATGCCACTCCAACCTATCTCCGACCTGTTTCTAAGCATGGCGGGTTGTTGAGGCACGGGGATTTGAACCCGCGCCTCCTTAACAAGGCACCTTCAACAATTCTCATCATCAACTAAGTTGCAGCTCAACAACCCGCCGTGCTGAGAAGCTGCCTGGAGAAGGGTTGGAGTGGCATGGGCTGCAGCCCTGTATTGGTGTTGCACTTATAGATGGGCCGGGCCGTTACAGTAGGAGTGCACGTGGAGATTCAGGAAATCCCAGCGGAAGAAGAATCCATTGATGACGAAGGGCTTGGGGGATCGTATGAAAAAAAAACAAACAATAGAACAACTGTCCGCCGTTGGAGAGCGGCGAAAGGAGAGCTTGGGTTCCACCTAAGGTTTATAACGAAAAAAGAAATTTGAATTTGTTTTTTTTGGGAGTTGTTAAGGGCACCGCAGTTTTGGCTAGGCGCATCGCATTTTCTCATAATTTTTCGCGCCTTTTAAAAATACGTCTTGTACATGCATTTTTTGAAAAAGTGTTCAACACGAAAGTTGTAGATCTCGTTGAGATTTACAGCTTTCGTATTGAACACTTTTTCTAAAAATGCATGTACAAGGCATATTTCTAAAAGGCCGGGAGGAACCCTCTTTTAGTAATAAAGGAAGTTATATCGTAAACGCGAAACCTGAGCGTATTTTCAAAGTACGTCTTGTACATGCATTTTTAGGAAAAGTGTTCGACACAAAAGTTGTAGATCTACAACTTTCGTGTCGAACACTTTTCCTAAAAATGTATGTACAAGACATATTTTCAAAAGACGCAAAAAATTAGGAGAAAATACGGTGCGCCTAGCCAAAACTGCAATGCTCATAACAACTTTTTTTTTTCAGTTTTCACATAGTCAAATGTGCTCTGCACACATGACAACACTCTATTAAAAATATTCCAACTAATTTGCACATTTTAAGGCTGGTCCTATGATCCCAAAAATGGGGTTCTAGACTTTGCCTCTCACTTGCAACTTGGCTGATGTAAGACTTATCAGTTATCAGTGGCTGGTCCCACCAGGCACTGAGGCTCTACTCACAAGCCTTTAATATTGTCATCTGTAAACATAAGCCTTTACTGGAGCTACATTAAAGCTCTGCCCACAATCTTAGGGATTGAAGGGGGGGGAAGGTTGTGAAGAAGCCGACATTGTCGTGCGTCCAGCCGTGCGTCCAGCCAGTTGAACGAGGATCGACCTATCGATCTGGATTTGCACTAATGATAGCCGGTCCCATCGTGACGGCGGCACATCCGTCAGGAAGATAATCGTCATCTGCACTTCACATCTCAGCACAGTGAAAAGTTCGACGACTCATTTCACTTTTTCAACTGCCCTCCCAAACGAACCCTAACTATTATTACATTGTTTTCCCAACAATCTCTCATTCATATTACATATATGAGTTCCTTTTATATCTCCAATAATCTCTTTTACCATGAATAATTACACTTATGGATCAAATCATGCACACTTTGGTACTCCCACAGGTTTTTGAGTGTCATTATTCCTTCTCTACCCCCAAATCGAGCGCTGCAATCATACCCCTAAGGCTATGTTTCGCGCAAATTTTTTTTGCTGGGCGAGTTTGGAAAAAAATGTCACCGCCATTGAATGTATGTTTGGCATGATAGCTGTTATGACTAACATCAAAAAAAGAAAATTTGTTTTGAACTAGAAAGTTGATGAAATTCTTTAGGCGTGACCAGCCGTTCACGAAAGACGGTTGATAACCACTACGTTCGTGACCGCTCCCGCCATGCCAAATGGGCTCCGTTTGGGGGACTTATTTTCACCGGTCAAGCGGTTACGATCACATGAACCGGACCTTAATTACGGTCCAATACATGCGGTCGTAATCGCTTGACCAGTGAAAATAAGTCCCCCAAACGGAGCCTAAATCTCCTTAAAATTAATTTTGATTCGACTTTATCTATACTATATTAAACTATAAGCTAAAACTTATTGGTCCCTCTCTTGGGCTCTATTTGTTTGGGAGTTTTAGTTTTATTTCGGTGAAAGAAAAACGCTGTCATAGATAGATCAGTCGTTCGTGAACCTCCATTTTGAAACTCAGAAGAGCTGAGGATGGCAAAAAATTCCATTTTCCCGCTCTTATTCTCATCACACCGTGGGGGCTGTATTTCATCATTTTGGCTCTGTTTGGCATGACGGTAGCGATTGTGAACACGGTGGTTATGAACCGTTCGTGAACACCCACCAATCTCACCTAAAGAACTTCATTTACTTTTATGTTCAAAACTAGTTATCTTTACTTGGTAGCGGTCATAATCGCAGTCATGCCAAACATACGTTTTACGACGGCGACATTTTTTTTTCAAAACTCTCAAGAGCAAAAAAAAAGCTAAACGGAGCCTTTATTTGCATATTGCACTCAATTTTTTAAACGGGATAGGCTTGTCTCGTGGCCCATATGCAAGTAGCTATTCAAGATTGGGCCACCAATGCGTCAGGAACATGGGCCAACCCATGGAGTTTTTGGTTTAGGCCCATATAAGAGCTGTTGAGGCTCCGCTCAAGATAGTCCACAATAGCTCATCGAATGTGGAATGACTATTTATAGTATCTCCAACGTAGATTCATGCCCTAGAGTGACACGAAATTCAATGGGCCGTTCTGAATCGGTCTCGACACGCGCGAACATATAATTAATCTCTAACAATCTCCTCCTATGTGCGTCGTAAACCCGACGTCGGAAAATGGGTGGTGTGTGCAGTGTTCAACCAAACATGAAACACTCACAACCGTGTCCGTCACACTTGTCAGAACACAATGGACATTAAATAAAACAGTTGTATGCATGCACAAGAATAAACATAAGTCACAACAACATCACATAGTATTTTAAAGTACGACCATAACACAAGCTCAAAATACCTAGTGGCTAATGATCAACAAAAGAGCAGAAGTAGTCCGAACAATAAGTGTTCAAAAGAGCTAAACAATGCTCTAACCAGAGTTAAACCAGAAATCAAATAACACTCTAGCTGTCATCATCCTCAGATGTGTGATAGGGTATCCTTATAAGGATCTCAAAAAACAAGTACTCCTTCATCATCATCTCTTGTAATTTTCAACAGAGAATTTCATTCAGAATGAATTCAAATCTTTGAAAATGTACATGTATCTAGTTCTACTATAAAAATGTAGTACTTTAATTAGCTAAGAGAACACATTCACAGAGTATTATAGGTTCTACCTCATAATCCATTATCTGTTTCCAAAGAAACGATCTTATGGACTTCTTGACACCACAACTGTATCTGTGTTTCTATGTGGAATGTCACGACTACTGTTCTTCTAAAGTTAGCTAAAACTCATCAAGTGTGGAATGAAATCAATTAAGAGAAGAAGGGTCGAATCGAGTCAGATCGTGTTATCAAATGTGGAATAACACTCTCCTACTAGGTAAGGAAGACAAATCTCGTTGAAGTTATTAACCTCAGATATGTAATGAAACAACTCACCAGATTCGTACGCAGCAACCATGAACATTATCGGAGCACAACACACTTGCTTTAATAAAAGAAAGTGAAAAATCAAAACATTAGGAGTAAGACTGAACAGAATCGCCTAACCTTGAACTGAGGCTGAATTTAAATCGCCTTGAGTCTTATTTCCCCACTATTTTTATTAATCGATCTTTGGGCATTCCTTTCCCTAATGGACCATCTAGGTTATCCTTAGATCGCACATTCAAGGTAATAATGTCTCGTTATTTCAGATAATTCAAGATCATGTCTCAGTCGTACATGCGTTCTCTTAGTATTAAAGAGAGCATTCTTAACCACTTGAACTGTTGTCTGATTATCACAGTACAAGCTCAAAGAATTGACTTGTAACCTGGACAAAAGAATGTTTAAAATCAAATTCCTGATCCAGTTTGCTTCTTCATCAGCTGAAGCTAAGACAAACAACTCGATTTTCATAGACGACAAAGTTATATAAGTTTGTCTTTTGAATTTCCAAATAACAACACCTCCACCTATAGTAAATATAAATCCACTAGTAGACTTACTATTATCAACTTCTGAACACCATGAGGCATCAAAGTATCCATCCACAGTAGAAGGGTAACCAGTGTAGCATAAAGAATGATCTTTAGTACCTTTCAGGTTTCTCATCAGCTTGTTTATGACATCCCAATGCTCTTTGTCTGGGCTATTGGTAAAACGACTCAGCATGCCAATAGAGAAAGCAATGTCTGGTCTTGTATAACTTATGACGTACATGAGACTACCAATGATCTTCGAGTACTTTACT
Organism: Platanthera zijinensis; assembly: GCA_039513925.1. NCBI lineage: Eukaryota > Viridiplantae > Streptophyta > Magnoliopsida > Asparagales > Orchidaceae > Platanthera > Platanthera zijinensis. The sequence continues at coordinate 167,118,344 of CM077094.1, forward strand.
TGGTCAACGTTATCCCTACATTCAGACACAACTTGATATTTACATCAAGCGGTGTCTCTATAGGACTACAGTCTTTATAATCCCAAGTAGAAAGAATTTGCTCTGTATAATGAGCTTGCCAAAGAGTAACGTGACCATTGCCTACTCTAACTGTCATTCCTAAAAGGGTATCAATAAGACCAAGGTCCTTCATGTCAAATGCTTTCGCAAGAGTGGATTTAATATCTCTTACTGCAGTAAGATCGGACCTCATAATCAACATGTCATCCACATATAGGCATATGATGATTGTTTTATATGACATTGAGCGATAATAGATGCACTTATCTGAGAGTCTGGACTGAAATCCAACACTCTTTACCACTTGGTCAAATTTTATGTGTCACATCTTAGGCGCTTGTTTAAGCCAATAAATTGATTTATCTAGCTTACACACTTTCTCTTTTAGATCTTTATGTACTTAACCTTCAAGTTGTGTCATGTAGATCTCTTCATCAAGCATTCCATCCAAGAAGACCGTCTTCATATCCATTTGATGAACTATAAAGTTCTTGATAGAAGTTAAGACAAGAAGAATCCTAATAGTGGATAGGTAACATATATGCGAATAGACGTCAAAGTAGTCAATTCCCCCTATTATTTATAACCCCTAGTTATTATGTATGCTTTGTATCTGACTATAGACTCATCACTATGCTGTTTCTTATTCAATACCCACTTGCATCCTAGAACTTTAGCTCCTTTTGACAGGTCAACTAGATGTCAAGTGTTATTTTGTAGCACCAAGTTCGTCTCATCATCGATTGTTTTTGTCCATATTATTGAATCTCTAGATCTCATTACTTCATGATAGAAAAATGGATCATCCTCTAAGTGATAGGTGATGAAATTCTCACCAAAGTTCCTAGAGATTCTATCTCTTGTAGACACTCTAACAAGAACAAGTTCCACCTCAAAAGGTTGGGGAACAGTGACAGAGAGGCCAACTTTAGGTTATATAGTAGATTCTACAATCATGTTAGTAGACCTAGAGACATTTAAGTCATGATCTTTGATAAATTTATGTTCGAAAAAAATAACATCTTTAGACTCTATCATTATATTAGTAGATTGATCCAGAAACATGTCAGCTGCACTATCTTCTGCACTACCTAGATAATCACATGTTGTTGTTGTAGGTCTAACCTTAGGTCTCTTAAGGTCTTGTATTCTCACATAAGCGATACATCTTCAAGTCTTTAGAGTGTCATATCTACAAGGATGATCGTGCCCAAACTCATATAAAGTAGAATTGAGTTTTGAGTGAGATACTCTATTTAGAATGTGATTTGTAGTTAGTATTGCTTCCCCCCAAAAGGAATTAGCCATGTCAGCAGTGTGGAGTATAGAATTCAATATTTTTGTTAAAGTTTTATTCTTATGCTCAATATACCATTCAACTAGGGTGAGTAAGGAGCTTTGTTTTCTAGGATTATGCCCTTAGAGGCACAAAAGTCCCTAAACCCAGTTACAATGTGTTCTGCTACTCGATCACTTCTAAATCTCTTAAACTTTATGTTTAACTGATTCTCAGCACGAGTTTTAAAAATTTTGAAGGTCTCGAAGGCTTTATCTTTCGATTTCAATAGGTAAACATGATAATATCTAGAAAAATCGTCGATGAAGGTAATAAGATACTTCTTTCCCTCTCTAGATGAAGCGATTGCTACAAATGATGCCATGATAGAGTTCCAAAGATCATCTTGCTGCAAATGATGTCATGATAGAGTTTTAAAGATCATCTATAGTTGCTTCAATAAAGAAAGGATGCAAATATGACCACACTGATATGCCCGAAATAGGTATACGTAAACTACGCAAGTGCACGTGTCGGATCAAGTAATAAAGAGTGAGTAAAGATCGTTCCCACAAAGAGGTGATTAATCTAAAGCTCATAAGTACTAGCTAGTCCTTTTCTTTAAATCCAAGTGAGTTGATTTAAGTGAGTTTAAAGGCAAATAAAATTCTAAAGTGAAATTACTAAGACTTTCTAAAATTATTGTTTATCGAGTTTGGGAAAACGGTCTTGTATTTTGATTTCCTAAGTCTAAAATGATGGATCAAAAGGAGATATTCATGAGAGCTCTAGGCGCGCTTTCCTGCAATGATTTAAAGGTAGAGATCCGTATCTCTCGATATCGGAAATCATTATACCCATTGTTCCCTTGTCATCTCTAACTCAGACGAACAAAGAATATGATTAATAATAAAAATCAAAATTGCTAACGGAAAGGTGAAATCTCTTTCTCCCTCTTCCGCTATATCGAGTTGATGATACACTTATGTCTCTCCTCTCTCGAATCTCGAAGCGTAGTAAAATGAGCCAAAAACTTTGGTTAAAAATTTACGTGACTCATCTCTCGAATCTTGTCACGTAGTAAAATATGTTTCACTCAAACACTCACAATTCTCCTCTCTCGCATCTCGAAATGAAGCATTGAATGAAACAATAATTCAAAAGTTTTACAACAAGATCATCAACTAAATAAGGAAATCACATCAATCTTCTCATAAATTGAAATAAAAGCAATGATCACATCAAAATAGAGCAAAGTACTTTCAAAATACAAAACCTAGGCAATTTAGTTCATGATTTGAGATGAGGAATATAAGATTTGATAGATCTTACAAAACATGATGCTTATAGTTCAAAAACATTGTAGAAAAACTCCACTGAAACACATGCAAGATCCCTCTTTGATGAAGATCCGATGTGGTTCCTCCTTCTCTCCCAAAACCTAGATCTACTTGTAGGAATTCAAAATTATGAAGAGAATTGATTTTCTCTCTCACATCCCCTCTTTATACTCCTCCCCTCCAAAAGGAATATTTTTATTGCTGAAAGGTTGTCATCTATGCACTTCTAACTGCCAAAAATATGGAGGAATTCAGAATTTAAAATTTGAATTTCCGCAACTTATTATAACAAATTTCCTGGATTTCCCGCGAACTTGACTCGTGCTGCATCGGGGTGAATACTTTGGGTTTCCTATGATAAAAACATATTGAAATGACATTAATACCCTCAATTTTAAAAGATGTCAACATATTTAAATACAATACTTTTTTATACAAATTTCTTAAATCTTTTCATCAAAATAGTAGTATTAAAAGCACAAGACAACTTCTTTTTGAGAAGTTATCGCACCCCCACACCTAAACCTTGATAGTCCCTAGCAAAGATGAATCATTGCAAGCTCTTTGAGTGCGCTATTATCTAGCAACAAAATTAATCCAAGTTTCTTTACCCTTTGCATTTTGAATCAAGACTGCACAAGAGATTTGAATTGGTAAAAATGTCAACCATTAAAAATTTTAACTCAACATAGATTCATTAGTGTGATACAAGTAAAAGCTCCACAATGATTTCCTAATGGTGTGTGTGCTCATTCTTAAACTCACCTACTCCCATTCAAACTAGCTAACTCATTAATCCTCTCATAAGAAGGAAAAGATAATAATAGGCTAAGTCTTTGAGTTGACCTCCACAAGGGTTTAGTAGTTAAAAGAAAATCATAAGGACTTGAAATTTGATCGGCTTTGGCTTGATTTTGAATTCGTAGTTTCATTTTTGATTGGGTAAAAGTATTCTCCTAACAACAATTCTTAATAACTTAACCTATTATGGGGTTTACAATCACAATCAATTTTTTTATAAGTTCATAGTTGGGTTCATTTCAAGCAGATGCAAACACACTTAGGCCGCATATCACTATGACTTTTATCTAATTTTTTGTGATTGTAATTTTAATCATAGTTGAGATCATTCCAAGTGTGAGTGCACATACCTAGGCAACATATCACTACGACACTCCTTTTTTTTGAAAACACCCATAGTTGGAAAGACTATCAAGAAATAACTAGTGAAAATATGAGAGAATTACACATGATGATCATGAATCAAAATGAGAAGGCTCTGGCTCAAAAGACAGTGGAGAATATAATTAAATGTAGAAGGTGGCCTTAATCATTGTATCAATGAACTATCCAACTCTACTGTCTTAGCCATCATCATTGACCCAGTTCTTGTTTACCCTTCCCCTTATGTTCGTAATTTAATAAAATTATTTTGTAGGATGCAAGTAAGTTTAAGGAGTGGTGTGCATGATGAAAATACAAAATGGAGCTCTACATATCTTACTAACTACAAAAGCAAACCTTTGGAATTTTTAAGTTTCACGAATCTATCAATTCAATTAAATTATGTAAATATAAAAAAATTACTAAAGGTAAGACTCCACAGATTAATCATCAATATATATATATATAATTCGCCACTCAAAAGGTGAAGGTTACTTAACATCACCCCCACACCTACACCTTTGCTAGTCCCTTGCAAAATGCACATTGATATTAGTGTCTCCCAAGCGGTGCCTCTCACAAGATTTAGATCATGTAAATGGAGGCAATAAAAAATAGATGCACTGAAATAAAATACTCCCCTGAAGTCAGTTGTTTCGAGCATCATTCATTATCAACCTGAGTGCCACATGTCGTATGCCATGGTGGAGGGAGTAACTCAAAACTTGGGGCATCCAAAATAATCTGCAAGAAGGAAAACCAGTACAGGAGAAAAGTAATATTCAAGAGTGGATTAGTACCAATATATCAATGATATTCATATACTCCCACAAAGTTATGTACTATTTTAAAACTTGCAGATATGATCAAAATATTGCACACTGTTTCCATGAAAAAATAACATATAACGGGTCATCACAGCACATGATTAATGTTGAAATCGAAAAATATAGAGGGAGTGAAAATGCAAAAATAATCATCTGATAATCAATCAGTTCTTAAATCAAAACAACCACGCAATCCAAGCATCACATCAATAAATAGTCTATGGTCATAGTGGCCTCCCAGCATTGTTTTAGATTAATACAGACATAATTAGTTTATGATAAAATAAGTGGGAGGGAAAGTTAAAATAAGTGCAAAGAGATGCTAGAGTAGTCATTCGTCGTCGTCGTTATCATCATCCTCACGATCTGCATCTTTCTCTGCAGCCACAATGGTGGGATCCACTCTCGATCCATCAATTCCTAGTAGATATCCCTCTTCGTCGAACTGGCCCCCGAGATTGTAGGAAGGTTCCACAACTGGAATCTTGAGTTTATGCATAATCAACACCCGCTCCTGCCGAGCCTGCTCTCGTCGGGACTCAGAATAGATGTGCTCGCATCTAAGGTAAGCTTTGATATATTCCAGATTCTCCATCATGACATTTGGGTCCGACCCGCAGTCCACTGCTGGAATATCTATGTCGATGCGATGAGCTGTCTTGGTGGACTACCCTTGGAGACAAGTGGCAAAGAACCCTGATTCGTGCGGACCTTGATATTCTTGAAGATAACAGTCTCGGTGATATGGTGGCCCACCGGAGTACATATGTCTCCCTCCCTCAGGCTTACTCCAGCAAAGCGACACATCATAGTGATCATCGTGGGGTACCATAACTGTCTTCCTCCACTAGCCGCAAACCTCTCTCTCAACTGATCATAAATCATTTGGTCAGCATTAATCTTCCGTCAAAGCAGAATACAGTATATTAAAACAGTCCGTTCAAGGGAAATCTGGTTCGCGTGCTTCGTCGGCAGCAAGCTCGCATTTACAAATAGCATCTAAACTTTTGCTTCCCTCATGAAGCTCGTGGAGTTCAGAACATGCTTCCGAGGGTTTGCCCACACATCCATTTTAGTTTAGCAAAGGACGACCGCCACCTCGTCAGGAGAGACTATGTTCTTGATCTGCTCGTAATCATCCCACTCCGGATTTTCCATATCAAAGCACTCACAAATCCCTTGTGGCGAGAAGTTGACTTCCTTTCCCCTCACTAGCACCTTGTCATCAGTCTGAAATTTGTCGTTGGCATAAAATTCGTAAACTCATGGAAGGATCGCCTCTGTTCGTGGATGACAGAAGGTCGACCATCCCTGTTTATACATGTTATCGATATATCCCTTACTACAGTATTTCATCTCCATTTCAAATCCCCGTTCAAAAATTACAGGCTTCAGTTTTACCAAGTCATAACTAACCCTCGCTTCATCGTTAACAAATCTATCATCCTTGTACACAATCACTTTCCCTTTGCCCTTTCTACCAGACAATGCACAAACTGGGCACAAAATCAAATAAGAAAACCCTAACATTTAAGTCTAAACCAAAAACTAGGGATGAAGGTGTGTTTTACTTACAAAGGATGGTATTCCATGGTATAGCGAGGGTCAGCAACTTCTAGAGTGATAATGGCCGCAACCTTCGGCCGACTAGCTCCGCAATTCCGTGTAAACCTGGAATTTTCCAATTTGCCCTAGTGATTACAAGCTTTCGATCACCGGGCGTGTATGCTCGCCGATTTGCCGAAGTGCGAAGTGCTGAAGATCTGGATCAAGGAGTGAAGATGGTGAACAGGAGATGGTGCTACTTCTTCTAGGATACCGGGTGGTGTCACCGCTCGCGTATAGCCGCCGATCTCCGCCCTTGATTTCGTTGTCCGCGAGGACCGTGGGTCGATAGAATCAGAGTGAGGATGGTGGAAAGGAAGGGCTCTACTCTTCCTGGATCCGTAGAAGCTGACGTGCGGGACGTCGACCGCCGCTCTGCGCGATGTCTCTGCTCGCACAGTGAACTTGCCACTTGCGTGGTGTCGCCGCTCGCGATATCGACACCGCTCCTTCGCTCCCGCCGCGCCTCCGCTCCCGTGACCTTGCCGGAATCGCCGCCGTAGTTCGCTGCCCTCGCCGTGGGTTTGAGAAAAGCTGAATCAATATTTAGGAAAAAGGGAATAGAATGTGATTGGGATTTTTAGGAAGAGGTGGACCGGCTTTTAGTTTTAGGTTTCCCTTTAAACAAAAAAAAAGAATTATGTTAGGCGGCCAGGTTCGGTTGGACCGGCGGGTCAGGGCCGAAATCCCCAATAAATGAAAGCAAGAATTATGTTATGACATGATTTTCAACTAGCAGAATTATGTTAAAACAAAATTCTTGCTGTCCGAAAATCCTGTATGTGCGTCAAACCTGTTTTTTTTTGTTAACATAAACAAAAATTATCAAGCATATTTCGTACTAAAATAAAACCCTATTTAAAAAAATAATAATTATTATTATTATAATAAAGGTTGCAAGGTCAACTAATAATGCAAACAAAAATTGGATTGCCTTTCAAACAACGCATAATTTCTAAGTCCCGGCAGGACTTTGTCCGAACCTTTTTTTTTAAATTATTTCAGCGCGATGACGGACACCACCAGTCCATTCTCTTCCCCCTCTATAGAGTTTCACTCTTTGCCCGTTTACTTTGAACTCCGTCCCTTCTTTTTCATTCAAGATTGTCACTGCGCCATATGAGTGCACTTCTTTAATTTTAAACGGTCCCGACGAACGAGATTTTAATTTCTCGGGAAATATTTTCAAACGTGAATTGAATAATAGTGTTGAAACCGGAAAACCGGTTTCTGTGGAATTCGACCCTTGGGGAAGGGGTGGTCGCGCACCTACTTCGCTCCTGCAAGAAAATGACAAGAAAAAGAGAGAGAGACAGAGAACAGGACCAAGGGCCCGGCTCGGAGGTCCCACCACACACCCGGAAGATCTTAGAGCGCTTCCCCTCCTTAACCAGTTGCCGGGCTAAGGTACCTCAGAAAGCGCTGTAAGATTTATGAACTAGTAAGCGTGCCTTCTGAGGTACCCCTTGGGTCCTATTTATAGATTACCTTGGATGGTCTGCAAATAACCTGCCCCTGGCGGTCTGAATTTACTAAAGAGTCCCTCGGATTGGCCTGCCAACAGCCAAACCCCGCTGTTCTGGTTGGTTATACGCACCTCTCGTTGAGTCACCCCCTGTCACCTGGAGAGAGGCGGCTGGGGCCCGGCCCGCCTAGGAGAGGCGAGCGGGGGGCTGGCCCGCCTGAGAGAGGCGGCTGGGGCCCGGCCCGCCTAGGAGAGGCGAGCGGGGGCTGGCCCGCCTGAGAGAGGCGGCTGGGGCCCGGCCCGCCTAGGAGAGGCGAGCGGGGGCTGGCCCGCCTGAGAGAGGCGGCTGGGGCCCGGCCCGCCTAGGAGAGGCGAGCGGGGGCTGGCCCGCCTGAGAGAGGCGGCTGGGGCCCGGCCCGCCTAGGAGAGGCGAGCGGGGGCTGGCCCGCCTGAGAGAGGCGGCTGGGGCCCGGCCCGCCTGCTTGCTGGGGCCCCTTCGGCGGACACGGGGTTGTACACAATCCCCGATCTTTGCGTGCTTCGCAGAAGCTCGGAAAGAAATGTCCAACCCTCGTGTCCGGTGACGTCCTTGCTGAGCTGGAGGGAATCTTTTGGTGGGACCCGCCTTTTAGCTATAAATGAGCCACCGGGCCTTCGATAACTGGCCTTCTCCTCTTGCCTCCTGCGTGGTTTGAGGTCAGGAGATGCCTGCGTCTGAGGAGATACGTGCTCGGTTGGCTGCTGCTAGGGAGGAGGGTCGGGAGGAGGCCCTCGCGGCCGCCCCGTGGTTGGCGCCCATATCCTCCGGCCCGCAGTTTAAGCCGGCAAAGGGAAAGGTTGTCCGCCGTTCCACGCCTAGCGATGATCTGGGTTCCGGCGGCTCCGAGGTTGAATCTGGGTGTGTGGTTTCGCCCTGTGACCTATGCTTTCTACTGACTTTTTCCTTCGCAGGAGACGCCCCCTGAAGATGCATTGGAAGGGGGCTCCGGGAACCTTGCGGATCTCTCCGTGGAGATGGTCGACCTGGGCGTCAGTCCATTCTCTCCAGCGCGCAGCCTTCCTGCGACTCCTCCCCCGCTGAGAGTCCAGGGTCTGGGGAAGCCGCTCGTCGCCCCGGGAGGGAAATCATTCCAAGGTCGGCCGGGTTCCTCTCGGTCTGCTCCCGACGCGGTAGACGTACCGACGCCAGGTAACCCCCCTGAAGTTAACCCATTCGCCGCTCGTCTGCCTCTGACCTCGCTTCCGCAGGGTATCGCGCCGCTTCTTCCGATGTCGAGATGAGCGAGGGGTACTCGCCTCCCGTGGAGCCGGAAGACATCGCGGACTTCTTGGGCGACCCTCATGATAGCGAGAAGATGAAGGCGCAGGTGGCGCGAATGTTTCAGAAACACACGATGCTGCTCAAAGAGGCCTTCGTGGGGATGGAGAGAGACAGAGTCAGGGCGGAGGAGCGACTCGCTGCTTTAGAGGGGGCAAGGGGCTCGGCTGAGGAGGATGAGCCGACATCTCCGAGCGCGCATATTACGCGAGCTGAGGAGCGGCTGTCAAATATTTCGAAACAGGCCGATCAGACCAAGCGGGAGCTGGCGGCGGTTCGGGAGTATCACGACTCTCGCGTGCCGCCTCGAACCGGCTCGCAGAGGCGGGGTAGGTGGAAATGGATTGAGTACTAAGCCACCTGCCTCGCCCGCCCGTGCCCGCAGTTGCTCGCAGGGTCTGAATCGTCTCGATGTGATCCATCCCAGTGTGTCGGTGTCGGATATTATCCAAGAACGATTGCTTGTAATAACTCAGGGGGCTTTTCGCCCGTTCCAGGGCGCATGCCTTTCTCTTCCCCCCCCCCTTTTTTTTATATTTATCATTCATTCTCATTTTTCCCCTTTTTTTTTGCTGGATTCTCAGCTTTAACCATGGAGAGCCTGCCTAGTTGAGGCGGGTAAGGGCCGGCCCGCCTAGAAGAGGCGGGAGAGGGCCGGCCCGCCTAGAAGAGGCGGGAGAGGGCCGGCCCGCCTAGAAGGGGCGGGAGAGGGCCGGCCCGCCTAGAAGAGGCGGGAGAGGGCCGGCCCGCCTAGAAGAGGCGGGAGAGGGCCGGCCCGCCTAGAAGGGGCGGGAGAGGGCCGGCCCGCCTAGAAGAGGCGGGAGAGGGCCGGCCCGCCTAGAAGAGGCGGGCGGTTCGTTTGCCCCCCCCCCCTCGACTGGGCATTCCTCTCGAAATCTACTCTGCGCGGGAGGGGGATGGCTCGCGGCCGACCGGTGATTTCGACGCGGACCCGGGCGGGGCTCGGGAATCGAAGCGTCGGGGCTGGCTCTGCTGTCAGTTCACTTTCCCGCCTTTCCCGATTTTTCCCGCCCTTTTCCCGGCCCTATAAATAGGCCCTTCATTTATTATTTTACCTACCGCCTTCAAGAACCCTTCCCTTTTCACCCTGCGAGAACCCTCTCTTTCCTCTTTCCTCTCGCTCGGCTTGCTTATTAATCCCGCGAGATGACGGGCGGCAGTGGCGAAGCGGACGGGAGGGGCAGGTGTGCCTGGGTCTTTGCAGACCACAGCTTCCCTCCCGCCTCGGTCTCGGAGAAGGAGTTTCTGGACACCGTTAGCGACTTCATCCCGCCTGGCTTCGTGGCGAGGCGGCCCGGGAAGGATGAACGGATCAATGAGCTTTCGGGCGATGAGCTGGCACTCCCGACGGCCCACTTCGAGGCGGGGCTCCGGCTACCCTTCTGGCCGGAAGTCCGCCAGGTCTTCAAGTATTACGGGGTCGTCCCGGGGCAGCTGACCCCGAACTCCATCGCTGTCGTAGTCGGGTTCGCCTGCTACCTGCGCGAGGAGAGGATCGAGTTCAGCCTTGCGGTCTTCCGCAAGCTGTTCTCTTTCCGCGCGAATAAGGACGGGACCGCGTGCTTCGCGAGCATGCACGCCAAGGTGCGGGAGACGGTCAACAAGAGCCACAACTGGCTCAAGAAGTTCGTCTTCGTCAAGGGCGACTTCGGCAACATTCCGTTCTCGCCAGTGCAACTCGGCGAGGCGAGCTATCGGCCCCCTAGCCTGGGGGGCCATGAGGCGAGGCTATATGAGTTCTTCGCCGGGAAGAACTTCGAGGTCGCCTTCCTCCGCCGGAATCTGGACGACCTCGTCCCCGTCCCGCCTGGGGAAGGTAAGCGGCTCGCTCGCCTCTGCTTGAATCGTACCTTGGCTTTTCTAACTCTGGCTTCTGCAGGCGAGCGCGACGTCCCTCTCCGCCCGCCTTACGAGAGCGCGCGGACCGCTATTGGCGAGCTGGGCCGTGCCGAAGCGGCAGCCTTAGCTCACCGCGAGCTCTCGGCTCCCGCCGGCCGGAAGCGACCCGGGGGTGAGCTAACTCAGGGCCCTCCCCCCCTTAAGAAGCCGAGTAAAACGGGCGGTCAGGCTCCCTCGGTCGGCGACAAGGGCAAGGCCCCCGCGGATCAACCATCTTCTGCCCCAGCCCCTGCGGTTCCCTTGACCGCTGATCCCGCCGGCGGGGCGGCTGGGTCGTCGCGGCCGCTCGCGGCGACTGGGCCCGCCGAGAAGCCGGTTCCCCGAGGGCATCCCAACTTCGGCTACGGCGAAGGGCCCACGGACCGAACCGGCGCCCCGTTACTTCAGTGGGACAAGGAGGGCAACCGCATCTCGGTATCCTCGCTGCTGCCTAGCTGGTCGGAACAGGACACCGCCTCCAGGGACGCCTTCAATCTCTCCTTCGGCGTGTACGGGCGGGAGGACGCCTCTACCTACGGCGAGGAGGCCACGCGGGTGCTTATTTATGAGAGCGCGCGGGCGCAATTTCAGAGCCTCGCCCTGGCCCACATGGTCGGCCGGCGATGCCTCCGGCTGGACAGAGATGCCCCTTCGCTCAACAAGTTGATCGATGAGAAGGAGGCGGCCCGCAAGCTCGCCCAGGAGGAGGCGGAGGACCTGCGAAGGCGGCTCGAAGCGGCTGACGCCGCCCTCGCGCAGTACCAAGGGGGCGCGGTAAGCCATCTCACTCGCACCCGCCTTTATCCCGCGACTCGTCTAAATAAATTTCCTTGCAGGATGCGGCGACCGCCAGCCGACTTGGTACCGAGATCGCCACCCTACAGCTGGAGAACCAGACCCTGCGGGCGCGGGTGGATGCGCTCGAGGCTGCTGCTGCCGTCCCGCCGGCCTCCTCGAGCGGCTGTCAACTCGTTCACCACAGCGAGTATGACCTGGCGGTTCTGATGCAAGAGAACGGGGCGGACGCGGTGACGTACCTCTTCAAGACGTTGCAGCGGGCCAAGCTCCTCAAGGACGAGTGCTCTGGCTTGCGGGTGACCGAAGTGGTGCCGGAGCTGTTCCTTCCAGTACCCAAGCCAGGCGGGTTCCATCGCATCTGAAGGGCCCGCCGCCTTGTGGCTTTTGTCCCTCCCCCCCTTCCTGGGACATGTATTTTGTTTTTATTTTTGTGTGGTCGCGTCGCGGGCCACAGTTGTAATTTTGTAAAAGTTAATATATTTACTGCATTCACTTCTCAATTGCCAATTACTTCCCGCCTCGCGGTCGTTACTGTGCACCGCTTGTTGATTGACTCTGATTTTCGTTGCTGCGAGTGAGCGAGTGAGGCCACCCGCCCGTTTGTGGTTCGGGACATAGATCTAGGTTCGCGGGGCACTAACGCTGGCGCGACGCGAGTGGCGAGTCGCGCCTTCCGCCCGGGCTTGTTATTTTGACCGTGTCTAGGTGCGGACTGGGCCCGGCTTCCGCGCGTAACGACTTCGCGCGGGCCGGCTTCCCGGGGAGGGTCTTGGCGCGTCCGACCTTTTGCTTCCAATTCACCCCGGGGACCCGCCGAACCGAAGGTTGGGGCCGGCGTTGCGGCCTCATAGGGTCATCCTGACCGGCCCGCTCACCTGATCTCCGGCGACGTGAGTCCAAACTCTCCACTCGCGCGCCGTGCTTAGGGCTCGCTCCTTTATGCGCCGGGCCCGGCCTTCTTGGCTCGCCGACTCCCCTTCTTGGCTCGCCGACTCGCCTTCCTGGTTCGCCTCCCTTCCCCGGTTGCTTGGCGGGGAATTACCGACTCCGAATGACATCCAGCCCTGCCCGCTCGAAGAGAGCCTGGCAGCTGGATCTGCTCGGGGCCTGAGGCAAGCTCCTCAGAGTGACATCCAGCCCTGCCAGCTTGGTGAGAGCCTGGCAGCGGGATCTACTCGGGGTCTGAGGCAGACTCCTCCGAGCGACATCCAGCCCTGCCAGCTTGGTGAGGGCCTGGCAGCGGGATCTGCTCGGGGTCTGAGGCAGACTCCTCCGAGTGACATCCAGCCCTGCCAGCTTGGTGAGGGCCTGGCAGCGGGATCTGCTCGGGGTCTGAGGCAGACTCCTCCGAGTGACATCCAGCCCTGCCAGCTTGGTGAGTGCCTGGCAGCGGGATCTGCTCGGGGTCTGAGGCAGACTCCTCCGAGTGACATCCAGCCCTGCCAGCTTGGTGAGAGCCTGGCAGCGGGATCTGCTCGGGGTCTGAGGGAGACTCCTCCGAGTGACATCCAGCCCTGCCAGCTTGGTGAGGGCCTGGCAGCGGGATCTGCTCGGGGTCTGAGGCAGACTCCTCCGAGTGACATCCAGCCCTGCCAGCTTGGTGAGAGCCTGGCAGCGGGATCTGCTCGGGGTCTGAGGGAGACTCCTCCGAGTGACATCCAGCCCTGCCAGCTTGGTGAGGGCCTGGCAGCGGGATCTGCTCGGGGTCTGAGGCAGACTCCTCCGAGTGACATCCAGCCCTGCCAGCTTGGTGAGAGCCTGGCAGCGGGATCTGCTCGGGGTCTGAGGCAGACTCCTCCGAGTGACATCCAGCCCTGCCAGCTTGGTGAGAGCCTGGCAGCGGGATCTGCTCGGGGTCTGAGGGAGACTCCTCCGAGTGACATCCAGCCCTGCCAGCTTGGTGAGGGCCTGGCAGCGGGATCTGCTCGGGGTCTGAGGCAGACTCCTCCGAGTGACATCCAGCCCTGCCAGCTTGGTGAGAGCCTGGCAGCGGGATCTGCTCGGGGTCTGAGGCAGACTCCTCCGAGTGACATCCAGCCCTGCCAGCTTGGTGAGAGCCTGGCAGCGGGATCTGCTCGGGGTCTGAGGCAGTGACATTCATCTCTCATCGGGGGGAAAAACAAGTCTACCGCAAGAAATTCCATTAGAGATTGAACATGGTTTACATAATTTCAAGGAAAAAAACGCTTCAAGTCGTCCCCGCTCCAAGTGAGACTTAGGGTCTCGCCCTCCACATTTCGGAGGCGGTACCCTCCCGACTTCAATGCCTCCTGCACAATGAATGGTCCCTCCCAATTGGGATGGAGCTTTCCCACTGCGGCTGACCTTCCCGCCGCGTCCACCTTCCTTAAGACCAAGTCTCCCTCAGCAAACTGCTTGACTCTGACGTGCTTGTCAAAATACTTGGCCATTCTTCTCTTTATCTCCTCCTGCCTCACGGCTGCAAGGTCCCGCAGTTCCTCGACCATGTCGAGAGAGAGTCGCAGCTCCTCTTCATTATTGACTCTCCATTCCTCTTCGTGCTCTCCAGCCCCGACCACCCGGGGTGTCCGGACTTCAAACTCCACCGGAAGTACTGCCTCACACCCGTGGGAGAGTTTGAAAGGCGTCTCCCCTGTCGCTGTGTTGGGTGTGGTTCGGAGGGCCCAGAGGACCGAGGGGAGTTGCTCCACCCAACTTCCTCTCAAGTTCTCCACCTTTTTCTTGAGGAGGTTTACAATAATCTTGTTTGCCGCTTCTACCTGCCCATTGCTGCGTGGGTGATGAACTGAGGCAAACCTGAGGTCGATCCCGAGCTGCTCGCAGAAGCTGGTGAACTCGGCACTGGCGAATTGAGGGCCATTGTCTGTGACGATGGCCTGGGGCAACCCATGACGACAGATGATCTCCCCCCACACAAAGTTTCTGACGACCTGGGAGGTCACCTTGGCCAGCGCCTTGACTTCCAGCCACTTGGAGAAGTAATCAATCATCACGAGCAGGAACCTCCTCTGGCCGCTGGCTTGGGGGAAGGGCCCGACCAAGTCCATTCCCCAGATGGCGAATGGCCAGGGGGCTGTGATACTCCTGAGGCGCTGGGCCGGTTGCAGTTGGAGGGGAGCAAATAGCTGGCACTTATGGCATTCCTTTGCGAATTTTGCCGCGTCGAGACCCAGAGTCGGCCAAAAGTATCCCTGCCTGACGATCCGGCCTTCTAAGGTTCGACTTCCAGAGTGACTCCCACACTCTCCGGAGTGGACCTCTTCTAGAATCTTCGGGACCTCCCTCTCGCCCACACAACGCGCCAGCATCCCTGAGAGAGTTTTCCGATATAACTGGCCATCTCGCACGAGGTAGTATGCCGATTTGTACTTGAGTTTCCTTCCGTCCATTCCCGTGGGGTACTCCCCGGTGGTCAGGAAAGTGACGAATGGGTCCATCCAGGAGGGGTGTTGTTCCACCTCCATCAGCTCCCCCTCCTCGATGGATGGGCGAAAGAGGTCTGTGATGGTTCCCCCTGCCCGGGGTCCGTGCTTTGCCAGCTGGTCCACCTGCTCGTTATCCTCCCGAGGCACGTGCCGGATGGAGAAAGTCTGGAAGGTGCCGACGACTCCCTTTACCTTCGCCAAGTAACGCTGCAGGGTGGGGTCCCTTGCCTCGAATTCCCCGTTGATCTGGGAGGCCACCACCAGGGAGTCAGTGAGGACCTCCACATCGTGCACCCCTAGCTCCCTGGCCAGGCGTAGACCCGCAATCACGGCCTCATACTCGGCCTGATTGTTGGTGATGGGGAAATGCACCACCACCGTTTGCTCGATCCTCACCCCCTGGGGGCTTTCCAAGATGACCCCAGCCCCCAGGGAGTGCCTCCCTGACGCACCATCCACCATGACCTTCCAGGGGACCGGGCGAGTGAGTTCTTCCTCCGCCACCTCGACCACATAGTCAGCCAGGAAATCGGCCATGGCTTGGGCCTTGATCGAGAGGCGAGGTACGAAGGAGATGTCGAACTCGCTCAGCTCCACTGACCACTTGGCCAACCTGCCAGAATGCTCCACCCCCTCGAAGATGTTGCGGAGAGGGTGGTCAGTCACCACTCGGATCGAGTGTGCCTGGAAATAGGGCCGGAGCCTCCGGGCCGAGATGATGAGGGCGAAGGCCAGCTTCTCTAGGATGGGGTACCGGAGCTCGGCCTTCCTCAAGACCCGACTTACATAGTAAACTGGGAGTTATCTCTTCCCTTCTTCCCGAACTAGAACGGAGCTCAGGGCCTCGGCCCCAGCCCCTAAGTACAAGAATAAGTCCTCCCCCTCCTTTGGCCCTTGGAGCAGGGGGGCCTGAGTCAGCTGCTTCTTTAGGGCCCGGAATGCCTCCTCGCACTCCGAGGTCCACTCGAATTTCTGGCCTCCTCTCAAGCTCTTAAAAAACGGAGAGCACTTCTCCCCGGCCCGGGAGAGGAACCTGCTCAATCCTGCCAGCCTCCCAGTCAGCCGCTGCACTTCCTTCGCATTCCGCGGAGACTCCAACTCCAAGATTGCCTTCACCTTGTCGGGGTTGGGCTCTACGCCGGCAGGGGTGAGG
Source organism: Platanthera zijinensis (assembly GCA_039513925.1). NCBI lineage: Eukaryota > Viridiplantae > Streptophyta > Magnoliopsida > Asparagales > Orchidaceae > Platanthera > Platanthera zijinensis. The sequence goes on from CM077094.1 coordinate 167,134,656, forward strand.
AGATGCCCCAGGAACTTTCCTCTGCCCGACCCGAAGGTGCACTTGAGGGGGTTCAGCCTCATCTTACATCCGCGGAGAGTGGCAAAGGTCTCTTCCAGGTCCCGGAGGTGGGAGTCGAGGTCCGGACTCTTGACCATGAGATCGTCTACGTATACTTCCAGGTTCCTTCCCTTTTGACTTTGAAAGACCCTGTCCATCATTCTCTGGTAGGTCGCCCCTGCGTTTTTCAGCCCGAAGGGCATCATTTTATAACTATAGCATCCATCCCCTGTGATGAATGAGACGTCTTTGACGTCCGGAGGGTGCATCCTGATTTGGTGATAACCTGAAAAGGCATCTAGAAAACTCATCAAAGGGAAACCGACGGCTGAGTCAACCAGCGCGTCGATCCGAGGCAAGGGGTAACAATCTTTAGGGCATGATTTATTAAGAAGGGAAAAATCGATACACATCCTCCACCGGCCGTCTCCTTTTTTAACCATTACAACATTGGAGACCCAGCCGGGGTATTGGATTTCGGATACAAAGCCGGCCTTGAGGAGCTTTGCTACTTCCTCCCTGATGGGCTCGGCGAGCTTGTCCGCAACGGGCCTCTTCTTTTGTCGGATGGGGGGAGCCTCCGGGTCCAGGTTGAGGCGGTGGCAGGCGATGTCGGAGTCGATCCCGGGCATCTCCGCGGCACTCCATGCGAAGATGTCCACGTTCTTCTGGACGCACTCCAGCATCCGGCCTTGAGCCTCCGGGGTCAATCCTCCGCTGATGCGGATCCTCTCCACCCTGCCTCCGGTGGTTAGAACCTCCATCTCCGCCACCTCCTCTGCTGCCTCAAGGCGGGACTGTGCCTCCCACTCCTCAGCCTCCCCCTCATCGAAAGCGAGGACCTCCTCAGCTTCTGTCACGGCCATCGCCTCGGCCGGCTCTTGAATCTCTTCCGCGACCCTTCCCTGGGCGCGGCTCTCCTCCACCTCCATCTCGTCCCCGGCAGCTTCCGGCTCCGCCTCCTTCAGCCTCCGCCCCATCTCCTCGGCTCCCTCCAGCCAAGAGATGGAGTTCACCGCTGTGACATAGCACTCCCTCGCTTCCTTGGGGTCTCCGCGGACCCGGACCTGGACCCCCTCGACGTTAAATTTCAGGCATTGGTGGAAGGATGAGGGGACGCAGCGGAAGGCGCTGATGAGAGGCCTCCCGAAGATGGCACTGTAGCTGCTGGGGGCGTCCACGATGACGAACTTGCAATTACGGGACTGTCCCCCCAGAACGACATGGAGTCCCACTCCTCCCTCAACCTCCTTCCTCTCCCCTGAGAAGCCGAACAGGGGTCCGTCCGAGGCCAACACCCTTCGGGCCTCCACCTTCATTGCGTCGAACGCCTTCTTGAAGATGACGTTAACCGAGCTCCCGTTGTCGACGAGGATCCGGGGGACGGTGAAGTCTTCGATGGCTGTCTGGATGACCAGCGCATCGCAGAAGGGGTCCTCGTGACCCGGCATGTCCTCCCTGGAAAAGGTGATTTTCTCGTCCGGGGGCGGGGACTGGGACGTGGAGCCAACGCTCCTGCGGTACATGGTGTGGAGGCTTGACTTGCGGGAAGCCTCGATCCCAGCCCCCCCGTGGATCGCTCCGATCCTTCCTCGGGAGCCCACATCCACCCGGTCTTCGCACCGGCCTTCCTCCGCCCGAGGCCGGATCTCCTCGATCCGCACTTCCGGACGTTGTTGCTGCTGCTGCTCCCGACGGTCCCTCATCTCGAGGAACTCGGGGCACGTGGCTGTGGCGTGCCCCTCTTCCTGATGGAAGTCGCAGTAAGGCAACTCCACCCTCACATCTCTTCTTCTTCTCCGTGCTGCCCTTCTCCTTTCTCCCAGTGCTATGGCCATAGCCTGCTCCTGGTCGGGGAGGGCCGGCCTCTGGCCCTGCATCCCGCCTGGAGGGTAGAACTGACCCTGTCCTCCTTGACGGTAGTCCCCTCCGCGGAACCCTCTCCTTGCCCCGGGTTCCTGCCACTCAGGTCTCTAGCCCAGCCGAAAGTTCGGCTCCTGTCTCCCCTGCCTGGGTTGCTGCTGATGCTGCGGCGGCGGCGGCTGTTCCCTCTGCCGGGGCTCAACCCTTCTCTCCTCCTGCCCTCGGCCACCCCTTGGCCTCTCTTCCTCCACGGCCCACCTGGCCAACCTTCGGGCAAACTCCGGGTGTGCCGCCTCCATATCGGCCTCCCTAGCCGCCCTCTCTAGGAGCGCCTCAAAAGATACTGGGGGGGACCTCTTGAGTTCCATTGCGAAGAACCCGGATTGGAGACCTAGGGTGAAGGCTACCATCATGGTGTGCCCTGGCATCTCCTGCACCTGAGACAACTCCTCTTGGAATCTGTCCAGGTAACTCCCCAGGGTCTCCCCTACCCTCTGCTTGACGCGGAACAAGGACTCCACCTCCTTCTTCCTCTTCTTGGAAGTGGTAAACCTCAACATGAAACCCCGACGCAGGTCCTCGAAGCAGTAGATGGACCCGGTCGGGAGTTGGTGGAACCATTCTCTCGCCTTCTCTCGGAGGGTGATGGCGAAGAGCCGGCACTTGAAGCCGTCTGACATCTGTCGAATAGAGACCATATCCTCGAACCATTGGATATGGTGGATCGGGTCTCCTTTCCCGGAGTAGTAAGTCATCTCTGGCTCGCGAAACCCCTCGGGAACTGGGGCTGAAGAAACGAACTCGCTGAAGGGGCTCCCTCCTTCAGCCGGGCGAGACGGGAATTCCCTTCCTCCAGTCTCGCCGAAGTGATATTCGGCGGCCGAGCCGGGGAACAGAACTCGCCCCTGGAACTCGCGCTCGCCTCTCTCGGCGGGCTCCTTCCCTGGGCGCCTGAGCGGCGCGTCATCGCCGAGTGCGGGAGCGGCGACCACCGGGACTGCCGGTGTCGCACTCTCGGCTCGCATGCCGAGGGCGGTCCTGACGAGCCCGAGGATCTCCTCCCTAAGCTCCGCCGGCACGCTCGTCGCTGGGGGTGGGGGAGGGGGTGGCGAGTTGCCCCTGCCTGATCCTTGTCCTTCATCTCCAGTCATCGAGCTTGTAGGAGGTTTTCTCTGCTGACCACTATCCACGCTCACCGCACCAAAATGTTGAAACCGGAAAACCGGTTTCTGTGGAATTCGACCCTTGGGGAAGGGGTGGTCGCGCACCTACTTCGCTCCTGCAAGAAAATGACAAGAAAAAGAGAGAGAGACAGAGAACAGGACCAAGGGCCCGGCTCGGAGGTCCCACCACACACCCGGAAGATCTTAGAGCGCTTCCCCTCCTTAACCAGTTGCCGGGCTAAGGTACCTCAGAAAGCGCTGTAAGATTTATGAACTAGTAAGCATGCCTTCTGAGGTACCCCTTGGGTCCTATTTATAGATTACCTTGGATGGTCTGCAAATAACCTGCCCCTGGCGGTCTGAATTTACTAAAGAGTCCCTCGGATTGGCCTGCCAACAGCCAAACCCCGCTGTTCTGGTTGGTTATACGCACCTCTCGTTGAGTCACCCCCTGTCACCTGGAGAGAGGCGGCTGGGGCCCGGCCCGCCTAGGAGAGGCGAGCGGGGGGCTGGCCCGCCTGAGAGAGGCGGCTGGGGCCCGGCCCGCCTAGGAGAGGCGAGCGGGGGCTGGCCCGCCTGAGAGAGGCGGCTGGGGCCCGGCCCGCCTAGGAGAGGCGAGCGGGGGCTGGCCCGCCTGAGAGAGGCGGCTGGGGCCCGGCCCGCCTAGGAGAGGCGAGCGGGGGCTGGCCCGCCTGAGAGAGGCGGCTGGGGCCCGGCCCGCCTAGGAGAGGCGAGCGGGGGCTGGCCCGCCTGAGAGAGGCGGCTGGGGCCCGGCCCGCCTGCTTGCTGGGGCCCCTTCGGCGGACACGGGGTTGTACAAATAGCACTAACTGTCCGGGTTCTAATTGCTTATCATTCAAGCGTCGGTCGTGTCACTTCTTTGTTTTCTCCTTATAAATCTGCGAGTTCTCGTACGCGTTCATTCTCAGTTCTTCCAATTCATTAAGTTGCAACAATCTTTTATTGCCTGCGTCTTGAAAATCGTAATTTATTTTCTTTATTGCCCAATAAGCTCGATGCTCCAACTCAAGAGGAATGTGACATGCCTTTCCATACACTAGTCTATACGGCGTTAAACCAATCGGTGTTTTAAAAGCCGTGTGGTACGCCCATAGTGCATCGTTCAGCTTTTGGGACCAATTCTTACGGTTGATGCTAATGGTCTTCTCTAAGATTTTCTTGATCTCTCGGTTGAAAACCTCCGCTAACCCATTCGTTTGGGGGTGATATGCTAGTGCAACTTTATGCGTTACTTTATATTTTTTAATAGAGCCGTGAATTGGGCATTGTAGAAATGACTTCCCTCATCACTAATAATTGCCCTCGGGTTCCAAACAGATTAAATATAAAAAATTTCAGAAACTTTAAGACCACTTTTGCGCCATTTTTAGGTGTAGCAATTGCTTCCACCCACTTTGATACATAATCAACCGCTAGGAGGATGTACACGTCTCCTTTTGAATTCACAAATGGTCCCATAAAATCGATCAATCCCTCATACATCAAACAGTTTAACTTCTAGGATCGTATTCATGGGCATCGCATCCGTTCTCTTTATGTTTTCAGACCTCTGACGCCTATCACACTATTTAACAAAATCTCGGGCGTCGCGGAATAAATTGGGCCAGAAGAATCCGACCTCTAAGATCTTTATTGCTATTCTATCTCTCATAAAATGTCATCCATAAGGAGAGTTATGACACTTCTCCAATATGACTTTCATTTCAGATTCGGAGATGCAACGCCTCACTATCCCGTCGGGTCCAACCTTAAATAGATATGGTGTGTCTCACAGATACGAAAGAACTTGATGTAGAAATCTCTTTTTCTATTGGTAGAGTAGATCTGGTGGAAAGACTCTACTAACTATATAATTTACATAATCGGCATACCAATGCACCATGGTTTTAGATACAGCCAATAGCTACTCATCAGGGAACCTCTCATCAATTTCAGATCGTAGCAGTGATGGTGAGCACTCTATTCTCGACAGATGGTCAGCTACGGGGTTATCCACCCCATTCCTATCCTTAATTTCAACGTCAAATTCTTGTAGAAGGAGTACCCACCGGATCAATCGTGATTTAACATCCTTCTTTTCCATGAGGTATCGTATAGCCGCATGGTCGGTGTAAACTATGACGTTGGTGCATAAAAGGTAGGATCTGAACTTTTCAAAAGCAAAAACTACGACCAGTAACTCTTTTTCAGTGGTTGTATAGTTGATTTGGGCTTCTATCAAAGTTTTGCTAGCATAAGTTATCGTGTGGAAGACCTTTTCCCGCACTTGCCCTAAGGCAACTCCATATCATAATCACTGACATCACACATCAATACAAATGGTTCCTCCCAATTGGGAGTTACCACAACAGGAGCAGAAGTCAAATGACTCTTCAATTCAACAAAAGCATGTAAGCAAAGCATCATTAAAATCAAATTGCACATCTTTCTCTAACAGACCACTCAACGGCTTGACAACCTTTGCAAAATCTTTGATAAATCTTTGATAGAATCCTGCGTGGCCCAAGAAGCTTTGCAGCATCTTCACATTCTTCGGGGGTGGCAGCCTCTCAATCACATCGAGTTTGGCTTTGTCCACCCCTAATCCATTCCTAGATACGTGATGTCCTAGCAATATTCCCTCGCAGACCATAAAATGACATTTCCCAATTCAAAACTAGGTTGGTCTCCACGCAACGAACTAGCACCTTCTCTAGGCACTCTAAGAAAGCATCAAAGGATTTCCCGAAGATAGAAAAATCATCCATAAAAATCTCCATGCCTTGATCCATAATGTCGGAAAATATCACAATCATTCACCGCTGAAAAGTAGCGGGAGTATTACATAATCCAAATGGCATTCTCCTAAATGCAAAGGTGACATACAGGCATGTAAAAGTGGTCTTCTCCTGATCTTCAGGATCCACTGAAATCTGATTATACCCCGAGTAACCATCCAAAAAACAGAAAAAAATCATTTCTGGGCAGCTTATCTAAAACTTGGTCGATGAAGGGTAGAGGAAAGTGATCTTTTCTCGTGGCTTTATTCAGTTTCCTATAATCCATACAAATTCGCCACCCCATAATCGTCCAAGTGGAGATCAGCTCATTCTTCTCATTCTTTACCACTATCATCCCACCTTTCTTTGGAACAAACTGAACTGGGGCACTCTTGCCTTTTGACCGGTCTAGGGAGTCTACTCTTTTTTTTCTTTATTATTTTTTAAAAAAATCTATCTAAAACCTAAACTTACAGCCCGACTCTCCTTCCCCGACAACAACGCAAAAAAACTTGATACGTCCGAAATAGGTATACGTAAACTACGCAAGTGCACGTGCCAGATCAAGTAATAAAGAGTGAGTAAAGACCGTTCCCACGGAGAGGTGATTAATCTAAGGCTCACAAGTACTAGCTAGTCCTTTTCTTTAAATCCAAGTGAGTTGATTTAAGTGAGTTAGTTTAAAAACAAATAAAATTCTAAAGTGAATTACTAAGACTTTCTAAAATTACTGTTTATCGAGTTTGGGAAAAATAATCTTGTATTTTGATTTCCTAAGTCTAAAATGGTAGATCAAAAAGAGATATTCATGAGAGCTCTAGGTGCGCTTTCCTGTAACGATTTAAAGAAAGAGATCCGTATCTCTCGATATCGAAAATCACTATACCCCTTGTTCCCTTGTCATCTCTAAATCAGACGAACAAAGAATATGATTAATAATAAAAATCAGAGTTGCTAACGGAAAGGTGAAATCTCTTTCTCCCTCTTCCGCTATATCGAGTTGATGATACACTTACGTCTCTCCTCTCTCGAATCTTGAAGCACAGTAAAATGAGCCGAAAACTTTGGTTAAAAATTTACGTGACTCCTCTCTCGAATCTCGTTACGTAGTAAAATATGTTTCACTCAAACACTCACAATTCTCCTCTCTTGAATCTCAAAATGAAGCATCAAATGAAATAATAATCCAAAAGTTTTACCACAAGATCATCAACTAAATAAGGAAATCACATCAATCTTCTCATAAATCGAAATAAAAGCAATGAACACATCAAAATAGAGCAAAGTACTTTCAAAATACAAAACCTAGACAATTTAGTTCATGATTTGAGAAGAGAAATATAAGATTTGATAGATCTTACAAAACATGATGCTTATAGTTCAAAAACGCTGTAGAAAAACTCCACTCAAACACATGCAAGATCCCTCTTTGATGAAGATCCGGTGTGGTTCCTCCTTCTCTCCCAAAACCTAGATCTACTTGTAGAAATTCAAAATTATGAAGAGAATTAATTTTCTCTCTCACACCCCCTCTTTATACTCCTCCCATCCAAAAGAAATATTTTTATTGCTGAAAAGTTGTCATCTATGCACTTGTAACTGCCAAAAATATGGAGAAATTCGGAATTTAAAATTTGAATTTCCGTAACTTATTATAAGAAATTTAAAACTACACCAAACAGCCCCAAAATTGTTGCAATAATGCTGAGACAACTTCCTGGATTTCCCGTAAACTTGACCCGTGCTGCATCGAGTTGAATACTTCGGGTTTTCTATGATAAAAACATATTGAAATGACGTTAATACCCTCAATTTTAAAAGATGTCAACATATTTAAATACAATACTTTTTTATACAAATTTGTTAAATCTTTTCATCAAAATAGTAGTATTAAAAGCACAAGATAACTTTTTTTAGAAGTTATCACATACTAAAGGGGGTAGAAAGGCAGGGGTCGCTAAGACCCCATAGAGGCTAGGAAATCGAACTTCCACACATCATAGAAGAGAGAGGGGTGTGACAAACAAGGGTTTTACGTTAAAAGGTGGACGCTACCTATGAAAGAGACTGCACTTGATGAATAAGTGTCCAAAGCTTTGTTCGCTTTCAACACTATAAGGTAGCGAAGTGCAAAGATAGCGAAGGTACAAATCAAATATGCTTTTTGCAACTTCTAAATACCTTGAATGTGAAACCAGCAAAGAAGATGACTATTAAAGGACTTACGTATATCGAGACCATGATCAACAACAAGTCTACTAAAGCCTTGGTGGATATGGGTGAAACACGCAACTTTATGATAGTGGAAGAAGCTTGAAGGCTTGACATTCAAGTGGTAAAGAGCAATGGGTGGCTCAAGACTATGAATGAGAAGGTGAGATCACTATCAGAAGTAGCTCGTAACGTGGAGCTTCTCTTGGGAATGTGGATAGGACAAGTGGAATTCTCGATTACGATGATGGAATATGATCACAAGATCATGCTTGACATGGACTTCTTTGACAAGATAAATGCAATTGTCATGCCAATTTGTCACTTGGCGGCGTCATGGAAAAAGGAACAACTTGGAAGACCCCCATGTTAGAGGGGCCACAAAAAGTAGTGGGATGAAGGAACTATTAACTATGCAGATATCCATGGGAGTTAAGAAAGGAGAGCATACTATCTTAACAACCTTAAAGAAGGAAATGATGGTGATGCTAACATAGTTTCTTCCGGTGCAAAGTGAGTATTAGATTGATGGACTGCCCAATACATATTCCCTGGGAGCGAGAAGTCATCTTTTGCGAAGGAGACCATGATTTGGAAAGTTGTTCAATCATGCATGGGTTCAGGGCCCTCGTTAAAGAACTCTTCACCATGCTGAAGCAAGATATGAAGTTGATTTGCCACGGGGGCAACACTTCCACAAAGAAAGAAGTGATGTTATTCAATATGAAGCAGTATGTAGACAAAGACCATTAGTGTCAAAAGGGTGAAGCTCATAAGGAATAAATCATAGGGATCAAGAAGTAGCCAATTGAGGACGCATTGACCAAATTCCAAGGAGGAGAGGTTGATATAGATGCTCCAATCAAGGAGTATATAAGTGAGAAATCAGAGAAAGAGAGGTCCGAGAGCTGCGGAGGCAATGCTCACACAAAGGCCCCATATTCAATAATCAATATAGATCATGAAGTGAACCTGAGGTCCGATATCCAAGGGAGCAAGGCTCAAATTGAGGATTGTCTTAAGGAGGACGCGGAGTCCATAACATGTGAATTTGTGATCTTTGAAGATGCGGAGAAATCACCACTCGACGTTGAGTCAGTGACACTACTTGATGGAGTTGAATACCACAAAGCAACGATAGATTATTATAGGCAAGATCTTCTCGGTGACGGAGGTGCAAAGGTCTAAAAAACATCACAACCTAATGTATGGTTGCGACGTGAGCGTCACAAGATTGGGTGTGGAGAATGTCAATCATGGCCATGATTTCATGCGCAGATTGCACAATAATACATATGTTGATGTGATAAGACGTCAAAGAGGTCACAGATTTGGGTGTGTGAGCCCTTCGCACAAGTATGGCTCCATAATCAAGATGATCATGTACAAGAGAACATGGTAAGAAGAAAACTTAAACATAGCCATGATACTCTTTGGTGCAAAAGGATATGGAAGTCTCTGAAACACTGTAGAGAAATCTTGAAGAGATCATGAACTATTATCTTCGGGGTTAGCTCCGAGAGGATTCTAGTGAAATTTGAAGTCTTGTACAAAAAATTGACATGAAGATGAAGAAGTATTCTAGGGTTATCTCATGCGAGCATTCAAGAATAGAGTGGAAGATTCTTGTATTTTTTTAAATACTAGAGAAATATAAAATAGTTTAGAAAGTATTTAAGCATTCTAGATCCTTCCATACTTTGGAGGGAAAGCTCTTTATGGTCTATAAAAGAAGATAACTTTTTCATTTGTAAATCATCCAAGTTTTGAACAAACTATAGAGTTCTTTCACTTTTAAGCTTTCTCTTGAGTTGTTTCTCAACACTTTCGTCATCATCACCCAGATCTTATAGAAAGAGGCTGACTTAACTATGCTACGTGGAGTATCAAAGAGAAGATAAGGCCGCATGGAAGCTTGAAAAGAGACAAGTCCATGAGAGAGCGCTTCAGATCAATTTAAACTCGCTCATAATACCAGCATACATGATCTCCCTACACAGTCTGCAACATCAATAACACTCAAATTCGCTTAAGAGATGGTAGAGCATTGTTGTTGCTAAACATTATTTCCACAAGTATATTCTTTATAATTTTTCTAGTGCTTTTGGTTATGCCGCTTCCACCAGTTTGGTCCTGTCTAGTAGGGGAGTAAGCCGAAACTAACCGAATCGTCAAATCGAACCAAACCGCACGGTTCGATTCGGTTTTAGTAGCCTACGGTTCGGTCACTGTTTCATTTTTTGAGAAACCGTGTGGTTCGGTTCGGTTCATGGGTCGTAATGTCAAACCAAATCGAGTCGAACCGAACCATATTAACTTTAATAATATTCTATTCTAATAGGGATAGTTTATTTCATAAGCTCAGTTAAGTCTAAGTTGTTAAAAATAAACAATAATTTAATTATTAAGACTAAATGTTATTACTTATGAATTATGACTGAGCACCGAGCGGGACGTGAGTTCTGGGAGGGAAGGCTAAAAACTTAAGAGCTCTTTTAATTTTTAACATTTACCTTTTTAATTTATTTTCTAACTTTTATGTTTTCAATTATAAAAGATGGGCACCAACAATCCACGAGAACTTGAAGCTTCTGCAAATGAATTGTTATTTTTTTTAAAGAGGTTATATTTGTCCAAGAGTGAATGTCAGTTATGACAATTTTAATCTTTGACTTTGTTATTTCATTTTTACATATCAACGTTTCAAGATATTTAAAATTTAATTACTCTTCAATTTATGTTGTTTTAAATTGATTTCTTCAATTGAAAGACAAACACCCTTATTCGATTTTTTTATAAGAATAACAATTATTGATCTGTCATTTTTATTTCATACTTGTAAGTTAAATAGTGCACACAAAACGACTAACATTGTCGGTCTAGTGATAGTTATATTAAGGAGCGATTTTTTTTTAAGAATTAAACCACTCAAAGTCAACCATAAAGTCAACATGGCCGACGTCATCGAAACAAATCCAGTGAATGGAAAGGATGCTTGCACCAGTGATCATGGAGGCAGGGGGAGGTGAGGCGGTCAAAGGCGCCGCGGAGGATGTGGATTATGGCCGGCGGTGGAGAACGCCGGCGGCAAAGAACTTCGTGGTGAAGAACAGGTTGTGGCTAGGATTTAGGAAGGGGTGGTGGATCGCCGGAGGATGGGAATGAGGACGCCGGCGCCCGGCGGTGAGACTGGAGGCCAGGGCGATAGTACAACAACAAAAAAATAGGAAAAAAAACTGGAAAAAAAAAACATTAAAATAACTCTTCATTAAAATTTTGTCAATTCTAATTTTCTCTTTTGTAATTCTACGTTAAAATTAAAATGAATATGTTGGATTTTACTCTTAATGAATCTAAAATTACTATTAAAATAAAAGATAAAATTAAAATATTATAAAATAATTTAGTTGATTTCATCATTTTTATTCATATTTTTCAAGTGAAGCATTTTTGTAAATTGGTAAAATTAGAGGGATGTAAATATAATTTTAAAAGATAGATGAGTGCAACCTGTAGTTATGCAAACTTCAAGGGGAGATTTGAATAATTAACTATATATACGAGCATTTTCGCATGGGCTACGTCTGTGTTGGATGCCCTCGACGGCCTTCGACTGCATCGAAGCGGGTTTAGCCTGTTTCCACGCAATCCAAGAGCTCGGCGCTACACCTGTCACTTGCGCCCCCTAGAACACTATATGATTGTTTTAATTTGCATACGTGCTTCGGGGGGCCGCGAGAGGCAGATTTTGGCGCCGATCTGATGGATTGCGTGGAAGCTGGCGAAGGTTTCCAGGAGCATCAAGCACGGGCGAAGCCAGTGCGGAGACTGGCGAAGCCCGTCTGGAGGCGGCCGATGGCCACCTGAGAGCACCGAGTACGAACGTAAGTGCGTAACCCATGCAAAGATGCACGTATCCAACAAAATTTCACAAAAACAGAAAAATTTAAAAAAATTGTAGGCGGTTCATTTAACGTCCTAAAAATATTTGGCTAAAAAATAATTATTAATCTATATACAATACTCAGTATAATATTATAGTAATTATATACATGTGTCGTTTAAATATGTCATAATTATTTATTTATTTTAATTTATTTATCTTACTTTTAAACTTATTTTATAAGTATTCTTTTTTTTTTAATTTTTTTTTTACTTTAATTAATTCATTTTACCTTTTATTTATCTATTTTCTATTTATTAAATATATGAAACGAAAAATTTAAAAATGAAAAAAAAACATTTTTTTTTACGTCCGGCCCCCTCAGTTGCCTCCACCCCGAGAGGGCGAATATTTTTTTTATTATTTTAAAAAACGTTTTGGCAGTCACGGTCAGAGCCACTGTTAGAGACACCGGCGTTCGGCAACCTCGTCGGTGAAATTTGATCAGGCTGCTTCCTGCTCCGCCTGTGTTTATTTTATTTTATTTTATTATCATTATTATTTAAAATTGATTTTTTGACGAACATGGAGCCTGTTCATAGGGTAAAGAAGTTTACATATAGTATAAATATATATAGGATTTGAAATATATAAACTCAAATTTTTTTAAGCATAAAAAAATTTAAGTTGATTCTCCTACAATACAAACTTGAAAGAAATATTGAGAAAAATTTCTAGCTAGACCTTCAGCTGTGATTTGTGCATCAGTTTTTCCGAAGGAATATTGAGAAGGATTTTGTGACCTGTGGTTTGTGCATTATACATTTGGTAAGAAAGGAATAGATAAGTTGAAGATGGATAGAGATGTGTTGAAGGGTTACCCGCGGATAACTTTCTTTCGCATTCTACCTGCCACGTCTTCTGAAAGAGTCTTGTTGTGGGTCGCCCGGTCTTTTTTCGGTGCGTAGAAATCAGACCGTCTTAACTTGAAATTAGACCGGGCGCGCAAACAATTAAAGTAAACGGTAGTACGTGACAAGAAGCTTTTTTTTTGACGTGAAAAACCTGAAATCATTGAAAAATCAAGTGGCTGGATATGTGCCGAGTCAAAATCCACTAGTTCCTTTGAGTTTACAGGAATTGAGATTTGATTTCGGAGGGCAACAGACCGCATCTTCATTACAATTGCAAAGTACAAAAAAGATGAAAAAGAATCTAAATTCTCGGAGCTGTACAACCCCGTGTTCACCGAATGGGTCCCTCAGAAGAAAACCATGAATCAAATTTTCTCCTATTTTCTATTGTATTTGAATTTATATTTCAATATATAAATTTTGTGATTGTTGTTCTGTGTTCTTGTTATCTGTGGATTTTATAGTTGTGTCTATGTTTGTATCAGATTTTTCAACACGGCGACGGTGGAGACTTCCCGTGCATGACTTGCCCGATCGGGTTCAAGCGTACTTGATCCGAGGAGGAACCCCATGCAAGTCTATTTACGAAAGCAGACGGCGGGCGTCTTGATGAGACGCAGTTATTTTTTTGTTTGCATCTCATTGTTTTTTGTTTGCATATCATTGTTTTCTTTTTCTACTCAACAGATTTTTAGATCTTAGTTGTTGTGTAAGCCATTTTGTCGGGTTCTCTTTAAAAATGGTTGGGGTGTTTCTGTTGGGATAGATGGGAATGATATGATATTTTTACATAGCACATGGGCGAGACCATCACCTGAATGTTATTTGCAGGTTTTAATTATTTATTTTTTTTGTTTTGTTTTGGAGTTTTAGGTTTTGTTTGGAAGGACTTATTTTCACTGATCAAGCGGTTACGGCTGCATGAATCAGACCTTAAATTAAGTATAAGTTCTTCCAAATGGAGTCTTAGACTCTCTTCGCAAGCACACAACTACTATCTTATTGTTACGAGGACTTGGGCGGAGAGAGGTTGATTAGTTGTGGCTTAGGTTCACTTTGAGACAGTTTATGCTGATGGATAATCTCAATTTAAAATGGAAATGCAATTTTTCCGGCTGTTTGTTTGTGCAGCTCTTAGAAAATCACTTATTTTAAAATTGTTGATAAACTAATTTTTCATAAGTTATTCGGGTCCAGCTTATGGCTTTTCATAAGCGTGTATCACTTAAAAAAAGCCCTAAGCTGGTTTATTTGCCAGGACACAATTCTTTCGTTCGGGCGCGATTTTTTTGACCGGACATGATTTTTTCGTCCGAACGCGATTTTTTCGTCCAGACGTAATTTTTTTGTCCGGACACAAATTTTTCGTCCCGGCCGCATTTTCTTCGGTCCTTCCCATAAAAAATGATGGGAGAGAGAGAAAGAGTTCTACGTACGGACATTGCATTATCCATCGTGCCAGACGACATTAGAAAGGGAGATGGCCGGTGTTCGAGCCAGATGGAGAAATGTAGTAGAAAGAGCTAACAATTACTATTAGAAAATAATTATTATTAGCAAATTATAAATTATGAAACTGACTGTTTAGAATTTTTGTTGTTGTTATCAAATCATCCAAAAAAATTTAAAAATAAAATTCTAGCATTGTAATCAGCAATAGTTAGGCATGTTAAGTAAGAGTTATTGGGAAACAATTAGTACTACAAAATAATTTTAGTAGTTCAGCAAGCATTCAAGCTTACAAGTTACAAATGATATTTAAAGGGTGGTGTTAAAGGCACACCATCTTCGGCTTTGTGCACACCAATACTATGTGCACCCATTGAAATTTTATGTGCACACCATATTCGGGTTTGTGCACACCAATACTATGTGCACAGTCTGAGCAAACATAACTACAATGTATGTGGACTCGTTGGGCGCCGTTGTCGTCTCCTTCATCAGGGCAAACAGATCGACGGCAAGGCGGTCATAGTCTTGCATCGCGAGCACTCTGATCATCACGTTCCAAAGCACGACATCTTTGCTCGAAACCCGGCGGAACACCTCCAAAGCTGCTTCAACGCACCCGCATCTGCAGTACATGTCCACAAGAGCTGTGGGGAGGATGACGTTGTCGTGATTGCATAGTTTTTTTAAAAGAAATACACACCTTTTTGAACTGCGTCTTCTACGTGCATTTTTATGAAACGTGTTCAACATGAAAGTTGTAGATCTCGACGATATCTACAACTTTCATGTTGAACACTTTTTGATTTAAAACCGTTTAGGCGCCCGATTTGGTCCCCGAAAAAAATCACGCGGGACATATGAATGTCCGCGTGATTTTTTTCGGGGTCCAAATAGGGGGCCTAAACGGCTATAAATCAAAAAGTGTTCAACATAAAAATTGTAGATATCGTCGAGATCTACAACTTTCATGTTGAACACTTCTCCTGAAAATGAACGTAGAAGACGCAGTTCAAAAAGCGCACATCGGGAAAGGGGAGGCGGACTGCTTCTGCTTTAGTTGGGTGGAGTTTAGAAAACCTAAATTATTAAGGATTATATTTTTGATGGGTGTGCACATAGCCGAAAATGGTGTGCCTTTAACACCACCCTATTTAAACTACGGTCAAAATCTTCTAAAAATATCTTCAAATGCCCCTACCGAGCAACCATGATGTATCATGTATGGTGGGGTCGAATCCATTTTATAAGTGAACTGAGCTGCGTCCGGCCAAAAGGTCCATTCCCCCATTAACGAAGTGGAGGTTACGGTTTAAACCGCTTTGCACGTCAGATCCATGCGCCCGATCCGCGCACAACCGCCTCGCACCGGATCGTAACCACCGTGTGCGGGACCCTAACTCCCGCGCGTGGGAGCCTAACTCACGCACGCGGGATCGCCAAGCACCAAAGAGGATCCCGCGGGCCGCCTTCCTCGCGGCCGACTGGTGGTTGCCCGCCCCCTCTCCTCTCCAGCCGCCCACGGCGTGGTCAGCTGGGTAAGCGCCGGCCCCAAAGGGGCCGGCCGCTCCTCTCCTCCCCGGACGCCTATGGCCAGGTCGCCCGGGGAGGCGCCGACCTCAAAAAAGCCGGTCACCATTCTTCTCTCCGACCGCCCATGGCAAGGCCGGCCGGGAGGCACATGCCCCAAAAGGGTCGGCCGCCCCTTCTCCTCCCGGCCGCCTAAGGCGAGCCGACTGGGGAGGAGCCGGCCCCAAAGGGGCCGAACGCTCCTTTCCTCCCCGCCCTCCCCTGACAAGGCAGACTGGGGAGGCGCCGACCCCAAACGGGTCAGCCGCCCATTTTCTCTTTTTCCGGCCGGCCGGGAGGCGCCGACCCCCAAAGGACCGGCCTCCCACTTTCGGCCTCCCACCATTTGGGCGGCCGAAGGTTCGCCCGACCTCCTAGGGCTGACCACTCTTTTTGGCCGCCCGGTAGGAGGCCAACCGGGGACTTTGGCAAACCCCAGAGGGCCAGCCTCCCCCGTAAGGGGCCGCCGCCGTCTGTAACCGCCCACGAAGTGGGCGGTTGGGGGTGGTTACCGCACATAACCACCCTCGTTGCCCGTTGGCTCATTCTTGAAGTCGGGCCGGTCTATTTTGGGCTCAAGGGCAGGCTAAATATTTTCCTAAAAATGGTGACCCGTGTGTCTTAAACGGAGCGATCCTATTCATCTGGTTGGTAGTTACGAGCAGAGATTACCGGGTCGCCCCTCTCTGAGCCTATAAATAGACTCCTAATCCTTCTCATTTTGTTAAGGTCGGAACTTGGATCTCTATCGGAATCCCGGCCTGTCTCTCTCTCGCACGTGCTTTTTATCTCTCTTGTCTCTCTCCCCCTTCACAGGTCCACCGTCATCGTCCTCGCCGTCAAGACAAAGTCCGTGGCCGACAAACTCGCCTCCAAGTCAAAGACCATTTGCAATCTTTTCCGCACAATTCATCGACCGTAGGAAGACGATTGCTCTTCGTACTGCAGCTACTGACATCCAGAGTGCACCGTCTATAGGACTTTCGTCGTGTCAGCTCAGTCGCCTGCCACTGATTGTTGAGAAGTGCGTGAGCATTCTCCCGAAAGCCTAACATTGTATCTCTCTCTCCCTCACGTTATAATGAGAAGCAGTCTGTCACCCTCAAATCTGCAAGAGAAGCCTTATAATCTTGAGCTATCTAGTGGCGATCATGTCGATACAACCCTGATCGTGGTTTTTCACCATATTCAGAGAGTTTTCAAAGTAAAAAGTCTAGTCTCGTCTGTGATCTATTTTTGTGACTGTGCGAAACCGACCGCTCCGAAGACTAAGACGATCCAGTTAGTCCGGTCTATCGGGAGCGCTATCGCAGACCGCAATAGTGTATATATATTATATTAAAATAGAGAAAATATCATTTGGTTAAACATTCAATCTTTTTATTCTACTGTCCTTTATTACAAAAAATTCAATATCATTAATTTATATGTTTTTTTCAGTTTTAAAAAATGCGTTCTCACCGTCACTCACAAACTCCCGTGCACAAGAATATATAGGCTTTCTGACTATATATAAATGATGGGGTTTCCCTAAGCCGATTCAACTAAACCCATCGAACCGCTCTACAATTGCCCAAACAAGGAGGTGTCTTTGCAGTCTAGCCCTCCGCCGGCTTGCGGAGGGTCGACATCCTCACCGTCCAGATCGGGCGGCAAATCTGCCGCCCGGCTCTGGTCGGTAGTCCGCCCGAAGGAGGGACCACCCCAAATCGGGCGACCACCATGGCCGCTCGATTAGGGCAGGCTCCTCCCTGCCCAGGTCGAGTGGCACAATGTTGCCCGACCCTGGTTTTCTCCCGGCCAGGGAGCAGGGCCGCCCAAATCGGCCGATTTAAGCGGTCGCTTCCCTGCCCAGGTCAGGCATCATAATGTCGCATGACCGTTGTCGGCTACCCACCGGAGAGCAGGGTCTCCTAAATCGGTCGGCCCCTTGGTCGCCTGATTTGGGCAGCCGCCTCCCCGCCCAGGTTGGGCGGTATAACATCGCCCGATCCTGGTCGGCTCCCAGCGTGAGAGTAGGGACGCCCCAAATCGGGCGGCCCTTTGGCCGCCCGGTTGGGGCGGCCTCTGTGCCGCGCAAGTCGGGCTGCATTTTCGCCGCTCGGCCACGGCCGAGCGGTCCTTCCCGTCGGCCTCCAGTCGGGCCACCCCTCCCCTATTTTTGCGGCGGGGGCAGTTATTTTTCGGCCGGAGGCGTTTTCGTCATTTGCGTAAATGTGACGATCTGTGTGTCCCATTTAAGACAATTATATTACTCTGACCGGTAGTTATTGGGAGAAATTACCGGCTTGTCCCTCCTAAAATCTATAAATATGACTCATTTCTCATCATTTTCATCTTTTTCCTCCGCTAGGAAATTCTCCTACGATTTTCTCTCTCCACCGCTTCTCTTCTTTGTGCGCTTTCGTACGCGCCTCTTCCATGTGCGCTCGTATGCACACCTCTTCTTTGCGCGCCTCCGTGCGCGCCCCTTCCTTGCGCGCCTCCGTGCACGCCTCTTCCTTGCACTCTCCCCCACGCGCCCCTTCCTTGCGTGCCACCGGTTCAAAGGTCTGCCCTTCACCGCCTCTCCGGGACCACGTCCATGCGGCCTCCCACTGTCAGCGATCGAAGGTATGCCCTTCTCCTGCAGTAGGTCGCGACAATGCCAGGGCCTGTCCCATTTGCGGCCGCCCAGGTTCGAAGGTCTGCCCTTCACCGCCAACTACTCAGCGACAGCCCCCAGATTAGCGAACCCGACCTCTCACTACCCGGCTAGAAGTGTTCGCCCTTTGCCTTGGTAGTAGGACACGGAACTATCTGGGTCTCATCCATCAACAGCCAACCACCCATCAACATCCCCCATCCTGGTGAACCCGACCCCTCACTACCCGGCGCAAAGATAGCAGAGCCAACATTACAAATCTCACATGAAAAGTTCAAAACAACAAAGGTCCGAGCCTAGACCCTAAATTCTGAAGGAATGTCACGGAGAATCACAGACGACAAAACAACAAACATTACGAGAAAAAGCATAAAGCTAACAACGAACTGTAAAAAGGAACATGAGCTCGCAAGCTAGCACATGAAAAAAGTACAAGAACACCACCTAGGCAACAAGTATACAAGACAATACTAGGTACAACAAACTGAGGAGACTTCCCCCCTCATCAACAAAAAGATCAACACGATACCAGCAACACACCCATGCTTCCAAAGAATAATCCTCCCTTCGCCCATGCAGTGGTCCAGGCGCCATCTGGATCTTGCCCTCCAATCGCCGACGTCTAAGAAACTAGCATACCAGTATTGCTTGCACAGAACAATAGTTCCAATGCTGCTAAAGCTCGATCATAAACACAAGCAAGTGCCCGAAGCTAGAATAGTGAACAAACAATCAAACAATGTTCAAGGAGAAACCAAAACTCTGCAAGCAAAGTACAAATCCAATACATAATGCAAGTGTGCAAAGAAACAAAAAGACGAAGCCAAGTCTCATCTATGTCAACACCGAATCCCCTCACTCATCCTTGAAAGGATCTTCAGCATCAAAATCGGCTATGCCACAACGACGCATCTGCACCACCATGTAGACCTAAACCTTCAGTCTTACAGGTATCTCTTATCATTTCATGCACATTACACATTGTGTGCGCAATACACGTTGCGCATGCACGCACGTAACACACATTGAGCCCTGCACGCACGTCGAGCACTTTATACCTTGCACGTTCAGTGCACATTGCGCTCAACACGCACATTGAGCACATCACACACGTTACACACAACGAGCGTAGCACGCACTTCGTACACACTGCACCGATGGTGCATACCACATGAACACCGCTTACAGCAAATGAGGCTCCCCATGCACATCTCACCCCTGAAGCATTTTGCCATAAGCACGATCCACCACGAGCGAGAATTTCACTCAGGGGATGATTCACCTTTTGCACCCCTGCCACGCTAGCCACGACGAAAATGTTGCTCCGGTCAACTTAGTGGATGGTTTACCTTTCACACCTCTGCCACACTGGTCAACTCCATCATGATCACCGCATATTATCATGCGCACGACATAAGGAAAGTCCCTGCCCTCCAATCGCTTCGGTTCTCAGTTGCATGGAGTTGGGGTGCAAATAGTACGCAGGAGTCTGCTTAGTGCACCAAGCGTTGAGGCGTACGATAGGTCAGACCGGTAGTGCTATACTGGTTTTGAGGTGGGCGAGGCCCAACCCACCGCTTTCGTCTGCCACTACGAAGGTATCCTGGGAGGTAACGACTCTGAAAGGGGGAACTAAAGGTTTGTGTACACAAAGTCGTGTGGGTGAGTTGCACTGCATGAACATCATTAACCCACCATATAGTTGCATACATAATCATTCATGAGAACCTTGACACCTAATGTATAAGTGGAATGGGACGCTTATACATTAGGACCTGCAAAACGACCCCTTGGTCTATAAGCTTGTGTGGGCAAGTTTTATAGATTAAGGTCTTTTTAAATATTTAAATAATGCTTGTGATAACCGACACCCCAACGTATAAGTAGAATGAGACATTTATACGATGGGAGCCTTGTAAAAGATCTCTTGGCTTATGTATACTCACATAAGTGAAGGTTTAATTTCTTACTTACTTACCTTCCTGTTTTACCTATTACAACATTTATATTGTTCGCCTGTTATAACTTGCTAGTTAGGTCCACCGTCATCTGCTTTTGACTACTCTCCACCTTCATGTCCTTCACTTTCTTCCTCTCCGCTCGGTGCCTTAGGTTATGTGGGAAGGGGTGGGAGATGATAGGGCTTAGTCTTATAGACTAACGGTTTTCGGACCACATCATTTTAGGGAATCGTGGAGCCCAGCCCGGAGGAGCATCCCAGGAGGCCGGTGCGCTTGGAGACATGACAGTCTAGCTCAGGAGTTCAGACAGCCGGGACCGTGAGTTCCAATCCTTAGTAGTAGTTTGTTTTTCAGCTTCCGTTTGAGTGACCATGTAGTGAGGTGTTGTTGTACCAGGCTTAAGTCCTTTTTCCTTTCAGTACTCTGTTTTTACTCTGATGTTATACTGTGGACGCTTCCTTCGTGGAGTTTATTTATATGTGATTTATTATTGTGGACTGCATTTCTCTTTCTTTACTACTTGCTACTTGATTGTGATCGAAAAAGCCGGCAGAATCGGCGCATTGTAGTGACGACCTTCCCGGGTGCGAAGGTGTCACCGCAAAGCGGCGGTTCTGGGCATAAGACCCCGAGTTTTGAATCGAAAAAAGGGGGTCTTACAAATACAATGTTATATCTCTACCTTTTGTATTACTTCTTTGCAATGAACATCCAAATGTAAATGTGATACTTCAAATATCTGCACAAAAAACTTTTTATATTAAATTATAGTAAAAATTAGTTGTTATTATGAATTATTGATAATAAAAAGCCTGCCTCCTATTAGGAATCCACCAAATTAAAAACTTTTTCATCTTGTTTGTTGTCACGGAGAACTCTGTCGCTTGAGATGTAATTGAAGTCCCACTGATCATGATATCTCATCCACATAGAGATCATTGGCAGTAGCGGGCAACCATCGCGCATCAACAAGTGAATGTAGTGGTTATTATTGACAAATCCATTAAATATATTCTACAGCCTTGTTGGAGGGGCAATGTGCAAAGGTAGGAATGTGAAAGACTGAAATTTTGAGTAATGAACTACCGCTGCATTATAACATGATGCGATCACAATTCCCATGTCCAACATTGTCATCCATTTGTCCAATGGAACTGATACTGAAGTACAATCCAAAGATAGCAATAGCTCTGCACGTCTCACATTTCCAAAAAGATTGTTGTATTGATTTTCATGACTTTCCCTCTCTTCTGCTAAGTCTTTTCGTATTTGGAACCAATTATCACTTATATATAATGCATTGCTAACCACTCGGTGGGCACAATATCCATCACCAATTGCATTTACTGCATCTGTTATATGAGTAGATATATATGAAAATATTTCTTTATGGGTGCATTCAAGAAACCTACTTGTATTCGCACTTCTTGGAATCAACTTCTTTGCTTTTGGGGGGAGGTCTTGTTCCTTTTTCAAGACATGTTCAAACAAAGAAAGATCTTTTTTTGTAGATTTGTATTCCGCCATAATTTTTTGTAGCTTCCATGTGGCCTTCGTTTCAATCTTAAGGGTACCAATGATTCTTTTGTTTGAGTTGTGGTAGGTTCTATTATCTCTTGCAACTTACGTTTCATTTCATTTCTTTGAGCATCATGTATACTATTGTATTGCTTTAGTAAACCGTCCAACAGAACTTCTATAACATTCAATGAGTCATTCTCCTCTTTTACTTGAGTTGCACCAAATATTGTAGACTTCAAGGTTAGTTGCCTTCAATGGTTATACTTGAAAAACGTTTTGCAATATATTAATATATTGCGGTTAATGTGCACCTGACACAATAAAATTCTTGTTTGAGGGAAAGTCACTTTTATGACATTCATTAAACTGACTTCCCTATCAACTATCATTATATTTGGCAAAAAAATTGCATTCAATATACTTTTAAAACAATCCAAAGCCCATTTATAGCTACCTTCAGTTTCATTGGATATAAAAGCAAATGATGAGAAAAATATCAAATTGGTAGATGTCAACCCGACAATGGAAAGTAAATGTAATCTATAACGATTCGTCTTATAAGTGCAATTCATGCTAAAAAAACATCCAGAAACATATTGCTGAGTTGAATAGAAGTAGGATGCGCAAAAAATAAGCTAGTGACTTAGTTGACATGATTATAACTAATGTACTTTGCATCCCTAATGCAATTATATAGGAACTGAATTGGGGTCCCACCTTGCAACTCTTTTTTGTACAACTTATTCTTCTCATTATAAATAGTTCTCATTATAAAAGAATTTGCTGTATTTCTCTTTTTTAAGATGGACAAAATTTTTTGAGGCTTTACGCCGGATGCATACATTTCCTCAACAATCTTTTGTACATTTTCATTTAGCCTTATCATGTAGTTGTGAGCCTCAAGATGTACAAATTCATGATTATGCAAATCACATTTGACTTCAGCTTTTCATTCATCTATACATGAATTTTTTTTGGCCAAGGAAAAGAGGCATTTGCACCTTTTAGATCTTGTTTTTTCTTATATTTTTCTTCATACAACACTTTGAATGTTGATTATCGCGAGGAGAACCACCCCTATCACAATCTAGAAAAACTCTTGTTTTAGTTCTTCCATCAAGCTTATCTGCCCTATGTATAATAACAACAAACCTGACTCCTTTAACAACATTACGAGCCCACTTAACTAGGTCATTTTTGTTAGAAAAAATTGTATATGTCACAAAGTGAACTCCGACATCTACTGAACTCGTTCTACATTTGTGTTCAACTACCGACATTGTATGCTTCACATTCATTTTAATCTAAAAATACAAATTTTTTTTGATAAACATCATAATATCATAATAGAACAACATTCATCACAAAACTACAACCCTAAAACCAAAATAATGATCTTCTTTATATGGAATGAAGGAAAAAAACAAGAAAAATTAGAAGGTATATTTTTATAAGGACAACAAAGTGATCTAGGATGCGGACAAAATGAATCTTAAGATGGTTTGGAGAAAACCCCACAAATCTGGAGCAAAAAATCAATCTAGGTCAGAAACCCTAACTAAAAAGGAGAACATTGAATCCGAAAAAAAATGATATATGATGGAGAAGGGGCGAGCTTACCGGTCAAGAGGATGGATTTGCCGGCGAGTTCGACGGCCTACACTAGAGTATTGGAGGTCGGAGACGGAAGCCAGACGAAGGTCCTGTTTCTAGTGGCGTAGGTAGTATAGGTTCAGGGGGGGCACGTGCCCCCCCTGATTTTTCGCGGATTCCGCCCTTTTCACCATCCCGATCCCGCTAGGTTTACGATCCCGGCGTGCGTTGCTCTCCCGATCCCGATCCCGGCGTGCGTTGCTCTCACAATCCCGATCCCGGCTTGCGTTGCTCTCCCGATCCCGGCGTTGCTCTCACGATCCTGATCCCGGGTAAGCTTCTTCTTCTTCTTCTTCTTCTTCTTCTATTTTTTTTTTCAGATCCAGAAATCTGGATTCAGATTTTTGGATCCAGAAATCTGGATCCAGAAATCTGGATCCAGATTTCCAGAATTCTGGATCCAGAAAAATCTGGATCCAGATTTCTTCAATTTGGGGATTCAATAAGGGGGCTGCTTCTTTCAATTTGGGGCTGCTTCTTTTTTCAGATCCAGATTTCTAGATCAATTCAGAAATATGGATCCAGTGGCGTAGGTAGTATAGGTTCAGGGGCTGCTTCTTTTTTCAGATCCAGATTTCTGCCCCCTTGTTAATGGCTTTTTGGTATGATCTTCTGCAGAAAAATGGGGATGTAAACGCAGAAAATCTAGTGGAAAAAGCCCAGGCTCGCTCCACTGAACTTGAGAATGAGGTTAAGGAAATGAGAACCCTTTTGGTTTATCCATGGAGTTTTTTTTTCATTTTGATTCTTTTGGCAGGTTGAGAAGCTTAAAAATAAAATAGATGTACAGAACCAGAAGATAAATACCTTGGAAACCCAATCTACAGAAGCGGAAAAGAAAGTGCAAGAACTCTATCTTAAATTGAGGTGTGTAAGTTTTATTTTCTGCCCAGTTCTTGCTTTAGAGCACATTATTTTGTATGTTTTACTTGTCCTTCTGGCAGAATATTTCATTTTACTTATTCTTCTTGTTATCCAAATAGTTGCCGCGCTTGCTCTATGCAGTTAACTATGCAGTTAACCCAATCTACAGCGGCACAATGCGTATTGAGGTTCCTGGTGCATAACAACTAGTATCAATAGAACACAATTTTTATTTTATTTTATGTTAGCCTTATATATATTAAAAAATTCAAAACTGGTTAGCTTAAGGTGATTAAAATTGAAATGGATATAGATACAGCTGAAATCCCATCTTCTTCTTGCATTGTTTAGATCAGTAAAGAGCACAACTTTCTAAATTCTATGTACCTTGTACAGTGCTAATTTATTTGTCAGCGTTTGCCTTTCAATTTGGGGGCTGGATGCCCCCTTGCTTCTTTCAATTTGCTATCTGTATTTGTTACAATTTTACCAATTTGTTAGCTCCAGGTTACAATTTTACCAAATTGTCTATCTGTATTTGTTAATTTTGAATGATTATTAATCGATTATAAGGCTCTTTGCTCTATCAATATCAATACTAATTCTTAAGCGATTAATAATTTCCCTCGCGGGCCTGGTACGGTCGCGCTTGGCCGTAGGGGCAGTGCCCCGTGTATCCTGTATGGAATTAAATTAATAGCAGTTGAAAAATAGATTGCTTAAGTTATTTCATTATTGAAGTTAAATACCATTAATCCACTAGACATTTTAACAGTCATGGAGAGATATTTCACTAAAGAGCATCGTGCGGGAGTCAATATAAAAGACCTTCCAAAGGATCCAAGATTGCAAACTCGAATTACTAATTACAGTCCAAATGATCAACGTGCTGCAATCAATATGGAAGACCTTCCAACAGATCCAGGATTGCGACCTCGAATTACTAATTACAGTCCAAATGATCAAGACCAAGTTCGTAGGGCATAATTACTTGCCGGTCCGTGTCAGCCTCGTGACCATGCCTTTCCTCAAAAGATATTCGGGAACAAATTAGGACGTTTTAATAAGGATTGGTTTGAATTATATTCTTCATGGTAAGAATATAGTGTATCAAAAGACTCTGCATACTGCTTATGTTGTTATCTTTTCAAGCCTGATATTGGAGATCAAGCGGGTGGTGATTGATTTGTTGGTGAGGGCTTCTCAAATTGGAAAAAGAATGATAGACTCCAATCTCATGTTGGAGGTTCTAATAGTGCTCATAATCAAGCTGTGGCAAAATGTCAAGATTTATTAAAGCAAAAACAACATATTTCAAACAGTGTTTGAGAAACAAGCAAAGCAAGATGAGGATGATTATCTCATTCGGTTGAATGCAGCCATAGATTGTATATGGTTTCTTCTAAGACAAGGCATTGCTTTTCGTGGTCATGATGAATCTGAAAATTCAAGTAATCGAGGTAATTATCTTGAACTTTTGAAGTTTCTTGCTGATCATAACGATGAAGTAAAAGCTGTGGCATTCGAAAATGCCCCACAAAATGTGAAATTGACTTCACCAGATGTTCAGCAAGACATTGTTACAGCTGCAGCAAGTGAGACACTCAAAGTAATTGTTGAAGAAATTGGTGATGCACTTTTTTCAATTTTAGTCGATGAAGCCCGTGACATATCAGTTAAGGAGCAAATGGCTGTTGTTGTACGTTATATTAACAAAAAAGGAAATGTTATTGAGCGTTTTGTGGGTATTGAGCATGTTTTTAGCACTAGTGCTATTTCCCTCAAAGAAGCCGTGGAAAAATTATTCTCTAGACTTGTTCTAAGTATTTCAAAATTAAGGGGGCAAGGATATGATGGCTAGTAATATACAAGGGGAGTTTAATGGTTTAAAAGCACTTATATTGAAAGACAATCCTTCTGCATATTATGTCTGGTGTTTTGCGCATCAATTACAACTGGCTCTTGTAGCAGTGGCAAAGAATCATGAAGATATTGCAATGATGTTCTTTGTGACAAATAATGTGGTGGATGTTGTTGGAGCTTCGTCCAAACGACGTGATATTCTCAGGGGCAAACATGCTGCAAATGTTGTTGAAGCACTTAATGTTGGAGAACTTGCTAGTGGACAAGGTTTAAATCAGGAAAGCAATCTTAAACGTCCAGGTGATACACGTTGGGGATCACACTATGGTACTTTAGTTAGTTTGATTACTATGTTTGAAGCAGTGATTGATGTGCTTGAAATTGTTAGAATGGAAGGTCCAAAAGGAGATCAACGGACAATGGCAATGATGTTATTGGGATCAATGCAATCATTTGAGTTTGCATTTACTCTTCACTTGATGAGAACAATTTTGGCTATTACTTCCGAGTTATCTCAGGCACTTCAAAGACAAGATCAAGATATTGTGAATGCGATTTCTTTGGTTGAATTATCAAAGAAACGACTCCAGCATATGAGGGATGATGGATGACAATCATTATTTGAAGTGGTTTCAACTTTTTGTGAGAAGAATGAAATTATTGTTCCGAATATGAATGAGAGATTTATAGCTCAAGAAAAAGGAAAACGTAAAGCTCCAATAATTACAAATCTGCATCATTATCAGGTAGAGATTTTCTACAATGTTATCGATATGCAACTTCTAGAACTCAAAACTCATTTTGACGAGGGGACTAGTGAGTTACTTCTTTGTGTAGCTTGTTTGACTCCATCCAACTCATTCTTTAGCTTTGATAAGGATAAGTTGATTCGTCTGGCAGAGTTTTATCCCGAAGATTTTTCCCCAATGGAGGTTTTAATACTTCACGACCAGCTGGAAACATATATTTTTGACATGAGATCGAATAAGGAGTTTTCAATGCTGCATGGAATTTCCGATCTTGCTAATAAGATGGTGGAAACAGGAAGAAACAAAACTTATCCACTAGTATATTTGCTCTTGACTTTAGCTTTAATCTTACCTGTTGCAACTGCTAGTGTTGAAAGAGTATTTTCAGCCATGACTTGTGTGAAGAATCGACTCCGAAATAAAATGAGTGATCAATGGTTGAACAATGGTTTGTTGGTATACATAGAAAAAGATGTTTTTGATGGAATTGATAATGAATCTATCATAGATTATTATCAAAATATGAAGACACGTCGAATTAAGTTGTCGAGCCAGAAAAAAAAGCTTGATTGATCTCCTATGAAATGCTTTTGGTCTAATATTTTTGTTACAATGTATGACACTTAAAAAGTTTATTTGATTCCAAGTAAGTTGTTTTCAAATATAATCAAAAAGCGTGTAGCTCTTATTTTTACACTTAAATGTGAGATTACATACTTTGTATTATTATTGTTAATATGAAACTCATTTTACTTTTAAAATTACTGTTTAAAGCAAATAAATTTTAATTTACTATTGTCGTTAAATAGTGCCTCCACTCAAGCAAAATTCTGGCTACGCCCCTACCTGTTTCGCCCTCGGTTTCGCGAAATTGGCGGAGGGGCTTTGCGAAAAATAACAGTGTGCGTGTATAGGAGAAAGATTTTAAGTTTGATCTCTTTTTAAGTTACTTTTTTTATTGTTTTTATGTGTGCACATAACCATTATAGGTGTACCTATAACATTACTCTTATAAAATTAATCTTAATAAATTAATCTTAATAAATTTCCACTGAACACTGAAACCAAGTCCTACATGCACGCTACACTCATTGCGACCAATTCAATCAGACGGCTCATCTTCGTCGGTTTGTCACAGCTGGTATACCCGCGGTCCGGCTAGAATCATTTTATATATAAAAAAATATAAAATAAATAAATAAAGAGAGGAGTGCGAGAAACACACATATGGAGAGAGAGAGAGAGAGCGAGAGAGGGAGAGAGAGAGACCAAACTTTCGAAAACTGTTTCCTCCATCGTCTTCGTTTTTTTGTCTGTAACCAGAAGAAATGGAGTGAGAGAAACGGCGGGGAAGAGAGAGAAATAATATTAATGGGGATTACGCTTTTGACCATCTCCTCCCACCACAGATGGCCGATTCAAAGCTGTTCTGCTATCCCTTCTTCCATCGCCATCTCCTCCTTCTCCCAGCCCTTCCTCCCAATTCAGCCATTAAAGCCCAGCCCCAGTCCCTTCTCCGTCTACCGAACACCTTCTCCTCCCACCGATTTCCACTAAATCCCGCATTGACGGAGAACCAAAACCCTAGACAGCAGCCGATCCCGATCAGAAATGGGAAACTGCTGCGCGATGCCGGTGGAATCGCTGGAGAGGGAGAGCAAGATGAGGGAAAAGAAGGGGAAGAAGCCGAACCCCTTCTCCGTCGAGTACAACCGAACGCCGAACAGCGATCTCCCGAAGCTCGCCGTTCTGAAGGATCCCACCGGCAGGGACATCGGCACGCGCTACGTGCTCGGCGAAGAGCTGGGGAGAGGGGAGTTTGGCATAACTCATCTCTGCACCGATAAGGAAACGGGGGAGAAGTTCGCCTGCAAGTCCATCTCGAAGCAGAAGCTGAGGACGGCCATTGATATCGAGGACGTGAGGCGGGAGGTGGAGATCATGAGGCATATGCCGCCTCATCTCAATGTTGTGTGCCTCAAGGATACTTATGAGGACGATCACGCCGTTCATCTCGTCATGGAGCTCTGCGAGGGAGGGGAACTCTTTGAC
The DNA here is from genome assembly GCA_039513925.1 of Platanthera zijinensis. Lineage (NCBI taxonomy): Eukaryota > Viridiplantae > Streptophyta > Magnoliopsida > Asparagales > Orchidaceae > Platanthera > Platanthera zijinensis. The sequence goes on from CM077094.1 coordinate 167,163,834, forward strand.
AGGATCGTCGCCAGGGGACATTACACCGAGAGAGCCGCCGCCGCCGTCACAAAGACCATCGTTGAAGTCGTGCAGGTGAGTTGATAGTTCTTTCATTGTTATCTGAGGTTCCGTTTGGGGCGGATCTTTTGCTCCGGTGAGTTATGACCGCCACCCAAAAAAAAAAATTGAAAACAGGCTTTGAAGCCTTTGAACATAACATAAAATTGGATGAAGTTACTTAGATGAGGTTGGGCCTTCTTGAACCATAGGCTCCCTTTAGCAGACCGGGATCCTCTTTCTTTGTAGTAATTGTTACGTACTGGTAGCAGCGTTCACTCCTCTGAGAGCAGGTGAGATCCAAGCCGTCCAGTCTTAAATCCAACGTTTGATCTTTACAATAATAAATAAATAAAAAAACAAGCAAAACCCGTTTTTAAAGCCCCATCGGACGGTTCTGCGCTACCCGCGCTCCTTCCTCTGGGAGCGGGTAGCGCAGGAAAAAAATATTTCTTTCTTTGGGGAGCGATTATTAGGATCGGGTGAAAGGAGGTTTTGCAGCATGTAGCTATTAACGGGCGCGATCTAGAGAGAGAGAAAATCTAAAAAACATAAAGGGCCCGAGAAACCCGTTTGGTGATGGTGTGGGATTAATTTTGCCCTTTGGGACCCCAATTGGAGGTTTAGGCTTTGTTTGGCAGGGTGACGGCGGTCATAAACGCATGGGTTAAACCGTCATTCGTTAATGATCACCTAACAAACATCATCCTTTTGAACATAAAAGTGAATGAAGTTACTTAGGTGGGCATTAACGAATCACAATTTATTCCTCATGTTCATGACCGCCACCACCGTACAACCGTGCCTAACGGAGCCCTAATAGTGTGGATGCATTTTGTTGGGATTCGAAGCGGTGCTGAAGTGCAGAATACCTGATGCTGACACAAGTAATAATAATAGAAAACACAAAAGGCACAAAAAGAACACCAGAATAACATGATTCCCGCTGAATGGGTACGTCCACGGGCGGAAATGGCAGTCACAATCTCATTCAACACAAAATACACAGTGTTACAAATGGGGATAAATTACCCCTATCCAAAATGAGATAAAAAGTGACTCCCGGATACCTTGCGGCAAAACGGCCGAAGACAGAGGAAGTTCCTCACGGCCAAGCACGGCGGCAACCCAAACTCCGACGGCGTCTCCTCCAAAAAACTGCAGCAAGCAGCACCCCCTTTCCAAACCCGGCACAGCGGTGGCGCTCTCCTCCAAAATAGCGGCGGCGGCGGCTCTCCAAAGCAGCGGCGGCGGCTCTTCAAAGCAGCGGCGGCAGCGGTCAGAGCAGCGGCGGCGACGGTCAGAGCAGCGCGGCGGCGGTCAGAGCAGCGACGGCGGCGGTCAGAGCAGCGGCGGCGGCGGTCCTCCTTCAGCGAGAGGCAACGAGAGAGAGAGAGAGGCCAATGGAGAAAGGGGGGCACAAGGGAGGAGACGGCTAGGGTTCGAGAGAGCCAAAAGGATCTATCGGAAGTTATATAGGGGAATTAAAGCTGAAATATATATAAATATATATATATATATATATATATATATATATATATATATTGCCTATTCAGAAAATCTGAATGAAAAAAAAAGACAGAACTCAGGAGGTTGCAACCTGCCTTTTCGAGGTTGCAACTTCCTGCCAGATTTTAATAATCGCCGAAATTCTCCCTTTTAATTTTCTTGCGCGCCCGGAGGTTTGGTACGGGCTTGGGGAGTTAATGGAGGCAAAAACCTAACAAACTCCACCTGTCGAAATAACTCCAACCAACCAAGTTGCCACCAAGAACGATACAAATCACATCAACTGAATCTGCTCCCGCCAAGGGCAGATAAAGTGAACTCCTTCAATCTGAGTAGTACACAAACTGGACTGACGTGACTACTCCAGAAATGCTCCACCTGAAGCAAAGGTCTAACTGCTCCACCTCCAGCGGTGGTCTCCCAAAGCAAAGGAAATATCACAGACTCCAGAAATGATGTGCGCGGGGAGAGAAATGATAAATGCAAACACATCAACAATTGAATGCAGGCAAAACTGATCTCAACATGGATAAAGAGAACCCCTATACGAGCTAATCAAGAAATGTTGATTAGACACACACACTAAGCTCATGTGACGAAGGAGTAATAATGAGAGAGCTTAGGTACTAGGGTGAAACAAAAGCATTCATACAACGGAGTAATGACGGAATAAATAACCCAAAGACAGGTTATAAGAAAGATAATAGGAATAACATGAATATAATGAGGGGAAAGAAAAGCAAGCAACATAAGGAACAAATGGAACAAGAAGCACGAACATATAAGCGGAAAGTAGAAGAGCAGAGAGAAGGATGACCTAGATGAGGTTATCCCCCACATCCTCAAAGCACAGGGATATGTCAGACTTCCCCTTTTCATCACCAGTGTTTTTCCTTTTTTCTTTGTTCTGAAGCTTCCAGCAGTCCTTGATCACGTGACCCTTCTTCTTGCAGTATTTGCAGTATAAATCTGAACTGTCCTTTGACTTAGACTTGCCCCCTCTATCAGAACCAGAATGACCCCGAGAGTATAGAACGGAGTCTTCAGTAACACGAGAACCTGAAGACCGCTTCTGGATGTCATCTGAGAGTAGAGCCGCAGTCACCTCTTCCAAGTCCAAGACGTCCTTACGGTAGGTAAGGGTAGTAACCATGCTCTCATAGAGCTTTGGAAGAGAGTTCAAAAAGATCACTGCTTTGTCCTCTTCATCCACCTGAATATCCATGCTGAGACACTCCGATAACAGTCTGTTGAAACTGTTCAGGTGGTCATGAATAGAGGATCCCTCCTTCATGCTAAACTTGTACAACTGCTGTTTGAGGTAGATCCGGTTGAGGAGAGACTTTGTCATATAGGTACTCTCCAACTTTGCTCAAATGCTAGAGGCAGTCGTCTCTGAAAGAACTTCATATAGCACGTCATCATGTAGGCAAAGCTGTATGGTGGACAACGCTTTGAGATCCAGGTCCTCCCACATACGATCAGAAGCCTCAACATCCTTACTGGTCTTGCCTAGTAGGGCACGGTGTAAGCCTTCTTTTATAAGTAGTGCACGAACTTTGACCTGCCATAGACCAAAGTTTTGTTTCCCGTCAAACTTGTCCACAGCACCAGGAATAGACGAAGTCATCGAGAACGGAACGCAGAAACTGCACGAAACACAAAACTTGAGTTGGCGACCTCAGCAGTGCACAACTAAGGGGATAGCCAGCGGACCAACGGTCGTAAACTACCGCACCCAAGTGTACACTCGAGATCGGAAATAACTCGTCCTTTAAACAAAAGTGTCAGCCCGCAACCTCCCTCTGATACCACTTGTTGGGATTCGAAGCGGTGCTGAAGTGCAGAATACCTGATGCTGGCACAAGTAATAATAATAAAAAACACAAAAGGCACAAAAAGAACACCAGAATAACGTGGTTCTCGCTGAATGAGTACGTCCACGGGCGGAAATGGTAGTCACAATCTCATTCAACACAAAATACACAGTGTTACAAATGGGGATAAATTACCCCTATCCAAAATGAGATAAAAAGTGACTCCAGGATACCTTGCGGCAAAACGGCCGAAGAAAGAGGAAGTTCCTCACGGCCAAGCACGGCGGCAACCCAAACTCCGACGGCGTCTCTACGACGACGGCGTCTCCTCCAAAAAACTGCAGCAAGCAGCACCCCCTTTCCAAACCCGGCACAGCGGTGGCGCTCTCCTCCAAAACAGCGGCGGCGGCGGCTCTCCAAAGCAGCGGCGGCGGCTCTTCAAAGCAGCGGCGGCGGCGGTCAGAGCAGCGGGGCGGCGGTCAGAGCAGCGGCGGCGGCGGTCCTCCTTCAGCGAGAGGCAACGAGAGAGAAAGAGAGGCCAATGGAGAAAGGGGGGGGGGCACAAGGGAGGAGACGGCTAGGGTTCGAGAGAGCCAAAAGGATCTATCGGAAGTTATATAGGGGAATTAAACCTGAAATATATATAAATATATATATATATATATATTGCCTATTCAGAAAATCTGAATGAAAAAAAAAGACAGAACTCAGGAGGTTGCAACCTGCCTTTTCGAGGTTGCAACTTCCTGCCAGATTTTAATAATCGCCGAAATTCTCCCTTTTAATTTTCTTGCGCGCCCGGAGGTTTGGTACGGGGGGCTTGGGGAGTTAATGGAGGCAAAAATCTAACACATTTGTAATTAGCCCTAGTGGTCTAGAATTTTTATTAAAAGAAACTAAAATAGAATGAAATCAATGAATCAGTGGAATCAGCCTGAGATAAATCTGGTCCGTGCTCACTTGAAATGAAAAGGATCTTGATTCCAGTTTTGCGTGGCATTTTTGCTCGGGTGACTTTGGACAAAAAAGGCCACCTTCATAGAACATATGTTTGGCATGACAACGGCTATGACTGCCATCAAGAAAAGAAAACTAGTTTTGAACATGAAAGTGGATGAATCTCCTCAGGTGAGGTCAAGCGTTCACGAACTATGGTTCATAACTGTCACGTTCACGACCGCTGCCGCCATGCCAAACGGAGCCTTAGTTATTAAGCTTACAACATCGAAAGACTAGAGGACTGTTTGTTTCGGCGGTGAGAATTCAAGCGGTGGGAATGAGAGCGTTGACAATAGATTGGTTGGAAATATAGGGTGGCCGCGGTCTCAAAAATGACCAAAATGGCTTTTTGCAGCGTTGGTTGTGAGAATTGGAGGGTTGCCAAATAGATTTTTGTTAGCGCTGTCATTTTCTCCCCAATGGAGATGGAGTAAAAATGCCCAAACAAACCGAGCTATATGGCTGAATCGACTGCATAGTTGTAGCAATTGAAATTAATTTCATAAAGAGAAATAAAAATAGTTCTATTTTATTTGCACGAGCCCAAGACAATTTCATCAGTATATATTCTTACTTTTTTAAAAAAATTTGCTCCGAAGTTTGGTCTGAATGTATTCATCTTGTTCTACTTGTTTCAGGTGTGCCACAAGCATGGGGTGATGCACAGGGATCTCAAGCCTGAGAACTTTTTGTTTGCAAATAAAAAGGAAACTGCAGCTCTCAAAGCAATTGATTTTGGCCTTTCTGTATTTTTCACTCCAGGTATGTAGGAATTATGTTTATTTAATTTGTTCTTTTGCCGTACCATAATGAATTTCTAACCGTTGGGTTTGTTATGTTTGAAGTCTCCTCAGAGTAAATATCTTGAATACTTGTCAGTTTTCCACCAGATTTACAAAGGAAGTTAACTATAGAGCTGAATCTAAAAAAAAAAAAAAAAATTAGCATGCAGATACTCTCTTTATACTAACTTTTCTCCCAACCAAACTTACTGATTGGTTTTCGCAAACAGGTGAACGCTTTACTGAAATCGTAGGGAGTCCTTATTACATGGCCCCCGAGGTTCTGAAGCGCAATTATGGACAAGAAGTTGATGTTTGGAGTGCTGGAGTTATATTATACATCCTTCTATGTGGTGTTCCGCCATTTTGGGCAGGTATTCTTCTACGAATTTCTGCTACTCGAGTTTGCTTCAAAAGGCATAACATTCTCAGTTATGAATCCTGATGTGTGTAATATCCAGCATATGATCTGAACATTGAAGTATTGTATTCATGCAGAAACTGAGCAAGGAGTTGCTCAAGCCATTATTCGCTCTGTCGTAGATTTTAAAAGAGATCCATGGCCTAAGGTCTCTGATAGTGCCAAAGATCTAGTGAAGAAAATGCTTAATCCTGATCCAAAGCAGCGTCTGTCAGCTCAAGGAGTGCTTGGTAAGCAGCTCCTTGTGGTTAATGCTCTCCATTAAATGTTCACCGGATGCTTTTTCCATTCATTTTTGCTACAGTAGGGCTAGGAGTCGCCTCTGTGCGTTTCCTAGTCGGGTCTCCTAACCGTAGCAGGGTCTGCAGCCCTTGCACTCCAACCCCTCTTCCCAACCATTATTTATACGGCGGGTTGTTGAGGCTGGGGATCGAACCCCAGACCTCCTTGAGGCGTGGAGATTTCAGTTGGTGAGGGTGGATGAAATCTCCACGCCTCAAGGAGGTTTGGAGTTCGATCCCCAATCTCAACAAACCGCCACATGAATAATGAGTGTGGAGAGGGGTTGGGGTGCAGGGGCTGCGCAGCCTGTTACGGTTAGGGACCGTAGTACGGTTAGGGGACCCGGAAAGACCCAGTTGGGTAACGCACAAAGGCAACTCTTAGCCCTACCATAACAATTTTGTACACGAATTGATGCATTTGTGAAGGTTGCACAATTATTTATCTGATTTTGAAGCATGCTTTAGGCATTCCAACGTTATATTTTTTTGTGCAGACCACCCTTGGCTGCAGAATGCTAAGAAGGCGCCAAATGTAAATTTGGGCGAGAATGTGAGAGCAAGACTCCAGCAGTTCTCTGTTATGAACAAGTTCAAAAAGAGAGCTCTCCGGGTATGATTCTTTGCACGTGTCATCATGCTTTTTATATTTTATACTCAGGAGATGCTGCGTTTGAAATCACATACTGTATTGGGACTAATTTACAGGTTATCGCCGAGCATTTGACTACGGAGGAAGTCGCGGGCATAAAGGAGATGTTCAATGCTATGGACATAAACAACAAGGGGAGAATCACCCTTGAAGAGCTCAAACATGGACTTCATAAGAATGGCCAGCAGGTTCCAGATCAAGATGTCAAGATATTAATGGATGCTGTAAGTGTTTCCAATTCTGTTGATCACTTATACTGTTATACAGATTGGAAATTTTGAAGACGATAAAATGTGTCTTCTTGTTCTGCTATGAAAAGGCTTTTACAAAATGAAATTTTGAAAACGATAAAATTTTGAAAATGAAAATTTGTGTTTTCAATCAGTGAAACCTAAAGTGAGCTCCGCAGTCCAATATCTTCATTTTGACATGCAAAATTATGAAGGATTATACCTAACTGAACCGACATTGGAATGGCAGGCTGATGTAAATGGAGACGGAACTCTCGAGTATTCGGAATTTGTGGCCCTTTCGATTCACTTGAGGAAGTTAGGAAACGACGATCATCTTCGCAAAGCCTTCGCTTTCTTCGATCAGGACAAGAGTGGATACATTGAGATTGAAGAGCTGAGTGTTGCATTGGAAGATGACTTGGGCCCTAACCATGAGGAGGTCATCAATGCAATTATCAGTGATGTGGATACTGACAAGGTTTGTCATGTTCTTTCATTTTCTTCTTATGACCCTTCAAACTTCCAACTTTAGACTATGATCCAATCTCCAATGGAGCTACACTAGCTTTATGATAATCTAACCCTTTCACGTGTGCATGATACACACGCACACAGGGAGAGAGAGAGAGCAGGCGGAGACATGACTATTAGTGTTCTAAATAGTAGAATTGAGATATCCATTGAATGGGTCATCTAGTCATTGGCAAACTTAGGCTCTGTTTGGGATGGAGATAGCGGTGGGAAAAGTTATGCTCTCACTGTCATCGATGTTTTGGAGTCATTTCCTAAAACACTGATTTCCCAACACTGCTTCTCATGCCGCGACAGCAGGTTATCTAGGTGTCTCTCAGTTTATATAAGTACTGAATCATTACGATATTTGATGGATCAGACCAACATCGTAGCAATATTGGCGATTAAATAACACTGAACCAAACATCCAACCCCCTTCTTTTCGAGGGGATTGTCCGAAATTCTATTTAATTCCAATACTGGCAAACAATTTGACCCAAACCCCACTCAATTGAAGTACGATTCAACCCCAATTTAACTCATCTGCCAGACTTTTTTTTCGTATAATATCTACAATATCTTCATGACATTTAGCCTTCTCTGCCTCAGGATGGAAAAATTAGCTACGAGGAATTTGCAGCGATGATGAAAGCGGGCACGGATTGGAGGAAGGCTTCGAGGCAGTATTCCCGCGAACGATTCACTAGTCTCAGCATGAAGCTGATAAAAGATGGATCGTTGCAAATGAAAAATGGGGCCACATAAATCCCTAATAAAAGAGAAAGAAATCAAAGAAGCAACTTTTCCCCATTGATTCGGTTTAAGTGATTCATTTTGGTTCATTTGTGGTTCCTATATTTGGACCATGCTATTCTTTACTCCCCCCTCTCTATCTCTTCAGTTTGGTTCAGTAATTGTTCAAATTTGCTTTGTTTGACTTCAGTCATGGGGTTAAATGCAAAAGAAGACAACTGCAAAGTGGGTCTGGCTGTAAATATGTAATGTTTGCCAAATTTTGGTTACATGAAAAAAAATCGGACCTTTACCATTGAATCTCCCTTTGTGTTTGTTAGGTTCTGTTTGGCATGGCATTTTGCCCCCCCCCGTGTGTTTGGCCAAAAACATCACCGTCATTGAATGAATGATTGTCACCACTACAAAAAAAAAACTAGTTTTGAACATAAAAGTGGCCAAAAACATCGCTTCCTTTCTTCTCGTTTCTGTAACCGAAAAATCAAAGAAAAAGCGGAGAAGCCCTAGTGCGGCTGTGGATGTTGGCATGATTGCCAAACCACATAAATTTGTGTATGATTTTTGAATTACTTTCTTGTTTTTTGTTCGTTGCTTTCGATACCTTCATTCCTAAGAAAACTGAGCCTTAATATTGATGTTTCCTGGTGTTTCTTACTCTCTTTGTTCTGTATTTCTATTTATTTTTATAGCCCAGAATCATTATGCTATCAATCTCACAAGTGAGAGGTGATGGATTTTAATTAGGGTATAATAATTTTATTTTATTTTATTTCTATAAATATTTATATGGCTTTTGGAAGGTTATAAGTTAATATTTTTTTGGGCTCAATTGTTTATTTATTTTCTATATAAATAATTCTTCTGTAGTTTAGGAGTGTTAGACTGTTATTTAGGAGGAATTATTTCAATCTGGTTCTGTTTCTAAATTTTCGTCCAGGACCAATCAAGAGGGGAGACGTGTCATACAATGAGGCAATTAAGATGAATGTACAACATATTTTTATTTTATTTTTCTTCAAAATTATTGGTCAAGCCACTCCTCAATGGCTATATGCAAGTTTCAAAGAAAGGGTGTTGATTTTAATCCACCTAAGGTTTTACATGATATTTATAAGAAGACTTAAACTCAGTTCGGGGGACTTATTTTCACCGGTCAAGCAGTTACGACCGCATGAACTGGATCTTAATTAAGGTCCGGTTCATGCGATCGTAACTGCTTGACCGGTGAAAATAAGTCCCCCCAAACGAAGCCTTACTTAGGTTCTATTTGCGGGGGCGATTGCTAATAGAGATTGGGTGATTTCGGATGAAGATAAAACGATATTCTTGAATAGAGCTCACTCCATGCGATCTGAAACTTGGAATCATGCATAAAACAATGACTCCGGGAATCGGTGGCTCTTGAATTGTTCTTTGAGGTGTTATTTTTGCTCCGATGAATTTGCACAAAAACGTAACGTCATAAAAATGTGTTTTGACATGGCAACGGTTATAATCGCCATCAAGAAAAAAAAATTAATTTTAAACATAAAAATGAATGGAGTACCTTAGATTATGTCGGGCGTACACGAACGATAGTTTATAATCACTACGGTCACAACCAGAACCCCTCCATTCAAATAGAAAATAAAAATACGAGTGAATGACAATCTCCTCTAAACTATGAGATAACTTAAGGGTGTTGTTATTGGTACCCCATGTAGTGTATGATCAAAAATAATGCTCGAAAGCTCTCTTGGAAGAAAGTTCGGGATGCTTGGCCTAAAAGAAAGGTGAGGTACAAATATTAAGATTCAGTACAATATAAATTAGTAAAATAATTTTAATTATTAATCATGAATAGCCATTTATGAGATACCAATTACAACACACTAACAAATTCTCTTACCAACTTTGTATAAATGCAACGAAAAATTTTATGTGCAGTGCTCTCATGGAAAGGATCACGGGAGAAATATAAAATTCTCCTGTGATTTTTTATTTTTTCACAAAATAAGTTACGAAATTTTGATCTATGTATTTTTACGCTCATTTTAAGTACCCATGTGACTATATTTTGAGGTGAAAATAGAACTGAAAAAAAGATTCTTTTTTTGAAATAAAAATCAAATTCATTTTTTGAATTAAAATCCAGTCCATTTTTACAATCAATAAAAATCCAATTGTATTTTTGAACTAAAAGAAGGTCCCTCACCGATCTCTCATGCGGGTGCCGCACAGAAAATTGTCTCTAAATGCAAATCAATTTTATTAAATGCAAACCAATTTTAAATAAATATAACTAATTTTTTTTTGTTTTGTACGTACCCAAAATAAATTTCCACCTAAAATTACTCAAATTAAAAAAAAATTAAATTTAGATGAGTTGGAGCAATTCGGTGGTCATTAAACTCTCGCAGGCGGAAGCTTCACACTCAAAATCTTCTGAAAGTTCTCCAACTGGAGTTCTCCATGCTTCTAAACTTCCACAATCCTTCTCTTTCCTCCAAATCTGAAATCAGACACAACCCAAGAGATTGGGATTCTGTCTTCAACCACCACATCAAGCTCAAAAATGATGGAGCTATCCTCAAATCCTACTCAGAAATGGAGTCCTCCGGCGTTTCTCCTCGCCGAGACCAGCTCCCCGTAATCCTCAAGGCCTGCGCGAGGCTTCGAAACTTCGAATTTGGTAGGAAAATCCATTCCTCCATTGTCAAATCCGGTCTGGTTGACGACACTAAGGCGATGACCGCGCTCATTGATTTCTACTGCAAAATTGGGTTTTTGGATGTCGCACTCAATCTGTTCGATGAAATGCGTGATAGAGATTTGGTGTCTTGGAATACAATGATGTGCGGTTTTGCGGAAAATTTAAGGAGCATGGATTCGCTATCCCTGTTTCGTAGGATGAGAAGGGACGGTTTGTTGCCCAACGCCATTACTCTGGTCAGTCTCCTTTCTTCCTGCAGGGAATTGTATGAGCTCAAATTAGGCCGGGAGATTCATTGCTACTGCTTAAAGAGGGGGTTTTTTGATTCAGAAGTTCACGTCGGAACTGCTTTGGTTGACTTTTACTCTACATTTGATGTAAGGGCCTCGCGATTAGTGTTTGATTTAATGGAGGTTAGAAACAAAGTGACATGGAATGTTATTTTATATGCGTATGTTTATTCCGGAGATTTTGACGAAATGAGGATCCTCTTTGTCGATATGATCATAGAAAGCTCGGCACCGGATTATGTCGCATTTTTGGCCGTCTTGGAGTCATGCGCAGATCATGGGTTCTTAGAATTTGGAAGGCAGGTTCATCAATTAGCCATCAAGCATGGATTTCATTATGACAGTTTTGTGGCCAATGCATTGATTGTTATGTATGGAAAGTGTAAAGATGTGGACTCATCTCATGAAGTTTTTCAAAAGATGCCTTCTTTAGATCCCGCCTCATGGAATGCAATGCTTGCTTCATATAGGAACTGCGGATTTTTCGGCAAAGCACTCGATTTATTCAAGACGATGCGGAAAAGGAATGCTAAAGTAAATTCTGTCACCATTGCCACTATTCTCTCCATATGCGGTCAGTCTAGCAATCTTCGAACAGGGAAAGAACTCCATTCTTATGTTATAAAAACTGGATTTTGCAAGGATCTCGCCGTAGAAAGTGCGCTTCTTAGCATGTATGTTGAATCCAACTCGATGTCATGCGCTTGTAGATGTTTTAACAAGATGAAGAGACGACTATTAGTTTCTTGGAATACGTTAATCAAGATGTTGCTCGATCACGGATACGAATATTGGGCTCTGGAACTGTTCGAGAAAATGCAGCAGTGCCACGAAAAGCCCAATTCTTACACGATGGTTTCTCTTCTTTCGGGATGTGGAGAATCTTCGATTAATGCAGGGAAATCGATCCACGGTTACATTGTACGACATGAACTTGATGTAAACCCGGCATTGTGCACCGCACTCTGTAGCATGTACATGAGCTGTGAATTCGAGCAAGCTGCCTCGTATTTATTTCGTACCCACTCTAAGCGAGATGTAGTATCATGGAATTCGATGATTGCGAACTATTTTCGGATCGGAAAGCCTTGCAGAGCTCTTTCTTTCATTCGTGAAATGCATTCAGAAGCAAAGCCAGACTCAACCACGATTATCATTACCCTTCTGTGTTGTGCAAGGATGGGGAATCTGCAAAAAGGAAGGATTTTGCATGCATACACCATCAGAAGAGAGATGGATTTGGATTTTGATAGCACCTATTTGGGAAATGCTCTCCTAACCATGTATGCAAAATGTGGTAGTCTGAAGGATGCTGCAAAATTATTCGGGAATCGAATGAGAAAAGATGTTATATCTTGGAATGCGATGATCGCCGCATACGGAATGCATGGGCGCGGAGAAGGTGCGCTCAAGGTCTTCTATCGAATGCTAAAAACCGGCGAAAAGCCTACCGGTGTGACTTTTGTGTCAATTCTGGCTTCGTGCAGTCATTCGGGTTTGGTAGAGGTCGGGAAGGGTCTGTTTTGTTCGATGATCGAAGAATACGGTATAAGACCTGAGATTGCTCATTATGGGTGCATCGTAGATCTCCTTGGACGGGCGGGTTTTCTCGATTCCGCACTGAATTTGGTTCGTTCGATGCCTATGGAACCGGATGCGGGTGTATGGAGGGCTCTTTTGGGTGCTTGTAAATTTTCTTCTGATATACACTTGGCAAGGTTTATTGGAGAAAAACTAAATGAGATAGAACCCATGAACAGTGGAAACTACATACTCTTATCAAATATATATGCTGCAGCTGGGAGTTGGGAACATGCAAGAGCTTTGAAAAAACAGATGAAGGAGATGGGATTGGGAAGGAATCCTGGAACCAGTTGGATGGTTATCAGTGACGAAGTCAACTCCTTCAGCGCCGGGAACAAAGTTCTTGCTCAAGTTGACAATATTTCTGACAAACTGGAAAGATTATTAGATAATTTGATAAGCAATTGGGTACTTTACTGATTGAAGACGAGTCTTCGTCGGCGGGGATGAAGATGAGGCAAAAACTATAGCCGAAAACTGCGGCATGCCAGATGTTCTGATGCTATTGGAAGGAAACTTCTATCAAGAAAATCAGTATACCCCTCTGAGTTTACACCATCTACTTTCTGAAATTACTAAACTCTGCCCTCTGAGTTTGCAACATCACAAGACATTCACCCTCAATTAACATACATTACATACATGTTGAAATTGTTGAAGTAGGAAGTGGAGCCCTATCAAACCCTAATTCATCATGAAAGAATTAAGTTTTAGGTTGTTTTATAGGAATAGAAATAGGAATTTAGATTAAAATCACTTAGATAAATTTTTTAATATATTTGTTGAAGCAGGAAAAATTCTCCACTCCAAAATTCTGATCAACACAACCTAAGGTTACTAGTGCAGCGGTCGAGCTTGACGACTCGGCGGGCAAGGACACAGAAACAGAGGGAACACTAAGAGAACCTCAGGCGATGCGGCAGGGAGGTCTCACCACGTACCAGGATGCTCCACAACTAAATATTGCTGAGTAGGATACAAGGTGGCTACTAACTTGGCGACTATCACAAAATGACGACCAAGGGAAGGGGAATGATCACTTTCTAACGGCTCAAGTTCTCGGTAGCAGGATCCAAAAGCTCAGTCAAAAGTCTAAGAAAAAGTCTCCATCCTTGTAACCCCGTGGTCATATTTATAGGCAAATCTAAGGGTGAGGGTTTTATTTATAGCCCAACTCCCACACCGCGATCATGCGACTTCGGGGGAGCTTGCTCAGCTTCTGCCAGTATCTATCTTGGTCGCCCACCCGACGAGTATGCGAGGGATGCTCGTCATACTCGCTCAGGTCTTCTACTCTCTTCAGTACTGCCTTTGACTTCTGTCTCCGCCTGTTGATCTTTACCCTTTGCTAGCATGGCTTTGAATAAGCCCACCCTCGACAAATATGGATTGTACAACGTTGTTTACTTAAATTTTATAAAGGCAGTTTAAGCTTTGTTTGACGCGATTTTTTTGCTCCAGAGAATTTGGACAAAAACTTCACGATCATAGAATGTATGTTTGACATGTCTAGTTTTGAAGATAAAAGTAGATGAAGTTCCTTAGGTGAGGTCAGGCATTCACGAATGATGGTTCATAACTTCCGCGTTCACGTCCATCATGACTAGTGGTTGACGCAAAAACTTTTTTCAATGTGAGCGGACTTAAAAATTGTTTGATTCATACTATTACACCACGCCTAATACTATATGTTAGAACAATACAGTATAAGCCACGCTTTAAACCGTGACTAATACTATAATTTTTTAAAAGAATATGGTATTAGCCACGGCTTAAACTGTGGCTAATGCAGTTATTTTTTTTAAAATATAGTATTAGTAACGGTTTATAGTTTACGCCGTGACAAATATAGGTAATTTTTTAAAAAATAGGGTATTAGCCACGGTTTACATCGTGGCTAATACTGTTAATTTTTAAAAAATAGAGCATTCGTCACAGTTTAAAGCGTGATAAATACTATTAATTTTTTTTAAAAAATGTGTGTGGGTGGCCGCCCGCACTCGTCCCAAAGTAGGTCCACCCCTGATCATGACCGCGTCAAACTAAACCTCATTCTAGCATGATGGTGCACAAAATTGCAGATATTTTTTAATTCATTAATAATTATAATAAATTCTATAAAAAGTTAAAAACAATAAATTATGCACTGGTTTTTTTTATCCTATTTTTAAAATCCAAAACAAGCAGTGAGAAATTTGGGATAATCTGATCCATACATGTCATTTATTATCCATTTCTGGTACTATGCCATTTATTATTCATTTATGGATTGCATGTCATTTATTATTCAATTAAGTATATATGGTTATTTAGGGTTTTTAAACTATATATTTTGCAAGAAAATATTCATTACATTAATGTAAAAGACAGTAAATGATTTATTATTTTATATATGATGACTAGTCATTAATATTGGCAGTTTTAATTATGAAATTAATTGAGCTTAATCATCTTCCTATTTAATGAAAGCAATTATTCATCCTTGAAATTATTTTCAGCGCACCGCGCTTCAGACTAAGACTCCGTTTGGGGGGACTTATTTTCACCGGTCAAGCTGTTATGACCGCATGAACCGGATTGAATATAAGGTCCGATTCATGCGACGTAACCACTTAACCGGTGAAAATAAGTCCCTCCAAACGGAGTCTAACAATGCGCTCAATACAAAGCAATGTATGTGTTATGACAAGAGCACGTAGCAATGTATGCACTAACAAGCTTTATCTATACTATATTAAATGAAAAAAAAACATCATTTGATGCAACATTCAGTTTCAATCTTATCATTTTCTATTACAAAATTTCTACTTTTTGAATTTATATATATTTATTCAATTAGTTTTTTTTTAAAAAATTAAAATTAATATATATGCTGGTTCTTTAATATCTAGAAAAGGCAAAATTCGGTCACAATTTCACCTGGGGATGGCGTTAAGGGGCAAAATTTCATGCCCTAAAAAGCTTAAAACATCACGCTCTAAGCATAATTAATATATTTTTCTACTACAAACATAATCATGGTCCAATATTGTCAATGAATATATACACGCAAAGACACTCATTCACAATTTCGAGTGACATTGCACGGCTCATCGTGCTTTGTGTTACAGTACCCGATCTGTCTCGACGGACTTCACCCACCCCAACTTTTCTTAATAATTATATATTAGTGTAAGCATTTTTTTAATTATTTAAAATTAACAATATTATATTTATATAATATTATTACTTTATATATTTATAAATTAACAATATTATAAATATATCATATTTATAATATCTCTACTATTATATAAAAACTACTCTTTATTCATAATTACACAATTATACCAAACTTTATATTAGTATATTATAAAGACAATATCATTTTAGGTAATTACACAACTTTACAATATTAAAATATAAAATATAAAAACACTAGATACCCTAAACCTATTGTCTCTAACTAGAAATGACAAGAGAAAGATGAATGTTTTAATGTTAAAATATATTTTGTTTTACAAAATAAAAATTGTATTCTTGATTTATATTTTCTAACGGTCATTTTGAGTACTCATATGTATATGTTGCGGGTCGGGCGGAGCCAACTGCGGACGGGCGAAGCCCGCCGGGAGCGGGCGAAGCCCGCTGTCGCCGGTCGGGTACTGTCGCGCGAGGCCATATGGGCGGGTACTATCCACGACAAATGTCGTCGCCCACGACAAATGTCACCGCCCATGGCAAATGTTGCCGCCCACGACAAATGTCGTCCCCACGACAAATGTCGCACTACCGGCGAATGTCGCATCCCGACGAATGTCGCACCCTGTCGATTGTCGCACCCCCGCCGAATGCCCCCAGGGCCGAAGGCCCGTGCCTGTCACTTGTATATTTATAAACATAAATATTTATATTTATAAATATAAAATTTATTTACATATTTATAAATTAACAATATTATAAATATTATAAATTATTTAAATATATATTTTTATATTTGTTTATTATAATTTTTTATTATATAAATTAAAATTATATATTTTCCTACTATAATTTTTTATTTATAGAACAGTATTAATTAGAATAAATAAAAAACGAAATTAAAAAGTAAAAACTGTGATCATCAGTGGCAGCAGACTTGTCTGATGCCCACCGGCGAACCTGCTGGGGAAAGTCCGACAGGGGCACCGCCGGTGTTGGCCGGGGCTTCGCGGCTAGGGCCACCGCCACAGGTTGCCCTGCCGGAGCCCCGCGGAACTACCCTAGCTAGGTTCGCCGGGGTCTGACGAGCCCCTCGGTGGGCTCCAACCATGCAGCCGGTCGCTCCGCCGCCGGCGATAACCCAAAAGTTGGCTTCAGGTAACAGGATGGGGAGGCTATCATGCTTCACACGGGACTGAGGAAGACCGGATTTGAGAGATCAGCTCTTGGCTGTCCTAATAATGCTCCGTTTGGGAGGACTTATTTTCACCGATCAAGCGGTCACGATCACATGAATCTGACCTTAATTATGGTTTGGCTCATGCGGTCGTGACCGCTTGACCGGTAAAAATAAGTCCTACCAAACGGACCTTAAGTGTATAATCAAAGAGCTGATATTTAAATATGAAGGATTGAACGGCCTGAATTTATTCAAGGCAAGGATTTTTTTTTATATAGAGTATGGATACCCTAAAAATAAAATAAATTCATAAAAATTAACGAGTCATATAAGAATTGATTTGCTATATTGTTGTCTCATTTAATTTTTGTATGTTACAAATTTAAACCGAATTATAAAAACTCCAAAAAACATTGGATGTAACGATAAGCGGCCAATGACCACATGCCACGAAAGCATTTACAAAAACTTTTTGGACCGCCGCGATGCGAAGCTGCAGCCTCCAAGTGGACGGCAACGAAGGGGGCTTCTATTATTTTAATTTTTATTTATTGCCAATTAATTAATATATAGCCGAAGTAGATATCCTTCAACAGAGCTAGCTTATTCCTGCAGCTTCATTGACTTCAACCCCACCAGTGTGCAACTGCGTGTTCACCGAGTAGGTCTCTCAGAGAATTCTAGGGGCAAAGGGCTATGATTCAGGAAAGCCGAGCAGGCGAGTGGGGCAACCGGACGCGCACTCACCCAAGAATACAGGCTTGCGCGTGGCCGGGTGAATGAGGTCAACATGCCTGCATTCGCCTAGGGCCTGAGGATTGCGCGCAGTCGGGCGAGTGTGACAATAGGTCCGCACTCGCACTAGGCGGCGAGTAAGTAGTAGGCGAGTGTCAGTTTCATCAGGCACTCGCCATCAGCCAAGAGTAGGTGGATGCTCACCATCAGGCATTCGTCACTCCTTCGTGGGATGTTATGTTTTAGCCTGCTAGTAGCATTTCCAAACAGCGGAGTTACACTGTGGCAGACTCAGTTGAGCTGCATATAGTAGATCTGAACAGCGGAGTTACGTTGTTTGTAGACAAGACTTGAAATTCTATAAATAGATCCATAAGGGTACCTTTGGAGGGGATTTCAGTTCTTTTGGCTTTCTTCTCCTCAGGCTGATTTAGGTTGGCTTCGAGTGCCCTCCAAGGTGTCCAACACAGCTTCTGGCTTGGGAGGAAAAGTGCTCTAAGATTTTTTGGGTGTGTGGTGAGACCTCCGTGTTGTGACCGAGGATCTGTTCTAAAATTCTAAGCCTTAGGTCGAGTGAGCTTCCTTGGGAAACGTAAGTGTGAGGTTATCTCTTATTGGGCTCGGAACTCCACAAGAAGCTGAGGTTCGGTTTCAACACTTTGGTGCGGTGAGCGTGGAGAGTAATCAACACAAAAGAATCTTAAACAAGTTTTGTGACTGGAGATGAAGGACATGGAGCTGAGCGGGTGGACTCGCCATCCCCGCCAGGTGTGGCCCTGGGCAAGTGCTCGATGTCTTCTGTCTCAATGATCTCACCACCAACGCTGGGCGAGAATGCTCTCGTAAAACGACTCAGAAAAGAGAAGGAGGGCGAGGGAAGTGGGCAGGATCTCGCTGGGCGAGAGCATTTCCCTGGCTTAGCAAGTGCTGGTCAGGCCAGTGAGTTGATGACGCGATATCTACCCACTTGTCTCGCAGGAGGAAGTCCCTTTAGCGAGTTGTTTGTCTCGTCTCGGGTTCCAGAAGATTTTAGAGAGCTAGAAATGTCCTACTATACCGGCAGAGACGACCCTGTCCAGCATGTCCAGTGGTTCGAGGACGCGGTTTCTATTAGCAGATGTCAGACGCTTTCAAGTGCCGATTCTTAGTGATCACCTTAAAGGATAAGGCAAGAGACTGGCTCCACCAGCTTTCCACCAGCTCGATTTACTACTTTGAGGACCTGTGCCGAGGGTTTCTGTTGAGGTTATCAAATTCAAAGAACAGGAAGAAGGGGCAGAGTTTTTGTTTGCAATCAAGTAAGGCCCGGAGGAGTTACTGAGGAGTTATGTGGATAGGTTCCAGGAAGCGGTCCTTTTGGTTCAAGAGGTACCAGGGTATACCTTAATGTTAGCTTTCACCTTAGGACTCCAAGAGGGATTCTTCAGGGTGGAGCTGAAGAGAGACCCCCTGTCTTTTGAAAATTTGATAGAGAGGGTGGCAAGGGAGATAGAAGGAGAGGCGGCGAACCCGATGTTTTCCAGGAAGTTGGCTAGGTTGGGGGGAGAAGTGAAGGAGCAAGGAGGAGGTCAACAGCAGGATGTGAGGAGGAGAGATGGGCCCAGAAGGCAGGGATTCTAGGGGCATCAGCAAGGGTAGGGCTACAAGGAGCCCAACAACCGACTTTCCTGGAGGCAGCAGGGAGGTCATGTTTAAGGCCAGGGAAGAAGATTTCATGGGGAGCAAGGGCGGTTCAACCCTCCGAGGTAGTGGCAGGGCCTAAGGGAACCCTCCCATAGAACCAAGTTATGACGATTGCTAGAGGAAGAGGAAGGAAGAATGGTGCGAGAGGGAGAGGAGAGGTGTAGTACCCCCCCCCCACCTTTGTCTGGGTCGGGATGGAGGGTGTACTACTTGCCCAAGGCATCCACCCAGTGCTCCTTAGTGGTAACGATCCACCCATCTAAGCACTAGTTGGCCGCCTTGCTCGGCTAGAATCACAATATTCATAACATATCATATATTTGCGGAAGCAATAATAGGAAAACACTATCAAATATATATATAACATCATATATATTTACATGAGTACTAGGGTCATAGCCTATGTTCTTATATAAGCCCGCAGGCTGTACAAGTTCTATATATAAATCCTCACTCTCTCTCTCTATCCTGCTCGCTGGTACTCAAGTCTCGAAACTCTGAAGATGTCAGTGGTGCTTCTGCTCGAGTAGTCCTAACTACGGGCACACTCTCCTGCGGCAGGGGGCCACTACGGTGCTCCGTTTTCTGTAAATGATTATTTAAATAACCGTTAGTCACAGGGCTAAGTGGAAACAAATCTCCTTCACGGATCCATATTATGGGGATGATCACACACCCACCCAACAATAGCCGAAACAAGAGATAGTTAGTACAATATTTCATATTTTTAAGCTAGGAGCAACGATAAAGGAAGGACAGCATAATATAATTGAAATGGTAGAAGCAATAACATCAGTTATAATAAGGGCTCCACTAGCACATCACGCATTCACAACCTATATCCTATCGCAGGCATTCACAACCGCGCACACATATACTATGTCGACATAGAATGGACCGCTTTTGTTCCAGTAGGGTAGCGAGCCCCACGGGCTTCACCGATGTGGTCTTCGGTAACAGTGGTCAGTCCTGCCACTTCTAGGGGTGGTCGTACTGCACAACCTCAGGCCCCAACGTACAACCCCGTGTACTATTGTATGTGAGCGACATCCTGTGATACAATATTTTGGCCGACCTGCGGGGGAAAACCCAACGGGGAAAAACATAACGGCCGGTCACCCTTGATACCCATCTCCCCGTCGGCTTGAGTCGTCGACCTTCCCTCACCAGTACAAATGGTCTGCAGAAGGGACTGACCCGCCATAGTTCACCGCAAGCAATTTACAAACAATCAAACAGTCAATTTTGCTAGCACGCACCGGGTCTGTGACGGCCTGCCCTACTATGCTTCAATCAACGGGCAGTAACACTCAGCTTAACTTTCGACAAGAAGTATGGGAGCAATTTATTTAGGGCTAAACCTGGAGGAACATCTCAACTTCGGTAATTCCCAACTAAGGCTCGACCTTAACAGATAGCTGCTCGTCAAAGCAGGACCCGTGCTTATAATAGTAAATTACAGTAATGAAAATACGATAATTAAAGCTGCTGATAATATAAGTTGCATAATTAGAGTGCTAGAATGAAATATGACCAATACGAAACTGGAGTAGTGATACGCCGGCTATGGTATACGTATTATGAACGCAAGTGCACGTGTCGGGTCAACTAATAAAAAGTGAGTAGTGATCGTTTCCACAGAGAGGTGGTGAATTCAGTGCTTGCAAATACTAGTTAGACATTTTCTCTAAATCCAAACCACTCAAAGATGATTGTGATCTTTTAATCTAGATTATGAGAAATTCTGAAATTAAAATAAAATAACTACAATTACTTGTAAAAGATGTTTTTTTGTAATTCAAGTTGGAGAAGTAATCTCGTGTTGTGATTTCCTATAACTAGTGTGATGAATTTATGAACGATACTTTGTGAGAATGCGAGGTGAAAGGCCTTGCAACGATTTTAGATTAGACAACCGTATCTCTCGATATCGGAGGCCCCTAATCCGTTATCTCCTCTCGGGTGAAATAGGAAACCGGATAATGCTCGAAAACCTAAGTTGCTAACACCAAGAGGAAATCTCTTTCTCCCTTCAAGCGCTATATTGAATCTACAACACACTTACGCAACTCCTCTCTCGATTTATGAAGCGTAGTAAAAGAAACAAAACCGTGATCAAAGGTTTCAAGATATAGATTGAAAACTCAATAAAGGTTCATCACACAATCACAAAGAGAAACTATTAAAAGAATTCATCACAATAGCCATAGTACCCTCACAACACAAGATCTATGAAGTTAGTTCATAACGACGGAAGAAAACCACAAAAATATATAGATCTTACAGCACATTATGGAAGAAAATCAAAAACTGCAGTGATTCGCTCTTCGATTATGGCTGAAATCCGTCCGTCTTCAATCTCCGGGAAGCCCTAGTTCTCCCTCTCCAATGGAATTCTCCAATCTCCCTCCAAAAGATGATGAATTATCAATAACTCCTTAATAATCTTTCATAAAAAACGTCCAACCCTTTCCCCAAAGGATACCTCTTTCTATTTTTGCAAATGGCGTAATTTTGAAATTTTGAAATTTGAAATTCGTCCAGAGGTTGCAACCTTTTTTACAAAGGTTGCAACCTTTTTTTTCAGCAAATGATATTTAGGTAGATTTTGATTCTCCAAGAAGATTTCTTCGACATTTCTTGCGCTAATACATAGGAAAAATACCGGATTAGCCACAAATCAAATAAATATGAATTTACTTTTCATTTTTATTTCTTTTAAACTCATTTTAAGCATTTATAATGAATATTAAGTCTAAAAATTGGGCTAGATATCTTCTTTTTAAGAAGTTATCAAGTATTATCGAAACGAAAGTACTGAATTGAACTTTACCAGTACGGGACTGGAGTTGAACTGAAATGAAAGTACTGAATTGAACTTGACCAGTACGGGACTGGAGTAGAACTGAATTGAAAGTACTGAATTGAACTTGACTAGTACGGGACTGGAGTAGAACTGAATTGAAAATACTGAATTGAACATGACAAGTACGGGACTGGAGTATAACTGAATTGAAAGAACTGAACTGAAATAAATAAAGGAACTGAACCAGTACAATACTGGAATAATCATAAAGAAAATGGTTAGTAGTCCAATCACTCCATTCGTGAGGCTTCAGTTCCATCTCCGTTCTCTGGAGGTATTCAGTTCCTTCTCAGTTTTCAAGATTTCCTTGAGTTACACCCATTATTAAGATCCGATAATTTGATTGCGCCTTTTTAATTCACGGCTTAATCTGATCAAAGGCTTTTTAGTAGTTACCCATTTATTATTCGTCGAGAATAATTAGCAACTCGCGACTCGTACTCTACTTTCTGAGTCTGCCCAAACTACCCAAGGATCGAGGCGCTCAGCGGTTTCACGAAATCTCAAAACGCTCAGAGCTTGTCCACTTGCTTCGGCCACTCTCATCGATAAGCTAATTTGAATTTAATATTCAAATTAGGGAGGGTGGTCGTCCGCTCCAATTTTCATTTCCGAGGAAAAGAGCGAAATAAATTCCGAGCGTGACCCTAGGATTCCAAAAATTTGGAAAAATATCAATTCTTATCAACATGCCCCCAAACTTTAATACAACCTCTAATGGGGTATAAAATAAACCTAGAAAATTTTTCATAATTTTTCGAGCCATTTTGGGCCTTTATTTAGGCCAAATAAATTTTGTTTAGGCTTTTAAAAATACCAAATTATTTTCAAAAATTCTCAGAATTTTTGTGTAGGAAGCCCTCATCAAGGGGAGCATTTTTTATGTTGGTCACTTTTCTCCCAGAGGCATAGATTTTCTTCTAGAAATTTCTCAAGTTTCTGTTAATAAAGGGGTCTGCAGATAGCCAGATTGAACCCGATCCTGCGGCTGAGATTGAGCCAGACCGCGCCAATCTTTCTTCTATCCCCACAACGGATCGAGCATGAATCCTCTGTGGGGGGCGTTGATGCTGAGGCAGGGGAGGGAATCCAAAAATTCTGGGCCGTCCAATCTCATCGTGGAGATCGAATGGTGACTGCGCCTCCCGATGGTGTGGAGGGTGGTGGCCTCCATAACCACCGGTCGGCCGCTTACAGCCACCGACTCTGCCCTCGATCGACTAGTCGGAGGCCGACGCCCTCCTGGGTGGTGGTCCGGCAGCCCGACGCCGCCGACCGCCGCCGAAGTTAACCTCTCGAGAGCGTTGGGGTGGTGGTGGCTCTGCCCCCAGCAACACCGCACCACCCCGCCTCTCGGGTGACTGCTCGACCACTACACCACCCCCGACCGGAACGCCGAGGGTCGAGCTCCTCGCCAGCGGTGGCCCGGTGTCCTGGCGCCGCCGGCCGCCACCGTAGAAAAAAAATATAGAGGCTTGCTCTGTTTTCGGGTGTCGTCGGAGCGACGTTTTTCGGCGGCACCACCGTCCTCCGCCACCGGGAATCTCAATTCCCGGTGACCTAACACTCTCCCAGCGCCATCACCGGCGCTGGGGGATGGCTCTATGCTCATGGCCACCACCCGACCTGGAGCTTGGCTTGGGTGGCATCGGCGGCGCTCCGGCCACCGGGAGGTACATGCAGCACGTTAGGGGGATAGGGAAGGGGGAGGGGAAGAGTATTCCACCTAGCCTAAAAGAGTTTGGGACGGCCCCGACCGAGTTGCTATTGGAAGCGGTGGAAATCATGGGTGGTGGAAAATTTTCCGGTGAGCTGGGACACAAGTGAGACTGCCCTGGGCTCGAGTGGGTTAGTGTGGGGGAAAGAAGGCCGGACAAGGGATTTTATAGCCTGAGGGGGTGGCCTCACCCCTCACTTCCCCAGTTGGGATTAACCCTAAAGAAAGAGAGAGGAGGAGCTCCTCTCCTCAACATGGCTGGACACGTGGCTCCTCTTGGTAGGCCAAGAGCAGGCAGGACCTCCTCTATTGGTTTGCCTTAAGTGGGCTTAGGCCTTGGTTCCTAAAAAGAGGGAAGGAGAGGTAAGGAGGGATTGGGTCCATCTTGTCCCATGGCCTTCCTTCTTGCAAACTTGCTGATTGATGGCCCAAGGGTGAGGGGGAGAAGGGCCTAGACCATTAATGAGGAGGAGGTGTGTGCCTCTTTTTGGAAAATTCAAAAATTTTGATTTTTAGGGGGGTTTGACCAAAGTCAACCCTAGGGTGGGTCCCTCATGCTGGTCAAAGTCAAAGCGGGTCCAAGACATTGGGAGTTGGGTCAAAGTTGGGGTGTCGCGTCATAATTTGTGTGTGCATGCTTTTCGGTGCACGATTATGCCTGATTTGACCACGGGTTGACTACTCGCATTTGAAATTGACCGGGACAACTTCTATTGACTTTGTATCGATCATACGAGTCCAATGCCACTGACCAGGGTCGAATCGGTGTTCGTTTGGTAAAAATCCAAAATTTGAGCGTCGCGACGCACTAAAACGGTCAAAATGTCTATATTCGTCATTAGACCTCGGATTGTGACGCAACGAGTTCCGACATGCTCGTATTGACTATACAAGACTACATGAACTGACAGAACTCAAATCAGAGTTTTTTAGACCAATATTCAAAATCTTGTCTTCGTGACGTTTTACGGGGAATGATCATATCCACCATATGACCTCGGGGTCCAACGGAACGAGTTCCGATGCGCCCGTATTAACCATACAAGGTCAAAGGAACTGACAGAACTCAAATGAGAGTTCTTTAGACCGATATTCAAAATCTTGTCTTCGCGACATTTTACGGGGAATGGTCATATCCACCATATGACGTCGGGGTCCAACGGAACGAGTTCTGATGCGCTCATATTAACTATACGATGCCACAGGAACTGACAGAACTCAAATCGGAGTTCTCTAGCTCCATTTTTCGCTTAGGGTTACCTCCTACCAGGTCGCGGGTCGGGGTTCAAGTCACTTTTATTGGGCCCTCTACGGTTCTGGTGGCCCAATAAAAGTCGGGATGTTACAAGAGGGCAGGATGGTTTTGCCTTATTGTGACTTTCATTAGGAAGAGGGGAACACAATAACAACATGCCCAGAGTTTTTGGAGATAAGGAGGGCGAGAGGTTCGGGGCAGCAACGACTACAACAACAAGTGCGGATTGAGGAGGTGACTAGAGGAGCTGAGGAAGAGGACCAGTGCGTGGACCGGGTAGACATGGGTGCCCAAAGGGGAATCAGGGTGATCCACGGAGGGGTGGGGATCGAGGCCACTCGCAAGGCGTGCCTCCATACCATGTATCGTCAGAGCCGGGAAGCTAGCGGGACTAAGCAAGTTTCTCTCCCGAATAAGAGAGAAGTGCTCGTATTTCTTCAGAGCGTTGCATGGAAACCAAAAGTTTGAATGGTCTAAGGAGTGTGAGGAGGCTTTCCAGTCCTTGAAAAACCAACTTATCCTGGCTCCTTTGCTCCAAGGACCAAAGAAAGGATATGATCTATCTTTGTATCTTGGGGTCGGAGCGGAGGTCGTAAGCTTCGGCCTGGTCTGAGAGGAGGGCGAGAAGCAACTGTAAGTTTATTTTGTGAGAAGGGTCCTGAAGAAGGCAGAACTCCGGTACTCGGTCCTAGATAAGTTAGCATTCGCCTGGATCCTCTCGGCTCGAAGACCCAGGCCTTATATCTAAGCCCACTCAATCCGGATAGTGACTGACCACCCTCTCCGTAATATTTTTGAAGGGGTGGAGCACTCAGGGAAGCTTGTGAAGTGGTCAGTAGAGTTGAGTGAATTTGACATCTCATTCGTTCCCCGCCTATCGGTAAAGGCTCAAGCAGTGACAGACTTTTTGGCTGACTATGTGGTGGAGGTGGAAGAGGTGGGACCTTCTCAGTGGGTCTTCTGGAAGTTGTTGGTAGACGGAGCCTCAGGAAGACACTCTTTGGGAGCAGGGGTAGTTTTGGAAAGTCCCCAAGAGATAAGGATAGAGCAAGCTATAGTGTTACACTTTCCTATCATTGATAATCAGGCGGAGTACAAAGCAGTCATTGCAGGGTTGCGACTTGCCAAGGAGTTGGGAGTTCATGATGTGGTGGTGCTAATAGATTTAATGGTAGTACCCCCACAGGTTAATGGTGAATTTGAGACAAGAGAACCTACCCTCCAGCGATATTTGGTAAAGGTAAGGGGGCTCATCGGAACGTTCTTAACCTTCTCCATCTGATATGTGTCGCGGAAGAGAGTGTTGTGGCGGATCAACTAGCTATGTTTGGTCTACGGGCAGGAGGGATCCTGACCGACATGTTCCGTCCAACCATCGAGGAAGCAGAGTTAATGGAGATAAATCAACCCCCCTTATGGATGGATCCTTTTGTCACATTCTTAACTACAGACGAGATTCCAGAGGACATTCTTGCTAAGAAACGTTTAGGCACAAGTTAGCATACTACTTACTGCGAGAAGGAGAGTTGTATCGGAAGATCCTCTCGAGACTCTTGGTCGTGTGTGTGGCTGAAAAGGAGGTCTTAAAAAACTTGGAGGAGGTCCATTCGGAAGAGTGTGATAGTCGCTCTCGGAGCAGGACCTTGGAGGGGAGAGTAGTGCGCCAAGGGTACTTCTGGCTGACCCTGAGCAAAGATGCGATGAAGTTCGCAAAGAAATGTAAGAAATGTCAACTATTTGCGTCACTCCAACTCTTGCCGGCCCAGAGACTCAGAAGCATCACAGCATCGCGACCCTTTGCAATTTGGGGGATGGACCTGGTGGGGCCTTTTCATCAGACGAGTGGGCAGAGGAGGTTTTTTCTCGTCATGATCGACTACATCTCGAAGTGGTTGGAAGTCAAGCCGCCAGCTAAAGTGACCTCCCTGGTGATTCGTAATTTTGTATTGTAAGAGATCATCTGCCAGCATGGATTTCCCCAGGCCATAGTCACCGATAATGTACCACAATTTGTCAGCGAGGAATTCATAAGCTTTTGTGACTATCTTGGGATAGATCTCAGGTTCGCGTCAGTCCATCACCCAAGGAACAACAAGCAAGTGGAAGAGACAAACAAGATCATTGTGAACCTGTTAAAGAAGAAGGTGGAGAATCTGAAGGGAAGCTGGGTAAAACAACTTCCTTCGGTCCTTTGATCCCTGCGAACCATACCCAACAGGACCACATGGGACACTCCCTTCATACTTTCTCACGGATACAAAGTCGTGCTTCCCGTGGAGTTCGAGGTCAAGACACCGTAGGTGGTCGTCGTTGGAGAAGGGGATGAAGGCTGGAGAGTAAAGAATGAAGATGAGTTACGGCTCTCACTGGATCAGGTGGAAGAGCTCTGGGATCTAGCAACCATCGGATAAAAATAGGTCACTCGCCGAATGGCCAGGTACTTTGATAAACATGTACAGATCAAACAGTTTGTGAAAGGATATCTTGTTCTTAAGAAGGTCGATGCGGCCGAGAGGCCGGCGTCAGTAGGGAAGTTCAATCCCAATTGGGAAGTCCCTTATGAAGTCGAGGAAGCCCTGAAGTAAGGGGGTACTGCCTCCAAGATGTGGAGGGGGTGTCCATCAGTCATACCTAGAGCAATGATAACTTTAAATGTTTTTACCCTTGAGGGGCAGTAATATGAATGTTTACCTCCACGATGCACTTTTCCTTGATTAATATTCTTTTCTTTTATAATGCATGAAACAACGATGACCATGAGTAGATCCCGTTGTCAGACTCTCACTAGCTGGCAGGGTTGGAAGGCACTCGATGGAGGAGAAAGTTGAAACACGATGATCACGAGTAGATCATGTTGTCAGGCTCTCACTAGCTGGCAGGGCTGGAAGTCGCTCGATGGACGAGAATGTATAAACAAGATGACTACAAGTAGATCCCGCTGTCAGACTCTCACTAGCTGGCAGGGCAGGAAGGCGCTCAATGGGCCAGCTGGAGACTTAAGCGATAAAGCGTCCAGGCCCGTGGTCCCAAAGGTGGGAGCTATGAGAAGTATAAATAAGGAAGAGATAAGGGATAAGAAAGGAGGGTCGCAAAAGGTGACTTATCGGGGATGTGCGGTAGATCATCTGGGGTAATTTGGGTATTGTTCTCCGGGGCCGGTTGACCGTCCTCGACTTTATGCGAGTGCAGGCCGACATTCGTTGTCCCTTCCCCGATGTCTTTCTTCTTCGAAAGATTTTCTTGCGAGTAGTCACAGTGGTGTCAGTTATCTTTCCTCTAAAAGGTAGTGAGTGGAGGAATGAATATGAATACATGTGAAGTCCTAGGGAGTGGTGGAGTTAGCGGGATGGACCCACCCACCGTCTGGTCATGCCTGACCATCTTGGCTTTTTTTGGCTTTGGGGATGAGCTCGAAGCTTTCCGAGAAAGCCAAAGAGCAAATCCAGCGACAGAGGATTTAGTCTCCTCTCTCACGGCAGCAAGTCGGTCCTGAACATGTTTCGAGAGCGGTATTATGCACTAGAGGTGGGAGAGAAATCCAAGAAGGGTGAGAAGTGCAAGCATCACCTACTTGTGACTATGTATATATATAGCAAAGTGGGGGGACCAACCAAAAGATTCGAATAGCGGGGTTACACTGTTTGTAGACCAGACTTGGAATTATATAAATAGATCCATAAATGCACCTTTGGAGGTGATTCCAATTCTTTTGGCTTCCTCCTCCTCAAGCTGATTTAGGTTGGCTTCGAGTGCCCTCCAAGGTTCCCAACACAACTTCTGATTTGAGAGGAGAGGTGCTCTAAGATCTTCCGGATGTGTGATTAGACCTCCGCACTATGACCCAGGATCTGTTATATAATTCTAAGCCTTAGGTCGAGTAAGCTTCCTTGGGAGAAGTAAGTGTGATGTTAGCCCTTGTTAGGCCCTGAACTGCACAAGAAGCCAAATTTCAGTTTCAACAAGTATATTTCTGCGAAGAGGAGAACGGCAGATATGTCGGTGATTGATTTTGACTTTATTTAAATGTGCATAATTTTTAGATTAACAAGAAAAATATAATATGATGAGATTAATGAAACCATCGAATCAGCCACAAATTAATCCGGACAGTGAAAAAGAATACTATTAAGTTGTACTCAAAAGAAGAGGATCCTGATTCAATTTTGAAGCTTATGAGGCAGGTTTTATCTCTTAAGAAGGGCGCCCTCGCTATAAGATTAATATAAATAATAGAATAATAAAATTAGTTTAATCTCCGTACATATTAATTAAGGCATATGTAAGACAAAGCTTAGATTAATATAATTTAAATTTGTGCATGTAAGGAGATTAAAAAATGTGTTTATTGCCCAAATTTTCTTGCTTACAGGTAACGCTGACCTTCAAATTTGATAATATATATTGTCTTTATTATTATTATTATTATTATTAAAAATGAGCCCGGCTCCTTGCGCTTTCTCATGCGTGAATGCATGTGCATCATCACCATTATCTTTGCTTGCAATAAAATAAAAAATTAACTGCACTATGATTATTCAGGGGCGGATTTAGAGGAGGGTCCTAGGAATACTGGCCCTCACTCCATTATTTTCAAAATATTTAGTGTATTTAGATTCCTATCGTCGAGCCAATGAATTTTGACTACTTATACGTCAAAAATGGTGGCCAGATGATGGAGAACAGCTCCGATAAGATGAAAAACGTTAAAAAAAATTGAAGGAAGTTGATGAATAGCCCCTATGCTATAATTTTTAGGACCCGATGACACATTCAAAAAAATTTTGTGCACCCTCTTTATCAATTTGTGCACCTTCATTATTAATTTTTTAGATCCGTCATTGATGATTAAAGTTTGATTTTGAGCCAAGGTTAAGCAATTTAAAATTAGCTCGATTTCAGGATTTTCGGGTGAAATTAGACTCGAAGTTGAAACCAATTTTGAATTGAAATGGCTCAATTCTGAGCTGATTCGAAATTGATTCGTAATGGCTTGAAACTGAGCAATTTTTATATCAAATCAAGTGTTGAAGTCGGGAAAATTCCCTACTCCAAAAATCGGGTCAAGGCAGTCTAAAGTTACCGGCTCAACGAATGAGCTCGACAGCTAGCGGACTAAAGCACGGAAGTCACCGAACAAACAAAACCTCAGGTGCTGCGGCAGGGAGGTCCTACCACGTACTCAGATGCTTAGAAGAAGCAACCGCTCAACAACCAAGGATGGTCGAGCAGGGTACGAGGAAAACTAGTTGATAACTAAATCGCGACGATTAAAGAAGGATAGTCGCTAGGTCGCGACTTGGTCTCTGAGAAAAAGAATTCACGCCCTAAGCTAGTGTCCAAGAAAAGAGTATGAGATCTCGGCAAGTTTCCAAAAGTGTATCTCCTCGTACCCCAAGGGTCCTATTTATAGGGAAATCCTGGGGGGGGGGGGGTGAATCAGAGCTCGCACGGCTGGGCGAGATTCGTGCCTAGTCGCCTACCTGACGAGTATGCAAGGGGAGATCGTCATACTCCCAGGTCTTCTGCAGCCTAGCACGTTGACTCTGACCTCTATCTTGACTTGTTGACTTGGATTTCTGATGACCTGGCTGTAGAGAGGTCCACCCTCGACGAATACGGGTTGTACACAATCACCGCTCTTTTCGAGCGATGTAGGAAATCAGAAAGAATCATCCAATACTTATTCGGCGAGCTGCTTGGCCGAGTATCTGGGTTACTCGCCTTTGATGGAGGTCCGCTGAATTCTATAAATAGGGGGGGTCAGGTTTTTGAGGCATGGAAGTTGAGCTCGCACGCGATGTCGAAGGCTGCCGAGAAAGCCTACCAAGAGAGCTTGGCTGTACTGTCCGAATTTTTTGAATCAGAGCCATCAAGGCCCAAGAGGCCGCGGGAAGGTGAAGTCGTTGCAGATCTGTATCACACCAAGAAGAAGAAACTAAAGAAGACGCTCACCTCCAAGACCGACAACTCGCCCCCGCCGGCGGAGAAGGTCGCTTCCCAGCAAGGAAAGTTGCATCCCCGACCGACCGGCCCCAACCTTCGACTAGCACCCAACAGCTCCTTGAGGATCTCGGGTTGGGCAATATTCCCGACTTCTCGCTGCTCTCCTCGCCGACCACTTCCGTTCCGAAAGTCGCTGGGTCACCACCCCAAGTGCAGGCAGATCTCGCTGCCTCGCATGGTCACAAACTTGTCGATCTTTGTAGTAGTTTGTTGATCATCCTACTTCCATGCTAACTCGTCCTTGTCTCTACAGCTCCTCCAGTGACTATTTTGGGCGAGATTCTAGACGTCGCCCCGCTGCAAGGAGTTCCACTGGCCGCACATGGAACTCGGCCTTCGCTCCGGATCGCGCACACCGTCCGGATCAACCTCGGCTCCAAGGGGTCAGAGAAACAAGCCCCTCCGGCGACTAAGGAAGATCCTCCGGCGACCAAGACCTCACAGCCCGGGACGGGAAAAGTCTCTCCTTCCTCGGTTACTTCGTCGCTGCCGGCGGCGAGCATCCCACCGCCACCGCCTCCACTTCTGCCCAAAACCACGCTGTCGGCAGCGAGCACTCCGTTGCCGTCGCCGCCACCTCCTCAGGTTAAGCCACAAAAACCGAAGATCGCGCCCACGTTGCCACAATCAACTCTGGAGGGCTCGCAATGACCGGCGACGGGCACAACATTGCCGCTGCCTCCACCCCTACCGTCGAACACCGAAGCTCGACCTCAACTCTGCCCGGAAATCACGGTTCCTCGGAACACGTCGGAGAGCTCGGCGCTAGATCCGGAAAGACGGAGCCCTGACTACTTCCCACCGAGGTCCGGAGGCTGCGACCATGGAGGTCGCAGACAGGGGCAACCCGCTGAGCATCCTGGCGGCTCGTCGTCGGTCCCGCGAGAACCAGCTCGCCGCAACCCTTCTCCTCAGCGATCACGCTCTCCTCGGCAAGGTAGCTTTCACCACTGCTGATCTTGTCTGATTGTTGCTACCGACTGCTAACTATTTTGGCGATTTTACTCTGCTTTGACAGGTCGCCCGTCCACTTCTGGAGGCGCTTTCATTGAGGCCTTGGGGCTGTCTGGAGATGAGTACTGCCGAGCCGCCGCTCGCGCCTACATCGAGCTGGAGGCCAAGTTCGACCAGCTCGCCATCTACAAACCTCATCGCTGAATCTCGACACTGGAGGTGAGGATGGCGAAGATGAAAGAGCTGCGAGACAGCCTGACGTCCTACGAGGCCCGCTTCCACATAATCCAAGAGGTGGAGTGGCGCCAGGTGATGACCGACCATCGCGTCCATCTCTTCGACGAGGAATTGGCAGGCATGCGTTTAACACCCCAAAAAGGAGTTGGAGAGAGAGCAGGTTTAAAGTCGAGTGGAGCTCTTTGTTGAGGGGAGCTTGACGAAGATCATCGAGCTCCCCTCGACGATTTTCGTCAACCTGCGCTCGACGATTTTCGTCGAGCTCCACTCGACTTTAAACCTTCTCTCTCTCCAACTCCTTTTGGGGGTGTTACAATGCGCGCGAGCATGGGATCTGTCGGGTGACTGGCGAGGATGGAAGAGCAGCTGCGGCGAGGCGACAACGCGATTGCGGTGGCCACCGAGCACTTCCGGCGAGCTCGCGAGATGGGATGGGTTGGGCGGCATCCCCATCCTCCAGAGCGAGGGCCACCTAGAACTTAGGAATTTTCTTTCTTCTTTTCCTTTGAACTCGCCGTTTGACGATTATGTAAAGAACTCTTTGTTTGTAATAAACGAGCTTCAATCTCGCGTTGATTCTGCCGAGTTTGTGTTCTTTATGATTGCTTCTGCCTATTCTTTCTGCGATGTCTTGATTTCTGTGCAGGTTCTGGCGAGCAGGCGAGAATCCAAACAACATTGCGCGAGATAGGGCTTGTGACTGGGATAGATCTAACGGTTAGGACGCGACTGTTGAAGCCAGGAAAATTCCTAACCTCGAAATAGGATCAAGGCAGCCTAAGGTTACTGATTCTACGGTCCGACGTCACGATTTGAATGGCTAGCGAGAGAGAGAAAGGAAACTATCTACAAGCACACCCCAAATGCTCCAGCGGGGAGGTCCCACCACGTACCCGGAAGCTTTGAAGAAGCTTCCCCTCCGCAACCAAAAGGCTGGGCGAGGTACTAGGCTGGCTTGGACTTGGCGAGTATCTACTTGGGGGACCTCGCCTCTTCCAAAAGGTGCCATTTCCAGTACCCCTGGGGGGCTATTTATAGAGAAATCCTGGGGGGGGGGGGTAGGCGAGTATCCAGCATCTGTGAGCGAGTATCTAGGGTTACTCGCACATACTCGCGAGATACTCGCCAAAACTCGCCTCAGCTCGCCAAAACTCGCCCAAGCTCGCCCAAGCTCGCCTCTGCTCGCCCAAGCTCGCCTCTGCTCGCCTCTGCTCGCCTCTGCTCGCCTCTGCTCGCCCAAGCTCGCCTCTGCTCGCTCAAGCTCGCCTCTGCTCGCCTCTGCTCGCCCAATGGTCTGTGAATAGTCATCTGCTTGAGTACTTCTGATCTCGACGAATTACGGGTTATACACAATCTCCGCTTTTTTCGAGCTCGACACGAGCTCGAAAAAACAATGTTGAACCCGTAGTTCGGAGAGGTGGCGCTAGACGATGCGCTGCAAGAGGTCCATTCTAAGAGAGGAGCCCAACTGAAGGAGAAAAGAAAATGTCGACACCGCCCAGAGGTAGAACCCAACTGAAGGAGGTGGAGAGTCTGACACCTCCCAGGCCATTTGCTAAGCGAGCGAGCTCAACTGGAAGAGGTGGAAATGGGGCGGACATCTCATACGTCAAGCATACCGGAGCCGAGCTCAACTGGAGGTGGAGAAGAGGTCGACACCTCGTAGGAGACGAGCTCAACTAGAGGTGGAGAAGAGGTCGACACCTCGTAGGAGACGAGCTCAACTAGAGGTGGAGAAGAGGTCGACACCTAATCAGGAGGAAGCTCAACTGAAGGTGGAGAGGAGGTCGACACCTGGTCAGGAGGAAGCTCAACTGAAGGTGGAGAGGAGGTCGACACCTGGTCAGGAGGAAGCTCAACTGAAGGTGGAGAGTATAGTCGACACCTGGCAGGAGCCGAGCTCAACTAAAGGTGGAGAAGAGGTCGACACCTGGCAGGAGCCGAGCTCAACTGGAGGTGGAGAGGAGGTCGACACCTGGCAGGAGACAAGCTCAACTGGAGGTGGAGAAGAGGTCGACACCTGGCAGGAGCCAAGCTCAACTGGAGGTGGAGAAGAGGTCGACACCTCATAGGAGACGAGCTCAACTAGAGGTGGAGAAGAGGTCGACACCTCGTAGGAGACGAGCTCAACTAGAGGTGGAGAAGAGGTCGACACCTCGTAGGAGACGAGCTCAACTAGAGGTGGAGAAGAGGTCGACACCTAATCAGGAGGAAGCTCAACTGAAGGTGGAGAGGAGGTCGACACCTCGTAGGAGACGAGCTCAACTAGAGGTGGAGAAGAGGTCGACACCTCGTAGGAGACGTGCTCAACTAGAGGTGGAGAAGAGGTCGACACCTAATTAGGAGGAAGCTCAACTGAAGGTGGAGAGAAGCTCGTGGGAAACCGGATTTACGACATTTCTGCCACTCGAAGTCTTGATTTCAATCGAGGAGATCAGCCGATTCCCGAGGAGAGGAGCTCGTGGGGATACCGGTCTTACGACACTGCTCAACTCG
Organism: Platanthera zijinensis; assembly: GCA_039513925.1. NCBI lineage: Eukaryota > Viridiplantae > Streptophyta > Magnoliopsida > Asparagales > Orchidaceae > Platanthera > Platanthera zijinensis. The sequence continues at coordinate 167,198,705 of CM077094.1, forward strand.
AAGTCTTGATTTCAATCGAGGAGATCGGCCGATTCCCGAGGAGAGGAGCTCGTGGGGATACCGGTCTTACGATGCTGCTCAACTCGAAGTCTTGAATTACAATCGAGGAGATCGGCCGATTCCCGAGGAGAGGAGCTCGTGGGGATACCGGTCTTACGACGCTGCTCAACTCGAAGTCTTGAATTACAATCGAGGATATCGGCCGATTCCCGAGGAGAGGAGCTCGTGGGGATACCGGTCTTACGACGCTGCTCAACTCGAAGTCTTGAATTACAATTGAGGAGATCGGCCGATTCCCGAGGAGAGGAGCTCGTGGGATACCGGTCTTACGACGCTGCTCAACTCGAAGTCTTGATTTCAATCGAGGAGATCGGCCGATTCCCGAGGAGAGGAGCTCGTGGGAATACCGGTCTTACGACGCTGCTCAACTCGAAGTCTTGAATTACAATCGAGGAGATCGGCCGATTCTCGAGGAGAGGAGCTCGTGGGGATACCGGTCTTACGACGCTGCTCAACTCGAAGTCTTGATTTCAATCGAGGAGATCGGCCGATTCCCGAGGAGAGGAGCTCGTGGGGATATCGGTCTTACGACGCTGCTCAACTCGAAGTCTTGATTTCAATCGAGGAGATCGGCCGATTCCCGAGGAGAGGAGCTCGTGGGGATATCGGTCTTACGACGCTGCTCAACTCGAAGTCTTCTATTTGGAGTCAAGGTAGTTCGCCCTGTTGCTTATGAGATTGCCAAGGAGTCAAATGCATCAATATCTTTGAGGACGAAGGAATTCTAAAGAGAACAACGATCTTTTCCCGTCGAGCTGGGAGGTTGGCGTCCGGACCTGTTCATGATAGTTCCTCCAGTCGGAAGAGAGATGCAATCGGGGGTAGCTAGGCCGACATGCAAGGGGGGAGCTGATCTCGGCTGTCAATGCAGAGGCTCGGTCTTACAAGGACGCTTACATCCCGAGGCATCGTCCCATCGTCCGCCCTGGGCTATCTAGGAGAAACAAGTCGAAGGCTCGTTTCCCAACCTAACCGTGGAGATCGCTTTCAGCTCTGCCACTTGGTTACAAAAACCAGAGTACAAGCGAAGAGAAATGATCCTCGAGGGGTCCTACTGGACACTCTCGATTCCACCATCCTTCCGCGAACTTGCACTTCTCAGAGCTCGGTAGGTTATCCTGCTTTGGTAAAAAACAGAGACGCGTCCTGCTTCACAGGACCTGCGGTCGCTAAGAGCGGGTCTTTTCGTCTTCTCAAAGACCGATGATGCCTTTATACAAAGTATCACTTTGTGAGGTCGATCCCTTATCGAGTTCAGGAGGTTAGCATCCAGATCTGTTCCTGATAGTTCCTCCAGTCGGAGAGAGATGCAATCGGGGGTAGCTAGCTCCGACATGCAAGGGGAGAGCTGATCTCGGCTGTCAATGCAGGGGCTCGGTCTTACAAGGATGCTTAAATCCCGAGGCATCGTCCCATCGTCCGCCCTGGGCTAAATAGGAGAACAGGTCGAGAGCACAGGTTTCCTAAATCGACCGTGGTGTTGAACTTCACTGCTCCTAGGTAACTTGAGATGAATCAACACAAGGAAGACAACTCGCACTAACCCGTGACTCCGGGGGCGAGGAAATGCATAAATAACTTGGAAACAATGTTACAGGTAAACAATACATGTTACCGTTGGGGGTAGAACTTTTCAGCTCATCCTCGCTCCAGGTGTTTGAGGATATGAAATGAATAGCATTGCGTCCTGGTTGCTGAAGTGATAGCCTCGTGCGTATAAACTCGCAAATTCGAACACCATAGTTGCTCGCGAGTATGGAGCTTGCAGAATTTAAAGGAGAGCATCCTAGCCTGCCCGCTGAAGAGATCGCCTCGCGAGTATAGAGCTCGCGGATTAGATGATAGCATCCTAGCCTGTTGAAGAGGTCACCTCGCAAGTATAGAGCTCGCGGAATTATAGGAGAGCACCATTAACGCATGAAGAGCATCACGAGTAGGAGCTCTGTAAATACTTGCTGGAAGATGTCATAAGCAAGTCGTCCCATGGAATGTGGGTTGTTGGAGGAGATCATCGCAGAGCATCTCGTACATTTTTCTCGTGGTGAACTCGCGTCATTGCCCTGCTTGTCAGTCATACAAAGTACTCACGGCTTTACCAAAGCACCCGTAAGTATAAACATGTATGGAAAACACCACTATTGGAAAAGGAGATGGAAGTAGGCGGAGGGTGAGTGTCACTT